>OV170228.1:8887318-10235443 GCA_921882275.1 Brenthis ino | reverse complement strand
TAAAATGCAGTTTTGTTATAGATACGTCCTAAACGTGTAAATACAAATTAAAGAGTCTAAGTACTTTAAGTATAACTAAAAAAGATACTGACATCGAAATCAGTTGATGAGTTAATATGCTACTATCACTCATCCAATTCCTATACATTGTCTATACATATAATAAATTGTAACTAAGCCGAATCTGTACATTAAATATTTTCTTTTTGAAATAGACACTATCGATGCAGAGGCCGAATCCATAGTTTTTAGAATTTTAATCTGTCTGTTTGTTACCGCATCACAGAAAAACCCCTGGAGGGATTTTGATGAAATTTGGTATGGTGGAATACTTTTTACCGCAGAAAAATGTCTGATTTCTGAGAAAAAATACAAAAACTGCAATTTATACTAACTAATATGTAAAACCTAAGAATTTAGTTTTCAGTCATCTGAACGCGGGCGAAGCCGCGGGCAATGCTAGTATATCATAATAGTAGGTATAAAGCTATTAAAAAGACTTAAGAAATTAGACCTGGCCAAGTATAAGTCTTCCAACCATCCAACAAGGTTCTATTTTATTGATTGATATATTTATTGTATAGTGGTCCTACTCGAACTTGATAATTTTTTCTATTAGTAATTTGTTAGTTTTATATTAATTTATTAGTAATTTTTGACTTTTCAACCCCCGACGCAAAATCGACAAAATCGAAGGGGTGTTATAAGTTTGACGTGTCTGTGTGTGTGTCTATCTCTGGCATCTTAGCTTCCGAACGGATGAACCAATTTTGATTTTTATTTTGTTTAAAAGGTGAATTAGTCGGGAGTGTTCTTAGCAAGTTTTGACAAAAATCGGTCCAAGATGGTCGGGGTCTTTTTTTAATTTTTAATTTTATCATATTAACCATTGATAATAATCAATTTTATGATTCAATCAACTTATTCAAGAACATTGATGACCCCTGTATCTAATGAACTGGAATCTATTTGTAATACAATATTTTAATGTTATTATTGTTTTTTTTTTACATTACTCTAAAGCAATTTCAACTGTCACCATTTTTCAACGTTTAGAATGACCACTTTGAAATACAATTATGTAATTTTAATTGTCCACCTCTATGCGAAGAGAGGTCTTTGCCCCACAACTTTCATCGACAGTGTAATTAAACTTTAAAAATATCTTCAGTATTTATGTTGTACACTGTTTATAAGATATCTAGCTTGCAGTCTAAACGGCAATGAAAGCCCACACGCACAATAAATCAACTGTAACGGCGGAATCGGGATTTTCTCAGAATCGATTGGTTTTTTTTATAAATCGATACGAAATCTGTTGCGAAAACACTTTTTTGTCTAGACGACATTGAGTTAATAATTGTGTATTAACGCACAAATGTTTCTACTTATTGTATTATGAGATGTTCCTGTTAGCACAATAATGTAGGTATAATGACGACACGTTTGGCTCAGTTTATAGTGACCCTACTTGCTGTGCCAGCGGTCGCGAGTTCGAGCCCCACTGGGAGCGTTCGTTAGTGTAAGCACGAATGTTTATAATCCAGTCGTGGATGTTTATTTATAATATGTATATATTTAAAGTTATATATGTGTAATGTATCGACTATCTGATATCCGTAACACAGGCCTCGTAGCTTACCATGGAACTAGATGGTGCTGTGTGTTAATGTCACAATATATTTAATGACGATATATGACTATAATACCGTATTGTGAATTTATAGGTCTAGCCCTCTTAAACAAATTCATGACTATATTGATGATATAAATCGACATCTTAAGGCAGTGGTATTCCAGTGGTAACGCGCTCGCTTGGGAAACCGAGTGAAGCGGGTTCAAATCCCTGGTCTAGCACCTGTTTTATCCTCATGTGCAAATCATTTCCAGCATGATTGCCACTTGCCTTTCAGTAAAGGAAAAAATCGTAAGGCAAGTCTAAGACAACCTAGCAAGTTTTCAAAAGACATGTGAAGTCCGCCAACCCGCACTTGGCCAGCGTGGTGGACTATGGAGTGATTCCCCTCGTACTAAAAGGAGGCCCGTGCCCAGCAGTGGGAAGTTAAAAAGGTCTGAATACATATAATATAAATTTTGAAAATATAATTATATATTCTATTAGAATCTATTATACTCATAGAATATATAATTATAATTATATATACTATTTGAATAAAGTATATTTAAAAAAAAAATTGATACATATTATACCTATACGAGTATAAATGTAGATAATAATAATCCGTATTGGTAAATTTTTATCTACCATATTTACAAGTATTTAGAGAGATAATATGTGAAAAAGGAGCTAAGCAATAAATGTTTGGGAAATTTTAATTTAACAAAAGTTAATGAAACTTTTATTATTCGATGCAAATTTTCAACTTAATTATATGAATATCCAACGTTTGATTGCGTTGGTGTGTGAGTAGTGAGAGCTCCCATTGCAAAACTGTCCCATATAAATGGAAATCTTATTTAGGCTGTAAATAAAATGAAATTATCATTTGTTAGTAAATAATAAATATAATTTGTGACCTAAACGGTCGAGCGCGCCTGGCAAATCCTCTAGCACTATGCGAAATTACACTGCTTTTTTAATTGACCCGTATTCTAAGAAAACCGGGGGTTTCTTAAGCATAAACATATTTGAATAAAAACTTTTTAACAAAAAAAATAAAAACCGACTTCAAACAAAAGCACTAAAAAGTAAAAAATAACTGATTGGTAGTTTTCATTTACTATACATACCTAATCAAATATTTTCGAAGTCGGTGTGCTTTGGCTAAGTAATTAAAGCCTACCTATTAAATACATACCTAATCAAATATTTTCGAAATCGGTGCCAGCCCATACAAAGCTAAGCACACCGACTTCGAAAATATTTGATTAGGTATGTATAGTAAATGAAAACTACCAATCAGTTATTTTTTACTTTTTAGTGCTTTTGTTTGAAGTCGGTTTTTATTTTTTTTGTTAAAAAGTTTTTATTTTTCCCTTTTTAGTGTAGACAGTAGTAGAAAAGTAAGAATTCTAAAGTGTTAGGCTTGTCAAACCAAACAAAATAAGCCCAAACTCAAAGTATCTACTATTAGTCGTTGAAGAGTTCCACCTATCCACCTTCTGGCCTTGCCATCAGATCAGGTCAACAATACCGAACCACTGTACTATCAATGGAAATAGAAACACTTGCAAAGTTTCAAGTCAATATGACAATTAGAAGTAGGTTAAATTCATTATTAGCTATTTTTCCACCCTTAGGGGTAGTATTTTTTTTTGAAATTTAAATGGGACCAATCTGGAAGTATACCCTTTCAAACAAAACAAAAATTGTCCAAATCGGTTAATAAATGACGAAGTTCTGAGGTAACAAACATAAAAAAAAAAAAAAAAAAAAAATACAGTCGAATTGAGAACCTCCTCCTTTTTGAAGTCGGTTGAAAAGTCCTTTACTATAATGAAAATAAACTTTATTATAGGATATTTAAACGATTTTATATCTGTAAATAGTCAATTTCATAGGCAATAAAAGTAATAATTAGGTGTTGCCAGTAAATATTTACAATTTTTATGGTAAACTCAAGCATGGTTAAGACGTGACATAGTTCTATTAGAGTACCATTAAATTATACAGCTATTTTGTGCTAGTAAATATTTTGTAGGATGTAAAACTAGGATGAACTCAATTTGTTTATTTTACCCGATTTCTTCGCAAATGTAATAAATACTGTCTGAGGTATACAGCTATATATATGTATATGCATATATTAAAAATTATACCCGAACAGGTGGAATAAATATTTTTAAGCTATTTTTATATCTGTGTATAGTACATCCTAATTTTAATATTATAAATGATAGAATGTTAAATAATATAAGTGTTAAAAATAAACCTATCCGTTTTTATAAACGTTTAAAATATAAAAAAAATCATCATAATGTTCCATCTTTCCTTTGTTGTTCTTGAATGAATCGACGTATTTTTCTGTCAGTTATGGATCGAAGAGTCACATGTTTATATAACTGTAACGTATAGGTACTACTACCTACATACTACATAGAGATTTATTTTAAATTTGAATCATTATTTTTATTTCAGACCGCCAGACTACACAAAAGGCATCTTCCAAACTCTTGGTTTCAAAGAATTCCACGAATACTTGATGTTACCACCGGAAAAGAAGGATAGTGAAGAAGGCAAGAAGCTTCTAGAAGAAAGCATCTCTAATATGAAAATGGGTACGAGAAGATATGCAAGGCGACAAAACAAAATGGTCAAAAGCAGGTTTTTAGAACATCCTACTAGAGAGGTGATTTTCTATTATTTTTTTGTTAGCATTGTATTTTTTAAATATATTTTAGACACAATATTATTTCTTCAGTAATCCTAAATTATTTTGAGTTTTTTATTTATATGTACGTGGTAAATACTTTACAAATTGTATTGCCATCGTTTTAAGCGATATTTTGTATAAAGGTTCATCTACTATTATGTTATCGTTATACATTTATAAAAAAACAATTAAATAGTAACAAAAACAAGTAATCTTTAATTGTTATTAATATTTTTTATGTTGTATATTGTTTTTACTTTTGAGAAGCGCCATCTAGCGACAAATAGTCAAAACTTCAGTACCTCTATATCAGCACTTAGAGTAGCACCATCTGTCGTCGAATAAAAACAATATTTAAATACAAATTATAATAATAGATGTCGCTTATTTTCAGATCCCGCCAATATATGAATTGGACACGACAGACTTAACCAAATGGGACGATGAGGTCAAATATAAAGCAATTCATATTATAGAAAGCTTTGTAAATAAAACCCAATGTCAGTACGAGAGTTTGAAATCTAATGTTTCCGATGAAAAGACAAATATAAATAGTCATTCAAGCAACTACTGCAGTGTTTGTGAGAGACTCATTATTGGGGACAAAGAGTATTTGATTCATATGAATTCACATAAACATAAACGTGCATTGAAGAGCAAACAAAGGCGAGCTCAACTAGCTGAAAAAGAAGAAAGATGTGAATAAGAGTAAATAACTGACTGTTTTGCAAAAAAATTTTAATAACATCATCTGAGGATGATTTGACCAATTGTTTGTAAAATAAAAAAAAAATGTTCTTGTTTTTTTTTAACTTTTTAAGTTTTATTTCACCTAGTTTTTATTTTGATGCAAAATTTGTCATCTCTTTACTTTTATAGGGAAGGCATGAGTTTAAGTTCATCTTATTTTTCCTAATATGTATATTGGTATAACAAATATGTTGGGACATATTGTTACCACATAATTTTTAATATATTTTATTATATATGTATATGTAACACCCATTCAAAGTATGTTAATTTATCTTGCTTTTAAAAAAGTAAAGATAATTTATAATGATAGTATTTCCTTAAATCATAAAACTTGAATCTTGCAACCAAATATCATAGTGTTGTGGATTACCGTGTTGTTTTGTTGAATTAATAAAAAAACTTTTGAAACTAAATAATAATGTTTTATTTTACCTACTATTTACAACATAAACATCAAATTTCTGCCTCTACAACAGGTTTAGTAGTTTTCTTAGGTGCCCTATTGTCATAATTTTCAAATTCTGGATATTTTTGAATAATTTCATTATATGCTTCACATAATCTGCCAAATTCACCATTAGCTATTTGGAATGGCCTAGTTACTGGGTCAAGATCTGCCATTTTATACATTCTAAGAGCCATTTCTTCCCGCACTTCCTCTGGAAACAATGTTTGAGCACCTCTAATAGAATATTTTTGCCTCATAGAAAATATTTGCCGAATTACTTTTTCTACAAGCTTAAATGGTAACTTGATGATAGGCCGTTTTAAAGGTGTCAGTGTAACCACTCCTACATCTACTTCAGGCTTTGGAAGAAAAGCTGTTCCTGGAATATCAAATTTGTATTTCACATTACACCAGTTTTGACACATTACTGACAATCTACATCTTTGCTTATCCATAATAGGTGCAGCCATTCTTTCAGCGACTTCTTTTTGAAATGTTAGTGTCATCCTAGTACGCCCAAATGACCATGGACCTTCTTTCCTTGAAATCATTTCTAGCCATCTTATCATTAATATTGTTGAGACACTAAATGGTAAATTACCAATCAGGTTCACTGGTGGAGGGAGATCTGTCCATTCACGTTTAACATCTTCAGGGATAAAATGAGCAATATTAGTTTTTAAGATATCACCAGTTATTATATCAACGTCTAATTTATCTCTGCATGCATCAGCTATAAGTTCTAAAGTAGGAATAAATCGTGGATCTTTCTCGACTAGGATTACTTTTCTAGGTCCTTGTTGTATTATAGACCTGGTTATACCACCAGGCCCTGGTCCAACTTCACAAACAACATTGTTTTCTATATGACCTGCAGCTTTTACAATTTTATCAATCAGTCTGGGTTCCATGAGAAAATTCTGAGACAGTTCTTTAAGGGCACGTAATTTGTATAGTCGGATAACATCTTTAATACTGGGTAGAGGTGGTAATCTTATTTGCAAAGCTTTTTTGGCTACGGCCATTATTGCTGGATTTTTGTGGGCTCTTCGAAATCGTCAAGGAAGGTTTCCTGTTTAACTGCAAAAATAGAATACATATAAATACTAAATACTCCGGCACCGATAGCTAAACCAGTAAATCTATTTCGTTTTGAAATTTGTTGCAACTTCTGGACACGTTCACGGTTCTTTTCTTCAATAATTTTCATGTAATCCAACTCTGCCTTTTTAAGCACTGGATCTTGTACCCCAGTGTTGATTTTAGGATTTTTAGTCGAGTCTCCCATTACGAGAAAGATAATATTTTTTTTAACCTCAAACACGACAAATACTAATCACAGACTAAGTAGAAAAAACTTACAGATGATAAATATAAAATGTCATAAATGAAAAGAGGTAAAGATTTCGCTTGAATAATGTTTCTGCTCACGTTGCAACTTTATTAATCTTATATTTCAATATATTTTTTGAAATAAAATCAATATTTAAGCTAAGCATATGAAAAAAATATTTTTAAGATATCTCAATAAACTACGAAGATATTTAACATTTTAAAGTTTCATCTGATCAAAAATAAAGGCGTAGAATTAAAAATTCTGTTACATTTGTCACTTTGTCATGTTGTTTCTAAAAACAAAGCCAGCCTATATTTTAATAAAAGGTGAAATAATCATCCGAATTATATAACATATTATTTACATGTCTTGGCCAATAAAAACTAAATATAAATAAATAAATATGTTAGGACATTAACACACAGCACCATCTAGTTCCATAGTAAGTTGTGGAGGCTTGTGTTATGGATACCAGATAGTTGATACACATATATAACTTTAAATACATACATATTACAAATATAAACACCCATGAATAGAGTATAAAACAATAAACATTCGTGCTCATAAGACAAGTCAATGCCCCCAGCGAGACTGGAACTCGCGACCTCTGGCGCAGCAAGTAGGGTCGCTACAAACTGAGCCAAACATGTCGTCTAAATATAAGGCAACGTTTGAAAAAGACAATGGTAGTAAATAAGTAATATTGCATAGTCAATAACCATTAGCAAAAAGCACATTATCTCTATGCCATGGCAGTCTACTCTTTAGGCAAAATCAGTTAAACCGATAGCAGAGATGAATAATAAACACCAATTGTCTTATTATAAAAAACGAAATAAACCTTAGTTTAAACCTGTACTATCAAGTCCAGGCTTATCTGTAGAACCATGGTCTAAATTTGTTCGTATTACAAAACTTAAAAAAACCGTGGTCTTCTTAGTACCGTCATTTGAACCATTGTATAAATTTCAACCACAGATTAATACAAATATCATTCGTTCACTATGATATCATTCTATTGCAACGTTCCGTATGCTCAGAAAAGAAAATTTTTTGATAATACGCTAATGATTAGATGATGTTTAGGAGTGTTAAAAATTTTGAAACCTGGTTATTTTGCATGGATATAAACATTATTTAGTTATTTCGTCGATTGCAGTTTTGTTTAGGTTTAAGCACATTATTTAATGTCGTATTAATTTCTAAAAATACATCCAAGTAGGTACGTGTATCGAAACGTAACATTCTCGCGCGTAATATGAAACCATAACATTAAACAAAACCATCGCAAGTTGAACAAAGTTCATTTAGCTTTGGAATTTAAATCTTAATAGAACAAAACAATTGCTCTTTGTATTCTTCTTAATTTTAATAATTTAACGTGATGGACCAACAAAAAAAAAGTCTATTTTAATAGACTATTTTGACTTGCTCATAACTAAATAATAATTATTATTATTTATTACTGATGAGCAGATTCCAAGTTAAAGAAGCTGGACATTGACAGCACAGACCAGGAACAACAAGATAAAAGATTGATATTTGACAGTATTGAAGTGAATCCAGACGCCGCAGCAGAAAAAGCTATAATAACTAGTAATATGAGAACTATTATTAAGGCATTATTTAATGCATTAGTTTTGTCAATTCAATTCGTTTGTTTTGTTCAATTTGTTATGTCTACTCATGATGCTGATAATAAAACAGCTATTTGGGCTATCACCGATTACTGGGTCTCAAACTTCACCACCATGACACCATATATTGTGCAATAAGTATAGCACAGAGTTAACCTAAATGATTATATAAATTATGTTATTACTACTTAATCTTCATGTTCGATCTTACAATAAAAACTGCTTTGAAACTAGTTATAGATATGCTAGACAATTATACTTGAACATCTGCGTATCCTTAGTATGGACTATGGGTACAAGTGTGCTCATATTTGACCAATCATCAACCAACATAGAACCACTAAAATAGAACAAATTCATTTCATGTTCGGGCACTGTTTAAAACATGTCTACTAAAAACTAAAATCAAGTGAAAGTATCTTAATTTTCTCATATGTAGGTAATTAATTAATAGGTGTAGATTAGTACTTAGCATTTATATTCATATTGTCAGTAATAAATGTTAAATAAACTCTCAAGTCAATATAAAAGGTAAAAATTAGAATTTCGTAAAGAAATGACAATTGAGTAACAATAAACATTATTGCGTAACATAACCGCAGAACACAGATTATTATAATAAACAGAAAAACAGCTGTTCGTGACGTTTCACCGCTTGCAAGTTGCATGAGACATGCGCGCAGCCATCTTTTTCTAAACAAAACTTCTCTTTCCCGCGCGGATAAAACGCCAATTCTCGTTTCGCGTCGTACTCGGCTGGTCGTTACGTGTGTTTATTGTGTATTTGTGTTAAAAATAATGCCTTTTATCTCAAAAGACTGGCGATCTCCTGGTGAAGAGTGGGTTAAAACACAGGAAGGATGGGAGAAGAAGAAAGTTCTCGAATGCACCGCGCAAAGGTGAGTCTAGATTATTTATGCCAGTCCTTTGTTCATTTCACCGTTCGACGCTACTAAGCACGAACTGTTTCCTTAACAAACGTTTTGGACTAATGCTTTATTTTAATAATTAAATGCACTAGCTTGTTTGTATTTTGTATTACAGATACGCTGCTATCTCTAACTTTAGTAGTTCTGACGATAACCAGCAGAAATGGTGAGTGTTTCCTATTTACTTTGCGATCAGCTGTGCATTTTTATGTATGGTATTGATTTGTGTGTAGTTCCTTTGTACTAGCAACTAGAGTTATTTGATAACCTAGACCGTAGACTAATGTATGGCTGCCAAGTTCTAATACGTGAACAATGCGTGCAATTACTTATTCCCTGTAAAGTTTTCTCGTTCTATTTCTTTAAACCGTTACCAACATATAACAATCATAACAAAATATATATATTTCTAACAATTTTATAAATAAAATTAACTTGTACAAGCTGTTCGATATAGAAAATCTTTATAAATTAGTACCAAGATAATAAGAATACTTTCGCTATGATTAGTATACGTACCTACAATAAGTTATAAACGAATAACATTTACGCAAAATAATACTAAAGCACCAAGAAAACACTTGCTCAATCAAATGCTAATGTTATAACACATTTTTTATTAAATTATTCATAGTTTTATTACGTCAATTAACACTGTTTAAAAGAAACCCAAACCCCAGTTGTGCACAATGTTTATGCAAAGTGAAATAATTTACATTTTACTATTTTACATAAATAATGGCTATAGAGAGATTTCCCAAACATTTGTAAAGATTTGTTTTGGGAATGTAGGTCAGACTAAATGTACGATCGGATCGACTCAGGTCAAGTCTTGATGAAATGCAGATAGGGGATTAAATTGCTTTGTGGAAAACTCGCACAAATAGTATTTTGTCATAAATAGAAGTACTTACACTATAAATAAATATTAAAATTATTTTTGACTCAAAACGTTTAAAAGCTCAAAAAAATCGAAGCCGTACTTCGAACCTATTTAAGAAATCTATAAATACTTCTATACTAATTTATAAAACTGAAGAATTTGTTTGAACTCGATAATCTCTGGATCTACCGGTGCGATTTGAAAATATTCATTTTGCATTTTACAGCTTATTTATTGAGGAAGGTTAGCTGCAGTGCCGGAATTAACCTTAGCGCCGCCCCAGGGCACAGTAAAAAATGCCACCATATTATCAAAATCTTGTTTATTTTTTTTTATCATTAATTTTTTGAAAAATGCAAAGAAATAATTTATAAATGGTTTCATTTTATCGAAAAATGTTCTAGTTTTTTCTAATTAATCATTTTTTTAAATAAAAAAAGACACATTTTCGATAACACGAAGAATTTTTTTGTTACCCTCTGAATTTTGCCGCCACTAAAAAGGGCGCTAGCCCCGAGTGCCCCTAGTGTAAATCTAGCGCTGGTTACCTGTAGGGTTATCTTATTAGAACACTACGACTCTACAACTACACATTCTACAAAATAAAACGATGCGGGCGAAACCGCGGGAAAACGCTTGTCAATCAAATAAAAATAAACAATAAAAAGATAAATATTGAAAGAAGTGTACAGAATTATTTACGGATTAATCAAGCATATATAAGTTACGTAATTTCTTTTTGTTTCGTTTATAATGACTTGAATGTTTTATTTAACACACAGAGAAAAAATAAAATGCCATACACGTTTGCTTATTTTGATTAAAAAAACTAAGATAACATAATTGACTTTTTTTTAGTCCTTAAAAATAATTAGTATAGCCTCACTAGTAGTAGCACTCGCGGCTTCGCCCGCGTTCAAACTTCCGATATAAACATCAGTGTTACAATAATGAATGGAAGTTTGCCTGATTTGTTGACATATATGATTACTGATCCGCTCCATTGGGTAGTAACTAGTAACATGATGATATATATCCTAAGCCTTCCTCAATAAACGGGCTACGTAATACAAAAAGAATTTTTCAAATCGGGTTAGTAGTTCCTGAGATTAACATGTTCAAACAAACAAACAAATAAACTGGCTCTTTATAATATTAGTATAGATAAGAGTAATATATTGTTACAAATAAAAGTACGAGTATATTTGCAGACGTCGTTTCATCATTTTAAAATTTTAGTCTGCCTTTGAAGTAACATCTTAATGGACGGAGCGTTTGATTAGATTTTAAAATCAGATAACTAAGATTTAAATTTACCCAGCTCGAGATTGAACGATCTATTTAAGATATTGCCCACGTCACTAAATTGTGTGAATTTCTGATTTTGCATAAAATTTGTTTTATTGTAGCTTCGTAGTTTATTTTTATTATAATCCTCCGCTTCTAAAAATTGTAGTGATGTTAATTAGCCTTCCATAAAAAAATATAGAATATTTCTTTAATATCAAATCAGACTATGTTCTAGAGATTATCGCGTGCAAACATACAAAAAAAACTATTTCTACTTTTAAAATATACTGTTAACGTAGATTGGACAAAAAGCTTCTTCATTAGGCCTAAATAAATTTTTATCCGACTACAGCGAAACCAAATGAAATCGATTAGCAGTCTGTATCAGTACGTATGTAGGTACATACTTTCCTTACAAGTTACGCTAATATTCATTTAGAGTTCAGGTACTGATTAGCTTTTAGTTACAAAAGAAGCAATTTGACATTATTTTACATATCACTACTTAATTATTTATAGATAAATGATTAATATAATTAATTAATAAATTATTTTTTAATAAATGATTAATAAAATATATAATTAATTACGAAAACAATATGTACTAATCAAAAAACCTTTCATCTGGTAAATGAATGACTTAAAAATTAACCAAGTTTATAAGAACCAGATGAGTCAAGCTCGATGTCCATTTAAGGAACACGATGATAAATAAAAAATACGTTCCAATATTTTAGGACGGTTGAGAAGTAATAAATAAGTGTTCCCTACATCTAAAAAAGGAGAGGTGTTGATATACCCTTAGCTTCTTTCCAACAAGTTTAAATAAGAACAACATTTAGTTTATTTTTAACTTTGATAGATATGTTTCTAACATTTTAACATTCATTTGGAGACAGCTTTTAAATTAAATGGCTAAAATTCTCTTGTTTATAGTAACCGCGAAGTACCTACTTTGAAATAATTTAAACTATATTCTTTAGTGGAATTTCTTTATAAGGAGATCAATAACGTGTCAAGTATCAACAAACCCTTCGAAAGGAGAGAGCTTTTAGTTTGATTCCACTGGTTAAATTTATGGAACGATTGATCATATCATAAATTATGGTAAATTTTGTTTATATTAATATATAAATCAAAATATCGGTCGGTAATATGCAAAATAGTCTCTAATGGATATGTTTTGTTCATTAGTATATTTTTAATTTAAATTTTTCATTCAGTATGCTTTTGTATTAGAGATATTTATTAATTACAAGCAGAACCCGCGGCTTCGCTCGCGCTAAAACTACAAAAAAAACTCTAAAATGGTAAGTTTCATACAAACTTTCATCCGCTATTTTACCCCCTTATAGGATTTATTTCAAAAAATGCTGAAATACGTATTTAATTAATTGTATTGAAGAAAATGCATAGTATAAAGTTTCAAGTAATTCTGATCATAAATATTTTTTTGAATTGTATTTTAACATGTTTTCCCATGGGAAAGAGATAATCTCCCGCAGTAAAAATTAGCCTATGTCCCTCTCCAGCCCTCCAACTATCTCCACACAAGTTACGCTAATCCACCAAGCCGTTTCGATGTGAAAGAAAGACAAACACACTATCACATTTATCGTGGTCCTTCAGTTGACGATTTTAATTTCCTTTATATGCTTATAGATTATAATCTAATCTTCTTAACTAAACGGCAGCTAACCGATAGTAAGTATTCAATTACTTACTCGTAAGAGTGCAGATCATAGAAATAGATATCATATTATAGCTCAACTCAGCAAGTTAGAAAGCGCTACGAGGTGTAATTTGTTTGCTGTTTACGCTAATACGGTAGAAATTTAATTGGATCTGCTTTTATAAGAAAATCAAGTTCGTCTTAGTTTAAAATTAGTTTTAGTACTAACTCAATATTTAATATGAGATATTAGATACATTTGAATAAATCAAAGATTTTTAATTACGAGTAATCTATACATAGTATAAAACGAAGTCGTCTGTATGTTTCTCCGCTTACTTCTTCTAAACCAGGCAATAGATTTTGACACGGTTCACTAATAGAAAGATAGATAAACTAGGAATATTTATGTATATAATTTGTAAATATTTTGTACAACGACTGAGCCTAAACGGTGTTTTATGAAAAAAACTTATTCGTACGATAACATAGCTAACACTGGCTAAACCTTTTGAGATGTGAATGTACTAGAAAGTAGTAGATAATTGTAAAAAGTCAAAGGCAAAGATCGTAAGTTTAGAAGAAAACAAGTCAGACCTGAGCAGAAACTGGCACAAAAAGGTAGAGCTAGGAATTTTCGCTTAATGACGAGTCCTAAGTCTATCGCTAGAATGTAACGACAAAAAGAGTCATTACTACAAAATGTTTTACATATATTTGCCAGGCTTCAATATCCGTTAATCGGACTTAGTGAAACCACTAGGAAATAGTGGCTTTTAATACCTCCCAGTGAAACATTATAGTACACTAATGCAACCTTTCCTAAGTATCATGTATTTTTTTTAAATAGTTATAACTAGCGACTCACCCTCGCTTTGGTCGGGTTCTTCGCTAGGTACGTTTTAAATAGGGTTTTTTTTTGTGATTTTTTCCGATGTTTTAATAGTTATTCTGCTATTCAACAAAACAAAGATCATCAAAATCGGTCTAGCCGTTCTTGAGTTATAAGTGTTGTAACAAACCCGACTTTGTTTAATAAATATTTGTTTAATATATATAAAATGTAAATCTATACATATATATATATATATATATATAAATAGATTTTTAGATATATATATATATATATATATATATATATATATATATATAGATTTACATTTTTTGTTCTTCTGTCACAATTCTTTTTTGGTTCAAAATTAATATTTATATGATCAATAACCAAATCGCTATTTACCTATTTATTAGATATAGAAATTATATTCGTTACCTTTCATTACCGCCAAGTAACTGAGGTAATGTAAGTATTTTTTTACATATTGAATATATGTTTCTTGGCTGGCTTATTGCGAGAAGTTCTAACACTAAAACTCCACCTCAAAGGGTGGAATAACTTAAGTGATTTTGAATTCAGTGTGCCTTTTTTAAATAAAAATTATTATTCTACTATTAACCAACATAAAATATAATCATAACGTAATTTCCTAGTTCTCCGGCTAAAAGATATAAAGAGCTTTTGATAATAAATGTCATTTCAAATTTTCTTATGTTAGTAAAACAACTAAATGTATATTTTCACAGAATACACCCTCTAAAAAGGTTAACTCAATTTGGATGATTGCAGTGCAATCTCGTTAGTTTATCTTTAAAGGCCAAAGAACATTTCTATGTCTATATAGAAATCTACGTAATGGCTAGATAAAGATTTCTTGTGATCAAAGAGATATTTATACCTATTGCATAAAATTATTGTGCACTTAAAATTATTAGGATAATTATTGGTAATAATTTTATTTTAAGTATATTACTTACCAAGATGTTTTTTTAAAATGAATCCTTTTTACTTTTAGAATACAGGATATTTATAAAGAAGCCATTTTTTATTAAATTGGTAGCTACATAAACTTGGTATATAAATACGACTATAACTAAATCAGCCTATCAAATCTAAATAAAAAAGGCAAAAACAAAACAATACCTTTTGCTTCTCTGTTTGTCAACCGATTTTATTCTTTTTTTGTTTAGTAGCTACTAGCTATTGATGAGCTTTAGTGTTATAAATAATTAAATTTTGGAAATATTTAGTTTTCTTTATGTAGATAAGATACCTATGTCGGATTCATCGTACAATTCCTATAATGCACAAACAAGGGTAAAACCATATTGCCTTACTAGCGACTCACCCTCGCTTCGCTCGGGTTCGTCCCTACTTACGTTTCATCGTTTAGTATCAATTTCTCAGAGATGAGATATTATCCCGCAATAAAAAGTATATGTTCAATGTTCATATCATACCAAATTTCATCAAAATCTGTCCAATGGTTTTCTCGTGATTCATGCCCAGACAGACAGACAAAAATTCTAAAAACTATCGATTCGTCCTCTGTATCGATAATAAAGATTATTTCAAAAAGATTTTCCAAAAAATATTTAATGTAGAGATTCGGCTCAGTTAGAATTTTATTATATAGATAATGCGAAATTTTTAATGTATGACAAACATAATTGTTGCACCGTCACGATTAAACGGCTGGACGGATTTGAATGAAAATTACACGCGGAACGAGGGTAAGTCACTAGTAAAAATATATACACAACTTAAGTTAACCGCACCGTACCTACGCGTCTTGCCCTCATTCTGAGTAACGTATATTCTCTAGTGGACTCTCTCTATAGTTCCAAGTATACGAGTATGAATGTACGTATGTATGTTATTCAGCCATTTTTAACATCCCACTGCTGGACACTCCCTTTAATACGAGGGGATCAGGCCATAGTCCACCACGCTGTCCAAGTGCGGGTTGGCGAACTGCACATGTCTTTCGAAAACTTGCTAGGTTCTCCCAGTCATACTGGTTTTCTCACGATGTTTTCCTTCACCGTAAGATAAGGTAATCATGTTGGAAAAATAATTCGCACATGAAAATATCAGAAGTGCGAGATCCGGGATTTGAACATTCATAGTTTTATTTAAAAACTAGCATTGCCCGCGGCTCCACCCGCGTTCAGATTACCAAAAACCAAATTCTTATGTTTTACATAGTAGTATACTCTAACAATGCAGTTTTTAATTTTTTTCTCAGAAATGAGATATTTTAACGCGGTAAAAAGTATCCTATATGTTGACCCGGATAACCAGCTATCAACATACCAAATTTCATCAAAATCCTTCCAGTGGTTTTTCCGTGATGCGGTAACAGACAGACAGACAAAAAATCTAAAAACTATAGATTCGGCCTCTGTATGGATAATAACGTCTATTTTAATAAGATTTTCCAAAAAATATTTAATGTACAGATTCGACTTAGTTAGAATTTTATTATATGTATAGATTATCTTATTACAGCTTTTAATTTTCCTATTTACTTATATGTTCTGCCAATGCATTGTGTAAGTGTTCTACTTTGCTACATAAATATAGGTCACGGTCGCTGATACGCATGGAACGGGAAACTGCAGGTCTATTACTGCGAAATATAGATTTTTATTTTATCTTTTGTTACAGTGATAATGAAAATTTTATATCGTAGGTATATATACAATTGTCATACAAATCATAGGTCGATTTTTCTGAATAAAAAATTAAAAATGTTTATTCAGAAAAATTCCACCCATAGACATGTTTTTTTTCGAACTGATCATTGCTACGGGTCCTACGAATTTAACGAAATCGATGTTAACCTACTCTCACCGTGTATTGGAATAATTCAAAGTTGTAAAATTTGAGCAGTTTTTCACTTGCCTATACGTTATTATATACTCAAACTTCAAAGCCTTCGTTATATCCTATTCTTAAGAATTCTTAAGGAGACTTAAAGCCCATATTTCGAGCACTTAAATTTAGGGGGCCTTTTAACATTTAGGTGACCCCCCCTAACTGTCGGTGAAACAGAAACTTTCCCTAACAGGCCCCTAACCATGCTTAGGGGTTCCCCTTATACTTAGGTGACGTTGGTGAAATTGGGCATTAATTTTTTTCTGGCCTTTACAAAATATTTATAGATACCAAACTGTCTTCTTTGTTTTACAAATGTAACATTATTCGCTCGTTGAAAAGAGAATAATATTTTTACAATATAACGAAAAAATCTTTAGGTCACGAAGCATTTGTACTCTAGACTTGAGCTTTGTGAAAAGGATAATGTTTCGTTGTTTTTGGTCTCTGTAATTTAAATATCTTATGTAAGATGAACTTTACAAATTAAAATAATTTGTACTAAAAGAATTTATGTATAAATCTATTGGCTTACCCTCGCGTCGTTAGGGTTCGTCTCGAGGTACGTTTTAAACAGATATGAATAGTTATTCCGAGTGTACCTTAGGGGAAAGACTTCGCTGTGGTCGATTTTTCGGTAGGCCTTATTAAGACCTACAATTTTCTAGTAAATTGTTTTGATGTACATAATGTATGTCTTAAGGTTTAGCCAGCGTTAGACATGTTTTCTAAGAGCGACTCGATGAAACCAATTATTGTGTTTTCGCGTGGTAAAGAAAGATGTTGATCCGAGCAATATGTTATAGCTACACAAAATTTAGTTAAAATCGGTTCAGTATTTTTTACGTGAAACGCGCACATCGAATCGCTAAATTACTGTTTTATTATATTTACCTATAGATAAAAAGACGTTATCAATAAATATAACATAATGTATGATTAATTGTTAATTTCCAAGTTCTATTTGATATATATTTTTAAATACCTATGCAGTATGCATGAAGTAAATAGAGTAAAAATGTTCATATCTATGTACATTATAACAAACAATAAACATAAGCGTTTATTTAGGGTAACTCATGCTTTACTTAATTATGCAATTTGTACCTTCAAAACTTTTGGTGCTTTAATTAAAATTTCTTAAATGAAGTACGTTGAAAACTTTAGTTGCTTTAATTCAGACTTTTAGAGCAATAAGGTATGTAGTTATCAAAGTAGGTAGGTAGTAAGTAAAAGATCTTTTATAATATATGTATGTATGTAAAAGATCTTTTTATTCTCTACTAGGGGCTCACCCTCGCTTCGCTCGGGTTCACCTCTAGAAAAGCACAAACATCTATCCCACGGGAACCATTCATTTTTCCGGGACAAAAAGTAACCTGTTGTTTGACCGGTAATATAAGGTATCAGCATGCCAAATTTTTGTAAATTAGGAGCATAAGTTGTGTACTAAGCTGTATAAGTTACTATAGTTTTTTTAACTATCCCACGGGAACTCTAATTATACGGGATGAAAAGTATATAAATATTGACCGGGGATATAAGGTACCACCATGCATAATTTTATTTAAATCGGTCTTACAGTTTCGGAGATTAGCCCGTATAAACAGACAGAGAAACAAAAAATTTGAAAAAAATTGGATTGGTTCTATTTCTCTTCTTATTTTCCCCTTACTCATATTTTTGCATTTTTTTCTATGTACAGACATTCGACATCAGCTACAGTTTTATTATATGTATAGATATGAGGGTTTTCTCTATACCAATTTTCGTTTTCATTCCGAACTTTTGGTAGAATCGATTTTCATGCTTTACAGCAATTAATGTATAGTTTTTACCCTGAATGTAAAATATTTTCCTTTTTGCTTTATAAAGGGAACATTTTATATATTTTTGTATTTTTGTTTATTTTAATATTGTATTTTTTTAACTGCCAGTGTGTTTTTTGATTTCCATACAAGTTGTTAAAAGGAAAAAAAAACTATTATACATAAAGTGTACCATATGATAAGAAATCAAATTATAAGTACCATAAATATATATTTTATTATCTTAAAATGATATATATTTTGTTATTTATATTAAAAGAATTAATTATATTATATATTAAAAAATAGGCCTTAAATATATATGGCCTTTCGCCAACATTAGCAATTTTCAGCCAAACCTGGACTATCATCCTATTATCTCAGCATCTCTAGCAAATAAGAACCAAAACTAACACTATAAATCCAGTCATCACTTTAAAAAAGCTATACACCATAGCCTTGCCAAACTATAAACTATGCAAACGACCTGAGACAAGTGTATTCATACCCTGCGGTAGTTTAAATGAGTATTTAGAAAAGTTTAGGGTGACTAAAAAAGGGGTGCATACAAAAGACCTAAGAGGGTTGGTGTCCTAAGAGACATTGATCTCATGCATATAAACTCGCATATAAGTAAATCAAATGTTAAAAGTTTATAATTAATTTTTAATGATTTTATTAAAGAGAGAAAGTGTTAAAGACGGAAATATTATTTGTATTGACATATTACAACCAGAATCTACTAATCCATTTTTATACCTTTATGACATCACTATAAAAGATTTTTATAACAATCTAATTTCGATATTAATATATGTCATCCGACGACACATTTTGCTCAGTTTGTAGTGACCCTACTTTCTGTGCCAGCGGTCGCGGGTTCGAGTCCCGCTGGGGGCATACATTTGTGTGATGAGCACAAATGTTTGTACTCCCATCATGGGTGTTTATATTTATGTATGTATTTAAAGTTATATATGTGTAGTGTATCAACTATCTGGTATCCATGACACAAGCCTCGTAGCTTACAATAGAACTAGATGGTACTGTGTGTTAATGTCCCAACATATTTATATGTCATGGAAAATAATGCTTTCAGGCTAGTTAGGTTGAAACTTGGTGTTAATTCCTTCGATACAAATAATATAGTACAGTAGTACACTACAAGTATAAAATTTTATCCGTTATCGATTTCTTAAACAAAGCAACCAAGCCATAGCGTTTTCCATAAATTTATGTGGTCGTCGTCGTAGTAAGTAAGTATTGATATGCTGGCCAATATTATGCTCAGTAAGGGGCAAGCTGCAAGAACGTATTATTGTCGTATAAAGTTTTATGGAATATTCAATTTAAACCTCTTCTTTATACATTGAATAAATGTTCTCAAATCTAAAAGAATAAATCAACAATTTTTCGTTTTGATTATTTAACTGAGAACAATAGTATTTTATTATTGCTTTCAGCTAAATAACAATCATAAATTTTGTTTCTTTGAAGTCTGGTTTGGTTGAAATTAAATAATTTTCAGGCTCGGCGGCTTACACCAGCCATTTTATGTCTACAAACAAAGAAACCATATTATGTATAAGCGGCTTTTCAATTTGCGTTCGTTTGAGTTAAACATTGAATTTCCTATATTATTTCCTTCATCTAGTTTAATGAGAGTCTTGTTGAAAGCTATGTATTCGTACCTTTATTTTACACAAAAGTCCTTAAAGTCTCAAAGAAGAATCTTTTTAGACGACCTTCACAAAGGTGTATAAACATGCATAAAATATTACAAAACCTTTACTTAAGTAATAGCTAGATAAAATTATTAATTATATCCCGTGGGATAGATTTGTTGTTGTCTAGGGAAGAACCCCAAGCGAAGCGAGAGTGAGTAGTAGGTATTTAATAAATGCCCTAATGACCTACCGTTTTGTAAAATGCACTTTATTTATTCTATTATAAATATATTTAATATACTATATTATATAAAAATATAAAAAACTATAATAATAATGCTGTCGCATAGTAACAAGTTATTTTTCGAAGCACGTTCTTTTGTAATTGCATTGGTGTGAAACGTAACTGGCTGGTTACACAAAAATTGAGTACAATTAAAATTCTTTCTCGACAACCGTGGCGAAATCATAACATACTTATTTATTAAATTAAAAAGATACCGGGTTCAATCTAGGACGAGGTATTTTTTTGTGTTTAGTATTCATAGAAATTGACAGACATTTGTGTTTGTAATTCCGAACACAAAATAACTTCTACTACTTAGACTACTGCTTAGGGTAAGTGACAATAACCTATCTATCTGCGGTTCTATCAATCAATCAAACAATTTTCTTGTTACTGTGTGGCTTCAAAGCGTGCCAGTTGTACACAGTTGTTACAGTAAGTAGGGTCACTTTTCCATTATTCATGCCATATTTTACTAGGTTCAGACTCAGAATATATTCAAGGATTATGTCAGCATGAAATTAAATAGTCCCCTCATTAATAATTCGCTAATTCTATCCACTGGATTCGTCTCTTCTCATTAGGTCATGTCAAAAGGGACTTTGAAACATAACATCTGGAACGTATAAGTGGCACTCAGGTCATACAAAATCGTTTAGTTCTAAAACGGGACAAACTTGTTATGTTTGCAAGGGGTGATGAACCTTTGGCAAACAGCCAGGGTGAATCAGAAATGTAAGTAAATTGATGGCTTGTTCCTATTATGCTCTAGATTCAATATATTATGTTATGCAATGTAAGCTCTGCAAATGTAAAATGTTCTCAGTTAATATATTATTTATAGAGAAGGGAACTGGGTGATATGAATATGATAAAAGCTTTTAGTATGGAGAGACTAATATCATATTTTCTAGTGTATACTAATATTATAAAGAGGTAAAATTTGTGATATTGTGAGTTTGTGATGTTGTAGGGGTAATCTCTGGATCCACTGAACCGATTTTCAAAGTTCTTTTATCAATAGAAAGCCACGATTTTTCTGAGTGTTATAGGCTATATATTAACCTAAAGAATGAAAAGACTTTCATGGTTCGGATTTGCAAAGTAAGTCGGAGAAATAACGGTCGTACGAAAACGTTTCTTACGAACGCTGCCTTAACGATGAGAGATATATGATTATGTTCTAGAGAAACGTTGTAGAGCTTAATAATGCCTACAAAAAAGTCAGCGACAGCATATATCTAACTTTTATATTTAAGTCACAAAAAGTGTTTTTTTTTTGTATGGGGAAGCTAGCTAGGAACGAAGAGCGAAGCGAGGGTGAGTCGCTAGTTTAGAATAAAACTTTATTTTCGGTACACCAGTGTGTATACAATATGTTTAAATTATAGGCAAAGTTAATAACAAATAGCATTAGTATATTTATGTGTTATACTTAATTTAATTAATGTAACATGTTATTAATAAGTGAACGTAAAAAATATAAAATAGAAACTTCAAAAATGACTTTAATATCATGAAAATTGTTGGCTTCCGTACAAAAGGGAAACTTCGTAGATGCAAAAAAAAAGCACTTCACTTAAAATTTAACTATTTCATTTATATATAATTTATATATATTTTAGCGATTTTATATTTAAAGAATTTAATTATTTTTCCTGTTTATTAATAATAACTTCCTTTTGGTTCGCCTATATATAATAAAGTCATCTGCCACGAGTAAAAATCTTCCAGTAATCATTTATATTACCCGAGATAAAAAATAGCCTTTACCGAGTGGTAAAGGCTTATTTTCATCTCGGTCAAATTATTCATTTGCTAATGTCTCATTTCAATAAAATCGATTCTGTTACAGAAAAGGGGTAGCTATTTTGAAATTTTATGTTGGGACATTAACACAGCACCATCCAGTTCCATGGTAAGCTACGAAGCTTGTGTTATGGACACCAGATTATAAATACATCTTTAACATATATATAAACTAACATTTTACAGTCAAATGAACCTTTAACATGGCAAAAAATATACATAGATAAAAAAATGGTTTCAAGAGTAGCGAACCAGGTGAGAGGGTGGGTTTTAAGGCGAGCGTGCATGACAAGAATTATGACATTTGTAAGAAGTAAAATGAGTGTGCTTGGATCGTAGCTCTTAAGACGTCCTGTCTAACCCTCGTAGCTCATGCATGGAAAGGAAATAAGACAAGTCTGTCCTTATTATGAGTATACCTATGCTCTCTGTAATTTATCTCTTTTAATTATATTTTCTAAGCCTAACTAGCTACCATATTTGTAATATCATCAAAGGGCCGTTTTAACATGAAATATCTATTTGATGAATATGAATAATGACGAATTTACATTAAATATTTTTCTGGAAAATCTTATTGAAAAGTCATTATTATCGATACAGAAGCTGAATCTATAGTTTTTAGAATTTATTTCTCTCTGTCTGTCTCACGAGAAAACAAATGGACAGATTTTAATGAAATTTTGTGTGATGATAGTTGGTTATCCGGTCAACATATAGGATACTTTTTACTGCGAGAAAATATCTCATCTCTGAGAAATCTATACTAAAAAAATTAAAACGTAAGTAGGGACGAACCCGAGCGGAACGAGGGTGAGTCGCTAGTTAATAATAATAATCTTTTATTTGTTTTTTCTGTCATGATGGCCTATCGCACTAATAGGTATTAACCGTAAGCACGAGAAATATTATAGTGTAGGTGTATGTACGTAATCACAAGTGCACTATCTATTCCTTTCACTTTCAAAGCATGGTAAGACGATAATTCGACACGACCGCAGAGATCTGACGCAGGACTGTGACGGTTTTATGTGCTCTTAAAAGCGTGACGATGTCGCGATGATGACGATGATTTTTTCATAAAAAAATCTCAATCCAAGTCTAGGCCTACAGTTACGAGTATAAAAAATCACCAATAAGGCGTCTACTAGAGCAGATTATAATAACTAGTGATGAAACAATTATCACTTAGCGATTATCGACGATTTCGATTACGATTAATTTTGTTTTTAATAAAAAAATCGTTTATCGATATTAAACATACCATAAACTAAATTAAAAATTATTGACTGATGAATTAATAATCAATATTAATTCATCAGCCAATATAATATAAAATTAAGAAATTCGAAATTTTTGTTTAGAAAACATAACATTTTAAGCTTGTCTGTTCGTTTTTTTTTCAGTTTGAATCAAATCAGCAGTGGAAAATAACCTGTCCGATGCTACGGCTGATGGCTTGATTGAAAATTATTTTTTTTTGCTATTTCCTTTAGAAGGGCATATTGTGTTGCTTTTTTCTAATACTGAACACACACACATGAACTAAAGATGTACATTATGCGCATTTAAAAAGTACATTAACAATAGGAATTTAATTTACTTTAAAGTATAAGTCATAAATAATCGCTAGATAATCGCAATGATAATCGTCGATTACGATTAATCGCAATCGTAATCGTTTCATCACAAATAATAACTTGACTTTTTTACTTATCATTTCCCGATTTTACTTAAACATAATAATTGAGCGCACCACACTCTTATTTTAATTATACCAAAATATAAGTATGGCCAATAAAAATATTCTTCGACATTACGATATTTTGAGCTTTTGAGCTTAATAACGATTACTTACTATATTTTCCCTAGTAACTTTGAAGTTTGACTTCTCTTTATACTTAAAGGAAAAATTCTTTCTAAAGGGAGATTGAAAATTAGCTTCCATTTGTGGCTTGTTACAGCAAGCTTTGTGTTTTACCACAATAGAATAAATTGCGTAACTATACAGTTATTATGTCCTTTATCGTATCTATCCGTGACATTGACACAGACGGATAGTCGTATTACAATATTTCTCTACATTGAAACGGCCTTGTCAACAAACTGACAGTTAACACTTTGTAACGACTGCAATTTTCTAATTGTTGATTATATTGTTCTAGACATAGAAATATCAAGAAGAAATTAAAATTAAAACGTAAGTTTTAACTTTTAATTTGATTGAGTATGATTACCTACTTACTAGTAAGTAGATAAATTATACTAATATTAAAAGGCGAAAATTTATGAGTGTATACCTAATATGTATATTTCTTAGTTACTTTTCAGGTTATACTAGCTCAACATATTGAATTTGAGTAAAATATATAATGATAAGTACTCTATCTCATAAATAATCAAAGTGGTAAGCCAATAGCTATATCTATAACTAACGACTCACCCTCGCTCCCTAGATTGTTTCCCTATACAAACTTTCATCTCCATTTTCATCCCCTTAAGGGATGATTTCCGGATAAAAACTATCCTATGTCGTTCCCAGGGTCTCAAACTATCTTCTTACCAAATTTCATCTAAATCGGTACCGAAGTTTTGAGTTTATTCGTTACAAACATATAAAAATACAAATGGTTCCTATTTATAATATAAGATATCTGTTCCAACTTTTACTGCGCAATATATAATATTTTAATAACTATTAAAATATTACGCATTATAATTGTAAGTAGTGCGTAATCGAAATATGATAGCGGAAGGTCTTAAGCAATGCTGATTCTATTTATATACTTCCTTATAAAAGATGCATCAAGCTGCCGGTGTTTAAGAGTCCCCGCAGACTGGAGACTAAACTATCAACGGATAGTAGCCAGGTTTAGTTAGTTCTGTTAAATAAACGACAAGTGTGCGCGCTTGGATGGGTGATAGGTATTATGATGGCAAATAGACGTGTAGTCCAAAAAACTTTTGGACTTTGGACTCCTCATTTGCATATATTTTCATATTTATTACGGACCTTACTAACTCTTGGCGGATAGAAAGTCTGCAGTGTTCGGAGGCGCTAAATGATATTGCTTAGTAAATACGCAATCAAAGAAATGAGCTTTACAACGTTAAGAATATTATAGTATTTACAAAAAAAATTAAGAAGTAAATTCCGATTTCCATTTAACCGACAATAGGCTTTTTCAAATAGAATTAAATTCAAGTTCTTGTTAACATACACTCAATAAAGTACGTTATCTTTAGTGTTACAAATGTCGTGTTTTACTTAAATTATTATTCTAAAAAAATCTAGATCGTAGTACGTAACAATTAATTTTAGAACATAAATCCTAATTAACGGTTAGATAATATCACACTAACTTTCACACGTACGTGTTTCTGAACATTTTGCAACGTGAGTGTAACTAGCCAACTATGAAGAGTTATAATTCTATAATATATTTATATTATAAATTTTATATGAATCGCTAGCGGTTCACCCTCACTTCGCTCGGGTTCACCTCTAGGAAAACAAAAAAAAACCTATCCCACGGGAACCCTACATTTTATACATTTTTCCGGGATAAAAAGTATGTATGTGTTATTCCAGACTATAATCTATCTCTGTACCAAATTTCATCCAGATCCATTCAGCCGTTGTGGCGTGAAAGAGTAACAAACACCCATTACATAGAAACTTTCACATTTGTAATACTAAAATTAATACGGATTACTTATTCATTAACCGACTTCCAAAAAAAAAAAATTTTTGGATTGTATTATAATGTGTTTTCCCGTGGGAATTAGATAACCTTCCGCGGTAAAAAGTAGCCTGTCACTCTCCAGCCCTCCAACTATCTCCACACTAAAAATCACGCCAATCCGTTACTCCGTTTCGACGTGAAAGAAAGACAAACAAACATACTTTCACATTTATAATATTAAGTATGGATGTAATTATGTTTTTGGACTCTTACAAAAATTAATACATTATATATCCCTAAATCTAGGTGCAACATGTGTATGATAATTAATAATATGTACTTACATTGTACCTACTACAAATATGTAGTTGGTATCGAAATGCAAAGGTATAGTAGAAGAAAACAAAATATTGTAAAGTGCCTAACTCAGGCACGCAGTTAAAGCATAATAATATCTAAAGATAAATAAGTGTAAAACCACCTTAACTTATATTTTTATAAGATTAACTGAGGTTAATAAACATATAACGCCAAATGAAAACAAACAAAGGATTGCCGCCGACGTAGGTGCGGAGTGCGAACCCGCCTGAGCTAAGTATGAAATGTCAACGACCCTGTTGCACATTTTCATAGGTATAGCGACTTGTAGAAACAAAGGGGACAGAAATACTACTAGAAATAGATATAGGAAGTACTGAAATAGGGTAGGGGAATGTAACGAATAGTGTGCCTATACGTATGTATTTATGTATGTATGTACATGCATCGTTCCCTCCATGTTTTTATCATCGTGTCTCAAAAATAACTTATTTTTGAAATTATCAATGACTATAATTGGACCCAGTTATGCAAAAAACAGCCATGTCCGTAAAAGTACGAACAGAGTTATAAGCATTTTTCTGTCAATAGTTGCACTTGGGTTATGTTTTGTTTTTCTGGTTATTTTAAAATTGAACAATATTTATATAAGTATTGTTTATAATAAAATGCTTATAACTCTGTTGGTACTTTTACGCACATAGCTGTTTTTTGCATAACAGGGTCCAATTATACTTACTAATATTATAAAGGGGAAAGATTTTTTTTGTTTGTTTGTACCGAATAAGCTCCGAAACTACTGAACCGGTTTAGATGAAATTTGGTAAGAAGATAGTTTGAGATCCTGGGAAGAACATAGGATAGTTTTTATCCCGGAAATCGTCCCTGAAGGGGGTGAAAATGGGGATGAAAGTATGTATGGGGAAGCAACCTAGGGACCAACCAGAGCGAAACGAAGATGAGTCGCTAGTAGATTATACCTCCATTAGGTTGATCATATAAAAAAGTTAAGAATTTTTTTTTAGCGTTGTTAGCATTAGTTAAAAAGCAATTATTGCTTAGATAAGTTCCTTATTAATATAGTATTAGATAGCGATGAGAGAGAGCTTCAAATAGATTCCAAATACATTTTTATTGCAACATAAGACCGCTTGGCGCAAACCATTAATATTTCTAAACCATTTCAACACGACCAACTTCCTGCTTGAGACGTTCAATGGAAGATATGAATATTTAAGCTATAAGATACCACATATTCAGGTTAACAGACTACCTAGTTCTTCTTAGTAGGTATTATTTATTATACTCCTCTACGTATATCTGTTGAAAGCATGTTGCTTTTTTTTCTTAAAGCAGTTTGAGATATAGACGACATGTTTGGCTCAGTTCGTAGTAAAGTAGGGTCCTACTTACTGTGCCAGTGGTTCCGGATTCGAGTCCCGCTAGGGATTTATTTGTGTGATGAGCACGAATTTTTGTAGTCCAGTTATGGGTGTTTATATTTATTATGTACCTACGTACATATTTAAAGTTATGTATGTGTAGTGTATCAACTATCTGTTATCCATAATACGTCTCGTAGCTTACCATGTAACTAGATGGTGCTGTATGTTAATCTTCTTCTGCTTGGCATTATTAATGCCAGGGTCGCCGGTGCTGTATGTTAATGTCCCAACATATTTATTTATATACTCTGCACACCTAAATAAAATTTTCGGGAACCTCCCTAAGGAGTGTATGAATTTTAGAAACATGATTGAGTGTCAATTTAAAACTACATTATATTATGTTTTATTAAAGTTTAATTCTCATTCTTATATCTTTTCCGAAAAAACAGTTTTCCACAAAACGCCGAGCGAAGCGTAGGTAATCGCCCAAATACTTTTATATTATAATTGTATTATATATCCCGCGGCCACAAATGCTAAGTATCTTTTGTTTTTTAGTTTTTTAATCTATTGGAAAATTTAGGAAAATGTTATTAGAATAATATTAAAGTCGATATATACTAGTCCAGGTCACCGTATCTGTGTACCAAATTTTATAATCAACGTGAAGCAGTTAGGTACTTGCACTACATAAAAGCTTTCGTATCTAAGTATATAAATAAAAATGAATCACCGAAATATATGTATGTACGAGCATACCTCCCAATCGACTGCACCAAATTGGACAATTTTTTTTGTTTCTTATTGCCAGGACAAGCTTTGTATAGAAGAAAATTAAAAGATTTTAAACCTCATGATATGAAAAGTGAGTGAGTGAAATAGTTTTTATCCCGGAAATCATCCCTTAAGGGGGTGAGAATGGGGATGACAGTTTGTATGGGGAAGCAAGCTAGCTAGTTTATAATAGGAATAACTGCCTCGGTGGTGTAGTGGCTAGCATGTACGGCTGCACACTCGGTGGTCCTGGGTTCGAGTCCCGGGTCGGGCCAAGTTTAGTTATTTAGTCTTTCTGTATAGTAAGTCTCAGTAACAGCCCGGAGTTGGGAAGTTGACGGTATTTCACCCCCGTGCCTCGGAGAGCACGTAAAGCCGTCGGTCCTGCGCCTTAACTCTCACTGGTCGTGTCGAGTGGTCGTCCCACCAGAGTATGAGAGTGACAGGAATAGGGAGTGCACTTGTGTCTGCGCGTACACTTGTGCACTATAATATCTCCTGCGCAGTTAGCTAGTCTCAATGACATTGGCCGCCGTGGCCGGAATCGGCTAGGAGAACATCATCATCATCATCAATAGGTATTCCATAACACATTGTGCAGACATTCAAAAACTTTCACATACATATTATTAATATTACATTACCCAAGATGGCCATTTATGTTTATTAGTTACTTATAATGGAGCTAATAATAGTAAATCACAATAAAATGACGAGAATATTCGTTATTAAAAGATAATAAATAAAATGTAAAAATGATATTGTCAGATGACAGCATTTTCACGTAGGTAATGACTTATGCAACGCACTTTCTAAACACGGAAATTTGTACCGCGCAACAAAAGACGGCATCGCGTTCAATTAAACCAAGTAAACGGTTATTTGCTCAATCTACTGTAAGCCCTAAATATTAGCTTAAAATATTCTACTCGTATATATAAAAGAGTATTTCTTTTTAATTAATAATATATTGGTTTTACCGTCATTTTCACGACCCAAAAGATTATTTAACTAGCAAATTTAGCAAACTACGCTTTTTTCTCAGACTAAAGTTTATACAGAGTCGGTCAAAATAAATGTTAAAGTCAAAAATAGAAGCGTGATTTGCTGTTTATGCTACTTTTCTCGATTCTGCCATACAAATCCTTTACTTTTTTTAAAGGATATGGAAAATTTTATAGATGTATTGTTTAAATTAATTACGCATATACAATTTTTAAGAATAAAATATGAATTTTAACAAGTAATACTATATTCTTTTGTATTTTTTAAGCATTAGTTCTCTTCACTTGAAAGAGAAATATAATTAAAATCCGTTAGCCATTTTTATCATTTATTTATTTACTTATCACTCAGTATATGTACAAATTGTAATATGTATACTAATTGTAATATGTATACTAATTGTAAATCATTATTATTTTAAAACATTATTGTTTGGCTTCATGCTAAGTTGTATGACACTCTGTCTATTCTCTAATCTAATCTATGTTATTTAGTTCTATATATATATATATATAATTTAAATTTTATTTTTTTTTAATTTTATTATATATATATATATATATATATATATATATATATATATATATATATAATAAAATTGTAACTAAGCCGAATCTGTACATTGTTATCGATGCAGAGGCCGAATGTATAGTTTTTATAATTTTTGTCTGTCTGTCTGTCTGTCTGTTACCACATCATAGGAAAAACTACTGGATGGATTTTGAGGTATGGTGATAGTTGATTATCCGGGTCAACATATAGGATACTTTTTACCCTGGGAAAATATCTCATTTCTGAAAAAATAATACAAAAACTGCAATGTAAGAGTATAGTAACACGGTAATGTAATGTACATTACCGTGATACTAATATGTAAAACTTAAGAATTTGGTTATTGGTCATAGTTGTATATAAAAAAGTATTATTCTGCAACAAAATTAATGAACCATTGAGTTTAATTGACCTTGATACGAATATTTCTTAAGGCAACATTATAGTGTAACATGTCCTAGTATGACTATGTTGCTTTCATATGTTTTAATAACAAAAGGATTTTTATATAATTCTAAACGCTAGACGATTTTCAAATTTTTAACAACCTATTTTCCATTATCCTGCCGGACTTTTTTTTCTCAAGATATAATTATCTAATTTGAACCAACAATTAAATTATAGACCAATGTACCACCTACACAATTTTGTATTCTTTATATTTTAGTTTTATATAAAAAGCTTAACAAAAAGCAACATTTAGAACATCTATTAAAGCGGTTATAGGTTGACGTAAATATTAAAGAACTAGCGACTCGCCTTCGCTTCGCTCGGGTTCGTCCCTAGGTTGATTCCCCATACAAAGTTTTATCTCCATTTTCACGACTTAAGGGATGAGTTGCGGGATAAAAACTATACTATACCTATGTCCTTCCCAGGGTGTCAAACTATCTTCTTACCAATTTCTTCTAAATCGGTTCAGTAGTTCCAGAGATTACTTTCTACAAACACACTCACAAACTTACAAACTTTACCTCTTTACAATATTATTAAGACAATCGTCATGCCGATTTTTAAGAACCACTACCTGAGAAGTATGTGCATAGTAATATTTTTGTACCTATGTCATACTTATGTCTATAAAAATTAGATCTTTTTTCTAATGATATAAATGTACTAATATGTAATATTATACCGTTATTATAATTAATTTCATCAAGATTAGTTCGAAGGCAATAAACAAACACTTTGCAAATTATAAAAGATGTAAATAAATATTAAAATATTCAATTTCCGTATATTTGCTTGGAGTTGTTTACTGTAACAAGAAAAGCAATAAAAACAACCTCATAAAATATTGACTCTGTTTACCTTTTATGATAATCTTGTTAGCATTACAGTTCAGTCAATTAGTTAACTGCTAAAGTTGTGGGAATTTTCACGCTCTTATAATTTTTAAAATAATTAGCTATTTTCGCCTAAGTGTCGCTGATGAGTACATATTTTCTAAAAACTACATACCTAAACTTTTCGATACCATTTCTCCAATATGGTGGAGCAGGCGTCAGTCGCTGTGTAGATTATCACTTAAAACTTGGTAAACATGAGCCATGACCTAATGATACTAGCAAACACCATGCTTTTATTTCGGTAATAGGATCTTACTTATTCGCCTTCTACAACCAAAAAATAAACTGTACGTTTCAAGCGGACTAAGCCGCGAGTAGAAATATAAATATAATATGTATAATGGCATAAGATGCTTTTTTGTCCATATGGTTTTGTTGAATTAAATAATACCATGCCTGGGCGACCGAACTTCACTCGGCGTTTTTCGAAAAATATATATGTAAATACAAAATTTGATCTAAATCGTCAGAGCCGTTTCAGAGATACAATAAATAAATATATATATATATATATATATATATATATATATATATATATATATATATATATATATGTATATACATACAAGAATTACTCGTTTAATATTTAGATTGATATTTCAACTCTATGTTAGTTGTCTGTAACTACGAACGAAAGAAGACCTGTTTTCATTAATCAAATTTAATGTTCATATTCACCTGTCATCATAAGAAATCATCATTTACGTAATTTATTGCTGAAAACTACTTTTTACACGTAATAGTAATTTGTCACGTAGCCTTAGTAGTAAATTGTATGAGGATGGAAAGAAATACGCTCGAATTGGCATCCCCTTGCTTGAAACTGTTTAGAAGCTCGAAACGTTCGAGCACAAATTGAATCGACCTATTTTAGTACTTATTTGGAGTTATATTTGTATCAGTGAATTGCCCCGACTTGACTCTTACTTTCTATATTTTATTATTATTGTTATTATTTTTTGCAATACATTATTATACATTTTTTTATTTATTTTATTAACTAATTATTTCCACCAATTTAAAATGTATCCAGGTTATTTTTACACGAAGAATCACCCAAACGTGGTCGAGGACGTGTTTTACATACCTATTTAACACTTCACTGCGCACAGTAATATATCCTTTATCTGTAGGAAATATTATAACTATTCAATAATACACTTTGTAATATGCATATCCTCTTACTTACGTAATTATATGTACACAAATATACGAAAACAATGATTATTTAATTATATTGCTACTTTCGATTATTACTTACTAGCAGAACCCGCGGCTTCGCTCGCCCTAAAACTACGAAAAATCTTTAAAAAGATAGTTTCATACAAACTTTCATCGCTAATTTTAACCCTCTTATAGGATGAATTTAGAAAAATACTAAAACACATATTTATTTAATTTTATTGGAGAGCATTAATACCAAGTTTCAAGTAATTCTGCTCATAAATATTTTTTGGATTGTATTATATAACGTGTTTTCCCGTGGGAATTAGATAACCTCCCGCGGTATAAAGTAGCCTCTCTCACTCTCCAGCCCTCCAACTATCTCCACACAAAAAATCACGCCACATCGATCGATCCTGTTTCGACGTAAAAGAAAGACAAACAAACAAATACACTTTCACATTTATAAAATTAGTATGGATGTAAACATAAATATGTATTTATATGTTTAATCTTGCAGGATCGCATCATCAGGCGAAGAAGGAGAAAAACCCTCGGATGACGTTGTCGCAAGGATCCCTCCACACTGTCACATAACAATCAAATGTACGAGAGAGGTGAGATTTGACCACATAAGTCGCTAAGTTTAGAATCGTAAATTGTAGTTTTATTTTGTAAGAACTTTTATACGATACATACAACAGTATTAAGTAGATTTGCGGATTCATCTGTCGTGTTACAAAAACGCACTTACGGAATAACACCACATTCCTTACTTTGCTCTTTTATTTTTTTTCTTCTCATATTTTTTTGCAGCTGAAAATACTACAATAACTTTATGTACCAAGATAATTGCTGAAGAACACGTTTGGCTCAGTTTGTAGTGACCCTACTTGCTATGCCAGCGGTCACGGGTTCGAGTCCCGCTGGGGGCATTCATTTGTGTGAGGGGTACCAATGTTTGTACTCCAGTCATGGGTGTTTATATATTTATTTAAAGTTATATATGTGTAGTGTATCAACTATCTGGTATCCATAAAACAAGCTTACCATGGAACTAGATGGTGCTGTGTGTTAATATGTCCCAACATATTTATTTATTTATTTATTGTTATACTTATGTTACTCAGGTTACATTGGGTAGGAACGCACTAATTTAATTCTATGGAAAATATCACACCGATCTGTTCTGGTTCTGTTCGTATTTTTACAAAAATATCTTTTTAACCTGTAATCTGTATTTATAGATGAAGAACTTTGAACATAATATAATTCCTTTATCGTACTTTTGGCTGAGACTAATGTTGTAAAATTATTTTTAGCTTAACCTTCATTTATATATTCGCTTTTAATATCTTTGTCCCGAAAGACGTAGTTTTTTATCTCTCTTCATAAAAAAATAAATACAGGCTGATTTTATTCGAACAAATTAAAATAGTGAATACTAAACACTGCCACTTGCAAGAATACCTATTGATTGAATTTAGTCAAACAATTTAATTATTAACAAAATAAGATTCTCCCTTGCAATAATCAAACACAGAACCTATCATTATATAGACGATATCATATCATACTCCTAGCGGTATTTTTTTATATATAAAAAATAGTAATATAAATAAATAAAAATAATAAGTGATTTTTCATAAAATCTTCTTCTTCTTCCTGCCCATTTCCCAATCACTCGGGATCGGCGCAGTACACAACGTGCGTTCACCTTGTCGTGGTGGGGGGGCTCAGTAGTGCCCGGCAACCCAACCGGGCGCGAAGCCAAGAAACGCACAGGGAGGTGGCCCACTTCGGTGGGCGGTGGGAGGTGGCCCTCTTCGGAGGGCAGTGTACCATGCGGGTTGCTCCTGGTACTTCTCTGATAGCAGAGTGGACTGTGGAGCAACCCCGTGGTTGTTGTGGTCTGCTTCGGCAGACCTGCCGTCGGGGCGTCGTAGTTGAATGCGTAAGCGATCCTGCGACGCCCCATTAAGACGGGGGAAGGTTTCGTTGGGTTTTAGTGGGTGTGTAGTTTGCCGGTGAGTCCCACACCTCGTGCGTAAATGCATTTCCCAACGTTAAAAAAAAAAAAGTACATCTTCTGTACTGCTGATAGGATTTGGCAAAAGTTTTACGACTGGCCGCCTGCCTGACGTCAACCCTCCTCGGGAATTTTCATAATTTTTGTTTTTTTTTATAAATTTTTGATTTTTCATAAAATGGTGGATTATATTTGAAGAGTGTTTATTTATAAATCATCGATCACTAAAAGTTCTCTTTAGTTTTTAGTGATCGGTTTTATAAATACATGAGGTAGTCCATACTCCATAGAGTAGGTACGGTTATGTACTTCCCAAAAAAAAAAATAATAATAATAAAACTAAATCTGTACACAGTATAAAACAAAGTCGCCATCTGCGTCTGTGTGTTTCCCCACTTACTTTTTCTAAACCACGCAACGATTTTGATACGGTTTTTCATTATTAGAAAGAGCGATAAACGAGCAAGATTTGTGTATATAATTTGTTAATATTTTGTAAAATGACAGCCTAGACGGTGTTTTGTTATAAAAACTGTTTTTATACGATAACATGTCTAACGCTGGCTAAACCTTTAGATATACGAGTACATGAAAACAATGTACTAAAAAATTGTAGGCCTACAGGAAATTCCGCGTTAGCATATCTATCTCCTAAGGCACGCTCACAATAACTATTTTTATCTACATAAAACGTACCTAATAATAGGTAACCTACGCACTAATAGATTACAAATATTTCATATTTTTTCGTATCAACAGATAGCCGGTTTTAATGGTCTATCTGAAGCAGTACGCCGTCTAGACTTCTCGTCGGCGGTGCGTGACGTACGACGCTTCAACTATATTTGCGCTCTATTGGAGCTGTTATTGGGGGGACAGAAGTTACCCAATTTGCCGGGGGCTGCGCAAAAACTGTTATTATCCATGCTCGAACAGTTGGCTGACCAAGGTAGGTTAATCATTTTTAAGGAAATATTTTTAACTTCACACAATTTGTAATTAATTAATACACAACTACGTGTATATAATGTATAGAAAGTAGTTTCTTAGTCACTTCGCTCAGCAAAAGTACTATTTTGAGTCTTTAAAAGATTAGAGAACGTCCAAATATAAATAAATTTATTTGTATGTATTATATACATACATATTGATATTGCTGACGAGTTCTTTTTTAAACACGCTAATCTCTGAAACTTCCATTCCATCGTATAAGTATATTTTGTAGCTTCTTCATAAGATTCCGACGAATTGAGAACCTCCTCCTTTTTGGAAGTTGGTTAAAAACTATGTTATATGTACATTATATAAATACATAGCGACAATCCCGAGCGAAGCTAGGATGAGTCGCTGTATAACATAAAGCCATAGAGTGTTTTATGTAGATTAAACGCGGGCGAAGCCGCAGATTCTGCTAGTTATAAATAAATAAATTAGGAGGGTCGAGACTTTGGCAAACTCTTACTGTCAATTTATTATTTTTTACCTGTACCACAGATCACAAAATACTGCCTGTACAAAAAATTTGTAAAATATTAAATGTTTCCGCCCTTCAGATCTACAAAGAACCTTTTTAAACTTTAGTTTCCGCTCAGTAGACTTTTAATTCAAGAATCGAAAATCCGGTGACCTTTTACGTTTATATTTAACATCTTAATAGCTTTTTTAAAAATAGGTCGTGAAATTGAACTATATGGATTGTGGACTGAATGGAAATAGTGAAACTGAATTTCAGGCTCCTGCAGTTGTCGACAAATCCAATTATCGAGTTGGTCAAAGTTATTACGTTTGTTGGACATAGTTTGTACTCACTAGGTTTGTTTTGTCTACAAATGGAGTTTTTTTTACATCCCACTAGTAGTTTAAAATAATTATCAACAAAAATATTTTTTTATGTTAATATGATGTCGTTTATAAGATTTTAGGGGTATTTGGTAAAATGATCATGGCCAAGGGGGTGCATTTGCACCCCCTGCCATAAGGATAATATGAATATGGAAAAAATAAAAAAAATAAAATTGTCTTAGTAAAATCCCGGTTTTAATTTAGATATATGCGAAAAAAATAGTTTAATGTAAAGAATCAGATGCATCCCCATGGAAATAATTCTGCCGCCGCCCATGAAAATGATATTTAACTTTTCAGTAGTCTTTTTGTAGTAATTTGGAATATAATACTTTTAAACTTACAGCTAGCTATGTAGTAAAATAATTTAGTAAAATAATTTACAAAAATGGTTCGTTTGTTCCTGAAAAGTAACTTTTATCAAAAAGTCAGAAAATATGTTTACCTTTTGGTCATTTAAATTTTAACAATGCGGCCTCTTAAACATGATCGAAAGGCTTTTATTTAATAAGTCAACAACATAAAGAAACTACAATCACATAATATAATAATTAATTTATTTATATAATAAAACTACTATTATATTTCCGTTCTTTATTACATATTGTATTTCCGGTTTTTTCAAGGTTGTATTTTGATTTTTAGTTCCTGATGTCTCAAAAATTATTATATACTTAGATATTACAGGCAAATCGAAAAAAATCTAAAAAATATAGTTTTACCTACTTAAAAGGTTGAATTCACGAAAATGTAAGAAAAATTTATTTTCTACAGTGGCCCAATCGAAACAAAATCTAAACGCGCTTAGAGCGCTTTTAGTCGCCTTATCCGCTTTGCGTGAGGCGGAGAGACGCGCTTGTTGGGGACGACCACTGGGTTCCCGAGCCTTGTGGGGTCACCATGATCACGCCATCGCTAGAATAACACACATCGCCAATAGTATTCGTATTCAGGAGGTGAGTAATTACTTACAGTTCCAGGTCGTAGATTCTAATCTTTGAAGACTCGTTTGCCTCAGTTTGTTGTAACCCTACTTGCCATGCCAGCGGTCGCGGGTTCGAGTCCCGCTGGGCATTCATTTGAATGATGAGCACGAATGTTTGTACTCCAATCATGGGTGATTTATATTTATAATATGTATGTATTTAAAGTTATATATGTGTATTGTATTAAGTATCAACTACCTGGTATCCATAACACAAGCCTCCTAGCTTACCATGGAACTAGATGGTGCTGTGTGTTAATGTCCCAACATATTTATTTATTTAATCTTGAAATCAATTAATGGGTCTTGGTCTCAAGAAATCCTTAGGAAGTGGGATTTGAGTAGTGGTGTTATGGATACTTCTAACTTCCCAACTAAAACGAATGCCTAACGCGCTTTCTGACATAATAAATCTTTTGAGTGGAGTTCTGTTTAAAATATGAATTAAAATTAATTAAAAAATAAATTTCTTTAATGATTTTTAAGGAAATATTTTTTCTAATCGATATTCTTATCGTCCTTAAAAACTTTTAAATTGTCCATATTTATTAATCAATATTTTATTTAAACTTTGTCTAAATTCTATCCATTCTTTTACATTTTTGTATTAATTTATTTAACTTTTTATAACAATATCGCACCTTTGACGTTAACTGCAAGAGATCTCTGTTAGCGATAAGTTTACGCTAGTTCAATTTTATTTGAAGTACATACAATAATAGAATAAGGTTTCAGAGGCAAAATTTAAAAACACATACATTGTTTATCTATACTAATACTCGTATTAATAAAGTGGTAAAGTTTGTGAATTGTGAGTTTGTGGATCTATTGAATCGATTTAGATGAAATTTGGTAAGAAGATAGTTTCAGACCCTGGGAAGGACATAGGATACTTTCTATCCCGGAAACCATTCTTTTAAGAGAGCGAAAATGGGGATGAAAGTTTGTATGGGGAATCAAGCTAGTAGTAGTAGTCTATTATATAGATATTTAGTAATTAAACATAAGTAAACAAATGATGTTTTTTTTTCAGCCGGGACCAGAAGTAGTGCCTAAACTTCACGATTTGCCTGAAGAGTGTATTAGGGAAATATTATTAAGGATATCGGATCACAGGGATTTAGATGTAAGAATTTTATTAAAATATAAAATAAAATGTTTTTAAGTTCTTCTAATGTTCGTAGTCATAGTCATTTATGTTTAAATCAATTCAAGCCATATTTTTACTTATCAGCTTTCTCGATATGCAGTTTTAATTGAAATATTTAAAAAAAATCGTTTTTAAAATCAAATAAAACTTTTTAAAATAATTAACCTACATCTATACTAATATTATAAAGAGATAATGATTGTGAGTTTGTTATAGGGGGTAATCTCTGGATCTACTAAACCGATTTAGAAGAAACTTGGTAACAAGATAGTTTGACTACTTTCTACTTTTTATCCCTTTAGGGGGTGAAAATGGAGATGAAAGTTTGTATTGGGAATCAAGCTAGGGACGGACCCGAGTGAAGTGAGGGCGAGTCGCCAGTTTAATATAAATAGGTGCAAAGTTGTACTTGAACTATAATTTATTTGAACATCTGTATATAACATACCTACTGAACTTTAGATTTAACTTTACAAAGAGAATTTTAAAATTAAATTTTTATTTTAGATAAAATTAAATATTAATTAAAAATATAGCTAAGTTTTATTCGGTCAGTTCAATTGTATAATTATTCCACTATAAATAAGTAATGTCGGCTAAATTAATAGATATTTTTAATGGGTTCAAAGCGTGTTAGTTCAGTGTAATTAAATTATTCATAATAATAATTAATTTACGTATATACAATAATATTCGTGTGATATCTGTCACAGGAGTTTAATGATATGGTAACCGACTTTAAAAAATAGTGATTTCTTTCCTTTCTCATAACTTCGCCTATTTCAATGACAAATTAATATAAAACTTAAAACACAGTTAATCACAGGTAATAATAATTAAAGTTTTTTTGATTTTTCAGTCAGCGTCCTCTGCTTGGACGGTTATGTCGTCGGTATGCTCGGAACAGCGTGTTTGGCGTGAACTAGTCAAGTTCCATTTCACGCAGAGTCAAATCGATTCTGTGCATAAGGACGATAAGGATATCGATTGGAAAAAAGTCTTCCATCAACTAAGAAAGTAAGTGACAACACATACTACTATATTTGCTCGACTGCGGCGAAGCCCAAAGAAGGGTTATGTGTTTGACTTGAATATGTATGTATGAAACCTATGTTCCCTCGTAATTACTAAACTGCTTAACATATTTTGATGATGACGTCCTTATATTCCTCTTGATAACGTGACTCATAATAATATGATTATTTTTATTTATATTTTCATTTTAACATGAAGGTGGTAGGTAGTAGATGGCATGCCCCTTGTGACCTATCACTTTATTAAACAGTGTTATATATTTATATATTTTGTTTTCATAGACTTTATGGGCTAAGGGAAGATGCACAATATGCTGAAACATTGTCATTGTGCCGCCATTGTAAGTGCCTGTTCTGGCGATCGCTGGGACACCCCTGTATAGCAGATCAGGTGAGATTTAAAAAAAAAACATATAAATAAAATTACAAACAATTGCTATATTGTAATTAATTTAAAGAAATATACATACTTATGGTCACATTAACATTTTATATGGCAAAGTTAATGCATGTGTTTGTTACTTCTACATGTAACAGCCCAATGGATTTCGATAAAAATGATGAAAATTAATATCTCAGCATACCTAAAACGCAGAGTTGTGTGCAAAAAAAAAATTAAATAATACCAATTATATAGCTTGTTTTTTGATTCATTTCAAATTTGAAACTAAAGCAGTACTTATCGAACCGACACGACAGCCGACGACATGTTTGACTCAGTTTGTAGAGACCCTACTTGCTGTACCATGGGTCGCGGGTTCGAGTCCCGCTGGGGGCATTCATTTGTGTGATGTGTACGAATGTTTGTACTCCAGTCTTGGGTATTTATATTTATAATATGTATATATTTATAGTGTAAAGTATGTGTAGTGTATCAACTATCTGGTATCCATAACACAAGCCTCGTGTGTGTTAATGTCCCAACATATTTATTTATTTATCCAGTGTCCAGAGTATCGTGAACGACTGAAGGAGGCGGGCGGGCCGCTGCCCCCTCACCCCATACCTCCGGCCGCTTTTTTGAAATTTTTCTCACTTTAAAATATAAAAATAACATGCCTATTTATAATTATAAGTTTTAATGTTATAAATCTATTGCAATTGTTGAACTTTACTAAATTTCAAAATGGCTGCCAATAAGAAGTTGACGTAAGGATTTTAACATTTTACTTAAATTGTCAGTATTATTTTGTAAGGCGATTTTTCAATATATTAATTATGCGAGATTAATTAATAATTAGTCTTTGATTATGTATAAGTTTTCATGAGGATCTAAGTGGGCAGCTGTTTTGTTCTGTGTTTATTTTATACTCTGCCGAACTTCTCCGTCATTTACTGCTACCATATTATTACATGTCTATTTTTAAAATCCAAAATTATATAATAAAAGTATTTACTTTTAAAACACATTTAAAATTATTTGAACGTCCAAATAATTGATATCATTTACTTAAAAATAAACGTATTTTGGCTATATTTATTCTGATAAAAACCGCTCCAGTATTTAATTATATTAATCTCAGACCAATAAAATACTTTTTTATTGGTCTGAGATATTAATAAACCAAGTCAAATATATTATTAATGTGAGTAAAAATTCTTGAATATTACTCATCGGTAGCTAACAGGATTATAAATGTATTTTAAAATGACTGTCATTGTGCAAGAAAAAAGAAACGAAGGTTGAGGACTGTTCTGAAAAATATAAAAATTTCTTTTTCTGTTAAATTTCTTATTAATTTGTTCCATTCTATTATAATGGGTGATATTGAAGTTAGGATCTGAGGGAAATTATAAACAAAGCGTTTTGAATTGAATACCGAAAATAACATTAAATTTTTGAGGCTTGGCTGTCATATTTTTATTAGAGGAATCAATAATATTTTACCACCGAGCTTAAAGTAATCAGTACTGGTAAAATGACCAAATTAAAGCACCCCATAGAAGAAAAGATTTTATAGTCTTTCTGAAGAGTCCTCGTAAGTGCATAATTAACATAAAAAATCTAATAAAATATGTATGAAGTAGCAAAAAATTACAATAATAATGGGTTGCCAGGTGATATCTTAAGCAATATCTGCAAAGTACAGGCTGCAATCTAGCATTACAAATATTGTGACCAACAAAAATATTTGTAGGTCAGGTCCTTCTTTATGAACAAACCAAGGAAAAAAAACGTGTGTATGTGTACTTATGTACGCACATAAGAAGTTATACTTCTGGAATAACGTAAGAGCAAAAATAGCTAAAGATGTCATCCCGTATGTCACAACTCTCTGTTTGTAAAAGGAATGCAGCTAACTTCATCATGTCGCTTTTTAGCTGTCGGTGTGCGCGCGCATCGTAAATATTTTACAGTCAATTTTTTCCAAGCGTGCCAAAAGAAGTATACCTTCAAAAATATATGTGTATTTACATTTTAAAATATCATATTGCAACTCATCAGATGTCTCTATGAATAGTGTTAACTGATTGTTGACACAAAAAATCAATACCCAGTTATATGTAAGCTTCTTTAGACTCTCCTTAGCATTAAACTTTACCCGGTGTGTTTATATATTTTGTTTCATAGATATTTTTAATAATCAGCTAATGCCGAAAGGTTCTACTGCACATGCTTGTTTAATTATATGACTTGTATACCAATAGCTGACTAAACATTTGTGTAGTATAAGAAAAATGTTTAAGTAGTGGAATAATATAAGTAGTGACAAAATTAAGTTTTAAACCATAAGCCGCTTCATGGTTTTAGATTTTATGATTTTTATTTCTATATGAATTGTGGGACTATTGCCTATAACCATATAGACGCTTTAAAAGAAATATGTGATATTTCCAAAATCATAGGTGTCTGTTGTATAATGTATACCAATGAGTGTTTGTTGTTTTAATGTAGGAGTCATGTGTTTCTAATTAGTATACATAAAATATACAAAAAAACTGAGTTAATATATTCTAACATTTAGAATTAAAACTTTATGTTGTTTATTTTTAACACTTCAAGAAAATAGGCTGGGTTCAAGGCAATTTTATTCTCATAATAAAATAAGATAACATTTCTGTTATTTCTTATAAGAAAATTTTATTTTTTACAATTTTTTTTTTCAATTTATGCCACAAAAAGAAAATTTCCTATGTAAAATTACTGAATAGGTATAGACTATTCTATTTATAATTCATAGTAGGCATAACTATTAGAGAAAAGTCAAATAGTGACTAAACTTATATTTCTATGGATAAATAATAATCATGCTACAGCTATATTTTTCTATAAAAATAATATAAGCTGTTTTAAAATCGGGCCTAACTAGTAGCCGATTTAAATTTTAAGAATTAAATATTATAAAGGTTGAAATACCTAAGTCTGATAACAACATCACTGTCAAATGTTCATTACTTGAAGTAGAGTAGTATAGTTATTGATATGTGATATTTTTAAATATTTTTTGGAAAATATGCTGTTATACTCAAAATAGACGCAATTAATTTTTTAAAAGTAACCTAATTATTCTATAATATGTATTCAGCCCTTTATAACGTCCCACTGCTGGGCACGGACCTCCCTTCAATACAAGGGGGATCAGGCTATAGTCCACCACGCTGGCCAAGTGTGGGTTGGCAAACTTCACTTATCTTCTGAAAACTTGCTAGGTTTTTTCAGACATGCAAGTTTACTTACAATGTTTTGTTTTACCGTAAGTCAAGTGACAATCATGTTAGAAATGATTCGCACATGAAAATATCAGAGATGCGAGATCCGGGATTTGAAGCCGCTTCACTCAGTTTCCCAAGCGAGCACATTACCATTGGGCTACCACTGCCTTTTAATTATTTTATAATACTTTCTCAGTTTGTCAGTCAACTTAAATTTTAATAAAATTGTATATGTATTATGTAATATGTATTTAAAATTAATTCATTTAAAATTAATCTGATAAAAATTTGGTAATAATAGTCAACATACAATCTCAGATGAAATTATTAAAACCAGAATGTAACCATTTGATGAGTTTGTAGATTTCTAAGTGTATGTATTATAACAAAGCAGGATATTATTTGTATCAAATTGGGACATTTTTTTTGTTTATCTGTGATGTGTTTTTGTGCGATGGGATTGTTTTCTTGTATCTGTGTTCTTTAATATGATGATTTTGCAATAAAGTTATTTTAAAGAGGTTGTGATTTTATTTCTTATTTTTCACCTATACATGTTCTGCTGAAGATTACCTTGATATGATTTTTAACTAAATTAAAATTACAATCTTCTTATTAGTTACAATCTGCTTTAAAATAATGAAATTGAATTCTTCAAAAATATAAAATACTAGCAAATGTAATAAACTATTGTTGATTACATATTTGATATTCCTTAAGTAGTACAAACTTTGCCATATACACAAATAATATTTAAAGAGTTTATGTAAACCATAATAAACATAAACAATAAGTCACTGAAGTAAATTAAACACAATTGAGCACAAAAAATTGAAACTTTCTACTATTCAATGTTTAGATACAAAAGCGAGATTAGATTTAATAAATGTTTTAAACTATCACCCAAGTTCACTTTTAACGTTTTCACAATGTCGCACTAAATCTTTCAATTTATACACGAGGTCCTGCAGCTGCTGCGTTCCACAGGTAAAGCGCACATCTTCTCTGTCAGTCTTTAACACTACTGTATATAATAAGTTATCAGAGCCAACTCCTGGAGTGTTTGTTAAAACTTCAAGTTTCCATTCAACATCTGTTATTTTAGGCAAATAATTTGAACCTTTGTTGGGTTCCATCTTGGAATATATAGTTTAAGGCATCAGATAAATATATAACTTCACAATATTAATTTGTGGATTATTACAAAATATACTATTTGATATAATGTGGTACACGATAAGGTCAATCATGGATGACAATTGACAAATAAATAAAAGATCAAAGATCAATCGTTCTGTCAAGTGTCAATGTCATTCAGTGCTGCCAGCTCATGAAATTTTATCCCCCTAAAAGTAAAACGAAAAACCCTATAACCCCCTAATACCCAAAAACCCCTAAATGACAATTTGAAAAATATAAGTTTTTATCTATTGTTTTTAATTTTTAAATATATATTTTTTATTTTAAATGATTACAAGCGTAACAAACTTATATATATTATTATAATAATTACATGTTACTTATAAAATAGTAATAAATTCCATAGATAACTTAGAAAATAATAAAAAAGGAGGAAATTTTTCCAAGTCTTTAAGCGAACTTTATAAACCCCTTAACAAATACCCAAAATATTGTATTCATCATTAAGTTATTACGATTTTTACTGGATGTCATGAGTCTACAACCAGTTCGAAAAGAAGAAGCCTCAGACCTAAGAATAACTGGCGAAAGAAACTCAGCGGGACTAATATTATTTCATTTTTTTTTATATATGATATATAATAAAACAACAGTCACATTGTTACGAAGTCGTTAGTATATTTGACGTATTAACATTTTTATTCACATCAAAAATATTTAAATATTTTAATTTCTAAATATAATTTAGTCTCTATATTATTATTTAGTACATTATAATTTTGTTAATATTAAACTTTGTCAATTTAGTAGTTCATTAAGGCACATACAATATGTCGCAAGCAAATACATAATAATTTATGTAACTATATTTAATAATTAAAGAAATAATAGTCCAGTATGGATTATTGTCCTTTTACATCTCAATATTATGTAAAAAAAATTACATACATTTTTATATAATTATTTAAATAACTAATACATTTGAACCATAAACAAGAGATTCATGAAATCATAAAAACAAAAAAAAATATATATATTTTTAAATATGTGCGGCAATATGAAATCTTATATATAAAATTTCCATGTCACAATGTTTGTTACCGTACTCCTCCGAAACGGCTTTACCGATTTTTACCAAATTTTATATGCGTATTCAGTAGGTCTGAGAATCGGCTACTATCTATTTTCCATACCCCTAAGTGATAAGGATAAGGGTGGTCCTCTCAGACCCCACTCCAGGGACGAACCCGAGCGGAGCGAGGGTGAGTCGCTAGTATTATATAAATTTAACTTATAAGAAACTTCACAAGAATTAATATGTACGCTTTGTAGCACCAATAAGTTAATAAATAATAATCATATCTAGTCCGTGTAACAATTGTAAGAAAAGTAATGTAAAAAAAATATTTAAAAAAAGAATAAAATAAGAAAAAAAAAGAAGTCCACAAATATACTTAAACACAACCTAAGCACTAACAACAACAATACTGGCAGTTATTCAGCTTTCAAATAGACTTTTTAATAATAATATTCAATAAAGCTGTTATTTTAAGATATGGCACCAAATTTTTATAAAGTAGAACGTCTCTTTGAACATAAAAACACAATAATTACATTATTATAGTTAATTTGCAATTTATCTGCAATATTTCTGTTTCATTTTTTTTTAATGCTTATCATCCAAAATACTTTTCATCCGCACAAGTAATATTGGTCGTGTACTTAATTCACATTTCAGTTAAAAGCAATTCAATGTTTCCTTTGGTTATTTGCTATATACAAATTCTTATAAAAATATTATTAAAAAAAAACTTTTTTTTAAATAATAAACTAGACTTGCTATAAAAAGAACTTTAGCTATATTCTCTGGAAAAGGAAGTCATGACATGACAGCTACATAAAGAACTTAAAATAACATCAATAACTAAAGAAAACTGCAAAAAAATTAGCAATAAGTAATAATCTTGACATGTATTAAAATTTAAAAGCATTATCCAAATGAAAAAGTAGATACATATATAGATAGCTTTTCTTAATTTTTAATCAAATATCAATACTTTTTACCTTATATATTGTTTTAAATAAAACTATCTTTTCGGATTTTGTCGCGGATTTATTATTTATTAAAAAATATTGTAATGTAATTGGTGCAATTTTCATTTTGTTAATTGTTAGGCTGTCTGTAACAATTATACATTCAAGACATGTAACACCTCAGTCTCTCCCGTGACCATGGATGCTGTAAAGCATTCGAAACGTCGGGAAACAAAAATGCTAATAAATCCGCGACAAAATCCGAAAAGATAGTTTTATTTAAAATGTCAAATATTCGCGTAAATCTAAGAAAGTATTGTATATTGTTTTTTTTTTATTTTGTACATATTTTAAAATTTGAGACCATATCTTACAATTTGTAGTATTCCGTCATCAATCATTTAATGGCACTAGTGGGAGATTTCTAACAAACTAAATGTATTTTTACTATAAATTATATATTTCTCACATTAGCAAACGAAAAAATCTTTTTTAAGTAAGGGAAATACAACTTTTTAGAGTTTCTACATTTACATTTCTTAAAAGAATTAAAGGTACATTGTTTAAATGAATTATTACTTTAATATACTAAGTTAATTTTTATTAGGCAAAAGCACTATTTTTCATAATATAATGAAAAAAGTCCTGTAATAAATAGACATTTAACGTAAAGCAAACATCGATACAATAAGTATTAGAAATTATTTAAACATTTGAATTGTATACTAAAATACAAACAAAAATGTCCAAAACTGAATGAATTTCATTTATAAAAGTTATTTTTCAATACTTTTTCATTTCTATAAAATTTAACATTTGAAGAATCAGTATATGAATTTAATTCTTTGTTTGTTTAACAAACACTGTGAATATTTAATTAACATATCAAATTGGCAAGATGTAAATTTAAATCAATTACTTTCAATTTACTATTGTTATATTAAAATCATATTAACATTCAATGTTACCATAGTTTTAATAATTTTGCAATAATTGTTTATAATAATTAAGTGTTACTATATTTTTCTTAATTTTCAGGTTATATTTATAAAAAAAAAGGAAATAATATTTGTTACAACATACATTTTCAGCGTTTCATTTTTTCGAGAATAGGTAAGATCATTTCAAAGGAAGGTCGTTTCCCAGGGTCTTCGTTCATACATATTTTGATCAGTTTTGAGATGTGTGGGGATACACCTGGAGGGATGGTAACGCGAAGTCCTTCCAGTGCTATTTTCATGCCACACTCCATTGGTGATAAATCAGCGAATGGTATCTGTAAAAATAGATATTATATTTATTTCATTTATTTAGGTACAGAAACAGAATACAAATTTGAAAAAATTGCATCTACATATTAAAAACTAAAAATATCATTTTAAATTTGTTGTCCAATTATATCTGTACACAACATTCGAATAAAAACATATAATAACTATATAAACAAACTTAACCAGAAAGTGAATAACAAACAAAAAGAAAATAATATTTACATTTCATGAAAATGATCGAAGACTGGCACAATGACACACTTGAAACAAAGTTAGAAACGCTTACTGCTACTGCTTCCACTGGCTTCATTATGGAAATTCACCAAGAACTATGATAGACCACTGGAGGCAAAACCTCCCATTAGAGTCGGTAGTAACTGGGCTAAAACGGATCAGGAAAAAGCTAACGCTTTTGGGGAACACCTGTCAAAAGTCTTCACTCCTAACGACGCGCTGGACGACTCTCACGAGGCCGTGGTCTCTGAGATTCTCAATCAAGCTATGCAGCTCTCACCACCTCCGAAACCAGTTACACTGCGGGAAGTATGGAAAACTATAAAGGAGCTCAAAGATAAGAAAGCCCCTGGCTTTGACCTTATAACTAAAGAGATCTTGTTACAACTGCCCAGGAAGGCGATAGTACTAATAACTACCCTATTCAATGCGATCTTTAGAGTCCAGTACTATCCTCAGCTATGGAAGGTATCACAAATTTTAATGGTACACAAAGCGGGAAAACCACTTAATGATATCACATCTTACAGACCAATTAGTCTTCTCCCAGTCGTTTCAAAAGTCTTCGAGAAAGTCCTCTTACGTAGGATTCTGCCTTTACTACAAGAAAATCAAGTCATACCGCACCACCAATTTGGGTTTCGCCAGCAGCACTCTACAGTGGAACATGTGCACAGAGTCTGTAACAAGATAAGACAAACGCTTGAAAACAAGGAATATTGCTCTTCGGTATTCTTGGATATTCAGCAAGCGTTTGACAAGGTCTGGCACACAGGCTTACTCTGTAAAATAAAAACTTATCTCCCACATTCATATTACTGCTTGCTAAAATCCTACATATCAGACAGAATCTTCCAAGTGAAGGAAGCTGAAGCAACTTCAGAGTTTTATGACATACTGGCTGGAGTCCCCCAGGGATCTGTGATGGGACCTGTGCTTTATACAATATACACTGCAGACCTCCCGCAAATGGATGGAGTTACCACCGCTACATTTGCTGATGACACAGCCATACTGGCCAGTAGTGCTGATGCACTACATGCTACAACAGTCCTCCAAAATGGACTAGATGAAATTACACAATGTCTCCAAAAGTGGAGAATAAAAGCTAGCACAACAAAATCGGTGCAAGTAACTTTCTCTTTGAGAAAGGGAAACTGCCCCCTGGTAAAGTTAGAAAACACAGTATTACCCCACTCTGACTGTGTTCGGTATTTGGGGCTTCATTTAGATCGAAGACTAACATGGAAGCGGCATATCAAAGCTAAAAGAGAGGAACTAAACATACGATTCCGTAACCTCCACTGGCTGCTTGGACGTAACAGCAAACTCTCTGTAGATAACAAATTGCTTATCTACAAGACAGTATTGAAGCCTATTTGGATGTATGGCATACAGCTATGGGGCAGTGCCAGTAACTCGAACATAACCATCCTGCAAAGAATGCAGAATATGATCCTCCGCACTATTGGCAACTCGCCATGGTTTGTGACCAACAATGAAATCCACGATCACCTCAACATGTCTACTGTGAAAGACGAAATCAAAAACACTTCGCAAACCTATCATCAACGACTGCAAAATCACCCCAATCCTCTAGCTTCACAACTTACACGTCGAGGCTATAACAAAAGGCTCAAAAGGAAGGATATAATCAGGGATGACTGAGTCCATTGGCAATAAATGAGTAGATGTTCTCAGTGGAGAGCACACTCGACAGACAAGTACCCTCACACAATCTGCTTATAATTAAACTGATTACAGATAATAAATCACAAAAAAAAACATTTCATGAAAAAAAAGACAAAGAAAAAAAAGATAAAGGAGAAGAAACAGAGAGAAAGCATATCCTTAATATCGAAAATGTAAAGTAAGGAGTATAATTTATTTAATTTTTTCTTAATCGATAAAAAACTATTATTAAAAATGTCGTATTCATTATTTAAACTATTGTATGTTTTACACATTCTGTGTAAAGGGTTGTTTTGAGAAACATTATTATCTGTAAAACTAGCTTGATTCCCCATACAAACTTTCATCCCCATTTTCACCCCCTTAAAGGATGATTTCCGGGATAACAAGTATCTTATGTGTAAGGACAGGGTCTCAAACTATCTTCTTACCAAATTTCATCTAAATCGGTTCAGTAGATCCAAAGATTACCTTCCACAACATCATAACTCACAATCTCACAAAATTTACCTCTTTATAATATTAGTATAGATAGTGTGTGGTATATAATTGGGTGGGTAGTACAGAATTCACCACGCCGGTGAGTCCCACACAACCACCCGTGCACGCACTGACCTCCCTGGTGGCGAGCTCCCACAGCAGCACGGCGAAGCTCCACATGTCGGCGGCCTCCCAGTTGCGGCGCGCCGCGGGCTTCTGCAGCGCCTCGGGCGACATCCACGCCGGCGCGTACACGCGCCCGCGCTCCTGGAACGAGAACTTCGCGTCCGCCATGTTGATGCGCGCCGTCAGGTCCTCGTCGATCTGTACAACACATTGTAGGTACTTGTTGTCTTAGTTCCATCTTTATTATTTTAATACTTATAGGAATATTTGAAATGTTGCATAAAATAAAAAAGTATAATTGTGTGTACTTATGTACGCACGTAAGAAGTTATACTTCTTTGGCGTAACGTAAGAGCAAAAATAGCTAAAGAAGTCATCCCGTATGTCACAACTCTCTGTTTGTAAAAGGAATGCAGCCGATTCATCATGTCGCTTTTTGGCTATCGATGTTCGCGCGCATCGTAGAAATTTTACTCTCCTATTTTTTTCCAAACGTGCCAAAAGAAGTAAAAGGTCAAAAACAGACAACATACCATAACATGCTTGCTGTTCAGATGGTAGGTGGGCAGCACGCGGTCGCGCTGCAGCGAGTGCAGGTAGTGCATGCCGGCGGCCACGTCGCGCGCCAGCCGCACGGCCGCGCCCGCGTCCAGCACCACGCGCCCGCCCGCGCCGCCCGCGCCGCCCACCGCCGCCGCGCCCGCGCCGTGCAGCAGCGCGTGCAGCGAGCCCCACGACATGTACTGCGAGATCACCACCAGCGACGGTGGCGACACGCAGCAACCCACCTACAGACCTTACACATTTAATTGCTTATATTCTTAACTAGGTAGCTAAGGTACGTTATAACGATTTTTAAAGCGCTTTTAATTTTTTTTTGGGAAGATAACTTTAATCGTTGTATTTAAGGTTCAATTTACATTGTTGTATATTTATTTCAACTAGAATAATTATGTAAATACAATTGATGACAGTTTTACGAGAAATTTTACATGGGATTGTGTATCTAGGACTTTTTTTCGATGTATTCACTTTATTTTTAACGTCCAGCTGCTGGGCACGGGCCTCCCTTCAATACGAGGAGGATCAGCCCATAGTCCACCACGCTGACCAAGTGCGAGTTGGCGGACAAGCATACACACATACAGAGTATGTATATATATCGCTGTCATCTGTCGTGTCGTGTCGTGAAATGATGTAAATATTGCCTGAAATAAATGATTAAATTAAAAAATTAAAAATCCCCCCACAAACATACCACAGGCAAAATATTTGGGTGCGAGAATATCCTGAGCTTGGGGAACTCCTCATTGAAGTCCCTCTGCACGCGCGGAGTGCACTCGCGTACTGCTATTATCTTCGCCACTATATCATTCTTTTGCCACCGACCACGCCATGACTCACCTGCAAGAAACGTTTACAAAATTATATGATAAATCCATAATATTAATATATTTTAAATATGAAAGTGTGTTTGTTTGTTTATCCTTCTTCAAAGTCGAAACAGATTGGCGTGATTTTTATACGGAGTTTGTTGTAGGGCCGGGAGATTGTCTCATTCCCACGGAAAAACACGTTATAATACAACCCACAACTCATCTCAACTCATCATAATATATATAAAACAAAGTCGGGTTTGTTACAAGTTACAATATTCTACTTGAGAACTGCTGGACCGATTTTTATGATCAATGTTATGTTGGATTTTTCTTCTCCCCGAATAGCAGAATAACTAATATAATAATAAAAAAATTGACAAACACAAATCTATTCCATATTGAGCGTCAAAACATATGTAGGAATGAACCTAAGGGAAGGTGAGTCGCAGGTGTTTATATATAATAAATACATATTCTATACTAACTGGTATTATTTCTTTAAATTAAAAGTTAAAGTATATTTATCATATTATATTTATTTATTTATTAATCTCACCAGAGGGAGTAACGGCAATCCTGGTGTGTAAAGCCAGTTCATTTATGTTGATGCCCTTGTGTCGTGAGAGTGTGGCATCTCGACTGCGAGTTTTCAGACCAAGCCAGGACTGGTCTTTAAACTGTATCTTCTTTAGATCTTGGCCTTGATTCACGGCTAACTCATGGAGTCTGTAGATTATAAAATAAATAAATAATTGATTTATAAGCAAAATATATGTTTAAGACAGTACTGTTATTTATTTCTGGTAACAGACACACTTTTTTTAAGTTAATATTAGAGTTGCACCAAAAGTCCTGTCTTATAATATTCGTGTTTGGTAACATTACAGAATATTAAAATAACATTATTTTAAGATCAATATATGCCAAAAAACTTTAATCATAGAAACATGCATATACAATAACATGAAATTTAATTGTGCATTTACCTCTGCACAAGTTGACCCCTTGTTTTATCTAAAGGTGTGTCTCCATCTTTATTAGCCAAAGACACCAAAGCACCAGCTAACAACAAATCTTCAGCTATTGCACCATACCCCCAAAAACAAGCATAATGTAGGGGAGCATTTCCATGTTCGTTTGTAAAGTTAACATCAACTCTATTTTGAAGCAACTGAAATTGTATTAAACAAGAAATTTTAATTATTTATATTATATGCTAATATATATCCTATTGCTATCTAGCTTTTTTTATTCAGTTGAGTTAAGTCATAATTTCAACTTTAATAAGTAATTACTGTACCATAATATGTAGAATTAAACTACCAAAAATTATTGAATTAAAACTTTTGGTACTCTCTATTTTTTTATTAAGATAGGATATAAAAACTTTATACACACTTGTACTGAAAAGTAATCTTAAAACAAAAAAATATGTTGCAAATTACCAATTGAACAATAGGTCTATGACCATGTGCGGCAGCCAAGTGCAATGGAGTATCATCACCCATATTTGTAACATTAATTCTTGCTCCTCGTTTTATCAACATTTCCACTATCTTAATATGACCTTCTTTACATGCCCAGTGTAGCGGACTGAACCCATGATCATCACTTGAAAAAAAAAATTAAACCTAGGTTTCGTAATTTTACTAAATAATACTTTAATTAATAATAATCTATCTTCATTCTTGTGTTTAAAAATTTATGTTAAACTTTTGTAACAATTTTCCTTATAATTAACAGTATAAAACTTCATAAATATCAATAAATAAAAGATTATCCTCTTCAATGCTTAACAAATAAGGAAATATTAACTCATTAAAGTAAAACTTACAAAAATAAAAGTTACTATAACAGGAAAGAGTACAATGATTCATTACAAAAATCCATGGATGGTGTCAGATTATTAAATCCCATTATCCCATAACCCATTAATATTACAAAGGCAAAAGTTTGGATGGATTTTTGTTACTAAATCACACCAGAATGACTGAACAGATCTGGATGAAATTTGGCACAGAGATAGATTATAGTCTGGAATAGCACATATGTTCTTAACCTGGACTAATGTATGGTTCCCGTGGTATAGATTTGTTTTTGTTTTTAAATAAGGAAGCAAGGGTGAACAGCTAGTTAGATATAAAAGTTTTTAAGTTTAATTATTCATTTGTGTCATTGATTTAGAAAATATAAGCAATATAAGAATTAATTAATTAATATAAAGCATTAATTTGTTAATTTAAATATAATCTAATTAAGTTTTAAAAAAATACAATAACAGAAGTGTAAATAGTTTCGATGATTTCTAAATCAAGTCTCTGACTAATGTTTTACGAGGTATTTACATTTGCCATACTCTGACATAATTTACTAGCCTTGATGTTGTGGGCGACAGACGTACTCTCAGTGCCATAGAGGGAAATAAGTAGTAACCATATGGATATTTGATTAATAAAATAATATTAAAAACAAATTTATCTTACCCTTGGTTCATATCATGCTCCGTATCGTCAAGCCAAACTCGCACCTGCAGGGCATTACCTTCCCTACACCACTGAAAAATATCCTCCATATCTCTTGCAAGTCTTAAACTTTTTTATTTTACTATGTATACTGTGAGGATCTTGTAAATAAAACTAACAAGTGAATACTATATAGTAAACATAAAAAACTTTTCATAAATTAAACAAAACTAAAGCCTAAAACTACAGATCGACTCATTCATTAAAGCTTGACTTTGACTTTATATATGTAGCAATATACTCTATGACTTTGACAGTTTCGCAATCACTAAAAATAAAGATTAAAACAACAAGTTTAAAATGCTAGATTAAAATAGATGTTGTATACTTTTATCTCTTTCTGTTTTGTTAAGTGTGTATCGTGCTGATTTTATGTTCATTATTACGACTACACGACTTAAATTGTTTGCATAATATAGGGATACCATACCTAATTTTAAAATTTAAAAAGAGTATTTATTACCAATATGAAAAAATAATTTAATTTGGACTTTTAGATAATGGGGATGATTTCTCGAAAGAAGGGCGCCACACGTATGGCCTATTTACATTCAGTCTGAGGTTCAGCGATTCATTGTGATGTCTCTCTTATACCAGGTTTTTTGCTTCTATTGTGTTCGCATCTTACAAAAAAATTACTTTAATGCATTGTACCTGGAAGTTAGACCAGCTGAAGGAAAAATCGAGAAGAAGAGGTGCATCCTGTGGTGGTCCTGACTGACTGACTGATAGATCAGCACACGGCCTAAACCGCTGGTCGTAGAAACGAGGACTTATGTACTTACATTAACTTTATATGATGTAGGCATCCGCTAAGAAAAAAAAATTCGAAACTTATTATCTAAGTGGGTAAAATTAAAAAAAAGTGGGGATTAAAGATTGTATAAAACTCTGTCATTTTTAATGTGAAATATACAGAAAGTAGTGTTTAGCTATAGAATAAAAAATCGAATAGATTTTTTTCAAAGTTCATCCCTTAAAGGGGTAATAAAGTTTATATGGGCAAATAATTATTTATGATCAGAATTACTTGAAACTTGGTATTAATTCTCTTCAATTGTATTAAGCTCTTTTTTTACGTCCCACTTCTGGGCACGGGCTTCCCTTCAATACGGTTACGGTTTATGGCCAACGCTCACGACTCCCTTGTGCGCGCGCTACTATACACGCTCCATTGTAAGTCTCTATTGAAAATACTTAAATATTTTCTATTCTGTTTAGAAATATATATTCCGTAATTATTATAATCAAAATAATAAAAAATTTTATTAAAGAGACCATTTATTTTATTGTACTCATATTTCGTATATTGGTTTTTATTAATTACTAGGGACTCACCCTCGCTTCGCTCGGGTTCGTTCCTGGGTTGTTTCCCCATACAAACTTTCATCCCCATTTTCACTTCCTTAAGGGATGATTTGAGGGTTGACGTCAGGCAGGCGGCCGGTCGTAAAACTTTTGCCAAATCCTATCAGCAGTACACTTTATATATGTAGCAATATACTCTATGAGTACACTGAAGATGTACTGCGCCGACCCCAAGTGATTTGGGAAATGGGCAGGGAGAAGAAGAAGAAGGGATGATTTCCGGAATAAAAAGTATCCTATGTCCTTTCCCAGGGTCTAACTATATATTCAGCCCTTTTAAACGTTTCACTGCCGGGCACGGGCCTCCCTTCTGTACGAGGGGAATCCGGCCATAGTCCACCACGCTGGCCAAGTGCGGGTTGGCGGACTTCACATGTCTTTTGAAAACTTACTAGGTTTTCTCAGACATGCAAGTTTCCTCACGATGTTTTCTTCACCGTTAAGACAAGTGGTAATCATGTTAGAAATGATTCACACATGAAAATATCAGAGGTGCGAGACCCGGGATTTGAACCCGCTTCACTCGGTTTCCTAAGCGAGCGCGTTAACACTGGGCTACCACTGCCTTTAGACAAACTCAAACTATCTTCTTACCAAATTTCATTTAAATCAGTCCAGAGATAACCCCCTACAACGTCACAATCTCATAAACTTTACCTCTTTAAAATATTAGTACAGATGAATTTGAATATTCATTTATATGTAAAATCATCTATAAAATATAAATCTGTAAAATGGGATAATTTTCTAGATAATAAAAATCGTACAACTTAATCTGTTAAAAATATAGTGTCTGGTTTATGTTTAGTAATGAATTTATGCAGTTTTGTTTCTTTTAAAAACTAAATAATTCTGGATATTCTATCTTATATTAACATATATACTCAGTGTTATAATATCTCTCTTTAAACAATGACAATTTATAAAGATGAGGTGTCAATAAAAAACAATTTAGGAACTTAATTGACTAGTCACAGCCAGAGAGCTGTTAAGGCTCAGTGCAATGCTCAAAACAGTTCTCATTATATTTAAAATCTTTATTAGTACTTTTATAAAATATACTATTTTTTGGCAAATGATATTTTCATTGCATGGGTAGGAGTGATTTTAAAGCCTTGGAGTGCTTCCTTTGCTGCTGCTGATTGCATTTCATTGGCAAATTCAACGAAAGCAATATCATGTCTGTTTGGTACCAATCTAACCTCCTTAAAGCCAGGGAATCTATAGGAAAAAGCAAAAAAATAATCATAACAATCAGTATCATTTCATTAAAAAGAAAAATGCCATTTTATATTATATTATGGATAGATTATTTAAATAAATATAATGAAGATACTTACTGATTGAAAAGCATAGACAACATCATTTCAGATGTCTCATCAGGAAGATTTGTAAGGAAGAGAATCTGGTTTGGTGGTTGCTCCACATTGACATTGTTAAGAAGGCTTGGTTGACCAAAACCAGGTATAGCTGGCCTATTTGCATCTTTGCTTTTCTTCTTCTTTCCATCATCTGTACTTTTTGGCAATTTAGGGCGCTTGGGCCTTTCTTGGAAGGTGCCCTTAATTTTGGCAATGACATCACTATCACCTTTAGAATATTGGATCCTCTGTAAAATAAATATTCAATAAAATTTTAATTTCAGAACACAACTGAAAACTCATCTGTAGAGTAGTAGTAGTGACTTAATACTTTAACAAATTAAGAATTTCTTATTTATATTTTTATTTATATGAAGTAAAAAGTATTTTCTTACCATAGGTTTATCATAAAATGGGAATCCTTGCATGCTTCTTAAAGCAACAGTGGCACTTGATATTTCTTTGAATATAACAAATGCTTGTCCCCTCATTTTAAGTGTCTTTAATGCAACTATGTCCAAAATCTGTCCAAATTGTGAGAAAATAGCATAGAGAGATTTTTTTAGTTCCTCTTTCTTTATTTTCTCATTTAAATTGTTTATATATATCGTGTGATTAGGGCGAATATCCATAGCTAAAAATAATAGGTACATTTTAAGGTTATACACCGAAAATATTAGAACGGTGTACAAACATCGCATTTTATACAATTAATCATGATTAAGGTAATTCAATGACTAATTTTAGAAAAGTACTACCATGTGAAATCAATTTGTAATAACTTATACTTACTCATTTTGTAGCGGGATTATCAAATTGCTTACTTTAATTATGTAGATATTCGATATGTATTTTAAGAGTAGGTTGTCAGTTATGACCTCTAGAGAATACAAGATAGATTGCAGTATTATATTTATATTACCGCACTTTTCAACTAACTTGAAACATTTCAATTTTCAAACGCGTTAGAAATCGGAAAACTATTTAGTATTTAGCGTCACTGTCATAGAGTATATTGCTACATATATAAAGTCGCTGTTTTATATATTTATTTATTTTTTATTTATTTATTTATTAACACCAACAAGACATACACTAACAAAATCATAATAATATAATTACAATAAATAATAAATTCTAAGTGCTGCCTTAATTATAGGTGTTACACACATTTCATAAAAGATAGACACAAATACAAGTAGTGAATTAAAATAAATACAAAAATTATGGGAATATTATATAAATTAAGTTAAATATAAATTGAATCAGAAATTAATATTATTTGATAATTTAAAATATGCATCATTTCAAAATTATAAAAATTAAGTTGTATATAAATTGAATCAGAAATTAATATTATATGATAATTTAAAACATGCATCATTTTATAATTATACAATCGTTAAACATGAAAAATAATCTCATTAATTTATTGTTCAATGTTGACACTGATTAAAACTTAGCACATTTATTTAAATTTTCTTAATAAAAAATATACCTTTTGACTATAAATTACAATTATTCGATGAGAATAAATAAAATAAATTACGTTTAAATATCGAGAGATTATCTGAAAAAATATCAATATCAACTTTTCTATCCTTTTGTTTATCATCAGTAGTCGTTATGGCACCAATACAATTCTTATGTGTTAATTTATACACAGCATTATAACTCAACATCAATCTATTAATCGGAGAACAGCGTCCTTGACGTGAGCGTGTGTTTTTTTCTACGAATGGTATAAAAGACGACGGCCTTTTAGTTTTTAATGGGGCACGAATATTTATTTGAGCTAGTAAGTAGGAACTATCAATGACGCCATTCACCAACTTATGCAAGAAAGTAAGGTCAAGGAGCTGCCTTCGATTCGAGAGTGACTGAAGCTTAAAATAATTTAACTTATCCTCGTAACTCCTTAGAGTTTTAACTAGATTATGCTCGTAAGATAAATGCAAAAGAAATCTCTTTTGTATCCTTTCGATTCTTTGTGAGTAAATATTAAAGTGTGGATTCCATACAACGCTGCAGTATTCCAAAATACTTCGTACCAAAGCTGAGTAGATAATTATTTTAGTGCGTGCATCCTTGAATTGCTTACAGTTACGGAAGAGGAAGCCAAGAGTCCTAAAACCCTTGCTAACAATATTATCTATGTGGATGTTATAGCGGAGCTTATTGTCAAGCGTAACTCCTAAATCGCGTATGTGAGGAACTTCAGATAAAATACGACCATCAATGTTATACGTTGTTGCAAGAGATGTTTTCTTTCTAGAAAATTTTATAACATGACACTTATTAGCATTTAACAACATGCCGTTGTTACGACACCATGATAACAAATTATTTAAGTCTTCCTGTAAAATCTCTGCATCAGAACTTGACGAGACAGGTCTAAAGATCTTTAGATCGTCAGCGAACAGATAAAACTTTGAATTACTAAAGCAACTGCTGATGTCGTTAATGAATATGTTAAACAACAAAGGCCCCAGATGAGACCCTTGAGGTACACCAGTATAGGCAAAAAACGGTTCAGAAGCATAACCATTAACGACAACAGTTGATGACCGATTGGAAAGATACGATTTGAACCAGTCCAGCAACGGGCCTGCTATACCTATACCTTTGAGTTTCATAAGTAAAATAGAATGATCAACCTTGTCGAAGGCCTTACTGAAATCTGTGTAGATTGCATCAACGGATTTGCCAGTATCAAGAGCCTCAGTAATGTCTTCCACAAAGGAAACAAGGTTAGTGACTGTTGATCTAGCTTTCACAAACCCATGCTGCTCAGATGCAACATTTTTTTTAAAGTGCCATGAAACAACGGGACATATAAGTAGCTCAAATACTTTTGCAAAAACAGAAATAATGGAGATAGGTCTATAATTTTTAACCGCCTCTTTGTCACCGGTTTTGAACAAAGGCAACACCAGAGCTTTTTTCCATAAGGTTGGATATGTACTAGTGCTAAGAGATCTGTTGACAATCAATGCAAGTGGCAAAGCCAACGCACTAGCGCAATTACGGACAAATATCGATGGAATACCATCTGCTCCAGCTCCTTTCCTAATATCAAGTCTTTTTAAAACATTGTAAACCTGGTCCACTGTATAAGATATACAATCAAGATACACATTACTACAAGAGTTCATAAGATTAGAGTTATTATTAAAATTTTGATTAGTATTATTGCAACTGTATACTGACGAAAAATAATTAGCGAAAACATTGCAAATGTCCGTTCCATTGGAAACAGATATATTGTCGTTTTTAATTTTTGAAGGATACGAACTATTGCCTCTCTTTTGTTTTAAGAACGACCAAATTAATTTTGGGTTTGATTTTAAGGAAAGTTCAAGTCGTTCTATATATTTAGCGTAGGAGTATGCTAACAATACCTCACATCTTTTTTTCAGTAAATCAAAGGTAAGCTTATCGCGAGGATTGTTAAATTTGCGAACTTTCATCCTATATTTATATTTTTCTTTAATGCACTTGATCAGACATGGAGTAAACCAAACTGGATATTTATGACTGCGTGATTTCGTTTTAGGTACATATTTCCGTATTAATTTACTAATTTCATCATAAAACAGTGCAACCATATCGTCAACACAAAGACATTCACCCAAAATTTCCCTCCAGTCAATTTCATTTAGACCTTTTATTATGTTTTCATAATCAGCCTTATGAAAACAAAATTTTGTAATGGTGTTATTAGGGGCTAGTGATACCGGATTTGTAAAATCCATTGAAAAAACCAATGGCGGATGAAGAGGATCAACACATGTTAAAGGATCAGGACATGATAGAATATTAACAGTGTTAATATTGGACAATACAAGATCGAGCACCTTATTTTTACAGTTTAAGATTTGATTGAATTGGTTCAATTCATTGCATGAGAGAAAGTCTATTAAGAGATTTTGTAGGTAACTGTTGGAGTGCTTTGCACAAAGATGCCCATGTGGCTCCAGAGACCATGTTATACTACTTAGGTTGAAATCGCCAGCAATAATTATATTTTCATCGAGTGATTCCAATACTCGACTTGAGTTATTAATAAAGCGCTCAAGAATGTGTATTTGGACGGGTGGGGGGATATACACAGCACATACATAAAGCTTTTCGGATTTTCCTTGGACATTTTCTACTTCTACGCAGACCCAAAGATCCTCGCACTCGGACTCGAAATTAAAGAGCCGCTCAGAATTTAATTGCTTAGATACGGCTATAAGTACACCGCCACCATTCTTTGAAGCATGAAACCCACTACTCTCCCGATCGCGTCTGTATACAATGTAACGATCATCAAAGATTTCAGAATCGAAAACACTCGCATTTAACCACGTTTCCGTCATAATTACAATATCGTATGAATTACAAACTATGTTATTAAATAGATCAATTGTTTTTGATCTGAGACCCCTAACGTTTTGGTAGTAAATTGAAATATTATTCTGTAAAGTGCCTTTTAGTAAAAAAAAGTATACAAATTTAGCGCCTCTCTATGACAAATTTTTCACAGTATCATGATTTCGTATATGGATGTAGTTTGAACCTTCAGATTTTCTGACAAATATTTTTCCATCACGAACCCAAACGAAACGGTAGCCGAGCTCTTTTGCTTTAAGGCGAGCTGCAGCATGTAGAATTTTTCCTTCTGGTGTAAGATTTTCCACAACGTATATTGGAGTATTCTTGGCGCTTGCGATTCCCAAATGACTAGTGCTAAGTTTATCGGTACTATTTTTTTTATTATATTTAATAGTAGCTGCTAAAAATTCATCACGAAGTCTAGGACTACTGAACTTTACTAATATCGATCTTGGTCGAGGACTTTTAGTATTCATCTTCGCTAATCTTGCACAGAAATGAATATTTTCTGGGGCTATCGGGCATTGTATAATTTTGCCAAGTTGTTGTACCGTGTTGACCAAATTCTCTTGTCTGTTTTCTGGAACACATTGGATTTCGATATTTGAAGCACGTGTCTGCTGTTCAAGTTGTGTAAGACGAGTTATGATAGTCTGGTTAGCTGCTCGCAGAGTTTCGTTCTCCTTGATAATCTGTTGCATTTGTGCTGATTGATTTGCATGTTCAGTTTTAACTTTATCTATATCCTGGCTTAATGACGACAAGGAGGTTTCAAATGAGGCAAGAGTATGTTTTATTTCCTGAATTTTAGGGTGTAAATCATTACTGAAAATATTGCGTAATTCCTCTCTGATTATTTCTCTTACATTGTTAGCCGATAAACAGGAGCAAGTAGAACGACTTTTTACACGCTGAGTTACGAAGTCCATTTCCATTGGTGAGTTACGAACTGGTGTGTTGGAGTGATCTCCTCTCGGTTGTTTACATCTGCATACGTCACATATCCATGAACTTTTCATTTCCGAGCTCATCACACTAAAGTCTTGCATTGTAATTCGCGTGCACGCAACATGATATTTATCATTGCATCGGCGACATTGCAATGACATGGTGTTATCTAGTGCGTTAGGGCATCCAGCACAATCAAAATTTGCCATGATGTAATTTATAAAAATTGTGTGCAAAAATAAAAAGAAAAATGTCTTGGCAGAGTTTGGATTTGAACCCTCAACGTGTGCTAGCGTGTTGTCACGTACTCTACGGCTGCGCCACAGTCTATGTATCTTGAGATGGCGAATTAGTAAGTAATATTACACTAGCAAAGATTTGCATCAATGGAGGTCAACGAACTAGTGTTTTTTATATACGAAGCTCATTAGCACTCGCGCGCTCCGATTATTAAACAAGGTTAACAACGACAGTTTATCACATATTTTTTTAAAGTTTTTGCTAAATATCTTCACACAGAGAACACTGATTGAACTAGGATTTCACACATTGTTTACTTCACAACAACTAAACATAGTAATAGAAAAATTATTGCTTAATAACTAAGAATTTTGCTTGAAACGAATTAATAACTTTAAGAACAGAAATATATGTGTCTATTACTCGACGCTCGGACGACTACCTATATGTAGCAATATACTCTATGGTCGCTGTCATAACCACAGAACATTAAATTTGGTCAATTTGGTCACTTGTTTGATGTTTCCCTTACAGATTAAAAAAACATTTAATTTGCTTTTCTGTCAGAGGTAGATAATATAGTCAGTTATATCTGATGTCTGATGATCAAATATCGATGTATATATCGTCCATCGCTATCCCTATACCTGACCAGAGTCACATTTTAAGGTTTCAGAATTCAGAATTTCAGTTTTCACCTCGGAATCTCGGAAGGAAATGGAATAATTAATAAGTTGAATTTTTGTGTATCTTGTACCGTTTATTTTAGCGTTCTAAATGTTGTCTTAAAAGCCTCTTATGGTCATGTGTGAGCGTTCATAATATTCACTATTCAAGGTCTTGCTTCCTTTGTCTCGAAGGTTTCCGAGGTTTTAATTGCTTTTTTTAGTACTATAATAATTTGAGACATCTCTTTAATCTTTGAAATAGATATTAGATATTAAAAAAATATTACATGCCTCTATTTACTACTTAGTCTGTGAAATACACACCTATTCGGGTTCCTATTCGATTCGGCTATTCCCTAACGCAAAAAATTCGCGCGCTAGCCGCTAAATTATATAAATTTGTGTATATTTTAATGAATTAACGTGTTATTTCATTTTGACTAAGTTATATTTTTTGTGTATTAAAAGTTAAAAAGTCTTAAAAGGATTACACTGAAATATTGTTTAAATAACTTCTTTTAAAAAAAAATGCATGATTTAGTACATGATTTTGATTCCATATCACCAAACATTTGGATGTTAAATGAAAAAGAATGGAAAGAAAAGCTTTTGAAGTTGCCAAACTGGAATAAAGTAAGTCACTTTAATAATAACTAGTTATTTATTCAATTTATTTTGCTTTAAATATGACCTCTGTATAACCTTATAGATTCCTTTGTTAAATTCAAATGCTTCACATAACTTACCTGATGGATCTCTCGTTCGATTTCGTGGAATGGTTCAAGATATGCACAATCCGGAATTTTATTTTGAACAATTTGAAGTCTACAATTCAGGAACAAATGAAGTAAAAATGAAATCAGGGAAATATACCGATACGGCTAATGTACTGGTATGTAAGTGAATAACATTGTTATAATCAAGTTAATTTCTTTTGAAAGAAATTTAACCAAGCATTTCTTTTTTTTTCTTCAGGAAAATGAAAAAATAAATTATACAGAGAACTTAAAGAGTGCCCAACGTCAAACTATAGTTGTTGTATCTATGCCAGGATTTAACAAATGGGCTCAGAAAATTGAAGATGATATAAACCATTTAAAACATTTAGAGCAACATCCTAACACTTCAAAGCGATTAAATTTAAATAGTACAAAGTTAAAAAGGAGTTATGAAGAGAGTGAAGAAGACACAGAGGCTATGGATATTGAAAGTGATGCGGGGAATAAAGAAAGAAGAACTGCAGAAGTAGTAAATGAATCATCAAATGTTGTGTCTAGAGAGCATTTGTTGAACTTTCCACTACCTGATGTACCAAGCATGTCGTGTATTATGAAGGTAATTAAAAAAAATAGTTTAAAAAAGTACAAAATTTACTAAAATAAATTCTGATTATGTATATTTAAAATATGTAGGAAACTGTATTAATATCAAGTCAAATAACAAAAAATTAGAATATATTAAAGTTATACAATTTAAATATCAATATACCTATATCTTTTAAACAATACTTATATTAAAATAGAATTATATTATGTGTTAAAAAAATTAAAATTTTTTTCACAGCTATATGAAGAAGATGAAAATCTTAAACTCAATGATATGATTGAAGTTGTAGGATTTTTATCTGTTGATCCTGCATTGTCTGGGGAATTCCAGCCGGAAACGGATGCTCTTTTAGAGCCCTTAAGTGAAAGCGAAGCTGAAATCTTAACACATAATCCACCACCGAGTTTAGTCCCAAGATTACATGCAGTATATGTGAAAAAGTTAAATCATTGTAACCCTTTAGTGAAAGAAAATTTTGATCAAGGTATTTTTATATTACTAAATTTTAATTAGACTATTACAGCTTTTTTTATGTATATTTATAATATTACAAATTTTATAAATAATGTGAGTTACTATTATCAATCCTAAAAGTAATACTCGTTGACCAAAAGTCCGTCCGATCTTGTAAGTTATGGACTTATATCAATGTGCAATCTACAAAGATTGTTATCTTTATACAAAACTAGCAGAACCCATCGCTTTGCTTGCGCTAAAAATCTGTAATAATTATTAGTACGAAATGTAATCAAATCATTGGTACATATTTTTTTATTTATTATTTTAAAGGTAAGGTAGGTTTCATACAAACATAATCCCCTATTTAATCCCCTTATACAATGAATTTCGAAAAATGCTAAAACATGTATTTATTTAATTTTATTGAAGAGCATTAATACCAAGTTTCGAGTAATTCTGATCATAAATATTTTTCTGGATTCCTTTATGACGTGTTTTTCCGTGTGAATTAGATAAGCTCCCGAGGTAAAACGTAGCCGATGTCATACCCCAACCCTCCCAACGATCTCCAGACAAAAAATCACGCCAATCGGTCACTCTGTTTCGACGTGAAAGAAGGACAAGAAACACACTTTTACATTTATAATATTAAGTATGGAATTTTATTCTTCTCCCTGCCTATTTTCCAATCACTTGGGGTCGGCGCAGTACATCTTTTTTTACGACCGGCCTGCCTGACGTCAACCCTCCTTGGGAATAATATTATATATATATCAACAAAATGTTTGGTTTCAGAGGCTGCACTTAAAGACGCCAAAATAGCAATTGAGCACTTGCTTAAAGCTTTAAGTGAATTGTTATTGGGAGACAAATTAGCTGCTGAATATTTGATATGTCACCTTATAGCTTGTGTGTAAGTATTCAAATATATTCATTCATTCTTATTGTCTCTTTACTTGACTCAACTGTGTTCCTAAATGTCTTTTTCCATACATTATACACTTACCACCTTCTTTTCGACTTCAGTTAATGTTGTAATTTCTGATAGTAGACATATTTTTGTTAGAATAAAATATAGCCTATAGAACTCGACGGTAATGTAACCACCTATTAGGGAAAGAATACATTATGCTTATATTCTGTGTTAGTGTCGCATCCAAGCTAACAACTGCAAGGCCTATTATATATAATTTTTGTCTCTTCAAGAAAAAATTTACTAATCAAGTATATTTTCAGCTATCTACGCCAAGAAACAATCACTCTTGGTCAGTTCTGTTTGAACATTTCAAATCTACCCACAAAGAAGTATCCCAACTATGCAAAGCAATTGTATGACATCATCAAGCAATTTGTGACGAAGAGTTATTATTTGCCACTAACCATTGAAAACATGAATACCATGACATTATTGCCTAAGTAAGTTATTATGTTATTCTACTGGCAACCCTGAACTACATTTTAACTAATATTGCAATACACTTTTGCACTCTCGTGTAATATTCTATAAGAAACATTTATTGAATTAAAAAAGCTATATATTTTTATATTTACCCTTTTATAGATACAAAACAATGTAGTAAGAAGTAAAAAAATAATTTAAAAAAGTATTTGTAATTTAAAGGGGGAAAAAATCAAACATATTTTTAGTAATTACAAAGATTAATCAAATTTTAATATATAAACATAGATAATAAATACATATTTTTTTTCTTTTCCAGAAAAGACTATGATTGTAATCGACTAACAAGTGGCATTCTTCAACTAACCAAACACACTCACCTGGTTTTAGATGAGACAAAAATGGAACAAGGACGGTTGGACGCGACTGGAGTCAACAATATATCAGCATTGGGCCATTTGATCAATACACAGCGAGTGGAATATGATTTTAAATATTACAAAATGGAGTTTGATACAGATATATCTGTTCTGATACTGTCGGAAGGAAAGTCTTTGTTGCCCGTTAGTATTATGGTACATGTGATTAGCATGTAGAAACTTTATACTGATTTTATAGATATAATTTTCTTTGTAAAATTATTTACATTAACACCACCGACGCAGTATAGTTGATACACTCACTATACATATAATACATACATAATTATAAATACGTATAAACACCCATGACTGGAGTACAACCATTCATGCTCATCACACAAATGAATGCCCCCAGCGGGACTCGAATCCGCGACCGCTGGCACAACTAGTAATGTCAAACAAGCAAGACAAACGGAGCCAAATGTGTTCTCGAAAAGAAAGAAAATATCATCCTATATGAGGGTTTCTATAACCACCACCAGTATATTAACGGTGTAATTTTCAGAGTGACTACCACATTTCCTTAAGGCCTGAAGAATCATCGCTGGAAATATTTGATGCCATAGTTGAAGCAGCTACATATTATTTAAAGGAAGAAATAATGACTGCAATAAGAACTTATCTGACAAACTTGAAGCTGGTTAAATACACTATAAGTGAAGATTTACAGGTATTTACTATTTAGCAATATCCAAATTATATTGTTTAAAGCTGTCAAATTATGTATATAATAATAGTTGTCTTTTGCGTCCTGATACAAAACTTCGAATTTTCTTTATATGTAATATTATAATATGTATTCATCGTTTCGCTGATAATCAGCGCCGCCTTTTGACAGAAATTTTACTAGTAACAAAAACCTACTTGTATTTCTAGGTAGTTTGAGTCTATATATTATATTATTATTACACACACACACACAAATACACGCACATACACACACACACATACATTCTAATAGTAGTGATGTTCTAATTTTTCAGTTTGTAGAAGACGATTTTATAGAAATGCGAAACAATTCGGACAACGACAGTCCCGTGACGGCGGACGACCTGCACCGGCTGTTGGTGCTGGCGCGCCTCGTCAGCCTGTCCCGCGGACACGCCACCTTAGACAAGGAGTGCTGGGACATCACTAAGGATATGGAAAATGAAAGATTACAAAGACTTAGAAATAGGGTTGCGCCCACCTTGTAATTTAAATGATTTTAATTTAATGATTAATGCTGCATTTTTTTACAATCATTTTTAACCGTTTTTTTTTACTAATGTATTATTTGTTACTCTTTTTCTAATTGTACAAGAATGCTAGAAATGTTGGTGTTATTATTGTATAATTAGATCTACTAGTATTTTTAATTAATTTCTAAAAGTTATTTTTTAAGTATAAGCTTTTTTTACTGAATATATTTCATTATTTAATAACTTGTGGATATTTTATTTTCCTATTTTTTGTCACCACCATTTATGTAGCAAATTAATACATATTTAGAAATGCAAAAAAATCGTAAATAATATATGAATGTATGTCTTGACGTGATGGCGACTCAACGAATTTGAGTGTAATTTTAAATGGAGGTGGAGCTCATTTAATGGGACAACACTTAATAATATTTTATCGAGGTATCTACCACGCTAGCGGAGTTCCTAATAAAAAGTTATACCAGGATACGTAAATATGCAGCTCTACAATATAAAGACAATTTAACGTATAGAAGAAAGTATACATGATAAATAATTAGTACTGTTGCTATTAAGTAGTATAAATTGTAGGAATTTATAGAAACTGCGTACCTATTTTAGGAAATGCTGACTTCCAATTATATTTTTAGGCTGAATTGTTGATCTTTGATACTTATAACTATCGTAGCTACTAACGAAAGCTATAAATAGAAGCAATAATATTGTACAACGCGCGTTTAATTTTTACCCAACTGCACCAGAAGGAGGGTTATGTTTTTCAAGTATGTATGTATATTTATTTGTAGCGCAACCGTCTTGATGGATTTTACCTGAGAGGTGTCGTTAGGTTCGTCTTAATTAATTGTGAGAGTGATAATGAGTATAAAAAAATTATAAAAATTAAAATGACCGATGTTTGGAGCTATATTATATCTTGAAAACTTTTTACCTCAAAACATACGGAGTAGGGTATCAAAATAAAGGATTTTACAAAGGAACATAGTAATTAGTATTATGCAGTCGGAGACATACATACACGCAGCTATTATAAAACATATACATATATATGTCTCCGACTGCATAATACTATGTTCCTTTGTCAACTTTTTCGTTTTCATCTCTTTAATTCGTTTTTTACGCAGGAATCGGGTTTTTTATTTTGTGTAATTTTATATATATTTAATTGCTTTTGGCAACATTATTTCCGGAAATATACTTGACATTGACATTATTATTTTAAGTGACAGTGACGTGACGTGTAAGTTTTCATGGTATCGAATTCATTATTTATTGATTACTTTTATAAATGAAATTTTAAGAAATAATAAGATAAAATACAATTTATTAACATGTCGAGTAAAAACAAATCCTCAGATAGCGTTAATAAGGCTAAAGTATCAGAAAGTGTTTGGAAAAAAGCATTTTGTGCAAACACTGAATGGCCTGACAAGGTTAGTTAAAATTATCACGAGACTTGTAAATGTATTCAATTAAAAGCATAATTAATATTATTTTTGTTTGTAGGAAGAGTTTCTGGATGTAATTTATTGGATGCGGCAAGCGATCGGTATTGTTTTGGGGCTTTGTTGGGGTGTATTGCCATTAAAAGGATTTTTGGGACTATTCCTGTAAGATTTCAATATTTTCTCTCTAGCATAGTTACAGTATTGTATTATTAAGTTACATTGTGCCTTTTTTAATTACTAAAATGACTTATTAAGTTATAATTCCTATTAAATCACAAACTTAATTTTTCAGATTTGTGATTGTGAATGCAGCAGTGATTTATTTTTATGTAAGCAATTTCCAAAACGTGGATGAAGAAGAATATGGTGGCATGTGGGAAATTACTAAAGAAGGCTTTATGACATCCTTTGCTGGTTTTTTGGTAATAACTCTTGGACTCTTTAAGTAATAATTAACATAAACATAGCTTTTCTAACCAAGTTAATAACATTTAATACTTCTATGAATTATACCAATTTCATTAAATGATTTAGATGTAAATTGTTTTTAAGGAGTTAGACCCATTTTTATTTTGTTTATTGCTGATATTTAAAACAAATATTTATTAATTGCAGGTAACTTGGATAATCATGTACACAGGGTTACATGGTAATAATAGTTTATGAAATTAAATGGACTGTTTTGTTTGTGAGAGAACTTAATATTCAAGTGTAGTACAAAGGTTTATAATGGTGAAATTTGATGGTATATTGAACTCAGTTTAGTTTTAAATTTTATAATACTGAAAAAAATACTAAACCAGTTTTTAATTTGTAGAAAACTGACATAATAATATGATTTATAATTCTTTGGTGTTACAATATAAAATTAATCCTCTTTTAATATTTAATAATGTTTGGAAAAATGATTATTCTGTATAATAATGCAAATAATTTGCAATATCTATGAAATTTGGCAATACTATATTGTAAATATATTTATATAACTTTCTTGTAAGATCTAGCAAATTGTTTTCTTTAAAAAAACCTAACACTAATTTTAGTGCCAAACATTACATACCTTTAAAACTTCCTAAAACCAAAATATATCATCAACTTGTGGTTTTGTAGGTTGTACTGAAACAATGCACTTATATAAATGCTAAATGTGGTAAAACATAGTTTTCATTATTACATAGTGTATAGACTGTTTATTTGTAGATACAACATTTTTATGTTCATTTCGAAAATAATAAACTCATTATTACTCAGTCATTTTTAAAATGTGAATAACTGATTACAGAATATATAAATTTCTTTACAGAATATATAATATGCATTTATTATAAGTAATTAATTGTTAAGTTTTACATAATTAATTCCATGTAATATGAATATTTAATTTTATTCACAGAAACAGCAATAATGTTTTATTATTTTTGTATATGTTATTTGTTGCATGTATGATCCCTGTGTTTAAAGTGAGTTTTTGTTTTGAACAAATATTATATTGGTTGATTTAGTATGAATTGTCCTTTTTTTTTATACATTTACTAGCGACTCACCCTCGCTCCCCTCGGGTTTGTATCTAGTGAAAGTTTAGGTTTATATGTATTTTTAACGCCAAATCATAAAAAAATTAAAATAAAAAAATTTGTCCAAAAAAAAATTTCCGCCCTTATCACTCAGGGTTATGAAAAATAGTTTACGCCCTATTCTCAAAGCCAGCTAGTTATTAATACTAAACTTTGTTTAAAACTGTTGTAAATTTTCAATTTTTACTCTTATTTGGGACCTAGTTTCTTGTTAATTGATTAACACAGTTTGAGTTTATTCTTTGCTCATCTATGATGATGTTCTCCTGACCGATTCCGGCCACGGCGGCCAATCTCATTGAGACTAGCCAACTGCGCAGGAGATATTATAGTGCACAAGTGTACGCTCAGACACAAGTGCACTCTATTCCTGTCACTCTCATACTCCGGTGGGACGACTGCACGACATGACCAGTGAGTGTTAAGGCGCAGCACCGACGGCTTTACGTGCTCTCCGAGGCGCGGGCGTGCAACACCGCCAACTTCCCATCTTCGGTCTCTTACTGAGGCTTACTATACAGAAAGATTCAATAACTAAACTTGGCCCGACCCGGGACTCGAACCCAGGACCTCCGGGTGTGCAGCTATACATGCTAGCCACTACACCACCGAGGCAGTTAAATCTCTCATCTATACAAAGTTAAGGTTATATAATATCCTCCTAACCGATTTCGATTTTACCAACTGTGTGGTACGTATTATAGTGCATAAGTTTGTGCAAAGACACAAGTGCACTTTCTATTCCTTATAAATTTCATATTACAGTGACAATTCGACACGACCGGTGAGAGTTCAGTAATAGGACCGATAGCTTAACTCTGAGGCACGGGCGTGTAAATATATCAACTTTCGGGTTTCTACTGAGTTTTTTGACAGAAAATTCTAATAATGATTTTGGTCTGACCCACAATTTGAACTCAGGATCTCTCGATATGTCGTCATCTATGCTAGCCACTAGACCAAAGAAGAGATACATGTGGAGGTTGTAAGTCTCATAGAAATACACTCAGGTTATGGGTACTAGAAATAAAATAAAAAAATGAATTCAAAATAATTTATTTAATCATCTCTCCAAGTAACTAAGACATCATCAGTTCTGTATCGCTGTGTGATAGTGGAATCATTGAAATCCATGCGAGTACCCGCTGCATATGCCAAAGCACCGGCATAAGCTATCATAACCCCATTATCTATACAAAACCGCTCATCTGTTGCAAATATTTTAGCTCCCCGCTCTGAACACATCACACCCATCATTTCTTGTAGGCGTTCATTGCATCCAACTCCACCCACTATTAACACCTAAGAATGGATAAGGTGTTTAATTAGTAAAAATCAAGATATTCTGATATTTAAGCTTAAATATATTATAAAATCAAATCTAAAATTGTTAAAGAAATTGAGCAAAAATGATAATAAATCATCCACCAAAGAAAGACAAAGCAATAAAGTACACTATACTGAACCCCATAAACTTTTGAAAAAAAAAATGCTTTTGTTTTTGTTAAAAATATTTTTAACTTGGGGAAAGTTAAACTGATTTTAATGGAACTTTTATTGGTAAATAGAGGGTTTAGGGAAATATATTATTATCCTACTTTTTATTTAAGAAAGGAGAAAGCCAAAGATAGAGGAAGAACAGCTAAATTATTTTAATATAATTAACTAGTAGATAGCACAAATGAAAAGAAAAAAGTCCTCATCAGGATCCGGGGCAGAACTATGCATATAACATAGTAAGGGGCTGAGGCAAACTTTACTTAAAATAATATTAAGAGATTTTAAATAAATCTAAAGGCAAGGTAAAAATATTAATTATCTAACATTTTAAATAAGTTAATACCTCATCTGACTCACAGTGAGCCATGGCCCTCTCAGTAATTTCCACGAGCATAGCAAACACTGTTTCTTGTAAAGAATAACAAAGGTCTTCTGGTGTGTAATCCTTTAATAGCGCATCTATTCTGTCCTCCATAAATGACAGGATCCCAGAAAAACTGACATCCATTCCTAGATAAATAGTGTTAACATTTACACAAAACAATATTATAAATACATTATTATGACATGGTTATATACATTATTATTTTGTTTTGTAAAATGTGTGTAGTATATGAAAAATAAAGAAACTTAGGGTTGATTCTCACTAACATTTGAAACATAAAGAAGATACTTAGTTTTTTATATTAAATACTAGCATTGCCCGCGGCTCCGCCTGCGTTCAGATGACCAAAAACCAAATTCTTAGGTTTTACATATTAGTATACTCTTACAATGCAGTTTTTGTATTTTTTCACAGAAATGAGATATTTTTCCGCGATAAAAAGTATCCTATATGTTGACCTGGATAACCAGCTATCATCATACCTAATTTCATCAAAATCTCTCCAGTGGTTTTTCTGTGAATTGAATGTTATCTGTGATCTGTGACAGACAGACAAAAATTCTAAAAACTATAGATTTGGCCTCTATCGATAATAATGACTATTTCAATCAGATTTTCCAAAAAATATTTAATGTACAGATTCGACTTAGTTAGAATTTTATTATATATGTATAGATAATATGTATTTTAGCACATTTTTTATGCTTATTATTTTAATACATTAATAATAAAAACACATTATTTTAAAACAGATATTAACAATACCTTTAACAGCATATGGTAAGTGTACATATTTTTTTCCTTTTTTAGCCATCTGCTCAATGTTATATCCTGGACTGGGTGCATTTGATAATTTTAATACCCTTGCAAATCTAAAAAAGTGATCATTCTGTTATGAAATAATTACATGTATTTATTATTAATACCAACATTTTTATTATCTTTAGTGAATATTGATAAAGGACACACATACAATGTAAGAAAAATATAATACTAGCAACACACCCTCGCTTCGGTCAGGTTCATCTCTAGGTACATTTTAACAGTTAATATGGTATAGCGTAAATAAGCTATACATACATACATACGTATAATGAGTTGTTGTGGGTGGTATTATAGCATGTTTCTCTATAGGATTGAGGTAATCTCCTGCAGTATAAAGAAGCCTATGTCACTCTCCAACCTTCCAACTATCTCCATAGAAAAATCACACCAATCTGTCACTCGGTTTCGATGTGAAAGAAGGACAAACAAACAAACACACTTTCACATTTATAATATTACTGTGGCTTAACAATCTTAAATAAAATATGTTAATAGTTATAATTACTTTAATGTTTACCTGTCTAAACAGTTGCCAACAGCAATATCAATAGTTTCTCCAAATATCCTGTACCTTTGTCTGGAATAAGCAATGATTTGGGTATTCCCTCCACTCACATATAAAACTGTGGGATTATTTGCTTTAGTGATCAATCTACCCATTTCTATATCTGTTTTAGTTTATAAGGAAATATATATTGTGAGCTTTAGATTGACAATGCCCATTGATTTGTATACTTTTTATAAGCACTTATAATTTACTCACAATATTCTGAAATTAAACATTTGGATGCATATGTGAAAAGGATACGGCCGATACAATGATTGACTCCTAGTATAGGTTTCTTCCATATTTTAGCACAAGTTCTTGCTACAATAGCGCACACCATTAAAGGAGCCCCCATTCCTGGACCTTTAGTGTAGCAGACCACGTCTATGTCTTGAGGTTTTATTCCAGATTGATCAAGTGCTTCTTGAAGCACTTCATGGATATTTTGTTGATGATGTTCTGCCGTTTCTCTTGGTAGAAATCCTATAATATACAATAAAATCTCAAATTAATTTACGTTTGTCCCACGTATCACGCATATTTTCTTATTATGTTATCTATTTTTAAAATTATATAAAAGCATGTATTTATAAGAACCTAACCTTCACCCGGTGGAGTAATATAAGTTCTTCTGCAATTTGCAAGTATTTCTCCGTCTTTTACTATACCTACTCCAAGCTTATTCGCACTTCCTTCGAAACCTATAGAAATTACCATTTTTAATAAAAATATATTATTCGCATCCACGCTATGTTTACAAACACAGTACAATTTTAAATGTCAATTAAATTTGAAATATCAACTTGTGTTAATGTTATCAGTTTTATTTGTCATCCATGGTTATCAGTTTATTAACAGGGATGTTAACAAACATTTAGAAGTGTTGTTAATTCATAAACAAACGTAAATAACGGAATTATTACAAAAAAACGTATATTGACGACAAAAATAATTGAATTTTTCGTGGAAATGCGTTTTTAAAACAATTTTAAACTTTTTGATTAAATACTAATGAAGCTGTCATTCAAATGTACGTGACGTCACTTCTCGATAAACCTAGCTATACATATAATAAAATTGTAACTAAGCTGAATCTGTACATTAAATATTTTTTGAAAATCTTATTGAAATAAAAATTATTATTGATACAGAGGCCAATTTATAGTTTTTAGAATTTTTGTCTGTTTGTATGTTACCGCATCACAGAAAAACCACTGGAGGGATTTTGGTGAAATTTGGTATGGTGATAGCTGGTTATCCGGGTCAACATATAGGATACTTTTTACCGCGGGAAAATGTCTCATTTCTGAGAAAAATACAAAAACTGTAATGTAAGAGTATACTTACTACTATGTAAAACCTGAGAATTTGGTTTTGGTTCGGGCGGAGCCGCGGGAAATGCTTGTAATTTATAAAACTGTAGAGAAATGCCTAAAACAGAAGCAGATTCAGAACAACTCACAGTCACCAGTCGGATCACTAGCACTTTTCCCACCTTACATTTAACAACATTGTGTTTATCTATAGTCTATACTAACATTATAAGGAGGTAGAGTTTGTAAGATTGGATGTAGGAGGTAATCTTTGAAACTAATCAACCACGGGAATAAAACATAATCAGCTTCCCAACTTCGAAATGTTACTGGGACTATATTAAGATTAGATATTGAATAACTAAACTTGGCCCGACCCGGGACTCGAACCCAGGACCTCCGGATGTGCAGACGTACATGCTAGCCACTCCATAAATAAGACAGTAAACAGGTTATTATAATAATAACTTTATTATTACTTATCGACTAATTTAAAAAGAAATTTTAGCTTCCAAATGACATGGAAAAGTAAATGCTATACCATAAAATAGGTACAATGCCTAAAATTCGTATGAGACCCCGATTGTTTACTAACATTTGCTTGTCGACTTAAAAGAACGTACATAGTGACGTGTGTCGGCCAGTTGCTATAAAAAGACAAAGACTGAATTTGAAATTGACTGAAAAATCCAAAGTGCAAGGAAATAAAAAAATCATACCTCAATATAACATTGATATTCCAAGCACAACTTCACGTACAGGCTTTCTTAAATTTTCTATTATGCCATAATATGATAATATTCAAGTATTCATTTATACACCTGGGATGATTATAGTCTTAAACATTTCTTTTTAAAGGAAGTTCTGAGATGACCTGTGTTACATAAGTAGACATAAAATAAATATTTTTTTTTAAACTTTCATAGTTTTTTTTTCGCTTACAAAATTTAAATAGTTTTTGCTTAAATGTAGAGATGTACCGACTAGTGGCCGACTAGTCGGTAAAGGCGACTAATCGACTAGCCTTTGAGACGTCTAAAATCTTAGTCTATTCCGTGACCATAATTGCTGTAAAGTATTTGTAACGTCGGGAACCAAAAATTAAAATATTTCAATTATGTACTTTTACTAATACAAACTGTCTAAGCTATACAACTCACTGACTGTTTTACTTAAATAAAACACAAATATCAAAAGCAAAGTAAACACAAGTTCGTGCATGACCGCACGCGCGACGCGTGTAAGAGATGCGAAGCGCGACAAACATCGTGGAAAGCAATGATCGGCTAGGCCGACCGACTGGTCGGCCTTTTTCCAACCGACTAGAGGGCTAGTCGGCAAAAGTCATAGTCGGCACATCTCTACTTAAATGCATTTCAATTGTCATTTTCGAACATAAACTGTTAGAATTTTACAGCAATTTTTCTAAACTATTGGGGCTACATGGCCGAAATTGAAATTACGAAAAATAAAAAAAAGTGAGAGTGGCACTTCATATTATCGCAGATCATTTAATACTATAATATTATGTAACTAAAGAATAGGAAAAAAATTGGTGGCCACACCATTACTATGATCTCTTTGATACTTCATCACAAACTATACAAAGAAACACGATTTAACTTTTGGGTATAAGAAAAACAAATAATGTTATAAATGCTTTTATTGCAAGTTTAATCAATTACATAAAGTAAGTTCCGTTTAAAAAAGCTGATTATTTAGAAATAATTGTTTATCATATTCAACAAAGAAAGACCTATTTTACGTAATATGGTGACTACCACACGTAACAATTCATTTCTTTTCAATGGGCAGAGCTAAGGCCCATAAGAACGTAAATTTCTAATTTTAAAATGTAAATTTTAAAATATGCCAGTAAAATTTAACATTTTCTAAACATATTAAAGAAATTTAAATAAAATAAGAATTATGTGCAAGTGCAGGCTCTCACATTTAGGAAATGTCTATACAGATAAAGAAATATGAGCAGTTACGTGTGTAGCCCCCTTTATTCATTATAATAATTGAAATGTATATATTGACACAATGAAATACTGCTTGAAATGCAAACTAAATTAAGTTTCCGCAACCTCTTCATTGACTTCATCTACAAAATCAGCGAGCATATCTTCCACAGAAATGTTATTTTTCACAATTTTACTTCCAACATTTTCCGAATCCACATCGTCTTTAGTAATATCGCCATTTTGTACATTTTCTTCTTGCACATTGCCATTAGTTTTAGGTACATCCTCAGTTTCAGAAACTTTATCACTAGTATCAGATTTCTTTTCATCTATATCTTGGGAGTTTTGCAATATTTGTCCACAACTGATTTGAACATCGTCACTTTCGTTTGTGCTAGGTAGATTTTCGGTATTACTTTTCTCTAAAATAACGTTTTCCGTTCCTAACTTTGAAGTATCTAAATCGCAACCGACTTCTACTGAATAAACAAATGCATTGTCTTCTATTCCACTCGAAGCATTTAATAGAAATTGAGTTTGCGCTTCGTGAATGGAGATTTTATTTATTTCTATATCAACTTCAGTTATATTTTCAGTCTGAGTTAATACAATATCTGCGTTACTGTCCTGACTTAAATTATCTGTTTGTTCTTTATTATCTTCAACTTGAGTTAAAAGCTTTTCACTATTGACTTCGTTTTGGGTATGCATTTGTGATTCGTTATTTTGTAGTGTCGGTTCGTTTTCTTTAGTGGCTTCTACGAGTTCAATAACTTCCTCAATGACCATATTGTCTTGCGAATCATCACTTATTTCTACAGAATCTTCGACTTCATCACTGCTGACGCTAATTTTATCGTCTTCCATACGTGGTTTTTTATTTGACGGTTCGTCTGCTATAGTTATTATTTCTTCTACAATCTCTTCTGAAGGCACTCTGTGAAAAGATTTTGTTCTATTAGATATTTGAAAAAAAAAATATAGTGAAAATTCGTACAACTTATTACATGATGAAGACACAATAAATGTAAAAGTTTTGAAAATGTTTTAATATTTTTGATTTAACCGCAACTGCCAAACCGATTCGTACAAATCTTTGAACATACGCACACAAGGTTTTTAAATAAAAAATAAAAATATTAAATAGTTTTTATACATTCATTTTGCTGTATTCACGAAATGACTGTATCGCCATCGCTTTAATTTTTAAAGTGTTCACCATAAAAACATATTTAAAGATTCTAGCAGCATGTCCTTAAAGATCAAATGCAATCACCTACTGTATGAACTAATATAAAACTAATTTAGAATTGTTTTAAATTTTCAATTAATACAAAAAGATGGGTGCGTATAACCTTTACGCGCGGTTGAAGTAAAACTTCTTTGGCAAATATCGTAATTAAATTAAAACCAATCAGTAATTGAATAAGGCATATTAGGCATATTACAATTATACATTTATAGAATATCATATATGGAAAGAATATAATATTATATAACATTTGTCAGACAATAACAACGGTTACCATGGCAACATGGCAATGTATTCTATCTCATTCTCTCGCCAGCTTAATCCTATATATTTATTTGTTTGTTTCTTTTTAGTGTCGCATTTCCGTTTCATCGAGATTCAAATAACAATGATTCTAAAGAAGTTTCACATCAAAAAATATGAATAATAATTTATTAATTTTAAATGTATGCGCTTCAACTTACTTCTCTTTTCCCAGTAAAGATTCTAGAACAGCTCTATTCTTTTCGGACACTTTTTTCCTTTTATTTTCCGGTTTTTCAACTTCGTGAGGTAATTCCATAGCAAAATTAATGGACGGAGGCGAACAATGCAGGTGAAGTCGAATATTTAACAAAGCTTGAGAACAGAATTTTGATATCTGAAAGTTATGATATAAATATTATACAATAGAGAAGTTTCATGAAGCTGTTAATATTACATTTAACACTATAGAATTATAATATAGATTAAAACTAATAAATCAATGATTTATTTAAATATATCAATAAATTACTGAAAAAATAATTTCAATTTCGGTAGTTCAGGTCGTGTGACGTCACGAAATTATTCTTGCAAGCGCAACTCAAAATTTTCAATATTTTGTCATTTGTTAAGATGTTTTAAGAATTCTTTAATATTTTTGTTATATTTTACTTAATTTTTTCTAACTAAAACATTAAAAAAAATTAGAAACTTCTTCATTATCTAGGGATTTGTCTCTAGATAACTTTTGAGAAACATCGTTCATAATTTTCTTAATACTTTCTCAGATTTTCTAGTTTAGATTTCCCTTTATTGCCTTTTAATATCCCTACTTTAATATTATAAATGTGAAAATGTGTGAAATGTGAAAAGAAGATTAAACGTTCTTCTTTCATGTCGAAACATAGTGACGGATTGGCGAGATTTTGTGTGGCGATGTTGGATTGCTAGAGAGTGACATAGGCTACTTTTTACCGCAATAGATTATCTCATCCCCACGGGAAAACACGTTATAATACAACCCACAACAAGTCATCATACCTATGTCTATAAAAATATATAGTCTATCTATTCTATTAGGGACGAACCTGAGCGAAGCTAAGTGAATCGCTAGTTTAAAATAACGTCACATAAAGTGGCGGGAAAACAGTCAAGATGGACGAGTTACCGAATATTACAACAAACTTTATTAGTTTAATTAATAAATTAAAAGTTTTAAAATCCCCCGACCATCATGGACCGATTTTCATCAAACATAGCTAAGAACACTCCCGACTAATTTACCTTTCAAACAAACAAACAAAAAAAAACAAAATCAAAATCGGTTCATCCGTTCGGGAGCGACGATGCCACAGACAGACACACACACAGACAGGTTCAACTTATAACACCCTGTCGTTTTTGCGTCGGGGGTTAAGTAAAACATTCAATCATTCTTACCTCACTATTCTGCATATTCACTAACGTACTATATAGTTGAAGGCAGTATTGTGTGGGCGCAGGAGTGGAATTCGGTGTAGATTTTCTGGAAGCTTCCAGCACATGTAATAAACATATAACGTAGTCTTCTTCATAGCACGCGTGTTTGAAACATTCACGAATTACGTGTTCTTGGAAAAGCTGAAATAATAAACATGTATGAAACACTTGTTTATAATGTCATTTTTAACCAACTTCCAAAAGGGAGGTTGCCGATAATGCTTTAAGATATCATCTAATAGGTAAATATGATATGGTATGAAAATTAATTATAGTTAAAATATTATACATTTGTAATGTATTTATAGTTTATACGTATCGAAATAGATTTGTATTGCTTTGCTTCGTCTAGCACCGACTTCGAAAATATCTCATTAGCTATGTTATAGTGAATGAAAATCCCCGTTCAGTGATTTTTTACTTTATTTTTTTAGTTTTTGGTCTTAAGGTATAGGATTAACAAAAAAATGATTTATTTGTGTATGGTTTATAAGTTATTTAGTAACAATCATACAAACAACTACATAGAATGCAGACATTTCTGACCTGTATTGTGGCAACTACTGCTATACAACTGAATGTATTGAAACTTGTCTATATTTATACTCAAATAATGTATTAAAAATAATGGCAATATATTCACTTCTTCTTCAAATATTTCATTCAATCTAATATATGCTTAAAACAATTTAAAAGTAAAATGTAGTAGAAAAATATTTCACCATTAAGAGAGTTAGTCTTTTCTTGTAATGTACATGAGATTGTTCATTAAAATCTATGGACAAAAAAAAGTTTAAAAATACACTCGAATTTAATATTTTCTATTTTTACCTATTATATTATGTATTATGTTATGATTATATTATGTAGTAGACATATTAACTATATACTTATCAATTTAATACATATAACATGGTGAAGCGAAAAATTTTTTTTTTTGCAGTGAAAGTTCAGTAGTAGTAGAGTAGAGAGTCGTCAAATCTTGAATGTTTTCAAAGATGATAACGCGAAAAAAAAAATATTCGAAAGAAAAATTTAAATTAATTATTTATTTTAAGAATTAGTAGGCCACCTCAAAATGTTGAGTAAAAAATATTTTTTATAACCTACAAATTTATACCCCAAGCTAAGAAAAAAAAATGTTTCGCTCCACCCAACATAATATAGTGTACCTTATGTGTAGCGGGTTTCAAAAATCTACCACAAACAGTGAGGAACGCCTCAGCGCATTCTAACGCCGCCATTGCAACTTCGTTGTTCACTTCTTCAGAACTAAAAGAAATAACAATTTTAAACAAGATGAAACGGATATTCGGTAACTATCTGGTCTATCCGGCCTTATTTTGTAAACCCGGTTATCGGATAGTAACGCAGTATTAAGCCGGATAACGGATAGTAACGCAGTACCTGACCGGATACCGGATATTTAAAAACTACTATTTTTAATAATACTAGCGACTCACCCTCGCTTCGCTCGGGTTCGTCCCTAGGTTTTAAATTGGATATAGTATGTTATCCTTAAGAGATAGACTTATGCCATCGCATCATGTGACATGACATGTATACAAAAACTTAACAAATTATATACTACAACCTTCCTCGAGAACAATTCTATCCATTAGTGAAAACATATTGAAAAGCGGTGCAGTAGTTTTTGAGTTTATCGCGAACAGACAGACAGACGCGGCGAAGGACTTTGTTTTATAATATGTAGTGATATAATAAACAATGGGTAAAAATTATCTGGGAGAAAAATAATACAAAAATGTCTTGTAAAGGCAGCAAAATGCTGAAAGTTGCCCTGTGGCACACTTTGACAAATGTGGGTACTGCTTCGAGTTAACAGTACATTAACTATATAGGTCGCAAAGTGAATGAGCAAGTAAGCAATTTCTTTCACTTGCACTTTCGCTAATCACTAGTCACGATGACACCCGAATATTACCAAAATTTTCCGTTGACGTATGCGCTTGTCGTAACACATCACGTGACAACAGGCTAAATATCCTGCCGCCGGATAACCCGCTATCCGGCCTTGCAGCTCGCCGGATATCCGGTATCCGGCTAAGCAAATATATGTTTATCACTAATATGAATACGCTCCTAAAGCCGCGTTGACACGCTCAATGTCTGCTTTGACGCCTTTTGACGCCGATGTCAAAATGCGCTTTAATTGCTCGTTTACACGATCAAAGTAGCCACTTTGACTAACGACTTAACGACTAGTAAGTAGTCGTAGTAAGTTTAAGTTAGTAGTAGTTAAGTTCAAATTAAAAATATTTTATTCAGCATTAAATTATTACATTTTTTTACTGAACGTCATGAGTTTACTACCAGTTCGGAAAGAGTAGACTTTGATCGTGTCAACGCGGCCTTAAGGGTCGTAGCCTGAAGATGACTTATAGCCTGATAACATTTCCCAATAAATAGTCTATAACATCTATATTATTAAATGTTCAAATCTTGCCGGCAGTACTAGAGATTACTGTGTTCAAACAAAAAAGAAAACAGCATCTTCAGCTGTATAATATTTTATGTATAGGTTTCTAAGAATTTTTCTAAGAAAGATTACCGCGGAAAACGTCCAGAACTAAAAATCAAAATAAATCCGAAAAAATCTGAAATTATACTTCTACATATTTAAAATATTATCAAATATTCGCGTAAATCTAACAAAGTATTCATTGTAATTGTAAGATATAATAAAATTATTGTCTTACAAAGAAATTTTATTCTTCTCCCCAGGCATATGAGCTGATATAGTGCTTTCTTGAAGTTGAGTGTTAGCAAGTTTCCTCTTAGCTTTCTTGCTTAAATTTTTTGTTGGTTGTGGGCCCATCTGTAAAATAAAATATATATTTAACGCAGTTCCACTAAATTCTTGACATCTTAAATATGGTTTGTAAACGAGGGTAATACGCTTGTATTATTATAGAAACGAAGTTCTATATCGCACATTATAGTCGACACACTTGGCGAATGAGAGCTAGAAAGAAACAAATGTAATATTTCGACCGTCACGACACTTTTTATTGTTTACTAGAAGCAGCCCTTGTGACGTCATCACAAGTACCAAACGAGCATAAGTGTTAAAGTGTAGTTCGTATGCACTATTATGATATTATATATGTATATAAATAAATATGTTGGGACATTAACTTACTGCACCTTCTAGTTCCATGGAATGCTATGAGGCCTGTGTTATGGATACCAAATGGTTGATACATTCATTATATATATGTAGTGTATCAGCTATCTGGTATCCATAACACAGGGCTAACTTTAAACCATACATATTATAAATACCTATGACTGGAGTACAAACATTCGTGCTCATCACACAAATGAATGTCCCCAGCGGGACTCAAACCCGCGACCTCTGGCACAGCAAGTAGAGTCACTATAAACTGAGCCAAACGTGTCGTCAAGTATATAGTGGACACTCTTTGAGGTCTCTGAGTACTCGTGAAAATTATTCTCACAAGGTATTATGAGCCAAGAGCAGCCCATAATGTGACATCATCACAAGTACCAGGCGATCATAAGTGTTGAGGAGTGTATGTTGTAAGAAATTACGTACGGCTAAGGATTGGAACAACCTGCCTGCGTCAGTGTTTCCGTCCGATTACAATATGGGTGTCTTCAAGGCAAGAGTGAATAGGTGGCTACAGAAATAGTGCGACTTACAAAAAAATCGTGTGAACTCTGTGTAGGCCTTTCTTCCATGAGCTTCAACATGTATAATGTATGTTGCTCTATGTTTATGTGAGCCATAGACACCGAAATCTATCAATGTAAGTCGAGCATGGACAGCAACAGTAACTTCAATCCAGGTATCCCAAAACACTGACCGACTTATTTATATTGTTAGGTGTCTCTAGATAGATAAATAAAAATATTACAAAATATACTTAGTACTTACAGTAAATTGGACTATTTTCTTCTGTGGTGTGATGTCATATATTATATGTGATGAGAGTTCGTCCTCCCACGAGTTATTGTCAGATATTCTGTGAGTATGTAGCGTAGTGAGCCAGCCTGTGAGGGTATTGTATGCTGTGGTGCGGACTTTTCTAAAAAAACATTAAATCTATAATAATACATATTATAAATTCGAAAGTTCTAATCCTCATAGGATGTATGGATGTCTGGATGTGTAGATGTATGGATGTTTGTCATTCACGTAAAAGCACTAAATGGATTTTAATGAAACTTTACAATAATACTGCTCATAGATCAGAATAACACATAGGATACTTTTTATCCTGAAAAAATACCCGAGCTAAGCGAGGCTGAGCTTATAAACACACACTTACAAAATATTGCATTTATAATTAATGTATTATATCAATACATAATATGTGCATATCATGTTAAAAAAAATATACAGTGGAAAAGCAAGTATTCATATCTTTTTTACCTGTTACCTTCACTTGGGTTATCAGTACTCCACCTTAATGTTTGCATTACCAATCTAATTATTAACGGTGAGAATGGTATTAGATTTGATCCTAGGCTGGAAATTAAGAAGAAAATATGTAACTGCCACATGAATATCACTGATAGATTAAGAAATAAAAATGACTTGGGATGCAATTTTTTTTAATTAAAAATTTGTTTAACTCTTAAGTCAAATTGTGTAATTAATAAGTACAACATATCTGTAAGAAAAAAAAAATGTTCTCTATGCTTATTGTCAATTATATACAAACACATAAATATACTTTTTTTTTATGTCAATGAAAATAAAATTTATATTTAACAAAATTAAATTATGTATTATTTTTTGTATAATCTACAGTATCTAAAATAATATATTTATAATATGTATGTATTTAAAGCTAAAAATGTATAGTGTATCAACCATCCAGTATTCATAACAAAAGTCTTGTAGCTTACCACGGAATTAGATGGTGCTGTGTGTGAATGTTCCAACATATTTATTAATATTATAGAGGAAAGATTTGTATTTTTGTAATGAATAAACTCAAAAAGTATTGGACCGATTTATAATTTCATAATTTGGTAAAAAGATAGTTTGAGAACCCGGGAAGGATATAGGATATTTTTTATTGTGGAAATCATCACTTTAGGTTGTGAAAGTTTGTACGGGGAGTCAACCTAGAGATGAGTATTATATATATAGCAATATATTGTATATATCAATATAAAACAATATGATGTGATTCAAAACTTACCACATGATAAGTGCATCTAAGGTTCTTAATGCTTGTATTTTAACTGCGGCAATATTATCATCCTGATTTGAGCCACTGGTAACACTTAATGCTCTCACTATAACATCTAAGATACTCCTGGGTTGTATTGGTTTAGCTACTGGATATGTTTCACTAGAAAATAATAACTAGATTATAATAACATAAACTATTGTTTAATTGTTGATTATTTTTGACCATTTTAATATTGCTTGTGAACCAATATGGATTGTCAAAAATATTATATTTGAAGAGTGTCTTCAAGAAGGTTTAATATTTGCATTTAAATATGACAACAAATTGAAACAAAGCAAAAAGATTTTTTAAATATATACTCAAATGTAATATATAATGTAATTATATATATATATATATATATATATATATATATATATATATATATATATATATATATATATATATATATATATATATATATTTACTAATTAAAATAAATCTTTTACTTACACCAACATAGCCTGAATAAAAATAAATATATTTTTCAGCCTTATCTGCAGTACAAGTTGCTTATCTTTTGTATTTTTTACCACTTTTGTTATATCTACTAGAAAATCAGTTATAGGTGATTTAGCAGGCATTGTTTTAGGCTGTAAAGAAAAATCAAATTACTTGTAGCTTTTTTCTACTTTGTACTTCAATATTAATCATTAATTTTATTTAAATCTACTTCAAGTAAACCTACACATTTTTTGTTGAATAATTCAATATCAGTGATATCTTTTGTATTTATAGAAACCATAAAGAAATTGTTGATAAATAGTAAAAAATATTACTACTTTTATTATAATAGTATCTGGGCTACAGAGATTTGTTCGGTGTAGGGGCTCGTTCAGTAGGTTATCATCCATTGGCAACAATGCAAGTACCATAAAAATTTATGAGATGGCTTTATATTACATTGTCAGCATTAGAGCAGATAGAAAAAAGCTGTAATAATAATCTATATTAATATTATAAAGAGGAAAGATTTATTTTTTTGTTGGCTTCTTTGTACCGAATAGGCTCCGAAACTACTGAACCCATTTAGATGAAATTTTGTAAGAAGATAATTTGCAGACCTTGGGACGGACATAGGAAAGTTTTTATCCCAGAAATCATCCCTTAAGGTGGTTAAAATAGGGATGAAACTTTGTAGGGGGAAGCAACAACAATAGTTCTAGGGACGAACCCGAGAGAAACGAGGATGAGTCTCTAGTTAATTCTTGTATACAAATACAAGAATATAAAATAAAAGAATTGCTCATTTAATATTATAATATCTTAAAATAAGATTCAGTACTACTTACTGTAGCATTATCTTTATAGATATCCACAGCATTAGGAAAAATAGCAGTAATAAGTGCATGTGCAGCGTTACACAGGACACTCATCTGATCTCTCCAACTTGATTTGGGTGTAGCAGTTTTTTCTTTGGTTGGACGTACCTATAATTTTATATAAAGGTAAAATACATGTAATACAAAAGCTGTATTTTTTGAAATAATAATATTATGTGAAAAACACTCAAAACCATTAACTTGTCAACAACTGCCGAGCCACAGGTGGCTTAGTTAACACTTAATATCTTCGAATTTAACCACCAGGTGTTAAATCATTGTATTTTTATGGTGTTATTAACAACTGATACATCAAAGATATAACAAATTATTGATTACTTTATGGTAGGTATGTTTATTTTTTTATTTAAAACATTTTATCAATATATTGAATTTACTTTATATCATTCTAGTATTATAAAATATTTATATAATTTTTACATACCTGCTGCAATGCATTAACACATTTTGCTACTTCAATAACACTGTAGTAATTGTTAGAACTGAGAAAGCCCACGAAGTAATTTTCTACATTTATTCGGTGTGACATGCAATACTTTGGAAACCTATAAAGTTTTTTTTTTAATTAACAAAAATATTTGTAAATATAACATTTGAATGAGTATTTTCGCTGAAATCTATTCATCCCTCCAAGACCACGGACACGCCGGCGTTACAGTTAACAATAGATTTCTTAGAAATTTAATTAATTTCATAGAAATTTACTTGGAGGTGTTAAAAGTATTTTTTCTATTATTGTAAATTAACTCACTAAGCAGTTTTAAGGTATAATTACAAACAACTAAGGTTATTATACAATACCGGTCGATAATATTACGCATCTCTCTCAGCCATTTATTGCAAATTGGATCATTATATTTAGGTAATTTTTGGAAAAATAATGTTAATGCTTCTTTTATTGAATCACTGTTGTTAGGATCCAGAGTACGCACTTTATTCAATATTTGATCTGAAAAAGTAAAAAGAGAAAATATGTAGTAACTATAAAGTTATGGCTGAAATACTACATTAATAAAAAAACACATACCCATTTTATAATATTTAATTAAAAAATCTTTACGAGCATCTAATTATATTGCAATTTAAAATATTTACAATTGCAATCACACGTGTTTCAACTTAACTTTTATTTACTTTTGTTGACAGATATCTAGTGTCACTAGCGAGTGTACTGTCAAAAATTAACGTTACGTTCTGTTTTCCAATTACACAGCATGGTGCCCCATTTTGGCGTATAATGCCGAAATATACTAATGCTTAATGGAAACGTGACTTAGTTTTGAAGTGCACCAGCAGAGGGCACTAGGTTTAGTCTTGAAAGAAAAATATAATTACCTAATAAATATATAATAATGTATAATGATGATGTTTTCCTGACCGATTCCGGCCACGGCGGCCAATCTCATTGAGACTAGCCAACTGCGCAGGAGATATTATAGTGTACGCGCAGACACAAGTGCACTCTCTATTCTTGTCACTCTTATACCCTGGTGGGACGACTACTCCACACGACCAGTGAGAGTTAAGGTGCAGGACCGACGGCTTAAGTTGCTCTCCGAGGCACGGGGGTGAAACACCGCCAACTTCCCAACTCCGGGCTGTTACTGAGGCTTACTATACAGAAAGACTCAATAACTAATCTTGGCCCAACCCGGGACTCGAACCCAGGACCTCCGGGTGTGCAGCCGTACATGCTAGCCACTACACCACCGAGGCAGTTAATATAAATAAAAATATAAATAATATAATAAATATATGACAATATATAATAATGTAAATAAAATTTTGATCAATGCCACCTTGAAGAAAAGACACGTCTTATATTTTCTTATATTTAGTTGGTATCCTTGCGTGCATCACGCCAGAATCCAAAGCAGTACTTTTCAAAACGCTCGATTGTGTGGAGCATTATTATATTTGAAACATTTGAAGTTAGCATCTTGGATGACAAATAAAAGTTAGGATTATGCCGCATAATGCTAACTGTACATTTATCTGTGTCAAGTTACGATTTACGAACGAAGTTGTGAAATCAAATGGTTTAAGTGAACTGTCATTTGTCACTTGTCAGCGACAAATGGAATTGCCAAAACAAATAGATGGTGCTAGCGATATTCTGAACACGTATACAATTAATAGTGTTTGAAATAAGTATTTATTTGTGTTTTAATGTTAAAAATTATTTTTACATGAATGTTTAAATTTAAAGTCGTTCTAAATATTGAGAAGTTATCATGTCGTTTACCGGATTTAGTGAAGAAGATTTGAGGCGGATTAAGTCATCGGAATCAACTCCGAATACCGGTACATTTAATTCCCACTTATTGTCTTTTATTACATTTTCTCATAGTGTGAATGGTACATTAACGAAATTTATTACCATTTAAATTGTAAGCCTCTTATTATGCTATGATTATGCAAAAACTGATAACCTGGCGATATTTATTTTCATGATATTTTAAATCTGTTAGAAATACATTCATAATGAGTTATAAACGAGGATACCCATAATACAGGGGTATTACAGTTTCTATTGACTTCTACAGTATATGTATATAAAAAATATTTCATATGCTGCATTTAGTTCTAAATGTGGCTATATGAATATACAATTGCATTTCAATTTTCATAGTTTATGGTATGACATCATGGCATGGTATTTGTTTAGACAATATCTTAAAGACCTATGATGTCATATAAAATACTATGTATGTACATTAATTATTACTATATAACATTTTTGAAGTTATACTTCTTTTGTCATGTTTGGAAAAAATTAGGGAACAATACAGGCTTATAATATTAATAAAAAAATTATGATGCGTGCGCTCACCGACAGCCAGAAAGCGACATGTTGAAGTTAGCTGAAAGGACATGATGAAGTTAGCTGCATTCCATTTACAAACAGAGTTGTGACATATGGGATGAAATCTTTAGCAATTTTTGTTCTATTACGTCAAAGAAGTATAACTTCTTAAGTGCATATGTACATAAGTACACACATGGATTTTTTTTTTAATTAAAATATATGATAATTATCTTATTTAAAACTAAAATTGAAGCCTAATAGTACAGATTTTGTTTAACAGGATGCTGAATAATGATAACATTTATTTATGCACAATATATTTCATATTTCAAGATAAAAATATTGAACCCATTATTTAAGTGTCATTAATCTTTGTGTATAGTCGTATATTGCATTATTTAGGCTCAGTAAAATATTAACTATTAAAAATTATTATAAGTATTTACAATTTAAAAATTGTATTTTCAGATCCTCAAAAGGTATTAGCACCTAAAAAATATAATACCCTATTTGGTAATTCAAGAGCTGCACCTGTTTTAAATAGACAGTTACAACAAAAAAATCAATTGTTTAATAAGCAAGGCTCCGAAGACTCTTTTCATAAGGCTTTTGATAAATGCAAACTCAGTTTGAAATCTCCAACATTGCAGCCTGAAATTGATAATGTTATTACATCTGAAAATGTTAATGAGCAAGTAGATAATAACGAAGTGGCAGTACTCAATGCAAAAACGTATGAAGAAAATGGTAATGTCATATCTACAAATGAAAACGTTTTGGAGTCTACTTTAACAGATAGTAATTTGAACATTTCAAGTAGAAAGAACAGTGCAAGTGTTACTCCGGATGTGGTGAAGTGCGTAGATAATTATACAGAAGATGAATTAGCGACTCATCGAATTAAGTTAGAACAATTGCAGCTACAACAAAAGTTGATGGAAGAACAAAATAAGAAAAGGAAAGAAATGCTTGCCAAGGCATTGGCTGACAGGTAAATATATTTTTAGTTATTTTCTTTAGTGTTAGTACTTACGTTATTTTATCTACTGTAGTTAGATACCTACAGTACATAAAATAAGAGACAAAATCATGTTATCCTGTTTCAAACAGTAGTAAGAACTATATTATTGTAATCTATTTATACTTTAAACTAGTGCTCACTAGACAAAAACAAATCTATCCCATGGGAACCATACATTTTTCCAGAATAAAAAGTAACCTATGTGCTATTTCAGACTATAATCTATCTGTGTGAAAAATTTCATCCAGATCTGTTCAGTTGTTCTGGTGTGAAAGAGTAACAAACATCCATCCATCCATCTTCACAAACTTTCACATTTATAATATTATATTTTAAATATGACTCAATAAGTCATGGTTTTCATAAGTTTTGTTTTAACATTCTGTGTATCATTATCTGTTATCATTTATCTCATATTTGTTTGGATCATCTGGCAAGTATCCTTATCTTGGACTATCTTACATTTGATTATATCTCATATTCTCAAATGGTTCCTAAATTTGCTGCCAATATATTTTAAGTTCCATTTAAATATTAAAAAATGGTGAAAAACTTTTTCTATCTTGTAACAAAACCAATATGGTAATAAATATTTCATTGTGTCCTCATATTTGTAAATTGAAAATATGACTATATATAATAGATTTAGACTTTATTTTACGATTTAGTGAGTTCATAAAAAAGTATTTTTGTTGTGTTTCATGTGCGAATCATTTACAACATGATTACCACTTGTCTTACGGTGTACGAAAACATCATGAGAAAACCTGCATGTCTGAGAGAAAATGTATACTTGCCAATTTATTTGTATGGCTGTTCTATTAATATAATTAATATTTATGAATACAATTTACTAACCTATAAATAGTATAAAACAAAGTCGCCCCCACTGTTTGTACGCTTTGATCTTTTAAACTACGCAACGGATTTTAATTCAGTTTTCAGCAATAGATAGAGTGAATCATTCTATCTATTGCTAAAGAGGAAGGTTTATATGTATACTACATGCATACTATATTCATACTAACTTTTAAAACGCACCTAGGGACGAATCCGAGCGAAGCGAGGGTGATTCGTATATATAAATGTAGTATGTAGTCGTGTATATAAATATAAAACGTTATTAGCATTTTGTTATTTTTGTAAATATAGCAATTCAATTATAATGCTATTTGACTCGCACTTTCTCTCCACATAAGATGAAAACAGGCTGTTTATCCCATTCTGTGTAGCAGTTTTTATAAGTATTTATATATTTTTAATAGTCAAAATAAAATATTAGTTTTTAATAAGGTTATTAAAAAAATAACCTAAATATAAATATAATGTTTAATTATTTTACATTATTATTTATTATATTATTAATTAATTAAAAAAAAAACACTTCATAGGACAAAACAAACAGAAGAGGAAGTGCAAAAGTTAGAGAAGATAAAGAAAGAATTACAAATAATGGACGGACAGTTCTCACAGGACGTGTCTGTTCTGAGGAAGAAAATAGATCAGGCGTGCTCTAGTTATGCTGAGGCAGAGTAAGTCACTTCTTTTTAGGATTATAAGTTTATATTAAAATATAGATTGTACTTTTTGCTCTTTATTATATTGAAAATATTGCCACAGAAATTTTAAATAAAACTATCTTTTCGTATTTTTTCGCGGATTTCTTTTGATTTTTCGTCTTCGACGTTTCGAATGCTTTACAGCAATCATGGTCACGGGAGAGACTGTCGTGAATCGGTAGAGGCTTATTCGAAACGTATGGAACTAATAATATAAATAAATCCGTGAATAGCAAAGCAAATATTCACGTAATTTCGAAGAAAGTATAATCACACAAAATTCTGTCTGTTTGAAATAAAATTTAGTTAATTTTATCATACGAACTTTAAATAAAAAAATAATGTTTCGACCTTTACCCTCTACTTTCTAACATATTATATATGCATGGCTGGCTCCAACTAATTAAAGTATTTGTCTGTATAATTGTATATTATTTTATATTACTACTAGCGGTTCACACTCGCTTCGCTCGGGTTTGTCTCTAGAAAAACAAAAACAAATTATCCCACGGGAACCGTACATTTTTCCGGGATAAAAAGTAGCCTATGTGCTATTCCAGACTATAATCTATCTCTGAGCCAAATTTCATCCAGATTCGTACAGCCGTTCTGGCGTGATTGAGCATCAAACATACATCCAAACATCTAAACTTTCATATTCATAATATTAGTAAGATAGATGTTTATTCAATTTTGATCATGACAAAGTCTATAGTCCCACAGAGTCTCTCCCACCAGTCATTTTTGGATAATGCATTCTTTTAACCAAACTTGAGGTATAGTTTTTACAATCAGTGAGAAAATGTAGGACTTTTTTACTTTTTTTTAGGGGTTAGGTACTGAAAAGTAAAGAAAAATAGTCTGAATATCTGCATTGCTAAATACACCATTTTCAACCGACTTCAAAAAGGAGGAGTTTCTCAATTCGACTGTATTTTTTTTTGTTGTTGTTTGTTACCTCAGAATTCCGCCATTTATTCACCGATTTGGACAATTTTTGTGTTGTTTGAAAGTGTATACTTCCAGATTGGTCCTATTTAAATTTCAAAAAAAATTCCACCCCTAAGGGTGGAAAAATAGCTAATGATGAATTTAACCTACTTCTAATTGTCATATTGACTTGAAACTTTGCAATTTTTTCTATTTCCGTTGATAGTACAGTGGTTCGGTATTATTGACCTGATCTGATGGTAAGGCCAGAAGGTGGATCTCTTCAACGGCTAATAGTAGATACTTTGAGTTTGGGCTTATTTTGTTTGATTTGACAAGCCTAACACGTTAGAATTCTTACTTTTAATTACTTAATTACTTAGCCAAAGCACACCGACTTCGAAAATATTTGATTAGGTATGTATAGTAAATGACAACTACCAATCAGTTATTTTTTACTTTTTAGTGCTTTTGTTGAAGTCGGTTTTTATTTTATTTGTTAAAAAGTTTTTATCAATACATATAGTTTTAATAAAACAACAACACTATGTAACATAATAATTTATTGCTCTATAACAATTATTTACAGAAAACATTACTTAAAAGTAGAAAAGGAGTTTCTACAAGCAAAAATAAGTCTACAAAAGGAGAAAGAGAAAAAAGAACTATTGACTGAACATCTTTGTGCCTTAATAACTCACAATGAAACTAGGAAGGCTCAGAAATTAGAAACTCTTATGTTGGAATTAGCTAGCGATAAAAAGAAGGATATACCTAATGTGCCAATAGATGATGAAGAACCCATCGTAATACATGGTGTTGATGAAAGGACGGGTAAAATCATGGAGATTGTACCGCAGAGTTGATTCTAGATGTCAGATAACTTGGCATTTTGAACCCATAATACTATGGATATGACATTTTAATGGGAAATAGGCATGTTGTTTATTTGGTTTAATTTTTTTTTTTTAAACTCTTTTAAACCATACATTCTGATTATTTACTTAATAATTAGTGTAAAATATGCGTGGTATATTAAAATTTACAATACTCTTTGTCATTGATTGGAACAAATTGTGACGTCAGAAGTTAAGGCGTTTTTGACAATAATAATGTGCCAGAATTTATACCATCGACGTAGAGATTGGACTGAGAAATACTGTCATGAAATTGACAAAGAGAAAAAGCGAACGTGCGGCCAATACCCGACTTTTATTCCAATTTGAATTTATAAATGGAATATGAAAAAAATATAAAATTATTGAACGTTAAGTAATATGTATACTTATATAATATCTATCTTTATTAATCGTATTTCAATGAATACAGAAGACATCTGGCCGCACACTCGTTTTGTCTCTGCCGCACCTTTCCGCCATTTTTCGCTGACGATTGTCAAAGAAACACTCAGTTTACTCTTTATGTCTATGATTTATACATAGCGTTTGATGATAAAAATAGGTAGTTACATAGCTTGTGACGTAACAACGAAAGCGCGCGAAAATGGCGGTGTTTTGACAGATCGAATTTATTATTTTTCAGTTATTTTAAAAATATGTGTTAGAATAGTTGGTAATATTTATATTTTTCACGGTACTATTATGTTGAAAACATGAATTAAAATTAAAAAATACTATAAGTATAAATTCCCAGTTAGATAAGATTGTGTTATTTGTTACAATACAATTTGCATAATAATAATTTATATGTATGTACATAACCTCTTGTAAATGTCTGTCTACTTGTTTAAATGTTTTGTATGAAGGAAATAGAAATGTTGACTTGTATGTATAAAAATATAATAACTTTTATTTATTTACTCAATTTCTAAGCCGTCTTTATATTAGGAATGTGAACTTTAATATTGAATAACATTTACACTGTGTGTTTCATGGACACTTGATATTGTTTTTAAAAAATAATTCCCTCGTTTTCGGAACCAACGATAACCTTTTACTTCTATGATTGTGATGAGTTTTTTTATGTATTGTGCAAATTGGATTATATCAAATATATTATAAATTTAACAACGAATTAACTTATTCCAAAATCTTATGGTGCAATTTACATAAGCCATGTCATGTTATGCTATATACATAAGTCCTAATTTTATATTTGTATAACTCAAGACGTAGAGAATGGACTGAGTAATACTCTCATGAAATTGACCACTCTCTAGAAAGAGAGAAAGAGAACGTGCGGCCAATACCTGTCTTTTATTACAATTTGAATTTATAAATGGAATGTGAAATAAATATAATATTATAAAGGAATATAATATGGTTATAAATATCTATCTTCATTAATCGTATTTTAATACATACATAGACCAAAAAAGTAGTAGATACACAATCCCATGCAAAAGTTCTGTTAAAACTCGCCTATTGTGTTTTGGTAATTATTCTAGATGAAAAAAATATACAACAATGTAAACTGAGCCTTAAATTCAATGTTTAAAGTTGTTTTCATAAAAAAAATATTTAAAAGCGCGTTCAAATGTTCAAATGAGCGCTCATTCGGTGAGGACATTTTTTGTCGCTGATTGTGTATTTAGTAATTTTTTGATCGATGAATACAGAAGACTTCTGGCCGCACATTCGTTTTGTCTTTGTCGCGCCTTTCCGCCATTTTTAGCTGACGGTTGGTAAAGAAACATTCAGTCCACTCTCTATGTCTATGGTATAACTCTACTGTCATGTGGAACGTGACATTTTAGAAGACTAATTAATTAATTTAATATTTAATAACAATTACGTTATAATTTAAGTAAAATAGGTTAGTTACTATAAGGTATTGGGCAGGATAGTTTCTTTAGTATTACAAAATTAAAAAGAAATTATTTTTTAAATTTTCAATTCGACCAAAAATGGTAATTTTTAACTATTTCTAAATTTTAAATTGATAAATATATTCTCTATTTTTGTATGTCAATATGTCCTAATAGAATTAATGTTAGCTAAAGCTACAAAAATTTATTAACTATATTAAAATCTTAATAAAAACTAGTTTACCATGGCAATATTTAGTTTTATTTTTATTTACATACTAGCATTGCCCGCGGCTCCGCCCGCGTTCAGATGACCAAAAACTAAATTCTTAGGTGTTACATATTAGTATACTCTTACATTGCAGTTTTTGTATTTTTCCTCAGAAATAAGATATTTTCCCGCGGTAAAAAGTATCCTAGGATCGCGCGCTACATCGCCCGGTTTATATAGCTTGAGCAGGCGGTCGAGCGATGCGGGGCAGAGGGGATGGACTCGCCGTAGGCATCTCAATGCTCGCCAAGCATTAAAAATGTTTCGCTACTAATTACTTCTAACAACGATATCTCAAAAACTATTCATCTGATTGATTTAGTGTGAAGAGCAATTTTAATCTGCATTAAATGACTAAGCTAACTAAAATATTCATTTGGATAAGGATTAATACCGAACTAAAGAAAATAACTTTGAAAATAACGTAATGTTTTTAATTAAAAATGTTAACATAAAAGTGGTTATTGTAAGTCAACCGTAAGAGATAGAGATATGCTATCGCGGACTTTTTTGTAGCATTTTTATAGATTTTGAATTCTCTAGTACATTACTTAACTGTATCTTTGCTAGTTTACGCGGCGTTCGCGTGGAAAGTTCCCATTTGGCGAGATTTTTTGCGACCTCTTCAACATTTGTCGCCGTATTTCAGCTAATTTACATAAAAGCATAATAAATTATATACCTAAACCTTCCTCAAGAATTACTCTTTCTATTGTTGAAAACCGTATAAAAATCCGTTCAGTAGTTTTCGAGTTTATCGCGTACAGACAGACAGGAGGACAGAAAGACGCGGCCGGGGGACTTATTTTTATAATAAGTATAGATTTTATTCCCATATTTAAAATTTAATATGCCTATTTATGTACACAATTTTACATTTTAAAATTTGTAATATTTAAAGAGATAAAATTATAAATAAAGAGATAAAATTTTATTTATAAATTATTAAATTTTTAAATTAAAATAAATTATTAATATTAAATTTATAAACAAACATTATATACTAGTGGCTCGGTTATATATAAAATATTAATCTCAAAAAATAATAACTACAATTTATAAATTCCTCGTTTTTTATGTAGAGTATGAATTTTCGAAAGTGCATGTATTTACCATTTGTAAATATCATGACTAATTTAAATAAATAAATATAAGGCATTAACAAATTCGAAGTATATTTATATACTCTTTGAATGCTTTTTATCTTAAAAGTAACGTTCTGATCATTTTTAGGGTTCCGTACCCGAAGGGTGCCAACGGTACCCTAAACCTCCGCTGTCCGTCCATCCGTCTGTCAATGGGCTGTATCTCATGAATGGTAATAAGTAGAGAGTTCATATTTTCAGTGTGTATTTCTATTGCCGCTATAACAACAAATAATAAAAAACCAAGATGGCGAATTTCAAAATGGCCGTCTTGCAAATTAAAAAAAAACGATTAGTACATAGTGTTATATTTTGTACGCGGTACGGAACGTTTCGTGTGCGAGTCCGACTCGCACTCGACCGGTTTTTGGATATTGTTAACTTACCTTCGCTCCGCTCGGAAGCGTCCCTAAGTGCCTAACATTATCTTATGTGTGACTCTAGGTCAAGTCTATTTATACCTACACAAAATTTTATCTAAATCCCTCCAGCCTGTTTCAGAGTCAAAGAGTAACAAACATACACACAGACACACATCCTTTCACATTAATAATAGTATATCTATTTTGTTACTTTTTGTGCTCTTCTGTATGGTACCTACTGTTATTTTTACCTTTCATAAACCGATTTTAATGATTTTTTGTTTATTGACTGATGATATACTTTGATTGTTAATATAAGTCGTTTGTTACTTAATAACTCATGAAAGAATACCATCACTCCAGTGTTTCCCAAAAAATTTTATAATTAAAAACTACATCATCATAAAATTACATATGAAAAGCAAACTTTCTCAAATATGTAATTTTTTGTAATATACTTAGCATAACAATATTATTTTACCGAACATTATTTATGTCTTCCTAAGTCTATGTACATTAGCAATGTAAATTGTGCTGATCATGAAATATTATATTAACAATACATATATTCAATTCAAAAAATTAATACATCTCATTTTGTCGTTAGTTATTAGTTATTTTTTATAAACTTGACCACCCCTGGAGTAATTAATTTATTGCTAAGGGCAGGACGATCTAGGGAAAAATCTAGTTTTGCTATGACTGGCTAGGCGTGAAAATAGGTTTTACATTTATCGTCTTTTCGATTTTTAACGGTTACAAAAATATTTTTTTAATCTGTACACAGATAAAAATTTCCAAAATTATTTCAACATACAAATAATTAACTTCATAAAAAATAACATTTTTTTCATCTAGGCAACATATTATTCAGTACACTATCACAAAATAATACTTCAATAATACTCTTGTAAAATGAAGAAGAATGTTCATCGACACTTTGTGAAGAACATTCTTCTTCCTGTATGCTATCCCCAATTCCAATAAGACGTTTTATCGTGGTTTTTTAAAATAGCTCGTATATTTACATCAGCATTTTGTATCTCCTTCCGTTTATCTCTTTCCATTTTGATCAGTTCCAAGCCTCGTTTTGCAGCGCAGTGGTATCGTTGGCTGAGGGAAGCTTCTGAACCCTTTATCCTCGGTATATGACCCGTGTAACCAGCTATTGGTGGGAATTCCGGAGATATTGTGTTCTCTGAAATATAGTTTTTGTATTTTAAATGACCTAATTAGTTAATTTAACAATGGTAGCCCAATATTAACGCGCTTGCTGAAAATCAAATGAAGCGAGTTCAAACTCTGCATATCAGATATTTTCTAATATTACCTAATGTAATAGTACCACAGTATTAAAATTAAAAGTCGCAGGTTCGATGCCGTGACAAAGTAATTATTTCAAAAATTTTATGCAATTTATTGATTTGAGGGTTAATGTGATTTCGATGTGAATACGTAAAATAAAACTTTTACGAAGATTCTACAGAAAATCCCGACTTCCATTACTTTAATGGTTTCTCAAGAAACTCATCTGTGATTTATTTATATCCCTTAAATCTTTCCCACGTTTTCTGAAGTGAATGTTTATCGCGATTTACTGCAATGGATCACAATTATGTGATCATATATTTACGAGTATATATGATTATAGTCATTACCTAGCATCGATCAAAAAAGTACTAGATACACAATCCCAAGTAAAAGTTCTAAAACTGTCATGAATTGTGTTTAGGTAATTATTATAGTTGAAATAAATATACATCACTGTAAATTGAACCTTAAATGCAATGCTTAAAGTTGATTTCACAAAAAAAAAACGCGCTCAAGTGTTCAAATGAGCGCTTATTCAGTGAGGACATTTTTTGTCGCTGATTGTGTATCTAATACTTTTTTGATCGAGGTAGGTAACCTCGATCAAAAAAGTATTATAGATATTTATAGTCATAATATTACTATTAATAAATAATTATTATACATGTCTAATTATAAGTACAAATGTGTTAAATCAAAAATCAATCAAAAGGCGTACAAATACGCCTTTATAAGCATATCTTGAAATTTAGATCACTAGATTCTAGATATATATTATCTTATTTAATTTGTTATCTTTTATTTTTTTATATATTTTCAATTAAATTATCTTTGTTAATTTGTCCTTCTTTTACGAAGCAATGGATCGACGTGACTACTTACAACGAGTTCCCAAGGGATAGCATAATATTGCCGTTACGGAAGACCGTGAGAGATGTTGCAATTAGTTTAAGTGAAACGAGGGTCGCAATACAATAATAACTTAGATATTTCACTCACCCTTATATTTGTTTATTTCTCTAAATCTGTGCAGATCTCGTCGGATCTCATCTCTAGAGTGAACGGTTTCCATTTTCGGTGCGCTCCTTGACCTTACATAACTTCGGTTCAAGTCGGCTTTACGTCGTAAATCTCTTTGGTTCGCTGTGAAATCCGCCATGCAATCATCAGCAGTGCGGCCATAGGACTTTCCATACCTAGAAAATTAAATAAATATATATAGCTAGTAGCTACTTATAATTATTATTATAGTACTAGCATTGCCCGCAGCTCCGCCCGCATTCAGATGACCAAAAATCAAATTCTTAGGTTTTTCATTCTAGTATGCTCTTAAATTGCAGTTTTTGTATTTTTTCTCAGAAATGAGACATTTTCCCACGGTAAAAAGTATTCTATATGTTGACCCGAATAACCAGTTATCACCATACCAAATTTCATCAAAATCCCTCCACTGGTTTTTCTGTGATGCGGTAAGAGACAGATTTAATATGATCTTCAATAAAATATTTAATGTACAGATTCGGCTTAGTTACAATTTTATTATATGTATAGATTACTCGCAAACTATATAGAAATGCTACGTCTAACCTAATATATAGATAGGTAAGAATAAGGCAAATTTGTAATGTTTGATCGCACATCATTCGATTATGCTCGATAGATTTTGAAAGATTTTTTTATTTTACACGTCTAAAGGTTATTAGGTAAGATTCAACGGGAAGACGGACTTACATACTCTCCGAGGCAAGATGGTGTAGGTACCACCTACAATTTTTCAACGATTTTAGACAGAAATACTGAAAATTATATTTGGCACGACCTGGACTTCAACCAAGGCTCTGTTATATTAAGCTAGTAGTAGCTACTTGACCAATGGGTTAGTCAGCAAGTACCTAATAGGGTTCATATAAATAGTTTATATATTTATATCATAAGGTCACCTTCCTTAGTACATATAAATACTTAATAGGTAATGTAAACATTTGAGAAATTCGTAGAATTTTCAAGCTGCTCCAACATTTATTTCAGGCAGGTACTTACTACTAGGTATTCGTAAATATAGATTATAGATGAACGCCAATCATATTATAATTTATAAATGAACTAGCAGAACCTGCGGCTTCGCTTGCGTTAGAACTACGAAAAATCTTTAAAAAGGTAGTTTCATACAAACTTTAAGTAGCAAATAAATTGAAAATTTATTAAATACATACGTGAAATTCATGCCTGGTACATATCCAGTGTAACCAGTCATGTACGCCGGCTGTCGATGGGAGCCGTCGTAAATCTCCCGCGCAGGCACGACCCGCCGGGGCATGTTGTCGAGTTCGTAGTTGTCACCAGGCCGATATTTAAGTGGCTTACTAAAAAAAAATGAAATGGTATAGAAAGTTTGTGGCAATATCGACTGTTCGTTTTTTTTAATATGTGGTGTACAATGAAACTGGGGTAATATAGACGATATAGTTAAAAAATAAAGCAAAATAATGCAAAAGCAATATTACGCCTTAAAATTTCATGCTTCCAGAATATTTGGAGGTAAAGAGCGCCACATGAGCATTATAACAATTATGCTAAAGTCTATTAATTATATAATAATAATAATAATAATAAATCTTTATTTTGGGAACACTTTTCCATATAATTTGAGAAGTAGATACATAAATCAATTATTGAACAAAAAATATAAATTTTATTATGGCCTGCAGCTTTCGTAATAAATATTTTCCTCTAGAATCAATGTTTGTTATGATAAACGTGGAAAACATTACAAACATATTTTCTAGATTTGACATTGAAAATGAAATATGCCCTTATTTTGAATAACATATTCGTAATCAGCACTTTGAAATAAATATGTGTACCAAATTTTAGATTAATCGGAGGTATGGATTTATTCGGAAGTTTATCAATTTTTTCCATCTTGTCTTAGTTGAACAAATAAAAAATGTTATAAAACCTTGTTTGTTATAATACCTTATGTTAACGGGATATTTGTATGCTGACACGGGTTTTTCTAAATCTATATATAAAATTTAAAAAAAAAACTCGGTGAAATCAGGGCAAATTAGTCAAAGCGAGAAAACCGTAGTCGTAGCTCTACGAACCGTAGCATGGTTGCAAAGCGTAGCTTATTGTTTTACAAATAATAGCATTCGTGACCTACTTTAATTGTATCGTGATGTTTTATTTTATTATTTTAAATGAAGTATACTTTTATATCTATTGTACCTTATGTCACACTCCAGCCTTCCAACTATCTACACGCAAAAAATAATGCTAATCCGTCACTTCGTTTCGACGTGAAAGAAAGACAAACAAACTAACAAACAAACACAATTTCACATTTATAATATTACTATGGATTAATATTTTAAACTTTGTCCAATTATAAGAATGCAGAAATTTCAATAAAGTCTCATTTTGATGATTTTGCCTGAAGTATTGCCAATATTTTACTCATAAAAAAATGTTTACTATCAGAAATCATAATAAAAATGATTGAAGTCGGTTGTATTGTTAGGCATCTAGTGATGTACCTGAGCGAAGCGAGCGTCACTGGCAAGTCGCTAGTAATTAGTATTTTTAATAAGAACATATCTAGTCTTAGTTAAATACTTTGTAGAAGAACAAAGGTATTGTGTAACAAACTTTTTAATAAATGTTTTTGTATAATACAAAGTTTGATGCAATCTTACTTAAACAATCCTTTTGAGCGTATCTCTTTAAGAATCTGACGGGTGTTGTCGCCGTAGCACTTTCCGTAGCGAAACTTCAACAGGGGGCAGTGACCGGTGTACCTAGAACAATCAACAAAGTTAGAATTTTATGTAAATAAACCTATTACCTACATATTCAAATGGAATTTTCCGACTGAGTATTTCATAAATGCTTTAGCCATACCATAGAATACCTTGTATAAATATTATATACATTTTTAACGGCTTTTTCTATAGTGACAGGCATACGAAATACGTAAATAAAAAAAAGAGTTCTTTATTTATTACCATAAACCAAATAATACAAACGCATACAAGACAGAAAAACAGATATACAAAACAAAACAACAATATAAGCTGTAACAGTTTGATATTGATTAAAAAAATATCATATATATTTACCTCCTCGTGAAATGTCGCGAGAAAATTGTAAAATCCAATAAAGTTTACCATTAAACCATAAAATATGACACGTTCGCAATTTTGCCAGGAACGGCACAAATTGAATTTTAAAGATTGCTGTTACATTAGAGGCAAAAAAATTGTATTTCCTATAGGAATGTGCTTAAGAACAATAATTTCAGTAAATAAAATTAAGTTATATCTGTAATACAAAAAAAATAACCTTTTGGGGAAAAATCACAAAACGGTAAGTTAATTCAATGCGCGTTTTTAATACATTTTTTTAAATTAATTGTTAAGTATTCAAAACTAAGAATAAGTTAAGAATAACTCAAAAGACCTTTTTATTGTATATGTACTTGTAAATACTATAAGTACTACAATGTAAAAATACTTTACATCTTAAATAGCATTATAAACAAATAAGTAGAGCAAAAAATTAGAGCGCCAGTCGGAAGTAAAATTATAATTATATTTATCTATAAAAGTTATGATTATACTCCTAAGATAGAAATTGCAGAGGAAAAGCAATAATTAATAAATAAAAAAAACCATCTGAATTTCCATATATTTATTAATTTATATTATAAGAGGCATCTAATAATACTAATAGAGACACATTATGGGCAATCCTCGTAAGCAAAGCAGTATCCAGAGGCGGGATGCAGTACGAAGGGAAAGTCGCAGTCACAGCGGGACCAGTCGCACACGACACCGATTGAGATTGCGACAGGTTCGTCGCACGTCCTCTGTGAAGGCGTCGGTCTACATTCACTGTTCACTCTATGCATGTGCTCAGGGCATGATTCCACGCCTAAAATGATTAATAATACTTGTTATTTTATCCTATTTCTATTAATTAGTATTATTTTCCGGCCCTTACTTAAGTAAGTACGGTTATAAAATAGCTAAAAGTCAAACCAGGTAGTAAGACCATCTTCAGTGCAAAAACTTAAATGTGTTAAATATCAAAGTCAGTCCGAGAGAACCTTTGGAGAGAGGTTCCGCTGTGAGAAGCCTTTGAGAATTTTATCAATTGCTCTTTCAAAATATGTTGAGTTACGGTAGGTATTTTAAATGCAACGTACCCCACATAAGAATCAATTTAGTCATTTTCATCTGAAAACTTATAAAATAGTATATATAGCTATACTATAAATTCAAAATACTTACAAGTATTGTTATACATCAAGCATCCTGGAATTCCAATCTTTGCATAATACATAGCATCATTAAATGTAAAACACCCCACTAGAAATAGAAAGACCTGAATCATGTCTGCTTTTTATTGGCTTATTCTCCACAATGCTAATCTGTTGACCATTCATGAACGGATGCGACAAAATAAACAGGAAAAAATATCTTTATGTGTACGAGACATCGTGTAGAGTAGTACTCGTAGTAATGGTAGTCCATCGATTCGGTTCTAGTTTGAGTCATTTGAATTGGGCAATACATTTTATGTACGTCTATTTTTGTTTAATAGGCAAACTTATGTGAATTTCTTTACAAAGGGAAGATGACTATAAGTTGAAAGCTCTATATGTAACTTCCTAATTCAACCTAAATCAGGTTTTGTTATTTGCCTATCGGAGAAAACATATATAGATGCACATTGTACGTTGAAGAATTTGTATTAGTTAAATAAATCCCCTAATATGTTATTTATCCATACTAATATTATAATGTGAGTGTATTTGTTTGTTTGTGTATTTGTTTGTCTTTCTTTCACGTCAAAACGGAGTGACGGATTAGCGTGATTTTTGGTGTGAATATAGTTGGAGAGCTGGACAGTGACAAAGGCACTTTTTATCGCGGGAAATCATCTCATTCCCACGGGAAAACACGTTATAATACAATTCCAAAAAATATTTCTGATCAGAATTACTTGAAACTTAGTATAAATGCTCTTCAATACAATTAAAAAAATACGTGTTTTAGCATTTTTCGAAAATCATCCCATAAGGGGATAAAATAGCGTATGAATGTTTGTATGAAACCTAGGTACCTACCTTTTTAGATATTTTTTTCTGTAATTTAAGCGCGAGTGAAGCCGCGGGTTCTGCTAGTATAATAATAATTAATGCTTCTTGCATGACTGTTCAAACGCTTAGGCGAAATCGTTTAAGCGTATGACATGAAAGGCTATTTTTATAATTATATAGATATACGCTGAAGAACTCTTTGAAATTCAACCCCTAAACGGATGAGATGGGGTACCTTTTATATCCATACAAATTATTACACACTAAAAAAACTGTGCAGAAGATACACATACAAATTTAGTTACTATTTTGGCTTATGTTTGATGTAACATCTATCTATGACTTAAAATTAGACGGCTAACATAGTTTAATGTAAATGACGACACGTTTGGCTCAGTTTGTAGTGACCCTACTTGCTGTGCCAGCGGTCGCGGGTTCGAGTCCCGCTGGGGGCAATCATTTGTGTTATGACGAATGTTTGTACTCCAGTCATGGGTGTTTATATTTATAATATGTATGTATTTAAAGTTATATATGTGTAGTGTATCAACTATCTGGTATCCATAACACAAGCATCGTAGCTTATCATGGAACTAGATGGCGCTGTGTGTTAATGTCCCAACATATTTATTTATTTATTTAATGTAGAAGTTTTCTTGGAAAAGTTGTCTAGCGAAAATATAATAATTTGCTTTTAAAGTAAATAAAAGACTTAATTATTTTCAAGAAATATTCCTTTATTAACTAGTAGCAATTAAGGTCAATAAAATATCTATAATAATAGATAATCATAATTATTCGCAATATACATTATATATAGTACATAGTATAGTACATATCACTGTGACTCGGGTAATTCTTCTTCTTTTATCCTTATCCTCTTAGACGAATGATATTTTTGTTTACCACCTTTCCTGCGACCCGATGGTCTTCTCGGTTTAGGTTTTCTAGTCGGGAACAATGGACAGTCCGTCTCTTTTACGCAGTATCCACTCTGTTCATCATAAAGTAGGTCTCCGTTACAGTCGCATCGAGACCAGCCACAAGTATATCCTAGAAACAATCAAATAGTACATTATGATGGTATCACTTTGATATAGCTAAAAAAATGTATTAGCTAGGTGTTTTAAAGGCGTTTTTAAAATTGCGTTTTTAGCTTATTATCAAAAACCTACCTATTAGTACCTGCCTATTAGTATTTCGAGTTTTACGGAATCAATATAAAATTTAATCTTTAAATATAAATCTAAATATAAATTTAAATATAAATCTGGTTGCACCTCTTTCCGTGTAAGTGGAAAACATGAGTTCACCTTCCCTATTTGGAGGAACGCAGTTCTTAAGTTAAATATTTGATCACATATTAGATTTTCATGAAGGCACATAACTTATGTAACTTTAAAATCGTTAAGTATCACATTTCGTACCTATGACGTAAACAAATGGCGACTCACATGTTCTTTGCGACATTGTTTGACCATCGCATCGCGTGTGGTAAGCGTGCATGTTGCGCGGACAGTATGGTACACCTGGGGCATTGGGAAATAGCACAGCAAATTAAAAGCAGTTTCTTAAAGTAAGGATTTTTTTAATGTTATTTATTATTTATGTAATACTAGCGGCTCACCCTCGCTTCCCTCAGGTTCGTCCTTAGGTCCCGGGGGAGAAGCCAACTCCTACCGGGCGCGTCCCCAGGTGGCGGATAGGGGCATGCCACCCGCTTAGAGGGGCGGGTGGTACCGGAGAAATCCGGCGCGGACCAAATGGCTTGGATGGGGCCGCTCGTCTAGGCCTCGAGCCGAAGAACGTTGCGGCCACCGTGGTGGGACGCGCTTGTCCCACAACCGAATGAAATGGGTGCCGATTGCGGGACTGTGGTCGCAGGCCCGCTATTCGGCGGAGGGTAGGCCGCGGCGGGAGAGGAGTGCCGAGTTATTTTCGGTGCGCCGTTCTCCTAGCCTCCCCCACCTTTTCCGCGGGCCTAGACGGGGCCGCCAACCGTTTGATGGCGGACGGGCGGTGGGGCTGCATGGGGAAGAGGAGTGTCCGGTGTTTCGTTGTCCGTGCTCTCCCTGTCCTCTGCAGCCGATTGAGGTGGCCCCACTGTTCGGTGGCGGTGTTTGTGTGGTGTGGGGCTGCTCCGGTACTTCTCTGATCAGCAGAGTGGACTTAGGGCGGCCTCACTTCTTGGGTTGAGAGTCCTTCCATAATGGGGTTGTCCCGCTTGGGCGAGCCTCATGGTTGGTGGCTTCGGCCAACCGTCGGGCGTCGCGGTTGTATGCGAGAGCGCATCCCATGGCGCCCCACATGGCGGCAGAGGGGGAAAGTTGGGTTTTTAGTGGGTATGCCGGTCTCATTAGCCGGAGAGTCTCCACATAACCACCCCGGGGGAAGTCGGGTGGTATCCGTAATAGGATTTCCTAACTATAAAAAAAAAAAAAAAAAAAGGTTCGTCCTTAGGTAGTTTTAAATAGATATAAATAGTTATTAGCCAGCGTTAGCCATATACATTTAAATTTTTTTTTCGTTATTTTTTCATTTTTTTCTTTCATAAGACCTTCTGACAATAACAAACACAACAAAAAAAATTAGTTAAATCGGTCCAGCCGTTCACGCGTGATGGCGTGACCAAGTGAAATAGGGATTCATTTTTATATATATAGATTTACAATGAACTACAGTAAAAACAAAAATATTGGAGGCGGTATAAGTACCCATTTTTGTCACACGAACGTAGGTAGGGCGTGATAGCAAGGGTATGGGATTAAAAAATTTGATCATAATCCCACGACTGCGGACACGAAACAAAAATGAAAGTTATAGTTAACAATAGATTTCTTCTAAATTTATAAATTTCTTACAATGAACTTGGAGTGTGTATAAATTAACTAATAATGTACTATAGATAACTTGAATAAATTTCTTACAAATTAACTTGGAGGTGTTAAATAACTAAAATGTCTAATAGATAACTTAGATTATAACATAATTAATATTTTAATATTTCATACTTACATGCACCTTTATGTAGGAGACATCGTCTATCGAACGCATAAAATGAGGAAAGCACAGAAAGTAATATTACGAAATAGAGCATTGTTCTTTCGCGAATGAAACGCGGAAATGGGGCGTATCTCACGGTAGAAAATGTCCATTATGTTATTGTTTACTTAAAGACTACGGCGAAACACTCGAGGCTTTACCTTTTGTATCAATACCGGAATCATAGTATCGAAAAATATATTAAATTATATAAGATCTTTTATGTGCCTTTAATTATAATAAATAAAATTTTTGTATCTCTGTGTTTTTTTTTTTTTTTTTTTTTTAAATTTAAATGTGTATTTGAACGATACCAAAGCCCAAACTATTGTTAAAATGCACCTTTAATTATCTCTGTGGAAGATCTAAGCTCTAGACAATAAAATACTGTAACGATGACATTGAAATCTCTGTACAATTGTACCTATCTACATAGGGGCAAATATCACGCGAGTTTGGTCAAGGTCTCGCAATTGATTGACACACTTGTTAATTTTACCTTCCGATCTTTCTTTGTTTTTAAAGATTGTTTTTAATAATAAACAATACTTACCAGCACAGTTGAGTGTGATGCGGCGAAGTAGTTGCACGTAATATCACATTTAACGATCTATTATCTTTTTTTTTTAAATACCCTCATTATAAATGTAAATTAAAATGGGTGAAAAAAGTATAGGAAGTGAGATACGCTATGAAATTGAGTGTGATGAGGTAGATAGAAATACTGTAGATGACCAACAAATAAATGAAGAGTTGATTTGGTCTAATGAGGCAGACTCCGACGAAATCTCCTACTTAAGACCAGAGAAGAGATCAAGGAAAGAAAATTCAGATAAAGAAGATGAAAAAAAAAAATGGGCTTCATTACCGTGGGAAAACACACCCACAAGATTAGCGCGGAGTAATTCATCAGAGTGCAGATAAATCAGAAAATTTGTACAAATTTCCATGACCTCCAAAGTAACCACTGCCGAAACAAATTGGTTTTAGGCGTAAGTTTTATGCGTTCTTTAAATATACCCATATAATAAAATAAAATATAAAAATCCATATAAGTTTTGATACAGTTAAATACAAATTTGAAGCGGAAAAACTTTTAACTCCGAAAAAAATTAAGGAAATGGGATACCGTTGTCATTCGACACAGAAAATAACTTGTCATATGGCATAGTTAGACAGGTTGAGCTAGAAGTTAGTGAGCAAGAATTCAAGAAGCTTTTAAGTGTGATGCTGAGTTAATCTCTGTAAAACGCCTCAAAAGACAAACAGACAAGGGTGACTAGGACGGACAGCGAAACAGTGCGACTATGTTTTCAATAGTGAGACCGTACCGCCATATGTTTATGGTTATGGGTGTAGATTCAAATAGAAACCGTATAATTTTTCCAGTCACACAGTGTTCAAAATGTTGGAAATTTGGCCACTACGTAAGAAGCTGCCACAAATAAAACTGTATGCCCTAAATGTGGTGGCAATCATGTAAATTGTGAGACTCACGATATACAAGTGTGTTAAATTGTAAGGGTCCCCATATGGTCCTATGGTAAATCTAGTTCTACGTTATTTTGTTAAGGAAAAAAGAAATTAGAATTACATTATGAGTCGAAAAATTATACGTACCGAAAAGCTTTACAACATTATTTAGAAATAGAAAGAAGCAAAAAATTCGCACATAAATTTTACAACCGATAGAAGAAAACCTAACGAGATCTCAACCAATTTGTAACATACAGAGATGTAGTAATGCCAAGTTAATGAACAGAGTCAAGATGTCCTGATAGTTCTGAGGTGTATTCTGATAGTGAAGCAAGTGAAAAAGAAAAGTCAACAAAGTCTAAAAAAAAACACGTAAAAGAAAAAAGAAAAAAACAACACAAAACAAACTATGGATTCTAGAAACCCAAGAAACGGAGTCAGTATGTCGAAGGAGAAAATAAATCTACGGAAGAATATAGTAAAAAACAGAGATAGAAAGGAGTTCGCATTTTCATTTAAGAGGCTGTTAATAAAATTAAAAAGTGCAATCTTAGAAGACAGCGTGACCTGGGAAGAAAAAATCTGTGTTTGTGTAAAGATAATATTTTAATGAATTGATAAAATTTGTTTAGTAGTTTCTTTGAAGGTGGAAAAATTTCTGAAAGATTTTTTTAAGCATTTCAGTTGATGGATAGAGACTTTAAATTAAATCTCTTGGGGTTACTGCAATGGAACGCGCGAGAGTTTTATATCCAAAAAGATTACAGTTTGAAAACTTACTTAATAGAGAAAGTAATCCACATAGCTTTGGTAAGTTGAAACTTGGCTTGACTCTGATTTTGAAATTAAATTTAAAACGATATTATGTATATAGAAACAGATAGATATGATTCATATGGTGGTGTAGCTATTTTGGTACATAGATCAATCAAATCACAAAAATGCCCAACAACTTTTAGTATAATGGTATCGAAATTATTCATGTTAAACTTTATAATTGTAAATATTTACAAAATATTGTCTGCGTGTATTGCCCATCCTCTGTACAGACATCGCAAACTGATTGGAATTGTATATTTTCTGAGTTTTTTCAAAATCATCTTTATTGCTGGGGATTTTAATGGGCATCATAACCAATTGGTCCTATAAAATGATACACGAGGGCAATCACCTCTTAAATTCTTTCATTGGAAAATGATCGGTTATGGATGTTTCTCTGAGAAATAATGGGGGTAGCCCCACCACTGGGTGAAATTAGTAAAATGGTGTGTTTATAACACTACTCTCGAAATCTTCTAATTCTCCTGATGATAACTTTTGTTTCAACAAATATAGCAATTAAATTTAGTTGGACTACACTTAATGAGAAATTTAGGAAGCGACCATCTAGTTGTTAAATTTAGTCTGAAATATAAAACTAGTTTTTAACTTTACAAACAAAGAAACATATAAATTGGCTAATTGTGTAGGTTATAAAACATATTTAGAAAGTTTGTTTAAACATGTTTTAAGCATAGTAATGATGTACAGGATATTTATGATGAATTTGTAAATCTTATAAACAAAGCCGCCGATGAATATATCCAAAATATAAAATGTTGCTTAAACCCTGACACAAAAAATTTACACTAACGATATTGGACCCCTGTTTTATCGAATCTCGTAGCCCAGAGACGATTAGCCCTGAAGAATCTACGGCGAAATCCTATTGCCAACAAAATTTAAAACTACTGGAGATAAACTAAAGAAAGTGCAACTTAAACTTTATGGGCTAGATCAAATGGACTGCATAATTTTTTGTGACTCTATAGATGAAACTAAATCGGATACTGAAATGTTGGCATAAATGCAGTGGTAAAGGGAAGTAAGAACTATCCATCCCTTATAACTGATGTACGAAGGTGAAAGAACTTCTTTGTAATTTAGCTCCTGATTCAGTACCATTAAATAACACCAGAATTTTATTCAATAACTTGTATTTGGAATCTGACGCTAGGTCTACAATGAACTAAATTTTTGCATCAAAAGAAAGATACGGCCCCAGGAGAAGATGATATAACATACTCTATGATTTTTTAATCTTCCAACTAATGGTAACTGACTCTTCTTAGAATTTACAACCTCATTTTTCTAACAGGTAAAGTCCCTGAACCGTGGCATAAAATTTTAGTAGTGGGCTAATTCCTAAGGCAGGTAATACGGATAACTAAGACCTATATCACTTTTGGTCATGTTTATGTCAATTTTTCACGTAATGCTTAGTAAGAAGAATGGAATGGTGTGTAGAGAAAAATAATATTTTAGCACCTAATGTTACAGGGTTTAGACGAGCTTCAATGCCAGTTTAGACTGTGTTAATCAGATTAATTACACAAATACAAATTGGATTTTTCGAAAAATATGCCAACCTTGGCATGCTTCCTTGGACATTGAAAATGCATATAATAATATTTTGATACATAAAGTTTTTAGAAAATAATAGATAATTTAGGTATGGGAAGTAATTCTGTATATATTTATGGAATTTCTTAGTGAAAGACAACTAAGCATCAAAAATATTGTTAATAATAAAGAGAAAACTAGAAGGACAAACAAAGGCCTAGGCCCAGGGTGACCTCTGTACCCCCCCTCCACTGCTTTTTTAATATTGCTACGCATAAAATTTTTTGTTCCCCCCCCCCCCCCCCATCAACTAATTAAAAATTGTCTTCATATGTTCAGTATGCTGATGATTTTGTTTTGTTTTCACATCATGGCCAAATAAGCGAAAGCAAATTGTAGTAATTCAGGAAGCATTAAATTTGTTTGTCACATTTCTAGATCATATAGGAATTAGAGTTATCAACTAGTAAGTCTAAGCTGTGCACTTTTAGTAGGAAGCGACGGAATGATCATGTTACAGTCATCGTTAATAATAACACAATTACTTCTCAACACAACCATATTGAATATTTAGAATGTGGCTAGATCGATCTCTTTTATGGAATAAACACATAAGTGAGTTAGCTCCAAAGAGCAACAAAAAGTTTTAAATATGTTAAAATGTTAACTGGACCTTCGTGGGGAGTTCACCCAAAATATTTAAGAAAAAATTATATATATGTCTAATAAGAAGTAAAATTGATTACGGTTGTTTTTTTCTATGATAATAGTGCAAAAACACACCAAAGTAAATTAGAAATTTTATTCAAAAATCAAGCTTTGCGGTTAATTGGGGGATTTATTAAATCTACACCTATTCATGTAATGGAGTATGAACTTTGCATTCCACCCTTATACTTAAGAAGATATTACTTGGCTGTGAAATTCTGTTTAAAATTACGACTTGGTCAAACAATATAACAAGTAAATTATTTGATTGAACTAAATTACTACATGAGTAACAAAACCTTTTGGCGTTCTAAAAAGAAACCTTTGCTGCCTTGTATTATATAGTGAAATTAAACATGAGAAACTGTTTTCATCTAGCACTTTGAAAATGTTCACCATTAATACGTGGTTAACAAATATAGGATATATATAAGAACCATTTATACTAATTTGGGAATGTATTTGATAAGGCAAAAAACTTATTGAAATCAATCAACTTAAAGCTAACGTTTTACAAGAAATAAATTATAAATATGTAATTCGATTAAAATATATCTACAGATGGGAAGCCAAATCAGAGACAATGGTAGGAGCTGCCGTTTTATGAATATCAAAGTTGTAAAAGTAGTAGCATATATAATATTAACATCAACAAATATTTGTATTATGTCGGTGGAATTATTTGCTATTTCAGAAGCTAATAATCTTGATGCAGTTACAAAAAAATATCGTAGAATTGTCATTTTACTGACAGCAAAAGTGCATTGCAGCATTTAGCTCAGTGCGCCTCTGGCTTAAGAGGTGTTCCGGTAGCTTATGCTATTCTAGATAAGATAAATAGAGGCAATACAATTTAGATATGGATCTGAAGTTGCAATGGGTCCCATCGCATATAGGTTTAGAGGGAAATGAGGCGGCTGACCACTAGCTCGAGTGGATGTACAAAAGGCTTTAAAGTATATATTATTCCAAATTATTCTGAAGTTTTAATATCACAAAAAAATAAATATATAAATAGGTGGAAAGATTATTTTCGATGACGCTCTAGAGAAAAAGGAATCTGGTACAGAACTTTGCAATGTCAGCCGCCCTCGTGCTCCCTGGTTTGATTTGATTTTTAGTAATAGAACTTTAATAAATAGTCACATAGATTGCGGTTCCGGACATATGCCATTAAATAATTTTTTTATTTCTTATGAAAAAATCACCCCTCACCAAACTGTTGATGTATGTGGAGTATATGAAGATGTTTATCCATTTATTAATGAATGTGTCCGGTACGATAAACAAAGGAAAAACCTAATTAAATCATTGAATCTAAATATTTTCGATGTAGGTAATTTTAATACCATTTGTCCTTTCCTACTTCTGAGGAGGCGCCAAAATGTTATATATTTTTGTTAAGATCCGGTTTATGTAACTATGTAGATTAAGGTATGATAGGGCTGGCATATTTTTGAAATAAAAGCCCTTATAATAAATAGAAAAAAAAAAAAAAAAAAAAAAAATACTTACCAGTGTTCTCTGTTATTTTATATAGGTGACCTATTTCAACGAGCTGTGTATGTACACATGTATGCTCGTGAGTAGATACTTTGTAGGACAAACAAAGTTAGATTAATTCAAACTGTAATGATGACGACACGCTTGGCTCAGTTTGTAGTGACCCTACTTGCTGTACTACAGGTCGCAAGTTCGAGTCCCGCTGGGGGCATTTATTTGTGTGATGAATGATGATGTTTGTACTCCAGTCATGGGTGTTTATATTTATAATATGTATGTATTTAAAGTTATATACATATGTGTAGTGTATCAACTATCTGGTATCCATAACACAAGCCTACGAGCTTACCATGGTGTATACGCGGATTTTATTCTTCAAGCGATCCTATTTTCCCAGCGGTACGTGAAGCGATCAAGTTTATTACTACGTACAACAAAATATCGTTGATATATAATACACAATCTTTTAGACATAAATTATAAATACAAGTAAAAAAAATAAATTCATTGTAAAAGAATTTCTACTTTTAAAAAGTGTTTAACTTTTAAACTTGGTTTTGGCATTCAATAAAATACCTCTAATTAATCAACACCTAGTTTCTTTTACTCATTAAGATAGTTTGTGTTATTTTACTTTTATGTGTATAAAAGTTTTGATTACAAACTAGACCTACTAATTTTAAGTTTCAAAGTTATTGAGCTTATATAAAACTTTACTCCGTAATAGCTTGCTCGCGAAAGCTGAGAAATGGACTTATATCACGAATATCTTTCATAATAAACTAGCGGCTCACCCTCGCTTCGCTCGGGTTCGTCGCTAGGTACGTTTTAAATAGATATAAAAAGAAAAAATCTTTCTTTCTCACATTTTAATTATATGTTTTAATACTTACGCTATTCCTGACTACAGAGAAATCCAAAAATTAAAATATCATAAAAAAATTGGAACGCGTCGAACGGGATAAAAAGTATCCTATGTCCTTCTCCTGGCTCTAAACTACCTCCCTGCCAATTTTCAGCTAAATCGGTTCAGCCGTTCTTGAGTTATAAGCGAAGTAACTAACACGACTTTCTTTTATATATATAGATGTAAAGGTAAGCGTTTTGGAGTTTCTGCAAAAGTTTTGTTTTAATTTTTTAATTTATTTTGTTTAATTTTCTAAGTAAATAAAATAAAAATCAGAATAAAAATAGAAAGAAGATTGATAATAGTAAAGTATTAGCGGTCCCCCGACGCGGCGTAGCTCATCATAAAATTTTTAATGAAGTTAAAAGGTCAAGACTCAAAAGACAAACATATTTTTTTTACTTTTTAGAGTTTTTTTTGTGTTGAAGGTTACTTAACAATTTTAATTTCTTTTTCGAATGTAGGACGGAAGAAGATGTGGTACATACATCACAGTATATATTTAAGAAATAAATAAAAAAGAATATATAATTAATAAAAATTATATATATTTAAGAAAGAAAAATAAAAAAGAAATAAATGAATTGTAATTATATAATTTTTAAATTCAAATGATTACCTATTAAAATTCTACTCAATTACTCATATTACTAGTATAGTATGATTCAATTTGTTATATGTATGTTATATGTAGTATATTATATGATTTGTGCTTATATTAAGTTTACTGCACGTTATTTGCACGAAATCAAATAACAATAAAAAAATCGCTATCTGATTTTATGAATTTTTCGCTGGCGGATAAAGATTTTGCGAGAGCTTCTTTTTATGGCGAGATAGGAAAAAGGATCTTGGTTTTTTTAGGGTGTATAGAGAATTTTCTGAGCCATGATCATTAATGACAAACATAGGCTTTTTACTATTGTAGGTAAGATGTAAGTAGAGTCGCGGTCTAAAGCTGAGTAATAATATATTTAAAAAGTTTTTAAATATTCCAGAGTGTACACGTCAGTGCGACGAATGTGCCAGGAACGGAAAGCACGGGTTTGTCTTCCCTATTATTTATTGTTCGTTAGAAAGTCACTATTTTAATGAAATTTAATCCGTTATGTAGATTATGGATATTAAAATACAAGTTAACTATGGTTAAATAGGAATTATTAATAGACTACCTGATTTATTTTATTCGTGTGAAAATTGCCTAATTACTAATTAGATATAGATATGTATTTGTGCAAGTAATAGTGTGTATGTATATATGTACGTAATTATATATGGTATAGTAAGTAGTATATATATATATATATATATATATATATATATATATATATATATATCTATATATTATTCATATAACTACGACTGCACTAATTTAGCCCGCTTTGTAACACTATTTCTCACTATCATAGGTTGGCTGGAAGAGATCTCTTCTAGATATAAGTCCACCTTTGTAAACAACAACTATTTTTAAATTACTGTATTGATTTTTGAAGTGCAATAAAGAATAGTAATAGGTATTATTTAGCAAACTAACATACAATTTATATATAATAGTCACAGCTGTGAATAGACATACTATGGTATTTGGTGCCAGGAACGAATAGAGCGGCCTTGCTGCGTCGAACGTGTGATAACAGCTAGGTACGATACGAGATTACTTACACGGAAACCATTGTTAGGGGTAAATGTATAATTATTTTAATATGTGTAATGTGAATTGAAATATTTCATAGCCTGAAGAGTTTGTCTGAATGCGATAATCTATAGAACTCCGCGTATGATTTAAAAAAATATTTTTGGATGTAATAGCCTATTTATTGAGCAAAGTTGAAAGCTATGTAACATCATGCTATGACTCTTAGGGGAAGGGATAAACTGCGCGAGGAACGTTCTACTGTCTGGAACTACCAGTTCCTCTAGCATTTTATGTATCATATTTAGTATGCACTATCATTCAATCGCTACCAAACTTTACAGAATGACATCCTTGATCGCCTAAAGAATTCCTGTAAATTTCATCAAAATCAAAGGCTAGTTTTATAATAGTAAATATATCATAGATGATAAAAATAATAATAATTATTATAAATAACTTAATTTTATATATAGATACTAGCAACTCTCCATCCCGGGTTCGTCCCTAGGTACATTTTAACGGTTAGTATCAAATACAAATCTTTGAATTTCTCGGGTTTTCTGTATTATAATATGCATGTATTACACATATAAACCTTCCTCTTGAATCACTCTCTTTCTGAAAACTGCATTAAAATATGTCGAGTAGCTTAAAAGATCTAAGCGAACAGACAGCGGAAGCGACTTCATTTTATACTATGTAAAGATATGCAGATATACATATTATGTATATTATGAGGATTAAATTCGTGACTCAGTGCTTTATCTTTTTATTTCAAAATAAATATTAGCATTATTATAATTGTGAAAGATTAGATATTTGGATGTTTGATTGGAAGTTTGTTATTCAATTACGCTAGAACGACTGATGTCTTTATGAAATTCGGCACAGAGATAGATTATAGTCTGGAATAGCACATAGGCTACTTCTTATCCCGGACAGAATGTACGGTTCCCGTGGGATAGATTTATTTTTGTCCTTATATAGGCGAACCTGAACGAAGCGAGAGTCAGCTGCTAGTTATTATTATAGAGCTATATTTCAGAATTATTTTAATATAAACAATCATAACGTGACGAAGTACTACAAGTATTCAAGGAAAAAAAGGATTCTGCGGTCTGCTTGTAGCAGATATTTAGATAGATTGAATAATCATATAAGTAGTAAGAACATTTTAATTAACTAGTTAGATGCAAGCATTCATTATGTATACAGTTTCGAAATAGCGGAATTTCACATTCTTTGATAATAAATGCGTAGCCACAGTTTAATCGATTGCTACTCTTTCAAGGTAATGTTAAAAATATTACAAGGATTTGAATCAAGGTTACGTTCAAAGAATGGAGGTTTTATGTTTTGCGTGAATTTCGATAGATATATAAAGTTTGAATGCAGTGCCGGATTAAGCAAGCGCGGGGCCCGTAGCTTTCTTTTGAAGAGCCCTTGATCTGCTATGGGTTTTTAAGTATAAAGTGGTAAAAAAAACAATTCAATACTCAATACCTCAGGCCTCAATACGTTCATTTGCCATCTATAGGTTACAATTTTGTGAGTAATTAATAGTACAGTAGATTCCTATAGGCTCTGTTAGGCTTTGACAAATACAAAAAGCCAGAGATGAGAATTCCTGGCAATTTAGGATGATTTTGATAAGAAACTAACAATTGAAAAGTGATGAATAGATTACTGCACAATTTTTTTATAGATATTTCTGAATACCTTAACTCTATACCCTATACTCTAATACCTTAATTTTTGTTTATTTATACCGGCGATCTCAGAAACGGCTCTAACGATTTTGCTGAAATTTGGCATGTAGGGTTTTCGGGGGGCAAAAACTCGATCTAGATTAGACTTATGTCTAGGAAAGCGCGTGTTTTCGAGTTTTCATGCGGTTTTCTTTCGCATTATTCTACGCAAAATATGGTCGCTAATTTCGCACGCTCAGGTATAAGCAACGTGGTCAAGCAGCCAAGGCGCAAGATTGAAAATCACAGGTGAATCGAATCGATTCGAATTCAAATCCCGGTCGGAAACAAAGCTTTTACTTTTGTTTTATTTTTGTAGATTTTTGTTTTTTTTTTAATTGTACTTTTGGCCAAAAACTCTGAGCGAAGCGCAAATACCCAAGGTATTTATATTTAATACAAAGTACATTATATTTTTAGAAATAGCTAATTTTATATTTTTAGACCAATCGGAATCCGCTTATTTTTAAGCGAAAAAAATATATATTGAAAACCTGAAGTTTTATGATTTTAAAATGTTAGTAGGTACCTTTATAGGGAATTCAAATTCGTAAACGCCCCCTATGGCCAGCTTCCCCCGAGAAATGGCGGGACGCAAAGCGTTGAAAATTTATTTTTTCTATTTCCGCTTTACTTACTAAAGAACAGAAAAAAAACTAATCCAAGAAAAAGTTAATAACCGAGTTTTTTGCAAATATCTCAAAAACTTTGAGATTATTGTAAAAAGTGTTATTTACAAAAATTGTAGATTTGTACTAAACCTACAACTTTTGTACAGAATATTTTTCGATAGAGCGTCGCAGTAAAGCGGAAATTGAAAAAAAAAACTATTTTTCAACGCCTTGCGTCCCGCTATTTCTCGGGGGTAGCTAGCTATAGGGGTCATTTACGAATTTGAATTCCTTATATACCTACTAACATTTTAAAATCATAAAACTTCAGGTTTTCAATATATATTTTTTCTCCTAAAAATAAGCGGATTCCGATTGGTCTATTAGTAGGAAAAGGTTTGACGTTTCACGCTTTGTGACATCAAATAAATTCAATATACCACGTCTTAATAAGTTTCACTCAAAAAATCACGCTCAGGCAGAGATGAGCGTGTTTAAATATGCGGGGCCCCCTTTTGCGCGGGGCCCGTAGCAATTGTTATTTGCTACTCTTGCTACGTGGTTAATCCGGCACTGTTTGAATGTACATGTTGTTTTAGATTTACTGACGTAACTTAACTCATAATATATTGTACTTTAACCATATTATTATTATAATATTTGTTGTGGAAGTACAAGGCTGCCTGTCACAGGTTATTTTTAACTTACTAGTAGGCTCAACCTTGTACTATAAAGGTTGTTCGGTTATCAAATAAATCATTTTTTCGCTGGAGGTCACTGGTTCGACTTTCGCACGAATATGTTGTTCTGTTCACGTCTTCATATGGTAGGTACATAAGCAGCGCTGGATTTACACTAGGGGCACTCAAGGCTAGTACCCAGGGCAGCAAATTTTTAGGGGTGGCAACATTCGGACCATGGGAAAAAAAAATCTTCGCGTCATCGAAAATGTTTTTTTTTTATTTTATAGAAAATGAAAAATAAAAAAGTATTAACTAGTACATTTTTCGAAAAATTGATATCATTTACAAATTACTTCATTGCATTTTTCAAAAAAAATATAATTAAAAAAAATAAACTTTCAACATTTTATTGAATAAAACATAAATAAATTTTGATAATAGGGTGGCATTTTTTACTATGCCCAGGGGCGGCGCTAAGGTTAAATCCAGCACTGTACATAAGGCCGTCAGCGCAAAAGTAGTCTAACCCACTGACTGCCACAGCCATTTGGCTGTTAAATATATTCATTTATTTTAAAACTTATTTATAGTTTTTCATTTAGCGTTAACTTGAGTTTCAAAGGGGTTTTCTCGTTTTTAGCATATTTTCCTTTTAACTAAATTTGTTATAGACATCTAATAACTATTTTTCAAAAATAAATGTGGGTTAGGCTGTTTTTGTATATTAATATTTTCAAATTTTTTGAAATACATGTGAGGGTTAGGCCAAATCGTGTGTAGCTTTTCTCCCACTGTTATTATGATTTTAAATTTTATTCACGATACATTAATATCTACGATCGCATCTCATTCAGCCTAAGCCATACGACAGAAATGCAATGCAAGTACACTGAGTGGCATAGGCTATTTTTGCATTTCTAAAAAGTGAAAAAAATTAAATGCATTACAAAAATTTAATTGCAATACATGAAATTTTTTTGCGGCTTTTTTTAATTAAACTTAAACGTATTTAGAATAATTTGTAGAATTTAAGTCGAAAACAAAAAATGTGGGTTAGGCAGTTCTTGCATTGACGGCCTGAATTATTATGCTTGTACTGCGTGCGTAAGAAATATGACATTTTATAAGGGCTATACCACGGTAATATTACATACAGTATTCCATCATCATACAAACGGTCGAAAATGAGTTATACCTACGCGCGACGCGTTCGGTATACACTCGGTAGACAAGCGTGCGGGGCTGCCACATCGTATAATTGGATACGAAAATTGTATAAGGTGGTTATGTTATGTAACTTTTATAATTTTGATACAAAAATAAAAAAATATTCCTTCCGTAACTTCGTTCACAATAATAGTATCGAGACATCGTGTTTTAAAAATAAGAATTAATTAATTAAATTAAAAATTAAAATTTTTTAATTAAATTTTTTATCCGAATGCGGATTCTTTATACTATTAAATTTAAAAATAAACTTTTCGTACGTCTCACTCGAGACGCAAATATTTTTAACTCTCAAATTTATAAGGGTCACATACCACCCTTATAAATTTGAGATTCTTTAATTAAATCTACTAATAATAGTTTTAAATAAAAAATATAATATTCGGAATCACAAAGTTAGAAAGAAACTCAAGTAGGTAGATGAAGTTAAACTACTGGCCGGCGGGCAGCCCTGTCGCGTGGGTACGTGCCGCTCGGCTGTAGGTAATTATTACCTCCCCAACGTGCGTTCACCTTGTCGTGGTGGGGGGGCTCAGTAGTGCCCGGCAACCCAACCGGGCGCGAAGCCAAGAAACGCACAGGGAGGTGGCCCACTTCGGTGGGCGGGGGGAGGTGGCCCTCTTCGGAGGGCGGTGTACCATGCGGGTTGCTCCTGGTACCTCTCTGATAGCAGAGTGGACCTTGGAGCAACCCGTGGTTGTTGTGGTCTGCTTCGGCAGACCTGCCGTCGGGGCGTCGTAGTTGAATGCGTAAGCGATCCTGCGACGCCCCATCAAGACGGGGGAAGGCTTTGTTGGGTTTTAGTGGGTAGTACTGGCTTTGCCGGTGAGTCCCACACCTCGTGCGTAAATGCATTTCCCAACGTTAAAAAAAAGGTCACTTCCATGTATGTATTTATTACTTCTTAATTGCTACATCGATTGTAGTTGTCAACTTAGTTAAGGGGGGTTGGTCGGCTTATGTGGCAACTACCACCACTCAGTTACTTGTCTCTATGGTGACGGCAACTTAAAAATAAAGTTTAAAAAACCATATTTTGATACCCCATTCGATTGATTCGGATGAAAAAAAAAATTTTTGAGACACAGAGCCGCCATTTAATTTTTAATGATATCTATGTACCCTATGACAAAATTCGGTTGAGCCTTTTAGTAATTACGAGGGAAGATAGGTTCGGACATACATATTATATACAATAAATACAGACATATAGATCAAATACACAGTCCTCCTTTGGGCTTCGCCGCAGTCGGGTAAAAAATTATTATGCTCAAAATGTTTTAAGTGATCTCACCTGCATTTTTAACTTACAAACGAAAATATTCAGAACATCAAAGGTATAAATTAAACTCCATTTAGAATCTCGCAGCTTGCCAAATTGTTTATTAATTCAATGGCAAAGTTAAGAAAGTTGGTAAAAGAAATTTTTCATTTGTGTTTTAAGAAAGAATATCTTACATACATATCTTGTATAGAAATATGTATAAGTTATGATTTTTTTTAATATAAATACAAACCATACAAACTTTCGTTCCCATTTTCACACCCTGTGGTGATGATTTCCGGGATAAAAAGTATCCTATGTCCTTCCCAGGGTCTCAAACTTCATCTAAACTTCATCTTCTTACCAAATTTTATCTAAATCGGTTCAGTAGATCCAGAGATTACCCCCTACAACATTACAAACTCACAATTCACAAACTTTACCTCTTTATAATCTATACATATAATAAAATTGTAACTAAGCCGAATCTGTACATTAGATATTTTTTGGAAAATCTTATTGAAATAAACATTATTATCGATACAGAGGCCGAATCTATAGTTTTTAGAATTTTTGTCTGCCTGTCTGTCTGTCTGTTACCGCATCACAGAAAAACCACTGGAGGGATTTTGATTAAATTTGGTACGATGATAGCTGGTTACCGGGTCAACATGTAGGATACTTTTTACCGCGTTAAAATATCTTATTTTTGAGAAAAATACAAAAACTGCATTGTAAGAGTATACTAATATGTAAAACCTAAGAATTTAGTTTATGGTCATCTGAACGCGGGCGGAGTCGCGGGCAATTGTAGTATTAGTATAGATAAATGGGACAATGTCAAAACGATATAAATAATAGATAAGTATTACAAAGATTTCATTAACTTACTTAGGTCTTTATTGCAAATGTCACGGTCAGCGAGTACCTTTTAGCTCATAAGCAATGATACGTAACAAATGAGAATACATTTAGGTACTAATCATGTCACATACTTGGACTAATAAAACTTGTACTAACAACTGCCTACGTCTTTGTCTGCAGATTTAGCTGACTCGTTATAGGTACATAGAGAGTGAATATATGTAATTGTGACGAACCCAATTTTTTTTTTAGATTAGACTAGTGACTTATGCTCACTCCATACAGATGCAGGCCCCGTAAAAGACTTAGATTATTTTTGCATGTTGCTTATAAATTACACATTATAAACCGTCCTAGCTAAACCCCTTATATATTAGTGAGAACGTATATTTTTAATCAAAATTATTATTTTTAAAATAAAAAAAATAACGAAATTCATCCTTCCGCGAAACGTTTTCATTGTATCTTTCAATAATCACAAGTGTTAATAAATATGGCAAGTGATTTTTGGCCAGAGTAAATTTTCAATGAATATTGTGTCAAAGCACAGTAGCACATCTTATCTACTGCCATTGCACATTCGCAAGGGAATTGAAATATCCAGATGATTAAAAAAATATCTATTTCATACAAAATTGACTATATGTACGTTTATTATCTTATTACACATGTTCTAATTTAAAGTACTAAGTTAGTTCAAACTAGAAGCTATAAATAAAATTAAACGTTTTCCTACCTTCTAGGGACGACTACGGAGTCTTCATTAATACTACGCGGTCTGCACATCTACTGTATACACTATACTATTGCATCATATTAGTACTTAAATCACAATTTAATAAATATCAAATTTGATTGGTAAACACGTAACACAAATTTGTTGAGTGGTACGGAACCTTTGGTGTATCAGTCCGATATAAAATTACCGATTTTAATTCACCAGATTCAAATTTCTCGTAAGTCTCTTTAATAAACTATATTTTAAATATGATATGTCGCATGAAATTTAAATCATTTGAAAGTTTGCCTACACATTCGTACACTATAATATCTCCCGCGTTAATGGCTACTCTCCGTGATATTGGCTGCCATGACCGACATTCAATTAAAAGGACTTTTACCTGTTATTTGTACTATTTGTTTTATCTTATAAGTAAGAAACATCGTCAAATATGTATAAAAATATTAAAAATATTATCTTTTAGCTAAGAAATGTAAGAATGCTTTATATCAATTGGTCACGCTTATATAACTTGAAATCAAATCTAATGTATTTCTTTACCTGGACAATAATCGAAGCGAATCGAGATCGTGGGAATAAAACACAATTCAGTTTCACTATCTATAAGAATAGTTATAGAACCGCCTTTGTTTGTCTTTCTGTAGGCACTTTCTCCTTTCAAATGTATTTTTGATAAATCTTTTGATCATGTCTTAATTTCAAATCATTTCCATTATGTAACAAATAAAGTAACAGGTAATTTACATTGTATGTACGTCCGTGTAATTAAAACTACTTATTAAGTTTTATTTTTTAATGTTTTACAGAAGTTAATATAATACATCATTCTATATAAGTTTACAATAACAATCTTAATTCTTATTAGGTACATAAATTTTAATAAGTGTGCAATTTGATGCTTAAGTATTTAAAATATAATTAGTACTTAAGTACATATGTCTGTAAAAGTTCCTGTCTTTTAAGTTCAATAAGTACTGCGAATTTCGGATTTTTTTGATTGTAATAAAACTTAAGAAGTCAAACACTTGAACAGTTTTATAATATTTTAATCTTTCTATCTGTTGATATTTTAAATTAAATGTTTACAATGTATACCGAAGTTTTATTGGATAACTAGCGACTTACCCTCGTTTCGCTCGAGTGCCCGGGTTTTGTTCACAATTTCATGGGTTATAATTTTTTTGCGCGAAACCCTGATTCACTTTTTAAAATAAAAGTAAACTAAGTTACTCCTAATGGCATCAGGTATCTGCCAGTGAAAGTTCCGTCAAAATCGGTCCAGCCGTTTCGGAGATTAGCCGGAACAAACAGACAGACAGACAACATTTTTGAAAATTGTTTTTCCTTATTATTACCGTATATACTTTCATATGCATTTACTAATCAGACACTTCAATTTTATTTATCTGTATAAATCATATCCAAAGATGTTTGTAGTGATTACATTTCCTTATTGGCTACAGTAGGTACTACCTACGAGTACTTCTAAAAATTAGCATTGATGGTTCTAAGTACTTTATCGTCTGTTGAGACGTTGATCTAGTTCTGCCACAAGTAGGTAAGGTAAGGTAGTAGGCTCTAGGCATTCTCAAACATGATCGCTTTATATTAGAACGCGCAGAACACGCGCGTAGGTACTAAAACGCCCTACTTCTTGGGTTCTACGTGTGTTCATATCATGTACCTAAAGCTCAAAACATTAGGAAGTTTAGGAATTAGTAATACCTCTATATAAAGTAAATACAACTTATAAATTCATGTTCTGAGAATGTTGTAAGAACTAAGAACCCTTCCACTTTCTAATGAAAATAAGTATCTACTTCTACTGAATATAATTCAAAATTTTAAGAAAAATATTACTGTAGGTATCATAGAGAAAATGATTTATATTATAGTTAGATAAAATACTTTATAGAAAAGTTCAAATGAGTTAGAAAAACCATTAACAACAACGCCTCTGATACAAATTTTTTATATAAGTAGGTATTTATTCTCGCTGAGTAAGCAAACATTGTTAGAGATTCGATATAGTCACGATTACAATGTTATTTCGTGAAAATCGTATGCCTAATGTTATCCGGTGGGGTTACGAGCATACCTAGGTGTAACGGAAATCTAATGGATGGAAAAATCTATCGAAATTATATTATATACTAGCAGAACCCGCGGCTTCGTTTGCGCTCAAACTACAAAAAAAACTCTAAAATGGTAGGTTTCATACAAAATTCCATCCGCTATTTTACCCCTCATGGGATGAACTTCAAAAAATGATAAAACACGTATTTAATTAATTGTATTGAAGAGTATTAATACCAAGTTTTAAGTAATTCTGATCTCTGATATTTTTTGGATTGTATTATTACGTGTTTTCCCGTGGGAAAGAGATAATCTCCCGGTAAAAAGTAGCCTATGTCACTCTCCAGCCCTCCAACTATTTCCACACAAAAAATCACGCCAATCCGCCAAGCCGTTTCGACGTGAAAGAAAGACAAACAAACAAATACACTTTCACATTTATAATATTACTATGGTTATTTTGAAGAATGCAATCCCTCTCGCTACGCTTTGGCCATGACTTCAGCTTGGGTCATAAAGATCATAAATTTATATTCTCTTGTAATATTTTATCTCTACATAAAAGACCCAATGGAATAATATACCAATATACTGTAATGGTACAAACTTTTGTTTAATTAATAGACGCATAGAACGTAGTATTGTTAGAGTTATAATTAATATAAGATATTGTAATATGAAGGATCAGTGAGATGAGTTTCTTAGGCAGTGGTAGCCTAGTGGTAACGTGCTCGCTTGGGAAACCGAGTGAAGCGGGTTCAAATCCCGGGTCTCGCTTCTTTGATATTTTCATATGCGAATCATTTTCAACAAGATTACAACTTATCTTAAGGCGAAGGAAAACACCGCGAGGAAATCTCTGTGTATGTCTGAGAAAACCTTGCAAGTTTTCGAGATATGTGAAATTCGCCATCTCGCACTTGGTTAGCGTGGTAGACTAATCCCCCTCGTATTGAAAGGAGGCACGTGCTCAGCAGTGGGACGGAAAAAGGACTGAATACAGTGAGATAAACAATGAACGATCAAGCAAGTGAAAAGTCATTGTTAATGTTTAATTAGCAAGTTCTGAGATTTTAAGCGTATCGGTAGGTACCTATATGAATATCTACTCAGTGCTTCGTATATTTGTTATAAAACCAATATTAAAGGTAGTAATTTAAAATGGTTTTAGACTGTTTTGTAAATACATACAAACAAACTTAGTGTAAATGAGAATAAATCTAAGAAGATATTTTAAGTTCCTTTTGTTAGATATCGTAGCGGTAAAATCGATGCAACTCTCAACTTCTAAAAATAGGAACATATTTACGTAATCGGGATGAGAATATAATTATTATGGTGACATTGAGCTTATCTTATGGAGAAGTTAATTCAGGTTTGGGATTAAACTATTGTTAGTAGTCGAATTTTTGCTTTTTTAATTTGTTTTTACGTGACTTGTTGATCATATTGGATTCATTTTACAGTTAGTTATAAAGGTGTGTTCTTTAGTATTTTGAAGTAAAATTTTATAAAAGCAATTTTAAGAGCAATATTTTGACGAAAAATATTACATTTTTCTTATTAGCTTATCATAAAATAGAAAAAAGTTTCATTACAATTATAAAATTTGCAGAAGACTTAAGAAAAAATAGGTAAAAGTCAGGGTCTTTAATCGAAGACTATGACAAACTAACTGTAGTAAGGCAATAATTAGATCAATCATTCAATTCAATGTCATATTGTAGTTATTTTAATCTATAGGTACTTAATATTACAAAGAGAAAAGATTTGTTTGTTTGTTTATGTGTACCGAATAGGCTCCGAAATTACTGAACCAATTTAGATGAAATTTGGCAAGAAGAACATAGATTGAGACTATGGGAACGACATAGGATAGTTTTTATCCCGAAAATCATCCCTTAAGGGGGTGAAAATGTGGATGAAAGTTTGCATGGGGAAGCAACCTTGGGACGAATCCAAGCGAAGCCAGGGTAAGTCTCTAGTGAGTAATAAATATGAATAAATGAATCAAATTAAAAACTAAAGTATTTTAATATCGATTTATATCAATTTAATAGCTGTCTGTAAAATTAAGAAAATATTTTACTCATTGTTATCGTCTATGTACCTAGATATAATATCATTACTTACGAAAAAGAACTAATTTATTCCAGTCTATTAATTAGGTAGGTATGAATTAGAGGATTTTGTAGTAAAAAAATAAACATTGAATTGATAAGTTTAATCTATTAGATAGCTGACAAAAGGGCAACTTCAAAGTATACTTTTCAACACAAACCTTGAACTAATGGTGATTTTAAAATTACTAGCCTACTTTAAAGCCTGCAAGGGCTTCTCTACACGTCAAAATAAAGAAGTTTTTAGTCAATGACTATAATATAAATAGTACCTACTTAGTTCAGCGAACAGTAGATCTCGTACAAACTTTTTTGGAACAATAAATATACCACTAAAGTTCTGTGAGCAATTTACTGCATTTATAGGAGCTAATCTGGTCATGTTGCCGAAGATCCTCATCAGAAGAATGAATGATAGAAGAAGAATTTAAAGTTACTACCTTTCGTATCTACCAAATCGGATCTCTTTATGGCGGACATATCGAGTAGCCCCCATTTTATCCCATTTTGCAAGAAGTACCTATACCTACAATCAAAAATTGCGACTCAGCGACGTTTTGTCCAGTTTGGTTGTAAAATACCTACTGCTTGTAAAGGAGTACCAACAAACTGACAGAGGACAGTAAAGTATAAAATGTTTTTTTTTTAAATTCATTCAATGTTTTATAATTTTAATATTATTTATGTTTTAAAATAAAACATAATTATTTAAAAAACATTAAATTACTTTTAAGAAATAAACTCATTCATATTGTTAACAACGATCTATTTTGTTTACAATCGAAATTAAATGAAAATTAAGTAATAAACTCTAAAACATTATTCAAATTACATATCATAAATATTTATCTTATAAAGGCTGTAATAAAATCATGCACGCTATGTGTTTTCCGGGTTTTCAAGATAGTTTTAATATTTAGCTACCCACTTACCCAGGGATAAAACAGCTGTTTGCTTGTGAAGTATAATTTTGTCTCTCTCGTGCTGTAACGTCCACCCACATATTTTTAAAAACTTTGTTTATATTAATATATGATCGTAAACAATAGGTACATAGCGGAGTTCGCGGCGTTAATCCACTAGGAGATGTTTGTCGTGACTAGAGCGTGGACAAATAGCGCCTAAGGCAGAAGGCTTAGGGCATGCGTTAAAAAGTTTGCGCACGCATGAAAAAGATATAAGAAACTAAGTTAAAAATAAACATTTTTTATTATTAATTATGTTAAATTGCTACTTTATATTATACTCTTTAAAATTTTGGTGCAACATCAATAATATTATGTTTATAAATATTAGTAAAAATAGTAGAGCAATAATTTTTATGCGCTATGATTATTGTTGCTCTGCTATATTGACAGGCGCTTCTAACTTTCTAACTCTCCTCGTTTTGGTATTTTAATATGATCAGCTTTTGAAAGGTAACATTTAAGACAAGCTACAAACTGATTTTTTAAAATTGTTAACATTTTTTTAAATGAATATCAATAAACTTCTTTCACTAAAAATTCTATTGTCTATCATTAAAACACTACAAGTTCAAGTTGTCTCTTCCTTTGACAGTTGAATGAACTTCATAATTATTATCTGTGTAAAGGATTGTTGTGAGTCAGTTTGCCCATCGGCGTTTTACATTTTACTGGGAATTCCGCCGTTTAAGTACTTTGCAGATTAGTACAAAGCATGAAAAATGGCTATAAATTTAGAAAAACATAAACAAGACCTTGTAGCCGCGTGGAAAGATGTTTTAGATGAAAAATCGGAGACTAATTGGTAAGTGATGCTCCACTATTTCGGCCTACATAATAGTAAAATTAAATAAACATCCCTTATTATAGATACGGATGTAATGTATTACGTGGCATAATTAATATTTCTTGCGTAGTAATGGCTCTAAGGTACAACAAGCTTTCTCCTCTGTGCATGTCAAATATTTATCATTGCGATAGTCACGCGTATTTCTTGCCTTTCAATCAAAAGATAATTATAGTTAGTAAGTACATATTAATAAAAAAAAGATTTGCATGTGACATAATTAATGCCGCAATAATTTAGTTTCTATACAAAAATATCAAAACAACGTTATTATAAATTATAATAAATTGTACTTAATACCATTTGAAACTAGTCAAGTGTAAGGTATTTTAAAATAAATGCAAAGCACTTTTCATGTTAAAACAATTACTTTCACTTGAACTTTAACAGATATCATTATAAATTGCTTATAACATAGCTATTTCTGGCATAATAATCTTACTTATTGTTTATACATATCAATTATTGTGTAATTTATGAAGTATTTATCATATCATAATTGACTTGGTTGTTATTAACTTCTATCATAATACTATAATAGTGAAAAGTTGCAGTGAGCTTAATTGAAAGAAAAAATATCATTCATTAATTTTCTTGTACACTTTGATAAGCTTGTTATTTAGGAAAATTGCACATATGAAATATGTCCTAAAATTATTGATATAAAAATTAATATTTATATTCCGTTTAATTGAACAATTAATGCACATACTTAGCCTTAAAAGTATTTTCAATGTTTAAACATAACACATTTTTTTGACATTAAAATAAAATATACAAAATATAATAGAAAGATTTATATTTCGAGATAATTAAAATATTCAATAACATGAAATAGAATTAATAAAATAAAAAAAAAATACTGTAAGTATCTATTGCTGAAAACTTTTAATTTTTTAAGGGCTTTATTTGGTTATGACGGGCTGACAAATGATCTGAAATACATCAGCAAGGGTGATGGAGGACTTATCGAGCTTATAGATGAATTCAACAGTGGTAAAATTCAATATGCCTTTATAAAGGTTGACTTACCAGATGGCAGTATATCAAAATATGTGCTTATTAACTGGCAAGTAAGTAATAAAATAATGTTTCTAAGACATTATGTTTATTTCTAAGCTATTGTAAATATTTAATTATTTTGTATCTAAGAATGATGTCTGTGAAAATCATTTGTTGTTCTGGTGTTATGTTTATTAATAGTAGGTTTATGTTAGGTGTGTTTCATACAAATGGAGCAGTTTTTTTATATATTGTTTAGCTAACACTGATTGTTGCTGTATCATTATCAACAATATGTCCAAGAATAATAATAATACTTTAATATAATTCTTTTGAAAAACTTCCACATTTTACCATGAACAATTGATGAAGATGTCCAGTAACTTATCCAAAAAAAAATTACAAGCTAAGCATCCTCCTTTTTGCAGTCTGTCAAAATATTGTCTATATACAAGGACATTTTATTATAATTATACCATTACATTAGTAAGGTACATATATTATATTAATATATCTTCTTTAAAACTAGAATAAGTGCGGAAAATGAGTCGTCTTTACATCACATTACATTACACAGGGTGAGGGTGCCCCAACAGTGCGGAAAGGCACATGTGCAAACCACATCAAGCAAGTGTCACAGTTCTTCACCGGTTTCCACATGACGATGCACGCGAGAACCGAGGATGATTTAGATGAGAGACTTCTTTTGGATAAATTGGCTAAAACTGGTTCAGCATTCAACTTTAAGTCGAGTAGGCACGAGGAACTCCCACCAAGTGGACCAGTAGGCACGTCGTATAAGAAAGTTAATCCAGGTAATTATGTACTTATTTAATACTAGTGACTCACCATTGTTTCTTTTGTATCCCTAGGTTGTTGTTGATACATTAACTAACATAATAATATACACAAACTTTCGCATTTATACTATTTGTCCCATTATGAGATCTCTGTATTGGTTGGTATTGATATCTGTACTTATAAATAAAATTGTGGCTGATCGCTGTCTGTACATGGAAGATATTTGTGAAAAACTATTGTTTGAGGTCTTTATTAAGCAAAACAATGATTTTTTGGGTTTTTGTCTCTTTGTCTGAGCGTTTGTGCGCGGTGATCTCAGAAACGGCTTAACCGATTTGGATGCGGTTTTCACTAATGTATGTTGGTAAGCTTCACTTAATATTTGGAATTTGTTTTATTTTTATTGATTCATAATTAAAAAAGTTATGTCAATTTAAAGAATCACCAGGGACGAACCCGAACGAAGTGAGGATGAGTCGTTAGTCTATACATATATGTAATAAAAGAAACTAACTTAGCGAAATCGATGTGAGCGTTTCACGCAAAGAGTACTGAACCCATTTTAAATAAATAAATTTTGTGTAGTGATAACTTATTACTCGGGTCAATATTTAGGGTACCTTTTATTACAGATTTTTTTTTAGTACTTCTTGCGTGAAATGCGCACGGATAAACAGATAAACAAACAGAAAAATTTCAATAACTATTGTTATGGGGTCCATATTCTGTACACAATAGGTAGCAGTCATTGGTTTTAAAAAATACTTATGTACAGATTTCGCTTTATTATTTTTATATGTACATATAGATATATGTATATGAAATATTGAACACGATGTCTATGACACGTATCCATTGTAGATTTACACTCGAATCAAATATTGTAGTTTTCAATTAGAAACTTTCTAATTTGTCCCTGTTTGATATCGTAGTGTATTTATCGTTTCTCGCAGCTAATTGATTATTGGTTTAAAATTACTATGAATTAAATTGTGTTGATTTCTAACTTTATCAAACATCGTGCTTATTTTTAACTTACGTTTTAGTATGAATTTTTTTCAATCGTTTATCCGTCGATTTTTCTTAGCATTATTATTATTTGACTTTTTTAAATAAAATTTGTTTTAAATGATTTCATTGTTCCGGTGCGAATCTTTGGGTTTCTATAAAATCTTAGCTCGCTTTTTAAAACTGCCGTTTGTGGGATCAAATATTGACCAAGAAAACGGGCTATAAGCTGTATATTATATGGTGTAGGGTGAAACTTTTATATAACTTGTCTTTCAAAGATCGCGCGCAGTGACAATCTTTGCCCGCTGTTTCATTCGCATGATTAAAAAGACGAGAACGACAAGTAGTCCATGTTCTGCCCTATGATGCTATCGATGCTCTTGCTTTTCATTGTTTCACATTCATAATATTAGTATGAATTACGTTTTTTTTGGGTTCCGTAGCCACAAAGTAAAAAAGTATGTAAAAAAGTAGTAAAAAATTATGTACTGATAAGGATCTTTAAAGTTTTGGAGTTCAATTCGTACCAATGTCTGGAAAAGTCTTTAAAATTGAGGTAGGTGTTTCTTAGTGACTTATTGTTCAAGTTGCTAGTTGCCAGTTATATGCTTCCATAATCGTAATAAACAATGTGGTCGTATTTTCAACATTATTTTTCACTTCACTATTTCTACAGTAGAAATTATGTAGATTTTATTATCTTTAGACTCAGTAGATAGCTTACGAGATTTTTTAATTCTTGTATTTAGTTTATACCAACTTTTTATTTTAAAACTTGTAGAAATAACTAAAACAAGGGCGTGCTTATAAATATTTATAACGCACAGCTGTTTCGTAAATCGCCGGATAAAAGGGCATAAAGAAAATAAATATATCGGGATACTTAACCTACATATTTAGTTTTTACATAGATCTTATAGTATGAATGTGTTATAAACAAATGTTCTTCATTTGAAACAGATTTTTAGCCACAAGTTAAACAATAGACCTTTTTTAGTAGCTTATTTTGTTGCATAAATATGAGGCTGTCTGGTATCAGCAGACAAAAATTAATCTACAAGAAGAATCTTAGAACGTCATCATACTCGTATTATACCTATGTATATTTACGAGTACAATATTAGAAGTTTTTTCTGGTAACCCGTAGTTTTTTTTATATTTTAGAAAAATATAAAAATTTCTCTCGTTGTATCCAAGAGTTTCAACTGTCTTGTAAAGGTAGATAATATAGATATTTCATATAATGTAATTAAACTTTGCTTTAATGTATCAATTGATAAAATTCTGCGTATATACGCAAAGTATATGATGCGCATGATACGTCAAATACAGCATATACGGATTTGATAGATATTTTAGGACAAATAATTTTGTGTATATATATTTTTTTATAAATTTGGTCTAATTTTATTAATTGGTCGTTGGTAAATGCAGAATTTTACGATATAATCAGTCTGTTGCATTTAATCGATATTTCAGTCTGACCATCTAAAGCCATAGACTTATATATAGTCCCATACTATTTTAATGTAAAATTAAGATTAGCTAATATAGTCCCATTGTTTACCATTCCTAGAATAACAATGCAATGACCACACAAGTGTTAAACGTAAAATGCATTGTGTGCTAATCGAGAATGTAAACATTTCTCCGCTCCTACAACATTTGTGAACCAGACTTGATACGGTTTATATTTTGTTCATTTGTCCATTGAAATGACCAACGTGTTGCGTCCGTGTGTAGTGCAGGGGGTAGGCAGTGACGAGATTAAACAGAGGAAGGAAAGCCTAAGGAGAGGTAGGCTCTTACACTTATGATATTTTGTTGTGCTAAAATTGTAGCTCGTATATCTAAAAACAGTGTTAAACATATTGTTTATTTCTAATTAATTTCTTCTTTTGTCCGTTTAGAGGTTCTTATAATTAATACCTCCACGACCGCGGACACGCCGGCGTGTCAGTTAACAATATATTTCTTAGAAATTTAATTAATTTCTTAGAAATTTACCTGGAGGTGTTTTATATATAATACTAGCGGTTCACCCTCGCTTCGCACGGTTTCGTCCTTAGGTACGTTTTAAGTAGACAAATAGTTATTAGTCAGCATTAGCCATGTAAGTTTGAATTTTTTTCTCGTGAATTTATCCGATGTTTTAATACTCTGCTATTCGGGGCGGAGACAAATCTAACAAATCAAAGATCATAAAAATCGGTCCAGCCATTCTTGAATTATAAATGGTGTAACTAACCCGACTTTGTTTTATTTATATGTAGACGCTAATATTATATTATTTCATATGACTTATATTTTTCTTACAATTTCATTGTATCCGAATGTATGTCACACCTTTTCTTATTCTGTCTAGTGTCCGTTCAGGTAAAATTTGGAAGGTATGTGTCTCATGTGAAATGCTAAATAAAACAATGGTGTAATCATATAACGGAAATTAAAGTTGACTCTATACGTGTAAATGGGGAAATTTTAGTGCGTAGGTGTGAATTTATAGTAAAATCTTTGAACCTATCTAAGTTATTTTCGGCATAAGAACAGAATATCTAAAAAAAATCTCCTTTTCCTCAAAAATATTTTCATTTTGAATCTTAAAATCCCGTAACAAGTATACTGCTATTATTGTACAGAGAAGTATTCATCTCGTAGTTTTTAAAACCGTATTTTACTGCGCTGGCCAGGAGCGAGTTATTCTACTTTCTATGTCTTTGAAAAACTAATTAAGTTCTTAGAGGTGCAGGCATTCTAAGGATGTTTTCGCTCGATGTTGAAAATAATTCGATTATAAAAATCTCAAAGGTGCGATATGAATTACACTCACTTACTTGGCTTTCCAAGTAAGCACGATACCATTGAGCTACCATTTAGATTTTTTAAGTTTAGTTTGTATGGGAAATACACATGTATTTGACGTACAAGGGTAGGTTTTTGTATGATTATATATCATAATACCATTTTTCTCTTCTAAATAAAAAAGAAATATATTGTGCTTCATTTTAAAAAATGATTGTAATAAATATTTTTCTTTTTAGTTCAAGAAATAAATTCTAAAGAACGGGACCAATTTTGGTTGAAAGAAGAACAAGAAGAGAAGAAACGAGTGGAAGCTGAAAGAAAACGGAGAGAAGAGGTTTGTGTTGTAGAAAAGATTTTTTTTTAGATTTTCCCCTGATATAAGTTAAAATGTAGAGATAATATAAAATGATTAAATAAAACTATTTTTTTTGGATTTCATTGCGCATTTGTTTTGATTAATTATTGGTTCCCGACGTTTCGAATGCTTTACAGCAATCATGGTCCCGGGAGAGATGAGTCTGAGATGAAATGAGTCTCTCCCGTATAATGAAATGATTAGTTGTGTCAAAACTGTTTATGTTTTATATTGATATTATTTATCTGCATATTTTTATTGTTATTTTTCTTGACTTTAAAACTGATTTTATTGGGATATTTAACGACATAATATAAAGTTTCAGGCTAACAGGATAAGTAAAGTTTTTAAGGGTGTTTAACTATTTAAGAATCTAATATTATAGTTAAGATATTTTATTTTGTGGGAAAAGAAAACGACCGGATCTTAATGAGATTATGTTGCTAGTTTTTAATAAAGAATATTATTTTCAGGAGAAGAAAAAAGCAGAAGAAGAAGTTAGAAGAAGAGACGCGTTGGAGGCGGCGAAAAGAGCTAGTGTTGAACAACCAAAGTAATTACTATGTTATTACCACTTACTTTATAATTGATTATAAATGTTTGCAAAAGTTTTTTAAATTTTATTAGTTATTAGCCTCATTATTTATACTAATCATGTTATCAAATTTTGTTATTAGTCAATTTTTATCTACTTTTAATTAACTTATCGCAAAGAACTTTTGTCACATACAAAAATTTGCTCTGATGTAATGACATTTTCATCATGGTGTCTTTAGATTGATCTGTTAGAGTCAGATGGTGGATAGTGCAACACTTGAATGGTTTTCCCAATACATTAAAGTTCGTTAAAGGTTTTTTAGTCTTTTAAAATAATTATAATTATTGAAACGAATTTCCATATCATAGATTTAGATGAAATTTGGTAAGAAGATAGTTTGAGACCCTGGGAAGGACATAGGGTACTTTTTATGCCGAAAAATGACTATAATAGCGTGTGCCTCCTTTCCCTCCAGGGGTGCGGTGGGCGCGGGCGCGGAGGAGCTGCGGCGGCAGCGGTCGGCGGAGGCGCGTGAGCTGATCGGCGCGCGCACCAGCGCCGCGCGGCAGCTGTTCCAGCGCAACCTGGCGCAGGGGCAGCTGGCCGACAGGTACTGCATTGTATTGTATATTGGACTTGTTTTCCGTACTTATATTCGCATTCGGTCCGTTGTACGTTGCGAATCCAGGGCTAGTCCAGCTAGCCTAGCTCCGTCCAAGAGCACAGAAGCTTCCTGGGAACTTCACAGGCTTCGCGGAGCGACCTCATCGGTCCGAGAATTTCGTTACATTGTGAAGTTACCGCTACGCATTCCAGGACTACGTAAGCGACTGATTCTACAGCGCTGAAACACCTTTGCATAGAGAGCTGTCCATTGCGCCAATGTTAAAGCGAGCAGACAGGTACTGTGGGTGCACATCTTTATTAACGTTATTATGAGGTCTGACAGTAAACGCATTTTTACAACATTAAAAAATAACATTTGGCAGTAATGTAGTTTCTTGTTAGCGAAATTTTTATAATCGGATCAGTAGCTTATTATTAGTATATTATACATTGAACAGAGACAGCATAATGACTGGCTTTGTCCATAGGGCCAATTTCAATATAACTTACTAGATTCAAACCCAGAACCGAATTCTGATTCCTACATGTTACCTACTTGATTAGATTGAAATCTATTTTTTAAATTGGCGTCTTGTTTGTTAAAATTATTTTAAAAAAAGACATTATTTTTTTATTACTTTTTAAGTTCCTATTAAGTTTTTATAGTTATGTTTAAAAATTTTAAATTAATCTAACAAAGGTGGTATATTTTATATAAGAACCATTATACGTATATAAAAATCGACCTATATTTTTTATTACTTATTATTACAGGTCAAACTCTATACCAGAAAAACCAGTTCGCAGTTCAGTGATCGCTCAAAGAATAAACACGTTCTCACAAAACACCTCACAACCGAACTCGCCTAGCCATCTCAAATCCCCCACAAACGTCACACCCACGTCCCCGACAAACACCTCCAATACCAATCCGACTAACACCCCCAACATCCCCACGACCACAAACACCCCCACAACCCCAAACACGCTAACCACATCAGTCGAACCACCAACCGAAGAACAAACAAAAACAAGTCCGCTCAAAAACATAGACAAAATAAAGATGAGTTTAGAAAGTCCTTCCCAAATACAATACGAGCCTATAATAGATCCATCGGATCTCAGTCCCAGTACTGAAACCGAGCCGGTGCCCTTCACCGAATACGAGAACTATCGAGACATCGATTTGAAGCAAAGCGAGCCGATGATCAAACAGAATATTCTGGAAAACGACATGTTCGATGCATCGTATTCGAGTTCGAATGAGAATGATGATGACGACAGCGATAATAAGTTCAGTACAATCAAGCGGTCGCCGTACAGTAAGAACAACGAGGAGCTCAGTAGACAGAACACGGTCATCGAGAATGTTAATTATAAGAAGGAAAATGGTACTACCACACTTGAAGGTGAGTTCGACGTTATCTTTATGTCGCAGACAAATAGCTTATTCGGCCGTTTCATTAACGGCCTAGCTTTTTAATTGAAAGGCGCCGTTTAATTAAAAGGCCGATATGATATCTAGGCAATGTGTCTAATACACCATTTAATGAACTAGTTGGCAGATGATTAGGTCCTTCATAGAATAGGGTAATTGTGTGACGAAAATATGTATATGAAATAAATTAATATTGAGAATTCTTTATTTAAAATAGTAAAATAATTATTTTATTCAGTGTTTTGCACTTTATTTAAGTTTACAGCACGGCTTACTCGCAAAAAAGGTTAGGTTAGAACAGTGAACACAACGCATGAGTCTAGCGAACGAAGCGAGCGTGCCGCAGCAGCGGCCGGCGAATGCCAAAAACAACTAGAATTTAAAAAAAATGCTTTCTAATCAAATCAACTTAGTTTCAATGACTTGGCTAGGCAAGTCATTGAAAGATATTGAACCAAGTCATTGGCTATTAAATTAAATGCCGGGATGTCATTTAACCGCTAACTTTTTTTTCATTTTTAATGTTATTAGTGTAAAAAATTGGGAACATTTGTTTTTTTTATATATAGGTAGATAGGCAAATTCTATTCATTAATGTTTTACCAAATTTTCCACACGGATGTCGACCACTATAAATAACAAGTAACTAATTTACATATTTAATTTAAGTATATAATAGGTGGAATAATTACGTTAACATTAAAACTAATAATAGTTCTACCATTTTGATGACTTTCATTGACGCTTTTACATGAATCTTTTTTTCAAATAGTCTATTTGTAGATTATTAGAAACAAAAGTTAAAATTAATTTAGAGTTGGTGAAATGTTTGATTTAAAATTTCATGATTTAATCCATCTATTATTTTGTTTTAAGCAAAATATAAGCTATAATATATACACTTTTGCTTAATGTAATGATATATTTCAGTACAACGCCATTTATTATTAAGAAAAAAGACTAATTTGTTTAAAATTAAGAATTCGTTTCTGTATTTCAGACGTGTCTCCGGAGGGTTTAGAGGAGGAAGGCACGATATATGAGGACCTGGACGATGATCCCGGCCTCGCAGCCAGGGCGCTCTACGACTATCAAGCTGGTAACGATATTATTATGTACTCAAACTAATATTATTCTATATATATATATATATATATATATATATATATATATATATATATATATATATATATAAATTTATCCCACGGGAACTGTACATTTTTCCGGGATGACAAGTAATCTATGTTCTATTCCAGACTATAATCTTCTTTGTGCATCCAGATTGAGTAACTTACTAGGTATATATATAATAAAGGATTTAACTATTTTGTAAATTGAAAAAGGATATTATTATTTTTAATATTATAAATGTGCGTACATACGTGTGCTTGTTCATTATTCGTCATGCTGTATTCTGAGGGTCTCATTATATGTATGAATATCAATGGATGGCATTATATGTTACGATTTGTTATTGAAGTTTGTGTAAAATTAACAAAAGATAAAAAATGGATCTCAAAAAGGTATTAATATCATGGTTTTAAAAAATACTAAGTAAAGGAAAACAAAATAATGTGCTCGTAATTCGTATATTAAATTTGCGTAATTTTTTTTTATTATTAAAAAATCAGCAATGTAGTGCACATTCACAGATGACGCTTTTACTTCTTATTCGACTGCAGGATGAATTTAACAATATTTACCATACGTTAGTTTACACATATTTATAAAATAAAACACTGCAACTATTTGCGGATCAAATATCTATTACCTATTCAAGCAAACAAAAATAATTCGCCCAAAGAATAGCCCGAATTAGCGCTGCCCAATTTCATTGTTTAATACATATATCAATTTGTCAATATTTAATTTGAATATCATATGAGATATTCCTTGATGAAAAGAACACTCCACGAAATCCACAATTAAAAGTTAATTTTTAATATCTATAGACGAAATCCACAATTAAAAGTTAATTTTTAATATCTATAGTTTTATCTCTTATACAATTATCAATATATTAATAAAACGAACCACCAAAAAAAACACTATATGCTAAAAACGGCATCATACTGCGTCTGACACGAACCTATAACAAATATTACAGCGACTTAGACATATTTCATCTCTCTAAACAGGCTCTTAAAAAAAAATGAAAATGCTTAATGTCTTCATATACCCATAATCTATATAAATAGGTGTACATAACTGTAAATATATCCGTAACTACCATAGACCCGTACAATTACACATAACACAGAAACACATATACTCACAAATATACACACACACACAAACGCATGCACATACACACACACACACACACACACACACAAACACACACACACATACATACGTACACACCCGCACATACATGTAAACACATTATGTTTGATGGGCATATCAGTAGTATGATCAATTTAATTTATTCAGACTTTTTTTTCCTTTATTACTCTGTACTCTGTCGTCTAATACATACACTATTATATCTAATAGAGTAATCTAATCTTGGCCATATTTATTAATAACTTTGTGCTCTAACTGTATATCAACAATTTTATAACGCTGTAAGATTACCAATAAATAAATAAATAAATAAATAAATACATGAAGCAAAAACTTTGTACCCTCTTTTACGAAAATTGCGTGGACAGAGGAGTATGAAATTTCCTACACTTATAGTTTATATAGACATATAGAAGGAGTGCAGAATGCAAATATTTTTTAAAAATTATGCATAAAAATACATTAAATCAATAAAAAAAAATTACACACCTACCATGTATTCGACACACACGCATATATATTCTTTTGTTTATTGTTAGTTTGTGGTCAAATTGAGAATTATGTATAGTTTAATACCTATTGACGAGCTTTAATTTTTTAAATAAAAAAAAAAAATCTTGGTCGAAGTTCGACCACTCGGCGAACTCTAATAATAATTAAATCTCCATTTTAATTCCAGCTGACGAATCAGAAATAACATTCGATCCGGGCGATATAATAACTCACATAGAGCAGATCGACGCCGGCTGGTGGCAGGGACTCGGACCGCATGGAGTCTTTGGACTGTTCCCGGCCAACTATGTGGAGCTACTGCCTTGTCACCCCCGTTGAATGTGTATTTATTCTATCCAAACTTGCAAAGAACAACATTGTAACTCAGTGCTATTTTTATGTTCATTTTATGTATGGGAAGTGAATTCTATTTTTAAATTTGACTCATTTTCCAGTTGCAATGTTGTTCCATGCAGGTGTCAATGTATATTTGTCGTATAATTTGAAACGAATGGCAATGTTTTTTTGCTATTGTCTGCCTTGTCCAAGATAGTGACGGTTTGTTATTTTTTTAATTGTAAAAGATACTGACGCTATATTCGTTTGAGTTATCTGAATTTTATTTTAGACTTGGGTAATTTTGAATGGTTTGTTTTAAAATTTCAAAATATTTAAGATATACATATAATAATAAAAAGTGATTTAAAAATATTTTAACGATTCAATGAACTTAAAAATATTCAATCACGTTACAATTTAATTTAATGTTATTTAATATAACTGAATTAAATAATATATATTTAAATTTTAAACTTGGACAAATAGTATATTTAAAAATGTACACTTTACACATAACTCAATAAATAGAAATTACATTCCAGTATCATTACATTTTCGTATCAGATTATTTTCACAAAATAAAATGCACTTATCTTTATAGCTATTTGTATTGTGCACAAAATTATAATTAAAAAGTGAAGATTTATTTAAAAAAAATGAATTGCAACCTCGATGTTATTTTAAGTCTATGAATAGAGCTTAATAGTATTTTTTGAAGTTATCGTTATTTTGCTGCGATGTATTCTTGTTTTTAGTTAATTATACTTTTTTAATATTCTTACAATAATAATATTTTACAAAATTGTATCAAGATTTTAAACTCATGTTATATATTTTAATTATACTGACATGTTTTTTTTATGTATATATAAAAGTAAATGAATAATCGAGAGAACAATTTTATATGTATTATGTTACAATTATATCGTATCATTTTTTAAAGCTTTTTAAGTTTAATGTAATAAAAAAAACATTTCTGACTTTGACATGTTTCACAAAAATAAGCTTTAGGCAAATCATCATTCTTTTATAAAAAACAAAGGTCGTCATAATATTGGGATTTATTTTAGATTTAAGTAGACAGTATCGCTTCGAGATATATTTATTTTGGCGGATATTTATTATCGTATAATTATTATAAAATAATTAACTTATGCCATTTAATTTCTTAAAGATTATAATTTCCAGAAGTTAACAGTTTTATAAAAATGATTATCAAAAAAACATTTAATCAATAGGAAGTACGTGTGATTTTTTTTATACAATAGCTTACATCGTTTTATAATTGTAAAAAAATATCCCGCTCCAAAAAACTAAAATTTAGTATAAAATAAATAAATAAATATATATGCTGTTACGGATACTTAAAACGCCCACCATTTTTTCGCCTTTGGCGTGACGTCATAGTCTAAGAACAATGCAATCAAAATAAACAGGTCTAGATTGTTAGTTTCAATGGCAAGCACCAAACAACAGCGCACTATTATAATAGACTTTGACGTCACATTCGATCTGACCAATGGCGTTCCGTTTCAACTACTTTGAATTCGCCACCTATATTTGCACTTTTTAATCATTATTTTTTTAATCAAATAGAAATTACGATAAAAAATATTGATATAGGCTTAATTTAGAAGCACTAACTGTTATAAAAAAATATTTCACCTTTATTATATTTTCTTAACAGCTTTCCATAAAACAATGAATGATCTCTTTCTAAGCTATTTTAATTTAATTTTTCATCCTAATTATGCATTTATAATCTGCTATACTCGTAGCATACTTAATAAGGTTTGTGCACATTTTATTTATTATATTACAACTTGAATGATTATGAAGTAATTATATGTAGGCAGTGGTAACGCGCTTGCTTGGGAAACCGAGTGAAGCCGGTTCTCATCCCGGGTTTCGCACCTCTGATATTTTCATGTGCGAATCATTTGCAACTTGATCACCACTTGTCTTTCGGTGAAGGAAAACATCGTGAGGAAACCTGCATGTCTGAGAGAACCTAGCAAGTTTTCGAAAGACATATGAAGTTCGTATATTGCGTTATATTTATAAAATAATTTTAGTTTTATTTTATAGTAAATAATATAATAATAATAAAATTGTGTATCGAATGTGCAAATAGTCTGAATGCATTTTTACTTAAAAATTAAAATATATACGAGTAATTGCAGTTTTTTCGAAAATGTCACATTTTAAAATAATATTCTTATCATAGAGACAGCATTGTTAAGAAATTTGTATTTTTTCTTCACTTTATAATGTTATATATATGTTATTATAAGAATGAATTGTGAATTTTTTAAACGTCCTTATCTTTATTCAACTTTAAGGCATATATTAATTATTTATTATGTTTTTTTAGATCAAAATTATTCTAATAATTAATGTGTAAATGAACTATAATTATACTGTAATTGATGTACGAAAAATATTTGGCTTAAAATTTATTTGACTGATAAATAATATAGTTAGATTTTTAGTTAAAATTGTGCATAATTAGAGTTATATTGAACTACTTAGTGTTAGAATAAACATTTATTTAAGTTTAATAATATACTGCCTTACTTTATTGTCCCTTTATATAGTTATTAGGCGATAAAATATATATATATATAAATTTATTGATATTAACGATTTTAAGTATTTCAGTCATTGGAAATTTTCAAATATAGCTACAATATTACTATGATGAAATAATTATTAAGTTAACTTAGCGAGAAATAATTCGGTTTCTAGACATTTTATAACAGATTTTTCTAGTTTTTTATGCTATCGCCTAATAATTGTATCTAAACTGGACTTAGCGTAATTTGTTGATTTATATCAAGGCTTTTGCTTTAGTCAAATGTAGCTTTTAAAATATTACATTTACTATTTTTTAATACAATTTATTTATAGTAGGAGTATTGCGTGATCTTATTTGTTTGATTAGAATCCCGTTTTGTTATTGTACTTTCGTATTTAGTGTCAGTTATTCGGTTAACCGAATTGATGCTGTTTCGGTTGTCCGAATCAACCGAATTATTTTATAAAGTTAATATGTATGTATAATATAATGAATAATATTAGCATTTTATTCTAAACAATTTTAGTGCTGGCGCTAAATATTTTAGTTCGGTTGACTTCGATAACCGAATAATCGGTAGCTCTGAGAATATCTAGAAACTTTGGTTGTCTCTATTAACAACCAGAAGTATTCATATTAAAAATTTTAGGTCATTTAAACCAACTTACCCTCGGAAATTGTGTCTTAGTAGTGCCAAGTCATTTTTACCCAATTTTGTACCATTTTGTATGAAAATGTATGTAATCGTGTATTATTGGCGCATCCCTACGATTATTAGGATAGCGTTTTGTAGGCATTTTATATCCGCGATTATAATGTAGGAATTGTAATCAAGTCAAAATCAAAATTTAATAAATTTTAATATTAAGAACTCCACCCCTGTCGCAATTTTACCGCGCTTTAATTCTTAGTTAGTTTTCGTTTGTAAGTATTATTATTTTTTATTTTATGCTCATTTTAAAATACCTATTGCTTTGTTTAATCGTTTAATTGTATGTATCGTTGATTATATTCAACTATAAAGACATACCGACTCCAAAGTGACAGAGTATTTGTTTATGTTGAAATTTGTATGGGTATTTATCGTGGATGGATGATAATCGAATCAAAAAATATCGAGAATATATATATATACTAGCTGTACCCGCGGCTTCGCCCGCGATCAAACTACTAAAAAAAACAAACCCTTTGTCACACCGACAGCAGCGCCACCTACCGTGTTCAATTGTGAATCTAAACCATTCCCAGATCCCCTTGAACACACACAAAAAATTTCATCAAAATTGGTCCAGTCGTTTAGGAGGAGTTCAGTCACATACACACGCACACAAGAAATATATATATTAAGATGTATGTATATACACAACTAAATGCAGTACTTTCTCCATTTTGAAGTCGGTCCGAAGTAAAAATAATATGTATCGTGAGATACAAATATATTCTCATTGGTAAGAATCCTAATACTAACTTTATAATATAGGTTGGATTTACATTTTGCGATGATTTCATGTCGTTCAATGTATAGAGTTAATAGGGTTTTTATCTTTTCTATATACATATATTGTATAAGAAATAATTTTGTGAAATGAGGGCTACCGCGCTTGAATTCGCCGCGAGAAGCGCTATGGTAGAGTGAGGTCTCTAGTAATGTCAAATGATATTGAATGTTTACTGTTTGTAAGTTTTTCATCGCAAAGTTTTATTATTTATATTCATAATTATTGTGCCCTCAATATTTAATTCATCTTGTTATTATGAAGGTTTTGTATATTTTTCTCAGAAATGAGATATTTTCCCGCGGTAAATAGTATACTATATGTTAACCCGGATAACCAGCTATCATCGTACCAAATTTTATTAAAATCTGTCCAGTGGTTTTCTCGTGATGCCTTCCAGACAGACAAAAAAATCTAAAAACTGTTATAAATTCAGCCTTTGTATTGATAATAATGACTATTTAATTTTCCATAAAAATATTAGTAGGGGAGCCCAAGAGGGGATTTTCTGTAGTTACTCGAGCGCGGCAGATTAACATAAAAGAGGTTACCTTGCACTCTATTGAGTACTTTCACCACAATATAAGTCTTCTATATAAAGGGGCGCGTCTAGGGAAGCCGATTAAAATATTTAAAAAATGTTTTGATAAGGTAAAAATACTTGAAACCGTCAGATTAAGGTGTGGTAGGCTAGTCACATCCTGAAAAGTGTCCAATTTAATAATCTGCCGATTTGCACAAGCCTAAGAGGCAAAAATCAATATAAACTTTATAGTCGATTTTTGCCTACACTACAGAAAGTCCCCTCTTGGGCTCCCCTACCATATTTAATGTACAGTTTCGATTCAGAATTTTATTATATGTATAGATTTAAAATAAAATTCTGGTAAACTGGTTCCGCGCTAACAATTATTATTATTATATTGAATTAATTTACTATTAATGTACTAACATATACTTTTTCAACACTGTTAGGACCTTACTCTCCAGTGGCGCCGACTGGTGGCAACAAAAACCGCCCTCGTTCACTGTTCGGGATCACAAATATATTCGCTTTGAATCTAAATAGTTGATATTTCGCTTAAATAAAACGTAGCTTTAACTGAAATAGCAATTCTGAATGTATAGTATTCGAAAGGATTTTATTACACTCTCTACTCGTAGTACAGATTGTTTATTTTTACTCACAATTTGTGATATTCAAATGTATTTTGTATGGAATATTCATCGAACGCGTATTCAACTATAGATAGATTCCGCTTTGGTATATACTTCGTCATTTTATATGTATGTATATTGAATATTGATATTAATAAATCTACTGAGCAGATTTTGATGTAGTTTCAAATTTATTTCACACTATTCCTCGATCTTCTGTTTGTCTATGATCCTATAATTTTCTGACGTCTACCATCTTGAAATATTAAAGCAATTTAATTACTTTTATCTATATAATCGATTTTTACAATTATTCTGTAATGTTGCATTAAAAAAATAATGCTGAAAATCGATTTATGTACAATACGCGAAAATATCGACAAAATATATGCAATATACAACTTGTTCTTTTAGAAGTTTGTCAAAATTTATAAATGGAAAACATGACTTACGGGCTAGTTTGAATAGGCCTTGTGCTTACAAGGGATGGTGAGTTTTTTTTGTTTAGAGGTAAATATTGACTACTTTCGCAGTTGGCTATAATTATTAATGGTCCATGATCTTTTCGAGGTTGACAATTGTTTAAATAATTAGTTAATTTTCTATTACTAGTTTTTAGAACTGAAAAAAAAATCAAAGGGCGAAAATGAGGCCTTATTGGATACAGTTAACAACGAACAAACAGACAACTGGGATTTTCGTTCAAAATGAGACACTTTCAATAAGTATGATTTTGGCAATAATAGAAAGACGAAGTGGTTTCGATAAACAAACAGGCTATAATTATTTGAATTAAATTTGATACATTTAAATTAATTGTAATAGGTACTTATGCATGTATAGAATGTTATTGTGTATGTGAAAATCGCTTAGTTCATTAAATATGACGTTATTATTAAGTATGATTATTAAATAATACATTCAAAACATTTGTGAATTATATTCCAATATTAAGTTCTGGTTAAAAAAAAGTATAGAATAAGCTTTTTGCTCTATTATTCGAGAGTTAAACTTATTAATATTTATATAGCTTTGGAATTATTTAAAGAGTTTTTTTTAATAAAATAATCATGAAGTATTGTATTAAGTAGCAGTTCGTGTTGGGTGCTCCGTTATATGTAACTGGTATACATTCGTATCCTATTTTCAAATAAACAAATTCTAGCATTAGCTGACTTTTATTTATTACTAGCAACTTACCCTAGGTACTTTTTTTTGAGTGGAACACTTTTTTTTAAATAATAGTAGCTCAAGTTACTCCTAACAACATTAGCTATCTGCCAGTAAAAGTCCCGTCAAAATCGGTTTAGCCGTTTCAAAAACCGTCTTCAAAAAAAAAACTAAAAAATAAAAAAGGTTTTTGTATGTATGAAAAATGAATCTTCATATAAAAATACATTATTTAATACAAATTAACAGACATTTAAATGAAAACTTATACCAGAAGTTAAAAGACAAATTACTTGAAAGCTATCTTATAATATCCGCAAACACGCCATGCTTTGGCAGAGATATGTTGTTCACGACGTCCGGAATCACCTGAAAGGAAAATTATTATTTTCAACAAGACTTTGTAAATTAAAATAAATATATTGGTACATCAACATACAGCGCCATCTAGTTCCATGGTAAGCTACGAGGCCTGTTTATGGATACCAGATAGTTGATACACTACACATATATAACTTCAAATACATACATATTATAAATATACTTAATAATATGTGTTGCTTCGTTCTCCTCTAAAGGAACAAATTACCCACTCTTACACATTTATGCATATCAGCTATGAAAAATTCCAACAAAAGAGTGTAAGTGCATAATGCACATACATATGTATAATGTAGAACTAGCGACTCACCCTCGCTTCGCTCGGGTTCGCCCCTAGGTACGTTATAACGGTTAGTGTGGAATAGATAGACTATATATGTAAATAGGTATGATGAGCACCCGCCCGCCCCTTGTGCCCGCACCCTTGTTGCGGGTTGTATTATAACGTATTTTCCCGTGGGAATGAGATAATCTCCCGGTAAAAATCAGCCTGTCACTCTCTAAATGCAAACATTTCTACAAAAAACCTTGTATCCTACTACATAGTATATTATACTCTATGAATTAATGTTAGAAAGTTAGAAATATAAATTTAAATAGAAATAGTTTTGCTGGTGATTTTAGTAAGTCTCACAGTCCTCTGCCTTTTGGTGTTTTAATAAAATAATTAAAATAATTTTACTTTGAATATAATTTTTTTTTTAAATAAAGCATCAATATCCCATTACTCAAAAATAAACAATAAGTTAACAAAAATTAAAAATTTAAAATACCCTCGATCATCTTGGATCGATTTTCATCAAACATAGCTAAGAACATTCCCGACTAATTCACCTTTCAAACAAAAACAAAACCGGTTCGGTTCATCCGTTTGGGAGCTACGATGCCAAAGACAGACACACACACAGACACGTCAAACTTATAACACCATTTTTGCTTAGGAGGTTAAAACATACCTTAATCCTAATCTCCCTCGGCATGTACTCCTGGAAGAACTCGTAGAAATCAAAGTGTGTTTTGACAATATTCAAACGCGCCATTTCTTGTTTGAGCGCGTCCACCATGTGCAATGGCGCTACGTGCTGCTTTCTTACGTCTTTTGTGAAGTTGTAAATTGTTTCCACCAGTTTCTCTGCCCGCACCCTTGCTTTGTAGTTGTAACTGGAATTTTGTTTTGTTATGGTAAAGTATTTTAAATAAAACTATGTTTTCGGATTTCTTCTCAGATTTATTTTGGTTTTTGGAAAATGTGTAAAAAGTGGAACTATTTAAATAATATTTCATAGATTTTTTAATAGTTAAAGACAACTTACTTAGGCTCTAACTTAGTTTCCAAAAACTTGTACAGACGTTTAGTAATCCACGACGCATTATTCGGTTTGAATCTCTTCGGGGGTTTGTATTTCATGTCCTCTATAACTTCAGCAGGCAACATGTCCATAAACACAAGGGGTCTATTTTGTTTGGGCCTGGGCTTGCTCTCCGCTGGTTTCACACGGCGGACCGGTTTTCGTGGAACTTTGAACAGATTGTAGGTTTGCGTTGTCGTTTTTAGTGAGTTTCTCACTTGCTCTTCCTGTGGAAGGAAATATTTATCAAAAATATTTAGTAATTGTAAAATAATGCGTAATTCGAAGCTATCTTTTCGGATTTTGTCACAGTTGTAATTCGATGTTTTCCTCAACTTTTAAAAATTCAAAATGGGTTGTATTTTTAAAAATAAATAAATAGTATTTAAATTAAGAAAAAGAAATAAAGAACAGAAGACATTAATATACAAAAAGTGTAAGGGGAATAAGAAAATCTAAAGAAATATGTAACATTCTACATGAAATATAAGTTAAGTTTCAATTGATCTTCGATTTTTAGAACACCCAGTGTTTCGAATCCTATACGATAAACATGAGAGAGACTGCTTTGTTTTCTGCTGCTTCATTAAACAACACTACTATGTAAAAATATTAATTGATTGATAATAAAATAAAACTTACAATTTTACGTTTTCGTTCCAAATTGTCTTGTTTAATCTTTTGCAAGTACATTTCTAGTGTTGTCTGTCGCGTTCTCTTCGACATCTCATGTTGGTCGGGATCAGATTCAGTAGTTTCATCGACATGCACCGGTTCAGGATCTTCATACGAATCAAAATGAGGCAATTCCGTCGAATTAGCTTGCGGTATTTTAGTATTATCCACGTTTTCTGTTAAGTCTGCTCGTTTTTCCATAAAATTTGTATGTCGTTTGGCCGATTTCTCCATAACTAAAGCTCGAAGGGACTTTCGAGTTGTGAATTCTTTGCCGAAAGTTTCTCGTATAGTTTTTCTTGTCGTTCTATGGGAATCCCAGCCAGAGTTATCGGCACTTGAATTCCTTGTTCCGTCTGAAAACCCCGTACTCTCTCTCACTGGGGCCAAGCTTGGACGAATGTTTAGCGTTTTGGCCAAAATGCTTTTAGTTTTTCTTACACTTGTGTTTCGTCCTTCCGCCATGAATGAATCAATTTGGTTCGTTTTGTCGTGAAGAATGGCTTCAGGTGATGTCACTTTTTGAATATCTCGATGCTTTCCGGTTGTATCGTGGGTGATATTCGGTGATTCATCATTTTTATTTCCAGTTACTTCTTCTTCATTGTCATTTTCTTCTTCACTTGTATGATCGTGATCACCTTGTTCATTCTCGTCTTCATTTTCTTCAACTTCACTTTCGTTTGATTCTTGATCATAATTTACTATTTCTTGTTCTTCATCTTCTTCTTCTTCATTTTCCACATCTTGATCTTCATTTTCCATCTCTTGTTCGTCAATTTCCACATCCTGGTCTTCATTTTCCATATCTTCTTCTTCATTTTCTACCTCTCCGTCGTCATTTTCCACATTCTGGTCTTCATTTTCCATATCTTGTTCTTCGTTTTCCAAATCCTGGTCTTCATTTTCCATATCTTGTTCTTCATTTTCTTTATCTTCCTCTTCATTTTCGTCAATTTCAACACTTTCGTTTTGTTGTTCATCGGTTTTATGTACGGTCGATACATTTTCTTCTTCTTCTTCATGATTAGAAGTGATACTCTCATCATCTTGTTTAACATTGTCGGAATCATCTTCTTCATCTTTATCATTTTGATTTAATTCTTGGTTCTCTTCCATTTTTTCAGTTTCATTTTCCATATCATTTTCATTTTGCTCTTGTTCCGAATCGATTTGTTCTGTTTCATCTTCTTGGGATTCTTTTTGAATTTCATTACTTTCATTTTGGTCTTCAATATCAGACGCAATTTCTTCATTTTCCTCTGCATTACTTTGTTCATTACTCTCATTTTCTTCTTCATTTTCCTTTGTATTATTTTGTTTATTATTCTCATTTTCTTCTTCGTTTTCTTCGCTTATGGGTTTACTTTCATTTTGATTATCATCTTCATGTTCCATCTCTCGACTTACACTGTTAGATTCAATTTGAGAATTTTTATTTTGTCTTGTGTTATTATGATTTTCTTGATTAACTTTATTTTCAGCTTCCACTATTTCATCTTGCTTATTCTTACTTTTATTGTGCTTCTTACTTGTGTTATGTGTTGATACATTTGTTTTATTTTTAACATTTTCACTCTCGCTCAGTTTTTCATTATTAAAATTTTGGATTTCTTGTTTATTGTTCAGTTGAACTGGTTTTTCAGTGGCATTACCATCGAATATATCAATGTCCATATTGACATTGTTTTGTCGACTTTTGTTTATATTTTCTTGCTCATTATAAGAACTTTTATTTATAGCTTTATGAACACTTTGTTTTTCTTCATCTACAGTCTTCTTAATGCTTGTTTGTTTCATTGTATCATTTTTATCTTTTGATTGTCTCCCGCCGTTAGCATTAGTATCAAGACATTCATTATTTTGTTCATCATCATTTTCATATTCTAAAGTAAAATTTTCATCATCTTCGCCGTCATCTTGAAGTAGTTCATTTTGTATACTTCCTTCATCTTGTAACAAATTTATGTTTTCTTGATTATCATTAACTTTATTTACTATACTTTGATCCTTACTCGTAATATTTTTAGATTTATTTATAGTTTTAGATCGATTAGCTTCTAACAAAGAAGTTTCACGAATTGATTTGCTTTTGTTTCTAGTTAGGCGACTGTTCGAATTATTTATTGCTTGATCGTCTGACTGACCATTTATATTTATTTTATCATTTTGCAATTTTGAATTTTCAACGTCTAATTTGGAATTTGAGGATACTTTCGATTTATTTTGGGCGATATTTGATTTGCTAGATTGGTTAGTTTTGTTCAAGGTTTTATTTTTATTTGATAAAGTTTCAGTTTCTTTGACTTCTGATAGTTTACTGAGTCTCGCTCGTTTTACAGGTGTAGTTTCTTCTAGTTGATTCCCAACCATAGTTGAGGAAGGTAAAAGTTTCCAGTCATCCAATTCCAAGTCTATACTCGATGTGGGTGAATGTTGCAACGCTTGAGAAATGGAACTTTCTCGACGTTTCTTTTCTACATTCTTTTGAAATCCAAATACTTTAGGCTGTATATCTGGGATGTCATCTTCACTCTCTGATACAATGAAATCAGCAGCAAACATGTTTTTACGTTTTGTACCAGGTCTGTTACCAAAGAGATTACGAACCTGACCTTTAACTTCAGCTACAGGCATTTCTTTAGTTTTATTCATCGTTTTATTAGCTGATATGTTGAGTAAAGCAGCCGGAAACACAGGCTTATTTCTTGGTTTAGACGGTTGACTGAATAAATTTTTGGGAGCTATTTCTATATCTTTGTCGTGATCAATGTGACTCTTATGTTTAGATTGACTGTCTCTATTATTCTGGATTTGAGAAAATTTCTTTTGAGGATTATGCTCTTTTTGGGTGAAGAGTTTTCGTTGTGGGATTACTATGCTGCTAATGGATTCTCCATCACTGCTTTCAGGTAAGTCTAGTGTGTAGTTTTGTTTCTCTTGGCTGCAATATTAATAAGTAAATTTTTTTTAAGTATGATTTATTAAAATGTTGGTATATACAGTTTATCTAGAGAATTCAAAATAAGCATAAAATCTATTTTATACACATGATGTGCTATCCATACTAATATTATAAAAGCGAAATTCTGTCCATCTGTTACCTTTTTAGCTGAACTAATTTAGATGAAATTTGGTATAGAGATGGTTTGGGACCCTGGCAAGGACGTTTTTATCCCGGCAACCATCCCTTAAGGGTATGAAAAGGTGGTGGAAGTATGTATGGGGGTTTGTATTAGTCTTTATTCAAGGGACATAAAAATAACGCTTATATTTTTTTCTTACATCTAACATTGAATTAAATTTAATATGAGTAAGAAATTGATTGAAGTTGAAGTGAATCTTTATAACTTGAATATATTAACATAGCCACACTATTCTTTAAATAGGAGTGAGTTATGTGGGTACAATTAATTATGATTTATATAAATAAATAAAATTAAAGTGTGTGTGTGTAATGTTAACATAACAGCTTTTTACTTAAAACGTAAAGCATTTGAACTTACCTATTATAAGTTATAACATATATATTATGGTACTTATAAGAAAAACACAATTTTTAATTTTTTTGTCTGTCCGTTTGTTTCGGCTAATGTCTGATATGGCTGGAATGATTTAGATGGGACTTTTACATGCGATAGCGGATGATACAAAGAGTAACTTAGAATACTTTTATTTTAAAAAAATAATTAGGATTCTGCTCAAAAAAATTAAAACATATCTAGGGATGCACCCGAGCCAAGCAAGGGAAAGTTGCTACTTTATAAAAATAATCAAGACTATCTTTTCAATATTAGTGAATAAATAAGTATAAAATATTTCAAATGATACCTTAAAACTTCTACATCAAATTCGTCTGCCACATTTTTTATCTCCGCCATATCTTTGGTTTCCAGAACGTCCATTACATCTCTAGAATTATCACCCAATTTTTTCCACCAACTTTGACCTAAAATGAGACAACATTGATGATATTCCAGTTACTAATGAAATCGGAAGAAAACAGTGAGGCCATGACTGTGTCAAGTGGCATATTATTTTGTATTTAGAAACTCATATCAAACAAAAACCCCAATGGAGTTAGAAAGCACGCTTAATAATTAATGTTATATTAATAATTAATATTATATAATATTATAAATTGTACAAGCAAATGTACATTTTAAATTATTTTTATATCTTGTGGAAGATGAACACATGGTCACTTGCAAATTTCATCAAGTATTTCAAAATAAATATTAAAGTGAAGTAAGTCTGTTTTGTTAAAGGGAATTATTAAGTAATTATACTCTTTGTTATTACAGTTTTCATATAGTTAAACCAAAGAGTTTAAGTATCAATAAGTTTAAAATACAAAGTAGATAAAATATAATTATAATATTGTGTTCAATTTATATTGAAGATGGATAGAAATATTACTGGATAGACAATTTAAAATGAAATGTTAGCTATTAATAAGTTAGTTGTCATTTTTTAATTTGTTTTCTGTTTCTGTGAATAAATAAAATAAACATATAATAAGCTAGATAATAGTTCTATAAAACCACTCCATTACTATTTCAGTAGGGATGTAACTAAAATATGTCATAAGTTTATTATTATGATTATATTAAAAAACAAACTTAGAGAAATAATTGACGAGCAAACATGAGAACATAATATTATTGTAGAAAAAAGAAAAGATTTTAAAGAGTATAATATACTAATGTATCAAGTTCAAACCTTAGTACCAAGTATTACTATCCTATAATGAGTTAGCTGTATCACTAAATGAAATATAATGTATAAAGTTTTAAAATTCAATGGGTAACTATCTTCAAATGCATTATATTTACAAATGTAAAATTTGAGTTATCAATAGTGTCCGAAAATTAACTATCTTTTTAGATTTTATCAGTGTCAAAAATCTGCAGAAAAACTCTGAAAAGGTAGTCAGTTATTATCCACATATGATATATTAAATATCGAATAGTCCCATAAATCTCAGAATGTATTAAATAAAGTGTTTTATTAATAATTATATTCATTACCCCCAATTAATTTATACTTTAGTTTAAACCTCTCTATATTTGTTTAGGGATATAATTATTTTTCTATTAATATTATATATTATACCATATTACAGAGAGTATTGTTATTTTAATAACAATATAATTATATCAAAGTTCTCTTATTGCAAGATGTTATATACATTTTTTTAGTTGCTTATTGAAAGTAGTTATAACGCGTTACCATATCAAAACAATAATGTACTTACGGCCAGGTACAATTTCAATATCAGTTTCATCAGCAAGTACTGATTGTCTGTTGGGCATAGGTGAGATTTTATAAGAGTAAGATACAAGAGTAGATAGACGAACTGAGACATTAGATTGTGCTGGTGAACAAATACTGCGTGTTCGTCGTCGCAACTTATCTCGACGAGGCGTCGATATTACACCCTGGGATCTAGCAGGCGAAGGTATTCTTGAACTTGGCATCTTGAAAATCTATAACAAGTACCACGCAACAACATAATACTGTTGTAATTATAATAATTATTTATTCCTGATTTCGTCTGCAACAAAAAAAAACACTAAAACAAATATTTACCGATTTAAAACATAAAACTTTTAATAATTATAATTTGAAATATATATTATGTCATTATATTATTTGATTTAACATAATTTTTAATACTAATTATGCTGTAAATTATAAAATTGAACGAATAAGAAACCAAACAAACTTGGATGAAACTTGTTATTTTATTTGAGCTTGACGTAACCGTTTCTTATATTTTAAAATTGACAGTGACATGTTCCGTTTCATGCTTTTGTAAAGCGATAATACTATTATAGTGATTAATAAAAATGTATGAACTTATAAATTTGTTACTATTTATGTTGTGTTCATTTATATGTGACTTATTAGAAAAACAAATATTTTTATGCATGTAAATATTGCTTAGACGGTTTCACTAGTCGTCAAAATATTTAATACTAGGATTGCCCGCGGCTCCGCCCGCGTTCAGGTGACCAAAAACCAAATTCTTAGATTTTACGTATTAGTATACTCTTACAATGCAGTTTTTGTATTTTTCTCAGAAATGAGATATTTTCCCGCGATAAAAAGTATCCTATATGTTGACCCGGATAACAAGCTACCATCATACCAAATTTCATGAAAATCCCTCCAGTGGTTTTTCCGTGATGCAGTAACAGACAGACAGACAAAAATTCTAAAAACTATAGATTCGGCCTCTGTATCGATAATAATGTCTATTTCAATTAGATTTTCCAAAAAATATTTAATGTACAGATTTGGCTTAGTTACAATTTTATTATATGTATAGATTTTGTTATTCAGAAAATAGGCTGAAATGAAATGCTTTATTATTGGTGCGTTATAATAACAAAAAAAACAACTTATGTGTGTGTTATATGTACAAGTATGTATGCACTATGCACGTAAAAACTTAATAATAATATACTTCTTTGGTATAACTACTAAAGAATTCATCCCTTAAGTTATGTCACTCTGTTTGTAAAAGGAATGCAGCTAGCTTCATCCTGTCATTTTTTGACTGTCGGTGTGCGCATTTTACAAAACTTTCAATTTTTGTTTTACCTATACCGTTTTCAGGACAACAGATTACCGCGTAATACTCGTAATTGGTTAAGAGTTTTACATATTATTAAAAGTGAATATTGTCATCAGATTACTAAGATTTTAAAATAGAAATATGTTATTTTGAAATCATGCATGCATTTGTTTTTATTTGATTTATGGAAAATATTCAGTTATATAATAAATTTACATTTATTTAGCAAAAAATTTTAAACCATTATTTGATTTTATTATCTGTGAATACTTTTCAGTATTTTTGGCGGGTAGTCATAAAATACCGCGAAGTTCGATAGTTTATGTCATGGATGACAAATAGTTTATGTGAAAACGATCTGTATTGATTAAACGCGTTCAGGTTTTCATATTTTTTTTCTCCTTTTCATAGTTATTTTTCTCATATCGTTTTCCAGTAGTTATTAGCTTTTGTTAATTTTCGTATAATACGCTCGTTTCTAGTTTTTCTTTTAATAGTATTACTATAGTTTTAAGTGTACTCATGTAATTTATAAACGTAAGTAGACAATTTTTTTAATCTAAGTGTATTATATTTTATTTTAGATTAAGTGACACTCCGACTTGGATAATTTAGGTTGAGAAGGCACAGGCGGGAGCGAAGCGTAGCTTAGCTCCCGCCTTAGCCTTCTCGTTAGGTCTTTCTTTTATTTCAAACCCAGAACCCCTGCTATTTTAAGTGCTTTATGTTAATTCAAAATTCGGAGATAGATTTGACTCATTATTTGAAGATCATTTTGGCACATTTTCAAGTGTCAAATTGGCAGTAATGTCATAATAAGGTATGGAAATGTTGAAATTATAAGTCTCAATAACTTTTGACTCTTTCGTTTCCTCAAAATAAATTATATAAATTCGGACTCCCAATTGCCTCCCCTATCCAAAAATACCACCCTCTCTTCCAGGGGCTGCGTCCCATATACTAAACTGCAGCCTATATCTATAGGTACATATAATAAAATTCTAGCTGAGTTGAATCTGTACATTAAGTATTTTTTGGAAAATGTTATTGAAATAGTTATTATTATCGATACAGACGCCGAATCTATGATTTTTGTCTATCTGTCAGTCTGTCTGGATAGGATACTTTTACGGCGGGAACTTGCTACGTGGACTAAGCGCCTTTACTCGGAGACACACTTACTCCAAGACCTAGACCTAGAATTATGGAGGATGAAAGATAAATGTCTCCGATTGCATTAATCGCTCCACGACCGCGGACACGCCGACGTTACAGTTAACAATAGATTTCTTAGAAATTTAATTAATTTCTTAGAAATTTACCTGGAGGTGTTAAACTTTCGAGTTCGCTTTTTACGCAGTCATGTATTTTTTTTTATACTCTTTTAATATTCGTTTTTTCGAATCGAGAAATTCTCTTCGTGTAAATGCGCCCTATTTCTTTTAGTCTGAAGCAGTAGCATACTGAAAGCATGACACACGAACAATAACCATGAGTTAAGGTTACGCTAATGTTGACGATCTCAGACTAATTAAACACTAAGGTGTTTTGTTTAGCAAATTTGTATAACGTGTAGCGTAATACTAAATATTTCAATGTTAAGTATATAATAAATATAATAGTATGTTTTGAACTTTGTTTGTAAATTTTATAAAAACTGATTAATTACTTAAAAACATATAAAGTCTTGTATAATGATTATAGATACACCTATGTATGTATATATCTTTTATAGAAATTGGGTTCAAATTGTTTGCATTATTTTACATAATGTACTTTATTATGAACATAAAGACGGAGGCGGATGCTAGTTTAATTGATTCATTAGGGTTTCGGTGATAAACCCGGAATAGTTAATATAACTTCGTAAAGGTTATATATTTAGCCGATTTACTCAGACTATTGTACATACTTTATTTATATCTTAAACTAGCGTCTCACCCTCGCTCTGCTCGGGCTCGCCCCTAGTTACGTCTTAACGTTTAGCTCAGAAATGAGATATTTTCCCACAGTAAAAAGTATCCTATGTGTTGACCCGGATAACCAGCTATCATAATAACAAATTTCATCAAAATCTGCACAGTGGTTTTTTCGTGATGCGGTCACAGACAAATAGACAGACAAAAATTCTAAAAACGGTAGATTTGGCCTCTGTATGGATAATATTGTTTATTTCAATAAGATTTTCCAAAACATATTTAATGTACAGATTTGACTTAGAATTTTATTATATGTATAGATGAGGAACGATGGGGTCTAATTTTACATTACGCTATTGTCTAATTACGATTAATTAAAAAAATAGATATGGCACTTCATAATGTAATAATTACAAGTATGCAATTATTGTTGTTTAAAAAAAAAGGCGCATACAATCTACCTAGTTCGTTACACTATGTGAGATGTGTTTATTTGTTGTTCTTGTGTTTACATGTATTTTTTTTTTAATTTAAAGCAATACTGGGTTCTGAAATATTAGGTACGCTTCTAAAAACTTACAAACACATTTAATGTTAGAAACCCTCGGTAAATGAGTCAGACTCGAACTTGACTAATCTCACTTTTGCGTTAAATTATAAATAAGATATAATGTGTCATGACGTCTTATTTATTTAGCAAAAGATATAAATTCATAAGTAAGACATTATTAAATATATTTTGTACTTACGAGTAAGATGACAGTTAGTAAGGATCTTAAAAGTTTTAATGGGGAGACGTCAAGTTCGGTTGGTTTTATCACAGATCATATAATACTATAATAGGTTTTATTATTTTCATATATTTCAGTGTGTTTTAAGTGATCCTAAAAGTGCAAATTACAATAATTGTTTATTTGTGTTTATTATGTAGTTAATTCTTAGCTATTGTTTGCTGATATTCTATAATTCTGAATGCTAATATTGATATTATAAAAAAGTACATAAGTAAACTTAAGTGTATTTTTTTTTAAACTCTTGTCATTTTCTAAAAAACGGCATTAAACTACACTAGGAAAAATAATTAATGCACAAAGCAAGGACAAAAAGTGAAGATAAGAAAAGTTTTCAAGGAATTCTCAGTTGCGAAAAAGTCTTAATTTTGTACACTATACTTTTCGACTTACATACAAGTTATATTAAAAAACTAACTAAAAAAAAGAAAGGAGTTCGCATATTTTTGATTTTTAATAAACAAAAAATCTAAAAATAATTGTGATTAATTAGGCTGAATAACTTTTTGAAACTATTAAAAAATTAAATTTACGATTTTCATTTTCCATATTCCAATATTTTTCTAGGTAAAAGAGCGTTTCCCAAGGATTGTTATAATAATAATCCTTGCAGAATTTTGCGAGAGATTTTCTTATTCTGGTATGAGAGGTGAGCTAATTTTTATTTTATGTATTTTTATTTTATATATATTCGGGTACTCATAATTTGGTATTTTATGTTCTGCTATTGTATGTTTTATAGTAAACTAACTGTTAACTAAGATCTATATCTCTATAGCCGCCCTGCCGTTTTAATTAATATGACATAGATATCTTCTTCATTCGTTTGTGCATGCGTTACTATGATAACACATGGCATCCAAATATGTAGGTACTTAGTTCAATTTGTTTATTCATACTAAATATGGTACACAGTACACTCTTCCCTCTTTTAAAAGGGACAACTCTATTTTTACTAAGTAGTTAATTTGAAAATATTGTTTAAATTGTTAATATCATCTTTATGTTAATCACTTACATAGAAAGGCATACAAGAAAGTATTATCGCTTATTTGTAGACTTGTAGTCCGTTTTACAAAAAGTTTTCTTAGTAAGTGTGAGCTGTTTGTGGACAATTTTCAAGCTCTATAAGTACGAAAGGGTTAATCGATGAATTTAAATCTTACAATTCTGTTATAAAAAACTATTTTTGTTTAAATTTAAGAGTGAGAAAGATTTAATCAGAACTCAATCATTCAAAATTTAGTCCCTCTCGGGTCACTTGTCTGTTTGTTAAAGTGTACAAAACGGTAAACGTTTAATTAAGCATTTTCTGCTCGCGTTTTAATTTAAATTCGATTTAAAATAGCTATTTATTTGCATCGTTTTCATTTGTTAATCTGTTTTATTCGAATCGTATCGTTCATGTGAATATAATTAAACGTAATGTTATTATAATTTATTATTTTGTTTCCGTAATAGTTTAAGTGGAAATCATATAAAATTATAGGTAAAGTGAAAATATAAAATAAATAGTTTTCTAGTTATAGACATTTTGAAATTAAGTAAAAAAATATATGCCTAAGATTCGTATGTACACATCAGCCTTCATTTGATCATGTTTTAAATCTCAAATATTTTTCCCAGATTTTTCTAAGATAAAAATCATAACTTCAAATTATTTATCTATCTAGCGCGTGTTGTGTAAATTTAATCTTCCTTGTATCTTTTCCATTGTACGTGAAATTTATTATCGAAGTAACCAATGCTCAACTGGTACGCTATAAAGCCATTGACAAAAAAAAGCAGTCATGAGGACTGCCGACAGAACTGAAAACATTAAATTATAAACAAACAGTTGTTATTTTTGGATATTCAAATTAATTGTTTGATCTTAAATTAAAATTTGTAAATTAAAACTGTTTACATTTATGTGATTTCGACCTCTATCGGCACTTGAGCGTTAGCGTTAACACGTCACGTGACCATGTCGATGACGACTTATGGCCTAAGAGCCTGTGAACGCCAGACCTTCGTCATTTTATAAAAGCTGAAAGTTTGTCAGCGCATGCTCCCAACACAGATAAGAACGATGGACCATTATGAAGTTCAGGCTATGGTGGCTTTGGCAGGTACATGGTACTAAAGGTGTGTAAAATATCGATCTAAATTCGTCAAATAATAAAGTGTGATTTTTTGGTATTACCTTGAGAATATTATTAAAAATCACGTCATTCAATGCCAGACATTTAACATCGTGGCAAACTCTTGCCAGACACTCTTTTCATGAAATTATAATTCTACTTACGTTATAGTATAAAAGCTGATTTTTATATATAGGTATACTTGGGTAGTAATTAGATGATTTATAAGACTGCTAGCACAGCATTTATTACACACCATCAAAAATAAAGTCAATTCTTAGCGCTACAAATTTGGTGACCATTTGCAACATTTTCTTAGAAATGCCTCCCAACTTGTTTGGAACATTTTTCATAAGCCTTCATTCATCCATCCATTCAGCCTTCATAAAATGACGAAGGTCTGGCGTTCACGGGCTCTCCCTCTATTACATTTTATTCCCCATCCAAGCCTTAATAGAAGATATCACTTTAAAAATTTAAATAAATTGTAAAAGTAAATTAAAGGCTTTTAATATCGTCAGTATATTAACTTTTTAATAATGAACCAAATATTTTTTAGCATTTCTAACGCTCTATCTACGAAGTAAGTTAAACTTTACCGACGAAGAAGCGACAGAAATATATCATGTGTTCAGTACATTTTGTTACTTTTTCCCAATCTTGGGTGGAATCCTTGCTGACAATTATCTTGGCAAATTTAGGTAAGTATTTATTTTGTTTTGTTCTTAAAATATGTTTTATTCATTGAGCATATTCTAAGAACAACTGCAATAAAGCAATATAATAATTTTGAAAATATATGTGTATCTAATAAAATTGTTTACTTAACTTCTTTATTAACGCAATAGAACCTAAAGCAATCATTGCTTTAGATTCTATCTAGGTTTTTAGATTTTTTGTTGTTGTCTGTGCGTTTTTGCGCGCTGATCTCAAAAACGGCTTAACCGATTTGGTTGTGGTTTTCACTAATGTATTATGGTAAGCTTCACTTAACATTTAGTATTTGTTTTATTTCGATCGGTTTATAAATAAAAAAGTTATATCAATTTCAAGCATATATCTTTAGAACATATCGCTTAATGAGTTATTTATTTCAATAGATTTACTAATGAGGAGACAAAGAGTTTGAGTTTTAGAGTAAATATACATATATTGTATGTAATTTGATTAGTCTGATAGTTTTCCTTAAGTTTTCTACACGATAAAAAAATTAAAACAAACTTATTAGTACCCTTTTTTTAACGTTTTATAACTCACCGTATAGAGACAGAAAAATAATACATTGTCTTATTGATTAACTAGCATTGCCCGCGGCTCCGCCCGCGTTCAGATGACCAAAAACCAAATTATTAGGTTTTACATATATTAGTATACTCTTACATTGCAGTTTTTGTATTTTTCTCAGAAATGACACATTTACCCGCGGTAAAAAGTATCTATAACAGAAGTAATATGTTGACCCAGATAACCAGCTATCATCATACCAAATTTCATCAAAATCCCTCCAGTGGTTTTTCTGTGTGTGTAACGGACAGACAGACAAAAATTATAAAAACTATAGACTCGGCCTCTGTATCGATAATAATGTTTATTTCAATAAGATTTTCCAAAAAATATTTAATGTACAGATTCGGCTTAGTTACAATTTTATTATAAGTATAGATTGTTAATTTGTCTTATTTCGTTATTTCAGGACAATTTTATACCTAATGTTTATATATGCGGTTGGAAATATGCTTGTTGCTGTAACAGCGATACCTGTTCTTGATATGCCTAAGCGGTGAGTAGAGTACGTATTTATTATTAAGGAAAAAAATTATTTACCCCCTAACCGTTTACGGCTACGGCGAAAGGCATACGCAGGAGATATTACTTATTATAGTCCAATACGTATTCCATTCTCTCTCTCCAACTCCGGTAGGACATTCATTAAACAATTGCGGTAAGAGACCAGGCGCAGAACTAATGGCTCTCCAAGATTACACCGCCAACTTCCCAACTTCACTCTGAACAAATAATTGTACTTCGCCCGAACTGGGACTCGAACCCAGGGCTCTCGGATCTACAGTCGTACATGCTAGCCACTAGATTATTGATGTATATATGACTTGTATAGGAGAGCTTTTCTAGTTTTAGCATAAGTGGATCAGCTCGACCGGAGAAGGACTATCTATTCTCATATCATTGATTATCTATGTAACGTAACAATATTCATTCGATAAGTGAGTGTACCAGAGGCCTGTCGCTTAAAAATAAGTAAAGTCAGTGAGATTGATTCCAGACTAAAGATATTTATTATTTAAATACATCAATGTTATCTTGATGTTGATAAAAATTGGCTTAGACATTTGTATTTATAATTTTTCATTTCGAATTCTGCCATGTACCTATGTATGTACGTATGTACTTGAAACCTCATATTCAGTATAATCACCAAATTATACCAGTTATTATTTAGAAGTTAATAAACATGTCAGAGTTAAATCAGATTATATTTCTAAATGAAGTAGTACAAAAGTTACTAATTAGTTTGGGCAAATTGCAACATTTCGGTTTGAAGTAATTATGACATGATTAATTACGGTCAAAACGGTTTAAAATGTACGTACCTAAAAGTTAGTTATAAATATCATTATGGTAGGCTTATTGTATTGTTTTCTACTCGGTGGTGTAGTGGCTAGCCGTACATCTGCTTGTCCGGAGGTTCTGATCTCGGGTCGGGTCAAGTTTAGTTATTGAGTCTTTCTGTTAAGAAAATCCCTGTACAAGACGGCGTTGGGGAGTGTGCCTAGGAGAGAAAAACTAAATTTTGGTAATAACTCAATCGGCCTTTTTTTATACCCCTCTGCTAAGCAAGAGCTTTCTTAAATATGAAGGGGACCACGCTGGCTAAGTGCGTGTTGGCGGACTTCACATGTCTTTCGAAAACTTGCTAGGTTCTGACGGACATGTGGGTTTCCTCTGGATGTTTTCCTTCACCGTAAGAAAAGTGGTAATCATTTTGGAAATGATTCGCATATGAAAATATCAGAGTGCGAAACCCGGGATTTGAACCTGCTTCACTCGGCTTTCCAAGAAAGCGCGTTACCACTACCATTATGATAATATATTATAACTAATATTTAGTTCATGTTTAAGTCTTTGTTATTATATTATATATTTGGTTCTTGAAATTATATCGCTTGTAGGCAATTTTGTTTACAAGCCATTAATTATAATGCTAAGCACATTATTAAATTGTAAATTCTATAATATAAATAATTAATGTATGTTCGGAGGTTTTATAATCGTATTAAATTTAATCTTTTTTCGTATGTTAATTTTTATATGTTATTTATAATTTAATAATTATTTATATTTTTTTATAATTTATATGTTGGGACATTAGCACACAGCACCATCTAGTTCCATGATAAGCTACGAGGCTTGTGTTATGGATACCAGATAGTGGCTACACTACACATACTCGTATATAACTTTAAATACATACATATTGTAAATATAAGCACCCATGACTGAAGTACAAACATTCATGCTCATCATACAAATAAATGCTCCCAGCGGGACTCGAACCCGCGACCGCTGGCACAGAAAGTATGGTCACAACCAACTGAGCCAAACGTCTTGTTTAATAATTACAATTTTTTTCTTTTCATTTAGATTATGGACAGTAATAGGTCTATTTCTAATAACCGTGGGTACTGGTGGTATAAAGCCTTGCGTTACATCATTTGGTGGGGACCAATTTCTTCTTCCGCGGCAAGAGAAGCAATTAGCTCTATATTTTAGCATATTGTACTTCAATATATGCACGGGAAGTCTCATTGCGAAGACGATATCCCCTATATTGAGATCTGAAGTGCATTGCTTTGGGGATAAAGACTGCTACTCGCTGGCTTTCGGCGCTCCGGGACTGGTCGTGTTGATGTCTATAGGTGAGTTATCTTTCTTTACTATTTTTGTTAGTGTTAATTTAGTTTTAAACCAGCTCTGGTTAAGAGAGCTGTGGTATAAGAGTAATAAAAACCTAGTTTATATTCATTTTACATATGTATATGTATATGAGTACACATGTTATAGAGACTCATCGTCTATTTTCTATAGAGAATTTTCACTCTTAAATATTTCATATGAAGAGTAAGCTATTTGTAGAAATAAATAGTTTTCTATTATAGGTATAGGTGCTATATATACTTATTATATAATATATGCTAGGTATACTTATTATATAATATATGCAATTTGCAAAAAATGTAAGCTACTTTATAAATATTTTAACGAAAGTAAAATATTTTCAAAAAACTATTTTTGAAAATGCATTCCCAAAAAGGGTTTAAATTAAGTTTAAAGTTTTTAAGGGGTTTAAATTATTTAAATAGGGAATGAAAGTAAATACATATGTAAATGTATGTATGTATATAAAAGCATGGGGGAATATGGGATATTAAGTGAAAATTCTATCGTTAATTCACAAAGAAAATGCCTAAGTTCTAAGGTTTAGAACTGGCGAAAGAAACAGAGAGGGATAAAATTAACTTACATTATTACGGTTTAAATATACAAATATTTAAAGGAAGCGCATGGTGACGGACGTACTGACAGTAGGTATAGGTGCTGTAATCATGTCTTATCCATTGAGCTCCAAAAATTTATTATATATACAAAGTGCATAACGATCATTGCACAAAAATCAGCACATTTTAAAGCAATCTCATATTTCCAAATAAAAAGATAAAGTATTATTATATTAAATGCAAATATAATTATGAGAACAATGACCTGATGACATTATTTTTTATAAGACAACTAGCATTGCCTGCGGCTCCGCCCGCATTCAGATTACTTCTCAGAAATGAGATATTTTCCCGCGGTAAAAAGTATCCTATATGTTGACCCGGATAACCAACTATCACCATACCAAATTTCATGAAAATCCCTCCAGTGGTTTTTCCGTGATGCGGTAACAGACAGACAGACAAAAATTCTAAAAACTATAGATTAGCCTCTATATCTATTGAATAAGATTTTCCAAAAAATATTTAATGTACAGATTCGGCTTAGTTACAATTTTATTATATGTATAGATGGTTAAAAATAGCTAACGCCTAGTACTAATGTATTTCGTACTTGCTACTGCTAGGAATATTTTAAAACCTCCAGGTAGATTTCTAAGAAATCTATTGTTAATTGTAACGCCGGCGGCGTGTCCGCGGTCGTGGGGGGATTAAATATATGTTTTTTTGATAATTTATAGTCACAAAAAAAAGTTCTGTCTATGATGGTTGACATTGACTGGCAGTGCAATTTTTTTGTCCCATAAAATTAAATGCCTTTTTCGTAAAAAGTAATATTATTTACAAAAGTTTTTCTTTTAAGAATAATTAGTTTTTCTAATACTAACCCTACTCTCTTTTTGATTACCTTTCATTTTATTTACTTTAGTTTATTTATTTTTTGATTACATACATATACATACATATGTTGGGACATTAACACACAGTACTATCTAGTTCCATGGTAAGCTACGAGACTGGAGTTATGGATACCAGATAGTTGATACACTACACATATATAACTTTAAATACATACATATCATAAATATAAACACCCATGAGTAGTGTCTAGAGTACAAACATTCGTGCTCAACACACAAATGAATGCCCCCAGAGGGACTCGAATCCGCGACCGCTGGCACAGCAAGTAGGGTCACTACGAACTGAGCCAAACGTGTCGTCAAAAATTATTTTAATATATTATAAATTAATTTATAACTACGCATTACACTATTATTGAATGTTATATTAATGAATGATAAAGACTCCAGTTACGTTTATTTACTTTGTCGTGTTTATCGCAATATAGTAAACAAGTCAAGCCTCACCGTTATCTAAGAGGGCGTCTATTTCGGTAGTGCAAACTATTATTTTTTTGTGTTTATTTGTTAAATATAAAGAGGTTTTGTTTACTTTTAACCACCGTTTTTCCGCCTCATTTTATCAGGGTCAGTGTCAGATATAAATTCTATATTTACCAGGTTACCTTTCAAGGAGATATGCGGAATTAGGTATAGCGTTCGTAAAGTTTATTTTTATATAAATAAAGTGTTTAACTAATTTGTATAAAATCTTAATTGTTTACACAACTTCGTCTGATAGGAAGGTACTAGACAAATATAAAAACAGCAAAGTATTTTTGTTATCTTTTCCGTAATATTGGTGAAAATAGGAAATTTTGGTATAACCTTGTAGTAACTACGAGTAGTCTTGAATTAATATTTGATTGTAATACTATAACAAGTTTTTTTTTCAAAAGCAACTGTTGAGTTTTTCGCCTGCTTTTCTCAGCAGAACTGCTTTCTGAGCCGGCGTAGCTCTCTAGCTGAAAAGCTAGAATCTAGACTAACGATCTATAATTTTTATTATTATTATTTTATTTTTATTTATTTTTTTACATTTACACACATCACAATCTAGTTCTATGGTAAGCTACGAGGCTTGTGTTATGAACACCAGATAGTTGATACACTACATCCCCAGCGGGATTCAAACCCGCGACCGCTGGAACAACAAGTAGGGTTACTACCAACTGAGCCAAACGTGTCGTGTGTTAAGTAGATATTTCAAAAGTACTTAATATAAAAAAAAAACTTTCTATTGAAATATCTTCAATTGTTATCCTATACAATAAAAGCTATTCAACCTAGTTTCGCATTTTTTAAGAAATACGTTGTTTGTATTTCATCTGTGTAATATGACCTTAATGCCATGAAGTTAATGTTTTCCACAAGCTAAGCTACGGCAAAATCTTCTAAACTTTCCTTTAAATATTTTCACTGGCTCTATTTAGAATGCAGTGCATTTTAGTCTCGCCTTTGTAAGATAATATTTTCGAAGCCAAATATTTTGGTATAAGATTAGGAATTTTAATGAGCACTACACAATATATATGTATGTACTACATACATACATACATTCGTGCTCATCACACGAGTGAATGCTTCCAGCGGAACTATGAATGAAGAGCGGACTTGAACCCGCGACCGTTGGCACAGCAAGTAGGGTGAATACTACAAACTGAGCCAAACGTGTCGTCATTTATTGATAGACATGCTAAATATAGATTATTATTTATAGTTATTTGCTTTATAATCTGATCTTGAAACCTAAGTCAAGGAAAGCTAGTATTCATCGTTTACATTTTATAGCTCAATGTTAATAAATAAATGTTTACCGTAATTTATTTTTAACGAGCTTCTTAATCATTTTAAAATTCATATTTTCATCCTTAAACTGTGGATTTCTTTTCCATAGTTTATATTCCAATTCATAAAAACATTTGTAAAGAGGTTTTAAATAAAACTATATTTTCGGATTATTTCGCGGATTTATTTTGATATTTGGTTCCCAACGTTTCTAAGAAAGTATTATGTAAAGAGGTTCACGATAGGAGAAGATATCGTGTAACATACGAGTATTATGTATATGTTACGGGTAATGCTAGAAGATTAAGTAAACCTAGCTTTAAGCTCGAATAATAATTGAAATAATATTTTATTCGGGATTTAACCAAACACACCTAGGTTTATCCAACACTGGCTAGGTAATGTTAGAATAATTAGTGAAAATAAAAATATTCTAACCTAACCTAACCAACCTAGAAAGAAAGAAAGGTCTCTACCAAAAAATAAAAGCTGAGTGAGCAGCGTGGAGGAACACCATGAGTCCACGTCCTTAGTGCCTCGTGATTAAACATGAAGCAACATTACCCAACCAGTGTTGGGTAGACCTAGGTGTACATGGGTACAACCCGAATAAAAACTTATTTAATTTATTATTCGAACTTTACCCAAGAACCTTGGGTGATTCTAAGTAAACCCGGGTAAACCTAGGTTTACTTAATCTTCTAGAATTACCCGTAACATATACAATAAACACAAAAAGTAATGTATTTTTTTCAAATAGGTCAAAATTATAATATGCTTTCTCATATCTTTAGATTAACAGTGAAGTTAAGTGCAAAGGGTCTGACATCCTTTTCATACATAGAAGATTATCATATAAGTGGCCCCGTTGGCGGTTTGCTAGTGTAAGGCATAAAAGCCTTCTAAATAAATATTCGATTTACATTATGGTAATTTTAGAACCACAATTTATAGAATATTTATTAATTTTACTGCCTGCGGTTTCGATCGAGTAGTTTATTTATGCAGTTTAGTAGGATCTAAAACATTTTTAAATACATCTACACATATAATAAAATTCTGAGTCGAATCTGTACATTAAATGTGTTTTGGAAAATCTTATTGAAATAGTCATAATTATACATACAGATACCTAAGCTATAGTTTTTATAATTTTTTCTGTCTGTCTATCTTTCTGTCTGTCTGTTTGTTCGTTCGTTCGTCCGTCCGTCTATCTGGGAACGCATGACGAGAAAACCACTGGACAGATTATGACGAAATTTGGTATGATGTTAGCTGGTTATCCGGGTAAATATATAGAATACTTTTTACTGCTGGAAATTAACTCATCTCTGAGTAAACTATTCAAAACTTTAAAACGTAACTAGGGACGAACTCGAGCGGAGCGAGGGTGAGTCGCTAGTAGGTTATAAAGTGCTAATATAAATTATTATTTAAATCATGCTGATATATCCAGATAGTGCATTTAAACAAAAAAAAAATTTAGCTTTATAACATGAATAATAAATTGGTATAGTATGGTTTATTTAGGCCAATATATTTTCAATCTACTGTTTAATTATTGTTTCATTTAGAAACTAATAACGAATTAAATTGTTTGTATGTAGTTTATAATAATCTAAATATTTTATTTTGTAGTAATTTTCGTCAGTGCGAAGAATAGTTACGTAATGAAGAAACCGGAAGGGAACACGTTATTTGATTTCGTTAAATGCGTTTCTGTAAGTTATCTTGTTAGACACATAGGTATATTTGTTTGTTATGTCAAAAACATTGTTTTGTTTAAAGTCGCTTTGTGATTAGTACCTTTACTGTCGTTAAGGGCATTCATTAATTACGTGAGCTGTTTTTCTTTTCATTTGGACTGCTCCCCCTTTAGTGAGATTAAGTGAGATTTGGTTGTCCCACTCCACGAGATTTACGTGAGATTTATATGAGATTGCCATGCGATTTATTCAGCGGGCAAAATGGGTCACTTCAAAAGAAATGAAAGGAATAATATTTTTTTTATTATCTATATAATATACATATATTATTTTACAGTCGACGTGAGATTTTAGTTTATGTTTAAATGACATTTGATTAGATCTTACTGATTTTACTCCCCCATTTTGAGCTCACATAATTAATGGAAGGCTTCTAACTTCATATTTTATGCCGGTAAAAGGTATACATATGTCCTTTATGTTGTTTTTTGTAATGTCATAGTATGTTCATGATTTTATATTTTAGGATAACTAAAAAACTCTTATCTATTTATGGCAATTTTACTATATTATAGGTGATGAAATTAATTTCATCATACATAAATCTTTTTTTTGTTTCCATATATAAAATCGGAGTTGGAATTGACAGAGTTGGTAAATATTTGTTGTAATTATGATATTTGTTGTAAATATTTAATATGAATATACTAACTAGAAATAATATTTGATATAGAAATATTTATGCTTTTGTTCATGTTTTGTTTTATGTTAGAATGATGTTTATTCATATAAATTACTAGCGACTTACACTCGCTTCTCTTGGGTGTTTTCCTTAAATAAAAGTAGCCTAAGTTATTTCTTATGATATCAGCTATCTGCCAGCGAAAGCCCTATCGAAATTTGTCCAGCCGTTTCGGAGATTAGTTGGAACAAACAGACAGACATTTTTTATTATAAGTATTAAGTAGGTACCGTCATATACTTTCATATGTAATTACTAAAAAGTTGTTATTTTGACATCACAAACAGACACTACAATTTTATTTATCTGTATCTGTAGATTATTAAATGAATATGGATATTAAAATTTACTTTATTTTTATACTTTATTTTATAATTTTTACAGAAAATATAACTTAACCTATGCCCTCTTTTAAAACATTCTATTATTTTTTTTAAACTCTACCCAATTTTTATCGATATCGACACCGTAACATCTAAGCATTTTAGCTATCCCTTAAAATATCACATTTCCCCATTCACGCCCACTTAAAAAACTTAACTTATATATTGTTTGATTTACCCAATTTATTTACCCTTGCTCTGTAAAGCAAATGTCGGTATCAATATTTATTTTTACTATATAAATTAAGATTTGATTAAACGAAAGGGTATCATTAACTAACACACAGTACATATTGATTACCATCGACTCACCCTGGCTTCGATTGGGTTCGTCAAACTTTCAGCCCCATTTTTACCGCCTTAACCCTTTAAGGATGATTTTCGGGATAAAACTACCTCTCCAGGGTCTCAAACTATCTTCTTACCAAATTTCATCTAAATCGGCTCAAGTAGTTCCAGAAATTAATTCCTACTAACAAACTAGATACTTTTTATAAATAATATTAGTATGATGGAAGTCCGAGAGTATATTTTTTTGTTTCCTCCGAAAGATGATAAACGTTAAAGATACAAAATGAAATATAATTATATATGTATATATGCTCGACCCCTAATAGGGAAAAGTAAAATTATGACATTGAAATAACAACATCTACTAGAAAAAACAATTACTTTATGTGGTGTGCATAAGTTCGAATTTGTGATCAGACAATTAAACCTTTCGATTTTTAACTTTTATTCTTTGATTTGATTTAACGTCACATGTCGACCCCACTTATTTGAAAGATATTTGTTAGATAAAGTATATGTATGACGAAAAGGCTATTACGTTTATTTCAGTTAGGAATTAAAAATTTAGTCACAAAAAAGAGAAATGAAGAGCAATCTCACTGGTTGGACAGTACGCAACCCAAATATGACAAGCGATTCATAAAGGATGTGAAGAAAACTTTGTCGATTTTGATGTTATTCACTGTGTTGCCAGTGTTTTGGGCACTCCTTGATCAATTGGTAAGCAATAAACTAGTTTAAAAAATTCCTGAGAATATTTTAGATACCATATAACTCCTATCAAATCAAATAGTACGGTCATGTATCATTGTTTCAACGAACATTTAATATAACAATACGTAATTTTCTTAATTATTTTTAATTTCTATTAGAGAGTCAAACCTGCACCAGCTGATATCTATATTTATCTATTGCTTATGAACATAAATTAAAGCAATGTATGCAGCCATTTTTTACATCCCACTGCTGGGCACGGGCCTTCGGACGGAATGGGCTTCAATACAAGGGGCATCAGGCCATAGTCCACCACACTGGCTAAGTGCGGGTTGGCGGACTTCACGTGTCTTTCGAAAACTTGCTAGATTCACTCAGACATGCAGGTGTCTTCATTTAATCATGTTAGAAATGATTCGCACATAGAATATCAGAGGTTCGAAACCGGGATTCGACACTGCTTTACTCGGTTACCCAAGCGAGCGCGTTACCGCTGAGCTACCACTGCCTACAAATAACTACTTAGTTTAATCAAAATCATTTAAGTTGTATTGTAATAAATCAATTATTCATAAACTTTAAAAAAAAATGTTATAGAGAACAAGTTCCCAACCAGAGGAGCGTAGAGAGAGTTTATTTTGTGTAATCTATATATATAAAAGGCAAAAGTGATTGGCTGATGTATCAACGCACCGGCCAAACCCTTAGGGTTAGAAACTTAAAATTTCGCACACGTATTCCTCTTATAACGTAAGCATCCACTAAGGAAGGATTTTTCAAAATCAACCCCCAAGGGGGTGATATAGGGGTTAAAAGTTTGTATGAAACTTTTTATTCCTTGGACATATTTGCATGAAAAGTATGAATTGAGTACGGCAAAAATAACGAGTTACATATTTCAGCGTATTCCAAAATTCAATCCCTAGGAGGGTAAAATAGGGGATGAAAGTTTTTAAGAAACCTATCTTTTTGGAGATTTTTTTGAAGTTTTAGCGCGAGCGAAGCCGCAGGCTCTCCTAGTTTAAAATATACTTAAAAGTCTTAATAGAACTATTTTCCTCGATTTTATGATATGATATTCATAAAATTTACTACCTACGAGTATAACAGTTACCTACTTTAATTCCATTACGTTTATGAAAGTTGAGATTACCATTTTTGGGCTGAGTCCAATTCACTACTAAACTTCGCTAACTGTTTCTTTATTGCTTAAATTTTATGGCTTTACGGTATGTTTGCAAGAATTTTTTTTATTTAACTATAAAAAAATATATTAGTTTTATTCCCCATATAAACTTTCATCCCCATTTTCACCCTTTTAAGGAATGATTTCGGAATAAAAAGTATCCTATGTCCATTCCAGGGTCTCAAACTATCTTCTTACTAAATTACATCTGAATCGGTTCAGTAGATCCAGAAATTACCTCCAACAACATCACAAACTCACAATTTTTACCTCTTTATAACGTTAGTATAGATTATTTCAAGAGGTTATATATCACACTACCTTATAAATGTGTAAATTAAAAATTTGTACTGCATAACACACAGAATAAAAAACAGCACACGTTAGAAAATTAATCAGAGTGCTATATCAAATTCAAATTACCTACTAAACGATATATGTAGAGTCGATGCTGTATGTATACTAATAGAATTTAACTTTAAGAATGTGCAGTGTGGCATGTATCTATCTGGCACTGTCTAATACATCGTCGGTCTACGTCGTCAGTCGGTTACAGTTCCAATTAGTGGCGTACAATGGTGGCTTTGAGAACTGCCGTTTAATATGAATGGTTATTGAGGTCTTACGTGATACGCTTCTAAAATAATAGTAAATGCTACTCGTACTAGTAAAATATAATGTCGAAAAGAAAATTTTTATTACTGTCAAATACAATTTTGAATTAAAAAGGTTCTCAAAATTTGATAATAAGTTCGGCAATAGGTCACAGTAAAGTCTGCTATACTGATCGAAATTGTGGAAAGATAAAGCACTGCTATTGACTGTCACTGAGCTCTTTTTATTGACGGAAGTAATAGAGTGAGGAGATAAAGAACAAAGTAATAAAATAAAGGATTATATATCAATGGTTTTTTAATCTATAGGGTTCCAGATGGACATTGCAAGCCACGAAAATGGACGGTCGGTTAGGATTTATAACGATCAAGCCAGATCAGTTACAAGTGTTCGCGCCGATTTGTATTCTTATTCTTATACCGCTCTCCCAAAAGGTGAGTGAGTCTCTTTGCGATACGCAATGAGATATATCAATATTTAGAAAAAAATATAACTTAGATAAAATGTAATTCTACAATCGTTGATGAATATAGATCTAAAATTATTTATGTATGGCAAGAATATATTATGATTCTATCATATAACGTTTAAAGTTCTGATTTTATCACATTTTTAAATTTATTCTTCTTCAACGTTGTAGAATCACATCGTTCCACAAAGTGGTGTAACGAACTTTTTGGGCCCCAATGCAAAAAAAAAATAGAAGTGCCTCCCTTTTCCTATAATGAAAAAGAATGTGGTCCACAGACAGTTTTAGAACTTCTTACTTTTTCAAGTCGTAAAATTTAGTAAAAAACCATTAATTGTTTTATAGAACATAGGTACGATCACATTCCTCGTGGTTCCCGTACAAAATATTATGCGTAAATTTAGGACAATTTTTTCTTGCAGTTTTTTAAAACTTCTTTAAGAGCCGTGCTCGAAAAAAATTTTGGAAATGAAAAATCGTTTCTGGCCGGCTGGGGCCCCCTTGAACCAGGGGCCCCATGCGACCGCATTGGTTGCATTGACATAGCTATGCCACTGGTTTCCGGCTTCTTAAATTGTAATGAAAGTACCGAAAGATGAAATGATTAAAAGATAACATGGACTTTAAATTATCTTTGTAATTAATAATAAAATTTATAATTTTAAATAAATTAACCTCTTTAATCTTACATTGAAATATTATATTAATTTTATACTAGCAAATTTTATATGAAAAGTATGACTTAATAAATTTCAAGCAAAAAGAAAATATCATCTGATCTTTCCACTAAAAGCACGTATTTGTAATGAAAAAAATATTAAGTTATTCCGTAAAAAAAAATTAAAATTGTTTTATTTTTTCTATTTTTAGTACATATATCCATATTTAGGACGTAGGAATATTCTGATAAATCCTCTTCACAAATTAACATTAGGAGGTGTCCTAGCGGGAGTCGCATTTATAGCTTCTGCGTTAGTTGAGATTTATATAAAGGTAAGTGTTTATTTATAAATATTTTATACATAGTATGTTATTTATTTATCCAGGCATTTCGATAATATTGACGTTTACACTGTACAGAGATTGGTCAGAGATGAGATATTTTCCCGCAGTATAAAGTATCTTATATATTGATTGACCCGGATACCCAGCTATCATCATACCGAATTTCATCAAAATCTGTCCTTAACCTGTCTTCTCGTGATGAGTTCCATATATACAGACAGGCAGACAAAAAATCTAAAAACTACAGATTCGGCCTATGTATCGATAATAATGATTATTTAAATAAGATTTTCCAAAAATATTTAATGTACAGATTCGACTCAGAATTTTGTATGTATAGATATAGATGAAAAGTTCGGCAATAATGTTTTGTGCAATTTATGCAATGATATATCTTGCGCTGCCAGCAAAAATATGACAGAAGAAACGACAAAAATAATACTATGAAATAGATCACTTATAAATTATATATTATAACCTTTCCAATTCAGACGAATGAATAAAAATTATCTGATACAGCTCGCGCGATACTAATCTTACATTGATGGTACTACATCAGAAATCTTTGCAGGTGTTCGCACAATAATTCATTAGCAATCGAATGAATAATTTACAAGTGATCAAGCATTACTAGACTTTCGGATTTGTTACATCCCACTCTCATAGTTGCTTAATCTGTTTTTTATTATAACATGTTTTCCCGAAATGAAGAATTTTCCCGATTATTCTCCAGTCATCCATTTATCTCCCTGTCAAAATAGATATAGAATAGCTATTGCTAGTAACTACGTACGCGCGAGTGTTATAATTAGAGTGACTACCTTTCCTTTTAATTGAAATCCTTTCTTTGTTTTCCAAAAATTGACTCTCTTTTTTCCTGTATTTTATAAAAGACCTCAACTTTATCTTCCACTCTTTTCATATATTATTGTCACCCTTATTTCTCCACTCATTGGAAGTTCTCAGGCCATTTGATATCGTTTTATTTATTTTCATCTCAACCTGCCATTGTATGTAACTGTTCATAATTCATTGCGAATTCTATTAAATACACTGACACCGTATAGCATCCCGCGAGATCGCATTTCTACTTCATTCATCTTACTTACATACTTCTGCCACATCCACGTTTCGCTGCCATATTTTTTTTTTTTTTTTTTATTTATTGGCCAATACATAACAAATACATTATAATTTGCAATTTAAGTACCACGAAAACCTCGCGGGTTTATCTGGGTACAGAGAGTCATTCAGTTTATTCGGTTTGTTTTTGTAAAAAATATTTTTTAAAAAGTGATTTGATTTTCGTGGTACTTTTATACATTTCTTGCAGTTCTCTGGGCAGTTCGTTAACATATTCAGGTATTAAGTAGTTATCAGTTCTCTTTCCATACTTATTGTTAGTTTTTGGTAAGTGGTATTTATAGTTTAAATCAAGTTGACGTAAGCCTAAAGGTCTAAGTTTTTCATTTAACAAGGTTGTATTATTAATTTGAGTTAGAATAGAAAATTTAACTTTATCATATATGTTCATAACATTACAATGCCGAAATAGCTGAATATAGTTGTTCTTATAATTATTAAGTATGTGTTTAGGTACAATTGTTTTTAATAATCTTAACTGTAAATTGTAAATATTTTCCAAGTTTGATTTGCAGGATCTGCCGTAACTACTAACACCATAATCGATAACCGAGTCACCCAAGGCCACGTACAGGAGCCTTAGTGTCTGGTATGGTAATTTGGCTTTGAGTATACTTAGTTTACTTAATAATGATCTTAATTTTGAGCAAACGTGATCTGTATGCGGGCCCCAGGTAAATCTGTCATCGATCATTAAGCCTATGTACATATGTGTTTTCACTTGTTCAACAGCTACACACGAACAATTCAGACTGCATGAAGAGTGCAAACAAGAGTGGTTGTGAGCCACGATGGTAGGTCTGATGTCTGTCTGATTGTGCGACGAGTGAATATGTATAAACTTCGTTTTGTGTGCGTTTATTATCAGACCTACATCGTGTGCCCATTTACATAATTGATTAAAATTATTTTGTAGTTTTTCCTGGGCATGTTTGACCGTTCTTTGAGCTACCACTAAACATGTGTCGTCCGCGAACTGGTATACAGTGCCCTCATTTATAATATTAACCATGTCGTTCACATATAACAAGTACTCAGTAGGGCCGATAATTGAGCCCTGTGCTGTGCCCCGTTTGGTTGATATTAAGTTACTACATTGTTTGGATAGGCTTACTGTGGTTTTTCTGTTAAGATGATAATTTTTTAATAATTTCAGTAAAGGACCCTGTATACCACCCCGCGAAAGTTTATCGAATAAAATATTGTAATTTAATACATCAAAGGCTTTGCTAAAATCTATGAGTAAAACGAGCACGTGAAGTTTTTTGTCCAAATGCGTGTTAACTTCGTTAGTAAATTTTCTTAGTAATTCAGTGGTGCTTTTATTTTTCTGAAAACCATATTGTTTATTATTAATGATTGAATGTTGAGCTAAATATTTATTTATTTTATCCCCTAGGTACCTTTCTATAATTTTATCTACACATGACAAAATAGTGATGGGACGGTAATTATTATAATCGTCATTCTTTCCCTTCTTATAAATCGGCCGAATTACGCCAATTTTCAACATATCCGGGTAAATTGATGTAGCTATGCACTGGTTTATGAGGTGAGTAATGACTGGTACTAGATGTGAGGAGGTATATTTTATATCGCTTGCCCTAATTCCGTCATAACCTGGACTTTTTTTGTCACTTATACGCAAAATTATACGTTTGACATCCTCTTCACGTGCTCGCTCTAGTCTGATTGAAGTTTCTGGTATATTTTCATACGAGGTAGAATTTAACATTTTCAAATCACAATCGATACATATACTTTTCACATTATTGTCGAATTCTGTCGCAAAATTATTTGATAGACTAAGCGGATCCTGCTTAAAATGCTTAATAATTACATCGTCAATACATTTAGCAATTTTTCCGGTAAGATTGTTAACTATTTTCTAAAACTGAGTGTTAGTACTGCGTTGTGTACCATTATTGTATAATAGTAATTTCGCGTGGATCCGTCCCCGTAGTTATTACTATGTCTTCACAAATTATAGCCTATGTGTTACTCTGATATATAAGCTACGTTACGGTAAAATTTTATCGAAATCTGTTTACTAATTTTTGCGCGAAAGAGTAACAAACATATATCCATATATCCTCACAAATTTTCTCGTTTATAATATTACTTAGACTAGCGGCTTACATGTGCTTCACTCCGGGAACATCCCTAAGTAACTTTTAAATTTACAATTTTATACACTAGTAGTAAGGTAGCGCCACCTTTTGGCTCTAACAGTAGGCTATGTGATGCTTTAGGTCTATTCCAGGTCCAGTGACTTCTTTTTACTAAGTATTTTTGCACTAATCTTTATCCAAATCCATCTAAGCGTTTGTATCAATAACAGTAGTACCTTCATTTGTATTATTTACCGTTTTTATACTTTAATTTATTGTCTAAATATTATTTTTTTGCAGACAACTTACCCAGAACTGCCACAGTCGGGATTTTCACAGTTACGCATATTCAATGGAAATCCATGTTCAATATCCATACATAATGATCAACAAAACATTATATACACTATTCCCTCTCTTTCACATTATACTAATAAGCATATACGCGTGAAAGAGATAGAAGAATTACAGTTTTCCATAGGCGGTAATTGTATTGAGCCCACTAACGAAGTTTTTACTTTAAAAGAGAATAAGGCTATGTCTTTTTATATTAATGGCATTAATGTGTTCAGATTTGAAGAAAATGTAGACAAAAGTAAATCTGGACTACCGGTTGTGAGGTGAGTTCTTGTTTAATTAATATCACTATTTTTCATTAAAATATATGCATTCGGGAGATATATAATTACTATTTCTTTTTTATAGAAAATTAATTAATTAGTTTTTTTTATATTAAACAAGCATGGCCCGCGGCTCCGTCCGCGTTCAGATGACCAAAAACCAATTCCTTGGTTTTACATATTAGTATACTCTTACATTGCAGTTTTTGTATTTTTTCTCAGAAATGAGATATTTTCCCGCGGTAAAAAGTATCCTTTATGTTGACCCGGATAACTAGCCATCACCACACCAAATTTCATCAAAATCCCTCCAGTGGTTTTTCTGTGATGCGGTAACAGACAGACAAACAAAAATTGTATGAACTATAGATTCGGCCTCTGTATCGATAATAATGTTTATTTCAATAAGATTTTCCAGAAAATATTTAATGTACAGATTCGACTTAGTTAGAATTATATTATATGTATAGATTAATTAATTAATTTTCTTAATGCTTTTGAAGTAAACACTAGAACAATTACGAGATTTACTTAAAAGTAATAAATCCATCCTTTTGTTGATGTGGATTTTTAATTTTTCTGTGATGACTGTTGTGTTATAAAAAGGATTATGGAAATATTATGTGAGGTGATGTTTCTTTAAGTTTGACGTAATCACGATATTCAACAACAGTTATTGTAATTATTTGAATTATTGGTTCTTTTTGTGAAAAATCCCAAAAACAGTTTTCATAGCTTTCTATAAAAAAACGAATAAAGGCTGATGTAAATAAAAAAAAACTAGCCGATATTCTTTTTGCCGGAATTTACTATTCAGTAGCGACAATTTCATTAAAGTCAAATTAGCTTTTATGAAATTTTATTAAAGGGAAAATGAAACATAAAGCTTTTTAAGACACTAGCGACTCACCCTCGATTCGTTTGGGTTTATCTCTAGGTTACTTCCACATACAAACTTTCATCCCCATTTTCACCCCCTTAAGGGATGATTTCCGGGATTTTTTCCCTACTTAACTTTTACTTAACTATCCTATGTCCTTGCCAGGGTCTCAAACTATCTTCTAACCAAATTTCATCTAAATAGGTTCAGTAGTTTCGGAGATTATTCGGTACAAACAAACAAAAAATGTTTCCTGTTTATAATTTTACTATAGAAAATTGTTTATTTATATACTTTTCAGAACTATGCTTACATTTGATGCTAATTTAAAATATTTTCTAGATTTCTCCCATCGCATCGCGTAAACACATCTGAGATTTATCTATTTAACGAGAAACGTAAGGAAGCAGAATTATATATAAATGATAAATATCAACAAACGGAAGTGTTTATGTCTGTTTATTCTATACGTGTTAACGATTCTGTGATAGCGAGTGATATTGAGATGAATAATGGCGGCGTCTATACTGTAGTGATTGATAATACTGGTGGTGATTATGTAAGTTAATTATAATATCATACAGTTAATGCCACCTTTTGAAATATTTTAATGTTAACCTGTCTTGTTTTTTTTAATACCTCCAGGTAAATTTCTAAGAAATTAATTAAATTTCTAAGAAATCTATTGTTAACTGTAACACTGGCGTGTCCGCGGTCGTGGAGGGATTAATGTTGGGAAATACATTTATGCATACCATTAGCATACATACAGGTTATGTGGGACTTACCGGCTAGAAAAGTCAATACTATGTACCTAAACTCAACGTTTTAATCTGACAACGCTCTGCTTCTGACAACGATTTGCTTACGCTCTCAAACACTTGGCGCCGACGGCAGGTCTGCCGAGGCAGACCACGACAACCACGGGGTTGCTCCAACGTCCACTCTACTGTCAGAGAAGTACCAGGAGCAACCCGCGTGGTACACAGTCTTAGTACACCTGTATGTATGTATGCAGGTGGTATGCATAAAAGCATTTCCCAATGTTAAAAAAAGCAAAGGTCACCTATATGAAGTTTTATCGAAATCCCGCCAGCGGTTTAAACGTGAAGGATTAAGACATATATACACGTAAAAACTTTTGCATTTGTAATATTAGTCCTCTCAGTTCTAATAACGTGTACCTGTTGGTTTTTTTTTCATAAAATACCCACATTTCTTATGATAATAATAGATGAAAAATGACGTATACCTAATAATATTACAAATTACAAAATTCTATATAAATAGCTAGTGATTTATCAACTTCTTCCTTTCAGCGGACAAAAGTTATAACAATAACAGAACCGAATTCAATAACAATGGCGTTATTGTTGCCGCAGTTTTTGATCATTTCAACAGCTGAGGTAAGTTATATATTCAGTTATTAGATCGGCCATAATTCATTAAAATGCTACATTAAGCCTCTTTTATTTCACTATAAAATGTAAAAATATTTCTACAAAATTGTGCTCGTATGTCGTAGTAATATTGTAGTAATTAGTGTATATACATACATAAATGTCGATATATATATATATATATATATATATATATATATAATTCCTTTGAATTATTTAGTCATTTTATGTATTTTATTAGCGTGTAGTTTTGAATAATATGTTTCAATAGGTTAGTTTTAATTAAATGAGCTTACATGTTCCAGAATAGATAATTACGTAAAAATACGTATATACCATCATAATACCTGACGACTCGTTTGGCTCAGTTTGTAGTGACCCTACTTGCTGTGCCAGCGGTCGCGAGTTTGAGTCCCGCTGGGGGCATACTTTTGTGTGATGAGCACGAATGTTTGTACTTCAGTCATGGGTGTTTATATTAATAATATGTATGTATTTAAAGCTATATATGTGTAGTGTATCAACTATCTGGTATCCATAACACAAGCTTCGTAGCTTACCGTGGAAACTAGATGGTGCTGTGTGTAAATGTCCCAACATATTTAAAAAAAAATTATAATTTTAAAATTATAAAGCTTTGCAAAAGTAAACGTTAATACACAATTCTTTTGTTTACGTAGATATTAGTAAGAATAGTAAATTATTGTAGAAACTACTTATAAAAACATTAACGCATGAAATGATGCTACTATTTAAATTGGTTTCATCTTCAGATTTCCTTATTAAAATAATTAAAATAAACTAAATGAGCTCAAAACTCAAGGGGTCAACAAGAAGCCATTAAAGAGTTTCTCCTTACTCATCACCTGGTTATCACATTCGATGTTGTCTTCTAAATAACAATCATGCAAAGTTTTACAATACATCTATATAAATAAAAATGAATGTTGCTAAGCGCAAAACTCGAGAACGGCTCGACCAATTGAGCTAATTTTTTTCGTGTGTTCCATAAAGGTACACGGAAAGTTTTAATAAAGAGAAAAAATATAAACTCAGGTGAATAATAAATATATATATAAAACAAAGCGTGTTAGTCACACCATTTAAAACTCAAGAACGGCTGGACCTATTTTTATGATATTTGATTTTTTAGATTTCTCTTAGTCCGGAATAGGATAATAGGATTAAAACATCAGAAAAGTTAACGAAAAAAAAATTAAAATTTATATGGCTAACTGGCTAAAAACTATTTATATCTAATCATAACGACCCTAGCGACGAACCCGAGCGAAGCGAGAGTGATACAATAATTTTTAGTTTTTTAAAATCGATAATAATAATTATAATATCTTAATAAGGAAATTTAGGTAAATCAAAGTTTTTATTTTTTTTAGATCATAAGGAAATCGAATTCACTACAATGTTGGCAAATCTAAGTTAATATTTTAAGAACATGTATTATTTATTTTAATAATTTTCTGTATATTCATAGGCAAAACAAATCTATACCACGGGAACCGTACATTTTTCCGGGATAAAAAAACCTATATAATTTTCGGGATAAATGTGCTATTCTAACTCGAACTATAATTTATCTTTGTGCCAAATTTCTTCCAGATCCATTCAACCATTTTGACGTGAAAGAGTAACAAACATCCATCCATCTATTCAACCATCCGGCTTAACTTTTAATAAAGTCACGATATACTGAATATAAAGAAAACAAGTTTGTGTTTGGTTTAGGCATATTGCCTCTAGCTGTTTTGTGGCACGTGTAAAAATATTGGCTCGAGTTAGGTAGTTGGAAAGCGTATTATAAAGTGGCAAAAGTATTGCGATTACACGTTTTTATACTTAAAAAGTTTATTTTGATATCTTTGCGTATTAGTCAATCTGAATTTATGATGAGCAAAAATTTTTTTGTCGTATTTCGATATAATGTATTTAATATTTATCTTATATTTCATAACTTTTATAAATATATTTTTTGAGTACTCTTGACTTGAAATTGGCCATAAGGTATATTAGTGGGAGATCACGATCTATGTGGTGGACCTTTTATTCTATGTTATGTATACACAGGGTCCACCACATAGATCGTGATCTCTATAATATATTTTTTAAACAATAAAACATTAACAAACACGAATTAGGGAGGTTGTTATCAAAAATTTGCTTTAGGCAATTTTTGATTGATTTTTTTTAAAGTAAAAGAACTCTTTTTATTATCAATCAAAAGTAAAAGATTTGTAGAAAGTGCCATCATGCGATTGTCGGCTTTTTAGAATCCACATTTCCTAATTGATATCCAGGTATAAACAAGTAAATTGAAATACATAATTGCTCGTATCGGATCGTATTTTCCGGAACCAACCATCATAATGTAGATTTTATGTCAAAAATAATATAGGATTGTCATATCAAAACATCTCCAGATTAGAGGTTTTTTTATAAAAAATAGCACGGAGCAAATTTTTTGGTGACCCGTTGGGTCGTGTTTGTTAATATATTTTATGGTTTAAAAAATATATTTCGTCTGGAAACGGGTGTGGGGTCCACTACATAAATCGGGATCTTATTGGATAATGCATTTTAGGTAGAAGGTATTTTTTTGTATTCTTCTGCGTCTGTGTTATGCGATATCTTCCTCAATTGTAAAGTTATTTTCATAACCTTTTTTAATGAATACGTTATACTTCAAGGTTCAGTCGAATAAATTTTAAAAATATATTCAACCTTATTTCATTTTATGTGATTTTGAAGTAGGTGTGTATTTTTTATATATTTTTTTATTTATGTTATTGTTATCCACGTCATCCATACTTACTAATATTATAAATGTGAAAGTATGTTTGTTTATTGGTTTGTTTGTTTGTTTGTTTGTTTGTTTGTTTGTTTTATTATATGCATATAATTACGCCATACACATTTAATGAACAATAAGACAAAATTATACTGTGGATTTAACCTTCTAGATTACCGTGTAAATAGCATCTAAAAGTATACATTAAGGCGGATAATGTTTGGTCTAGATTATCTAACTTAATGGTTTTTGGTACTTAGAGACAACTAAAGGTGGCTATTCACATATAGATTCTAGAATCGTAGTTAGTAGTGCTTCTTTACAAGCTAAATGTCTTCAATTCGGTTACCGCAATAGCTCGACCCTTTTTCTTTGTTAATACCTAGGTATAGCCGCAGGCAATAGGTACCTAAATGCCTATTGTCTGTATAGGGTTATATTTTGTAGAACCTACAGTTATGACATTATTTCCGTCTTATATGAGCGTAATGGAACGTTATAACGAAATGTTTGAATATCAATTTTTATAGAGATATTTCCTTATGGGTGCTATAAGATATTTTTTACCCCGGTAAAACCAATTTCCTGTAGGATTCATGTACTGAAAAAAATTGTAAATAAATAAAATATACGCACTTTTCTTTTAAAAAAAGCGGTTAATTCTTTTTTTTAAACATACATAATAGGTTAGATTTTAAAGTGAAATAAATATTTCCTATCATTTTTTATAGATAAAATAGTTAGAACAAAAATATCCTTAGCATTATCTTTAATCACGTAAGAACTTTTTGGTATTGTTGTCTATATCGTAGTCGATAAAATAAGCATTTTCTTTTTTTTGTAAAATCAGTATCCTAAGGTCGTAGAAGACAATGTAACCTTTTATATGCAAAAATATTATAATTATTTTGCTATACATCAAATGCAGCTTAGGCTAAATTTGTTCATGTAAAAAGATCTTTCTGAGATACGTATGCACTTGATCATAATGTACTGCGAGCGGATGCACCGAGTCCGTAATAATATTTACATATAATAAGAGTTGAAAGGTAATATCCCAGAGTTTATATTTCTAAAGAAACTAATGGATCTCTACGTATAATGAAATTGAAATAAATATCTGCCTGTGGGCTATAATTGTAAAACCACAATGTTTTTCGTCTATCAGTCTGTTTGTCCTTGATTCTGCGTAGATTTTAACACTAAAGGTTAACACGTGCCAGGCTTTTAGCAAAAATTAATTAGTAATAATTAATTAGTCTACATATTGTAGTAATATAACTCAGTAAATATAATTATATAATTTTCTTGTTAAAATAGGTATTAAATACAAGGAACAGAAAGTCTAATTTATAAAATGTATTCTACAAAATGGTTACATCGTTATAATTAGTGGTCTATTAAAATAGAGCTTTCATTAATTAAAAAGCTTTTAGCTAATAGCTATACACTTTCTTCAAATAGCTTATTTTATTATGTTATGCATTATAATATATACATCTACGTATTTGCTATAAAAACTTAAAAAAATAAATAAAAACCGACTTCCAGGCACTAAAATGTAAAAAATAACTAAATGGAGGTTTTCATTTAGAATAGATACCTAATCAGATATTTTCGAAGTCGGTGCCAGCCGATGCAAAGCAAATCTAATATATTTCGATATGTAAAATACATATATATTTACCTATTAAATATTCATATCCTAAAATATTGTAGGCTAATTGAGAACCTCCTTCTTTTTGGAAGTCGGTTAAAAAAAGTAATAGAATGTAATGTAAAATAAAATAATGCAAAAGAAATGATATTATATTTTTTTACATTAGTTACTTGTAATTAGCAATCCATTGTAGAATTCAGTTTTGCGAAACAGAAACATATTTCGTGAGTGGCGTATTTTTTTGTTAGTTTTGGGGCCAAAATCACACTAATGATGTTGCACTCTATGTCTCGTGACGTCTAAATTCATATTTTTTGTTCTCAATCTCAAAGTGAAAAACTATAAAAAACCAACGTTGTATAAGCATAGATGTTATTAAAAAAGCTAAAAGCTTCCGATAAATCGAGTTGCAAGAGATTTACGGAGCTGGTCTGGAAAAAGCGCAGATCTTGTTATAACAATTGGCATATCGATGGTTCAAATAAAATTTGAAGTGGACATTCAAGTAGAATAATATATAATTTTCGCAAATTAGTTTTATTTTTAGAACGAAGAAATATGTATATATGTTTGTATTGTTTTGAAGAAATATGTAAATCCATACTAATATTATAAATGTGAAAGTGTGTTTGTTTGTTTGTCCTTCTTTCACGTCGAAACGGAGTGACAGATTAGCGTGATTTTGTATGGAGATAGTTGGACGGCTAGAGAGTGACATAGGCTACTTTTTACCGCGGGTGATTATCTTGTTCCCAAGGTAAAACACATTATAATACAATCCAAAAAAATATTTATGATTAGAATTACTTAAAAGTATTAATTGAGTATTAATGCTCTTCAATAAAATTAAATAAATACGTGTTTAAGCATTTTTTGAAATTCATCCTATAAGGGGGTAAAATAGGGGATGAAAGTTTGTATGAAACTGTCTTATTAGGTATTTTTTGTAGTTTTCCCGCGAGTGATGCCGCGGCTTCTGCTAGTATGTATATATGTTGCATTATGATATATAAACATGGTCTATCGACTGAAATTCTCTGTAAGTTCATCTGTGTATATGTATGTATAATGTATATGTACAATTGCACATATTATGTATACTATATAAATATATTATACAAGCTAGCGTAATATATAGGATGATTTGTGTTTGTAGCGCTATTCAATTAAAATGCATTGCTAAGTCGGAATTTAATTCATAATCCACTAAAATATTTAGATGGCCAAATTTAATTCTATAGACTAATCGTGCATTTACTTTTAACGAAGTTAATTTTAAACATATTAACTTTAAATAAATATATTTCATAATATTAAGTATGATAGAATACTAGCGACGTATATTACGTTTTAACGTTTTTTTCTCAGAGATGAGATAGATTAGAAAAAAGTATCCTATATGTTGATCCAGATAACCAGCTATCATCATACCAAATTTCATCAAAATCTGTCCAGTGGTTTTCTCGTGATGCGTTCCCATACATACGGAAATAACACAAAATTCCAAAAACCCATAGATTCGGCCTCTGTATGATATTCGATAATAATGACTGTTTCAATAAGAATTTCCAAAAAAATATTTAATGTACAGATTTGACTCAGGATTTTCTTATATGTATAGATATTTACATTACATTTAACAAGCCAATTATTGTCCAAATAAAAATCTACAACACACCATAAACAAGGGAGTTTAGAGCAAAATATGGTTTACTAAGAGAAGCAAGTTAACATAATCCGGGGCAGACATTACCCGACTTAATGCTTCGCTAAAGCGCCTATCAAGAGATATGTCGTACATGCCTTGTTTGAAATGTTCCCGTATGTAGGAACGAGACAGATGATAGGGTGTTTCAGTGAATTAAATGAAGTTGAACTTGTAAAGTCTTATAAATTGGGATTTCTGAACTAAACTTACGATATATATTTGTCTTTGTAATTTAATATGAAACTAGTGACTGCCTGCTGATCCGTTTACATGGGGTGGGGTTAAAAGATGGTCTATGCTTGTTTTGTCTAAGTCGTAACAGACAGACAGATAGAGGTACTTTCTCATTTATAAAATTAGTATAAGTTGCAAAATTTTTATAGTGCTGCTAGTTTTTATTTGCATCGTTATTTACATATGTCTGTAACCATGCAATAACAATTAATTTTTGTGCTCAATTGAATTGAATTGAACTATTAATTATTTTATTTTCACTTCAGTTATTTCTCAGGATTAAATCGCATTCTATTTTCAAAGATTACCATTTCTATAAATGACTAAGTAAGAGAGCATGAAAATGTCACACCAAAAGAGGAAAATGTCATCGGAACGGATTAAGATGCTTTTTCAATACAATCAATTAATTTAAAAGCCGCTTTATATCGAGCCTAAAGAATATAGAATAAGGAGCTTTAGGCGTATCTTTAGATGACAAGCTTCATTTAAGCTTTGTCTTGTTTTAGTTCGTTAAAATATTATTAGGAATATTCCTTAATATTGTCTTTTGTTTTCAGGAAACATGTCGTTAAAACTGTGAAAGTTGAGTGGGTTTCTAGTTTCTAGTTTAAAACTTCTTAATACTGGTACACTTTATAGCCTACTATGTAGATAAAAGTAATGTAGCGTATATTTAACTACGGCAAGAATGCTAGTTGCATTCCTCACTATAGTGCTATGTCAAGCCTTTGTCCGAAAAATAATGTACATATACCTACATATAGTTTATTAGCAGGTTAAAATATTTCCTTATAAATAAAAGGAGCGTTTGAATTTCCTCACAAGTACTTTTGTATGACAATATATATTTTCTTAGAACCTTTTATGTCGTTCCGTTTATGAGTTCGCCTTATGTTGGTACATTAAAACATATTTATAAATGAATTCTATACATTACAAAAGAGAATATGTATGTGTTTTTCAAGACTCCCGCGCTTAACATCCGCTATTTTGATTTTTTATAAGTTTGGTATTTTTTATAAGGCTAATGTTATGATGTTATGATCAATATCGGTTTAGCCGTTTAGTAATTATGTGGGAACATAAATTTGAACATAGGCCACCGTTGGTCTTTGTCGCACTCTGTTAAAAATAGGTAATATATTTTAATTATTTTACCGACTTCAGAAGTATATAGGTATGTATATTATAATCATGTTTACAAAGAAAAACAAGTTGGGTAAACATTCATTTGCATTAAACCCATAAGATTTACATGACTTACTCAGCTGTATGATTTCGTTAGGTTTCTACACCCTTCTCAATATTTTGTACTATAATAATAAAATGTTTATATATGTTTTTTGGGCATTTTAACAGTATTTCAACAGGGAATTTTTACGAATTTTAATTTAGGTCATTTATAAAGAGACCAGTAGCACAAAATAAAGGACGTGAAATCATGCGATATGTCCGATTGTTACTACATAGTGTATAACATGTTGAGGATTCGATCCCTGAATGGGAACAATCGTATTAAGCATCTACTATTGTGCTAGTATTGATGTGCAAGCTCGAAGATCGATTTAATTGTCTCTAGTCTCTTGTATTATTTCATGGTCGATGAATATTGTAATTTATAATCGTCTTATGTATAAAAAGGAAGAAAATCGAGCACGGCTGGACCAATTCGGCAATTTTTTTTATTCGTTCGGGAAGATTTTTATGAATAGAAAAATTGGAAATATTTTGCGGAAAAACGTAAAATCACATTTTTCTTTTCCCTTACTACTACTTTATAATTATGAACGGAACTTTAAGATTAATATAATACTAATAATATAATATATACTCGTACATAGTCTATCTATTCCTTACTAATCGTTAAAACGTACATAGGGAAGAACCCGAGGGAAGAGAGGGTGAGACGCTAGTATTGGCTCGCTCCGTTCGGATGCACCCCTAGAAGAGATTTTTTCTAACTTAATTTACAGATATCATCATACCGGTAAATTATTTTTCAGGTTATACCTTCCAAGATAATCCCTCTTTGTATTAGTGAAATCATATAAAAATCCGTACAGTAGTTTTTGAGATTAGCCCGAATAATCACAAAGTCACCTTTAATTTATACCGTGTAGTGAAGCTAAACAAGATTTTAGTTCTTCTGAGATCCATTTATAAGTTTTTCTCAAGATTGAGATAGGTTTTTTGAATTGATAGTAGAATCACGAAATTTAGTAAAAAAAGCCATTAATTTGTTATTAATGATATCATTTCACCTATACACATAATAAAATTCTAACTGAATCGAATCTGTGCATTAATTTATAGTTTTTAGAATTTTTGTCTGTTTGTCTGGGAACGCATCACGAGAAAACCACTCGACAGATTCTGAGAATTTTCATGAAATGTGGTATAATGATTGTTGTTAATGATTCTGAGTTAAACATATAGGATACTTTTTACTGCAGAAAAATATCTTATTTCTGAGAAATCTATACTACCCGTTAAAACGTACAATAGGGACGAACCCGAGCAGAGCGTGGGTGAGTCACTAGTATTAAATAAAAATTGAACATATGTGTATTATTAAAAAAATTAAAAGTTCGCGATTTTCATTAAAATTAACAGTTTAATTAACAATTTGTACAGGTGTTATTTGCGGTAACGGGTAACGAGTTCGCGTTTAAAGAAGCGCCGGAGAGTATGAAAGCCGTTATGTCAGCTGTATGGCTCATGACAGAAGCGGCCGGCAACGTTATCATAATCGTTGTCACTAGAATCTTCATTAATTATAAGCAAGTGAGTTAAAACTTTTTTGTTATTATTTCAATATATTTTATTCTAACTACTGATTCTGTCTGTGATGTGTGTTAGGTATTTAGTATAATTATTATTGTATTATTATTATATTAATATTATTATGTATTATTAATTATTGTGATTAGGTATTAAGCTGAGACTATATTTATGAATTTTTATGTGTAATGTGTATGTTTGTTACTCTTTAACTCAGAAATGGCTAGACGAATTTGGATGAAATTTGGTACACAGATATTGTACAAACTGGAATAACATTACATCTCGGTACTAAAATTTACCAAAAGGTTCTGCTGTATATCTATCTATACATATAATAAAAAACGTCAAATAATTCGATTTTTTACATAATATTTTTGGAAAATCTTATTGAAATAGTCATTATTATCGATTCAGAGGCCGAATCTATAGATTTTAGAATTTTTGTCTGTCTATTTGGCTGTCTGGCAACGCATCACGAGAAAACCACTGGACAGATTTTGATGATAGCTACTTAGTTATCCGGGTCAACGTATAGGATACTTTTTACTGCGGGAAAATACCTTATTTCTGAGAAATATATACTAAACGTTAAATATAACCAAATAATATTTTTAGGAAACTCAATCATTTATATACACTGGCATGATGTTTGTATCGGTCGCGATATTTCACTTCATGTCTAAGAGATATCAGTTTGGGGACGCGGCGGAAGCGAAGAAAGAGTGTAGGAGCAATAGCGAAGTTCTCTACCAGCAAGTGAGACAAGCTGAAGAATGTTTGGAACACTGATTGTTGTTGTTTTATTGTTGACATGTACTGTAATAGTGTCGTCGTAAATTAATGATAATTTCTTTTTAAGAAATACATATTAATATTTTCATAAAACTCATTAATTTTATTCATTCCTGAATTAGATAGAAATATAGCTTTTGTGATGTTTGTTGGAGAAAATTAGAGTTAGTTGTCACAATTTTGTTCGGTTTAATTCAGTATTTTTGCTAATGAACACAATTTTGTTAACGATGCAAAAAGAAATGTTATTATAAGGAAATACATAAATTTATCTAATATGACAGCAGACGTACCGATTCACGGGAAATCATGTATATGTATGTGTATTTATAATATTTTTAAAAATAAAATATATAATAATAATATAGTGTATGTAAAGAAGTTTTTTTATAGAGTAATTATTAAAATTTAAAAGTTTGTTGTATTGATTTAAAGTTAAGTTGGGTTACAAGTTGACTTCACATTAAAATAAAATTAACATTATATAAATACATATCACATTAACACAAAGTAAGTACTATCTAGTTCCATGGTAAGCTACGAGGCCTGTGTCATGGATACCAGATTGTTGGTACACCACACATATATAACTTTAAATACATACATATTACAAATATAAAACCCATGACTGGAGTACAAACATTAGTGCTCATCACACAAATGAATTCCCCCAGCGGAACTCGAACCCGCGACCGCTGGCACCGCAAGTAGGGTACCAATAAACAGAGCCAAAGTTGTCGTCAAATAATAATTTAATAACAGCTTTATTGCTTTAACTCAATCATTCATTCACTCAAGTCTTCGCAGAATTCAAGTAATATCAAGAGAAGCAATTTTGTTCAACGTTTATTAATACGTATATAATACATATTAGACTCTCAATGAAATGTTAAGCGTTTTTTTTGTTAGATTAAATAATCGAACAATATTATGTTAACTAAAATAGTCCGTTCATTTTCTTCAGGTGTTTTTATTTTTCTCAATTTTTGTAATATGGATGGATATTGTTGATATAGGTATTAGTTAAATGATAAGCAAATCAAATGTCAGTAATTTACATCTAAGTAAAAGTTGCCTTGATGAAATAAAGAAATATGAAAAAAAAATTAAATAAGAATTTTTTTTAAATATTCCTAATTAGTTACATAGAACATCCTAGTATGCCACTTGAAGAAAAAAGACTGTCAAATATTTTCGTATATTTTAAAACTTATTTATAGATTTTCGTTTAGAGCTTGAGTTTCTGTGGCTTTTTTGCATTTTTAGTTTATTTTCTTTTGAACTAAAGTTATAGACGTTTTATAACTATTTTTCAAAAATAAATGTGGGTTAGGCCATTTTTGTATATTGCATATTTTCATGATTTTTGAAAAAAAAAACTAAAAATACTTTAAATGTAATTATTCTATCATTCCAATCAATAAATAAAAAAAAATAGAATTTGGTTTCCTGATGATACTTGGTATAAAAATTCCTGTATATAAAAGTGATTGAAATTCTTGTCGAATTCTCCTCGCAAAATAAGGTATTTAAAGCTTCTGTGTACTTTGTAATTTTGTTTTCTTATGTAAGAATACTTACTTTACGTACTTTAATAATAATATCTTATTTTCTTGTTAAGCTCCTTTAATTATCAGTTTTAAAACATAAAAAAATAGTAATATAGTTATATCTAATCGTACCAATTTTCTTTTAGTATATAGTAGCTGATACAATTATTTCCAAAATATCCTTCGGGAATTGATGGTATCATCAATATTGCCATTATTAAGAAATAATCAAGTAAAATGTCTAGTTAGCTGAGTTTATTTCGGTATAATAACGCATATTTCATACGAAGTTAAAAGCTGAAATCCCGTGGGAATTCGGGATAAAAATGTAGTTTGTTTATTTCTAGAAGGCAATCTTTTTTCCAATAAGAATTTCGAAATTAATTTAGAGATAAAAAAACAGAGAGCGAGAGAGAGAGAGAGAGAGAGAGAGAGAGAGAGAATCACAGATCGTGAACATGTGACATACAGCTAGAATGTTTTTTCTTGAGCCTTTTGGCTTTATAATATCAGTAAGTATTTCTAAAGCAAGTTTTCCATAAAAGTTATTATTATGTTACACTGGTCTTTGCCCGCAGTTTCACCGCATATTAAGCAGGATAGGACTCCTTATGATGCATTCTATGTCCTTTCTAAATGTCATCGAAATCTGTTAAGTGGTTTTACTGTGAAAAGGTAACAGACTAGACAGAGTTACTTTTATATTTATAATATAAGCAAAGCATGTGTTATGTACTTAATTTAAAAGATGCTACAAGCCCATAAGAAATAGATTAAAATAAGAACCTTTTTAATTTGATAAGTTAATTTTTCTTTTTTTGTTTTCATTAACTTACCTTATTATAACGTGTAATTTAATGTAGATAAATATGAGAATATATATAAATAATTTATTTACAGTAAAGAAAATTACAAATATACTTAATTATATATACAAAACAAATGTACACTTAGTGTACTGTACTGTACAAGTCATGTCCGCGTAGAATAGTGGCAAGAATGCTAGCCGCATTCCCCCGTTGAATGGCAATGCCGATTCTTTAGGCGAAAAATGCACCAGCCCGGGAGCATTGAATATGTACGTCTGATATAGGAAGGTAGTTCGTTGTAAAAGTAGCTGCGTGTGTATGTCTCCGACTGCATAATACTTTTAATGTTTCTTTGTGAACTTATTCTCTTCTTTTTAGTTCGCTTTTGACGCAGTCTCAATTTTTTATTTTTGTAAATATTTTTTTTTATTATAAGATTCACTCTAAGTTACTTAATTCTAAGAGAAATTAATTAAAAAGATAAATTCTTAACTTTTATTCAAGTATTTGTTTGACTCGAGGGTGCGCTACATTTTCTTTGAAATTGTTTTTAGACTTGGTTGTAAAAGGGGACTTATTTTAAAATACACAATCGAACAGCAAATAAACAAAATTCTTTTATAAATAACTAAAGTAATTTAAATTTTCGCAACATCTATTCTAAACTAAAACCTATATAGGACCGCAGAGTGCCTTAATCAAGCTGTATCCTTTGTTCGCTTCTTCGGAAACTTTGTCGTGTCGATTTGGAACTTTGTTATTATGTGAAATCCGAATGGCAGTGTAATAATTTAACACCATTGAGCTAGTTCTCATTATATTTTCTTAGATTTATGTCATTTCTTTTTCTGAACTATTGGTATAAAGCGGGTTCTACAATTTGTATAATTATAATTTTAAACACAGTATGAAAATCAATATTGTGGCCACTAGTGTGTACTACATGCCATGTACAATATACTTGGGTATATAGGATGAGTTAAAGAATGCATAGAATACAAACATACAAAAGATCATTCATTTTTATTTATCGATATGGATAACTATAAATTGGCACTTAATAATCTAATTTTCGTCTTATGTGCAATGAATTCAATGTAACTATTCCACCCTTGAAAACTTATCTCCTTTGTTGTATAGTCCATTCTTAATATTATAAATGTGAAAGTCTGTTTGTTTTTTTTGTTTGTTTGTCCTTTCCCGTCGAAACGGATCGACGGATTGGCGTGATTTTTTGTGTGGAGATAGTTGGATTGCTGGAGAGTGAGATAGGTTACTTTTACCGATCATCTAAATCGCATCGCATTATCTAAATCACGTTATAACTTATAATACAATCCAAAAAAATATTTATGATCAGAATTACTTGAAACTTGGTATTAATGCTCTTCAATAAAATTAAATAAATACGTGTTTTAGCATTTTTCTATAAGGGGGTAAAATAAAGGATGAAATTTAGTATGAAACTACCTTTTTAGATATTTTTTGTAGTTTTAGCGCAAGCGAAGCGGCGGGTTCTGCTAGTAGTTAATAATAGATTTAAATGATAGAGATGTAAGCCGAAGTGATTTTTTTAGGAAAAAGAAAAAGTTTTTTAAGACGTTTGACTTCAGAGTTCAAAGAACATGCGCCACGTGCAAAATTGTAACTTTCTTGGTACTGTGCCGGATATTTTCGATTAAGCTTACATTCATAAGCACTGAACTGAACGTATATCGAAAAAATTGTATTAAACTCAAAATTTCATAGAAGAAAACCTCTGCTGCATTGTCAAATAATATAATTTTGATTTTTCTTAACATGCACTAAGTAAAGTCTAAAAAAACATCTTTATAGATATTAAAGTGTAACTAATATGTTTTTTTTTTGTAATATAAGAATATTAGTTATATCTAAAATTAGTACGGAGAGTAAAAGCTAAGTCTCTCATTTTAACATAATTATATTAATAAGACCATTCTCAATACAAAGTATTTTTAACCATTTCTATATTTATGTATAGGCAGTGGTAGCCCAGTGGTAACGCGGTCGATTGGGAAACCGCGTGAAGCGGGTTCAAATTTCGCACTTCTGATATTTACATGTACGAATCATTTCTAACATAATGAACCTTTTTGAAAGTTTACGAAAGGCATGTAAAGTCCGCCAACCCGCACTTGACCAGCGTGGTGGACTATGGCCAGATTCCCCTCATAGTGAAGGGAGGCCCGTGCCCGGCAGTGGGAAGTTAAAAAGGGCTGAATATAATACTATATTTATATTCATCTTCACCAATATATAATAGACAAGTAAAAATAAGTGAAAATCAAAGTCTCATATCTATCATTTTCTTAATATTTCATTATTAGCGAGGTTTCATAATTACACAGCTTTCTAGTAATGCTAAAGTTCTTTTGTAGCAAAAACCTTTCAATCAGCGTTTGAAGTGAATCCGTCACACGAATGCGGTTTACGGGTCACTGCCTTTATAAGCGGTTTCTAGGCAGTGGAATTTTATCATAGAAAATTTCTTCCATTTTTGAGCTATTGTGCAACATCATAGTTGGTTATGTGGATATATCAAATGTAACATTACATTTCCGTAAATAAAAAAATATACATTATGTTAATTACTAGAGGCATTTATAGAAAGTACTTGGGCGACCGAGCTTCGTTAGGCATTTTTTTTGCAAAATCGTGTTTTTATAAAGGAAGGTAGAAAGATATAAAAATGCGTTTTTTTTTCAGAAAAGGTTCCTTTATACAGTAGATAAACTTAAAAAACCTTATCTAAACACAAAATTTTATCCAAACCGTTGGAGCCGTTTCCGAGATAAACGGAATTTTATATACAAGATTTGCTTATTTAATATTTTAAGTTATTTCTTCGGCTTTGGGTTAGACACATGTTGAAAAGTTTTATGATTGTACTAGATGGTGGTCGAAGTAAAATGCTACTATAATCTACTTAAGTTAAAAGTAGATAGATTGCTTAAAATCCTCTTTTGCAGAATGAGGAGTGACAAACACGTTTTTAGAATAATGTTAGCTGATACATATCGCTAATAAATATATCTTAGACTGGGTTTACACGATAATGTATCGCATGTTTTTTTCAGAATTCATAAACGTAGAAATAGCGAGATATTCGATATTTTCATTCACGTAAAGAACTTATCTACGTGCAGGCAACTTTTTTACAGCTATTCTTTCGGTTTGCTTTCGGAAGCGGTACGCCGTTTTTTTAAAGATAGCATCTTGAAAAAGAGGTAATCACCTCTAGACCTCTTTCCATATTGGTAACTAAAACTTGTACTTTTTTTGATTTTTTTAAATTAAAAAAAAAGAAGTATGTTCTGTTGAGTTTTTTTCAGCAGCCCTATTTAGGACTGAGGCATTTGTTACGAACTGCTTTTAGTTTTTAACAAGCAATAAATGTATTTCTGAGATGCCAATATTAAAATTTCTAATTCTTTTGTCAGAATTTTAAATTTAAATAGTTCTATGTATAATATATGCTCCATTACTTATTCGATATGACATATATATACTGCAAAAATGTGCATTAAAATTCCATGGAACCCAGTTTTATATCCTCCCTTTCTGCTTACTTAGAGATTTCATATAGTTACTTTATGACTTTATATGATAATGATATTAGGCTGTTGTCAGCCTTATATTTTGGTCATCAGAATTATTATCATACTTATATTAAAATAAAAACTTTTTAACAAAAAAATAAAAACCGACTTCAAACAAAAGCACTAAAAAGTAAAAAATAACTGATTGGTAGTTTTCATTTACTATACATACCTAATCAAATATTTTCGAAGTCGGTGTGCTTTGCTTTGTATGGGCTGGCACCGATTTCGAAAATATTTGATTAGGTATGTATTTAATAGGTAGGCTTTAATTACCTAGCCAAAGCACACCGACTTCGAAAATATTTGATTAGGTATGTATAGTAAATGAAAACTACCAATCAGTTATTTTTTACTTTTTAGTGCTTTTGTTTGAAGTCGGTTTTTATTTTTTTGTTAAAAAGTTTTTATTTTTCCCGTTTTAGTGTAGACAGTAGTAGCAAAGTAAGGATTCTAACGTGTTAGGCTTGTCAAATCAAACAAAATAAGCCCAAACTCAAAGTATCTACTATTAGCCGTTGAAGAGTTCCACCTATCCACCTTCTGGCCTTGCCATCAGATCAGGTCAACAACACCGAACCACTGTACTATCAACGGAAATAGAAATACTAGCAAAGTTTCAAGTCAATATGACAATTAGAAGTAGGTTAAATTCATCATTAGTTGTTTTTCCACCCTTAGGGGTGGTATTTTTTTTTGAAATTTAAATGGGACCAATCTGGAAGTATACCCTTTCAAACAAAACAAAAATTGTCCAAATCGGTTAATAAATGACGGAGTTCTGAGGTAACAAACATAAAAAAAAAAAACATACAGTCGAATTGAGAACCTCCTCCTTTTTGAAGTCGGTTGAAAAGTGAAATTTTGTTTCATTTGCTTGATTGATTTGAGCTACAATAGTTTTGTTTGGTGTACGTTAGATACCACGAGAACGCAATTGCGATCAAATGCAAGGTATAATGTAAAATTGATATATATATATACATATATATATATATATATATATATATATATATACATATATATATAATATTTTTCGCTTACACAACCTCAAGAGCAAGCCATTTATACAGTTTAAATTGGCACGTTATGGAAATCATGGCGTTGCAAATAGCCGTTAGCTGAAACGATACTCATCTGAAAAAAATGTTTGGGCAATGTATTTTGATGACTTTAAATTTATCTAAAACATTATAGGCATTTATAAAAACGCCTTGGGCGTAATCAAAAGCGAGTAAAACGCTTAGTGTGACGTTTCTAGCAGAGTTACGAGCTAAATGGGTGATCAAAACGAAATATTTTCATGGTCTTTACTTATGCGCAGCGTGATGTTATGGAGGTCATCCGGTCATAAAACGAAAAAGTAGCGGGAAAGCCTATTTGCTACTGTTCTTACAACTTTGGGTCATTTCTTATTTCGGTATATATTTCTGTAGCTACTTACGGATCTGTACCAACTCTGAACTGAATTTCATGGGGAGATGCTGTCCATTGGTACTATTTAAGTCTAATGATTTCTTTTTTCCTAAATATCATGTCAAATTGAAAACTCGGATTATGCACTTACAATTATTATTAAAATTTGACAAACTTTATGTATATTGTGAATACCTTTTGTTTTTGCGGTTAACGTTACTTATTATTTTTAAATTCTATAACACAACTAACCCGATATCGCTACATTGAAAATGTTTCACAGAAACTATTTCAAAATTGTATTTCTCTTGCAATATTAGGCGGAAAATTGTCCGTGAAAATCTTATTTTCACATTCAATTTCGCTACAATGAAAATCACATGTACGTGTAGTTATGCAGCACAGCAATATTGCTCAGCTGTAGTGGAAATTTTGGAGTTTTATATGAAACTAGCAGCTCACCCTCACTTTGCTCGGGTTCGTCGCTAGGTACGTTTTAAATAGGTATAAATAGTGTATTATTAGCCAACGTTAGCCGTATAATTAACTTTTTTGTTAATTTTTCTGATGTTTAAATATTTATTATCCTATTCCGGACTAAGAGAAATCCAAAAAATCAAATACCATAAAAATTGGTCCAGCCGTTCTTGAGTTATAAAGGGTATAACTAAAACGACTTTGTTTTACATATATGTATTAGCGGCTCACCCTCGCTTCGCTCGTGTTCGCCCTTAGAAAACTACGAATAGAGATCTATTAGTTACCACGGGAACCGTTCATTTTTCCGGGATAAAAAGTAATTATAGTTTTTTAACTGTCCGTGGGGAACTATTTAATTTTCCGGGATATACAGTATCTAAGATGTTGCCCGGGGATATAAGGTACCACCGTACAAAATTTAATTTAAATTGGTCCAATAGATCGGAGATTAGCCCGTACAAACAGACAGAGAAACAAAAAAATTGAAAAAAATCTATTTGTCTTCTTACATCCCCCTGACTCAGTTTTTAGCATTTTTTTGCTATGTACAGACATTCAACGTCTACTGTTTTATTATAGTATAGATATGTAGATGATTAATTGGAGTACAGCACACTTTATTTTTATTACAATTAAATGACATTTGAAATAAAGGCTGTTGCTTTTCGTTCGATGATCGGATGATTAAGAAAAAATTATTCTTCAGACTATTGTCGGTTCGTACGAATGTCTACCACTTTTTTGTTTTCTAATGTAAAATAAGTGATTTTAAATGTTTAATCAAGTTTAATAAATGCAGGAGTTTCTATATGCAAAAAAAACTTCACCTATTGAGCTGAAAAGTTATTCTTTAAGATCAAGAATTTTTATGTCTAAATATAAGAAAAGCGCCCTAAACCTACGCAGCTAAAAATGGATTTTATTAGGAGAATATTACTGCGTCATAATAAAACAAGATAATTCTAACCTATCGGATGATAATTTTTTTAAATTTAAGTCCATTTGATCTTATTAGAAACTTAAAATTTTAACTATCGATTCTTAAAAATCTATATAACTTGACTAGCGACTCAACCTAGCTACATTCGGGTTCGACCCTACTTAGGTTTTAACGTTTAGTATAGATTTCTCAGAGGTGAGATATTTTCCCGCAGTAATAAGTATCCTATATATTGCCCCGGATAACCAGCTATCATCATACCAAATTTCATCAAAATCCCTCCAAAATCCAAATGATGTGGTCACAGACAGACAGACAGAAAAAACTCTAAATACTATAGATTCGGCCTCTGTATCGATAATATTGACTATTTCAATAAGAATTTCCAAAAAAAATATTTAATAATATATTATGTATTTTTTATTTATCCGACTATCGGACGAATAGCATAACATACCTACCATTAAATAAAACTGTCTTTTCCGATTTTGTCGTGGATTTATTGTTCTAAGAAAGTATAATTGAATGATTCAGACATCAATAATTACATATAGTAAACTAAAAAAGCTTTTTATTTATAAATAATTCCTTTTACTTCTTTCTCTATTTACAAGTTTGGGATTTGGACGAATATATATTTATTTTGGTCATATAACTATTTATTACGGTCTAGATACACGTGTACCTTTGAATTTAATTTAGCGCTGGCCTAACCTAACAAACATAACACTTATTCCAGCAACTTTCAAAAGGTAACAAAATTTACTTTACGTATATCTTTATTTATTCAATCATGTTCTACCTGTTGACTTGTCCAGTACCAACTGCGTTCTGTACCTTTAATGTTATGAGCTTAGTATCGTCAATATATAGTTTTAATTTAAAGGTATCATAAGTCATAATCACCACCATATAAGTATATTCCTAGGAATACGGAAAACACAAAATTAGGCAGCTACATACATGGTCTCATTGAGTAATGGCCCCATAAAGCTTTTAAACAAAATATTTAGAAAGTCCTATGTAATGTTTAAGCAGTTTTATAAATAATATTCTTTATTTTTTATTTACTTTACTAATATATATATATATATATATATATATATATATATATATATATATATATTAGTAAAGTGAATTTGAATTTAAATAACTTTGTATTTCTGTTATGCGGGAGCTGACAAATGAGTTGTCAGAATTAGGGATAATTTGGGGTGACAATTTATTGATTGATTAGTGATGTAGGACATCATCATTAATCTTAAAAGCTGATGGACGAGCTTTTATCAATAAATATGTTACTAATCTAATATTTTCTATATGCGATAAAATCATTAAAATGTATCTATAGAAAGAAGCGATAGCTATGAATTTATTTTTTAAGGTAACTTTACCTTTTAAGAAAAGTGACGGAGTTCGATTTCTGCAACGTGTAAAGTTATTTGTCTGCCCAGTTTGTTTGAAAGTCAAAACTTCGTATCGATTTACTCTAAAGTGAAAACTGTGTAGCATCCATATACTAGTACGTCTGTTTTTTTGAAATCATTTTCTATTGTATCTCTTATTTAGTAGTTCCTGAGATTAGTGCTTTGAAACAAACAAACAAACCTCTTTATAATATAAGAATAGCTTACATATTCGTTGTTTTTCCCTCTAATTAAGTTTAGTACCATTCGAACCTGTATATAGTAAAATGTAACAGGGTCAGCCCGAAACATATTCCGTTTCAGACTAAAACTATTTTATTCTAGTTTTTTTTTCTATAATAATGAATACTGAGTAACTAACGCCTTTCTTTATAGATTATTATTTTGTTAGGTTTTGAAGTTCTAAGCCAACACGATGTCCTCTAACCGATTTCCAATCATTAGCCAACTGCGTAGGAGATATTAATTATTATATTGCTCAAGTATACAAATTCGATAATTCGAAATAGAAAGTCGCAATAAATTAACTTGGTTCGACCTGGGACTCGAACCCAGGACCTCCGGATGCATGCTAACCTCTAAACCACTGAGGAAGTAAACCAACATAACTTACATGAGACAAACGCTCGATTTTTGATAATATCTCGCCGTTGCCCCATTTTGTCCAGTGTAATTTATTTATAAGTAATTAATCTGTTCTGGGACGGGAAGTATTGAAGATCTATTATGTGATAAGTATCATAAATAACTATAGTAACTTAGCTTGTTTATTTATATTGTGTACAATATGAACTGATTTGTTTGTTAAATTAAATGAAACCGTAAATGGCTTTGTTATATATATTGAATATGTCATAATAATGCTATTGTGGTGCACAATGCATTGCAGTTGATTGCAGTGAATTTATGATCAAGTTATTGTTTCGTACGTTTTCCAGCGCTAGGCCCTTTTATTTATTTTCTAAATAAATTACTTAAAATATTACATTTTCATTATTATTGATCGATTTCCAAAAGGAGATACTCCAATCGGTTCCTTTTTTGTGTGTTTTGATTATCTTTATTTTTTAATTTAATAGGATAGACTTCTGTATAAAGTTTAAGAGGTTTTTTAGTTTTTTTAGGTATTGATGCAAATTTTAAGTTAAAAAGTTATCTATCTGTGTCTGTGAAATCACTTCAAAATGGGTTAAGCCATTTTACACTTTAAAAACCATGCGAAATAACAAAGAATATAATAAGGAATACTAAAATTTCAAGAAAAGGAAGGATGAGAAAAATGATTTATTATTTGGATTCAATACGCAGCGAAATACGTACAACAAATAGTCACGTTCTCTATGATTTTATATGTTAACACCAACACCACCACCAAACACGTGCCATATCTTCGCGAGTATTGCACTGTGGAAATATTTTTCCTGTCTGTTTGAACAATTTGAAATTCAATATTTTGTAAAGGAATACTCGGTTTGAATGCTTAAGTTTAATAACTTTGTGGACTGAGCTTTAAAAATATTTCTTAGTCTTAAGAATTAAGATACACGTTATATTTAGTATAGACGTAATAAGCAGGTAATTTGTAAGAAGAAAGGTTTTTTAATACATTCGATTAAACAATTTATTTAAAAATATATATTTAATGTTCATTTTTTTAAAAACCGCTGGACCGATTTCGATAAAATTTATATGGAACCACCTGAAAAGTGATACCCTTTGAAACAAAAAAATTCCAAATCGGTTCAAGCGTCTTTGAGTAATCGGTGAACATACTTAAAAAAAAGAGTCCGACGTATTGAAACTCCTTTTTGGAAGTCGGAACCCGAGCGAAGCGAGAGTAAATCGCTTGTCATTCATAATAAATTTTGTATCTTACTATATTACTATTTTTTTGTTTTAAAATAATTTTAAAGAATACTAAACCATTAGAGAATATTAAAACATTTCGTTATAATGTTTTATTAAGTTATAAGTTAAATGGGTGATTAATTTGAAATATTTTGCACAGGGAGTTGTTATGGAAGAAAATTGTGGCAAATGTTTGCTTTTTACATTATTAATTTAAAATGTGCTTTAAAAACCAATAGTTGTTTTAAATTGAAATGAATCGTCTTCTAAGAAGAGTCCAAGAAGCTAACAAATATCTAAAAGGAGGTAGGGTGAGTGCTGAATGCCTGTCATTTCTTTTTTATAAAAGAATATTTTATTCAATAAAAATATTGGCGGAGATCAAAAAACATACGTATAATTTTGAAAGAATAATTTTGAATATTTAGTAGTGCTTTTAAACTCCTTTTCAGTTAAAAAGTATTTTTATTAACAAATTCTTAAATTAGATTTCGTGACTGTATTGAGCGGAATAATATTCCACCAGAATTACCTGTTGAGTAAACTATGTTTTTGTCCTATAAGCTAAAAACATTTACCGTTCCACATAATCAAAGGGTTAATACATATAATAAAATTGTAACTAAGCCGAGTCTGTACATTAAATATTTTTTGCAAAATCTTTTTGAAATAAACATTATTATCGATACAGAGGCCCAATCTATAATTTTTAGAATTTTTGTCTGTCTGTCTGTCTGTCTGTTTGTCTGTTACCGGATCACAGAAAAACCACTAGAGGGGTTTTGATGAAATTTGGTATGATGATATCTGGTTATCCGGGTCAACATATAGGATAATTTTTACCGCGGGAAAATATCTCACTTCTGAGAAAAAATACACAAACTGCAATGTAAGAGTATTTTTATTATTATTAATGTTGGGTGTGGTGCCGAGGTCGGCCCTAGCTACGTCGACCAGTTTTGGTCCATTGTAGCTCCCTTTATAGTGAGTTCAAAGTTCTCCGCTTAGTCCTGTTGACTCCAGGAACTTCCAGATTTTCTGAGCGGGGAGCATCTGTATCTCTTCCGGTTGCATAATATGCTGCCCTAGATAGATACTTCTGCGGTGCATGAGTGGACCGCACGAGCAGAGGATATGCATAGCAGTTTCCTCTGTCTCATGGCATAGTCTGCACATTGCGGTCTGACTGAGGCCGAGGGTAAACATATGTTTATTGAGTTTGCAGTGACCAGTAAGTATTCTGGTTACTGCACTGGTTTTATACTTGTTGAGTTGAAGCAACTCTTTTGTAAACTTTTTGCGATATCCCTTAATTAGCGCTTTAGAGTGTATTTGTCCAGAAGTGGATTGCCACTCTTGAAGTGCTTGGCGATTGCAGTGAATTTTGAGAATTGAATAGGCATGTTGTTTTGCAATGCCACAGAATGGTTCTGGGCCACAATCTGGGGTTTCAGCGCCCCTTCTTGCCAATGCATCAGCCTTTTCATTCCCATCTATGCCTGAGTGACCCGGGACCCATCTGAGGGTAACTCTGTTGGATGTGCCCAGGACATTCAGATTATCCATACAGTCTTTGACCAACTTAGAGTTGGTCTCAAGAGAATCTATAGCCAGAAGTGCTGCTTGGCTATCTGAGTTGATGTAGATATTTTGGTTTCTAAGCTTCCTCTCCAGGATGACTTCAGCACATTTGTTGATGGCGAAGACCTCGGCTTGGAAGATGGTGGCCTCCTTGCCCAGATTGACACTCATGTCAAATCTAGGCTTAAGGCCATAGATGCCGCACCCTACATCAGATCCTTTCTTGGATCCATCCGTAAACCAAACATGACTGCCCTTTTTGTGAGACTCTTGGTTTTTTAGCCACATGTCCCGGTTGGGAAGATCTATTTGGTACTGTTTTGCGAAGTTAAACTCTGTACTCATGCCATCGACTGGCATTTTCAGAGTTTTGTGTTCGAATGTCAACTCCTTGAGTTTGTTCATATATTGCGATTGCAACTTTACATTCGATTGTGTACAGAGCCTGTAGAGGCAAGATTTAGCTTCTTTTTGCACGTGGAGATATAGCGGAGCTATGTCCAACAATGCATTTAAAGCGTCGCCTGGTGCCGAGTGGAAGGCTCCCGTGATGATTAGACATGCCATCCGTTGTATGCTGTCTAGTTTACTCTTAGTTGTCTTTTGTTCGGTTTTGTTACACCATACGACTGAGGCGTATGTTATGATCGGCCTTACCACGGCGGTGTACATCCAGAGAGCCATTTTGGGCTTGAGGCCCCACTTGGCTCCAGCCATTCGACAACATATCCAGAGGGCCATTTTGGCTTTTTGTATAATGTTGTTGAGGTGAGAGTTCCAGGTCAACTTTTGATCAATAGTGACTCCAAGGTACTTTACCTCATTTGATAGGTTAAGGGTTTTGCCATTGAGTCTGAGTTCGGTCAGCCTTTCAAGCTTCCTTTTCCTGGTAAATGGTACAATAACTGTTTTATCAGCGTTTATTGATAACTCATTTTCTCTGCACCATCTTGTGATGGTATTGAGAGCTCCTTGTAACCTGGTGGAAATTGTGTTCAGGCAGGGACCTCTTACTACTACAACAAAGTCATCTGCATAGCCCTGTGTATCGTAGTCGAGATCTGCCATGATTACAAGTAGTAGGTCTACAGCTAGTGTCCATAATAGGGGTGAAAGCACTCCTCCTTGCGGACAGCCTCTTGTAGTGTAGAAGTTGTGCGAGTGTTCGTTTAACGTAACTTTCGCACACCGGTTGGAGAGCATATATTCCACCCATCTGGTGGTTGTGATATCAACACCTTTTGCATTTAATCCTTTCAGGATGGTTGCCGTAGGTGTGTTATCAAAGGCCCCCTCAATGTCCAAAAATGCACATAGAGCTGTCTGCTTATCCTCTAGGGACCTTTCTGCCTTGTCGATCAGAGCTACTAAGGCAGATTCTGTGGATTTACCCTTTTGGTAAGCATGTTGGTTGCAGGAAAGTGGTCTAGCCACAAGATACCTTGTTCTAATGTGCTGATCGATTACTTTTTCCATTGTTTTTAATAGGAAAGAAGTAAGACTAATAGGTCTAAAGGATTTGGGCTGAGAGTAGTCGTTTTTACCGATCTTCGGTATAAAGATAACCTTGACCTTAGTCCAATGTAAGAGTATACTAATATGTAAAACTTAAGAATTTGGTTTTTGGTCATCTGAACTAGGGCGGAGCTGCGGGTAGTGCTAGTTAGTATTATATAATATTGTCATGTTCAAAAACCAAAATTAATAGAAATAAAATGTTTTCTTTCCACGAAATGTACGAGCTTTCTGTGAATATGTCAGAGTATAAAACAATTTAACATGTATCGAAGATAAGCCAGTTTCTAGAGTATCGCAAGTGGAACCTATTAAAGTTTAAGGTAAGAAACACTTAGTATTCTTAGTGAGTGTTATTTTGCTCCCTCTTGCTAGTTCATCAGTATTCATAACTTCGATAACTATTTTCGATTCGATTTTCTTACCTTGCATATTGGTTACTAGCGGTTCACCCTCGCTTCGCTCGGGTTCGCCTCTAGACAGACAAAATCAAATCTATTCCCACGGGAAACGTACATTTTTCCAGGGTAAAAAGTAAGCTATTTGTTATTCTGATGTATGAACTTATATTATTGTAAAGTCTCATTAAAATCCAATCAGTAGTTTTTGTGTACTAAGCTGTATAAGTTACTATAGTTTTTAACTATCCCACGGGAACTTTTTAATTTTCCAGGATGAAAAGTATCTAAAACGTAGACCAGTGATATAAGGTACCACCATGCAAAATTTTATTTAAATCTGTTAGTATTATTAACTTCAATTTAATATTCAAAAATTAATCTTAATTAAATAAGTAGTTGTTATGACTAATATTGGCGAAGTGTATTTAAACTGCGTAACTTTGCTATTTCTGTTCTGTTAACGTCTGTCTCTCAAAGTGAAAATATTCGGTTGTGTGATACCTTCCTAGTGTTAATTATAAAGTTCAAATATATAAAGTCTATTTAAAAGTGAAGTGTTTCGTTTCATTTAAGTCCATAACCCAATAGGTTATGGGCCCAGAGGCTTCAATGTGTTAAAAGACTATTTAAAAGTGATATAACGTGATATTGAAATACCTTCATAAAAAAAATAAAAAAATATATGCATTTGTAAACGATGGAAAATTTAAAGATAAAAAGGAACATTGCACCGTTTAACGGAGAAAAATATAGTGTGTGGAAATTTAGAATACGTGCACTACTTAACGAAATGGACGTTTTAAAAGTGATTGATCAAGAACCGCCAATTATATTGTGCAAGGATTGGGAGAATAGTAATCGAATAGCGAAGAGTATTATAGTTGAATATCTTTCCGATTCATTTCTTTGTTTTGCTAAAGAAGACAGCTCAGCTCGACAAATTCTAAGCAGTCTTGATGCAATATATGAACGTAAAAGTCTTGCTACGCAATTAGCATTACGAAAGAAATTATTGGGGTTAAAATTACAGGGAGATACACCATTAATAAGACATTTTATGATTTTCGATGATTTAATAACGGAATTAATGGCAGCGGGAGCTAAGTTAGAAGAAACCGATAAAGTGTCACATTTATTACTTACACTTCCAAATACCTACGATGGTGTTATAACTGCTATAGAAACTTTATCTGAAGACAATTTAACCTTATCTTTTGTCAAGACTAGACTGTTGGATCATGAAGTAAAATTAAAGAATGAAAGTTGTGATACCAGTAAAAAGATTTTACAAATAGAAAACAAAAACGACAGTTATAAAAGAAGAAAATTTGGTAATCAAAAACCGTTAAATAATTATTATCAACAAAACAATAAATTAAATAAAAGGACGAAATCATATATTGAAAAATGTCACCATTGTGGACGAAAAGGACATATGAAGAAAGATTGTTATTATTTTAAAAGGCTGAATCAACAGAAAAAGACAAGAACAGTGCAGGCAGTTGAATTGACTCCAGAATCGACATCACAACTAAATAATTCTTCTGGATTTGCATTTATGATGAAACAACAATTTTTAGGACAAAATGTGCAAGAAAATGAGTTAATATTTTTACTAGACTCGGGAGCATCAGATCACATCATTAACAGGGATGTTCTTTTCATTAAATATACTAATTTACAAACACCTGTAAAATTATCTGCTGCTAAACACAATCAATTTATTTCAGCTATTAAGCGAGGAAGTATTAACGTTATAAGCGACATGGATGTTCAAGGGGTTTTGGAGGATGTACTCTTCTGCCCAGAAGTCCCGTACAATTTATTATCCGTTTCGAAGATACAACGAGCTGGAATGACGGTGATCTTTGATCAAGGAGGTGCCCAAATACTCAAGGATGGTAAAACCATAATACGAGGTAAGCGTATGAACAACTTAATTGCTATAGAATTTAGAATACCTTACATTTGTCAATCTGTTTCACAATTGCGTAACAGTAAAAATACTTATGAATTATGGCATCAACGTCTAGGCCATATTAGTAAAAATATTTTTTTTAAATTAAAGAATAATAATATTGTTGATGACATAAATCTAATAGAATCTATAATTCCTAGTGATAGCTTGTGTGAGGCTTGTATTAACGGAAAACAAACACGGTTGTCATTTAATAAGGCTAAGGATAAAAATTATGTTGATCGACCATTATTCATAGTTCATACGGATGTCTGTGGGCCTATCACTCCTACTACTCTTAACAACAAAAATTATTTCGTATTATTTGTTGATCAATTTACTCATTATTGCGTTACGTACCTCATAACATATAAATCAGATGTATTTTCAGTTTTTAAAGATTTTGTTGCGAAAAGTGAAGCGAAGTTTAATTGTAAATTAGTTAATCTTTATAGTGATAACGGTAGGGAGTATTTATCTACTGAAATGAAAAATTTTTGTATTGAAAAAGGGATTACTTACCATTTAACTGTACCAGGAACCCCACAGCAGAATGGTGTTTCAGAAAGAATGGTTAGAACTATCACTGAAAAGGCTCGTACTATATTAAATGGTGCTAAATTAGATAAAGTTTTTTGGGGTGATGCAGTTTTAACTGCCGTTTATTTAATGAATATAACACCGACTAAAGCTTTAAAAGTCTCTCAAACACCATTCGAGCTATGGCATAATAGGAAACCTAGTATAAAATATTTAAAAGTTTTTGGTTCTACTGTATATGTCCATAATAAAACCAGTACGTCAAAATTTGATGAAAAGTCTTGGAAAGGAATACTGGTGGGCTATGAACCAAATGGGTATAGAGTGTGGAATGTAGAATGAATGAATGAATGAAGAAAAATATGTTATAGTAAGGGATGTTATTGTTGATGAGACAACTTTCATGCATACCAGGCCCGTCTTAAAGCCTGAAAGGAATAATATTGAATATTCCTATAATAAAACTGATGCATCTAAATCAGTGTCATTTAAGTCTCAGGAGTCTAGTAGCTCTAAATCAGATAATGATAAATCTGATGTTATAAGTAACAGTCCCACAAAATTTCGCAAAATTAGTGATGATAATTTAACTTCACAATTAGATAGCAATCTTAACCAAAATACTGATAGTATAGTTGAGCTTAGGAGGAGTGATAGATTAAAAAACAAACGCCCAATTTGTTATGATGAAACTGATAATGATTATTTAATGTATGCTCAATTCTTATGTAATATACCAAATTCCTATAATGAAATAAAATCTCATCCTGATAGAACATTATGGGAAAATGCAATTCAAGATGAAATAAAATTACTTTTAATCAATAAAACTTGGACGTTAGTTCCAAAACCAAAAGATAAAAATATTATAGATTGTAAATGGGTTTTTAATATAAAAAATGATGAATTTGGAAAACCCATAAGGTATAAAGCCCGTTTAGTTGCCAGAGGATTCAATCAACAATATCTATGTGATTATAATGAAACCTTTGCACCGGTTGCAAGAATAGCTAGCTTTAGATTTATTGTTGCCTTTGCTAATCAATTTAATTTGTTAATTCACCACTTAGACGTAAAAACAGCATTTTTAAATGGTAACTTAAATGAGGAAGTTTATATGAAAGTACCTGAAGGTATAGTAAGTAACAATAACTATGTGTGTAAATTAAACAAAGCATTGTACGGATTGAAACAAGCAGCTAGATGTTGGTTTCAAGTTTTTGAACAGGTGCTAAAAGAAAAAAAAATTCAAAATTCGTCAGTTGATAGGTGTATATATATTTTAAATAATGGTAATGTGAGTAAAAATGTTTATTTAGTATTGTATGTTGATGATGTAGTAATAGCTTGTGGTGATATTAACATACTGAATGAAATAAAAAGTTATTTAATGAAAAGATTTCAAATGACTGATTTGCAACAAATTAAATTATTTCTTGGTATTAAAGTCACCAGGCACCACAACAATATAATAACTTTAGATCAGAGTTCTTATATTAAATTTATTTTAAATAAATATAATATGCAAGATTGTAAGCCTATAAGTACACCTTTAGAAACTAAAGTAAATTATGAAGCGCTACAATCAGAGGACACTTATAATGCACCATGCAGAAGTCTTGTGGGCAACTTAATGTATCTCATGTTATGTACTCGTCCTGATCTAAGTACATGTATCAATATATTAAGTAGATATACTAATAAAAATAATAAAGAATTGTGGAAGTGTCTAAAAAGAGTACTAAGATACTTAAAAGGCACAATTAATTTAAAATTAACTTATCGAAAGTCTAGTGACTATGATAATATATTAAGTGGATATGTAGATTCTGATTGGGGTGGTAGTGATAATAGTGATAGAAAAAGCACTACGGGTTACTTGTTTAAGTTATTTCAACAGTGTACAATTACTTGGAATACAAAGAGGCAAGCATCTGTAGCAGCTTCTTCTACCGAAGCTGAATATATGGCTTTGTATGAAGCTGTTAAAGAGGCGTTATGGCTTAAGTCTCTAGCCACAAGTATTAATTTATGTATTACAAAACCCATAGCAATTTATGAAGATAATAATGGGTGTATTAGTATTGCCAGTAATCCAAGTAATCATAAACGATCAAAACACATTGATATAAAATACCATTTTTCTAGGGAACAGATTGAAAGAAATATAATAAAATTAAATTATATTCCAACAGGTCAGCAATTAGCAGATGCACTGACTAAGCCACTTCCAGCAGTGGCTTTTCAACAATTAAGGTTGAATATGGGTTTAGAATAACCATTATATTTTTGTTTTTTTTTTTTTTTATATTTACAAATTGTTAACTAATTTTACAAATGTTGTCTTTGTAATTAATTTTTTTTGTGATTATATGGTCTGGTCAGGTTTTCCTGGGTTTTCCTGGCCCTTAGCAACAAATGTTGGACCATAATGATTTTAATACTCCCAGGGAAGCATTAGGAAGGTTTCTATGATCTTATATGTAAATAATATGTTACCGATTAATTTTTGAGGGGGCGTGTTGGTATTATTAACTTCAATTTAATATTCAAAAATTAATCTTAATTAAATAAGTAGTTGTTATGACTAATATTGGCGAAGCGTATTTAAACTGCGTAACTTTGCTATTTCTGTTCTGTTAACGTCTGTCTCTCAAAGTGAAAATATTCGGTTGTGTGATAACTTCCTAGTGTTAATTATAAAGTTCAAATATATAAAGTCTATTTAAAAGTGAAGTGTTTCGTTTCATTTAAGTCCATAACCCAATAAAATCAGTCCAGCGGTTTCGGAAATTAGCCCGTACAAACCGATAAACAGACAGAGAAACAAAAAAAAATAAAAAAATCTGGATTTTTTCTATTTATCTTCTTACACCCCCCTGACTTGGTGTTTAGCATTTTTTTCCATGTACAGACATTTCACCTCTACAGTTTTATTATATGTATAGATATGAGCACGTTAAAAAGCGTTTCGCTACGAGAATTACATACTTGATTGATTAATGATTGTTTTCTCCATTCATATTCCATGAATTCTATAAAAAATTACGCTGAATAATAGATCTATTTATGTTAAAACAAAGGACAAATAAACAAACTTATTTTCGTGCGTATAATATTGGTTAATTAAATAAATATATTGCTTAAAAGTAATATCTTATAGTGACTCGATGTATTGGAGTAAAAAAATGCCTTTGTAACTTTCCGTCACGTCTATCTCTATGTTAATAATCCGATACTCTGTTACTGCAGCATAGAAAGAAAAATGAACAAAAACTTTTGTATTTACAATTCTAACTCTTTTCTTTAGAGACTAAAGTTGAAAGTGAAGTCAGGAGAACAAATGCCAAATTTAAAGTCTCATCTTTACCTTAGGCTCGGTTCAGGAGATTTGGTAATGATTCAGTGGGTTGTGCTTGGCTTATTTCCAATACAGCGCCTATTGGCTGTATTTTGACTTAGAAATTGTTTCATAAGCTTCAGTACAACGAGAGAATATTCGTTGTGTATAAATTCCACTTCAATGTTTACTAACTTGTTTTAAGGAAGCGAGCTTTTTAGGATATTAGTGCCAAACTTATTCTGGCGATGTTCCAAAATATCATAAAAGCTTGTTTTAATTTTGAATTTTTCACAAAAATGCTTTTAGCTTACGCGCAGTGGACAAATTTATTCTGGAAACGTTAAAATTGAGTTTTGGAAAATGAATTTCAGGAACGACCAGTGAAATTTTAATGGATTTTTATATCGAAATCGTTGTAGAGTCAATATTTGCATTTATAACAAACTTATTTTTCATACGTTTGTTTGTGTTACATAGGTAAGTTAAGTTAGAGTTAGAGTAAGCATATAGATGCTTCTTCTAAAAATATGTTTTCATAATATACTTAACTAGAGACTAAACCTCGTTTCGCTCGGGTGCATCCCTAGGTACGTTTTAAATAGATATGAACAGTTATTAGGCAGCGTTAGCTATATAATTCTTTTTTTTTTCGTGAATTTTTTGCGATGTTTTAATAATTATACTGCTATTCCGGGTGAAGACAAATCCAACAAACCAAAAATCATAAAAATCGATCAAGCCGTTCTTGAGTTATAATTGGATAACTGTGTTATAGGGAAAAACCCAAGTTTGTTTTTAGTTAGTTCTAGAAAGCTCAATATTGCTAATAATTCGATCAATTCTCTCTTCTCTTTTAACATTCGTATGTGTAATGTATTTATTGAGATAATTACTTATTTAGTGTAACAGAACCTTATTTAACCACAGGGGCGTAACTAAATTGGTTTGAACGAAAAATGGACGACTATTTTCTATACATATAGCTGTTCGATAATCAATCTTATTCAGATAAATTAAAGTCTATTTTACAGTAAACATAAAGATATTTTCTATACGCTTAACCATTCATCCGTAAGTTAATATCAAGATGGACAAGCTAAGGGTAGTTTTTGTTGTTTAACCGTCGATAAATACGAATTTTCTCACCTAATATGTTATTTGTTGAAGGACTACATTTCGATGTACATATGTGGTAAATAAATACGTACCTCATTACATTTAAAGAGGTTATTTTTTAGACTGTGAGTTGTGTGTGTGTTATGAGGATAACTGTGTGCTAACTAATAATATTTATTTTATAATACTTTCTTGGATTTACCTACTCGAATATTTGACATTTTAAATAAAACTATCTTTTCGGATTGTTTTGCGGATTTATTTTGATTTTTGGTTCCCGACGTTTCGAATGCTTTACAGCAATCATGGTCACCGGAGAGACTAAGGTTATAGACGTCTCAAACACGTATACCGACTTGTTACAGACAGTGCCTACCCACTATTTTACAAAGATGATTTCAAAAAATTGAAAAATGGCACTAAAGTACCTAACACTATTTGTTGATTTTTATTTCTAAAAATTTTTTTTTAATAAGTATTATAATTAAATATAGCAATATTATTTATTTCATTTTAGCTGTTATTATTATAAATATTAAAATTTTTATGTAAAACTTTATTAATTACTAATATATAAAGAAATTAAAAATTAAAAATATTAATTATTTATCTAAGCAATATTATTGTTTTATATTATGTCATTTAAAAGAAGTTAAAGTTAAAATATTTTTAATAATTATTTTTTTGATTTAAAGTCTCTTAGAAAGTATAATTTATATTTATTATATTTAGCGTTTAATGTAGATTTTTCAGAGATGAGATATTTTTCCACAGTAAAAAGTATCCTATATGTTGACCGGGATAGCCAAGCTATCATCATGCCAAATTTCATCAAAATCTGTCCTGCGGATTTTCGTTATAAGTTCCCAGACATATAGACTTACAGACAGACGGACAGATAAATCTTCTAAAAACTATAGATTCGGCCTCTGTATTGATAATAATGTCTATTTCAATTAGATTTCCCAAAAAAATTTAACGTACAGATTCGGCTTACTTACAATTTTATTATATGTACAGCTATAGATAGATAGATGAAATGAAAAATTCCAATTTTGCTTACACTTAGTCTCAGCCAGCCAGTACTTAATGCCAATAGTTTCTGTTGAAAAACAGATGGACAAAATTTATATGCGTAACAGTTTTGGTTTTTAATTAGTAGTTCTAGGGAATTGGGAGTTCTAATATAACTACGTATGTATTTATAAATATTGTCTTTATAATATATATTTGTCTCTATAATATTGGTTTTTACTTTTTACATATTTTTATACACTATAAAATAAAATATAATATTATCTATATATAAACTGGCAACTACAAAAGCAGTTCAGTACCTTTTTAACCTCTTTGTAAATCGGTTTTCTTTTTTTTTGCTTAGTAGCTTTTGACGAGCTTTAGTGTTATCAATAAAAAAATTGGAATCAGTTTTTTTATATGGATAGGTAAATTCTATCCCTATATGTATATATATATATATATATTCCTTAAATTTTCAATAACGATTGTGCTCGAATTTCGACCGATTATTGAACACTAGTAAAAAAACATAGTACATACATACATATATACACGTAAGTCATCTCACAGTGTAAAATGAAAGAATATAACTTTAAACAAAAATGTCACGGAACAAGAAAAGTGTTACAAACAAGCATTTTTTGTACCGTCACCACTTGAATACGATGTCGGTTGATGGCGTGAAATGATTTCGTCTTCGCTCAATTTGCCCCTCGTGAGTGATCGCAAATCTCAGAGCCTATCTCGTACAGATAGCCCATTTGTCATTGCCCGATCCTTCACATCGATTTCATGTACGTTTGCACATTGTTAACCTACTTCTTTGTAAGTGAAAACGAGTTAGCGTAGTTTGGAGACGTAGCAATTTTTGGGCTGATTTAATCAGAAAAATTGACTAGTTTTCGGTGAAGATTAGAATTAAATATTCGAGTACAGGCAATACTACAGGCAGTAGTTTTTTTCTTAGATTTACGCAAATATTTAACATTTGCAATAAAACAATCTTTTAGAATTATTTTCGCAGACATACTGCAGATAGTAATCAGTTATACATTTATATCTGTTCGTCGCTTGTTAACTTTAAACGTTTAAACCGCTAAACAGATTTCTATGCAATTTAACAAGGATATAGGTTAAATCCTGGGGACGGGAGTTATCTACATTTTATGTGCCTCGGACAAAAATAAGTTGTATTCGCAAAATCATCTAATAAATTAATTAAGCATATATGTAGTTATTGTACATATATCATATATTTACTACCCAATAACTCGTGAATAATATAATTTGTTGCGTTATTTAGACGTCAATACTTGAGCCTTGGCAAAATACAAATATGTGACCGAGTGGAAACTATATTTGGAAATCAAAGTCTCTCCTGTTGACCTAAGTGGTACCTTTCAATTTGCGTTTTCTGATATCAAGGCCATGAGAAAAGCGGTTTCTTATTCCTATGTATAAGTTTAATTTATAAAACAAAATAATACTACATAAAATAGACTAGAGATTTTCGTAATAGTAAAATCTGATAATATTAAATGGTGTAGCAGAAATGTTCAAAAAGGAACTCTGCGGCCGGTCAAGTTAAAATGATAAACTATATCATAAGACATCTGAAAGAAAATTAGTTATAATGTAAATGTAATTACACACATGTCGACACTAAAGCACATATAAGTTTGCTATTGTAAGAGTACGCTTGTCATTCGCACATTCCATTTAAATACACCTTTTTACGATTTTTTTCAACTATCGATTTACCCTCTTGATTTAGGTGCCTCCCTGAATCCCATACAGTGCCCATATGTAATGAGTTTCTCAAGATTATAATCTATTTAATTCAATTTTATTGTTAATGGCTTGAAAACACGTTCAAGTTGAGCACAGATTACTTCGCCAATGTCACATAAAATGGAGATGACACGAAGAAGATTAGTCGGTAAAATAAGACATACATACTCTATGTGTGGACTTTAAATCAATCCAGCTTTTTTAGAGGGAAGGCATAACGCACAAATGCAAACATTCCCCTCAGTTATAGTTTAGTAAAGAATGAAATCGTTGTTTTTTCTGCAGCTCGTATACTTAATCTCTTTGGTAACATCTTAAGTTATACATACGCCATATATTTGCTATAATTCTGTTATAAAAATATTATTAATAAAAATACGCTATTTGCGTGGCCGAGCGCACTACGTATGCTTATATTTCATATTTTCCCATCCGTAACATTGTGGGATTTCTCGATGAAATTGAATTACTCATGCTGTGCAACCGAGCTTAAGTTCAGACTAGATCAAGTCAAGCTATTAATATTGTTTTAGAGCCAATTGTCTATTTTTGACCGACTTTATAGAATAAGAGGTACTAAATCCACGTGTATGTTTTTTGTGTATAATATGTTACGCGATATCTTCCAGTAGCGAAACTGTAACGCGAACACTAATAATATTTATTGAGTGAATATAAAAATTAGTATTTTATTATATTTATAATATATATTTTTACTTTACTCATGTAATGTCATATTTATTCACATCAAGTTAGTCCAGTCCTAAAAAAATATTTACGGAACGCATCTCTACAAATAAGTAAACCTTTGCTTATAGATATTGCTTAAAGCTTCTATCTAAAACTGACATGGTAAGTTTTAATGTAGTTCATTTAAATATTGAACGTCGAGACCTTTGTTAAAAAAGTTGTGACTGTGAAAAGTTAAGAATAATGGGAAATTGTAAACTAGATTCTTCACCATCCATTGGCATATACATCAAATGGGTATTACATGGTATGGTATGGCGTATTACACGCCTATGTCTTAGGTTTTAATTACCTACTAATTAGTTATATCTTCTGTCCTGAAGTAGAATTTTGAATATATTCATTTATAATCTCAAAGGAACACCCGAGATGAAAAGTCTATGTCGTATTCAGATCTATAAATTCTATCTACGTAAAAATCTGTTGATTACTGCTTGAAAAGACATACATAGTACATATATGCATACATTACATTTATAGTATAAGAACAGGATTCCATTATAAATTGTTTTATAGTTTAATATAAAACAAAAGCAAATCTATCCCACGGGAACCGTACATTGTTCCGGGATAAAAAGTAACCTATGTGTTATTCTAATATATGAGCTATATTATTGTAAAGTTTGATTAAAATCTTTCAGTAGTTTTTGCGTGAAAGAGTAACTAACATCCATACATCCTCACAAACTTTCGCATTTATAATATCAGTGAGAAGTTTACCGTATGATTTTACCTTTGGCTCGGCAAGATATTTAAATAAATAATTATTTTAACATTTTAATGCTTAGATATTTCTAAGTTATGCTCATATATTGCTTGACCTATTTTGTATCTTGAAATATTTTTCCTTTGAGTATTATTAGTAAAATCTCAATGGAAATGACACAAAATTTTAAATAAAAGAACTCTTTCTACTTAAATGTTTCAGGTTTTACGTACTTTCTTTTACCTACTTTGTCCGAAAATTGAAATAATTAAAAAATCTAAAATTCCCTTTTTGCATGCAATGTGTGTAGTTTGTATGTACTCGTATATGTTAATAGTTTGGCGGCGTCGCGTGCATGCTACTTTTTACCCAACTGCAACCCAAAGGAGGGTTATATATTTGACCTGTATGTATGTATGTCCGATCTTTTAGTTCGCGGTTTAGTTTTTTTACGTAGCCTGTTTTTTTATTTTTATAATTTAATTTTCGATGTACATCGTCGATAAGAAATAGTTTATTAGTTATAACAAGTTATTTTCTTCTGAATATAATTCAAATCAATCGGGTCCTGAAATCTATTTATATAAAACTCAATTGCCGTTCGTTAGTCTCGTTAAAACTCAAAAATGGCTGGACCGATTTGAATAATTCTTTTTTGTTTTGTTGGGTCATGGGTGTGTGTCAGGGGTGATTTAAGTACTGCACACCGGAGGTCCTGGGTTCGAGTCCCGGGTCGGGTCAAGTTTAGTTATTGAGTCTTTCTGTATTTTAAGTCTGAGTAACAGCCCAGAGTTGGGAAGTTGGCGGTGTTTCACCCCCGTGCCTCGGAGAGCACGTAAAGCCGTCGGTCCTGCGCCCTAACTCTCACTGGTCGTGTCGAGTGGTCGTCCCACCGGAGTATGAGAGTGACAGGAATAGAGAGTGCACGTTGTCTCTGCGCGTACACTTGTGCACTATAATATCTCCTGCGCAGTTGGATAGTCCCAATGAGATTGGACGCCGTGGCCGGAATCGGTCAGGAGAACATCATCAGTCTATCTATTCCATACTAATTTCAAACCGTTCAAACTTACAAAGTTTATACCAAACAGACTAAACACCACATGAGAAAACAGGCTTTACCTTTAATAACCTTGTAATTTTTATTCAAAATATATAATTTATACCCAAAATATCTTAGAGATTTGAATGCATATTATTTTAAAAGATATTATTTAAAACTTACGTTGTAAATAAATAAGAAATACAAGAAAACACATGGAAAACTCTAACTTTTCTGATTCTTATAATATATTCCCTGAATATATGAATTATCCGCACAATTTCAACTCGCACTTGACCAATTTTTATGAGGATTAAGTATCATATTTTGTGCGAAATATCGGACAATACATAGATAATATATAATCCTACAAAGGCGATCACGAACGTGAGCAAAGAGCATATAATGTTCACGCACTGGACATTGTCTAAATGTGACCTGATTTCAAGATATTATAATTAACGTTATTAACTAAACTTAATGAATGCTAATATTTCAAATTTCTATACATAAATATGAACAACTCACTTACTGACTAATAACTAATTAGTAATGTCGTGATATGTGCTGTGATAGTGTGATAGATTGGAATGAAAGGATAGAATGATGATAATTTCGTATCTAAATTTATTCGTTTATTTATAGGGAATAATCACTATAATTTTCGATTTTTTTCTAAAGCTATTACAAGTTAAAGTTATAGGATATTTTTTTAAGTTATAATTCTACAGCATTTAATAACTAGCATTGCCCGCGGCTCCGCCCGCGTTCAGATGACCAAAAACCAAATTCTTAGGTTTTACATATTAGTATACTCTTTGCAGTTTTTGTATTTTTTCTCAGAAATGAGATATTTTTCCGCGGTAAAAAGTATCCTATATGTTGACCCGGATAATCAGCTATGACCATACCAAATTACATTAAAATCCGTCCAGTAGTTTTTCTGTGATGCGGTAACAGACAGACAAACAAACAAACAAACAGACAGACAAAAATTCCAAAAACTATAGATTCGGCCTCTCTATCGATAATAACGTCTATTTCAATAAGATTTTCCAAAAAATATTTAATGTACAGATTTGACTCAGAATTTTATTATATGTATAGATTTTCATTATATCGCAAAACCACAGCCGACCATAATATATTACATTAAATAAAACAAAACAAATGATAGCATTAAGCTGTCAGGTGTGCAGATGAATTTGACAAGTTATACAGAAGTAATTATTTGTCACACAAACAGTTATTAAACGGGAGTTTATAAAACGTGAAAAATAGTGAATTTAAACTTTGTAATACTGATATTACTCATTATAGAGTTACATAATTTGCATTCAATTGTCAAACTATACGTAATATATAAAATCACAAAATTCAAACTCAATAGATGTGACTGTGGTCGAGATACTAATAAAAATATGTCATAAATGGATACCTGCGGAGACCAGGCGAGTTAGAATATATAACCTAAGAGTATACTTAGGTTATGCAATGAAATAAAATTCTAGCTCGCACATTAATTTTATATTTAGGCATAAAAAGTCTTTAAAGCTTTGGATGTTATTTAGTTTAATGTGCTTCTTAAGCTGTAGGAACATTCAATTCTGAACGACACGCCGTTATCTTGACATAATAGCGCTGTAGCGTTAGTTCCTGTCGCAGTTAATGGTAAATTTAAATTAGAAAGAATTTAAATTGAAAATTAACTAAAATAAAGAGGTATTTAGTTGAATTTAAAAATAAAATGTCTTATTTATTGTGATGAAAACTAGCAACATTGTCTTACGTTAAAAAACGCACAAAACCCCTCTACGTAAGAAAAAGATGAAGAAGTGGTCCTAAATAGCATATTATTACTCTCTATCTGCTATTATAAGTCATTAAAATCGGTCATAGTGTTCTTCTTTTACAAGCGGCAATTTCTTTTTCCAGATATCATTCCAGAAGTTAATATACTACATATGTACATAGAGTAAAAGTCATTATAATAAAAAGTACATGTACGATGGTACGGAACCCTTCGTGTGCGAATTCGACTTGCACTTTCTTATCTATACTTTATCTACACTAATATAATAAAGAAGAAAGATTTGTATTTTTGTATGTTTGTAACGAATAAATTTAAAAACTACTGAACTATTTAGAGGAAATTTAGTAAGAAGGTACTTTAAGACCCTGGGAAGGACATAGGATATTTTTTACTCCGAAAATCATCCCTTACGGGGGTGAAAATGGGGATGAAAGTTTGTATGGGGAATCGACCTAGGGACGAACCCGAGAGAAGTGAGGGTGCGAGGGTGAGGGTGCTAGTTAATATTATAAGGTGTAAGTAATTGTTTGTTACTTTTTCTGTCTATTTACACTCAACCCGTTGAATATATATCGATATAATTTGGCAAGGACTTAGGTTGTATCCTGGAGATGAACACATAGGCTACCTTTGGTTCCCGACCCAATTACTATGCGAACGAAGCAGTGTGTAAAAAATATTATATACATACGAGTATATGTATGTATTAAAAATTTACATATTTTTTCTATCTGCCTGTGAACGTCGCTTGTTTCTAGTGATTGAAATGGTTAGAAATCTTGAAAAATATTTTTTTTTGTTGTATTGAGCGTATTTTACTTCTTGTTACGAAACACTTTTAGCGACGTGAAGGAAATATAAACTTCAGTATTGACTTTGATTCGCAGAAGCCGTGAAACTTGATGCTAATGGCAAAGTTGTACGGCACCCCATTTCAATGTGACACTAAACTCATACTAAAGTAATGTGTCATAATAACACTACTACACAATATAACTACAGATTTTACTCGCTCTGCTTATAGATTATTTTACTCATTGAGATTCGTAGAACCTATTAAAAACATGTTTAGTCAAAAATATTTATCTGTACATATAATAAAATTGTAACTAAGCCGAATCTGTACATTACATATTTATTGAAAAATCTTATTGAAATAGACATTATTATCGATACAGAAGCCGAATCTATAGATTTTAGAGTTTTTGTCTGTTTGTCTGTGACCGCATCACGAAAAAACCACTGGAGGGATTTTGATGAAATTTGGCATGATGATAGGTGGTTATCCGGGTCAACATAAAGGATAATTTTTACTGCGGGAAAATATATCATCTCTGAGAAATCTAAATCTAAATATTAAAATGTAAGTAGGAACAAACCCGAGCAGAGCGAGGGTGAGTCGCTAGTACGAAATATAAACACATCTACATATATTTGTTAAATTATTAGAATTAGATATATTAAAGTATCGTACTATTTTGTAAAACTTTAAGAAATTATGTGTAGCAAAAGTCGATAAATTAACCAACGTCCAAGAAGGAGGAAGTTATGAGATTGACAGGTAATTTTTGTGTAAGGATACAGCTTTCGTATCTCTCTAGAACCTTCCCCAACCAAAAACGTGATATAGATGTGTTGAATTTTAATTTTAGTACACAATTCATAGCATACCTACTAAAAAAATAATATTCATTGTTACTTTTAAAATTTATTTAATCTAGAAATACCTACATATGAAAGTGAAACTAGCTATTATTTTAAATCTTATTATTATATGTAAAAAAACTCGCTCTCATGTGATTTGCTATTAAGTAAATAGACAAACATTCGTATGGACAAATAACTCAGCCTTTTTTACGTCCCTTGGAACAATGTTTTGGATACCGCCTCGGGGCGAGGGTGTGACTTCAATTTTGGCGTTTATTATAAAAAATAATAATAAATGTATGAAATTGTTATGATTTTGTTTGTTCATGTATATAGATAAAATGCTTTCAACAGCCATAAAAAAATATAAATTTTGTCTTTGAACGATGCACATGGGGACTGGAATGGTTGTCATAAAAGTTTACTTTTTCAGGCTTTCCCTTAATCGTACTTAAAAGTTCAATAAATAGTTTGACGTGAGAGTATAAGTAAAAAATATAATGCTTCATTTCGTTGATTTAAAATCCATTATTTGCTACTCAGTTAATATATAAAAATGAACAATATCGAATTAAAAATGAAACGTTTATTGCTCAAATAGTAAGCTAAAATTTCCATGAGTTTTTTTTGACATTTATAAATTTAAAATTGTTATTTATGAACTAGCATTGACCCCTGCCCCTGCCCCACCTACTCCTACCCCACCTACTCCTACCCCTGCCCGCGTGCAAATGACCAAAAACCAAATTCTTAGATTTTACGGATTAGTATACTCTTACTACTACTATTACTACTCTATTGCAGTTTTTGCATTTTTTCTCAGGAATGAGATATTTTCCCGCGGTAAAAAGTATCCTATATGTTGATCCGGATAATTAGCTATCATCATACCACATTTCATCATAATCCGTCCGGTGGTTTTTCCGTGATGCGGTAACAGACAGACAGGCAAAAATTCTGAAAACTATAGATTAGGCCTCAGTATCGCTAATAATGTCTATTTCAATAAGATTTTCATGTACAGATTCGGCTTAGTTAGAATTTTATTATACTCGTATGTATATATGGATGTTTTAATTAAAATCTGTTGAATGCTTCCTGTCAGCAAATAAATAAACACGTGTTTGGTGCATTTACAAAAACAACCCCTGCAGAAGGGCGGAAAAAGGTTTATAGTCAAAAAATCAATTGACAAAAAATCAAAAAACTTGAGGGGAGAGAAGTTGCGGGCAAAAGCTAGTAGAATATAACACTCAAATCAAAAATCACTTATATTCTTTTCTTTATTCCATAAAAATATCTACTGAAGTGCAAATTGCTAATCCAAACGTATATTTCATATAATACTCGTAAGTTATACCACAATACTTAAAACTGACGAATCACATCACCGTCATTATTATTTTTTAAATTAATTTAAGACCTTTAATATTTAATACGTACGATTTACAATTGGCGTAAATATCGACTAACAGACAAAAAATATTAGGAGCTGAGTATCTTCTCGTTTTAAACGAAAAAAATATGACATACAAATTCACAAATTGAAAAATATCTAGAAATTCTTTTAACATTGACCACATGTATTCAGAATTGGGTGGCTCTGATATTTTAGACACATTTTTATATAGTTCGTATTTTTTATACTATTGCTTCGGAACTACGTGACTTTGTGAGTCGGTAGAAAGAAATCTATAGAAAAAAGTTTCTTTTGGTGGGTTTTCTTTTGAGTTCTCAATTGAATCCATTTTAAGTTCAATAGATAATTGAGAGGCGGATGCGAACCCAAAGGTTAAACATGGGCTAAACACCCAAAAATCTACTTGATGTTCGCGAAATTTATTTATTTAATAAGTACACTAATGATTTACACATTGCAAGTTTGCCTCAGTGATCAAGTGTCTAGCATGTATGGCAGCAGATCCAGAGGTCCTGAGTTCGACTTCCGGGTCGGGCCAAGTTTAATTACTGAGTTTTTCTGTTAAGATATTCTGTTACAGACCGGAGTTGGGAAAAAATCCGTCGGTAAAGCCGTCGGTTTTGCGCCTTAACTCCCACCGGTCTGGTCGAAGTATCGTCCCATCGAACTTTGAAAGTAAAAGGAAAAGAGAATGCACTTGTGTTTGCGCTTACTCTTGTGCACTGTAATATTTCCTGCGCTTCAGGCTAGTCTCAGTTACACTAGTCCTTAATCGGTCAGGAGAACTCTCTCGTAGATACTTGTAGATCTTCAACTTTCAGAGCCTTATTTTTTTTACTGGTGATTTTTTTACAAGCTTTGTTAAAACTCCGCCAATTCGTGGAAACATATAGACCCAAAATTTTTTATAAATCTAGAACCAAGGCTTCATTTGTAATGTTGTGAAACAAGCCGGGTGTTAAAATAATTACTAAGTACTTCAAATAAATATTAAAAATTTGATTTCTAAGAGACTATGGATATTCATGCTTATTAAATAATAGCGGCTCACCCTCGCTTCGCTCAGGTACGCCTCTAGAAAAATAAAAACAAATCTATCCCACGGGAACTGTAGATTTTTACGGAATAAAAAGTAGTCTATGTGTTATTATGATGTATGAACTATGTTATTATAAAGTTTCATCAAAATCCATTCAGTAGTTTTTGCTTGAAAGAGTAACAAACATACATCCAAACGTAGATTTTTGCAAACTTTCGCGTTTATAATATTAGTAGGACTAGCGATTCACCCTTCGCTTCACTCCGGTTCGGCCCTAATTATAAACATTATTTTCATATACAGGCAACAATTTGACCAGCACTGGCTTGTAAAGCGGCTGTTTAGTGCATTTTACTCTAACTTGATTTGCAAATATTAAGATTAAAAACTTTTTCTTATTTGAAATAAAATGGCCTGTATCCGTCAAGGATAGTGTAGCTTTTTATTTGTGAAAGAATGTTTGAAATCAGTTCAGTAGTTCCAGAGATTACTCTCTACATATAAACAAAGTTTATCTTTTTATTCTTTTTATTATATTAAGTACTTGCTTCACAATACAAACTTTCATCCCCATTTTCATCCCCTTAAGGGATGATTTCCGGGTTAAAAGGTATTCTATGTTCTTCCTAGGGTCTTAAATTATCTTTTTACCAAATTTCATCAATATCGGTTCAGTAGATCCAGAGATTGCCCGCTACAACCTCACAAACTCACAATTCACAAACTTTACCTCTTTATAATATTAATATAGATACTCGTAGGTAAAACATTTAGTTTGTAGAATCAAGAGCAATTCTTTTTATTATATTAAGATAGGTAAAAACATCTAATTTGTAGAGCAATTTTCACAATATTCCTGTTGTTTGCGAACCAATTTTGCAGCAAGTAGCTTACATAACACAAAATATGTTTAAAACATTATTACAACGTAATTTGCATGAAAAACAAAAGCTCGGAGTAATCAGATTTCGCTGTTCGGCACATATTGCTTTACAGTAAAGGACAGTTTTATAACTTTTAATCGTATCGTGTAAAAGATTAAAATTTCCCCACTGGCCATATGAGTTAACTATTTTCATATCATTTATTAATATTTAGTTTTCAACTTTTTCTCAGCGTTTTATAACGTGTCTTGTATCTATGTGAAATATAATAAGTTGAGATAGCTAACTTAATTATAGATAAATAGATAGATAAATACTTTATTGCACATATAAAAGAGCGCATAAGAAGAAAAAAAAAGAAATATACAAGATTAGCGACTCACCTTCGCTTCGCTCGGGTTCGTCCCTAGCTTGATTCCCCGTACATACTTTCATACCCATTTTCACTATCTTAAGGGATAATTTCCGGGATAAAAGGTTTCCTATGTCCTTTTCGGGGTCTCAAACTATCTTTTTACAAAGTTTTTTATAAATCGGTTTAGTAGATCCAGATTACCCCCTACAACGTCACATACAATCTCACAAACTTTACCTCTTTATAATATTAGTATACATAAAGATAAAATATATCCCTGATTACATTTTGAAAATTAAATGTAGGTCTTATATACAATGTTATTTTAATAGTGAGAAATCTAAAGGAATTAAAAAAAATGATTACTATAAAGCTGAAGAAGGTTTAGGGATGTTGAATAAAACTATTTTTTTGGATTTTTCACGGTATCATTTTGATTTTTTTTCCCAATGTTTTTTGAATGTTACCAGCAAACACGGTCATTGGAGAGACAGATTTTTGAGGTTCTACTTATCATATATTATATATAGTTCGTAAGGCAGTGGTAGCCCAGTGGTTACACGCTAGCTTGAGAAACCGAGTGAAGCCAGTTCAAATCCCGGATCTCGCACTTCTGATATTTTCACGTGCGAATCATTTCTAACATGATTACCACTTGTCTTAATGGCGAAGGAAAACATCGTGAGGAAATCTGCATGTCTGAGAGAACCTTCCCCGTCTTAATGGGGAGTCGCAGAATTGCTTACGCACTTAACCACGATGCCCCGACAGCAGGTCTCACGAAGCAGACCACAATAACCATGGGGTTGCCCTAAAAGTCCACTCTGCTATCAGAGAAGTACCAGGAGACACCCGTATAGCACACCACCCACCGAGGTGGGCTGTCAGTCTCTCAGTGCGTTTTTTTGGAGGCTATTAGGCACCTGAGAGATGCAAGGATAAGTTGCCAGTAAAAAATAAATTTAAATGAATTTTAAGTAAAAGTAAAAAGACATAAAACAAAGCCGTAAAGCAATATACGTAGCCTGTGCAGTGTGCATACATTTGTCCCAACTTCCGCGCCACGTCCGCTATACAATGAGGCCAAACAATAGAAATGTAAGGGAATGCAACTGTCGATAATAGTTACTATTCAAAAAAACTAAATATTCCCCGATAACTTTTTTCGATTTTATATTGAGTAACGTTAATAACGTTAAAAACTTATTGTTAAAAAAATAATCTTTTAAATTGTTTCATAAGTGGTGGAGATACTGTGCAATAACAAGCACAAATAAACACTCGTACCTACAGGCCAAAAATTAATATGGTAGATTTAACTAATGTTCGCCCAGAGAAAATTTGTGGAAAACACATATAAATAGAATTTACCTATTTATATAGAAAAAAATGTTTCCAATTTTTTTATCATACTAAAGCTAGTCACTAGCTACTAAACGGAAAAAAAGAAAATCTTTTGACAAACAGAGGAAAAAAAGGGTAACTGTTTTGTCTTTGCCTATTTATATATAGATTAAAAAGTTCTGAGGTTTTCTGAGAACAATATAAATACTTAGAGAAACAGATTTTAGTGTTTAATTCTTTTCGTACAAGAAAAATTTTACTGGCGATTTTGTACATTACGATTAGTTTTCAATATTAGTCTTAAGGCTTTTCTTCTAGCCGTAATTTTGTTTTAGCTATATTTTCCAGAAAAATAATCAATAATATTGAATTTGGTTAAAAACGACGATAAGACAACTTTATGTAACTATATTCTTCACAAGCTTTTCATAGTATGGTTTCATATGATATGATTCTTTAATATCGTATCCACTTGAAACTTGCCATTTATTTGTTTCAGTTCTGAAACAATTTTATATGGTACAGAGCTGATCGGATGAAGTAGTAGATTTACAATGGATATTAGAGCTGTACTTCTTTTGACATTATATCTAATGGAATTTTCTCTTTAAAAATAATTGAGTATTGTTTAAAAAAAGAATTTTCGTTACTTTTTGTAATTTTACAGCATTTTTTTAAAATGATTAATGTAACAATTTAACAGATTTTTGCCTTTAACTATCGTCTTTTATGATGATGACATTATTAAAAAAACTACTGCTTTCCTTATATTACGAGTAGGAGAACATCAGGAGGAAACTTGCATGTCTAGGGGAACCTAAATAATTTTCGAAAGACAATTTGCCAACCTGCACTTGGCTTGCTTGGGGGACTATTAGCTGATCCCCTATATCTCCTCATATCGCACGTAAGCCTTGATACGCATTTTTTATTACCGCCACACTGCTTTGGCTGAAATATTATTAATAATTTGACGATTTCTATCTTATTCGGTTTCGGACCCATGGTTACAATGATTTCTTACACTGATGTAAAAACCGAGCATATCAATGGCCGGTGTTCACATTATTACATCAAATACTTTATATTAGGTACATGTTTGAACAGACGGTCATATACGGTTAGGTTAGGTAAGTTTTATTTTTTGATTGTGACAGGTCCGACTTGGATATCGTAGGTTGAGAAGGCTAAGGCGGGAGCTATGCTTTACTCGGAAGCACCCTTTCTTTTTTTTAGGTTGGTTAGATTAGGTTAGAACAGTGACCTTAACGGCAATAAGCAACTAGAACTTTTAGAACCAAAAATGCTTTAGAAGAATCCAAATATTAAATGAAAAAATTTATAAATGAACTTAATTTCAATGACGAACCTAATAAATAATTAAAGACTATCGATTTCTTAGTGTAAACATTGGTTAGATATAACACCAGTGTAGACATTTTTTATATCAATCCTATTCTTAGTGTAACCATCGGTCATAGTTATGCTCAGTAGTTATACCAGTGTGACAAAACAGTGTAACCATGGGTCCGAAGTCTCTTACTCAGTCTGTTTGTGTGATTCAACTTTAAGAATAATCTAATTTGTAAAATATTCGTGTGAAGACAAGTTTAATTCTTAGAGTACAATAAAAAATATGAATTCACAGAAAAATCTGGAATCTCTCGATAAATGAAAAATTACCAAACCCTAAATCCCAGGCAGGGCTGTCGAGGCGGAAATTTGACAGCAATAATTACCTGGGTATATCCACTGTAGCTAGTGCGCATGTGCCAGCCCTATCCGCGCATGGCAGCGCACGGCGACGTCTTAGTAAATAATAATACTTTTTTACGTGCTACTTATGTTTTTTTAACCAATTTATGTGTAAATGGACGTGTTTTGAATAAATGTTTTATGTGGCATTAAAGTACGAAACAAAATCGACACCAAGTAAGTCACGTTTCGATTCTAACCTTAAATTTTAGACGTTCTGATTAGCTTAGTTAAGACTCCATTTGATGGATTGATTAACCAAAGATATAACAGAATGGTATAGATTATCCATTGTTATACACATTATGATATTCTCTTATATAATTTTCATATAAAATTATGTATACACAGTTTATTTTTTAATGTCTGTGAATGGAAAACGTTATATTAATGTTAAGAGCTTCTTACGTATTTCGTCGTATTTATTAATTAAAATAGCCAATATGAATGAAATGTGCCCGCATGAATAATTTATTTGCACAATCTGGTACTAACAAACAAAATATATATGAAAATATTTTATTTTCATATGAAAATAATTTATTTATGATGAATATTTCTAAATGTTTTATTAGTGTTTGTTTTTGTATAGTTAAAATAGTGTATTGTTTGAATTTTATTAGAAATGATATATTTTTATGAATGCTGCTAATACGGTTTCAATATGAACATATATTTTTATTATTATTTTATTTTGTGTAGTCTTATTTATAATATTACTTATGGATGTACCCTATATCTTTGGTTCTATAACGTTATACGTTACGGATTTTATTTAACTTTTTTATAGTAATGATCAATTACATCATAAAAAAAGAAACTATATATTTTTTTTGTTTTTATTTTGTGTATTATATATAATTACATTAATATATATTTACATTTAATAAGTTTCGATTGTCCATAGTAATTTTAATATTATTGTTTTATTCTACGTTACTAATCTTTCCATTTGCCATGTTGGTACTAGTGGGTGGGTCCGAAATTAACTTAATTGACCGGACCACAAGTGAAACATGAGTGAATTCAATTCCTTAAAAACCAAAAATGGTCTATTTTTTGTTATAAAAGATTGACCATTTTTTGGTTTTTGAGGTTGAATATTTTCCTTTTTTAACCGACTTCAAAATTCAGAAAACTCTCTTCTTTTTTTAAAAAAAAAATACATTCAAAATGAGGTAGTACCTGCGTTAAAGGTCCCAACTATCATTTTCTTTAACGCAAAGCATACTATTTAAAAAAAACAGGAGTAAATTATTGTAAAACATATTTATAAAAACAAGCTTTTATTTTAATGCGCTAAAAGAAGTAAATACGCCTTGAAATAAATTAAACCCATCATTTGGTTACATTATACAAATTTATATGGTATAAAAGCTTCTCGCGAGGTTTTCTTGGGTAAAAATTTATAAGAAACTAGCAGACGCCGCGGCTTCGCTCGCGCTAAAACTAAAAAATATCTCTACAAAGGTAGGTTTCATACAAACTTTTATCCTCTATTTTACCCCCTCAATGGATGAATTTCGAAAAATCCTAAAACACGTATTTATTAATTTGTACTAAAGAGTAGTAATAGCAGGTTTCGAGTAATTCTGATCAAAAATATTTTTTAGTTTGTATTATAACCTGTTTTTCCGTGGGAATAAAATAATCTCCCGCGGTAAAAAGTAGCCTATGTCACTCTTCAGCCCTCCAACTATCTTCACACAGAAAATCACGGTAATCCGTCACTCTGTTTCAACGTGAAAGAAGGACAAACAAACAAAAACACTTTTACATTTATAATATTAGTATGGATAGGTAGGTAAATAGCAATATATTTTAAAGTTGTGTGTCGAGATTTATCTTCGAGATAAGCTTTTATCTAGAGATATTATGAAATAAAGTCCCCCGCCGCGTCTGTATGTCTGAACGCGATAAACTCAAAAACTATCGAATGGATTTTCATACAGTTTTCACCAATGATGGAGATGGAGTGATTCATGAGGAAGGTTTAAGTGTATAATTCGGTTAAGGTTTTGTGTAAATTAGTTGAAATATGATGATGACTGTTGAAGATGTCGGAAAAAATCATGTCGACTGGGAGCTTTATTGGCTTGCGCTGCGTAAATTAATAAAGTTATATGAAAACAATGTATTACAAAATTATTCCTCTTAAAAAGATCTTCCTATTGAATTGTAGTAACGCTATGTGTACGTACATGACGTCACTAGTATCATATTTTTTATATTATAACAAAATAATGGATTTATAATATTATTTAAAAGTAAAATAGAACAGTGTAGTGAGTTTTTGCCATTTCTCCAGGACTTAGGTTGTATTATTTAAATGCTGAATAAAATTTTTTTCAAATGAAATGTCGAATATTCTTCTAAATCTATTAAAGTATTCGTTTTTCTATTTTAAAGTTAAACCTATTTGCACGATACCAATTTTTTTTCTTTAATTTATTCTTGATTACCTATAGAAAAAAATCTTTATTTTTATATATGAGAATCATTAAGCTATTATTATATCAAACCCCTTTTATTAGCGCTGAAAGAAAACTAAAAGTAATTAAATATAATCTATACTTAGCTGCTGGTAAACTTCAATGACGTTGTTAGTACAAGTTGGCAACTTGTATATTAATAAACTTAACACACGTGTATACTATAAAATATACGTAAGTATCCATACATATATCATGTACGTTTTATATTCAGGGCTTCTACACGGCCTTTAATATAGTAATTCGGTAACACTTCCTTAGATTTACTCGAATATTTGATATTTTTAATAAAAACCAAAACTAAAAATAAAAGAACGTATTGTGTACAGAATATAGACAATAGTTATTAAATATTTTGTTTGTTTTTCTGTATGTCTGTGTTAAATCAATGATCAATAAATTTCATCGAAATCTGTTCATCAGGCACACTTTAGTGTGAGACGATAACAGGTAGAATTACATGAATAATAATTTTAGTACCGATGGATTATTTTAATAAGTTAAACAGCTTCAACGATGCAGTTTGAGCTCCAGCGGAAAGCGATGTACCAGAAAATAAAACTATATTTTTAGTTCTAAAATATAATATTATTCGAAAACGACCTACGAAGTAGAAAAGAGAAGTTAGTTTCTTCACAATAGATACCAAAATACGTGACAGATCGTATATAAAATGCGTTCTTTGTGATATTTATGACATAAATATTTTGAACGCACTTGCTATTTTATGTTTTTGTTTACCACAAATAATTTTACTATTGTTATACAAAGCTTCAAAGAAAACATCATTTAAATATCGTATATTATTTACTCGCTCTCGAAACACAAATAATCTTTTCAATATTGTATTTTACTGCGTATGGAAAGATATTGTTTTATATTTAAGATCAATTAATTTTTAGAGGATTGTTCAAATTATTTAATTTTACGAAAATTGGAAAATAATAATCTTCTCTTATATTATAAATAAAAATGAATGTTGGTAAGCGCATAACTTAAGAATGGGTGGACCAATTCGGCAATTTTTTTTTCGTTTTTTTCGTCTGTCTGTCTGTCTGTCTGTCTGTCTGTCTGTCTGTCCGTCTGTCCGTCTGTCCGTCCGTCTGTCTGTCTGGAGGGATTTTGGTGAAATTTGGTATGATGATTTTTACCGCGGAAAAATATCAGATTTCTGAGAAAAAATAAAAAACTGCAATGTAAGAATATAGTAATATGTAAAGCCTAAGAATTTGGCCTTTGATGATCTGAACATGGGCGGAGCTGTGGGCAATGCTAGTATCTAATAATTTTAGAGCAAAAGAAATTTCATATTTCAATCATGTCAATAGGGCATGATAGAAATTTCATATTTCAAGTTAAGGGAGGATTTTCCTACAACTTTTTCTATTCCGATGATCTATCGTTTTAGTTATGTAAATCTATTGTAACCCGCAAAATTCCCAAGTTTCAAGAACTTTGGAAATGGGAAGTGTAAGATTGAGTGTCAGTAAAAAGCTAATATAAAGAATACATAGGCTAGAATACACAGACTAATAAAAATAAAGCTTATTTCACACTAAAATTTATTATGGATAAAAATGTGTAAAAAAGGTGAATTGATATATAAAGCAAATTAGTTAGCATATAGTAAATTGTAAAATTAATTAGGTCGAGATTCTCGTCGCATATTTTGAACTGAGCTACGCACATAGTTCGAGTCAGTTGCAGTATTCTGCTAGACTATATCATCAATAATGAAATTAATAGTTCAGAATTATTAATAAAAGTATATACATGTACATGTATGCATAATGTTCAACTTGAAGTTGTGGCGTGTAATAATATACGGAGTATCTATCTGTTCTTTAATATGACGAGTAAAAAGAAATTATTCGTCCTTTACAGAATATATAATACATATTATAATGAAGGACGAATAGACTAATAAATAAGTAAGTAGAATAAGTAGCTCGGCTCAGGTTGGTAGATTAAGGTTATATTTTATTGCATACAGAAACTCCTGCACTTAAAAACAATTTTTGAACCTTAAAAATTCTTGAACTTAAAAATCGTTGGGATTTAAAAGAATATATTTTAAGCTCGGTAGGATAAGGTTATTTTTTTCTTTTTTCATATAAAAACTCCTGCACGTAAAAATCACTTTTTACACAAAAAAACTTGAACTTAAAAGTTATTGGGATTTAAAAGAAAAAGTATTTAGCTCGGTAGGTTAAGGTTATTTTTTTTGCATCTATCTTAGGAAACAAAAAAGTGGTAAATATTCATACAAACCGACAATAGTGGATTGACAATGGACGAATAATATATTTTTTATTCATCTGATTATGGGACGAATAGCAACAGCCTCCTTTATTTATTATTCGTCCTTTTTCTTTCGTTAACTTTTTTTTTCGTTAACTGCCTCGGTGGTGTAGTGGCTAACATGTACGGCTGCACACCCGGAGGTCCTGGGTTCGAGTCCCGGGTCGGGCCAAGTCTTTCTGTATAGTAAGTCTCAGTAACAGCCCGGAGTTGGGAAATTGGCGGTGTTTCACCCCCGTGCCTCGGAGAGCACGTAAAGCCGTCGGTCCTGCGCCTTAACTCTCACCGGTCGTGTCGAGTGGTCGTCCCACCGGAGTATGAGAGTGATAGGAATAGAGAGTGCACTTGTGTCTGCGCGTACACTTGAGCACTATAATATCTCCTGCGCAGTTGGCTAATCTCATTGAGATTGGCCGCCGTGGCCGGAATCGGCTAGGAGAACATCATCATCATTCGTCCTATTAAATAACGAATAATTATTTTTTATTTGTCCGTATTTTAAGTACAAACAGCAAGAGGCAACAATATAAATCAAACAAATATTTCCCTTATTATTATAATATGGAGCACCTTTAACTTAAAAAGGCTTTCTTATGGGCATTTGAAAAGGCTTCAAGGAGAAATTGTTTATAACGATTTCAAAGGAATATGAATATCTGTAGACCGTAAAGTTATTTATGAATGTGCAACGAATTCAGTGCTGTTGACAATGTAGGTAATTTAAGCTGAAAGGTTTGAACGGTGACAGAAAATTAGTATTTTGATAATTCTGGTAATTCTACTTTGTTCTAAGTCATCACTTCTCCTCTTTCCTCAAATTATTAAGGAGATATTCTTTCAAATTAATATTTTTGTTACACCTACAGGAAAAGTAAGATGGTAAAAATTATATGGAAAAACATTTATTAACTGATCTACCCGTAGTAAATTTTATTTTTTATGGTACGCTAAACCGAAGGTGAACAATAAATTTTTCGTGTTTGGTGAAATAACACTTAAATTACGTCGGAAAAACGAAACGAAATCCTTGAATTCGTAGAAACGTTAAATAACATTATATTTTGTTACAGGTCTGAAGATAATTCTTGTTCAAACCCGTTCAACAGACTGGTGAAGAAAATATTACTTGTTTGTACTAAAGAAAGATGAACGAGTCAAATGTCAACTATGCGTATATGTTGAACGATACTGAAAAGTTAAGGAATGTTTCAAGCTATCTTTCACCATCACCCCATATACCTGGTTATGAAAACATAATTGACAACAAATGGGTTCAGGCAATTTTCTGCGTCATTTACACGATTATCTTTGTTTTGGGATTGCTTGGAAATATTTTAGTATGTTTTGTTGTCATAAGAAATAAGGCCATGCAAACTGTAACCAACTTATTTATAACTAATTTAGCCTTATCGGATATTTTGCTTTGTGTATTTGCAGTTCCCTTCACTCCTTTGTATTCATTTCATGGTTCATGGAGTTGGGGTTCTATTTTATGTCACATGATGCCTTTCGCGCAGGGCTGCAGCGTATACATATCAACATTAACTCTTATGTCTATTGCTATCGACAGATTTTTTGTAATAATTTATCCATTCAGACCGAGAATGAAAATAGAGACGTGCATCTCTGTTATAGTCATGATATGGACTTTCTCCGTCACAGTTACATTACCTTACGCCGTGTTTATGACTTATTACGATATAAAACTTGGCAAATTTTGCGAGGAAACATGGCCTAGTGAAAAGTTGCGCAGAATATTTGGCTCAGTCACTTCAACCCTTCAGTTCGTCTTCCCATTTACAGTAATTGCCTTTTGTTATACATGTGTCAGCTTCAAATTGAACGATCGCGCAAAAGCCAAAGCGGCCAGTAAGAATGCTAGAAAAGAGGAGTTCGATAAGAATAGAAAGCGTCGAACAAACCAAATGCTTATTGCAATGGTCACTATTTTCGGTTTATCGTGGCTGCCTTTGAATGCTACAAACCTCTATAATGATTACTACATATACGCTATCCATTCGAAATACTATTTCCTTATATTTTTCATGTGCCATGTGGTCGCAATGTCGTCTACTTGTTACAACCCTTTCATTTACGCTTGGATGAACGAGAATTTTAGAAAGGAGTTCAAACAATTAATTCCTTGTATAGACACAGCTGGGCAACTTCGAAGCAATATTCCATTAGAGCAATTAGGTGTAGGCCAGTCTGAGAAGACTTTCAATGGGAACACTACAACGGATAGCTATCTCGGCTCAAGTTCACAGAGGTCAACTTCGTTTAGACATAAAAGGAAACCTAGTGCTGCGGCAGACGTAGAAAAGAGTGGAGTAGAATTAAACGAAGATTTATTGATGGTTGATGTGAAGCATTGCCACATTTCTACAAGTTATAATCTGAGACGAGAATCTGTTAAACTGAGGTTAATTAATGAGGAGTCCTTTGATGGGTCGCCGACGCAGAGTCAGTTCTAACGGTTGATTTCATGGGTAAGCTTTTTATTTATCTTTAAGCTGTTTAATTAATTCTAATATACCTAATGAATAAATTTTATAACTATTCATAAAGAACTTTGTTGACATTTACTGTTGTAGTGCAATTCGGTAAGATTTTTTTGTAAGTAGGCTGCTGAATCCGTGAATATTTTCACACACTTGTATGAAGTGTAATAGTGGATTCAGCTGTCGTACGTAAAAATTTTTTACAGAATAGACCTACTGAACTGATTGTAATTTTAGAACAAGTACAAATTCCAGTATAAAAATGTAAACAGTAGTTCAATGAACTAGTTTTGACAAAGCAGTCACATAGGGTGTAGACGCCGAATCGTGGGTGGGCTACAAGTTTCGAGGCTATCGAGCGTACATTTTAGGTTTATGTTACAATTTTTATTTGCATAGGCATAGGATGACTTTTATTTATTTTGTTAAGTGACGATATTAATATGTTACTTTACGTGTACGTACGTATCGTTAAGATAGCCTTGTTTTTTAGTCTATTGGGACTCCATATGATTTAGTTTTCAAATTGCTTTATAATTCCTACGTCAGTCAGTACATAAAGAAGTGTATCTTTTTTGTTTTCTATGTATGTAATAGTAGTGGTATTGGACAGTTTCTTATGACTCAGAGATGCTATTTTTAGACACAATAGGGATTTTACGTGTTAGAGTGCCCCAAGCTAGCTTAAAAAAGACCTAAAGTAACATATTTAAAGGCATCGCTTCCAGCTGGGCTTGTTTTAATTAAACTATAGTTCAAATGACCATATCCAGAAGCAATGCTGATGTGTTGTCGGCATTTACGAGTATAAGTATACGTATGTCGAGATCATAGGCACTTGCATTTAACTGTGATTTCGACGTATAGTAAATCTTTAGATTTTTTTCTAGTTCGACACGTGTTCTAAAGGTAAAGTCAAAATTTTTAGTCTCCTTATATTATATTAGCTACAATGGACCAAAGCTGGTCGACGTAGCTAGGGCCGACCTCGGCACCACACCCAACATAATAATAATAATAATAATATATTATATTTGTTCAGTTCGAATAAAATGCCTCGCTTTTAAGAAAACAGACGTTTATTTTGCAAACTTCTGTGTGAATGATGTATAAAGTTAGTTTTCAGATTTTAATATTATTTTTTATTTTCAGGTACGGCCATGGCGACGTTCCCACGTATAAAAAATGAGAATAAGAGATCCCAATATTTTTGGAATATATTTTTTGTACCGAACGTCTTTGCTATCGTAATTTTGATGACTTTGAAACGTCAATACGCTTATGAATTTTGATGACATCTTTCGTGAAAAGTAGATTCCTATACAAATAGATTTAAGCACGTTGGTTAGATCCTTAATTAGCAGCACTGCCACTCGTCCCCACCATGTCTTGTAGATTTGGAAAATTACAAGTATTATAATTATAATCTTGATATAAAAAATATATTTTCATTGTATAACTTTCACTATATTAGAATTTTGGACTCAGCTATTTGTTTTATAATTTTAATAGTACGCAGTAAAAATACAATATTTTAAACAGATTTATGTTTTGTGCTCTTTATATCTTAGAGACTTGAGATAGAATATTTTTTTTACATTGGAGCATTTACTTCTGTAAATAATAGAAATGTAATTTAATTCTGTAAACTGAGTCCATTTGGAGTACTCAAGTATAATATATGCACATATATATGTTTGAACTGGCTTATTTTGAAATTTTATACATAATATGTATTATATATTATCAAATAAAAAAAAATCTATTATCAAATTTTATAAGAAATTCGAATTGATGAGAACATAAAGCATAAAAAAAACTTAAAATTAAATAACACCTTTTAGATCTTATGAATTATCATCTAGATTTACTAAAATTTGCTGTGAAATTGTAATTTATCAATTTATATTTAGTTAAGTTAGTAGGTAAATGTAAAATTGATAAAATAAATATTATAATTATATTCAAAAATTGTGGGTGTAATATTTATTGTAAACAAATAAAAGATCTAATGGAGAAGTATGCATTATAAAGAAATGGTATGTAAAACTTATAGATCTTCTTATTTGTTTTTGCCAATTATACGAGTAGTTAAACGCACAAATTCTACAATTTTGTGCAAAAAGCATTCTAATAATATGATCAAATATATATAATGTATCTATATCAATCTTTAAATATCGAGATTTTAAATTTTTATCCGGTTTTTGGGGACAGTACCTACATACTATAGTGTTAATTAAATAAAGAATTTTTAAAATAAAATCGAATTACCTTATGAAAAAGTAGCAATAGCAAATTAATGTTAGTATTGCACATTTTAAAAATAGCATTTTTGTGTCATAAGTTAGAAGTAAATATTTAATACTAAAGCACAATTTATGTAGGTAGTAACTAAAATAAAAGGTATATATAATAATATAATATATATATATCCATGTTTGTATATAACAAGAGTAAAATAGGTCCAAAATTACTGAATTTTTGTTGGAAGTCTTCTTCAATTGTCTAGTTTTCAGAAAGGTAAATCTGCAATCTGACAATTTGAAATTTTCTTATGGTACCATGGTTTCTTATGAGTTTGGTGCTGAAAATGGTAAAGTAAATAAAATATGGAAATAAGACTAAGTGACGCGGGTTCAATCCTTGGAGATTTCTCTCACCTCTGAGACTTTCTAGTGTGTATTATTACAACATGGTCAACACTTGCATGGTCGGTTAAGGAAAACATAGTGGGAAACCTCCATGTTTAAGACAACCTACCTACATACATACAGGAAAAGTCCTACCAACAGCATGGTCAATTTTGGCTAATCTCCTTTTTGGTAAAGGGAGATGCATGCCCAGAAGTTAAAAGGGCTAAAATACTAACGATCAGACTAAACTAAAACCCTGACTATATCACGTGCCTTTCACTAGCTCCATGCAAATGTATCCCACGGGATGAGATAAAAAATTCAAGTCGATTCATTCCAGCGTAAAAAATCAACAAACAATTTTTTACATAAATTAAGATATTTAGATATTAGAGCGTAATTACAGCTCATATAAAAAGAGCATAACTTTCCCATAATATATGTATTAATATTTAGTGTCATTCCTATTTTAACGACATAGTTTGAAAGTATATTTTAGATAGATTAGATTTTTCGGACCCTCGCTGGAAATTGATCCATATTACATTACATACATTTTTGTAAAATAGTGGCACTGTCTGTAACAAGTATATGTGTTTGAGACGTCTATAACCTTAATCCCTCCCGTTACCATGATTGCTGTAAAGCATTCGAAACGTCGGGAACCAAAAATCAAAAGAAATTCGCATAATAATCCGAAAAGATAGTTTTATTTAAAATGTCAAATATTCGCGTAAATCTAAGAAAGTATTATTCTAAGAAAGTACATAGTTACATGGTTAGTTTTAAAATATTTTAATCCAGTTTGGAATTAGTAAGCAATTCAGTCTTTAAAGTCGCAAATAACAATTAGTTTTCTATTACCACAACCGACTGGAAAAAGTTAATCGATTATAATTCGCTAGAGAATTTCAACGTTATATGTATTTATTATAATAATTTGAAATTAGGTTAAGATACATTTCAAAAGATCTATGAGAGTGTGTTTCATTTTGATACGCACCAATATTTAAGATAATGTAAATTTAAAAAATATATGTATGTACTTAGGTCGTATCGATTGTTTGTAGTCCACCCTTGAAAATTTTAATAACAGTATTTTTATTTACAACAAAAACAAATTTACTCCACGGGAACCGTACATTTTCCGGGATAAAAGTATCTATGTGTTATTTCAGCTTATAATCTATCTCTGTGCTTTTCATCCAGATCCGTTCAGTAACAAATATTCATCCAAACTTTCGCATTTATAATATTAAATGGGGTTATTGGGATAAAGGTAATTACAAATATATTTAATAATATTATATACAAAACAAATGTAAACTTAATTATTACTGTACAAGTCTGAAGTTAGAATGGCAAAAATGCTAGCCGCATTCTCCCGCTGAATGGCAATGCCGATTCTTTGGGCCGAAAACGAGCCTTTTCTGTTTGTATTTAATAAAATTAAAAAATTACTAAATTTATTAGTAAATATGAAGATATTATTGTAACTACTATGTACATAATTTATTTTTATGTATGTATGTATCTTTTAAATGTACCTATTATATACCTACATAGTAATAGTGTAAAGATTGAAAAATAAACATATAAAATATTCCTAGCTTAGATATTTCTTAGACCATATAAATATATATATTTATATTTTGACCTATAAATATAGACTGATCGTTCCGTATTCTATTGTAAAATGCTATATGAACGAAAAAATAAGAGAGATAAAATGTGTAGCTGTCTTTTTCTATAAAGATCATGTTTTAGTTGTAAAGGCTGCTACAGAATATTGGATTTGACCATAAATCAGATAGTGGCTGACTTGTATGTAATATGTAAATACTGAATTCATATATGTAAATACACGTTTTTTTTCATTTTTTTTTTACAATTAATACAGGAAGTGAAGTCAATCTTTATAAAGTAAGCATTGTATATTGCTTAACATTTTTTACAATATATTTAACTAATTTGTAAATGTAATTTAGTACGTGGTTTTTTAATTGTTACCCATACTCCATGTCTAATAATAATTTATGTCGGTAATCGATGTTTGTTTCGAGCGGATCAGATCATCTTGATGGTTGGACTGGTGTGTCACCACTTTTATTTTTTTTAGGTAATTACTATACAACCCTTAAGATATATTTTATATAATATTTATTTATCTATTTTTCATATATCATATCTATCTATTTATTATATATATTATAATAAAATGTATCTTTTATCTAAAGGCAAATTTTTCCTTTTGGTATTAGATGTTTTATCAAATTTCTTAGAATGACTCTACATACCAAATCAAATACTGCTTAGTGAACCAATAAAAGTTACTACTTCGAGAGAAAACAATTGACCAAATCGTTACTTAGTATCTATATTGAAAAGCTAAATAATTATATTTGTAGCTTTTTAATATTGCAGTAAAAAAATAAAGCTGATAACTAAATAAAATTATTTTATTCAATGCAGATATTATTATAATTAATTAAATGACAAATATTTTATAAATAATATTGTATAGAAATGGAAACTAAAAATGATAGTGTTCTTTAAAATCAATTATATTTTATTTATATAAAAATAAATGGACTTGAAAAAAAATAAAATATTATGTGTTACAATAATAAGGCAGTGGTAGCGCAGTGGTAGCGCAGTGGTAACGCGCTCGCTTGTTAAACCGAATATAGCGCGTTCAAATCCCGGGTCTCGCACCTCTGATATTTTCATGTGCGAATCATTTCCAACATGATTACCACTTGCCTTACGGTGAAGGAAAACATCGTGAGGAAACCTGCATGTCTGAGAGAACCTAGCAAGTTTTCGAAAAACATGTGAAGTCCGCCAACCCGCACTTGGCCAGCGTGGTGGACTATGGCCTGATCCCCCTCGTATGTAAGGGAGGCTCGTGCCCAGCAGTGGGACGTTAATTGAGGGCTGAATACATTTGTAATATATAATTTAAACTTTTAGATGTAAATAGAATATAGAAATAAGAATAATTTTGTAAAAGTTGTTTGTGTATATTACTAACTGCATACAATTAAAACCTTTAAAACTTTAATAAAAATCCTTGGTATATCTTCTTCAGGATTTTTAACTCTGACCTCTCGTAATTTTTGCACAAATTTTAATTAAATGCACAGTAGATGTATAAAATACAAACGTAAATGTGATTTGACATAGAGCAATACAATGTTAGCAATTTTATAAGACAGATTCGTTTTATCATGAATTTTAATGTAAAAGTTAAGATTTGTATAATAATTTTATTTATAATAAGTGTAAGTAGATCGTTTATTAATAAATCATCCCACAGATTTATGTTTCTTTTATTCCCATATCTTTTGAAAATTGCTAGTTTTCCTCACGATGTTTTCATTCAATATAAAACAAGTGGTAATCATGGTGGAACTGATTCGCACGTGAAAGTAATATCAGAGGTGTGAAGAAAAGCGAATGGGATTTGAAACCATTTCACTAGGTTTAATTAAAAGAATAGCATCAGTCCATCACGACGTTACTGGGTGTATGCTGCTTTTAAAAATAATATATAATTTAAAAGAAAATATTATCACTTGAAAACAAGCAGCAACACGTTCATAAAGGGCTTAGGAACGGTCATCATACGCGGTTATAACCCGTGTGCTCACCGTTTTGGCAACGTTTTTAATACAAAGAATATTTTTTAGCCTGACACGATCCTAGCACGGTCATGGTATGAGACGGTGTAGTGGGCAGATACCTTTAATTCAATTAAATAGTGCCTATGTAGTTGGTTAAATTTATTCTGTTTTTATTTCCAAGTTTTTTTCAGTCAAAAATATGAATAAAATATATATAAAATTACCTTGATTGTTAAAAGTGTATAATTTATTCTAACGTAAATTATGATAGGCAAGTAGTCAAATGCCAATACCTACACAAGGATTTCTAAGTTTATATCTGTTTGATAATTATCGGATATTTATCGAATAATTAACTTGATAATTATCACGACAATTATCAATAGACATATTTATCTTGATCATTTCATTCCCTGTAATGAAATAAAAAAGTAATGGAAATACTTGAAAAAAAATCGAAGTCAGTTGAAAATATATTTTGAGCTCTGAAAAATTACATAAAATAAAAAACCTTGACAAAGTCTAAGAAAATCTAAACGTAATAATGAAGGAAAATTTAAAGGATTCCCAAAAAATATTTCTGAAGCTACAAACAGCATCTTAACTATGCTTTTTTCGTTTGTACCTTAGACTTCGCATACCTACGTAACATCAGTAGCAACGATATATAGACAGAAGATTTGCAAGTTTGTATGTAGGCGGTAATCTCTGAAACTACTGATCCGATTCTAAAACTTCGTTCATCAATAGGAAGCTACATTACCCCCATGTGTTATTTTTTATTCCGATAAAAATGTATTAATTGTAAAAAAATATACTATTTTCAATTGAACGCAATAACAACGTAGATATAGTATTATTTTAGAATGAACTCCTCAATACTGCCTTGAGGCACGTGTTCAATTCCTCCATTATGATATTATTATTATGATATATTTTCCACGCTTAGTAGAAATGCACGCTAGCCGCATAGTATAGATTGTTAAAGAAGTTTAAGTATTTAATTGTCTCGGAGAAGTTCGGGAGTAGATGCTGTTAGTGAAGGCGACACAAATAACGTAGATGTAAATTAATTAGTACACGTGTTCCTAGCAAGTTAACAAGTTGACTGTGGTAATGTCACTATGCTCGAGCTTTAAACACTTTCGTAGCTTCCTTTTGTTACTGCTGCCATGCCATACTAAAAATTATTTGTGTAATGCTTTATGATTTTCAAATGATGAATGATGAATGATGAAGATCATGATTATCAAATCTCACAGCTTTTACGGCAGTATTTATTTTTATTTTGTTTTATGCTACGCTATATTTTTGTGAATTGTCAATCGATGAATCGATTCTCATAATATATATTTTTTTAATAAATCTGACTATAAATTTATTATATAGGTACATATGCGCAAGTTTGTATGAGTGTATATTTGTTTGGTTTTAGATTCTGCCTAAATTGTGAATAAATGTGAAATACCTTTAACGAACCCACGTCGTGAGAAAACCTGCATGTCTGAGAGAACTTAACAAGTTTTCAAAGACATGTGAAGTCCGTTAACTCGCACGAGACCAGCGTGGTGGACTATGGCCTGATTCCTCTCATATTGAAGGGAGGCCCACCCCCAGCAGTGGGACATTAAAAAAAGGGCAGAATACAAAACGAATACACTTAACATTAAACATATTTTTTTTACAATGGGAATCGAACTCACAAGCTCAAAGGCAAGAGGAAACACTTGTGCTCTGTGCCAGAAATCATTGTACATTCATGTAGCATTATTAATTTAAATTTATACATATCAATCTATAAGATATTAAAGTAATCGTTCTTATCATAAATATTTTTTTGGTTGTATTATAACGTGTTTTCCCGTGGGAATGAGAATATGTCTCGCGGTAAAAAGTAGCCTATGTCACTCTCCAGCACTCCAACTATCTTCACAAAAAAAATCACTTTAATCTATCATTCCGTTTCGACGTGAAAGAAAGACAAACAAACAAAACAAACATACTTTCACATTTATGATATTAAGTATGGATATACATATGTATAATAACCTCGAAGAAGCGGCTTACATTTGATTAAATGTATATAATATATGTATGTTATGTATACCTAATAATATACATATGTATAATATTATTAGCAGTACCCGCTGCTTCGACCGCGTTCAAACTTATGATCGCTACCAAACTTCACAGGATCACCCGCTGGGCGAGAAGATTGCCTGAAAATTTCATTAAAATCGCTTCATCTGTTTTAAAGTCCATAGGGAACATACATACACCCATCGATTTTTATATATCTATATAGATAGTTGTACACAACACTAAATAACACAAAACTAAATACCTCTTCCTCTTTGAAGCCAATAAGAAAGGTTTTATCCCTATATATACAATTTTAAACGTAATTCTGCTCTCTAATATTGTAAAGTCGATTTCAAAGTGTTAAACTATTACAGGAATGAGCTAACGATTGTACAGTGCCCGCGGTGCGGACCGTTGTCGGGCGGAATTTTGTTAATTTGAATTCTATTGAACCGATTTTACTGAAGCGTTTAATACAATAAATTTTAAGGACATTGTAATGTTGTATCTCTTGTTTATTAGGAACTAGCGACATACCGAAGTACGCGGATTTTGTTCACAATTAAATGTGTTTTATTTTTTTGCGTGGAACCCTGATTCTTTTTCTAAAATAAAAATAGCCTAAGCTACTCCTTATAACATCCGCTGTCTGCCAGAGAAAGTCCCGTCAAAATCAGTCTAGTAGTTTCGGAGATTAGTGGGAACAAACAGACAGACGTACAGACAGGCAAAATTTTTAATAATTGTTTTTTCTTATCAGTACCATATATAGGTACGTCCATATGCATTTAGTAAAAAGCTGTTAGTATCAGTATAGATAAATGGATGTGAAAAAAAGTGTAAAAGTAAAATGTATCACTATATTCATTTTTTAATTTCTGTATTTGTATGTATAAACTAATTGTTATAGTATAATATCATGTACGTTATATTTTACAGGTGTTTATATAACGTGCTAATATATTTGTAACTAGTATTGATTATTTATATCTCGAATCCATTTTTCCATTTCACTCATTGTAGTGTACAAGGGAATTTATTTAAAATTCAACGCACAGTAATTAACTTTATTGATTTATGATTACAACACTATAATACACAATTCATAGATGACATGATTCTATTTTCAGTACTTTATTTAGTAATTACTCACAATATAACCCACACGATACACAGCACAGTTCCTAAGCTTTTCACTGACTTTTACCAAATGAGGAAACAAAATGAACTACTCAATTTTAATTTGATCAATACTTTTTATAATTTTTCCTCACCCGCCTAGGCTCTGTACACGCCAGTATGACGTTAACCAGTACAAACATTCGTGCTCATTACACAAATGAATGCCCTAAGCGAGACTCGAACCTGCGACCGCCGACCCAGCAAGTAGGGTACACTACAAACTAACCTAAACGTGTCATCAATACTTACAAAACAAAAAAAAAAGGAAAATTGATTGACAAACAGAGTAGAAAAAGGTACACAACTGTTTTGTCTTTGCCTATTTATATGTAGATTTATGACTTTTCCCCTTCAAATGTTAGTAAAACAAAGCAGAATCAAAATAAAATTAGGCTACGACCACGAAACCTAATTTGTTATTCGAAAGACTGTCATTACCGAAACTGGATCCGCTCGTTAGCATTCCTTGACAAAGTAATATAATATACAAAATTGTCTCATACAAACTGTTTGATTTATTACAAGAACCATATAATTTAGTGTTAATTTTGTATAATGGGTTTATTAGAAGCTAGCCAACTCTGTGTCTTTAAGGACGACAGCAATGCCAAAGGTTATCATGAATGTAAAATTTTTAGATGGTAAAATGGCTGGTTTTTTTTATTTTTCACAATTTTACCATCTATTATCTCTTATATAAATAAAAATAATCCTGTTTATGTTTGTGTGTACTATTTTCTTTCCTAAACTATTGCCTTGATTGTAATGAAACTTTAGTGAGTTGCTTGGCGTTCCCACACAGGTTTCTGACTCTAAAATAATCTACATACAATAAAGTCAAATCTGTATATTAAATATATTTTGCAATATTGTATTGAAAAAGTCATTATTATTATTATTATACACATATATATGATAGGTTTTAAATAGATATAAATAGTTATTAGCCAGCATTAGCCATATGAATTTTAATTTTTTTGTTAATATTATTGACAAATATTGACATTAATATTTATACGATACTAACGTCACTCAATTTTTTTGCCTTACCGGAACCTGTCTACTAACACTTAAACTTTAAGGTATGGTATTAAAGTTCAAATTGACTTCTAAGTATTATTACGAATCTTTTGTATGGGAGTATAGAAAAGTGTTGTTTTTAAATTTTTTCAAGAATTTTTTTAAATTTTTCTCTCCGTAAGAACCATCCTCGTACTTCAAGGAATATTCTAAAAAAAGAATTAGCTAAATCGGTTCAGCTGCTCTCGAGATTTGTGCTTACCAACACATTTAGCGATTCATTTTTATATTATAGATTAGTCATACAATAGTCATTATTATACAGAGGCCGAATCTAAAATTTTTAGAATTTTTGTCTGTCTTTCTGGGTACGTATCACGAGAAAACCATTTGGCTGATTTTGATAAAATTTGGAATGATGATAGCTGGTTATCCGGGTCAACATATAGGATACTTTTTACTGCGGAAAAATATCTCATTTCTTAGAAATTTATACTAAACGTTAAAACGTAACGTGGAATGAACCTGAGCGCAGCGAGGGTGAGTCGCTAGTAGGTATTCTAAAAAAAGAGAATTAGTTATAGTCTGTTAATGTACAGTTACAGTTACACATAACGTAAATATATACATAGTTTTATAACCAGTTTTTTTAAAGTATGTACTTATAAACTTTTTAGACTAGTTTAGTATGAAATAAAACAGAAAATAGAAAGTATTAATTTTAAATATGTAATTAAAGGAAAAATATATAGGATATTTCGAAAGCATTTACAAGGATTCGAAAATTAATGAAAGCCTATAAATCTCAAGAATTTCGTTAGAATTAAACAGGTTTGAAATAACGTATATTTAATGATGAATTTGTTCTCTTACAAAGACCAACTAAATTGCTATTTCTAAGAATCTAGTTATTAACGATTGCTGTTACTAAGTAACTATTGATGTACATTTTAAGAAATTATATACATGTAGCATTGCCCGCGGCTCTGCCCGCGTTCATATGACCAAAAACCAAATCCTTAGGTTTTACATATTAGTATACTCTTACATTGCAGTTTTTACATTTTTTCTCAGAAATGAGAAATTTTCCCGCGGTAAAAAGTATCCTATATGTTGACCCGGATAATCAGCTATCATAATACCAAATTTCATCAATATCTTTCCAGTTGTTTTCTCGTGATGCGGTAACAGACAGACAGACAGACAAAAATTCTGAAAACTATAAATACGGACTCTGTATCGATATTAATGTCTATTTCGATTAGATTTGGCAAAAAATATTTAATGTACAGATTCGACTTAGTTACAATTTTATTATATGTATAGATTATGTCCTATAATTTCACTTTTACCGTAAAACAAGCTACATTGTTATTCGCAAAATTTAAGCACTTACCTAAATTCGCCATCTTCGAAGTGAACCACGCCAAACGACGTTAGCCAGTCGTTTTACATATTAATAGAGTTCGCCTAGTGGCCGAAGTTCAACAATAATCATTATTGAAAATTTGAGGAAAATATTATAACATGAATACTCATTTATTGAATAGATAACTAAGTGTTTCATTATTATTTTTGATTGATAAAACTAAAGCTCGTAAAAGCTATTTTAGGTTTCGGAGCGTTTCGAAAACTATTTATACTAACTTCAAATTAAATTAAGAAAAAAAATAAAACTAAATGAGACAAATGTAGCCGATTTGAGGCTCCTTTATTGTCTGAACACATTCACGGCCGGCGGAAGCCGGGTGGGCCGACCAGATGCTGAGTTTGCGTCTCTCTTATTTTATGTAAATCTTAATCTAGAGCGGATGGACGAGGTGTAACCATAACTAGCTACTAAACAAAAAAAAAACTATTGACAAACAAATAAATAATAAATATAAATATGTTGGGACATTAACACCCAGCACCATCTAGTTCCATGGTAAGCTACGAGGCTTGTGTTATGGATACCAGATAGTTGGTACACTACACATATATAACTTTTAAATACTCATGACTGGAGTACAAACTCTTGTGCTCATCACACAAATGTATGCACCCAGGGAGACTCGAAACCGCGGCCGTTGGCACAGCAAGTAGGGTAGAAAATGATACTGAATTATTTTGTCTTTGCATATTTCTCTATTTCTTTTTTTAAATAATAGACTTTTCTCAATAAATCCTTTTTAATGCAGAAATATAAATTATATATATTTTATTCGTTACAATCCGTTAAAACCGACATCACCTAACGATTTAAATAAAACAATTTAGCTAACCTCTGTGAGTCTGCCTACATAAATTACCTAGAAGATAGACAGTAAGACCGAGCTTGAATGGTAAATATATTATCCAGTTCACGATCAATTACTGCTCATGACTAAAAAAAAGACGTCAACGGAAAAACGAGTGAGGAGTCAATAATTTACTTTTAAAAGGGATTTTTTTAGGAAAGAGTATAATTTATTTAAATCAAAGTACGGGACGTTTGCCTTTGATTTATAATTCGTCGTAAACCGATGTTTTAAATCTCCTAATATAAATTAGAAATTCTTGTATATAATACTAGCAGAACCCGCGGCTTCGCTCGCGTTAAAAGTACAAAAAAAAATCTCTAAAAAGTTAGGTTTTATACAAACTTCCATCCCCTATTTTAGCCCCTTATAAATTTCAAAAAATGCTAAAATGCGTATTTATTTAATTCTATTGAAGAGTGTTATACATAGTATACCAAGTTTCAAGTAATTCTGATCATAAATATTTTTTTGGGTTGTATTTTAAGGTTTTCCCGCGGGAAGGAATTAATTTTATTAAGTAAAATAATTAATTAAGTAAAAAGTAGCCTATTATGTCACTCTCCAGTTCTTCAAATATCTCCACACAAAAAATCACGATACTCCGTCACTCTGTTTTGCTGTCAAAGAAGGACAAACAAATAAACTCTTTCACATTTGTTCTTTCATCTCAAATGGCTGGTATTGACGAGTTCATTAACCTGACTACATCAGCTAAGCTTGATGTCACCAAATAATGGTATTTTCCGAATATTCTACAAATTTTATATATATTTAAGAAAACACTAAAGTAAGACTAACACTAATTTGATCACATTAGACTGGATTTGAGTCTTTTTTTTAATATACTGTTTAAATAATATGTTATTGTAATTATTAAATAAATGAAGATATTTGACTTATAAAGCTGTAAGTTTTTATTTTACAATAGTACATCATATATGTATGCAATTACTTGGTTTTCAATAAGAATTGTTTGGAAAATAATAATTAACAAAGGGATATTTACGTAAAAATCTCATACTGAGAAAAATGCAGCATCCTGTCATAGTTTCCGTGGTGTAGCGGTTATCACGTCTGCCTAACACGCAGAAGGTCCCCGGTTCGATCCCGGGCAGAAACGATTTTAGTTAGGCTTAAAAGTTACTTTTTTTGGTTAATTTTATAAGGGTCGTTTCACATTTTAATTTCTCAGTTTAAGTAAGCTCTCATATAAATCACACGATGTATAAAACTCAGTTGAGCGTGCTTAAGCTTTGTAATTGGAATCAAGTGTTAATTTCTTTAAAATTTTGTCAAATTCTCATTCCAAATGTATTTGTTGCTGTCCCAGTAGAAGAGCAGTTCTATGTTATTTAAATAAAAATGAAGCAAACTTAATGCAGATTTTAGCTAAGTTTTTATTTATATAAATAATATTTCAGGGCGTGAATCATGGCTTACTCTATATTATTCTTTTGAGCAGATTAAAAAAAATTACAATAAATTATTTTGTACCACTTACAACGTAGCACATAGACAGAGCAAATATTTGTGCAAATTGTATCATCTTATATTCAGTGTTTGATATTACTGTACGTACAGATTTATGAGTGATAACACCTCCAGGTAAATTTCTAAAAAATTAATTAAAATTCTAAGAAATCTATAGTTAACTTACACACCGGCGTGTCCGCGGTCTTGGAGGAATTAAAGTAAAAAAAAGATAGGTTAACACTAAACTGTTAGAGTGAAGGTAATAGAGCGCCCATTTGTGATAATGCGAACCCTTGTGCATTAAAATATTTATTGCGTAGGGGCTAATCTCAGTGAATTCAGCTGCCAACGTAAAAAAACTTAGTTTTTTTGGAAAATCTTATTGAAATAGTCATTTTTATCGACACAGAGGCCGAATCTATAGTTTTTAGTATTATTATCTGTCTGGAAATGCATAACGAGAAAACCACTAAGCAGATTTTGATGATAGTATGACGATATCTAGATATCCGGATCAAGATATAGGATACTTTTTACTGCGGGAAAATACAAATACAAAACGCTTTTAAAAAAGAATCAAATTCTTAGTTTAATATATAGGTGTAGATAACTACGGGAATAACTAACAATACCAAGATATAAATGTTTTTGGAAGCAACAGCGCGTTAAAACGCAGACGTACGGAATGAAAGGCCGAGTTCTCGCATATAAACTTCTGATACAGATACGAATGCTTATTAGTTCTATTTTGTTTCTTTATTTTACTTAAAGCAAAAGTTTGTGTAATTTTTTTTTCATCTTTATATTTCGGACTTACGTGTTCTGGTAAGAGTTTACCAATCAAGGTCAAAACCTCTATTTGAAGTGTTACACATTTATAGTTTTTGGAAAAGTTTTTAGGCATTATATGTTATGAAATACATCGTCTTAAAACAACAGTGCAAATATTAAGAAGGGGGAATTACGAGGGAAACCAGGCCATAGTTCACCACGTTGGCCAAGTGCGGGTTGGCGGACTTCACATGTCGTTTGAAAACTTGCTAGGTTCTCTCAGACATGCAGGTTTCCTCACGATGTTTTTCCTTCACCGTAAGGCAAGTGGTAATCATGTTAGAAATAATTCGCACATGAAAATACCAGAGGTGCGAGACCCGGGATTTGAACCTGCTTCACTCGGTTTCCCAAGCAAGCGCGTTACCACTGGGCTACCACTGCCTTTTTTATTATACTCACTGCCTATATTTATTATACTGCCCTAAAAGTTAGAAACCCTAAAACGTTTAATGTAAAAATCTGTATGCTACTATGTTGATATGACAAACGCGTGTGAAAATTCCAGAAGCTTTTATCATATGAAAGTGGTACCTAATAAAAATTTACGGCCTATTTTCATAAGTATAACTTTATTTTCTTATTCGTGTATTTTTAAAGGCGTATGTCAAAAGCTACGGTTTTAGGGTTTCGCGCCTATAAATTGGGCTCGAGGGATATTTTATAAGCTTTTGCATTTAATTTATTGACAGTTAAACTTATTAATATATCTTATATTATTGAATGAGCAATTCTTGTATGTATATCTTGATTTCTTTATTGGAACGATTAAAAATTATATATAAAAAATGGATATATGTATATTCATTACTTGTATCTCGGATACGGCGGAAAAAGAAACATGGATCAAAGCTCGGTCACCCAGGCACACTATATTATATGATGTTGTAATTATTCCATTGAAACGAAAATTTTCCTGACATTCATAGTTTTGTTCCATATATGATATAGCTCATTAAAATAGCCACTCCGACACACACAACTCACACAGTCATATCCACTCACTACATAATAATTATCTTCTTACTTATTAGATGTAATACTTTGTTATTTGTGTCAATTTTTCCGTTTTTGTTTTACTTAAAACAATTAAAATGTAAGCAAATATTTTAATTTTCTAAAAAGGGTTATATTTTTGTTTTTAAATGTTATTTTTATTAGTTTTTGAATGAAAGTTGTATTTTTTTTGTAATTATGTTTGTGAAGGTATTAATGTAATTTTGCGACACAGTAATTTCTGCAATAATTATTGTTTTTATCTGTTTTTGCTATCTATGAACTGAAATTTCAATAAATCTTAATATTTTACTTAATAAAGAGACGAACGTATTAAAATTTTTATAACTTGTTATCAACTCTATTACTAAAATATCTAAATAGAAACCTGATTGGTCTGCAAAATACTTGTAATTGAAGTCTTTAGTGATGTTGTACTATTTGTTTCCTAAATAGAAACATTTTTTTATTTACAATAAAGAACAATACAAATATACTTAATTATATATACAAAATAAATGTACACTTAGTTATTACTGTACAAGTCATGTCCGCGGGGAATAGTGGCAAGAATGCTAAGCGTATTCCCCCGTTGAATGGCAATGCCGATTTTTTGAGCGAAAAATGCGCCAGCCCTTCTGTCACCAGTAGAGGCGATAAGATGAGGTGTTATGCCTTTTAAGAAGGGCTAAGCACTTTGACTCCATTGACCAAGGGTTTCTACAGCAAATGGAATAGAAACATAATTTTGACTAAGGAAGGTGTAAAATAATAAAATATAGAGAAATAAAATAATATAATGGCATAAAAAGACGATCTCATTGTTATCAGTACCCGACAGGCTACCTGGGAAGAAAGGATTTAAACGAATAAAAAAGAGGTAATTTAGTTTATTTTTCTTTTTAAGATCTTCTTCTTTATAGTATAGGTATTTACTCGTATTTACAACTAGCGAGTCACTCTCGCTCCGCTCGGATTCGTCCCTAGTACGTTTTAACGATTAGTATAGATTTCTCAGAGCTGAGATATTTTCTCGGAGTAAAAAGTATTCTATATGTAGACTCGGATGACCAGCTATCATCGTACCAAATTTCATCAAAATCTGTTCAGTGGTTTTCTCGTAATGCTTAACCAGATGATGAGATGATGAGAACCACACACACAGACAGAAAGAAAAAATCTTTTAAAAGATTCGGCCTCTATATCGATTATATTTCAATAAAATTAAAAAAAATATATGTACAGATTCGACTCAGAATTTTATTATATGTACATAGATAAAGGAAATTACAAATATACTTAATTATTAGTTCTTTTCTTATGATAAGAAACATATATGTATGCATACCTTCTCGATATTAGTTTGGGTACATAATAATAATAATTTGATTGACTGTTTGATTAAGAGCCGGCTGCAAAGGGTTGTACACTGTACACTTACAGGCTAAAACCGCTCACCGCAGTTATACTGAGGAAGTGCTTCGACCTAACGTCCTATCCCTAGTAATCGGTGTTTTTATCGGTTTTGTCTAGTCCAATTATCCGAAACATTTAGTATTTTAATCTAAACCTTATTGCTCTATAAACTACTTTTAAATGTTATCTTAGTACTATTTGTTTGTTAAAAAAAATAACGCAAAAGCAGTATAATTTTTATCATTGCCAGGTAACTTTAAAAAAAAAAGGATTAGAAACAAGGCAAGTGGTGAGGAATTTTTATAATTTTATTGAAAAAGCATGGCTGCATTTCTTTTAAATCAACCCAATTAAATCTCTCAAATCTTATACTTATATTTAAATCAGGAATCTTGAACTGAAGCCATATAAGCCAGAGGAACTAACGAAGCAGGTAAATAATGTTTACAGAAAATTTTCGGTTCATTTACAGTGGAACTTTGTGAACCTACTCTTCTTACCATTTGTTCCTAAACAAATGACTTCCTTTCGAATTCAATTATACACGCCACAGAAATCTAAGCAATGCGTATTTTATCTCTTCGATACCTTCAATTTGTACCAGTACTACGGCGAGTCTCTGGTTTTAAAAAGTCTAGTTTGAAGAGACTGTAAGATCGATGAATCAAAAATATGCTAAAACGCGTACTACATTCTTTGTAGAAATGCTAGATTTTTATTATTTCATTCTATTATTTAACAATCATGGCTCTCAAGACCAAATAAACCCACATCTCATGAAATTTTAAAAAATTATATAAATACAAATAATTTCTTTGAGATTGTTAATTATTATATTTCTGATACCAATGGGATATAGAATAGCATAGATTACTATTGGTAAAAAGTTGATGAAGCACGAGAAACATCTAGTTAGAATCTGAGAAAAACAAGTGGGCGTCACTAGTTTAGACATTTGCAAGTGATAGACGAAACAATAACAAATTGTATATAGGCTTAGAATCCATCACACGATTCATCAGCGACCCATTACTACGTATAGCAATCGAGTATATTTCGAATAAATTGAACATACGTCGGCCGTCAATCTTTCGCAGCTCGTTTTGGTCGTAAGAGAAATCCAATTTTCGGCAATGGTTGTTAGGCTATCAGCACATGTTTATGTTTTGGGAAACACATTATAGCTTACATCGTACGAATTTTATATTTCCTTCATTTCCTTATATTTTAACGAGAGTTACATTATGAATGTAAAAATGCTATAATAGGTGTTAAGTGTGTAAAGGTGTTTGTAAGACGTGTACAAATCTTATTATATTTCTAATGATCTCTGCTACAATTAAGTGTTGAAAATCTAATAATTTTTCATTCGTCACGAACATCACGATTTCAAAGCTATTTCAAAGAAAAGGGGTAACAAACATACAGACCCATACACGAAATTTGGCATTTATAGTCAGAAAAGCTGTAAGTTAAACATTTTTCAACAGAACTTACGAAACAAAGCTTATTTAAAGTCCTCACTCCATCTTACTCAACTTAACACTGCGCATATAGAGTTGATATATTTTCTGTATTCAAGCATGAGTAGCTCCACATTCTTCACGCTGGCAAGCCATTTCTTTTTCCGACCGGTGGCTTCCAACTGCGGCTGCCTTAAGGCACTTAAATAAGTCAAGGAAAATATATGTCTAATAAATAAACATAGAAATTTTCATAGAAATACTACAGGACTCACCCAACCCCACTCCCTCCCTCTACCCTCTATGAGACGTGTTATGGTTGTTTTTGTTATTACATTATCGTAAAACATAAATACGTATAAATAAAACAATCTTTTCGAATTATTTCGCGGATATATTTTTATTCTTGGTTTCAAATTCTTGGTAGGGAACCAAAAATCAAAATAAATCCGCGAAATAATCCGAAAAGATAGTTTTATTTAAAATGTCAAATATTCGTGTAAATATTAGAAAATATTATAAATACATATAAGTCAAACGCTTATAGTACAAATTTAACAAATAAACAAAAAAAAATAGAAAAAAAACAGCCAAAACAACCTGGCAGTGTTTCTCTATTTCAAAGCTCAAAAAACTTATAACAAAATTCATATTAAATAAATTGCTTAGGTGTTTTATTTTTTCCATTTTCGTAGATTGTAATTATAACATTTTTCCTCCTTAGTATATCAATTTTAACAAAATATTTTAAAAATATAGAGAGGAAGCGCCCAAACAATGTCATGACTATAAAAACCGTACAATGGTTCGTTCTGTGGTTCATCGCTTATATTGTTCAGTGAAAATTAAAATAAAACAACGACTGTTTTTGAGCGACCACGTGGAAACTAGATTTTGCATTGGACTGAACGTAACAAATCCCATTGTTTTATGAATGTGTAAAAAAAGAAATGGCTTTTATATTGATAAATTGGTTTAACATCATGATGATAGTCATATTAAATAAAACTATCTTTTCGACGGTTTTTTTGGTTCTCCACGTTTCGAATGTTGTACAGCAGTTATGGTGACGGGAATGGATTAAAAAAAATAAAAATTAATCCCGGAAAAAAACTGAAAAGTTATTTTTTTAATATGACAAATATTCGCCTAAATCTAAGAAAGTATTAACTAGCTACTCGCCCTCGATTCGCTCGGGTACGAACCCTAGGAAGATTCCCCATACAAACTTTCATTCCCATTTTATCCCGTTAAGGGATGATTTCCAGGATGAAATGTATCCTATATCCGTCCTAGGGTCTCAAACTATCTTCTTACTAAATTTCATGTAAATAGGTTCAGTTCAACTTAAACTCTTTATTAGTATGGTAGTCCTTATTTACTAGGAAAATTTAATGAAAAAATGATATTACTATGTTATTAGAGATAGGTAAGTTTCTTTTAATCAATTGAATAATTGCACAAAGTAGTAAATATATAGAATTTCTGTCATGGGAACTGAACATGAATGCATTTTGGGATTCGGTGATATTGAATACGCGTATTCTAGAATATAAACTTCGTAGCATTCTTAAGATATCTTAAAAAACATACATTTATTTCCGGAATAACTTATATCTAAACGGAATAAGTCTTAAGACTTTAGTAAATTGGAATTCAACATCACGATGTGTATAAATCTCACTGGGACCTACATACATCAGGTGCTACAAAAACATTTACATGGCCAATAATTTATTTTCCATAAAACATTTACATGCTTTGTGCTAGTTTTCTATTGCATTGAACCCTTTTTTGAATGTCCCACACACGTTTTGAAGGTGAACGAGTTCGGATTGGCGGACTTCAATTGTCTTTACAAAACATATTAAGTTCTCTCAGACATGCAGGTTTTCTCACGATGTTTTCCTTCACCGTAAGACAAGTGGTAATCATGTTACAAATGATGATTCGCACATGAAAATATCAGAGGTTCGAGCGAGCCCCGGGATTTTAACCCGCTTCACTCGGTTTACCAAGTGAGCACGTTACCAATGGGCTACAACCTCCTCAACTAGTTCAAGATAAAATACATATGTATATAGAAAGAAAACAATATAATATTTTATTTAGGTATATTAATTCAAATTTTAATATATATAAAATGAAATCAAACCGTTGCAATTTTGAGAATATCTATAGCTTTATTACTCCCTACATGCCTTTGAATAATTTTCTTCAGTCAGCACTAATATGAATCGATTGTAATGCCTCAAAGTGAAGTTTATTTCCATGAATTACTCAGAAGCTGGTTTTTTCACAGTCTGAAGAAATAGGAATATTTGAATATGTCTTTATAAAACTAATCTTAATATATAAAAATTCCCGTGTCACGATGTTGGTTCGGGATGAACTCCGAAATTACTTATACGATTTTAATGTATTTTTTTCAAAATATGTGATTTGTTCTAACTTAAAATATAGGATAGTTTTTATCCGGATTATTTCTTTTTGTTGCAAAATTAACGACTTTCATATGTGTGCCACAGCAATGCGTGGCCAGGTCTGCTAGTAATAATATAAAGAAAGCAAATAATTAAACTAGGTCAGGACGAGACTATAATTTTGTATAAAATAATAATGGAGAATAATATTTTTTTTCCCTTTTTAGGAAAAAACAATGCTTTATATGTATTTTTATCTTTGATCAAAAAATCTTTTCTGTATTTCAGAATCGGTTTCTATGAATTTATGTTCCTACTAGCATTGCCCGCGGCTCCGCCCGCGTTCATATGACCAAAAACTAAATTCTTAGGTTTCACAGATTAGTATACTCTTATGTTGCAGTTTTTACATTTTTTCTTAGAAATGTGATATTTTCTCGCGATAAAAAGTATCCTGTATGTTGACCCGGATAAATAACTATCATCATACCAAATTTCATCAAAATCCCTCCAGTGGTTTTTCCGATGCAGTCACAGACAGACAGACAAAATTCTAAAAACTATATATTCGGCCTCTGTATCGATAATAATCTTTATTTTAATAAGATTTTCCAAAAAATATTTTATGTACATTTTCGGCTTAATTTTATAATTTTACTATATGTATAGATGTTCATAGAAACATGTATAACATGGTAAGTAAACAAAAAGTGTTTTGCAATGGATTGTAAGCTCGGAACAAACATTTATAACAATGATTAATGAATTGAAAGATATAAATAATAAAATTTTACTAACATATATTCCTAGTGCACCTGTAGTACTCTCTTAATTTAATTAATCTAGATCTTTTTATATGCCACTTTTTGTTTTTTAGTGAAGCAGCTTAGTCCCTTGATTATTCATTCTTGTTTATAAATGTAAATATTACGCAAAAATATATCTCATCTATACATATATTAAAATGGTAACTAAGCCGAATCTGTACATTAAATATTTTTTGGATTTTTTGGAAAATCTTATTGAAATAGACATAATTATCAATACAGAAGCCGAATATATAGTTTTTAGAATTTTGTCTGTCTGTCTGTGACTGCATCGGAAAAACCACTGGAGGGATTTTGATGAAATTTGGTATGATGATAGTTATTTATCCGGGTCAACATATAGGATACATTTTACTGCGGTAAAATATCTCATCTCTGAGAAATCTATACTAAGCGTAAAAACGTAAGTAGGGACGAACCCGAGCGGAGCGAGGGTGGCCAATCTCACTGATAGCTGCTTAAGTACTATAGTGCCTATGTACGCAGATACTGTGTGTGTACTCTCCTTTTTTTTACATTTCATACTCCGATGGGATGACCATTCATCAAGACTAGTGGAGACCAAGAATTAGGCGTAGATCTCACGTCCTTACATCCTCACCCAGGCACGGAGGTTTACTAACAACTTCTTTGCTATTACTGAGTTTGAAAACTTCTTTTGCGAACACTCTTCTTCTTTGTTTGCGACTTCTTTTCTTAAATTTTCGATTTTCTTCGTTACTATTACCGACTTATTTGCTATTATTGGCTTGATCTGGACCCAACACCTGCTGATATGTAGCTGTAATTGCTAGCCACTATACCAACGAAGTGTATGCAAAGGTGCATAACATAATACGATCAGATTAAGATGAGTATGTTATATCGTTTTAAAATGTACAATATCAGAATAGATATCATAATCATTATATGCTTACATAATGTACACAATTTTAATCATATAAATATATTAACAAAAAATTAAAAACCGACTTCAAACAAAAGCACTAAAAAGTAATAAATAACTGATTGGTAGTTTTCATTTACTATACATACCTAATCAAATATTTTCGAAGTCGGTGTGCTTTGCTTTGTATGGGCTGGCACTGATTTCGAAAATACTTGATTAGGTATGTATAGTAAATGAAAAATACCAATCAGTTATTTTTTACTTTTTAGTGCTTTTGTTTGAAGTCGGTTTTTATTTTTTTGTTAAAAAGTTTTTATTTTTCCCTTTTTAGTGTAGACAGTAGTAGCAAAGTAAGAATTCTAAAGTGTTAGGCTTGTCATATCAAACAAAATAAGCCCAAACTCAAAGTATCTACTATTATATATAGTCGTGTATAATAACGTGAATTCCAGCGACACTACATTCTGTTAAATAAATAAAACCTATAAAAATGGGTTCACTCTAAATATTTAACATTCGCAACAGCAAAGCTACAAATAAATTTTTGATTGGAAAAGCGCGAAGCATCGAGAGTTATTTGAAATATTAAGCACATGTTAGCACAATATTTTACTCACAATTGTGCACCAGTAAATCAAAGTACTCGTATAACATAGCAATTTTATAGTAGTTTTGTAACATACCAATTTCTATCCTCGTGCATACGTCTTTTTTACCGTTTTTAACGTTTTTTTAACGTTGTAAAATGTATTTTCGCATACAACCTCTGTACATACAGATTTATATAGATATGTGAAGAAGCCTACTGGTTTCTCTATCAATTAAAACCCAACAGAAACTTTCCCGCCTTAATTGGGTATCGCAGGATCGCTTACCATATTTTATTATCTGTTGTTTTACTTTATAGATTTTACATATTTTTATTCTGAAACAGACTGAAATTTAACTTACTTCAAATACACTTTTTTCTACTAATTTTGAATTGTAAACATGATTTAACAAAGTCAGTGTGGCTAGACTTCGTGACTACCCTGGAAGCTACCATCGGCTCAGAAAGCAGTTTCGCCGAGAAGAACCCGTGAGAAATTCAACAGTTGCTCTTTAAGTATCACGTTATATATAAATAGGCAAAGACAAAACAACTCAGTTCCTTTTTTCTCCTCTGTCCATGACCATTTGTCAATCGATTTTCTGTTTTATTGATTTTTGATTTATTAATAAAAATAAATTGGAAACAGATATCGAATACTAATAACTATATATACGAGATAATTTATTTCCGCACATTTTCATCAATATTTTTTTTAATCACAGTAATATTTTATCATAGGTATAGAGTGAACTGAGTGTTTCTTTGCCAGCCGTCAGTTGAAAATAGCGGAAAGGCGCGACAGAGTTAAAACGAATGTGCGGCCAGAAGTCTTCAGTATTAATTGAAATACGATTAATGAAGACAAATATTTATAACCATTTTATATTCATTACAATATCATAAATTTCATCATTATCATTTATAAATTTTAATTGGAATAAAAGACGGGTATTGGCCGCACGTTCGCTTTCTTTCTTTTTTCTTTATCAATTTCATGACAGCATTGGTCAGTCTATTCTCTGCCTCTATGTGTTTTACTTAGTAATATATTTTTAATTTTACTTTGAAATGTTGGAAAGGTCCGACTAAGATTAATTAATGAAATTATTTTCATTATTTTCATCTTTTGGAGACGAAAGGCCTATTTTCTTATTTTTGTTATTTATCATCTGTTTTAAATACTCGTTAAAATTAACGTCAAAAAGACTATAAGATTGATGGACGAACCGTGCTGGCTCATTAAAATGGATCTAAAAATCTAGGAACTCTTACAAGTTAATTAGTTTTTACTGAATTCCATAAGCAAAAACTTTAATTTTGACTACTTTAATCATTTTAATAATTCTGCGAGGCATTCCCAAAACAAGTATCTTCGATTATTTGAAGGCTCAGCGTAAAATATTGTAACTACGATTTCACGAATAAAGGTATTTTTTTTTAGTTTTACTTAATAAAAATCTATATGAATTTTGTCGTTTCTTAATTTAAAAAAAGATCTAAGTACGTGAATTCTGTTGTTTTTTTCTACACAAACATAACAGTAAAAAGTGCCGTTTTAATTTAAACACTTGCTTTAAATCTTTTTGAATTATTGCGAGTGTCTTCACGTGTACTTGACTCTTGAAGTGTCGTTTACTTTTTGCTCTAGAACATTCGTAATATTACATTTTTATATCCCTTTTTCATGCTTTTAAGGAAGAAATGATAAAATATTTGCCCTTTTACCTTGTATTATTAGGTTCGTGGTAGTAGCGTATTTACATACATATTATGTATATGTCTGATCTTGTCTTATATGATAAAGGTATAAGAACAAATAATTGTATCTATTGCTTATATAGTTTTTCAAACTGAGTAAGTGAAAAAATGTCTTGTAAAGTAAAGTTTGTGAGTTTGTGAGGTTGTAGGGGGTAATCTCTGGATCTACTGAATCGATTTAGATGAAATTTGATAAGAATATAGTTTGAGACCCTGGGTAGGACATAGCATACTTTAAAATGGGGATAAAAGTTTTCGACTCTAGGGACAAACCCGAGCGAAGCGAGGGTGAGTCGCTAGTAATATATAATTATATAGTCTATTATAAAAAAGTGTAGCTTGTTTGTTCGTATTTTTTTTTTGTACAATATCCATAATTCAGACTATTGATCAGATTGTGATGAAACTTTGCCAAGATGTTATACGCGTGCTTAGCTAATGACTTGCATAGTGCCATCACAATACGATAGATGGCGCGTAACATCAAGACTTGCAGGTATTTCCGCATAATTTGACCATATATGGTAAGCGATTTTGTAGATTTTATACGAACATAATTACGTATGTGCATATATCGAAGTCATAATATATGTATGTATGTATATATATGTATCACTTTACATATGGTATAAGATAAAGGTCGCTAGTTTTGCATAACATTCGAATGTTTGCATAATATTAACTCTACATCTACATTTTCATATAGATTACATGGAAAAATATTTCTTGTTACATTTCAAGTTTTATCTTCTCTTTGTATTTATTTTAAGAGAGACTGAAATGGTATTATAAATTAGCTGTTTTAATACCATTCTGTTGTAGTGCTTGCGTGCATTGTTCTGGATCCGCATCGGTTGCATATTATGCACTTAGAAGAAAAATAAAAAGTAATAATACATTTTCTCCATATTATGTGATTGCGAAATAAAAATGTGAAATTTTATCAACTAATATAGATTTATGTCTTTTTTTTTAGTTTTGGCAATGTTATGCCAATGTAGTTGGTTTATAGCATCATTTTTATACAAAAAGGCTATCTATCTATAATATAAAGCTGAAAAGTTTGTTTGAAAGCACTAATCTCTTGATCTACTAGTCCGATTTGAAAAAATATTTTTTAGCTTTCTTTGTGGAAGGCTACTTGTAGGCTATCTTACATCACCCTTCGATCACCGAGAGCGGAGCAATTTAACAAAATTAAACGACATGGGTGGAACCGCGAGAAAATGCTAGTTATAATAGTATGAACACAGCTTTATACTCAGCCACGATCATTAGCGATAGCAAATAGGCCCGTGATCAAACAACCATGTAGATAGAGTTTCATTAACATCAACAAAGGGCTCGATGTTATTTCTGTTTTACTTATAGTTCTAGATATTACATTATGCTTTACAAAAAATATTTCTCGGAAAATTTTTGAGAGGACAACTTAGACTCTTTAATACGTTGCAGTTTTTTAGGATTCCGCAACCAAATGGATAATACGTAACCCTTATAATTTCACCATGTTAATTTGTACGTCTGTCTGTGTGTCCGTATGTCACAGTCATTGCTCTCGAAGACTATTCGAGCTAATTCCAAAAATTTTGTAGTGTTATTTAAATAAAAAAAATTAAATTACATATATAATTATCACCCGGATAACCCAGTCCAGTGGTTTTCTCGTGATGCGTTCTCAGACATGCGAAAATTCTAAAAACTATAGATTCTGCCTCTGTATCGATAATAATAATTATTTCAAAGAGAATTTCCAAAAAATATTTTATGTACAGGTTCATTATATGTATAAATATCTATAAAACTACAATCGTGTATATGTAGTATAGTGAATGTAACATTGTTGGGACTCTAGTTTATAGTGATTGTTTTACAAATAACATGCAAATGAGAAATTTCCAACAGATTTCCCAAAAGAGAGTGACAGAGATGCACAGTTTTAGAACTGAGTATATAGACTTGGGCGCTATATTAATTAAATAAATAACATTATTTTTATTGAATATGTTAATTGGTTTATTTTATTGAATTGAAAGTGAAAAAAGAAATTAAGAAAATATGAAGTAACGCGTAAAAGCTAGTAAATAATGTTTATTTCAAGGCGTTTTTATTATTGAGACATAATATATTTATTTTACAAGTACTACTGTCGATAGTGTGAGGAAAATCGATAAAGTAGATCGACTAATTGAGCTTTGCCTAAACGACGTATTGGTAATAAACGTATTGACATAAGTTACTGTATAGTATATACCTTATTTGTAATTAAGGTAAAAAAAATTATAATAATATTTTGAGATATTTTTCTATAGGTATAAAACTAACTTTTATATTTGGTAAGTTCAATGAAATGTACGAGTATATTAAGCTTTAGATTAATTAATAATATTAGTTCTTTAGTTATAAGTGGTGTAAATAGCACGACTTTGTTTTATATATATATTTACCTTATTTTATATATTTTCTCTTTTTTTAAAACTTTCCGTGTACCTTATGGAATACACGAAAAAATAATTTGCTGAATTGGTCGAGCCGTTCTTGAGTTTTGCGCTTAGTAACATTCATTTTTATTTATATAGATTTAGTAAGACAACACGGTCCTGAAAGGAATTAGCAATGGAAAATATCTCATCACTGTATAGAAGATATAGACTATCATAGCTGTCGTTGGAAATTATTAAGTCTTGAATAATAAGGAGACTTACAAAATCCAAATCAATCCAATCGTTGAAAAATAGAAAAAAAACATGGGTTGACGTAATGTAATACCTACTATGATATAACGATTGCATTTGTCATATTAATAAATAGTGTTCATCCAGTTGTCAAAATTTGACCATAATCATTTTTTTCTAATAATAAACAGTTAAAGTAAACATATTATACGAATAGAATTTACCTATCTATACAGATAATATAATAATCAGATAATATACCTATATAAATAAACTATTTTTTTATTGATAACACGAAAGTTTAAGTAATCAATTGTTATTAAAAGTGTTCTACATATAAACATATAAAAATGAGTCGAATCTATACATTAAATATTTTTTGGAAAATCTTATTGAAATAGTCATTATTATCGATACAGAGGCCGAATCTATAGTTTTTAGAATTTTTGTCTGCCTGTCTGAGAACGCATCACGAGAAAACCACTGGACAGATTTTGATGAAATTTGGTATGATTGTAGCTGGTTATCCGGGTCAACATAAAGGAAAATTTCTTATTTCTGAGAAATATTTACTAACCGTTAAAACATACAAAGGGGACGAACCCGAGCAGAACGAGGGTGAGTCGCTAGTTAATCTATTTTTAATTTTTATTTTAATAAACGGCATCGTAGGAGTCTCACGTAACACAAGTCTGTAGCACTCGTAGCTCGTAGTTCGTAGCTCGTAGCTTATATCAATAGGTATTTCATGAACTATTTTCGTCCGATTTTCCAATAGCGTATTATGTGATAGCAACTGTGACTTAGTGTGCTTCATGTCGTCGTTTTTTTAAATATTCAAAGAAAAAATATCATATTTTTTTAGACATTTTTATTTAACTTAATTTTTATGTTATAATATTATGTTATCTATACAGATAAATAAAATTAAAGTGTCTGTTTGTAATATTAAAATAACAGTATTTTACATAATGCATATAAATGTATATACGGTACTTATAAGAAAAACACATATTTTTTTAAATTTTTGTTTGTCTGTCTATCTGTCTGTTTGTCCCGAATAATCTCTGAAACGGCTGGACTGATTTAGACGCGACTTTCACTGGAAGATAGCTTATATAGGGAGTAACATAGGCTACGAACCCGAGCGAAGCGAGGGTGAGTCGCTAGTTTAATATAAAAAAAGGTAAAAGATTTCTATGTTCTATTTAATTTTACCTTCTAGAATATAAAGAAATATACCTATAAAAATATCTGTAGGTCATGGTAGCCACTTAGTGATAGCGCAGGGAAAAGCCAGTATAACCTTTATTTTAACTTAAAACCATAATTCATATACGTTTACCTAACCTTAATATATTTGCTCATAAGCGGTATATAAGAAAGTTTTGGCAATAAGATCTAAGGCATACTTGTTGTAGAAAAACCTTATAACGTTGTCTTTTAAAATGTAGAAAAAAAATTAAATATTGTATTTTTTTAATACATACAGATCGTTACACTTGTTTGTTAAATCCCGACAGTACTTTAGTTCTAAAAAGCTGTCAAAATTTTTATCTGGAGGTTTGAAGTTTAAGAACTAGTAAAGGTTTTTTTTTCAATTCAACTCCCTAAAGGGTATTATAATTTTTATATGCAAAAGAATATTTCGAATATCAAAGAATACAGTTGATTAATTTAAAACCTTTCTTTAATAATTTCATTCACTCGTATAGTAAAAGGTATAATAATAAAGTTTTTCTGTAGTTACGAATAAAAACGCGCATGCAAATTTTGTGAATATGAGTTATTTTGTTACCGTTATTTCAGTACTAAAAAGCATAATATGTTCAATTTTTAAGCAATTTAGTCTATGTATATTAAAAATATTAAATAAATATATAATACTAGCAGAACCCGCGGCGTCGCTTGCGCTAAAACTATAAAAAAATCTCTAAAAAGATAGTTTCATACAAACTTTCATCCCCTATTCTACCCCCTTATGGGATGAATTTGGAAAAATGCTAAAACACGTATTTATTTAATTTTATTAAAGAGCATTAATACCAAGTTTCAAGTAATTCTGATCATAAATATTTATTAGATCGTAAGTATATAAATGTTTTCCTGTGGGAATTAGACAATTTCCCACTGTAAAAGGTAGCCTATGTCACTCTCCCTCCCTTCAGCTATTACCACACAAAAAATCACGGCAATCCGTCATTCTGTTTCGACGTGAAAGAAAGACAAACAAACAAACACACTTTCACTTTTATAATATTAGTATGGATGTATATATTAGGTTTTACTATTATTTACGAAAAAATATTGTGCCTATAACGATTATTATATAGAGTTACATATATACACTGTATATTTAGTGTCATAATATTATGTAAGCGATTAAATTTCTTATTACATTTAATGTAAAGAATAAATTTCCTTAAACATATTTTTATAGTCTACTGTTAGGGCGTCTATATGTTAGAAACGTCTGCAAAGAGCTGATAAAATTATATGGTGTTCTTTTAGAACCCGAGTTAAATTACAAGGGGGAACAAGTAAAAAATTGATTTCCTTTGTTCCTCAATATTAACTTAATAATTAGTGAAATTTCACATCTTTCGATCCAATTTTTACGATGAAAATGTTTATGAACACTATGTATTAACGTCCCACTGCGGGGCAAGGGCCTTCCTTTAATAAGAGGGGGATCAGGCCATAGTCCACCACGCTGGCCAAGTGTGGGTTGGCTTCACATGTCTTTCGAAAAGTTGCTAGGTTCTCTCAGACATGCAGGTCTCCTTTCGATGTTTTCCTTCATCGTAAGTATGTGGTAATCATGTTGGAAAAATTAGAATTGAACAACAATATCCATAATAACCAGTCACTGATAAATAATGAAGTTTAGTAAATATTATTTATTGACCAATTTGGGTTTCTTTTGCTGTAATTTGTCATTTGACTCATAATGTGTACATGACATACATACATGACGTGGAAACCCCTCGTTTTATTTATATTCATTTCTTAAATTAGGTTTTGCACATATTATAATAATATTTGTTATTTTTAGTTATACGCAATTAAGAGGAAATAGTATATGGTGGTTAATAAAAAATAATTTTATAATAATTATAACTCATAAATTTTATAAACATTATTATTTTTTGGAAAATTTAAACATTATTATCGATACAGAGGCCGAATCTATAGTTTTTAGAATTTTTGTCTGTCTGTCTGTTACCGCATCACAGAAAACCTCTGGAGAGATTTTGATGAAATGGTATGGTGATAGCTGCTATTTATATGTTGATTTGTATTAATTTAATTGCGGTATCTGCCATAGCGCCAAAGAAGTTTTATTTCAACCGTGCATAAAGGTTACATGTACCTACCTACTCATTTATTTTTGTGTACTAAAATTCATCTAAACGCTTTTCCTACGCTTACACGACGAACTAACTAAACTTTAAGAGATACTTCAAAACGATGTACCTACTAAAAAATTGTAGGTCTTAAAAAGGTTTACATAACAATTTGCAACGCTGTCATTTCTATCCCCTTCTTTGTTTTAATTTCTTTGTTGCGGATGTAGTGTCTTTATCCTAAGGTATACTCACAAAAACTGTTTTATCCAATAAAGCGTCCTACAAACTCACGCATGTGAGCGAAGCAGGGTAAGTCGCTCGTTATACAAAAATAACCACCGCGAATGGGATCACAGGAAAACACTAGAATACAACAAATTAAAGAAATCTTATGTGAAATGAAATCTGATGAAATGATAAATATTATTAAATTCGATAGCTATATAATTTCAAATTTAATTATGGTAACATTTAATGGTATTTATTTACATAAGATTATTTAAATCGTTCATTTAAACTTGTAATACTATAAATTATTGTATATTATTATATTAAATACATAAAAGATTTGAAGTAAGATAGAATTATATTGAAGCTGCTTATTACAACCTTTTGAAATAAAATTACTAGATCTTTTCTAATTAAATACGTACAGTTGAAACTAAATTTATAATTATTTTCATTTTCAATTAAATGGTAGATTTTTCAATTTCTTCATTTTTTTTTGTATAAAACGAAATAAATAAATATATTAGGACATTAACATACAGCACCATCTAGTTCCGTGGTAAGCTACGAGGCTTGTGTCATGGATACCAGAAAGTTGATGCACTACACATATAAGGTGGGTGGACCATGAAAGGCCACTCTCTTTGTAAGGCCGATTATTAAAAAGTCACCGTTATGGTCATGCGATGACAAATTCTTTTTACTCAGTTTGCACTTGTTTACTAGCACTCATCGAACTCAAGCACTCAGACGGGTGTCACACACTCTCAAACGGGTGGACCGATTTAGATGCGGTTTTTATCATTTGAAAGCCAGTTTTCAGACAGTTAATTTGCGTAGGGGAATTTTTATAATTTAAATTTATAATTATTATGTGAATAGGTATATTATGATATGAATTTAATATTTCATTCTAATGAAAGACCTTTTTATGATGATTAAGCATTACCAGATATTTGGATTGACTCAACGTTAGTTTTAAGTTAAACGACTGATTTGTTATATCGGCCTTGTATGGAACCCTGTTTTTTGCAAGGCCATTTTGGAAGAGTTCACTAAAACTTAAATTTAATAAATAATCATTGACTCCGTAAAATAAAAGGTTTTATAAGTTACATAGTAGAACAAAGTGTTACTTAATAATTTGTTTGTTTCGTTTATCCAATAAATAAAAGACAGACGAGTCCCGTGTCGGGCCAAGTTTAGTTATTGAGTCTTTCTGTTTAGAAAGTGTCAGTAACGGTCCGGAGTTGGGAAGTTGGCGGGGTTTCACCCTCGTGTCTCGGAGTCCTGCACTTTAACCCTCACTGGTCGTGTCGAGCAGTCATCCCACCGGAGTATGAGAGTGACAGGAATAGAGAGTGCACTTGTGTCTGCGCGTACACTTGTGCACTATAATATGTCCTGCGCAGTTGGCTAGTCTCAATGAGATTGGCTGCCGTGGCCGGAATCGGTCAGTGGGTCTTATATAAATAAAAGAATTGTAACTGTTTATTTGTGAAGGTGGCCTTCTATGGTCGACCCACTTTAGAACTTTAAATAAATGCACATTGTTTACTATAAAATATCAATAAGAAAAGTACATTTCACAGATTATTTGCAACTTTTACACATTTTAGTCATTTACAGAAATAATATAAATGTACATCATCCCCATTCATGAATAGAAATGAAGTCAAATAAGATTGTATGAAATAAAAAAAAATATAATAACAAGTATTCTAATTTGTAACAGCAATCTAGGCCCGAACCGGTCGGTTTATTATGTATGAGTGAATCAATTGAACCCGCCACAGTTTGGATGGAAGCCAATGAATGAATATAATATAATCATCTATTTAAATAAAATACGGTTCTATTTACAATAGAAATGAAAGAAAAAGTCTTTTTATGACTTGCTATTACAATATTATGGTAGCATAAAATAATAATTTAGGAAGATTATTAATTAACTAGTATATGCTATATATATATATTTTATATATCTATACTAATATTATAATGAGAATGTTTGTGAGTATGGATGTTTGTTACTCTTTCACGCCAGAATAGCTGAACGGACCTAGATGAAATTCGGCAAAAAGATAGATTATACTTTGGAATAATGCATAGGCTACTTTTTATCCCGGAAAAATATACGGTTCCCGAGGGATATACCGTAATTGAAGGAGAATCCTTTTAATAGTGATATCTTCTTCCTCAGCGTGAAATAAGTGTGTGGTTAAAGCTGTAAGTTACGTTATTAATAAAATTTATAGCAGTATGATCTTAAAGCCTTAAAATGAAATGATAAAAATACTAAATTTGAAAAGCCTTTGTTTCGTCATCATAGAATTACTGTACCAAGCAGAAGTAAAAGTAACTATAAAAGATCAAGAAAATTAAAACAAGCCGTAAAAAATGGTTGACACTGATGGACTTTCCGCTCAATACGTCATTGTAAACTTTTTGGCTTAGCTTTCTGTTTTTGTTGTGCTAATTTATGAAACGTAGAATGATTAACCTATTAATGTGTTTTTTTATTGAAAATGTTATTTTCTGTAATAACTAAATATTGTGGAGTGTACACAGTGGAGTAGATTGTAACTATGGTGAGAAGAATGTGTTCCGTTCCGCTTCCTTCTGTCGTTCCTTTTTTTTGTTTAAATCAGAAAAAATAAGTTATTAGAATATTATTCATTATAATGGTTGGATTGTTTGTTACTCCTTTACTCTGGAACTGCTGAACCAAACTGCTGTTTGGATTAAAATTTGTAGACAGATATACTGTGACCAAGAGTAGCACACCAAAGCTATAATTGTTAGGCACCTAGGAACGCACTCGAGCGAAACGAGGGTAAGTAAGTAAATGGATGATATCTAAGCATATTTAAGTAACAAAGCTAGTAGTATTTGTAAACCTTGCGAAGCAAATACCTCGTCTAACCGCTATGTTTATTACAATAAAGTCTGCTAACATGTCAATTAAAACAAAAGGTCGACCAAACTTAGTTTTAATTAAATAACGTAGGACACCTGCCACCTCTCGAAATGTCACGTAAACAATTAATTAGGAACCTATTTGTTATTCAAATCATCCCAAGGCAATCAAATCTTTTGACAAAAGCATTATAGAGAGTTTGCAAAGTGATTTATGCAAAATTCAATTCAGTTTAGATAATATTTTAGACGAAAAAAATGGTTCTTTTGGCGTTCAAACTTACAATGTACTTGGCGAACAAAACTATAAATGTTTCATGACGAAAATGTGTATATAAACTGGATAAAGCAAACTGATGAAATTCCTTTAAATATCATCAATTATCTCAATCAAGTTCACCCCTTCTAACGTTTACTGAGGGAGGTCTCCCAATAATTGTTAAACAAGATTTTCAATCTCCTTATCCTGAGGTCGGTGGTTACTTCACACGTGCGTGACTTTACACTCGGCTGTATTGCTCAACATTACTGAACCTTCCATGATTACAAAGTAAATAATAATACCTTTGGTGGCAGGAGAACAGCGGACAAACAGGGAAAAGGGGAGGGGGATAAAAGTGCCTCACCTTTTTTTGGATTGGCTAGCGTTATCAAAAGCTAATTTTAAAATAATTTCTCCTAAAAGTCGAATCACACGCTTTATCTTTTGAAACATATTGAATGTTATATCTATACACTATCTGAGACCTCGACTTATAATAATACTATGGTAAATCTATAAAAAATGTAATGTAAAGAACTATAATATTTTTACTAATGTTTTTTCTAGGATTTTTTCAACTAAAGAAAAAGCAATATATTCATCAAAATGTAAAGATTCTATAAATGGAACGAAGGGAAACTGCGAGTATCATTTAAGGAGGTAAGAAATAAGATGATGATGATAATGTGATGATATTCTCCTTGACGTATCCGTCAACGGCGAAACTTGCTAGCTCCGGATATATGCTTATATATGCTATTGAGAGCGGAGTGGGCTGGCAAATCCAAACTTTATTTTGAAGGTCGATCGATCATATATATCGAAATATTACAAAAGATGACAAATTACCTACTTTTTATGACTTACAAGATGTTTTAGTATCTAATCTTCATCAGCTATATATTAGATAAAACAAAGTCACCCGACTTTAGTGAAGATAAAACAAAGTCGGATTTGTTACAACACTTATAACTCGAGAACTGCTCGACCGATTTTCATGGTTTTTGATATGTTGGATTTGTTTTTACCCCGAATAGCAGAATAACTATTAAAATATTGGCAAAATTCACGAAATTTAAAAATAAAACTATTCCATACTAAGAGTTAAAACATACTTAGAGACGAACCTCAGCGAAGCAAGGGTGAGTTGCTAGTATTGCTATAAAATGGAACTAAATAATGATTACTATGACTTTAATGTAAATAGCAAAATCTAATGCTGAGATAGCATAAAATGACAACATTCATCGTTAATTTTAGATGGAATCGAAAGAAAGACCTATTCTTAAATACTGCTGTAGTAAAATAAAAATATCAATTTATTATATTTATTATTTTACATTAAAAAAAATAAGAAAATAGACGAATCATTCACAAATTTTCCATTTATAGTTCATATGCAAAATGATACTAACAGCTTAGTAGAGAGGGAATTAAAGGAATACTTAAAATTGGAGCAATTTGTTTCTCATATATTTAAATTTATTAAAATGTCAAGTGTTTTATTTAGCAATATCCTGTTGTTTCTAAAATCTATTTTAATTTTTATCACTTGACAGATGCTCCAACTAATTAATGATCTTTGAGACATCTAACACCTCACTCTCTCCAGTGACCATGATTGCTGTAAAGCATTCGAAACGTCGGGAAACAAAAATCAAAATATAACAGCGAAAAAATCCGAAAAGATATTTTTATTTAAAATATCAAAATTTAGAGTAAATATACGAAAATATTATTATCAGCTTATAAATAACATGATAAATCATGCATTTTTAAGTCCTATAATCTTTCTATAATAATATTATTTATTTGCTTATTCATTTGTTGACTCGTTAACATATTATTATGAATTAATTGGTGGAATTAGTACTCATGATAATTTGAACGGTTTCCATTATTAATGGAAATATTTACATTACTTTTAATTAATGTATTGCAGGCTTTAGAAAATACAGTATTTAATTACTTCCGGATTAATCTACACATATAATAAAATTGTAACTAAGTCGAATCTGTACATTAAATATTTTTAGGAAAATCTTATTGAAATAAACATTACACAACAGAGGCCGAATCTATCCCCCCCAACGTGCGTTCACCTTGTCGTGGTGGGGGGAGGGGGGGGGGTCTCAGTAGTACCCAGCAATTCAGCCGGGCGCGAAGCCAAGAAACGCACAGGGAGGTGGCCCACTTTGGTGGGCGGTGGGAGGTGGTCTTTTCGGAGGGCGGTGTACTATGCGGGTTGCTGGCGGTGTACTGTGCGGCAACAACCCCATGGTTGTTGTGGTCTGCTTTGGCAGACCTGCCGTCGGGGCGTCGTAGTTGAACCCGTAAGCGATCCTGCGAGGCCCCATTAAGACGGGGGAAGGTTTTGTTGGGTTTTAGTGGGTAGTATAGTATACTTTTTAGAATTTTTGTCTGTCTGTTAACGCATCACAGCAAAACCACTGAAGGGATTTTGATGAAATTTGGTATGATGATAGCTGGTTATCCGGGTCAACAAATAGGATACTTTTTACGGCGGAAAAATACAAAAACTACAATGTAAGAGTATACTAATATGTAAAACCTAAGAATTTGGTTTTCGGTCATCTGAACGCGGGCGGTGCCGCGGGCAATGCTAGTATTATTATGAATGTGGTTCCAATCACAACACATAAGCCCCTAAGCATATTTTTAAATATAAATCTCGATATTATGTCTCCCCCGATGTATGTTCATCCTGTCGTAATTCAGCCGGGTGCAAAGCCAAGAAATGCACTGGACGACCCACCTCAGCGGGCGTTGTGCCATGCGGGTAAACTCTTAGGACTTCTCTGATAGCAAAGACGATCGTAGGAGCAACCTTTTGATTGTTGTAGCCTGACTCAGCAGGCCAGCCGTCAGGGCGTCGTTGTTGAGTGTGTAAGAGTTCCTGCAACGTCCCATTATGACGAAAAGGTTAGTTTAGGTTTCAACGGATATTACTGGATTTTCTGGTCAGAGAGTTCCTCTCAACCACCTTTATGTATGCAGGTGCATGAAGCTAGGATTAAAGTATAATGTTAAGAATATTATGTGATCGTTTTAGAATATGGAGCGAAAAATACTTTAAGAACCTGCATATTTCTCAGAATGTAAGGTTTTACTGCTTTACTAAAAAAAGTAAAAAATAATAATAGCCGTAACATGAAAATTTACAGGATCATCATTTATCAACAATTGTTATACACAACGAAGTATGCTAAAGGCGTGAATTTCAGCTATTTGTAAATGTCCCTTAAGATTTGCGCACATTATGCCTTAATGGACCGCACCGCAACATATAAATTATTTGCAACTTATCTCCTACGTAACACAAAAGGTATGTCGGTACGTATTTACGTTGCAAATATCTTAATAGATACACTTTTTCTTTTGAGGAGATTGATACAAGACATAATATATGATACTATTATTTTTAATTTTATCGAAATATTATACATTGTAACAGAGGATTTTATTTCATATCACATCAAGTAGGATGATTATGACATTTATAGACGGTAAAAAGTGCTAAACACATATTTTATTAGTCAGGAAATTGTCAATTTAAGCCCTTACAAAAGACGACCGAATTATTTCCTTCTTCGTCGTTTATATGACAATGGCTTGAATTATAAGTCATCAGTGGAGCCTCTGAAATGAAATTCTGTCATCAATCTTGAGTTCACAAGCCATTTAACAAATCCTATCATTGCTACCATGTCCGTGTTTCAATAACTTTACTTGTTTGTTCGTCTTTCTTTCACGTCGAAACGGAGTGACCGATTGGCGTGATTTTTTGTGTGGAGATAGTTGGAAGGCTGGAAAGTGACATAGGCTAACTTTTTGCTGCAGGAGATTATCTCATTCCCACGGGAAAATACGTTATACTACGACCCAAAAAATATTTATGATCAGAATTACTTGAAACTTAACTTAGTGTTATTGTTCTTCAATACAATTAAATAAATACGTGTTTTAACATTTTTCGAAATTCATCCCATAAGGGGGTAAAATATGGGAAGTAAGTTTGTATGAAACAGAACTTTTTAGGTTTTTTTGTAGTTTAGCGTGTGCGAATAATGTATACAAGAATTGCTCGTTTAGATATACAATACATACACTAGTACAAATGTGAAAGCTTGTGAATGTGATGAAGGATGTGTAAAAACAATTTTTATACGCCTGCCGAAACACCGAGCGAAGCTCGGTCGCTCAGGTACTATAAGTAAAATAATATAATAGTATTAAAATATTTTATGACTATATATGATTTTATCTTCCATATTAAATTGCCATTTCGAACTATAATAATAGAACTTTGATAGTAAAATGTTCAAGCTTTATGGCTTAATCCTTTCTTTATATATGTAGTTCGACCTTCCTTGTTATTAGACTTCCCAAGTAATTTAAATTTTCTCATTTTACCACTTAAATAGAGGGCACTATTTACTATTAATTTGAATATAATATTTATAACACTGAAATAATCGTGACGTATTCATATTTTTATTATAAATTCAAAATTTCATTAAGTTCAAGTTCAAATTAGTTTGTTTTGTATTAATTAGCTCAGCAAGGCGTGTTAATCGGAAAAAATATCGCATGAGTGATAAATCCTGGTATATTTAATTTTATTATTTACTAGCGACTCACTCTCGCTCCGCTCGGGTTCGTACGTTTTAGGGTTCTCAAAAATGAGATATTTTCCCGGAGTTAAATGTATCCTATATGTTGACCCTTTTTTTTTTTTTTTTTTTTTTTAACGTTGGGAAATGCATTTACGCACGACGTGTGGGACTCACCGGCGTAATACAGCCAGTACTACCCACTAAAACCCAACAAAACCCCGTCTTAATGGGGCGTCGCAGGATCGCTTACGCATTCAACTACGACGCCCCGACGGCAGGTCTGCCGAAGCAGACCACCACAACCATGGGGTTGCTCCAAGGTCCACTCTGCTATCAGAGAAGTACCAGGAGCAACCCGCAAGGTACACCGCCCTCCGAAGAGGGCCACCTCCCACCGCCCACCGAAGTGGGCAACCTCCCTGTGCGTTTCTTAGCTTCGCTACTACTACTGAGCCCCCCCACCACGACAAGGTGAACGCACGTTGGGGGGAATCCTATATGTTGACCCTGATAATCCGCTATCACCATACCAAATTTCATCAAAATCCCTCCAGTGGCTTTTCCGTGAAGCAGTCACAGACCGACAGACAGACAAAAATTCTAGAAACTATAGATTCGGCTTCTGTATAGATAATAATGACTATTTTCATAAGATTTTCCAAAAAATATTTAATGTACAGATTCGACTCAGTAAGAATTTTATTAGATGTATAGAAAAGTACCTTGTGGCACTTTTGCAGCGACCGACCAGATATATGTAGTATATTAATTAGATGATCGATTACGAACGTTAAAAAAAACATAAACGTAATGTTTTTTATTTTTCATTTTTTACTTATTTTTATTATTTGTTATTATAGCGACAATAGAAATACATAATCTGTAAAAAAAATATTTTTGTACCTATTACGGTTCATTTGTTACAGCCCTCTGGCAGGCGGATGGACGGACGGACGGCGGAGGCATAATTATAGGGTTCCGTTGGCACCCTTCAGGTACGGAACCCTAAAAAACGGGCAATAGATTGAGAAGAAGAAAAGTTCTTCTAATAAATTCTTCATTTATCAAAAATTTAAAATTCAGATATTGAATACAGAATATGGAAGAAGTAGTTACATGAGTTCGATTTTCTTAAAAGCAAGAGCTCTAATGTAGGCGCTGAAAATTCGCCAGACACATTTACTGGAGTGCCCACAAATTGAATTTTACTACGATAATATTATACAATTTATGACAATTTTGGATATTCTTCATGATTTTATATCCAGTTTATTGAATTTGCCTTCGTATATGAAACGCGCTATTGAATTAAGTTGCGTGATGATATCTTTATTATATTTTGTGACGCTTCACACATTAAAATATGTTAAGTTCAGTTATATTAAATGAAACTCCTTTGCAACTTTTAATAAGAATCATAAATATGAGAGTTGAAATATGTTTTCGCATCGTTAATATGTATAAAATATAATATAAATATGTTAATACACACAGCACCATCTAATTCCATGGTAAGCTCCGAGGCTTGTGTTATGTATACCAGATAGTTAATACACTACATGTATATAACACTATATAAACACATACATATTATAAATATAAACACCCATGACTGGAGTACAAACATTCGTGCTTATCACACAAATGAATGCCCACCGCGAGACTCGAACCAGCGACCGCTGGGACATCAAGTAGGGTCACTACAAGCTGAGCCAGACGTATCGTCCAATTAAGTGGATGGGTAGTCTTTTCAATGGTTTTCCACTTCCGTTTTCTTTCTTTTAGAGTAGAAATCAATACTATTTAGTTCTCAGGCACACAGAGTAATCCACAACAGTCACTGTGAATATCGTATAGGTAATACAATAGTTTATAAAAAATATATAATGATACGCGATTGATACACGTATATAAAATCATACAACTTTGATCCCCCACTATAATAAAGGCATTTGTAAAATCTATGTAAATAAGTTTTCTATCTGAACATTTTTAAACAAAACATAATTTCAGTGGATTCTTTGAATAAGTTAAGGTTCTCGAACTTATTACTGGCTAGATTGCGAGTATTATCGAGTTACACGGCCAGCGCTAAATTGCGATAGTTATTGACTCTTAAAACAACGCTGCGAGAACTATTATATTATCTGTTAAAGTGTTTTATGAATAAAATGTAATTTACTTTAGACGATGAAATTTTTCACATTAATAAAATGCTTCGTTATCATTATAAATAATTTGATACCGTCAAGCTGGTTTGATGGAAGGAGGTCGGTGTACGCTGTCAGTTGAAAAATAATAATACTTCCTTAGATTTACGCGACTATTTGACATCCATACTAATATTATAAATGTGAAAGTGTTTATTTGTTTGTTTGTCTTTCTTTCACGTCGAAACGGCTTAACGGATTGGCGTGATTTTTTGTGTTGAGATAGTTGGAGGGCTGGACAGTGACATAGGCTACCGCGGGACTGTTTTTACCGCGGGAGATTATCTCTTTCCCACGGGAAAACACGTTATAATATAATAAAAAAAACTGCTTGAAACTTGGTATTAATGCTCCTCAATACAATTAATTAAATACGTCTTCTAGCATTTTTCGAAATTCATATACCATAAGGGGGTAAAATAGCGGATGAAAATTTTGTATGGAACCTACCATTTTAGAATTATTTTTGTAGTTTTAGCGCGAGCAAAGCGGGCTCTGCTAGTTTTAAAGAAAACTGTCTTTTCGGATTGTTTTGCCGATTTATTTTTATTTTTGGTTCCTGACGTTATATACTTGTTACAGACAGTTTTACAAAAATGATTTCTAAAATCAAAAATGCCACCAAAGTACCTTACAATATTTGTTGATTTTAATTCTAGATATTAATTTTTTTAATGAATATTACAATTAAATACAGCTATATTATTTATTTAATTTTAACTCTTATTATTATAAATATTACTAATAAGTAGTAACTAGTGATGTAAAGTTTATTGAAAAATTATAATTTTCATCACTACTAATCTTTACAACTAGTGATGTGAAGATTTCTAATCTCTACATCACTAGTTACTACTAACCTTAACTTAATTTTATTATACAATAGAATTAATATGTTAGTACTAACATTTAGCGGCATTTTAGCTCTCAATTAAAATAGTAACGTCGGAAGGTTTTCCGTACAAACTTCATTATAAGAAAATCCTTTTGATATTACATGATATTTACTACGAATTGCGATACTGTTTCTTATCATAACTATCATATGGCATTTACATTATATTTAACTGACTTTAAAAAGGAAAAGTATGTAGGAATATATATACGATGGTGCAAATTTATGTTTTTATTTTTTATTGTGTCATACTGGAATAACGGACTAAAATTTTAAATTTATGAAATAATTTTATCGACTTGAAAGAAGGAGGTTCTTGATGAAGCTTTTTTGTATCTTGCGCCTAACCCTCTCTGTTTCACTCGCAAAATAAAAATAAATCTATCCCACGGGAACCATATATTTTTCCGGGATAAAAGTAACTTATGTGCTATTCCAGACTATAATCTATCTCTGTGCCAAATTTCATCCAAATCCGTTCAGCCGTTCTGGCGTGAAAGAGAAACAAACATCTATACTCACAAACTTTCACATTTATAATATTTATACAGATATAATAATTGTCGGCGACGGAAAACTTATCTTCGAGTAACGTGTGTATTAATATAGGGACAATGTCATTTTAGCGTATTATGAATAATTGTTGTAAATATGAAATCTCATTCTTATTAGATTTATTATGTTAAAATAAGTTCTAATTAGTGTAATAAGGTTAGTTTAGAGTATTTTTTGCTTATTTGAATCATATAAGACTATTTAACATTAATTTGAAAGGAATAGGTACGTAAGTAAAATGTTAGCATATAATTACGTAACTTGAAAATGAGATTTTTTGTTTCTTGCAATAGCATAATAGTTTATGTTTTAAATAATAGATTTTATTATAAAACTTATAATAAAACAAGAATTAGGTCGATAGGACTATCCGTTCAAAAGTTATAAGGGAAAATGTATAGTAAAAATGTAGCAACCTAGAAATTTAGATATTTTTGTTTTAAGACTTTTTTAATTAATTATTATATATTGAATATTATGTTTTAATATTGTATAATAGTATGTAAGGCATGTAAATAAATAAATATGTGTAAGGTGTTTTACTGAAAACATAAAATAAAAGGACTCTCAAGGTTTCGGTTTAGGGAAATTTTATTCGAAAAACGAGCTCAAAGTACGCGGCTCTCTGTAAGGTATTAACGGGCCAAATAAAAGGCGAGCCATTTCTCGATTCGAGTCAGTCGCAAGACAGCCACCGAAGAGGCAACAACTAAAAGGAAAAGGAAGAACCGAAACCAAGAGAGAAAAAAGGAAAAATTGTGTTTTATTTCATCGCCTCTAAGTATAGTCTCCTGTCAACGAAGAAACCCTAGTGGATCGGGACCCAAGCTACGCATTCAGGGGTGCGTGGTGGCGTACATTACCAGCGAACGGACATACTGCCGTGTACGCCAAGAACGTCTGGGAGATTGTCCCAGGTCGACCTCCGGGTACTAGACATACCCTGGTTCTGGTCGTCCGAAACAGTTGGTCCTTCGAGCCGGATCCCTGCTAGAAGAAGTTCAGAAGAAACAGAAGATTGCGTTCAAGATGCCGGTAACCAGGTCGCAGAAGGATGCCCCCTCACGTCCCGGGTCCCGTCCTTCAGATAGGGACGCGACAGATGGAACGTCGGGATCAGAAGGGGTCACGTCAGCGTCGGCGTCATCGGGAACTGCAACTACATCGAACACTTCTTCGGGTACCACGACCACGGAGGGCACCACAGTGACGGAGACTACGGTTACGACTGCAACTACGGCGGCGTCTATGGAAGGCAACAAAGAAGATGCTGCACAGAGGATGACCAGGAAGAGCCAAGAAGATGTACCTGGAAAGGATGTTCAAGGCTCCTCCAAGACCCTGAAACCGATGGGGGTCAGTCGTCGCGCCAGGTCCACGAAGACCACGAGTTCCTCGGCCAGAAGACGCGAGCTAGAAGCAAAGGAAGAGTTGGCACGCCTGGAGTTGAAGCAAGCACAGGCTGAAACTAAGCTAGCCCGTGTCAGATTGGAGATGGCACAGTGTGAAGAAGAGGACTCCGTGGATGAAGACCTGGAAGACAGAACAGCACAGGTGCAGAACTGGATCGAGACGTCTGTGCTGGAGGATGGCAACAAAGTTCAACCAGAGATGCGAGGTCCACACCCCTTGGAAGAGCCACAGAAGATGAAGCCTGAAGAGAACTCCTCAACGAGAGGAGCTACGATTGAAATTCAAGCACTGACGGCAGCATTGAAGGAAGCTCTTACCACGCGAGGACCAGCAGGACAGCCAACCTACATTCACGAGTTACCCTACTTCGACGGCAACAGCAGCGAGTGGATGGCCTTCAAGGTTGTCTATGAAGATACAGCACCGATGTTCAACAACGTCCAGAATATGGCTCGGCTAAGAAGAGCACTAAAGGGCAACGCAAGAGAAGCTATCAAGAGTCTGCTGTACTCCGAAGCCTCTCCGATGGAAGTGATTCAAGCCCTCAGAAGAAGATATGGAAGACCAGATGCACTGGTGCTGGCAGAGTTGGACAAGGTCAAAACGTTGCCGAAGATTTCTGAAAACCCAAGGGACATATGCCTCTTCGCGAGCCAGATCAGCAACAGCGTAGCGGCAATAGAAGGATTGAAGAAACCACAGTACCTGCATTCACCTGAGATGGTGAAACAAATTATTGAGAAGATGCCTACGATCCTCAAGTTCCGATGGTACGACTTCATTGAAACAACGCGAGTTCTCCGACCTAACACTGGTGTCCAAGTTCCTGAACAGAGAAGCAGACAAGTGTGGAGCCTATGCATCAACAGAAGAGAAGAGCGGGTTCAGACGGACTCATCGACAAGCAACGCATTCAACTAAGGAAAAGGACTTCAAAGAAAAGGTTTCAAGATCAGAGAAGACTTGCCCCATGTGTGAGGGTGAACACTTCCTCGTCGGGTGTCAGAAGTTCCTGAAGGCGTCTGTGCAAAATCGATGGGCAATAGTGAAGAAAAGCCGCGTTTGCTTCAAGTGTTTACAAGGGACACATCGGAAGGAGAGCTGCAAGAAGCCGTCGTGCAAGGAATGCAAGAGGTGGCATCATCATCTGCTGCACGTCGAGACAGAGAAAAGTTCCTCGGAAGAACAGAAGAACAAACCACAAGAAGTGGCGAGCATCATGGCATCGGTGAATGCGGTCAACAACGCAAGGGCATACCTGAAGATAATTCCGATAGAAATCTTCGGGTCAAAAGGATCAAAGAAGATATTGGCCCTCATGGATGAAGGGTCAACAGTGTCGCTGCTAGACCAGAAGGTAGCAGAAGAAATCGGCGCTCAAGGAAGAAAGGAGGAACTGGTCATCGAGACTGTTGGAGGCAGACTGATAAGGAAGGAAGACTCTCAGATGCTGGACCTTACGGTGAAGGGGATTCATCAGAAGACCAAGAAGACCTTGAGAAGAGTCCGGACCATCGACGAGTTGAAGCTTGCACCGCAGTTCCTAGAAAAGAAAAGGATAGAAGAGTGTCAACACTTGAAGAAGATTGCTGACTCTCTATATTATAAGGGGGAGTCACCACAGCTGCTCATCGGTCAAGACAACTGGGAGCTAATCGTGACTCAAGAAGTAAGAAGAGGGAAACCAGGACAACCAGTCGCTTCAAGAACAGGACTTGGATGGGTGCTCCACGGGTCAGACACTGGAGGCGCGAAAGTGGTGCACTTCTTAAACACGTGTCTACATGTCAGCACGCCAGAAGAAGAGATGCATCAAGCCATCAAGGATCACTTCGCAATCGAAGCACTTGGAGTACTACCAAGAAGACCCACTACGGATTCAGAAGAAAGAGCACTCACCATCCTAGAGAAGACCTGCAGAAGACTAGAAGATGGTCGATTTGAAGCTGGACTTCTATGGAAAAATGAAGATGAACAGATGCCTGAAAGCTACACGTCTGCCAAGAACCGATTGTTCAACATTGAAAAGAAGATAGACAAAGACCCTCAGCTGAAGGCAGAATACAATAAGCAGATCCAGCATCTAATCGACAGCAAGTATGCAGAAGAAGCACCTGGTGGACAAGAAGATTCAAAGAAGACATGGTACCTCCCTCATTTCTCCGTGGTACATCCATTGAAGAAGAAAATAAGGATCGTCTTCGACGCTGCAGCCAAGTCTAAAGGGAGAAGCCTCAACGACGCTTTACTACCGGGACCAGACCTACTGCAATCGCTCTTCGGGGTATTACTGAGGTTCCGGCAAGGCCCGTTTGCAGTGGCAGCCGACATAAAGGAAATGTTCCTGCAAGTTCGCATCCGGCCAGAAGATAGAAACAGCTTGAAGTTCCTGTGGCGAGGGGATCGTCGTGACGTAGCACCGAAGGAGTACAGAATGACATCAGTCATCTTCGGCGCGACATCATCTCCTAGCACAGCGATCTACGTGAAGAACCGGAACGCGGCGGACTACAAGAAGCAGTACCCAGAGGCAGCAAAGGCAATCGAGCTGAACCATTACATGGATGACTACCTGCACAGCTTCCATTCAGAAGAGAACTTCAAGAGAATTACAGCGCAGGTGGACTTCATTCACAAAAAGGCGGGCTTCGAACTCCGAGGATGGGCGTCAAACCACTCCGACCTGCTGCAAGACGTGAAGACTGAGTCAGTTGAGAAGACAGAGGTGGACCTTGGTGAGAAGGAAGAGAAGACACTGGGACTACGCTGGTTTACAGAAAGGGACTCCATAGGCTTTAGGGCGAACCTTCGGAACACGCCAGATGAAGTGGCACAAGGACTCAAGGTACCTACGAAGAGAGAAGTCACCAGCGCCGTGATGTCGACCTTCGATCCACTAGGGCTAGCATCACCAATTCTCATCCAAGGCAAAAGGCTGCTCCAGAACATATGGCGAAGTGGCGTCGGTTGGGATGAAGAGATAGAAGAAAAGGAGTACGAGTCATGGAAGACTTACCTGGAGAAGATGAAGCTGCTCCAAGACCTTCAGATCCCGAGATGTCTGGCACCACGTCGCACCGAGGGGGAGCTGCACACGTTCACGGATGCAAGCGAAATGGCGTATGCAGCTACGGTATATTGGAGAACTGAAAATCAAAATGGGACTTATGACGTCAGCTTAGTAGCAGCAAAAGTAAGAGTCGCTCCGTTGAAGCCGGTGTCAATCCCGAGACTCGAGCTGCAAGCGGCCCTCCTAGGAAGCAGATTGGCACACTCGGTCGAGGAAGAAATGGATCTGAAAATAGAAAAGAAGACGTTTTGGACAGACTCCAGTATCGTGCTATCATGGATCAAGACGGACCCGAGAACCTTCAAGACATTCGTGGCTCATCGCTTGGCGGAGATAGAAGATCTCACAAAACCACAGGACTGGAGATGGGTACCGACGGCGCAGAACCCTGCAGATGATGCAACACGTGACGTACCAGAACACTTCGACTGCCAACACCGATGGTACACCGGACCAGGGTTTCTAAGAAGAGATGAAGTTCACTGGCCTGCGGCAAGAACATTCAAGAAAGAAACCACTGGCGAAGAAAAGGCAGCGGACATCGTAGCGACTGCAGGCAGCTCCTATCCATCACCAGATCCCGAAAAGTTCTCGTCGTGGAAAAGACTTTGGCGAGCTACAGCAAGAGTACTGCAGTTCATACAACTCTGCAGAAGAAAGGAAAAGGTCCACGCCAGCAAAGAAGATCCTACCTGGAAAACTACAAAAAGGAATAAGAAAATTGTTGAGAAGCGACATCTGTCTTCAAAAACGTCAGAAAGGAAATACATACCATTGGAAACAAGTCTACTAGAGCAAGCTGAAACGCTGTTGTTAAGAAGAAGTCAAGAGAAATGCTTCAAAGAGGACATCAGGTGCCTACAGCAAGGAAAACAATTAGAGGGCAGCAGCAAGTTGAAAAGGCTCGACGTAGTGCTAGAAGAAGGTCTCCTGCGACTGAAAGGAAGAATCGACGCGATACGAGGGGTTACCAGAGACTACAAACGACCCATCGTACTCGACAGCAAGGACAAGACAACACTTCTCATCATAGAAGAATTTCACTGCCGCTTCAATCACGGGAATCACGCGACCGTAATGAACGAAGTAAGACAACGCTTCTGGGTGCTAGGACTGAGGTCAGCGATCAAGACCATTCAACATCAATGCCAGTGGTGCAAAACAAGAAAGGCAAGACCTCAAGAACTACCAGTGGGCAACTTACCTGCTGAGAGGCTGATGCACGGAAACCCTCCATTTACGTGCACGGGAATAGATTACTTCGGCCCTATGACGATCACCGTAGCAAGACGCCATGAGAAGAGATGGGGTGCTCTATTCACATGCTTAACAACACGAGCTGTACACATTGAGCTCACTCCTTCACTCTCCACTGACAGCATGATCATGGCACTACGACGATTCGCCGCGAGAAGGGGAATGCCAAAGATAATCTACACCGACAATGGCACTAACTTCGTTGGCGCCAACAAAGAACTCAAAGAAGCACTAGACACCATGAAGCAAGAAGACCTTATCTCGGAAGCGGAGAAGATCGGTGTGCAGTGGAAGTTCATACCTCCTGGTGCACCAAACATGGGAGGTGCATGGGAGCGTCTGGTGCGATCCATTAAAACCGCACTGGACGCCACGCTCAACGAAAGGCAACCACGAGAGGAGGTACTTCATACCCTCCTGTTAGAGGCCGAGCACATAGTCAACTCTCGGCCCCTCACCCACCTCTCCGAGAACCCTGAAGAAGAAGCACTTACACCGAACCACTTTCTCATCGGGCGATCATGTGGCGCAGCAAGAATCGGCAGCTTCGAGGACAACGAGCTTGTGGGCAGACACACCTGGAAGGCTACGCAGCGACTTGCCGATCACTTCTGGCAACGTTGGCTGAGAGAGTATTTGCCCACTCTACTACCAAGGAAGACCAAAGGAAGAGTCAGCGCCACAGATTTGCAAGTCGGAGACATCGTACTGATCGTCGATCACAGCCTACCAAGATGCATCTGGCCACGCGGAAGAATCCTGCATGTGTATCCTGGACCAGACGGGCGGACCAGAGTCGTCGACGTCGAGACCAGAGGAGGTGTTCTACGGAGGCCCAGTTCGAGAGTGGTGCTGTTGGTGCCGGGAGCGTCGCCGAGTCCAGGAGTTAGTGCAAAGCACGAGGGGGAGAATGTCGGCGACGGAAAACTTATCTTCGAGTAACGTGTGTATTAATATAGGGACAATGTCATTTTAGCGTATTATGAATAATTGTTGTAAATATGAAATCTCATTCTTATTAGATTTATTATGTTAAAATAAGTTCTAATTAGTGTAATAAGGTTAGTTTAGAGTATTTTTGCTTATTTGAATCATATAAGACTATTTAACATTAATTTGAAAGGAATAGGTACGTAAGTAAAATGTTAGCATATAATTACGTAACTTGAAAATGAGATTTTTTGTTTCTTGCAATAGCATAATAGTTTATGTTTTAAATAATAGATTTTATTATAAAACTTATAATAAAACAAGAATTAGGTCGATAGGACTATCCGTTCAAAAGTTATAAGGGAAAATGTATAGTAAAAATGTAGCAACCTAGAAATTTAGATATTTTTGTTTTAAGACTTTTTTAATTAATTATTATATATTGAATATTATGTTTTAATATTGTATAATAGTATGTAAGGCATGTAAATAAATAAATATGTGTAAGGTGTTTTACTGAAAACATAAAATAAAAGGACTCTCAAGGTTTCGGTTTAGGGAAATTTTATTCGAAAAACGAGCTCAAAGTACGCGGCTCTCTGTAAGGTATTAACGGGCCAAATAAAAGGCGAGCCATTTCTCGATTCGAGTCAGTCGCAAGACAGCCACCGAAGAGGCAACAACTAAAAGGAAAAGGAAGAACCGAAACCAAGAGAGAAAAAAGGAAAAATTGTGTTTTATTTCATCGCCTCTAAGTATAGTCTCCTGTCAACGAAGAAACCCTAGTGGATCGGGACCCAAGCTACGCATTCAGGGGTGCGTGGTGGCGTACATTACCAGCGAACGGACATACTGCCGTGTACGCCAAGAACGTCTGGGAGATTGTCCCAGGTCGACCTCCGGGTACTAGACATACCCTGGTTCTGGTCGTCCGAAACAATAATTGTGATTAAACTTATCCCTCCCGAAGGCCACATGAAAGCTCACGAACATTCTGCCAAAATCAAAACTAACCGAAACTTTTAGCTCCGAACTTGCAGAAAATTGTGTCGAACATTACATAATAAAACAAAAACCTGCTTTTACGAAACTTTTTTATCGATGAAAGTGATAGCTTACAATTTGTAGCTGAAATATTTTTATACTCAACAATGTTAATAATACTAAATTATCCCACAAAAATGCTTACAGAGTAATCTTAGTAAGCATTTTTCGTGGATTTTAAGGCCTTTGCCGACACTTGACAACAATTGGAATTCAAATAATCCAATTTTTTCCAACTGTCAAAAAGGTTGAAACTTCTGTAAAAAGGTTGATAATTATCAACCTTTTTAGTAAAAAATCTTTGTTGGTAAAACTAATTTTATTGGTTCTTCTGAGCTTAATTTACTGGACGAAATAATATTTAAATTAAAAAGAAAATTCACTTAACTTACTCATAATTGAGTTTAGAAATTAGCTTCAATACCTACTAAAAGCACCCTTTTTTTTTTTTTTTTTTTTTAACGTTGGGAAATGCATTTACGCACAACGTGTGGGACTCACCGGCGTAATACAGCCAGTACTACCCACTAAAACCCAACAAAACCTTCCCCCATCTTAATGGGGCGTCGCAGGATCGCTTACGCATTCAACTACGACGCCCCGACGCACAGTGGGACAGAACCGTGCGTACCGTCTCAAAAATCTGTAACTTTTTTGTTGATTGAAGTAAATCGCTGAAATTTGGTATGTAGTGTCTCCAGAGTATATACAATCCAATAATTAATGTATCATTGTCAAATGTTTAATAAATAATATAATATAAAATAAAACAAAATAAAAATGTATTATTTTAATATTAAACCATGGTTTGGTTAACTTATTGAATTATAATTTTAGTTTTATGATATTAATAAACCTATTTTATGTTATTTTATATTACATATGAATCTTACATTTAAATAAATGACAAATATATAATAACCCACTCCAAAAATATGTTTTACAAATAATGTACGAGATTATTTCGATTTAAATAGCTAAGAGGTTCTTAGCTTCCTCTAACAATTTCTTGGATATAGTGACTGATGGTTTTCTGATACTTGATATATAAGGATCTGACGTAAATAGAACACCATGAAATACATCTTCGTTTGTTGCGGACCTAGAGCATTTTCTAGCATGATGCATTCTCAATTTTTTATAATCTTTATTACGCGATTCTTGGGCATCCTCAGATAAATGACCAATGGGCAGAACTGCAAAATGTCTTATTATACTTTTCCCAAGTATTAAGATTTTATGTACTGAAGAAGGCATATTATACCACATATATTTTGTTACGTACAGTTGTGCCGTTGCACGAGTATATTCACCAAATTTTTCTGGATTTACAGCAATACCGGATGCCATGGTTTGCAGAATAACATAGAACCTTTTAATAAGTTCCTCGTCAACCCCTGTAATTTCTGAAGCGCAGTAGTAGTTCTCAATAAAACGCCGAGCTGTATTGCCGTCATTACTGTTTCCACTTCCTTGTCGGGGCTTATCAACGTGCAATCCCATCGGGCTTCAAAACAAACTTTGTACAAGCTTTTTCTTGTCTTCTTTACTTTTTTTATCTTCCGAAGTTCTCGCAGCCCATTTTTGAAATGAAAGGTTATATGAAATATGTAAAATTAGCTCCATGCACCTGATCCACGCGTGTAACGTAGACAAACCGTATTCGTAAGCATTTATATTATCTGGCTTTGATGCAATCTTCTCCAAATTATTCATTTCACTTGGCTTAGCCCCACACACTGTACATACAGTTCCAGAACTTGTGTCAGTAAGAACTTGTGTAACTTTTCCATGCACCATAGTTAGAAATAGATCGTGACTTATTTCAATTACCTGCGTCTCCTTGTGTATCTTTGATGTTTGCAAATTATTAATTTGATCCCGAATATCACCAACCACTGATCGGGTTTTCTCGGGCGTTTCTTTTGCAAGTTCCATCAGGATTGGTCGGCAATAACAAATAGAAGAACAAGCCGGATTTTGCCAAATTATTTCATGTGTTTCTGTGTCATTCAGCTTTATTGGTACCAAAGACGCTATAAATAAGTTTGTATCTGAGAGTAAGTCACTCTAATCTGTTAAAACTTGTTTATATTCGCTTTGCCCGGATGAACCATCACATCCCCACTTGGTAAACAATTTAAGAGATTTTCTTCTTGGGTTGTAAACATTTTCAATCTTTAGGATGCGAGCATAAGTGTGATCCAGCAAATATTGTAGATTTACTTTAGCACTTATATCGGTTATTTGAATGCTGGATAGTGGAGGATAACACAGTTTTTTGGCGTTCGTCAGTATATTATATGATGGCAATATGTCGAAGTTTTTGTTAATCAAACTTGCTCGAAGAAATCCGTATTGTGATTTCGAAAGATCTAAATCTGCAAACATACTTAAAGCTTCATCCACCCTAAAATTTGTTCCATTGCGACTTTCATGCAATAATTTTTCCTTCATGATCCTTTTTTCATTTCTTTCACAATTGCGTATCATTGAAACAACAGTAGCTTCTTCGATTTCTCCTGCAGCCCGCAATCCTTGAACGTATGCATTATGTATATACTCGAGTCCATATTCTTGTACCAATTCCATATTCTTTCTTTTTTTCGATTTCTCTGATAGATCTTCATAAGACTTTGGTGGACGTCCACGTACTTCAGATGTTGTAGGTGTAATATCCATCGGTGCTTCTTCAAATTGTACTTTAAATTCACCGTCTAACCACGATATATTATTACTAAAGAAACGTTCTTTAGTTCGGTTACATTTGGTCCACCGATCGTTAAACGCTGTTATAAGCGTTTTTTGAATACGTTTCACAATTAATTCACTTTTTTCAGACGATAAATGGTGGTGTTGTTCTAAGTATTTTTGAATATCTTCTGATTTTGTTCCATGGCCAATAAAAAATTCGCATAATACTCGTCGAGGCACAACAAATTCAGTCATTTTGTTTTTATTTTTAACTACTTTTTTTTACCGAGGTTGGTGAAGACTATATTATGTTAAAGCACACTAAAGTACTGGTAAACGACAACGTAAATCAATAACTTTTATACTGAAATTTCGTGCGAAAATATATTACTGTCTAGTGTCATTATCAAGTTCCTAACCACTATCTATGAAGGTGGTTAGTAGTAGGTAGGTACTGATAATGTACACTAACAACTATAACTAGATACCACTTGCTCCCTTTTCCTTCACCGCGATAGAGAAATACATAAACTATATGAGAAACATGTAATTCACACAGTGATAACAAAACATTAACCACATCTGACCGCACCATAAAAAAAATATACTACATACTAATACATTACCCAAAACTCCCACTTTACCTAAAGATTGAGTAAATAGATAATATTGTTTAAGAAAAAAAGGTCAAAAGTGATCTAAATATCCAAAAATCTCATTAATCAGAACTAAAATAATTTTTGGAATATTTTGTATTTTCTCCCCATTAGCCATTTTTCGTTTTATTTCAAGGGGGGCAGATTCGGGCACTCTATTTTTTTTGCCCTGACTTTTACATTAGTCTGTTACTGCTCTATACGATGCTATCAAAATTACGACATGGGCAGACACCGCTAACTGTCAAAAGTCTATGCAAAGTTTCTAATAAGGATAGAATATTAGGTCCTGAAATAAAAATTCTTTACCTCCCCAGGTTTCACATAATGGTTCACTTAAAGTATTTTTAAATAGAGTACTTCATCACCTTTCTAACCATATATCACACTTACAAATTTGCTGGTAAAGTAATGCAAATATGACCATGTAAACTGGTGGAATTGTGTTCTATATAATTGACATAATTTTGAGCGTCAACTTGCAAGCCTTATTCTAATACAAAAAATGAGAAATAGTGTATTTCAACTGGTATATAATATGCATTGAACATTCAGTTAGACATATGCATTAACAAAATATTCAATATAGAACATTACGAAAAGCTATTTTTGAGACGGTACGCACGGTTCTGTCCCACTGTGCGACGGCAGGTCTGCCAAAGCAGACCACCACAACCATGGGGTTGCTCCACAGTCCACTCTGCTATCAGAGAAGTACCAGGAGCAACGCGCATGGTACACCGCCCCCCGAAGAGGGCCACCTCCCACCGCCCACCGAAGTGGGCAACCTCCCTGTGCGTTTCTTAGCTTCGCTACTACTACTGAGCCCCCCCACCACGACAAGGTGAACGCACGTTGGGGGGGACTAAAAGCACCCTAAGATTAGGGACATACAATTAAATATATATATTTTTTAATTATATTTAAGAGTGTTGTAATAAAATTAATTTAAAAAGAAAAAAAAACACCGCAAAAGTAAGTAGACATGAAAATAAATATTTATTTTTCTTACAATAAATTTTACATTTAAATTTTAATAGAATTGGTTACTCTAAGCTTCAAAAGTTTAAGCTTTTTCTTCCTTTTACTTTTATTAAATACTATTATATCAATTATGCTCGTAATATAAATTTTTATAATCCTAGATTATTCATGACGTGTTTATTAACACTGATACTAGGTAATGTCACAGATTCAATAAGAAGATAAATAGTACCGTAACTCGTGGTAGCGTAACTCGAAACTTATTGCTCAGAGATTAAAAAATCTATATAAATAAAAATTAATGTTCATGTGTTTGTTCTCTACGCGTTCCTATGCCGTTGACACGATTGTGATGAAACTCTGGTGGGTTATTCTGTATACACCTGCAAAAGTTCTTGGTCCAAAAAAAATCTTTTGACGTTTGTCTTTTATACGTTTTAAGCTTAAAATAAAACCTTAAAGTCTATAATAGAATTTAGTTTATTATTATTAGAATTTAGTCCCCATCATCATCATTATTATTTCAGCTGAAGGATGTCCACTGCTGGACCTAAGCCTCTTTCAAAGATTTCTACAATTACCAGTATTGTTCCATCCGCATCTCAGTACTACTGAGAAGATCTTAAGCCCAGAGTTGAAATAGAAAAACTCAGTAATTAAACTTGGTCTGGGACTCAAACCTAGGACCTTCGGATCTGTAGCCGTATATGCTAGCAGCTAGACCACCGAGACAGGTTTCCTATTACTTAATACATACATATATAGCTAAGATTAGTTATTAAACTCAAACTAAGTAAGTTTGAGTTTATTAACTATTGTTAAGTGTTTGAAGGAAGCATGGCTGTTGATTGTTCAACTATTTTGCTTAGAGGGTTGCATGATGTAAATACTTGAAATATATCTATCGTCTTATTTATAGCTATCATGATACAAGTTGCAGTGTGGTTTTATGGTATTTCATTTTCTGGAAAGAAAAAGAAAGCAACAATTGTCTATGCTGTTCTTTTGCTTTCTCAACCGACTTCAAAAAGGAGGAGGTTCTCAATTCGATGTTTGTTACCTCAGAACTCCGTCATTTATTAACCGATTTGGACAATTTTTGTTTTGTTTGAAAGGGTATACTTCCATATTGGTCCCATTTAAATGTATGTGCTTTGGCTAAGTAATTAAAGTCTACCTATTAAATACATACCTAATCAAATATTTTCGAAATCGGTGCCAGCCCATATAAAGCAAAGCACACTGACTTCGAAAATATTTGATTAGGTATGTATAGTAAATGAAAACTACCAATCAGTTATTTTTTACTTTTTAGTGCTTTTGTTTGAAGTCGGTTTTTATTTTTTTGTTAAAAAGTTTTTTGCAACACCACATTTTGTATATATGTATTAAAAAGGGACTAAAAATATTTGCAGGTACTTGTATGTTGCGGTCCCATCACGTATTAGTGTGTTAGGGTTCCGTAACTCACTTTAGGTGATTTTAAGCCGTCTTGTAAGTTGTATGGCTAGCAGCATTATACATTTTGAGAAAAAGAACCTGCAAATGGTTATTATAAAATATAACCTAGGAAATGTGTTACTGGTTCGTCTAAAAATCAAATGTATAGTATTAACACTTATTATAATTTAATATATAACTGATTATTAGATTGGATATTATTAATATTTATAAATATTTTCATTATTGTACTCTGATTGTTATTATTATTATTATTAGTTTTAACTTGAATATTTATCAATAGCTTCATTTTATTTTCCACTATTGTTAACTGTTTTGTTTTCTCATTGTCACTGCTCTAATTTATGTAATATTTCCAAGTGGAAACTTTACTGGTTTGTGTTTTATGTATGATTGTTTATTTCTAAGTAATACTGAAATGTATGTTTCACTAATAAATTAAAAATAAAATAAAATATTTGTGTACTTTTTTTTTAATATACATTATTTATCTGAACATTGACGAACGTATAGTGAAAATTTTTCCTAATAACTACGATTGCACAAAAATGGTAAACTAACGTCAAAACTACTTGAAAAGCATTTATTCCACCAATAAGGGCTTACTTAAAAGATACAGGGGAATTGAGTACCATTCCTTTTCGAAGTAGGTCAATAAAACTCAATAACAGGTGTTATTTGAATGCTCAATCACGAAAGGTGATATTTAGACATCAACGGAATTGCTTGGAGCACACGCAAAGCATGGATTCATTGCAGTTTTGTTATCAGCTATTAGTTTTTTAACGAAATAAGCTGTCTTTCAAGTCAATTAAAGTATGTGTTTTTATGATTCTAATAAATTGTATGCTATTTTCTGTTCTAAGTTCTGTGCTAAGTTCTTTCTTCATTTAGTTTCTATCTACCTTTTTCGCGAATCTTTCAGATTTTAGCACTATACGAGTAGTCAAAGTTTACTGCAAATATAAGACGCACTGGTATACAAATAGTCTGCATTACATTCCGACTCACCCTATTAAAATTCCTATTAGGGATATGGTAAGATGACTAGAGTAGAGAATCGTCAGTTACCAGAAAAACAGCGAGGCTGATTGGTAGAAAACTCTAGTCATGTAGAAAATGTTAAAAGAATTATAAAACTTTTAAAAAATAAATAAAAACTTACTTCCGGTTGACGGTACTTACATCTCCGTGCGTGAGAACTCTCACTAGTCGTGTCGAGTTGTCCTATCATCGGAAAGGGAGAGTTAAAGGAGTAAATAGGTTTAGACTCAGCACACGCTTTTACAATATAATGATGATGATGTTCTCCTGACTGATTCAGGCCACGCATACTATTACGCATTCAACTACGACGCCCCGACGGCAGGTCTGCCGAAGCAGATCACAACAACCATGGGATTGCTCCAAAGTCCACTCTGCTATCAGAGAAGTACCAGGAGCAACCCGCATGGTACACCACCCACCGAAGAGGGCCACCTTCCACCGCCCACCAAAGTTGGCCACCTCCCTGTGCGTTTCTTGGCTTCGCGCCCGGTGGATTGCCGGGCACTACTGAGCCCCCCCACCACGACAAGGTGAACGCACGTTGGAGGGGGGGGGACATTGAGCCTAGCCTACTGCGCAGGAGATATTATAGTGCACAAGTGTACGCGCAGACACAAGTGCACTCTCTATTCCTGTCACTCTCATACTCCGGTGGGACGACCACTCGACGCGACCAGTGAGAGTTAAGGCGCAGGACTGACGGCTTTACGTGCTCTCCGAGGCATGGGGGTGAAACACCGCCAACTTCCCAACTCCGGGCTGTTACTGAGGCTTAGTATACAGAAAGACACAATAACTAAACTTGGCCTGACCCGGGACTCCAATTCAGGACCTCCGGGTCTACTACTACTACTAGTAACTCCCTGGGTGGTGTAGTGGCTAGCATGTACGGCTGCATATTATAATATATCCCATTCAGTTGATTAATCTGAGTAAGATTAGCCACCGTAAGCAAATGTCTTAAAAATACATTAGAACTACTATAAATAAATGCGACAGGAGTATCATTTATTATGACACCTGCAGGACAATTTGTTTTTCACTGATAATAGAATGTAAGAAGTTGGGTAAGAAAATTAGAAAAATAAAAGATACTACGTTGGTATTCCTTTATTTTGTAGAATTTCATTAAAAAAGATTTATATAATGTTCAAAAATTTCAACATAAGTAACTTGTTCTAGGTAATCTTTATAATTTTTAGACTTACCGGAGGGAACTTATTTTGAAGAAAATACAATATCATGACGGTATTTAATATCATGCTTTTTACATTGAATATTTTTTCATAAAATTAAATAATTTTGTGCGAGAAAGAAATATTTTTTGTATTTAAATAACAAAATGACTTAGTAATTAAATTTAATAAAGAACGTCAGACAGAAAAGACGTACACATATGCTATAACAATAGTGGTTTTAATAATACTTCTGTACTATTAATAACTCTTAAACTAATACTAAGGAGTATTTTGATACTTTCATATCACTTAATTTTGTAATTCATAAAAATTAGAACATATATGTATGTATAACGTATATTTGAAACCCAGAACTCCCAATATCACAAGTGTTTTACCAATCATATTTGTTAAAACCTATCATGTACCAAACCATGATAGGTAAAAGCCCGAAAAATCGTTTACTTTTTATAAAATCCTTACATTTACCAACTCATGTTGGTAAATCTTAAGAATTACTCGTTAAACCTTAGATTTACCAATATATGGGATTTTACAGAAACATATAATATGTAACTAAATCAAAAACAAAGTTACTTTTGACTCTCGTAACTCCTATTTTGAGATACAGCCACTGCTGTCAGAAGTTATTTTCTAGAATTGATCTTTCATTTTTGGGGTATTTTAGGTATGTTTGTATTACACCATGACAGCCATATTATTTCACTTGCGTTAAAAGTTTTCTTTCTTTTCTATTCTCTTACGTTTTTAGAGTGAATTCCAAATATATTATATGCACCATAGAGTCACAAACATTCAAACAATCATTACAAAAGTTTACATTTATGATATTAATAAGTACGTAATTACAATATTAATAGAAAATAATGAATCGATACGTAATAAATATATGTATCGAAGCTGCATTAATTTTCTCTATTATTTTCCATTATTATATCATGACTTATACAGTGGGCGTTATATGGGAAGTGTTAGTTCAAATGAAAGTCGATGCAATCACAGTTGTATTTCAAATTAACAATAATCACTTTGTACATAGTTAAACAGCACTTCACTACACAACCATATACCACTTCACTATTACCACGTATAGACAATACGGAACGCAAGACAGTTTCTACTAGTGTTCACTGTGCGACCGACCAAGCGTAACTCAGCCGAGCCCGGTCGAGTGTCACGACGTAGACTCTGTCGAGCCCAAAAAGGTGGCGCTCGCGTTCCGATTAGTTGTGATTATGACTCGTCTCCGACACGGCCATCCTGCATGCACACGCCCTCGTGTGTTAGCCTGCAACCAAATAATCAACGAAAATACTTGCCCGACTCGGTCAATCCTGAACAGATAAAACTTAACTTAAAATCTAAATCATCTTTATTCTGACGAAAAGCTTTAACGCTAACACCTTTTTTTTAAACTCCATGTCACTGTAACTATCTCTAATCTAAATAATAACATTAGTCATCCAGAGCCATGTACCAACATCATTCAACACTTCAGCAATAAACTAATTTTCAAATTTACTAGCACCTCTGTAAACCACTCTTAGGCCACGGCCTTACAAGCCAACCAGCAATCACAATTGCTCCACAATCCAGGTGCATCCACTACGGGATCACCGTATGTATCATCCTCTCGATGACTACACACTATGGTCATAACAGACCCCGACCTCCGCCAGAACTAAACGCACATCACACACCCACGGTCTATTTAGTTTGAGCTTCCTCAAAAGACCGACTTTTACCAGGCTATGACTACGTAATAGTTACTAGTACGGTCGACACTACTACGGCCGTCAGAATGCTTACATTGGTTTCCATCGACTTCATTAAAACATTTGCTTGGCATGATGATCATTATTTACATCAACCTCTATTGATACATGACCTACTAGAATTTTTGTGTAAAGAATTTATAGCCGTCATGTTAATAGAAAACCTTTCAATATCTCATGTTCTATCATGATACCATTTTGTAACTAATAACTAGGCAAAACATAATATTTCAAAAGATTTCAAGAGAATGACCGTTAATCGTTACAATACAAATTTTACTCTGTGCGGAATATTCCGTTTTGATCAATACTAGAAATTGCAAGGACAAAATCGTTAACCACACAATTTGAATGCTAAATTTTATCTTACTAACGAATATTCAGCAACATGATTATAACAAAAGCAATACAGATTACCTCTATGCCATTGAGCATTCGAAGATGGTTGTACAACACATACATCCACGCGTCGTTCCGTTCGTGTTGCACCCATATTGCTGCCGTCCACTTGACTGGCACTACTTATGCACCGGAGCGTGATGTGACCAGGCTTGCCACATTTGAAGCACACCAGAGATTTCACTGCAGGCTGCAATGCCGTTGCTGTCATCGAAGGTCGTTCCACACTGTCATTTACCTTGCTTCTACACTCTGAACGCTTAAGACTCACTTTTTTTGCGTTTCAAATGTGAGAATGCGTGCAATCCCTGCTGCAGTCGATCTCGCGAAGCAATTTTCGTAGTAAAGGCCAATCGTTGTAATTTCGAATTAAACTGACATACGTGAGCAAGGACAGTCGCAATTGCTATCTGATTCTTGCTAGCGTCTTTCCAACGATTAGTCAGTGACGTCATTAGGCGATTTGCGTACGTAACGAGTTGCTTTTTTCATTTGGTTTGTCACTGTTAAAATTAATTAGCGTACTAGCCAATGTCTCGGTGGAAATAAATCTCGCCTTGAAAATCACCTTGAACTCTTCCTATGTTATTCTCTGGTATACAAATTGTGATAGCCACGTCGACCCTTATCCTTTTAATTTCTTACTGACTGTTAAAATAAGCTAGCCGCCGTATGGAGGGTATTCGGCAAAACACAAATCTACAGTCGCAAATCAAGATATTGCGTCCGTATCCATATTGTCAGGGTCAAACTCACGTAACTTGACGTTCTTCTTCATCTGAGGCATTTTCAAGGCCTCGATAAGAGATCACATAATGACATTTTGTTGTTCAAACATTGCACATCATTGTTCACGCAGAGTTAGTTCTTTTTGCAATTGAACCAACACTGATCCCGCTTCTGATATCGAAGCTGCATTAATTTTCTCTATTATTTTCCATTATTATTATTAATGTCGGTATATATATTACAATATACAACCATATTAATATTATAAATAGGAAATTGTGTTTTTTTGTCCTTCTTTTATGTCGAAACGGAGTGACTTATACAGTGGGCGTTATATGGGAAGTGTTAGTTCAAATGAAAGTCGATGCAATCACAGTTGTATTTCAAATTAACAATAATCACTTTGTACATAGTTAAACAGCACTTCACTACACAACCATATACCACTTCACTATTACCACGTATAGACAATACGGAACGCAAGACAGTTTCTACTAGTGTTCACTGTGCGACCGACCAAGCGTAACTCAGCCGAGCCCGGTCGAGTGTCACGACGTAGACTCTGTCGAGCCCAAAAAGGTGGCGCTCGCGTTCCGATTAGTTGTGATTATGACTCGTCTCCGACATATGTATAAAATAAATATGTAAATATATTGGGACATTAACACACATCACCATCTAGTTCTATCAGGTAAGCTACGAGGTTTATGTTATGGGCACCAGATAGTTACATACATATTATAAATATAAACACCCATGACTAGAGCACAACATTGATGTTCATCACACAAATGAATGCCCCTAGCGGGACTAGAACCTGAGACTGCTGGCACAGCAAGTACGGTTACTATAAACTGAGTCAATCGTGTATATCTTATCATTCTATTTATTTTTGTCCAGATAATACTCAAGTGGGTCTAGTTCAGGTATTGACATAAAAGGCAAAAGAACAATGCATTCAGGCCTTGGTTTCGGTCTATATGAAGAGCTCTTTGCTTCAGGTCGAGTGGTAGAATGAAAAGATATTCAGAACAAATATATTTATTAGATGAAAGTTGTTTTTACAACATCTTATACATAACATCGTTTTTCTAAAGAAATAATTAGTATTTTGCCATATAACGTAAATAAAATAAAAATATTACAGATAACTATAAAAAAAGCTATCTTTATTGCTTTTAAAATTTAAATACTTCCATATCAATACTAGCGACCCCATTTTAAGCTAATATTTTTTTAAATTTCTGAATTGATTTCAAAAGGACCGTCGATGGTAGATAGAAGATTTAGGTAATTAGGATAGTATCATAGTGGGTAGGACTGTACCATTGTAGAATAATATCGTGAAATGAAAAAGGTTCTCGCGAAATAAATCATAAAAGAAGGATGTGTTCTACGAGTATGTCTAATTCTGTCACACCGTAATATCCTCATCTCTAAGGCGATAACCTCTAATTAATCGTCTTCATAAGGATTACCATGGGAACTTTTTTGGAAATATAACTTTTATCGTATAAAGAATAAGAATCATTCAGTAGAATTCAGAGAAATATACCAGTATAATAGTATTATTTTAATGTCCATCATTCTTGTCCATTATATTTTATTAACAATAGCAAGATAAATTATGCTCTACTGACTCGCTTAAAATATATAATTTCTTTCATTGAGTTCATACAATTTCTCTCGAATATCCGAGGGTGAATTGAGGACGAGTTTTCCCAATTTTATTTCCTCCAAATATCTTACTCAGATTATTACATTTAAAAAATGCTCAATTGGCCCTGTCTTGAGCAAGTGACGCGTTTACTATCGAACAACAATTGATTTTTCGTGTATAATATTATGTATAGAAGGATAGATACAACAAATGCTCCCTGAGAACCCTGGTCTAAGTAAAACTAAAATGGCATAAACCAAAGTTAACTTGATCACTTGAAGTAATTCCTTAATAAAATGCAAAACACAAACTATAAAATTGATCACAGCTTTATTGGCTCCACTGAATAAATTACTGGTTTAATTGAGTTCAGGACTCGAAACGATTTTTAATTTCATCAACAACTAGACCGGTATTATGGAACGCTTTGGCTGATGACATATTTTAATAAACATCAAAAGCAGATGCCATGTGAATGAATGGTTATTTGTGCTATAAAAAATCGGAATCTTACTAATATTATAAATGTTGTAGTTTAGATATTTAGATGTCTGGACGTTTGTTACTCAATCACACTAGAACGGCTGAACAGATTTGGATGAAATTTGGCACAAAGATAAATTATAGTCTGGAATAGTACATAAGCTTCGTTTTATTCTGGAAAAATGTACGGTTCCCGTGGGATTGGTTATTGTTTTTCTACATAGTGGGATTTTTTATTGTTTTTCTACGTAGTTACTTACATAATTCTGTTTTATTTTGTTTAAAATTGAAAAACTTTTCTTAGTTTTAGTTCGCTGTCCTTAAGACAGCTCTTTAATAAACGTCAAATTGAGGAATCTCTCACATTTTTGAGAACACAAAAAATCTTTGAAGCATCCCATTCTAGTAGCAAAAACAATGTACGAATGTAATTATATAATTCAACGTAGCCATTAAATATTTGTATATTTGATTTTACTTTTTGTTTGAAACGGAGCACATTTAGGAATTAGGAAATTATTTTATGTACAATTTTATAACTTTATAAACACCAAATTTGACGACCTAGAAAGATTACATCCCCTCAAGACCTTAAAGGATTTGTGTCGCCTTGTAATAATTATACCACTATTATCGGCTTTCTGGTGATATTTAAGTTTGAATTTTCTTAATTAGAGAACCTTCACTTATTAAAAACGTAATAATTGTCACGAAAACGAAACTTTCAATGATCTGGACCGTTTGATGTTTACAGCTTTTTGCTTTCATGTACTTTTTTTTATAATATTCATCAATTTAATATGGACGTTTATTAAACACTCTCATTTGATTATTGCAATCACCATATTTTGTACTGAATTTGGTATTAAATATGTTATGTTTTTAAAGGGCTACAAAAATAATCCTGTTACGTACTTATATGTATTTATATTTTTAGGCTTTCATGGTTACTAAAATTATTTGGTTATATGTGAAACGACGTTGTCATACTCTACACTTGTAGCAAATGGGTTTTAAAAATGTTAAAGTTGTTGATGTTGATTAAATAAAACTATCTTATCGGATTTTTCAGGGATTTATTTTTATATACAATTATTTAATACAAACAAGGTTTTGTAGAACCAAAAATTAAACTGAATCCGCGAATAAATCCAAAAAGATCGTTTTATTTAAAATGTACAATATTCGGGTATATATAAGAAAGTATTAGCAGATATCTATTTATAATTATATGATATATGTATATTTATATTAATTTACTGCCTACCACTATACTATTTTAACGTGTTTTGTTCCTCTGATACTACTTCTGACTTGCTGGTTAGCATATACACGCTAGACCTATAGACCTAGATCCTAGATTCCTGGGTTGGTCTATAATGATTTTTTTACGAGTTACCTCCCCGGGGCTTGGGCATTCTTAAAAAATCGTTCCAGCGCCAGATCTATCCACCAGCCGTGTCGAATTGTCTGCCCACTGGACTTTTTATAAACCTTTTCAAGACTTGGCCTATCAAATACAATTTTTTATTTGTTTTTAAATTCGACTTATAATTCTAGAGATAATAATAATAATACTAGTATTCTTTATTGTATAAGCACGAATGTTTGTAATCCAATCATGGGAGTACATATATGTATGTATGTAATGTTTTAACTACCCGGTATCCATAACACAAGCTTCGTAGCTTACCATGGAACTAGATGGTGATGTGTATTAATGTCCGAAAACTCCTTCTCTTTGTTTTTTTTAGATTACTGGCCAGCCGAGGTAGACCACAACAATCATGGGTTGTGGTCTTGCTCCCAACTAAGAGCAACCGTCATGGTACACCAGCTGTTGGCTGCCGAGTTTGGCTGCCTCCTAGTGTGTTTTTTGGTTTATCATCCGGCTGGTTTGCCAACACTAATGAACCCCCAGCCATGACAAGCCACACAAGGGGTTATTAGTAGCTTGTTACGGAACTCGAATCTTCGCATCAGCTTTGCGCTACAAACCTCGCGCGGCGACGATAAGACAAGGTCAGATGCAAGTGCAAGCGCAGCAGCCACCTACATTTCATCAATGCCGATGTCTCAACTTCCTACAATAATGTAGTATAAAAGGCATTACTTGGCTGCATCTTTACTGATTTGATCTAACATCGATCGACAGTCATTTAAGTAGTAAGAACTTCTAGTTAATAAATTAATTTTTAGTTAAATTGCATTTCTTTGTATCCCCTGGCTGCCTCCAAATCATAACTAGCTAGACAACCATACAAATAAACATACTTGTTTTAGTATTATAATATTAGTTATTACTTTTATATTAAATATAAAAAGCTTTGCATAAAAAAGGAATATTAAGGGGATAATCTGTTAATAACAAATCCCCATAAAGGAGATGGAACAAACTAAATATTAGGCGCTCTTTGAAGATTTTCTACTTTACTGGACAGTAGCTGAAAGTAATAAAGTATATTAAAATGTATGATAAACATTAGTCTGTTATTAATGTCGGTATATATATTACAATATACAACCATATTAATATTATAAATAGGAAATTGTGTTTTTTTGTCCTTCTTTTATGTCGAAACGGAGTGACGGATAGGTATAATTTTTTGTGTGGAGATAGTTAGAGGGATGGAGAGTGACATAGGTTACTTTTTAGCTCGGGAGATTATCTTATTTCCACGGGAAAACAAATTATAATACAACCCAAAAAAATATTTATGATCAGAATTACTTCAAACTTGGTGTTAATGCTCTTCAATACAAATTAATAAATACATGTTTAAGCATTTTTTGAAATTCTTCCCTTAAGGGGGTAAAATATGGGATGAAAGTTTGTATAAAAACTACCATTTTAGATTTTTTTTGTAGTTTTAACGCGAGCGAAGCCGCGGATTCTGCTAGTACATAATATATATAGATAAATAAAGTAGGCGAGTCGAGCTGCAGGCAAAATCAAGTTATTAGTATAATTGGATTAACAAGTATAATTTTACTACATATACGTACATAAATATGAGATTGTGTGTTATTTTTGTGTGTTGTCATATAATTTTATGGGTATTAATTATTTTGCGCGGAACCCTGATTCTTTGCTAAAAAAAATAAACTTACTTACTAGTTAGTACTTATAACATCAGCTGTCTGCCAATGAAAATCTTGTCAAAATTGATCCAGCCGTTTCGGAGATTAGCCGGAGCAAACAGACAGACAAAAAAAATTTAATTTGTTTTTTCTTATTAGTACCGTATATACTTTCATATGCATTAAGTAAAAAACTGTTATTTTGACATTACAAACAGAACCTTCAATTTTATTTATCTGTATAGATGTAAATCAGGAAATAAAACGAATATTTCAGTAATTTCAGTAAAATAAAATAAAATTAAGGTATAAAAATAAGCAAAAAATAAATTACTTTTGCTTTGTAGATCTACTATCTTTTTAGGGTTCCCCACTGAAAAACTTGGGTTAGCTCTTTTATTAATTAACCTTATTTAACAAGGGCTAATGCTTAGACTATTATCAAGGCTTGCATCTCATCATCATGTCTTGCGTCTGTTGTTTATACATATGTACATTTAGACGGTTGTAACTTTTAACTTTTATACAGAATACCTTCTTATTATATACTAATAAATGATACAATATACTCTTTTAATAGGACAATGAACAGCTTTTACAATCTGAATTTCCGGGCTTCAACTTAAGGATTAAAATGTGCATCTGCACTGCTTTGCACCAACGACATATCCAATAAGTAAATAACAAATACGAAATTTTACTGAGTTACTTCCAATATCATATGTTGCACTTTCAAAGTGAGTCAAACATCTATAGTCCTATTGGAGAGCCAAATTAGGTTTTATTTTATTTAGTAAGATGAATGAATAAAATGAGCTAAAAACAAAGAATAAGATAAATGAACACGAAAATAGACTGCGATCCTCAAGAGTACCACATATTTGATACTAGCATTGTCCGCCGCCTCCGCCCGCGTTCAGATGACCTAAAACGAAATTCTTAGGTTTTACATATTAGTATACTCTTACAATGTAGTTTTTGTATTTTTTCTCAGAAATGAAATATTTTTCCGCGGTAAAAATTATTCTATATGTTGACCCATTTTTTTTTTTATAGTTGGGAAATCCTATTACGGATACCACCCGACTTCCCCCGGGGTGGTTATGTGGACTCTCCGGCTAATTGAACCCCCATAGACTAGTCAAATCAGTACTTTGGATTGCTATAAGAAAAATATTTCTACGTGACATTAGCGAAGTCTCCGCTCAGTTTTTTTTTAGTTTTGAAGCAATTAACAAGAGAATTGATATTTGATGATGATATTAAAAAAATATATCAAACGAAATTTACATTTTGATTATATATATAGACTTATCGCAGTAGGTCTCTTCAAAAATTTTATTGGTCAATATAAAAAAAAATAAAGAAACAAATAATTTGAACAATTTTTCGACGGAATTTTTAATTATACTCAATTCTATTTGTCATAAAAATATTTTAATAGCTATACAAGGCTTTCAAAGTATATTAGCTGTTAGTAGTTTAATTAAAACAAGGTTGATGCCATTCTGTTCTTGACAAGTCTATAACAAGACAATGGTCTTACGTACTTTAGATTATGCTGTTAATAGCAGAACGCCACAATTACGATGGATTTGAACGTTTGAATAAAGTTCAAATATACCTTGGGGCGTAGACAACATGTCATTCTCAATAATTGAAAAATAGAAATTAAAGATACACTCGTATATGGGAATGACATAGTATGGTTCGATGACAAATATTCAATTTGTTAATTTTAAATACATTTTTTTGAATCGATATTCTTCAACCATTGTAGACTGCAGTGGAAATCTCCTTAGTTAACCGACTTCCAAAAACCGTCTTCGTAAATAACTGATTAGGTATCTATACTAAATGAAAACCTTCGTTTAGTTATTTTTTACATTTTAGTGCCCGGAAGTCGGTTTTTATTTTATTTTTAAGTTTTTATCGTAATTTAATTATGACTTCACATTTTTATTATATTCATTTATACTGCCTGAAGTTTTATTCTGTCACAAGAGTTAATATATTCCCCGCTTTTAGAGAGTGCGTAAAAAGGGGAGCTAAAACAGTAATCTTTGAAGAAAGAAAGGAACTTGGCTGAATAAAAAAGTCCCATTGAAATTCATCAAACCGTTCTTGAGTGATGCAAATGAAAAAAATATATAGATAGATATACAAAAAATGTGTTAATTTAAATGCTATTACATCTTGAAACTACAAAACGAATACTTAATTTAGGTGGAATTTCAAAGCAAGTTGGAAAAGAAAGTGAGCCAATTCGAACGTTGGGTTTTGTACCTGCGATCGTATGTCTGAATTCCATTTTAGCAAGATTAATAAATTACTTACTAATGTTTCAAATAAAACTATCTTTTCGAATTTTTTCGCTAATTTATTTTGATTTTTGGTTCCCTTTGGTTTGGTTTGGTTAGGAACCAAAAATCTAAATAAAAAAAAATCGCGAAAAAATCCTAAAAAAAAGAGTTTTATTTAAAATGTGAAATATTCGCGTAAATCTAAGAAAGTATTACTAATGTTTTTTCACGAATTTTTATCTTACGTTAAAAACTTACACATCTGGAAGAAATAAATAATTACCAAAAGACACATGAAGTCCGTCAAATCAGATTTGGCCAACGTGATAGACTTTAGCCTATTCCCCATTGCTTTGGAGGCTTATTATATTTCATATTTAAATTTTATGTGTTATTGATGACGATCGAATCATATACTTTAAAAGTAAATTTTTAACTAGTTTTCTTTTAACAGTATCGATTGAAGAAAATTATATTCCCTGAAGGGGCAAGATATAAAGCATGTATGCATCATTCTCACTATCAACTTTATGCTATCCAATACAGTTTGTTAGTAAGATCATATAAGTAAATATCGTTTAGCCAATATATAAGCATAAACATTAAGCAATTTCCAGGAAGCGAAAGCTTAACTCATGAACCAATCTTAGCCAAAAAAAAACAAATTTTATTATTAGAAATTATATATTACTAGCGACTCACCCTCGTTTGGGTTCGTCCCTAGTAAAAATTTAGGTTTGTATTTTTTTTAATGCCGAATCATAAAAAAATTAAAATAAAAAAATTGACCAAAAAATTAAAAATATTTTTTTTTGGGGTGAACCACCTTTATCACTTAGGGGTATGAAAAATAGTTTACGTCCTATTCTCAGACCTACTGGATATACACACAAAATTTCATAAGAATCGGTCAAGCCGGAGGAGTTTTGTTACATACACTCTGACACGAGAATTTTATATATTAGATTATATATAGTAATTATCTGACGACTATTGAAATTGCGAAGGTTTGTATGTATGTGTTTGTAAGTGAGTGCATAGGTGTATGCATGCTTATGCATGTGCAAGTGTGAGCGAGTCTGTGGAAAGGAACTTTAACGAAGGAAGGAAGGAAAGAAGGTAATGAAGTTGAAGTGACAGTGAAGTGAAACGGCTGGATTTAATTATATAATCTGGAGTAACACATAGGCTAGTAGACCATTATTATATCGAACAAGAAAATAAAATCATAAAATTAAAATATATTTTTTTTTCAAAAAACCGCTTTTTATATGATTTTTATAACTCAAGAAAGAGTATTACAGATATTCAAGAATATTTTTAATAATTCTGTATGTACTAAAACATTTTTTTGCCAAAAACTTGAAACTACCAAGACAAAAACTAGTTATATATACATACATTTGTGCGATGGTCACTTGTTTGTTAAAGTTACATAGGTCATTATTATAGTAGTTCAGAACACTTACTATAGAACAAATTACACTTCGTAAATTACTTTGTAAATGTCAACTTCATCTTTGATCATGTTTTGTTGGATATTTTCAAAGTCTTCATGTTCCTGTGCTTAATAATAAAACTTTTGCCATATTACATTAAACAGTAATAAAACTTTATAATAAAAATTCTAATATAAATTCATTCGTATGTTTTTTTTTAAAAAGCTTGCCATACCTAATAAAATATGATAATTGTATGATTAATAAGTATAGTGCATTTGACGATCATTCAAAAACTGCGGACATCGACTACTTTTATATTAATATTAGGTTTGATTTCTGCATGTGGAGAATCTATGTAAATGATAGATTCGAGTGGAATTTAAAATTCACTTTCATTTTATGCTAACTTTTACAAGTAATAACTATTAGGCTTATATGACACTGGAATTGCCCGCGGCTTCGCCCGCGTTCAGATGAACCAAAACCAAATTCTTAGGTTTTACATATTAGTATACTCTTACAATGCAGTTTTAGCATTTTTTCTCAGAAATGAGACATTTTCCCGCAGTAAAAAGTACCCTATATGTTGACCCGGATAACCAGAACCCAAAATTTCATCAAAATCTCTTCAGGGGTTTTTCTGTGATGCGGTAACAGACAGACAGATAGACAAAAATTCAAAAAACTACAGATTGGGACTGTACCCATAATTATGTTTATTTCAATAAGATTTTTAAAAAAATATTTATTGTACAGATTCGGCTTAGTTACAATTTTATTATATGTATAGATTTGCGTCATTAAATAGCTACTTATATGGCTGGTATCGGTAATCTTATATATAAAATTTCCATGTCACAATGTTTGTTACCGTACTCCTCCGAAACGGCTTTACCGATTTTTACCAAATTTTATATGCGTATTCAGTAGGTCTGAGAATCGGCTACTATCTATTTTTCATACCCCTAAGTGATAAGGATAAGGGTGGTCCTCCCAGACACCACCCCAGGGACGAACCTGAGTGGAGCGAGGGTGAGTCGCTAGACTATATAATATATTTTAAAGGAATAAAATATTATAAGGTAGCCTGTCACCATAATACATAATATAATGAAATAATAACTTAGCGAAATCTGTACGTAAAACATTTTAAAAAACAAGGACTTTAACATATTGTGTACATAATATAGACCCGAAAACATTATTTATTAAAATCTATTTGTTTGTATGTCTGTTTATGCGTGCGTGTTTTACGCATAAAGTACTGAACGGATTACAAGTAAAATTTCTGTAGTTATAACTTATTGCTCGGGTTCAATATTTAGGATACCTTTTACTACAAGAAAATCTTTAATTTTCACGGGAAAACACAATAACTAACTGGTTCTATCCAGTCTTCCTCAGAAAATTACATGGCTAACGTTGGCTAAATCGAAGATGTATAAAAACAATGAATTAGAAAATCGTAGATAAAAGAGGCCTACAGAAAAGTCCGCAATAGCATATTATATCTCTCTTAAAGTACGCTCACAATAACTATTTTTATCCATATAAAACGCACCGCACAGGACGCACCCGAGCAAAGCAAGGGAAAGCGCTAGTAATAGAGTATAATACATATATTTTTATCTGACATAATATTTACTGAAGCGATTATATTAGTGCATGAAGCGGAAGCTCCTTCTGCGTCATAAAACAATTTTCAGAACCGTACCAATAGAACCAGAGTTTGCTTTCAATATATAATACTTGAAACGTCTGCCCCTTTCTGATATTAGCGTACTCAGATGTATTTTTAAATCAAGTTATCTAGTCAAGCACACCGACTTCGAAAATATTTGATTAGGTATGTATAGTAAATGAAAACTACCAATCAGTTATTTTTTTACTTTTTAGTGCTTTTGTTTGAGGTCGGTTTTAATTTTTTTGTTAAAAAGTTTTTATTTTTCCCTTTTTAGTGTAGACAGTAGTAGCAAAGTAAGAATTCTAACGTGTTAGGCTTGTCAAATCAAACAAAATAAGCCCAAACTCAAAGTATCTACTATTAGCCGTTGAAGAGTTCCACCTATCCACCTTCTGGCCTTACCATCAGATCAGGTCAACAATACCGAACCACTGTACTATAAACGGAAATAGAAACACTTGCAAAGTTTCAAGTCAATATGACAATTAGAAGTAGGTTAAATTCATCATTAGCTATTTTTCCACTCTTAGCGGTAATATTTTTTTTTGAAATTTAAATGGGACCAATCTGGAAGTATACACTTTCAAACAACACAAAAATTGTCCAAATCGGTTAATAAATGACGAAGTTCTAAGGTAACAAACATAAAAAAAATTAAATGTGGCACTCGGAGACTGCCGCGGTAAAGCTATTGCATAGCATTTTTTATCAACTTATGCAATTATAATTATTTATTTATTTTATTAATGCAGTAATTTTTTTTCCTTGACTTTCTTCATTAATAAATGCACTTTGTTTATTCATATTTAAAACACTTTGTACACAAATTATACGAGTACAGATATTCACTGTTGTACATAGATGATAAATACCTATACACCTATATACTTTCTCACAAACAGCTGATTACGGTAGTTTTCCAATACAACCAATGCCACCTAAAGGCGGGTTGCTGAACTAAAGAGACAAGCGTGATATTTCAAAAAGTCATTAAAAGTTCTGGTATTTATCGATAGATGGAAAAACTAAAAAGTATCACCGCTGTGCCGGTCGGAGTGGGGGGTGTCAGGTTTTTTTCGTTACGGAATTTCTGGATTCGGTCCCCACGCTCAAGGCCCGCGATAGAAGCTATGCAATAGCTTAAAAATATAGTCGAATTGAGAACCTCCTCCTTCTTGAAGTCGGTTGAAAACAACTCAGTAAATTGCCATAATGTACAGAAACAGCTTTTTCGACGCAAGTCAAACTCGTATTCAGCCAGTATTTTAGAATTACTGGAAATTAGGATTATAAAATTATTTATTTATTTGGCGTCCTATCGTATGGTTTCAAACGTTATGTCTTCAAAAATATTATAACTTTTAGTATGAAATACGTAAATATTCGTTCCTAGGTTGATTCCCCATACAAAATTTCTCCCCCTTAAGGTATGATTTCCGGAATAAAAAATATTCTACGTCCTTTGCAGGGTCTCAAACTATCTTATTACCAAATTTCATCGAAATCGATTTAGTAGTTTTTGAGTTTATTCGTTACAAACATATAAAAATACAAATCTTATTAAAATAATAGTAGTGTAGAAATGGCTTAACAAATACTGCTACATAATATAAAAGAAAAGTATAGCTGGAATGAATAATACGTCAAAGTAAAATAATGTTACGCCACATCCTTTAACACTGAAGTAATATTAAATTATGATGAAGTCCCAGTAGGGACTGTCCTTCTGTGCACGTTTATTAGTTTATTTTATCATACGTTTTACAATAAATAAAATTGTGGTAGTGTAATTTATATCTTTCTTAAAATAGGAAAATTAATCTATACATATAAAAAAATCATGCTAGCCACAAGACTAACGAGGCAGTTGAATAATATAATATTGTAATTATCATAAATTGTACAGTGTATAATATACACAATATATTTAAATAATTTTCAACTCCAATTTGTCTATCCAATTTGAAATTTGTCTTCGAACTAGTCAACTTCCGATTATCTAATTGAGTTAGAATTTGAATTCTCACGTTTCTACTTTGAAGTTGCTTGATTGTTTGATCTAAAACTTATGTGATTGTTCGAGATAGTGGATAGTAATTTTTACACATCCTTTTTACATACATACATAGTTACATATTTGTTGTATAAACATATTTGTCGACTATCTTTACTGCTTTCTTCCTAGTTTCTTTGGGTTTTTTATTAACTGCTTGCTTGCTAGCTTGATTCCCCATACAAACTTTCATCCCCATTTTCACCCCCTTATATTATTTCCGTGATAAAAAGTATCATATGTCCTTCCCAGAGTCTCAAGTCATCTTATTACCAAATTTCATCTAAATCGGTTCAGTACATCCAGAGATTACTCCCTACAATGTCACAAACTTACAAACTTTATCTCTTTATATTAAGTATAGATTGTTAATTTTACAACCTATGTTAACATGAAAATTCCAAAATGCATTCCATATAAAGTTTAAATGAGTGAACCAGGGGTGGAACTCATCTATGGTTACAAGTAAAAATGAGTTTGAGTTCGAGTTGGGGTTCATTTGGCTCGTTTTGACGAGTCCCATGTATTACAATTAGCAAACCAATCTTATTCTTTGTGATATAAGTCTTTTTAATGAAGTCGCCTTACTGTTGCCTTCATGTAGTTGAAACTGGGTCATGACACGGAAGTAATGTTCATTATCTAAGTATTATACAACATGACATGACATTTGCTACGAATAAAACATTGGAGGATTCTTGTGTAAAATGCTATTTACTTTAGTTTTGTATTTCAGATTTGAGAGATATCGTAGTATTTAAATTACATAAAAAAATGAATTTATTTTTTATAGTTTCATATTTTATTATTTTTTCTTGAGTCGGTAGAAAAATGGTATATTTCAATCTACTACTTATCTTTTTAGGTTGTTAACCGAGACAATGCGTGTTAATGATTATAAGTAAATATTTGTTGATAGTTGGTTTTCGACAGCAATAACAAAAAAACGACAGCATTATTCGTTGCTGTTAGAGGAAATATAAAGAATAAAAACGAAAAGAATAAAAAAGAAATAATAGAAATGGGATGTAGTCTAGAAAGACGACCGAGCCTCTAGAAATCTGGCTCTCCGAATGAAATGAAAAACATGATAATGTAATCGGAAACAGCATCGACTTTTCAGATCTAGTTGATACTTTAAATTCATGCCAGCAATGCTTTTGTTATAAAAAAAATATTTTTTACAGAAATAAAACCTTAAAACAACCTTTAATGTAATTATTTCAACCTTACGATATAATGTGCTTATTATCGGTTAAAAGGTTAATGATACTTTTATCTTTTCTAGCAACTCACTCTCGCTTCCCTCGAATTCACCTCTAGAAAAACAAAAACAAATCTATCCCATGGGAGCTATATTATTGTAAAGTTTCATTAAAATCCATTGAGTAGCTTTTGCGTGACAGAGTAACAAAGATCCATACATCTTTATTTACTTTTATCTTTAGAAGAATTTACATCCTCACAAACATTCGTATTTATAATATTAGTAGGATTATTACTGAAGTATTCTTGCATAAATCTTATTTATAAAGCTTTCAGTTAAGTTAAAATTGAATCAGCTTTAGCATCAGATGTTACGTTAGGTGAAGTTAAGCCTTTTATCTTCAATGTTCTCACATATTAAATGAAATTGAGTATAATTTAAAGGTAAAATTTTACAAATATTATTTACTAGCGACTCACCCTCGCTTCGCTTGGGTTCGTCCCTAGCTTGCTTATATTAGTATAAATGTTTGTTGTTGGTTTGCATGTACAGTTCAAAATATGTGAAAAAAAATGGAGTGCTTTTCAATTTTAATACTATTGTTTTTTTTTTTTTAATTTATTAAGAACACCAACAACATAACACACAAATACATTTTAAATTCATTCTTAATACATAAGTTCTAGTATGTTAGTCTCTTACAGGTGTCCATAGCACTGACCAACAAATTACATACATGCACTGCTAATATAAAAAGAAGATAAAGTGACTACAAAATAAGGGCAAAAACTTGAAAAACATTAAAATTTATAAATAGGGTTTAAGTTATCTTAACTAATTTTATGTATATAAAAAAAATAAAAACTATGATATATGTAAAAAATATTTAAATTACTTACTCCTAAAATGTAAACACAAAATGTCTTAAGAACTTTGCTAAAAATAATAGTGGTAGGGACAGATAATTAACTACATACAATAAAATAATGCCGCTTAACTTAGAATGATTTACAATTCTCCGCGGATTTTTTCGACCAAGGTATTCTTTAGTTTGAGCAAATTGTTATGAAATAGATCAACGTCACACCCGAAAGACAGAGTACTCAGTTCATTATATGCTTTAAGCATTCGAGGAAGAGGAGAGTTCGAGCAAGATACCGTCCTAGAAACTGGCATATCGAACGGACCTTTGTTTATTGCGCGCGACCCAGGTCGCGGAATCCTGAAATAAATATTCTCTAATATTAGTGGACAATCCAACATTCCATTTAGTATCTTAAATAATGTGCAAATATCAATTATACGTCTCCTATTAAATAAAGTGTCAATTTTAAAAGTCGTCAACCTATCCTGATAATCGCTTCTCTTACTTATATCGCTATTATACACAAGATACTTGGTAAAGGAACGCTGTATTCGTTCGATTCTTTCGGAATGATATGCTTGGTAGGGATTCCAAATGACGCTTGCATATTCCAATATGCTTCTTACTAAGGCATTAAAGATAACTATCCTAGTCTTTGGAGAACGCAAGTCTTTACATGTTCGCCTCAAAAAACCAAAAGATTTTAATGCTTTCTCTATCATATGATCATAATGTCTCGTAAAACTCAACTTGTTGTCAATAATAACTCCCAGGTCTCTGACAAATGGGGTTTCTCTAATACACACTCCGTTAATGTGGTACGAAGCATCAATTTTTTTTTTCTTTTTGTGATTTTTATAAAGCAACATTTGGAAGCATTTATTATCATACCGTTACGAGTACACCATTCTTGCACACGATCTAGGTCTTCTTGGAGCATAACTATATCAACAGAACTTTTAATAGGCATGAAAATTTTCATATCGTCCGCGAATAAGAGACAGTTGCTATTTATAACACATTCTACGATATCATTAATAAATAAAATAAATAAAATCGGTCCCAAGTGAGAGCCTTGAGGCACACCCGACACTGCTTTGTACCAACGTGACTCATATCCCTTGACCACTACATATTGAACTCTCCCCTTTAAATAAGAACTAAACCATGATAAGATATGCCCACTTATGCCATAAAAATATTGTAATTTAACGAGAAGAATTTTATGATTTACCCTGTCGAATGCATTACTAAAGTCCGTATACACAGAATGGACCTCAATCCCCTCATCAAGAGAACTATTCAAGCTGGTAACGTAATTTAACATGTTGCTGATTACAGATTTTTTACTTTGAAAACCATGTTGTCTATCTGAAACTAAATTCTTTGTGTGTTCTACCAAAATGGGACAGACTAAAGATTCAAATACTTTCCCAAAAATTGACAACATTGATATTGGTCTGTAATTAGCAACATTTGCAACATCTTCCTTCTTGTAAACTGGAACCACCCTCGCTTTTTTCCATTCGGTTGGAAAAGTTCCCGTTTCGAGAGATCGATTAAAAATCAATTTCAATGGTAGAGCAAGAACCTTCGCACACCTTTTTATAAATACACCTGGAATTCCATCTGGACCACAAGCTTTATATATATCCAGTTTTTTTAATTTATTTAATATAATTTTTTCATCAAAATTTATCCTGGATAGAGTGTCACAAAGCGGTGAAGGAGTTGTACATACACGAACTATACTATCGTTTGAAGTATTAAACGTAGACTCAAATTGTTCAGCAAATAAATTTGCAATATCAATGTTACTTGATGCTGATTCGCTATTACGATAGACTAGACTAGGTATAGAAGTATTCTGTTTCTTTTCTTTAAGAAACCTCCAGAAAGCCCTAGAATTACGCTGAATGTTCTCCTCAGTAAGAACACAGTGCTCGCGATAACAATCATTAAGTTCAACTCTACATCGCGTACGAAGTATTTCAAACTCATATTTATCACGGGGGTTTTTATAGGTACGATATCTTGCACTAATTTTATTTTTTTCATCTAAGAGCTTGCGAGTGCGACGCTTAAACCATGCGGGCAGGGAAGAAGGCCTACATTGATACTTGGGTACATAGGAATCAAATATACTAGACAATTTGTCGTAAAATATACATATCATTTCATCTACCTCTTTCATGTTACCCAATAACTTACACCAGTCAGTGGCTTCCATTGAAGCAATAATTTTTGAGTAATCTGCTTTAAAAAAGTTGTAGTCCGAGCGAGGTTTATTTTGCTCACTCTCAGTTTTTAAATGTAAATTCATATTAATGCTTATTTCTAAAGGGGGATGTAATTTGTCAAGTTTACTTATAAACTCAAGAGGTTCAGTTACTGAAATATTATGTATAGTACTTAAAACTAAATCTCTAATCTTACCATCAACTCCTTTCACTGTGTTAAATTGATACAACTCATTAAAAGATAAGAAATCAGTTAAAGCATAACCTAAGTTGCAGTTATAATTTCCAGGATGTGCATATGAGGCGTCTTCTTTATTTTCCCAGGTAATAAAGCTGAGATTGAAATCACCCACTATCAATACTTCATCGACACTTGGCACAATAGTATTAATATTATCCAAAGTTTCAGTAAGATCATTCATTTTTACAGGAGGAGGCATATATACTACGCAAATTCCTATACGTTTGATTTTCCTATTTATATTTAATTCTACAATGATCCATAAGTCTTCAAATTCGCTTTCCCAACTTTGCATACGGAAAGATGTAAAATTCTTATTTACAGCTAACAGGATGCCTCCACCGTCAAGTTTGTGAATACAATCGCGATCACGTCGATAAACTATATATCTGGAATCTATAAACTCAGAAGTTCTTATATCAGATTTTAGCCAAGTTTCTGTGAGTGCAATTACACAATAATCATTCTGCAGTATGTTCATATAAATATCGGCAGTCTTAGTTCTCATTCCACGAATATTCTGATAATACAGATTGAATTTAACGTAATACAACCACTACAAAACGACCATATATAGTATTTACTTAAGTTTATCTAAATCGGTCATGTTATTAATCACTTTAGCTGAAGATTTCTAATCCTTTCTAACATAGACCTTACCGTTGCGGACCCATACAAAATTATATGAAATTTCCTTAGCTTTTTTTCTGGTTGCGGCATGTAGCATTTTATTTGGAGGTGACAGATGTTCCGACAAATAGATGGGTGCTCTATCGCCACCAATTCCAATTGCCTGGGTTGAGAGTTTGTCCAATCGATTTTCTCTGTTGTACTTATAATATGCCGTTAAAAAAGCATCGCGATTTCTAGGACTTCGGAATTTAACGATAGCCGCTCGGGGGCGCTTGTATTGTATTGTATTGTATATTGGACTCGTTTTCCGCACTTTGACTCGCATTTGGTGCGTTGTACGTTGCGAATCCTGGCTAGTTCAGCCAGCCTAACTCCGTCCAAAAGCGCAAAAGCTTCCTGGGAGCTTCACAGGCTTCGCGGAGCGACCTCACCGGTTCGAGGATTTCATTTCGTTGGGAAGTTACCGCTACGCATTCCAGGACTACGTGAGCGACTGATTCTACAGCGCTAAAACACCCTCTGCAGAGAGGGCTGTCCGTTGCGCCAATGTTAAATAAGTGTTTGTTTAAGGGACAGTGGCCCGTTATTGTCCCTATCATTATTTTTAGGTTGGTTCTATTTAAGTTTAGTAGGCGTTTAGTGAGACGTGGGTTGACTGCGGGCAATGCTGATCTAGCTTGCCTGCAGTCTGTCGTTAGCGACCATCTCTTATTTTGAAGCGTCAGCGTTCTTTGGCGGATCCAGGTGCGAACCTGTGAAAAAGGTAGAGGAAGAAGTGGGTATGGGCCAGTTACTTCTAACCTCGATCCTTTCTTTGCAAGTTCGTCAGCTGCATCGTTGCCTAGTGAGCCGCTGTGGCCCTTGATCCATTGAACAGTGACTTGATTGGTCAGTGCTATTGTATCGAGGGCATGGTGACACTCAATTATTAATTTATTGTTTGTTTGTTTGTTTGTTAACGCCTGCAGAACGGCAGCGCTATCGGAGAGGATTTTTATGGTATAATTATTTACCTCCCGTCTTTGCACTGCCCTCTCGGGGGCGCTTATTATTATTGTCTTTCTTGGCAACTCGAAAACAAGACATAACATCTGTATCATTGATGGTGTGAGAAACAGTTTTACCAATCTGTAAAACAGTTTGGACCAAATTTTCCGATTTAAACTCAGGCAAGCCATTTATTTCGACATTACACTCGCGTGAGTGCTGTTCTAAGCTAGACAATCGAAATCCAAGATCCTTCACAGTTTCTTCAAGAACTCTATTTTGTGTCAACAGTTCAACGACTTCCTTATCCCGTGAATCCAGCCGGCTCTTCAGTTCGTCGTACTTATTTGAAAAAAACTCAACAGTTGAAGTCAAATCACTTGCTTTATTTATTAGATCAGTAAATTTAGCTTCAAGAACGTTATGAACAGCGTGAATTGCCTCAGTGACAGATTTATTTATTTCGTTTTTGATCGATGCTAAAGTTATTTCATCCAATTTTGTTGTATTCAAACACTTCGAACATGTAGCTTACGGACTAGCATTTACTGTATTTGTTTCCGTGCAACTGCTGGGCGAAGTTTGCGATAGGCCTCGAACAAGTACATTTGCACTATTACCACCTTTTTTACGTTGATTGACACAAATAGGACATCTCCAAGTTGATTTGAATTAAGTTGTCAGAGAGGATAATTGACTCTCATTATGACCAGCACATTGAAGGTGGAAATAATTTTTGCACTCGACGCATGCAAGAGATGACTTTTTTAATACTTTATTTGCGCAAGTAGGGCACTTGATAACTGTTGAAGACATGATTTTAATATTTTGTCCTATATTCTTAAAAACATTAAATTGGAAAAAATCTTTTTACCGTAGCCTGGGATCGAACTCGGCTTCGTCGCGTTCGTAATCTTAGGAGATAGGCACAAGGCCAAGCCGTTCGTTACGTTGCAGTATAAAATTGTAACTTGCTTTCTTAGTCTTCACAGAGTACTTCTTGGTCCATACTGTCTAAGTCTTGTGCCCTAAACAAACTTCCAGCTACCCACCTTATTTAATATTTTTACTATCAAAAATCCAATTTCTGGTTCACTTTAAAACAAACTGTTTATTCACATCAAACTCCTTCATTCAACTTTAAATACATACAATAATTAACATTATACGCATTTATCTTAATAAGAGTAATATTATGAGGTTAATTTAACAAACGAGCAGTGCGACTGTAATGTACCGAGCACGACAAAGTCGCGCGCGCAACAGATTTAATTGAATATGTGCCCTATTTTAATTGAATATGTGCTTGTATGATCTAACATCAAGCCGATGCCGATGCTGATCATAAAGTCCTGGATTCCAGTCTTGGGTTGAGCTATAAGAGAAATTAGATTTTCTATAAAAAAAACTTAGAAGTAAAGATACTCTTTAGATATGTATGTGATATAATCCCACGTCTTACCGAAATCAAATTCAATCCTGCACCTGATTTCTTAACTATCAAGTGAGAGGGATTACTCATCGAATGATCAGAGTAAGGGAGTAAAAAATGAGTCTGTATCTTCACATACTCTTGTGCCTTATATTATGCAATCTGTGTAGACGTTTAGTTCTCTTTGATAAAATGTATAGCTAGTAAAGATTGTACCAATGTTCATGTTTGATATTTAACATCCACCTAATATAGAGAATAAAGAAGATAAGGAACAATAAAAAATGTGTACGGACAGTACAAAATAAACCCCGTATGTAGGTATTCATATATGTGTGTATTATATAATTTCATGTGAACATTTTGTACTTTTATGGGTTCTTGCCAAAATATACTGTACTACTAGACACATATAAGTTTGATGTATTTAGTTGTCGAACTCAATTCTCAAGTTACAGGCAACACTAAACTGAATTTATTACTAAGCAAATTAATTCTGGAAACGGTTAAACAGAGACTACAACCTAGATGCTTTGTAGACCATGAAATAGATTACAATGGAATAATTTTAGTGTTTGGTGTAATTGACGACACGTTTGGCTCAGTTTGTAGTGACACTACTTGCTGCGCCAGCGGTCGTGGGTTCGAGTCCTGCTGGGGGCATTCATTTGTGTGCTAAGCACGAATGTTTGTACTCCAGTTATGGGTGTTTATATTTATAATATGTATGTATTTAAAAGTTATACAGGGTTATTTTTAATTTACTGAAAACCTTTTGGGAATATACTATTTACATATTAACAACAACATCTGTAACAGAAAAAATAATATTTCTTAAATTTTTATTTCCATACAAAAATAAAAATATTTTTTTTGCACCTTCTAAACTTTAAAGTTCTAGCATCTGGCCAAGTTTAAATGAGTAAGCGCGGCTTGCTACAACAATCCACCCCTCCCCCTCTACCGGACACGCACTTTATTTTGCTAATGCTCGACTATAACCGTTTAGAAGGTGCAATAAAAATATTTTTATTTTTGTTAAATTTAAGATATATAATTACATGAAAATTGAAAAATATGAAACGAAAATTTTGTAATACCTATCGAATGACGCAGAGGATTTTATGTCGTTTGAACTCTGCCAATTCTCATTATATATTGTAAAGGAAATAGAAATTCAAATAAAAATAAGTTAGCTAAAATTATTTAAAATATTATTATTGGATTTATTTAACTTTCTGCGAAATATTGTTTTTGATGAAAAGTACTTTCATGTTCTCAGAAAAGTTCTGTATCGTGGTACTTAAATACTCGTAATGTAAGAAGTTTTAATTTGTTTGAGTAAATTTAATCAAACCATTGTCTTCAAAGTTTAAGATTTTCTAAGTTTTCGGTAAATTTAAAACATAGGAAGATTTTCATTATTATATAATACTAGCGAATTAACCACGCTTCGCTCAGACGTGTCGCTGCGTTTTAAATAAATATAAATAGTTATTATCCAATTTTAGCCATGTTAATGTTAATAAATTTTTTCGTGAATTTTCCGATGTTTAAATAGTTTTTATCATATTCGGAGTGGAGGCAAATCCAACAAATTAAAGTTCATAAAAATTGGTCCAGACGTTCTTGAGTTATAAGTATTGTATAGTATTATATTCTTACCGTATATGATATTTTATAAATATATGATTGTAATATGCCTTATTTAATTATTCATTTGTTTTAATTTAATTGCTATATTTGCTAAAGAAGTTTTACTTCAACCGCGCGTAAAGGTTACTCGCACCCATTTTCAACCGACATCTCCAAAAAGGAGGAGGTTCACAATTCGGCTATGTTTTTTTTAATGTTTGTTACCTTAGAACTCCGTCATTTATTAACCGATTTGAACCATTTTTTTGTTTGAAAGTGTATACTTCCAGATTGGTCCCATTTAAACTTCAAAAAAATACCACTCCTAGGGGTGGAAAAATAGCTAATGATGAATTTAACCTAGGTACTTTTAATTGTCATATTGACTTAAAATTTTGTAAGTGTTCCTATTTCCGTTGATAATGCAGTGGTTCGATATCATCGACCTGATCTGATGGTTAGGCCAGAAGGTGGATAAGTGGAACTCTTCAACGGCTAATAGTAGATACTTTGAGTTTGGGCTTATTTTGTTTGATTTAACAAGCCCAATACGTTAGAATCAGATTTTAGAGCCAGAATATTTAGTATTACTAATAAAAGCGAATTTTAGTTTATCAGTCTTCATATAAAAATTGGCATCAAACAAACTTAAACGGCTTAAGCGAATATTTTATTAAAATACTTTCTTTTTACTTTGCTACTAGTATGTCTACACTAAAAAGGATAAAAAAACTTAAAAAAACCGACTTCAAAAAAAGCACTAAAATGTAAAAAATAACTGATTGGTAGTTTTCATTTACTATAGATGCCTAATCAAATATTTTCGAAGTTGGTGCCAGCTGATACACAAATATCAATGTTATGTATTGTATGCAGCCCTTTTTAACGTCCCACTGATGGGCATGGCCGTTCCTTCAGTAGGTACGAGGGGGATCAGGCCATAGACGCTGGCCAAGTGCGGGTTCTCAGACATACAGGTTTCTTCGAAATATTTTCCTTCACCGTTAAGACAAGTAGCAATTATGTTGGAAATGATTCGCACATGAAAATATCAGAGGTGCGAGACCCGGAATTTAAACCCGCTTTACTCGGTTTACCAAGCGAGCGTGCTACCACTGGGCTACCACAAAGTTAACGATAATAATATTTATCTTGCCTAATTTATGTTATGTTAGGTACATTACAATGTTCACGCGTCTTTATTAATTTTCTTCCATGTTTCCTTCTATTCCTACATAATATATTTAAGTAAAGCTAATCTAAAACTAAAGTTGGTGTAACCATAAAGAATATTAAATTATTCAATATATGTTTAAATATATGAATATAGTTTGTTTTGAATAACTTTAATTAATAGTAAAAAATCATTTTTAAAAATAAGATTCTATTTAAATGTTCTAAAAAGAAGAATATAAACTTTAAATTAAATCAAACCCAGGAATTTATTAAATAACACATTTTATTGTTATATAGCTTGTCGCGAGATTTATAATTTTATAAAAAAAAATATTATTTTTTTCTTAGAATATCAAGTTACATATTGTATTCTTGTTTATCTACACGGGTAAATCTCGCGACAAGCTTTTACATTATATAATTGTGTAATATAATAAATAGATGGGTTTAATTTAAAGTTTATTTTCTTCCTTTTAGAGCATTTAAATAAAAGCCTGTTTAAAAAAAATGTACTTTTAATTTATTCTTTGTTTTTTATTTTATTGTTCTCAGCAAGCCCTTTCATTAATATCCATAATATCATGGGGTTGCATTAAAAAAAACATAGTCCGACATCTCTGGAAGTCCGCCATATTGAATTTAGAATGACGTCACTTAGTTAACCATGCATTGTCATCCAAACTAAACGTGTATGCAAATTTTTCTGCTCAAAAAGGTTGAGGATAACTACTTTTAAATTCAGTTGCAAGATTTGACCTGAACAAATGAAAATTGTAAGTTATTAGTTTTATTTTATTAGTATTAGAAGCTTTTAAATAGATAAACAACTCAGCATGAGCTTAGTTTAGAGAAAGCAAAAAAAAACGTCGTAAAATTATTAATAATATGTAAACGAATCTAATAAATCAATTTCAACCTGTATTTAAAAATTCAAATCAATTTTAACCTGTATATGAAAATTATATGGGACGACCTCGTGATCTACCTTAATTTAATACGATTTAAAACCGTTACGAAGAAATCGGTAAATACATTTATAAAAATATACGCTCGAATACAGAAATGAGACAGTATAATGTGTGATGTAGACGAAAATCTCTTTTCGAAATTACATTAAATAAGCGTGCATATACATTAAAAGTTATATTTATACTCATATTCTTCTATAAATTACAAATTCATACCTTTTATCAGTGGTGGGCGGGATACATCGCTTGTGGCACGGATGGACGTCGAGGATGAAGAGTTTTTGAGTGGCGGCCACGCACCGGTAGGCGCAGCGTAGGCAGGCGGGCTGATCGTTGACTTGGTCAAAGTCACTAGATTCTATGTCCACAAGTTGACATTTTTTGACTTTTACGACCTTCTTATTTTCTTTTCTATATATAGTATTTTCTATATATATCTGTTGATTTTGTGTTAAATTTAGCGGTTTCCAAAAAATTTTGCGTGACATGTGTAGATATCTCATTTTATTTGTTTTAGTCAAAATATTTCTAATTATGATGTCCCTCCCATTTTAACATTTTTATTATAAAGGGATAAATATGACTTCTCTCAGGAGCATCAGATGGAGTGGAGTGGAGTGGAGTGGAGTGGAGTGGAGTGGAGCGGAGCAAAGTGGAGTGAAGTGAAGTGAAGTGAAATGAAATGAAATGAAATGAAATGAAATGAAATAGAGATGTGCCGACTACGACTTAGGCCGACTAGCCGACTAGTTGGCTAAGCCGATCACTATTTCGGGGGATTTTCCTGATGCTTCGCTTACCGCTCATTTGCGCTCAAGTCGCAGCCGCCACCCACGAACGTGTCAGAACATGTTTTGTTTACTTCGAATTGTTTCTTGAATTTTGCTGTTGTGCGGGTCAGAGCGGTGTTTTTGTGTAAAAAATATTTTTTTGTAAAGTTAATAGTGTTATTTTTCATTAAAGTGTAAACACTTTTACAACTAAGCCTAATTGAAATTTAATAATGTCAAAAAGAAAGTCTCGTATATGGTTTTTTTTGAACAATTGGACAATGATTCCCGCAAAGTCAAGTATAACCAATGCCAAATGATAATTTCTCGTGGCGGGCATGGGAAAACAGCTAATACTACAAGTATGAACAACCATATTGAATACCGACATCCAAGCCTGATACCTCAGGTAAGTTCTTCGATAAAATGTTCGACCACATAGATTTCTCGCAGTCGCAAATTTAAGCAGAACTAGCTTCAACAGTACCTACTCCGTCAACTTCAATGTCATCAGAGGTCAGTATATCAGTCAGAAAAACCAACAAAATATTAAAGATAGTCTTACTATGCAATGGTCTCGTGGAGATTCAAGATCAAGAGATATCAATATTGCAATAGGTGAGATGATTGCACTAGACAACCAGCCGTTGCCAATTGTTGAAAATACTGGCTTTAGAAACTTGATGAGAAAAGTTATACCAAAATATAACATACTTTTTTTTTGTTGTCTTGCTTCAAAAAATCGGAATTCGCTCCAATAGTTTTGTTATCAGAATTATAATTTATAACTTGAGATCTGCTGGACTGATTTTTATGATCTTTGTTTTGTTGGACTTGTCTTCCTTCACCACAAATATACACCTAGTATCCAGCCATTTTCCAGTTATAAACTTTCAAATAAACTCACATAACAAAAAAACTAAGCAATTTATTGGTTTTTATCAATTTAAAACGTTCCCTAGGAACTCAACAAATATTAACTCTAACTCTGACAGTGTACAATTTTATTGTAGTGAGTATAGATAAATAATAAAAGTAAAAGAACAGAATAAATGGGTTGATTGAAGATTGATCTTTGATAGTCTGTAGTCAGTACGGCGCCTCTCGTGTCGAAACGTAAATTTCTCTTAGATAACTACGATAAAGGCCCAAATTGATTTACATAATAATACCGCAAAGGAACCATGTCTGAATCTAAACATGAAATTTGTCAAAAGTTTTGTTAGCCTCTTTGTTCCACAAACATAGATAATAATTTTTGTAATTTGTGACGTTTAATCGAGGTTATATTTTGACTTGAACTTGAAATGATTTCTGACCTTTTATGGTCTTTTATGGCATCCATTTATATCCGGCAACGCGAATATTTATTGCCCTATCCATTTTCTATTTTATTATATGGTTATATAATATATACCTTGTAGGTACTCGTCTGTTTGTCGGAACATCTGATTTTCAATTGTCATTCCATCGTGTTTTTGAGACTTAATTCAAAAAAGTAGAAAACTTGTAACGTACAAATCGAATTGAGTACCTCCTCTCAAATCGTTTTGTGTCACACTGTAACTTTACCAATTGTAAAACGGTTTTTAGATTCTTGTTAATAATGAGTAGGTCATACAAGTGTAGTCTAAAATAAATTTAAAAATAACTTCTTTGGTTTTTTTCATTTTTTATGTAATTTTTTTTTATTTAAATTTTTGTTTAAGAGGAGACGTCTTGTCCTTAAGAGTCATAGTGTTTGTGTAATAATAATAATAATAATATTGTCCGCCCCAATTTCTGTGGCGGCCAATCTTATTGAGACTACTATCATAGTGCACTAGTGTAAGCGCAGTTCTGTTTGCATAATAGGTACCTAAAGCTGTTATTTTTTTCTGGGACATATTAACACACAGCACCATCTAGTTTCATGGTAAGCGACGAGGCTTGTGTTATGGATACATATTCAAATACATACATATTATAAATATAAACACCCATGACTGGATTATAAGCATTAGTGCTCATCACTCAAATTAATGCCCTCAACGGGACACGAACCCGGGAACGCTTGCACAGCAAGTCACTACAAACTGAGCCAAACGTGTCGTCAATTTTGCCTGGGAGAAATAATGGTTTAATACAGACTCAGAGAGTGAAGGCGGGATAGCATATAGGTACTTATTGGTACATTAATTTGTTTTAATGTTCAATTCAATTCAATTCTTCTTTTCAGTGACTCCTGAGAGTGTATTTTAATGTCTTTTAGACGACCTCAAAGAATTTATGGTTGAGCAGCTCTCGTGACGTTTGACGTTTGAGTTCTATATCAAAGACTTTGCCGCGTCTCAAAGACTTTGAATACGTAGGTTAAGAACTAAATATAAAGTGCAACTAGTGCTAAGAAATAGCCAGTAGCGCTACGAATAAAACCCTAATCAATAATAAATGAAAAAAAAAACATTTTCATATATTTTTTTTAGATGTTTAATGTCTATTCATTGAAGATATGAACAACATTTTGTGTAAGCCTTCTATTTGGAAAGTTAAAATAAATATATTTCGGCACTACCTTGATATATATGTGTATTTAATGTATTTTAATTATGTTTAAATATTCTTTTATAAATATTAGTAAGAAATTATATTCATATAATTAATGTTATTAGATCTTTATCTATAATAACCTGAAGTTTGCTTTATCGGCGAAATTGCGTACTGATTGCTGTTGGGCGCAATAATTGAAATACCAACATCCAATATGCTAGTATTCTAGGAATTAATTCGTGTTTACCTATTAACCAATGTAGCATAGTGACTAGTTTATAATACCTCTAGTGACTCCTCGCTTCGCTTGGGTTCGTCCGTAGCTTGCTTCCCCATATAAACTTTCATCCACATTTTCACCCCATTAAGGGATGATTTCCGGGATAAAAAGTATCCTATGTCCTTTCCAGGGTCTCAAACTATCTTCTTAGCAAATATCATCTAAATCAGTTCAGTAGATCCAGTGATTACCCCCCTACAACCTCACAAACTCACAAACTTTACCTCTTTATAATATTAGTATAGATAAGCAGTTGTATGTTTTAACGCATTTTCTCGTGGGAAGGAGATATTTTCGATCAGTAAAGTAGATAATGTCTTACAGTTGTTGTAGAGAGAGCAGTATTTATATATCAATTATTTGATATTTAGAGATATGTACTTACAATTCTTAAATTAGAATTTAGCTTAAGCCTTATCTATTTATACAAATAATAAAATTCTGAGTCGAACCTGTACATTAAATATTTTTTCGAAAATCTTATTGAAATAGTCAATATTATCGAAACAGAGGCCGAATCTATACTTTTTAGATTATTTCGACACTGTCGTAGAACAATGTCAGATATGATATTACAACGAAATTGACTTTTTTGCAAAATTAGCTTTAATTAATAATAAACTATTGATATATTCAAGAAAAATTAAAATATTCCTAGTACTTTCGGAAATATTCAATTGAACAAAGTATTATTTCAAAATTGTTTCCAAGAAAATCGTCGCGAGTTCAGTAGCGCCACTGTCACTCGACTGTCATCGCTCCGCGTGCGCCGCACTCCGCGCGACGATCTTCACTAGTTGCGATGTTCGACGGCAAACCGGTCTTATTAACAACAATACATGATAGATTCTACATTGGCGTATTATTACAATATTTTTGTTAATTTTTAAAGATTTAATACAAAAACGACCTAAAAATGTCTCGGTCACAAAAAATATTAAAGTTAGTGATAGATAAAGAAGAAATAAGTGACTATTTCGCCGAGCAGGACTCCAGAATTTCAAATAATTTAAACGAAAATACGGACAATCAAGGTAAGTTATTTTTATCAACATTTACTAAGTGTCTTTTATTATTTTTTCATACTAAAAACCGATTGGCTAACATTTTATATAGAATTATTCAATTTCCGTGTCGTATCTTAACAAACAACATTGTTCTATGGAAATGAAAAAAATTAAATTTATTTAATAAAAAATATATTTTGAGAATGTTTTCTTTATGTACTCTATTTATATTATTTATTTACCTAAGATATGGTATTTGACGTTTTTGGCGTCGTATGTTTCCTAGTTTCGTTTTTCACCCAAACTTATTTCAATTATATAGATTGTTTGAATACTTCCGGCGTTGTTCTTCGGAAACTTTATACATTTTTGATGTAGCGTATTGAGAACCAACTATGTTCTTCGGCATAAAATTATATAGGTTTTTGTTCAGTATGTTTGAATGCTAAATATAGATATATAAATGACTAGATCTTTTTATTTGAGACTTTTTTGTCTCAGTTAGACATATCTTTAAATATTTTACTATGTTACAGGCCTTGGAGTTGTAAAACCAGAATCACCATTACCCCCTGGAGCGGAAATTATAGTCGACCAATTAAGGGAAGTAGCGCAAAAAGTATTTGCAGATGGCGATGAAGATCAAAATTTAGTTGAAGACTTAACACCATTTGGTATAGAAGATGCCAACACCAGTTTTGAGGCTTCTCCTCCTGTGGTCATCGAAGAATTTGAGAACATTGTTGCCAGTACACCTAAATCACCCTTAACAATTCTTACTCCCATGCCTTCACCGACTAATAGTCACAAGACATGTAATGACCTATTTTGTGCTTTACACGATCACTGGACAGACGCAGTACCATCTTCACCAAGTACTGTAAGTGGACTAAGTTCTTTTTCTGAATCAGATACCAATTCAGTACTATCTCCAGGACGAAAAAAACGTACAAAAAATAGAGAATCATGGTCTGATGTAAAAAGGAAATGCTTAACGAATTTGGGTAAAAAATATGTTTCAAAGAGGGGTAAAGTTGTTGATGAAAAGGTTATGGGTATGCCTTGTAAGTGTCGTTACAAATGTAGTGAGAAAATTACTAATAAACAAAGACTAAATTGTTTTAAAAGATTTTGGAGTCTTGGTAACAAAGAAAAACAGTGGGGATTTGTAGTTAAATTTTGTTTAAAAGTAAAGAAGCATCGATGTCTTAACACCGATCAACCTAATTTACGTAAATATACTTATAAGTACAGCTTACCAATTGCCTCTTCTTTGGACCCTTCTGCGTCTGATCGTAGTTTGCAAAACTATGTTTTTAAATACTTTGGCTGTGAGTGAAAGAATTGTTCAAACAGCTTTCCAAAAATTTGATGGCGTCTCTGATATATACATGGACAGAAGAGGACGTCATGCTAATCGTAAAATAGTAATAGATAGAGAAATGGAAAGAAGTGTCTGTGACCACGTTAATTCTTTTGTCCCAATAGAGTCTCATTACGTTAGGCAGAAATCGAACAAGCTATACTTGACGGTAATCTTAGTATTGGGCGTATGTTTTTATTATACAAAGAATGGTTTAATCCTACAAAATATGTTAAGAGGGCTTCAACCGAACGTCAATATAGAGATTTGTTTCCAAATACTTTAATTTAGGATTTTATACCCCCAAAAAAGATGCGTGTGACACTTGTCACATATACGGCAGTAAAAATAATCATACAGAAGACGAGATTGTATTGTATCAAAACACATTCGTAACAAAAAAATAGCTCGTAAATTAAAAAATGACGACAAGAATGCAATTAACTCTGGTGGTAAAATAATAACAGCAGTCTTTGACTTCCAGAAGGTTCTAACTTGTCCTCAGGGTCAAATTAGTATATTTTATTACAAAAGAAAACTATCATGTTTTAACTTTACTGTATTTGATATGGGTCACAAACAGGCCATATGTTACATGTGGAATGAAACTATTTCAAAAAGGGGAGCTAACGAAGTCAGTAGTTGTTTATTGGATTTTGTAAAGGAAAAAGCTCATGCTGGTGTTGATGAGATCAGATTCTGGTCGGATAATTGCGCCGGGCAGAATCGAAACCGAATCGTTTATTATTTTTACACGTATGCTGCAAAAAAGTATGGTATTACAATAACACATAGGTTTTTAGAGAAGGGACACACCCAAAATGAGGGGGATAGTGTCCATGCCCTCATAGAACGTGCGTCTAAGTCTCGGATAGTTTACACTCCAGATGAATGGCGTGCACTTGTGAGGTGGGCAAAAACCGATGGTAATCCCTATATAGTTAAAAATATGGAGCAAAAGGATTTTTTAAACTTCAAAATTAAGGTTAATAACAAATTATGGCTTAAAAATTGCAAGGATGAAAAAATTCTATGGAATCAGGTAAAGGAAGTCCATGTCAATAAAAAAGATCCCAATAAATTATATTATAAATATGATCTCAATGAAAGTGGTTATAATTGTCTGGTCATAGGATCTAGAACCAGAAATTCATCATCAGCTCTACCTGATTTAACTCCTATTTCTAACAGCTTGTATAAAATATCGAAAGATAAATATAATGATCTTGTTCACATGCGCCAAACCGGTGTAATAATTTCTGAACATAGCATTTATTTCAAATCTCTACCATTTGAAAATAATCATGGTTCTAATAATAATGACAGTAATACAGATGATGAGTGTTTTTTTTATATTGTTAATTTCATGACGTTTCATTTTGATAGTTTTGTTTTTGATTTTGTATAGGATTTAAACAGGTCTGAGACAATTTTGGAGAGAAGTATTTTTTGCTATTACTAGTTTTGGAAATATTTATTTTATTTTTTATTGTGAAGTGAATATTAAGTACCTGCTCAATCATGTTCCTAGTACAAACATTAAGTTATATTTAATATTTATTATATATTATTATTATATATTTAATATTTATTATAAATATAATAGACTAACTCATATCTGTTGTTGATATAGATAAATAAATATTATTTCTGAGATCTCATGTTTGTTAAAGATTTTTAGTTATTCTAGTTTTGTGATTTGACTGATTTATTTTTTTACCTATTAAGACTGATCATAAACGGGTCGCACAATTAGTATTAAGAGTTTAACTACCACTGTGCACGGTCGCACAATTAGTATTAAGAGTTTAACTTGCTTGTGCAATTTTTAAATGGTATTTTAGTTAAGAAATCGTTGATTATATTTTTCATTTCTTTAATTATATAAATATACCTTGTGTTTAATCAATAAAAACTTTTTTTTAAGAACCTACGCAATTTTTAATTTATCTAGAATAACATACGACATCAATATCCCTTTTGTATTCCACAGAACAGCATGACATGTATATATATGTGGTACAACTTTCCATCGAACAACGTCGGAAAGTCACAACATACGTCCTAAGTTACGTAATATAACGTCGGATTATAATATACGAACGTATTTTTTTTATTTTATTAATAAAATGTTCTTATTATTGTCTAGTAATAACCCTTAATAAAAGACAAAAAGCTATTTATAAATATTTTTTCAATTAATTAACTAGGAGAAAAGTTATACTAAAAAATGTGACTACAAAACTTTAAACTGCTCTCCTGTAAAGTAGATATTTTGTAGATCCGATTTTGTTCTACGACAGTTTCGATTTGTCTGTCCATCTATCTGTCTGGGAAAGCATCACGAGACAATAACTTTAATGACTTTGAACTTTATAATAATTATATATTATCTATATGAAGTGTAGACAACCTGAAATCAAGAATCACACTCATCAATCGCGTCGACTTCGAGCGTCGACTATTCGCTAGATTTTGGCCTGTCCTTATCTTGTCGGAATGTTCCCATCTGCCTTCGTTGTCTTATCTGTCGCCCATGCTCTAATTTCGTAAGTCATTGGTCATTGTTTATATTCAGCTAAAAATTTAGGGATCCATTATAATTTTAATTCTCTATTTTATTTTTTTGCCTTACGGTGAAGGAAAACATCGTGAGGAAACCTGTATGTGTGAGAGAATCTAGCAAGTTCTCGAAAGACATGTGAAGTCCGCCAACCCGCACTTGGCCAGCGTGATGGATAATGGCCTGATCCCCCTCGTATTGAAGGGAGGCCCATGCCCAGCATTGGTACTATAAAAAAAGGCTGAATACAATACATACATTTTATTTTTCTGTTTCTATTTTAGTTAATTATCTACATAAATATTAAAATTTAATTATTATCAAGAATTTAATTATTCCCAAATTGCCAAAGATCAAAGAAAGTCAATATACAATTGAATTAGATAGGCCTGAATAAGCAATGTTAGTAATAAATCATCTTTTAACCCTCTTTTCATCGCGAGGAAAAACTTCGTCAATAGAATTCACAGTTGCTGAATTAGAATTAAACGTTGAGTTTAAAGTCATTAAGTTTTTTAACGATCAGAGAAACTGTAAACTTAATCCTCTTAAACTGCGATAATGCTATAAAGTTATATTGGAAGCAAATTTGACTATTATATTCAAATTCATTCTAAGTCGGCTAAATTTAAAGCAGAGGTAGGTGCCTTAGAAGTTAATTAAAACAGTTCGTAAAAGTTCAAGCGGAAATTTTATTCTTAGATCCTTATTGATCTTCAAGACACTAAACAAGGTCAACAAGATAATGTTAGCCAATATGCACTGCGCATGGCTACCTTACTACAATTATTAATAAAAGCACAAGCAAATCTATTCCACGGGAACCGTTCATTTTTCCAGGATAAAAAGTAACCTGTTGTTTGACCGGCAATATAAGCTTAACATTAGCTCGTACAAAAAGACAAACAGACAGAGAAACAAAAAAATTGAAAAAAAAAAACTGGATTTGTTCCATTTCTCTTCTTACATCCCCCTGACTCTTTTTAGCATTTTTTTCCTCTGTACACTGATACAGACATTCGACCTCTACAGTTTTATTATATGTACCTATAGATTCTAATTGAGTCGAATCTGTACATTAAATATTTTCTGAAAAATCTTATTGAAATAGTCATTATTATATACAGAGGCCGAATCTATGGTTTTTAGAATTTTTCTCTGTCTTGTCTGTCTGGGAACGCATCACAAGAAAACTGGGCAAATTTTGATGAAATTTGGTATAAAGATGGCTGGTTATCCGGGTCAACATTTAGGATATTTTTTACTGCGGGAAAATATCTTATCTCTGAGAAATCTATACTAATCGTTAAAACGTACCTACCTAGGGATGAACCAGAGCGAAGCAAGGGTGAGTCACTAGTTAAAAATATATTAATTACTGTGTCAGTTTCTTCCACTAAAGCTAACAGTGACTCTAAGCGCACGATCGTTTGCTGTCTTCTATCGCCAATGTCCATACCACGTTGAATACACCGGTTCTCGTCCGATCACCGAAGTTAAGCAACGTCGGGCACGGTCAGTACTTGGATGGGTGACCGCCTGGGAACACCGCGTGACGTTGGCTTTTTTCTGCATTTTGTTTTCAAACTTGTCAAATTAATTTAATTTTTTTATTCACGATTCATTGTATGAATATTAAATGAACTGTATAACAAGTGAAAAACAATGTTGTTTTCGAGAACATCTTTATAAACACTATTAGGAAAAATTATTCAAGAATGTTTAGACGTATTTTATATTAAAAAAAATATTCTATAATTATACTTTAGTATTATAATTTTAAAAAAGACATTTTAGCTAGCTACTTTAGAGTTAGCGCGTTAGTTAACTGTTTGTTAACTATGTGAAGTGGAGTACAATTCATTTTAATAACAACAGTATCGATTTTGTTCCAAAAAGTCAATTATTATTTATTTAATTAAACATACTAGCGGGTACATTTGAATAGGCACCTCGGTCGAAAAATATTGTCCCTTTTATTATTGTATATAAAAAATTGATTTTAATTAAATACGATATGAACGTAGCAATCTTGCAGCGGGATCTGAGTCCATACTATATGTACATATTTTGACCTCTTAAATAGTAGTTTTAAAAAAAATAGAATACGGGTCTTCAATAAATAGCCATAATATAAAACAATGCCATTTATTTATTAATTTTGTAACGTATATTCTAACAAATCTAACTTGCAATTACTACAATACAACATAGTATTAAGCAAATTTTTAAATGACCATTTTATCAATTTCAACGTTACTAGTTTTAAAATTTTATTGTACATACATTATATTATAATTTTGTCATGTTTCTTAATAAACTCGAATTTTAAACTGCACTGTTTTAAATAAAGCTCCTTTGAACTTATTATTTTCATAATTTTGCAGTCAAGTTTAAAATTGGGCTCAACAGTTTATATAAGAAACACAAACTGCTTAGACTAATTGACTATTCTAATTTTTGTTAGGTATAACTATAAACAAAGTAAATTACTTTAGAAATTTAATCTACGTTACATAGGCCTCTTGGATACCTACTTGCTTAAAGTATAATTTTCATTGAATATTTACAAAAATAATTAATTATTATATATATTTTTATATATATATATATATCTCAACTATTTATTATATATATATATATATATATATATATATATATATATATATATATATATATATATATATATATATATATCTCAACTAATTTGCATTATAGGCAAAGTAATTTTATTGTTTAAAAAATGAAACAAAAATATATCAGGTTACCTTGTTTCATCTTTTAATTTTCTCATTTTTCGTATCAGATAAAAATTGCCATATTTCTAAATTCATAGCCAATAATTGATAATTTATTAACAACTTCAACAGCCCTACTGTTTATTTAGACGATGATCCAACATGAAAATCGTTTAACATATAAAAAAAACTGTACCCTAAAAATAGAGAGGAGCTTTTTTAAAGCGGCATCATAATATTGCGTTATAGGTATATTTTTAATAATTAGGCAATATGTTATTCTTATGGCATAACCCAACCATATGTATGTATGTACATATATATACGTCGTCTTTACAGCATGTGAATCTGAAACAAAATAACAAACTTAGTAAAACAATAGATGTTTTTAACTATATTATATACTTTAATTATATTAGTTATAATTCTACACTAATTCTTTTTCTAAAATAAAAGTAGCCTAAATTACTCCTTATAGCATCAGCTATCTGCTAGTGAAAGTCCCGTCAAAATCGGTCCAGCCGTTTCGAAGATAGTCAGAACAATCAGACAGACACACAAACAAAAATTTAAAAAATTATGTTTTTCATATAAGTACCGTAAATAATTTCAGAGGCATTTAGTAGAAAGCTGTTATTTTAACGTTACAAACAGACATTTCAATTTTATTTATCTGTATCTAGATAATTTCAGTTACCCATTTATCTTAAAGATGTATCGACTGGTATTGAATATAATGCTAGTTTTTGCCTGCGGCTTCACTCGCAAGGTAAACCTATGTTCTGACCTAACATGTAAGTCTGTTCAGCATCTTTAAGATGAAAAAGTGACGAAGAGATTAGATAACTCAAAAATTTATAATATTACTTAATTTGGATCCTGGTTGGTACTGATTACATAATGGAACAAGACATTTCCCGGGTACAATTCCGTGTACAACGAATATAAGTTTTTTTAAGCTTCTTACATTTTAGCCAAAAAGCGAATAGCGAACATTTTATAAACCTCGCTATGTACACGTAGAAAAATATAAAAAAATATGCGTGATGGATTTTTTGACATTATAATAAATATTAGCAGTACCCGCGGCTTCGCTCGCGCTAAAACTACAAAAAATCTCTAAAAAAGTAGGTTTCATACAAACTTTCATCTCCTCTTTTACTTTTTATAGGATGAATTTTGAAAAAATGATAGAACATGTATTTATTTAATTATATTGAAAAGCATTAATACTATGTTTCAAATAATTCTGATTATAAATATTTTTAAGATTGTATTATAACGTGTTTTCCCGTGGGAATTAGAGAATCTCCCAATAAAAAGTAGCCTATGTCACTCTCCGGCCTTCCAACTATCTTCACACAAAAAATCACGCCAATCGGAGAGACCCGTTTCGACTTGAAAGAAGGTCAAACAAACACACTTTCATATTTATAATATTAGTATGGGTATGGGTTAGTTAATTTGTGTGGAATTGAGGTGTTATTTTGCATGTAGAGCTGCAAAAGTTATTTTTTTCCTTGATTTGTAAGGTAAGGTCATTAGTGAAAAAAATGGAATATATCTAGCTGTAATTATAATATTTACGAAAATATATAAGATTGGGGATTATGTGGGAGTAATATAAAATATATTTTACTGTGTACAACATTATGTAAATATCTTGTTGCATCGTGAACATTTAACATATGGTGCCTTTAGTTGTGAGATGTTTGAAACTACTTAAGAAACTTGATCTTTCAGTAAATGCGCTCAACGTTCGTGAAAAAGTGCATTATAAGTCTTACTTAAAGAACCAGTTTCGTAAAAAAGTTTGTGTTTATTACATATAGATATATTGATTTATATAGTGTACGTCTATACTAATATTATAAATGTGAAAGTTTGTGAAGATTTATAGATGTCTAGATGTATGGATCTTTGTTACTCTTTCACGCAACAACTGAAATTTATTTATATTTTATTAATGAATTTTAATGAAAATTTACAATATTATAGCTCATACGTCAGAACAACACATAGACTACTTTTTATCCCGGAAAAATGTACGGTTCCCGTGGGATAGTAAGGTAAGTAGTAAACTATAAAATGACTAATAATGGAATCTTTTTTTTACTTAATATGAACACTACATAAGTTACATATGAACACTTATAGATCATATACATATAGATTAAATCGCAGTCTTGTACGTAAGATTTGGTTGATAATGGTGAATAAAGTGTTGAAATACTACATAAAGTGTACCATATCGTAACCAACATCCCGTATAATTGGGATGATTTTGGGACAACCTTTAACTTGCTAAAGTAATTTAGTCCCTTTTAACTTGATATTGTTGTGAAGTAATATAACTTTAGAGCCAAATTGCGGTACGGGACGCTTATGATCATACAAAGGCTGATACGGAACTAATTTGTCATGTAAGCGTAATTTTTGAGTTTACAGTTTAAACTTGGTCATACTAATTTAATGGTTAAATCTAATCTATCTATTTTCTTCTATATACATAAAAATCGATGTATGTATGTTTCCTCTGGACTTTAAAAGGGCTGAAGCGATTTTGATGAAATTTTCAGGCAATCTTCAGATTAGCTCAGCAGGTCCTGTAAAGTTTGGTACGATCGGATTATTAGAAATGATTATAGTCGTTTGAATGCGGGTGGAGCCGTGGGCAATGCTAGTATTTTATAATAATAATGATTATCTCTGTAAAGTAACAATCCCACGGATTTTAGCCTCCTCTCTAATGAGTCAAATGTGGATTGACGAATTTCACATGTCTTTCTAAAACTAATTAAAAGTTAGTTAATATATTAGTTAGTATAGTTAGATAGTAAGTAAAAATTATCTTTGTATGACTAAGTAATTTTGAAAAGTCAGACCGACAGAGTTTAAATGTTTTGTAATAATATTTTTAATAAATAATATTTGTATGTGCGAAAACTAAAATATTATCAATAAAGTGTTCACAGATTATTCTCCATTTTCTATTAAATCAATAATAGTATAAACAATTTCGTTAAAGAAACGATTCTATTGACGTCGAGCGAATTCAATCGACCTGCTGAGGCATTCAGAGCAGACTGTATGAAGGAAATATATTTTGAACGACCGACAGTTGAATATGAAAGAAATAGCAGCAGGTATTGGAGTTTTCAATACAATGTTGTATTTTATAAAACAACTATAAAGCTTATAGACTTTATTTATATAAATAAATAAAGTCAGCAATACGTGTATGTATACTTTCATGACATCCTGACTTGGACCATTTAAAGAATATAATTCTTATTATTATTTTTATAAGTAAGTAAAATGTAATCTAAAAAATGAAAATAGTTTAAACGTGAATTTGTGTCTTTTTAGGGTTAATACCTCAAAAGGAAAAAGTTACCTGTATTCATCTATCTGTGTCTATGACTGCTTATTAAGACCTTTTTTCTCAGAAACGAGTGGAGCCTGGAGGTATAAAGTTGAAATTAATATCAAATACTCAAATCTGTCATCCGTTGGAGCTTTGAAAGAATCTAATTTCTAAGTCAACGATATTGTCAATACGATATTGTCAATCAAAAGATACGGCCGTTTACGTTGCATAGATTGACAGCAGCAAGGGAAAAAACTTATAGGGTACTTCCGGTTGATTTAGAATCATGAAATTTGAGAAGAAGCAATGTCTAGCACAAATAAAGGAAAAAAATCCGAAAATATAAATAGTCACATCATAATTATTTTTTTTGGCGATTATAAACTTATTTTAATGTTCCATGCTACGGGAACCGGACTCGCTCTTGACAGATTTTTTCTTTGTCAAACAACAAATTTTGATATTGGATCTCACGGTTAAGCGGATTAAGCTTTTATGGAATGCTTGCGTGCTGTTTCACGTATAGATATTTCGTATAAAGCTAAACTACTGTCCGTACTAGAATACCTATCAATTTTCATAGCAATCATTTGAATTACGCAAATGTTTGATTCACTGCAATGCTATGTAGTGGCGTGTTATAGCAACTTTGATAGCTTATAGACCTTTTCCATGTAAAACACTTAATATTGTAAAGCAATTGGTAAACAACAGTTACATTTTCAATACATATAATAAAATTGTAACTAAGCCGAATCTGTACATTAAATATTGTTTTAAAAATCTTCTTGAAATAAACATTATTATCGATACAGAGGCCAAATATATAGTTTTTAGAATTTTTGTCTGTCTGTCTGTCTCCGCATCACAGAAAAACCACTGGAGGGATTTTGATGAAATTTGGTATGGTGTTAGCTGGTTATCCGGTTCAACATATAGGATACTTTTTATCGCGGGAATATGTCTCATTTCTGAGAAAAAATCCAAAAACTGCAATGCAAGGGTATACTAATATGTAAAACCTAGGAATTTGGTTTTTGGTCATCTGAATGCGGGTGGAGCCGCGGGCAATGCTAGTTATCTATATAGATAAAAAAATAGTTTTGCTGTTTATTTGCCATTTTTATATAAAAAAAAATTGAAATTCTATTCTTTAACGATCGTAGTATTCGTATAAACTTATTTTCTCTGCTGTCAAGTATATTTTGTTGTTGTAAATAAGTTCAATTCAATTTTGTTTTCGATTTCAATCTAAAGGTAGTTTATCTTATAATGAAAGTTTTGTTTATTTAAGACTTTGAATATCCTATTAGAAGTTTTGCCACTACATTTATTATTGTGTATATTTATTTTATTAGAAAATTAGTTATTGATTGCTATAACTACTTGAATTTTATAAGTTTTGTAGCTTTGTGAAGATGATACGCGGTGATGAGAATATTCTTTAGTGAACTGGGTAATGTCACCATTTTGTTTGATATTTCAAAACGTCGCATTTATGTGGTGATAAAATACGGACTTATGTTTTGAACACATCAGTAAAAACAACAACAGACTTTATTGTTGTTTTTACTTATATTGTATGTTGTTGTTATCTATACAAATAAATAAAATTAAAATGTCTGTTTGTAATGTCAAAGTAATTTTACTGAGTACATATTAAAGTATATACGGTACCTATAATAACAAAACAGTTAGAATGTTTTGTCTGTATGTCTATTTGTGCCGCCTAATCTCCGAAAGAGCTGAATTGATTTTGACGGGATTTCCGCTGGCTGATACCTGGCTTTCTAAGAAATAATTCTGTCTACTTTGATTTTAGCAAAATAATTAAAGTTCCGCGCAAAAAATAAAACGCATGAAATCGTGTAAAAAATCCGCGTTCCTAGGTACGCAGCCGAACGAAACGAGGGTAATTCATAGTCAGAAACTAGTCAAAATAGAAACTATTCACAAATATATATATTGAAGCTGAAGTGTAGGTGCTAAAGTATATATTTTTTCTAAGCTCAATTTAACGTCCAAAATAAAATATTTATTTGTAGCCCAACTACAGTGCCAGATGTTAGTATTAGCATTCTTTTGTATCTTTCAACAATCTATATTTCATGCTATGTTCAAACAAAGCAAATTTTCATTTGAATTTCTTTGTTATTTATTGTATATTTACATTATTATCGTCTTAGCGAATAAAACATGTGTCGGTTTACGTTATCTATGCTGGTACTTGCGGGTTTGATTTCTGCAGCATAGAAGTGTCTATTTCTATATCATTTTCTCATTACTGGTTACAGTAACCATTTTAATTGGAACCAGCTTCTATATCGATTCTATCATACGTCAGGTGATTGTAGACTGACTATATGAGTGGTTAATCTATACATATAATAAAATTGTAACTAAGCCGAATCTGTACATTAATTATTTTTTGGAAAATCTCATTGAAATTGTCATTATTATCGATACAGTCTATCTATACTAATCTTTAAAACATACTTAGGGACGAATTCGAGTGAAGCGAGAGTGAGTCGCTAGTAAAGATAATAAAATTCATACTCACTATATTCCAGGCTTCAAATCTTTTGGTTCTGAAAAATGCGATTCTTCATCAATCAATTGTAAATTAATGTTCTCATTCTTTGTTTGAAATGTCGTAGGAACAGTTTTCTCTTCTAACAAAATATTTTCGATTTCAATACCATTTTCTTTCCTTCCATTACTTTCTAAAATTCGTTGTTTTATAGACGGGCCTCTATTAAAAGATGAGGCAAGTAACGTTTCTTGTATAGTTTCATTCCCATTACATATTTTATCAGCTTTGTGTGTTGGCATTCGACCTGAGTGGTAGCTAGTTCGTACTCCCCCTGTATTTTCAAAGAATGGCAACACCTGTTTGAATTCTTTTCTAAAGTTTTCATTCAGCCATGCATATAGAAATGGGTTGTAGCATGTGGAAGCCATTGCCATGGAATGTGCGAGAAAGAAAGAAACATAATAGTAATTCCACTCCGTCATTTGAGCGTAGAAGTCGTTAAATATATTAATTAAGTTTAATGGTAGCCACGATATACCAAATATTCCGACCATAGATATTAGCATTCTGTTTGTCCTTCTCTTCCTATCTCTATCTGCTTCTTCTCTTCTTGTATTCTTAGCACCTGGCTTCGCCCTTGCTCGGTCGTTTAGTCTTATACTAACGCATGTATAACAAATTGCTATTACTAAAAATGGTATTAGGAATTGTAATACCGTTGTAAATACGCCGAAGATCTTCCTTGACTTATCTGAAGGCCAGCTTTCTTCGCAATAGGTTTTATTATTCGTAATTTGTATCCCCATAAAGAGCCCATAAGGGCATGTAACAACTAAAGAGAATACCCATATAAATACTATTATGAATATACAAGTATTAAGTTTCATTCTTGGATGAAAAGGGTATATAATCACAAAGAATCTGTCTATAGCTATTGATGTGAGTGTAAGAGTGGATATGTAGACGCTGGTTCCTTGAGCGTATGGCATGAGATGGCATAACAGTCTTCCAAAGACCCATCGTCCAATAAATGTGTACATCGGCGTTAAAGGTACAGCAAAAACACAGAGTAATATATCAGATAGAGCCAAATTCGTTATGAAGAGATTTGTAACAGTTTGCATCGCTCGGTTTCGGAACACCACATAGCAAACTAAGACGTTACCAAACACGCCAAGAACAAATATTATTGCATATAGAATACAAAAAGCTATTTGTACAACTTTCACATCAATAATGTCAGTAGTTCGATTTGATTTGGGCTCATCTATCACTTCAACTGATTCACCAGTTAGTGTTTTTGTTAAGATCAAGACTCCCCCTACAAAAGACGTGCCGTTAAAATTCATAGTAGCTGAATCATGTTCACTGTTTGTCGAAATGTAATCGGAGCTGCCATTGTATGCCGACAGCATCTTATTTATAACATTGGCTGGTTGCTTCTAGAGTCACTCGCCAATCCATCTGAAATGGAAATAAGGTGTATGAGTAAAACAATCTAATTATACAAACTTGAACGATGTCTGTTTGTTTCTTAGTGTTTGTGTTTCTAAAACTTTGTTAAGTTAATGTAAGTCTGCTACAAATATATTATGATATTATAATTACCATGAAATAATAATAGAATACATAATACATAGGGACTATATCAAATAAATATTGATAGATATACATTTTTTAGATAAAAAATAACTGACATCAGTAGAAGCTACAGTAAAATTTGAAGAAATACTTAATATTTTCATTTAATAATCGTCAAATATTATGTAAATTTCAGAAAATTGAAGCTTTCTTCGAGGATGAAAACGAAAATATAAACAATTGGTTCGTGAAATCACTCAAGAATTTCAAATAAGGAGATTCCTTTTTAATAAACTGCTCATGTCTTAATATTGAGTAGTGTTTTATTTAGTTATGTCTTATTTGTTATAGGTAATGGCCACGTTTTGAAACTTAAGAATCATAAGTATTAAACATTCGCAACCGAGACTACGGTTCACCAAATGATCAGTGACCATCAAATAAATAAGTACTACTAACCTATTTATTTGTATATATATTAGAGGCAGTGGTAGCCCAGTGGTAACGCGCTCGCTTGAGAAACCGAGTAAAGCGGGTTAAAAATCCCGGGTCTCGCACCTCTGGTATTTTCATGTGCGAATCATTTCTAACATGATTGTCACTTGTCTTAACGGTGAAGAGAAACATCGTGAGGAAACCGGTATGTCTGAGAGAATCTAGCAAGTTTTCAAAAGACATGTGAAGTCCGAACTCGGCCAGCGTGGTGGACTATGGCCTGATCCCGCTCGTAATGACGGGAGACCCGTGCCCAGCAGTGGGACGTTAAAAAGGGCTGAATACATACATATATAACCTATTTATTTGATGGTTACCTCTTTGATAGTTTGGATAGATTGTACCTATTTATATGATGGTCACTGACGCGTATATACGGTATTGTAAGGTAACGCAAAGTATAATGTGAATAGTAATTAGCGAACATGGTTGCTATTGCGGTCCCCTAGTGCGGAGGCTTAACCCGACTAGGTAAGGTACCTTTTTAGAATATGACAATGAGACAGATAATGTGGTTGTGAAAAAGCATTGTGTTTACATAGAGCCTTGTTTTTTTTTTAATATAGGGATTTTTGTACTACCAGTTAAAATGTTAATGTAAGCATCTAGTAATCCATAAATCAAACGTAATATTGTATTGTATTAGCAGGTATAAAAGTAGTGGTATGGCTTGTAATTAGTTCTAGATGAAAATAAAATATTTGAAATCAATTTAATACTACCTTTTACCCATGGTTTTTCTTGTGTGATAACCGTGGGAGGATCAAGGGTAGCCTATGTCAGATGCCAGGATGCAATCTATGTCCTTGCCAAATTCTATCGAAATCTGTTTAGCGATTTAAGTGTGAAAAGGTAATAGATAGAGTTACTTTCACATTTTATAATATTAGTATGGATTAGTATGCAATAATTTATACTATTGTCCATTTTATTATACATATACTCTTCAAAATGGTTCTATAATATTTGTTTCAAATTTCATTTTATTTCATACATATGTACAATGTACTCGTACATGCAATTCATATTAGAAGTAATCACCTAAATTGAATTGTGCGTAAGAACCGTAAGCTCTCCATTAATTTGTGACAACATTAATTTACTTTTTACGACTCCAAATGTTTTTGTGTTGCTATTACCTAAGGTTTTAATATAACGTGTTGAGTTACAAACGATAGACGATTTTCATTACTTTCTTACAACGATAAATTGTATTTCTTTATCTCAGATCAAGTAAAAAAACCTAGATAACGCATTTAGGACAGAAAGTGTAACCATTTTTTAAGTATGTGTGCGTGACTCATGTGTTGACACTTTTAAAAAAAATCTCCCTTAATATCCTGTAATATAGGTAATATGCGAGTAAAATAAAATAAAAAATAGATGTAAAATAAAAATAAGAATAAAATAAAAACGTTTTTATTTACAATAAAATTGTAAATATGTATTCGTTGGCAATCTACAACCAATATAATATTTGGCAGTAAAAAATAGAAGGTAAGTACTCGAAAATGTAAAATTAAATATTTAATAATAATTTAAACGTCTACTTAATTATTTTGCTATGAATTTATCTACAATTTACCCCACATTTTCGGACCAGTAGAAATACGAACTTCTGTCAACACTCTCCCATACGTTATTTCGGGACATTGTCATTATTTATGTCAAACAACCTCAAAATTGTGTTAGAATAACATAAAAAAAATGTAGCACCGCTCAATCTCATTCGTGTTTTCCTCACAAAACGTGACACTGGCAGAATGGATTGCGTCTGTTAGCGCAACTATAAACAAATAAAGAAAAAAAATTAGTATTGTGTGTAGTTGCATGTGAAACGATATTCCATCAGACTTTTCGTTCACTTTAGAATTGTTTTTACACCATTTAATTACACAGGACAGCATTTTTTAGGCAAACTTAATGTACGACAATGCAACGAAAATGAGCATAGTTTGGTGCATATGTGTGCTGTGTTTACATGAAGGAGCAGACTTTTTTGGCTTCAGTAATAATGAAGGCGGTGCGTTATCTACCTTTTTTTACTTGATCTGAGTTCTTTATATAAATTATGTACATCCGTATTACAATATTGACAAAGACATCAAAATGACTTGTCATTTTATTCTCCAGTTTACGTTTTCCAGGCAGCGTAAATGGTTTTGTCATGTACAAGACGACAGCTGCTATATCAAACTACAGTCTGATTTTTAATTCGACGGAATTCTGACATTTCAAAAGTGTTATCAGCTTTGAAACATTGTCACTAAAAACGGAAAGCATTTTAGCAAAAAATAACCTTTCTTGAATTTAAGGTTTCAATTAGAAAAACTAAGACTTAAAAAATTATTGATAACTCTAAAATGGTAATTATATTTTTTATTATTGAAGTTACAATAATTATAACGGATTTTTTTTCTATTACAGGAATCCCTGTTCAATTATACATAGGTTGCAAGCCTTTTTTAGGAAAACCCTTTGTTTGTAAAATCTTTGCAATTGGAAAAAGAATTAGAAACTACCAAAAAGACAGGTCCACAACGATCATATTTTTCATATATTTTTGTTATTTTATATTAAAAAAATACAAAGCAGAAAAGGTTTATGATATATGAATTGTCAAAGAATGATAGCTGTCATATTTCCGTGGAATTAAAAATCAGATTTTAATATTATAAATGCGAAATTTTGAGAGCGCGTATATTATTTTATTGCACGATAAAGGACTTGGATAAAATTCAAAACAGAGATAACTTATATTATGGATTATTACATAGACTACTTATGATCGACAATCTACTATATGGCTGATGGGGAAGGAAAACATCGTGATGAAACCCTCTTGTCTCTGAGAGAACTTAACAAGTTTTCGCCTACGCCCCTTTTCGCCCCACGCTGGCCAAGTGCGACGTTACATTAAGACATGTGATGGACAAGGGATAGCCTTAGGGCCTGATGCAATCGTATTGAAGGGAGGCCCGTGCCCAGCAGTGAAACGTTAAAAAAAGCTGAATACACACTATGTAAGTGAACATGCCTAAAAATAAATCCGAAATTTGGACGTAATAAGAATGCCAACATGTTACCCTGAATATCTTATAAAATTTTCAAACATATTTCATGGAGCCGGTAAAGGAATTTTTGGTAAACATAGACAATTACTTTATTCAATTTAATTCTCGTGTTAATGAAGTAGTCCAGTTGAGCACAGATTAAAAATTATTTAAACAAACTAGGGAAGGTCAGGGGAGGTGAGTAAAGCAATCACAAGTGCTTCACACTTTAACACAAATATACTCGTACCACAAACTGGAGTAATATAATACCTGGAAAACGTTCAAAAGCTTTAATTTTATTTTTTTTAAACAAATAAATCTTGATTGAAACAAAATGTCAATTTCAGATTCGAAAAATATTTTTAACAATCGCTTACTCCTAATAACAAACGACGCAACAGACACCTGTCTGAAAATGTACTGTTTTATGTTCACTATAAATTTCCTGAGTAAAAGGCTTAAGACTCAGCTGATCACTTAATGTCTGTCCATCATACTCGTAATGGCTTTCAATTATTTTATTTGGCCGAATAATTGTTATTTATTGTGGAGATTTTGATTTATTATAATCTTACTGTATAAATCCTAGTACCTTATTTAATATAAGTGCCATTTAAGTAGTAATGGCATGGCAAATGTGCTTGATTTTACAAAGAAGCAATGACATTTGTTATAAATAAATAAAATAAAGTTATAAAAAGTAAAAAATATAGTATAAAGTAATAAAAAAAAATCGTTCCTAATTGTATGGCAAGCACAAGTCTTACTCGCTAACCGAATTTTCAGTACCACTAAAGTAATTTGTTAGATTTAAAGTAAATAAGACTATCTTTTCGGATTTTTTCGTGAATTTGTTCTTGTTGGATTGGTTTCAGACGTTTCGAATGCTGTATAACAATCATGGGGACGATCAAAATAAATCCGCGAAATAATCCGATAATATAGTTTTATTTAAACTGACGGGTTTTTAGATAGTTTTATTTAAAATTTATTTAAAAAATAATAATATCCGAAGCATATAACTCAGCAACTATTCAAATGAATTCACTTTGAATCATCAGACTTATTTAAAAAAAAAAAAACGTATACAAAAATGCAATGCGTATATAAAATTTTTACCCCTGAGTTATGGAATAAAATACGAGTTACGAGTCTTCATATTTTGTATGAAATTAAATGCTAACGTCGAAGAGTAGGAAAAATCAATTTTTTTTAAAAGCTTTTAAATTGATTTGTTCTTAAAAAACCATTACGAACCTTCTGTTCAATCATCTTTTTCATCAAACTTTATTGCAATTTAATTTAATAAAACATTAACATTTTCAATTCTGTTTATATTAATTCATAAACCAAAGATGTATATCCAGTTTTTATAAGGGGATATCATTTTATTTAATAATTTAATGTATTTTACTGAAATTTTATAACAAAATGGATTTTAGGAATTTTAAAACTGTTTATTGTTTAAAGATAATAATAAAAATAATAAACTCTTTATTGTACACCAAGAACAAAAGAAAATAAATAAACACAGAATAGAAATGTACAAGAGGCGGCCGACAGCGATCTCTTCCAGGCAACCTTTAGGTGTAGGAGATAGCAAACTGCAAGAGGGAAGGGGTGTAAATAATAGAGTTAAATAATAAAATATATCACAATATATAAAAAAGTAGACTACAAAAATGCATAAGTATATATGTTTATACTAATAGATACATATACATATACTTACACAGATACACATATATATACATATATATTACATATAATCAAATATAATAAAAAAAAGAAAAGGCAAGATAGCTTACAAAGAGAGATAAGTTAAAAAAATAAAATATATAAAGATATAACGTTAAATAGTTTTTCAGATATGAGACATTATTTTCGGCTATGCCCTTTGTTACTTGAACCACCGCAAATTAACTTCGTTTGTCAAGTCTTTTGAGAAATAGTTTAAATTTGCTTTTGCAGTCGAAAATGCAAATGAAATGTTTATTATTTAAAAATCATGTAAAATAGTAATATAGTTAGATGCGAAAATAATATTATGGTATGTTTATTTTATACTGGCGGATCACCCTCGTTTCGCTCGGGTTCGCCTTTAGACAACAAAAACAAATCTATCCCATGGGAAACGTACATTTTTCCGGGATAAAAAACAACCGATTTGCTATTATGATGTATGAAATGTATTATTGTAAAGTTTCATTAAAATCCAATTTGTAGTTTTTGTGTACTAAGCTTTAGAAGTTACTATAGTTTATTAGCTATCCCACGGGAACTCTTTAACTTTCCGGGATAAAAAGTAACTAAAATATTGACCGGGGTTATAAAATATTATCATGCAAAATTTCATTTAAATCGGTCCATCAGTTTCGGAGATTAGCCCGTACAAATAGACAGACAGAGAAACAAAAAAAATTAAAAAAAATCTGGATTTGTTCTATTTCTCTTCTTACATCCCCCGGACTCGGTTTTGTAATATAAAGTTTTATAATATGTACAGATACAGATGTAATTAATATTACTGAACACTATTTTCAGTTACGTTTTAATAAGTAATTACGTTAATTTAAGCAACCCTCGGTACGCTAGTAAGACTAACACTTGTTTAATGTCTTTATTTTTTATATATATTTATAGAAAAAATATACATGCATACAATGTATGTAGATAGCAGTTTATACATATAATAAAATTCTAAACTCGTCGAATCTGTACATGAAATATTTTTTGAAAAGTCTTATTGAAATAATCATTATTATCGATACAGAGGTCGAATCTATAGTTTTTAGATTTTTGTGTGTCTGTCTGTCTGTCTATCTGGGAACGCATCACGAGAAACCACTGGCTAGACTTTAATGAAATTTGGTCATACTAATAAAGAGCTGAATAAGATAGGTTATCCATACAACATATAGAATACTATTTACTGCGGGAAAATATCTCATCTGTGAGAAATTTATACTAAACGTTAAAACGTAAGTAGAGACGGATCCGAGCGGAGCGAGGGTGCGTCGTTAGTGTATAAACACGTTACGTAATAGTCTGCGGTGTAGTATACTGGTAAAATATCATTAGTCTATTGCCTTTGTCTGTTTGTGCAAGATTGAATCAAATGTCGGACGATTGCCCCATGTCATCGCAGCCCAATATCTTCGTCTCATATTTTGATAGCCGTACAGTGATACAGTTTCATTTTTATTTTGCTCCAATAAAACGGTCAGAAATGTTTGAATATATAAACGGTATTGCTGACACATTCGATGAAAACATCTAATTTTTTGAAGTAAAACTTCTTTATTCACGCTTGACTTTGGAGGAGCTAGTCAATGCGTGACGAGAACGTAACGTAAAGTATGATCGGCCGAGGCGAACGATTGCGGCCATGGTAACCGTTGTTATTGTCTGAAAAATTATATATAATATTATATTCTTTCCATAAATGATATTATATTAGTAATATGCCTATTATGCGTTATTTAATTATTTTTATTAAATTTTTTCATTACTTTTATAAAGGAAATGAGATCTTTAGCTATTTTTGTACTGTTACGCGAAAGAAATATAACTTCTTACATGCGTACACACACACACACATGAATTTTTTAGTATCTTACCTATCCTAATTATTTAAAACATAAATTGAATTTCATAAAGAGTACCGATAACCTACAGAAGTTTTACTTCTTGCGCGTGTACACATTCATACACGCACTCTTTAATTTTTTTGTCAAAGTCACATTTGACAAAGGAATTTGACCAGTGGCATATTACCCTTATTCATTTATGCATTGATTTTTCAGATGGTCGCAATTATCAGTTAAGGTCAGCATTGTGCTTCGGAGAGGTGCCTAAAATAGTTCGCTCTATTGCTCTTTTGAAACTTGGTACTTAGTATACAGTATTTTCAATATTTTTATACAGTATTTACACAATTTTGCGACCATCACTCAATATCAGACGTGTAATAGGAAACGCATAGTATGTACAATTGAGATTAACAGTTTACGACATCCGAGTTATTTGTGTTAATGTCCCAAAGTTAATGGGGTCGTCACCATGGTAACGTAATTGCGTTCTTGATATATGTATAAGCCTGCTAAGCAAATATGTCCTTTATGTGAAAGTAATAAGAAGATTAGGAGTATATTCAAATCAGTCTGGTTATGTTGGTGAAATGTAAATATACATATCTGTTGTTTCAGGTGTTACGGTAATAAAATTACTTTTCGAGAAAATAGGATAAACGAAATAAAAAGGGGGTTTTTATAAACCAACTTTTTTAAATCCCTTTTGATGCGATTCGGGTGTAAATATAAATAAATAAATATTATGTATGGACATTAACACACAGAACAGCACCTTCTAGTTCCATGGAAAGCTACGAGGCCTGTGTTATGGATATCATATAGTTGATACACTGCACATACATAACTTTAAGTAAATACATATTATAAATATAAACACCCAGGACTGGAGTACAAACATTCGTGCTCATCACACAAATGCGAGACCCCCAGCTCGAACCCACGACCGTTAGCACAGCAAGTACGGTCACTACAAACTGAACCAAACGTGTCGTCAAAGTACTCGTAGCTTGGTGTGCTTACTTTTTTTTTGAAAAAATATCCAGATTTCACTAATTATAATAATTGACAGATGGATACGCACAAATATGTGTATCGTTCTATTAGGTACTTTCTTTTAATCCCTCCACGACCGTGGACACGCCGACGTGTCAGTTAACAATAGATTCCTTAGAATTTTAATTAATTTATTAGAAATTTACCTAGAGGTGTTAATTAAGTAGCGGAGCCATAAAACTTTATGTCAATACTTAGCTTCGAAAGGACAAACGATAAACTAACAAAAACAATTTCCCACTTATAATATTAGCTAGGATTATGTCATACTACCATTTATTTTATCGGTAGCTGTGATATCTTCCTACATGGTTAGAACATTATTTATGATATGATAACGTCGATAAGTTAACAGATTTCACCAAACATATTGTGAGACTAAATGCACCATAAAAAAGACTAATAGAAAGTATGAGAATGTACCATAGACGGGCAATAGGACAGACAGCACATTTTGCCTTTTTATACTTATTTTTCCTAATATTGGACCCGTAACAGAGACAGACAAAAAATATTTTTTTTAATTTATTATAAGTACCGATTTCGATATCACAAACAGACATTTCAATTTTATTATCTGTATAGGTGTATAGATTTAATTCGTCGGAGGTTTGTACAATATAAAGCAGAAAAATTAAATAGATTATCTTTATAAGCCTTTATTATTTTATACTTGCTGTTATTTCTATAATTCTAACTTACACAATGATGTACTTCTACAGAAGTTTCGGACGAAATCAAAATCGAAACCAGGCATATTAAAATTTCTATTAGTGTTGTGAATCTAGTAGAAATTACCGACTAAGAAGAAAGTACCGACTAATTGGCACTTTTCTCAAGTTTAACAGTAGCTTATGTGATCTACGTAATATATACTTCATGATTATATTAGAATAAAAAGTACTTGTTACTCTGCGATTAATAAAATATTCCTCTGAATGATGAGAATGGCTTAGCTAGTTTTAAAAGCCTTTAGATTGTACAATTAATATACAGTGTAAGGAATGCTTATGAAAATTAATATATATTTTTTTAAATATATATTTTTTTCTTTTAAATAGTAAGTTTTAGTAGTCTTATAGATATGTGATTGTTAATATTGTATTTTACCATCAGGTCGGGCCAAGTTCAGTAAATGAGTTTTTTTGTTAAGAAATTCTCAGTAAGAAAGTATTAACACCCCGGAGTTGGGAAGTTGGCGGTGTTTCGCTCCCATGCTTCGGAGAGCACGGAGGTGAAACACGGCCAACTTCCCAACTTCAGGCTGTTAGTGAGAGTATCTTTTAATTAATCTTGGTCCGACCCGGGACTCGAACTTAGGACCTCCGGATATGCCGCTGTACATGCTAGCCACTAGAACACTAAGGCAGTTTTTATGCATAATATTATATCGTATATTTTCACAAAAGGGCAGTAAAAGGGTTACCTTTAGAAACTACCCTATCATTTCAATCAGATCGTTTGACAGGGGCTAGAGATATCAACCCTTAATACGTAATCCGTATTCAGTTACTGAGTAAAATAAGCTTTTATATCGCATCAAACCTCACTTAAACTCATGTCGGTCTTCATGTTTGAAGCTTTAGACTTGGACGGAATGCATTATTACAGAAAAAGTAAGTGTAAATAAATAATTTGAAGTGGAATATTTTACTGACGGTTATCAATTTCGATAATAATGTTATTTTTCGCATTTTTTTGAGATGTGAATAATTTACATTTAATACTTATTGGCGTGTTAGATAAAACTTTTTCTGAATTATCACAAATAGAGCAGCAGCAGAGTGGACCGTAGAACCAACTCCTTTTTCGTTCTGCTCTGCTTCGGCAGGCCTGCCGTTGGGGCGTCATGGTTGAGTGCGTAAGAAAATCTACGACGTCCCTTTAAGAATGGGGAGGTTCCGTTCGATTTTAGTGGGTAGTACTGATTATTCTAGCCAGTAAGTCCAAAATTTAGTTTTTTATGTATTTTTAATGCCAAATCATAAAAAAAAATGACCCAAAAATATAAAATTTTTTGGGGAGGGCCTCCCTTATCACTTAGGGGTATGAAAAATAGCTTACGTCCTATTCTCAGACCTACTGATAGACATGGTTAAGCAGTTTCGGAGGAGTTTTGTTACAAACACTGTGACACGAGAATTTTATATATTAGAGAGATATAGAATATTGATTTAATAATTAATTTAATATTTTTTTACTATATTAGGTGATAGATACGAATTATGAGATTTAATCAATTATTATTTATTATTAGATAATAAGTAATTTTCACACTGAATGTAACTTAGATAGTACATAATGGAATAAAACACATTACAGGAGCTTTTATATTATGCCGTGATGTTATATCTCATGCTCTTTTGACCCTGAATTAGGCTTTCTAAGTAAAATGTATTTTATGAAAAATAAAATGCGTAATGTCTGGAGACAATAAGATTTTTTTTATTTTGCAAGCTAAAAGCTCTTGATATTCTACAGTGAGCTTTTGATTTAAAGTGGCGAGCAAGTTAAGCTTTCAAATAAGATCTAATAACAAGACACTTTTTTCTACTGGACGAAGGAAACTTGGCGTTGGTCTCCATTAATTCTGATACTGGCAATAATTCCATTGATCACACGTAACAGTAATATTTGTAGTGCAAATGTAAAATGTGTATGCGTGTGAAGGCGCCCGTGTTTGTCTGTGTGCGTGTGTGTGTTTGTGTATGTCATGTCATATAATCTGTAAATGTATGTCTTAATATACTACTATACTATCTTTACACGCTGCTTCATACGTTTAAATTTATGCACCTAAACGGTGTAAAAGATAATACGTTACAACCCAATTTAGAAGCGATTTACAGCATGTCTCCATGCATGCAATTTTATTAATTTAATTACATTTGATAAATATATTTTCGGACTTTTCGCGGATTTATTTTAATTTTTGGTTCGCTATGTTTCGAATGATTTACAACAATCATGGTCACGGGAGAAACGAATAAATCTTAAAAGATAGTTTTATTTAAAACTAGCATTGCCCGCGGCTCCACTCGCGTTCAGATGACCAAAAACTAAATTCTTAGGTTTTACATATTAGTATACTCTTACATTGCAGTTTTTTGTATTTTTTCTCAGAAATGAGATATTTTCCCGCGGTAAAAAGTATCCTATATATTGACCCGGATAACCAGGTTGGTTGGTGACCATACCAAATTTCATCAAAATCCCTCCAGTAGTTTTTCTGTGATGCGGTAACAGACAGACAGACAGACAAAAATTCTAAATACTATAGATTCGGCCTCTGTATCGATAATAATGTTTATTTCAATAAGATTTTTTCAATTTTATTATATGTATAGATGTCAAATATTCTCGTAAATATAAGAAAGTATAACTTAGATTAGATTTGTTGTTTTGCATAAACAGATTTTCACATTCTTATACAATGTAACATGACTGATGGATCAAAGCTGGCAGAGGGTTCTAATACCTATCGATTTAGCCCCCACGTATGCTCAGCGAATAATGTATGTTCATAACACATAATGTTCCGATGAAAGTAAAAATATATGATTCTGAGATACTATTAACCCAAAAACTTTCATATTTCTATAATATAGTAGGTATAACTAGCAATACCCGCGGTTTTGGCCGCGTTCAAACTTCCTATCGCCGTCACTGCGCTAATCTGAAGATTGCCTGAACATTTGGAGTTCATAACAAACATACATACACACATCGATTTTTATATTTATAGATTAAATATATATTATCTTTTTTTTATAACATATGAGGTTTTATAGCCAGCTATTTCTTCCTTACATAGGAAATCTAGAGCTAGTTGATATAAAACGCAGACATTCTTTTTAGGTTTCATTTCTATAATTTCCTTTGCAAAAGAATTTTATGCAAAGTAAAATATTTTTCGTTCAAAATTTTCCACGATAAAATTTATTGTTTTAAAATCTTCTTGGGAAGATAATAATCACATATAAACTACGGAAAACTTGGAGATTATGCTTGGATAAAGTTTTATGGCATATCGTTTCCGAATTGAACGGACCTAATTCATATCACTTAGCTTGCCACTTTGAGCTGACGCCAAGGCGATGGGGGTCATGTTACTGTATCTGATAAAACCATGCACTTATTATAAAATCACGTTAAAAATTATTCCAGCTTTATGGGATTATGAGATCATTCTAAAAATATAACCTAACCATTAAAAGTGTCATATAATAATCATTTTGACGACACGTTTGGCTCAGTTTGTAGTGACCCTACTTGCTGTGCCAGCGGTCGCGGGTTCGAGTCCCGCGGGGGGCATTCATTTGTGTGTTGAGCATGAATGTTTGTACTCCAGTCATGGTTGTTTATATTTATAATATGTATGTGTTGTATGTATTTAAAGTTATATATACGTAGTGTATCAACTATCTGGTATCCATAACACAAGCCTAGTAGCTTACCATGGAACTAGATGGTGCTGTGTGTTAATGTCTCAACATATCAACAACATATTATTTTAATTATTTGAAAAAGTCCCCTGCCGCGCTGAGTTTGTGTTTGTTCAGGATAATCTCATAAATTGTTGCACGGATTTTCATCGAGTTTCACTAAGTGAAAGAAAGATTACTTAGATAGGTTATTATATAAGAACGTATTACGATAATCTGCTATTGGTATGATATTTGTGAATTAAGTTGGAGAAAATCCCTATTACTGTTCTCCATCCGTTCCTTCAGTTTACTTCAGTTATATTAAAATTCTGAGAACATTTTCATTATTATCAAGTACTAGCGACTCATCCTCACTTCGCTTCGAGTTCGTCTAAGGTTAAGTGTCGTTAAAAAATCTATCCCACGGACACCGAACATTTTTCCAGGATAAAAAGTAACCGCTGTACTATTCTAGATTATAATCTATTTTTGTGCCCAATTTCATCCAGATCCGTTCAAGCATTCTGGCGTGTAAGAGTAACAAACATTCATCCATCCATCCGTTCTCACAAACATTCACATTTATAATATTAGAACGGATTACATAGTAACATTTAATGAATTGTAAAGTCTGAAATTATACATTTTTTATTAGGGTTCCGTACCCAAATGGTAAAACGGGACCCTATAATTAAGACTCCGCTGTCCTGTCTGTCTGTCCGTCTGTCACCAGGCTGTATCTATGAACCATGATAGTAAGACAAATAAAATTTTCACAGATGATGTATTTATGTTGCCGCTATAACAATAAATACTAAAAATTAGAATAAAATAAATATTTAAGAGGGCTCCCATACAACCAACGTGATGTTTTTGCTCGTTTTTGCTCGATATTTATAACATCAACAGGTAGACGCTTGAAATATTCACAGAATATTTAGTTATACTCGTATATTCACTTTAAAAATAAGTAATTAAATTAAAATAAAACAAATATTAAAGGGTAGCTCCCATACAACAAACGTGATATTTTTCCCGTTTTTATAGATAATGGTACGGAACCCTTCGTGCGTGAGTCAGACTCGCACTTGGCCGGTTTTATTTACTATGCTACATTATTCTGTATCTTTCTGTGTGATAACGGATACTGTTCTTTAAATAGATAATAAATAAATATTTTTGCACATTAACACAGCACCATTTAGTTCCATTTCTTGTGTTATGGATACCAGATAGTTGATACATTACACATATATAACTTTAAATACATACATACATGTAATAAATACAAATAATATACATACATATTATACATATTTTAAAGTTGTTTCCGCGAGACAAATTGTAAAATTGTATGAAAGGTATTCATAGTGCGGTAAGCCGCTCGCGCTAGTGCGAAATAGCAAAAGGGATATAAGTACGGTAGGTAGGTAGTTATTACTAGAGTGAAGCTATTATATTATTATGTTTATTAACAATTCTAATTTCTGGAGATAAATCATAAAAAAAACTGTCAAATTTATTATCATTTTTATCATACTAAGTAAAAAGCTGCTTGCATTTTTCCAATCGATACTCGAACTATAGGTACTGTTTTTATATACAAGGCTACATGACTGTTTGACAAGAGTTCTATTTGGTTGGTTTGCTTTGACGCGGTGAGTCTGTTGGAGACTTGCTAGCTATCGATATTTTATCGTCGAAATTCATTTATAGGAACGTTTCAATTGAACTTTTTTAAATTTCATTTCAATGTTGTGTTTTTTTTATTCAAGTCCAACCTGAGATTCATAGTCATATAATATTTGTACACATAAATATTTACCTACAAGTGAATTAAAATCTAATAATGGTTTCTGATATTTTTTTCGAGTTTAAGAACGACTATGATCTGTTAGTTCTAATATATTTAAGATTTATTTGATGTTTGGTTCTATGGCGTCAAAGAATTGGCACGACCGGGTCTCGTTCATATTTGTAAGTCTCACTAGATGAGATGTGCATGAGCATAGATCCCATGATAAATTTCCAAAAATTTCATTTTGGGTCAGATACAAACTGTACTCCCAGTCTTAAAGACGTGGGTTTGGGATTAAAGCCTGAAATAAATTAGAAAAAATACAACCAGTAAGGTAGTACCTAATTATTAGGTCATAATTATAGATATTATGCCAGTATAATAACTCGAGATTGCCGAAACCTGTTTCTGTTTTTCCGAGTGCGTATAACCTGAATCTATTTAAGGTGCGTATTAACAGGCTTCTCCTGGCTCGCTAAATCGTAGACTTTATCTGTGCCTTCGAGCTAAGACGAAGGTCAAGAGTGAGCCCATTTCTAATAAAAAAAACCTCAATAATTGCTTTTTTTATGTTTATTTTTATTATTCAATGTATATTTTCCTTCAGATCTTCTCACATTACATATAAATTTCATGCCGCTTTTTCTTATTAAACAACTTTTTTACCCTTTAACAAAACACAAAGCGTTATAAAGAAATATATGGAAATAATATATTTCTTTAAGCATTAAGTAGGACGCAAATGTAATAACATTACTTTTTTGGCTAAAACATACTTTTTTGTATCAAACGAAAATATAATATAAGTTCTATAAAATTGGAGGACATTTATGTTTCATTACCACGGATTCTTCTATTTTGATTAATTTCAAAAAACGATTTTCAAGACAATTCTCTCTAAAAAGGACTGATAAAGTACAGATTTAAAATAAATTATAAAAAATTATAATGTAATTTGTGAATTAAATCGGAAAAAATTGTCCATTTCGAGTGCTTCCGTAATATTATAAATGCAATTAAGGACATCTAGGGAAGGGTTATTTGAATAAATAGATTAAACCTCATGTGTATAAATTATATATATACCTATACATATATGTGTCTTATAAATTTCTTCATTTCTTGCGTAAAAAATACCTAAATATTAAAAGAAATACCTTGCGGCAAACTAAAACCAGGTTAATTAAATATTTGTATATATACAAACCTTATTAATCTCATAAGTTCTGAATTAAGTATAATACGTTTTCAAGAGCTTATAAGTCTCGAAAACGTACACTTTATTCAAATAGCTTTGTACAACCAATTTCGATTTTCATAACCAAATGACAAAATGCGTCCGCAAATATAAATATAATCAGTCATTTAATAGAATGTGAATCTGAAATCAATTACCTCGAGTGTTCTAATCAATCACAGCGGCAAACCAAATAAGCTTTTGGTTCATTAGATTTCCGCCAAACGTGAACAATGAGTTTGTTGTGATTTTCCAGTAAATATGCAGTAATATAAGACTTATACTTTCGTCATACCCGTCTGTCTGTACGTCTGTCTTTATCTGCAATTTCGTTCTCTCAAATTACTCAACAATTCCTTGTGTTTTTTTTGTTATTATTTTTTTAACCCAAAATTAACTTCGTTTCTCATAGAAATAGTACTTAACTGTTGCCAATAAAAATAATATTGTAGTGTTTGGTAAATATTTTATTTTACTTTTAATATAACATATTTATACATATAATAAAACTGTAGAGGTTGAATGTCTGTACATAGAAAAAAATTGCAAAAACCGAGTCCGTGGGATATAAGAAGAGAAATAGAACAAATCCAATTTCTTTTTTATTCTTTTTGTTTCTCTGTTTGTACGGGTTAATCTCCGTAACTGTTGGACCGATTTAAATGAAATTTTGCATGGTGGTACCTTATATCCCCCGTCAAAATTTTAAATATTTTTCATTTCGGAAAATTAAAGATTCCTCGTAGGATAGTTAAAAAACCCCTCCAACGTGCGTTCACCTTGTCGTGGTGGGGGAGGGCTCAGTAGTGCCCGGCAATCCAACCGGGCGCGAAGCTAAGAAACGCACAGGGAGGTTGCTCACTTTGGTGGGCGGTGGGAGGTGGCCCTCTTCGGGGGGTGGTGTACCTTGCGGGTTGCTCCTGGTACTTCTCTGATAGAGAGTGGACCTTGGAGCAACCCCATGATTGTGGTGGTCTGCTTTGGCAGACCTGCCGTCGGGGCGTCGTAGTTGAATGCGTAAGCGATCCTGCGTCGCCCCATTAAGACGGGGGAAGGTTTTGTTGGGTTTTAGTGGGTAGTACTGGCTGTATTACGCCGGTGAGTCCCACACGTCGTGCGTAAATGCATTTCCCAACGTTCAAAAAAAAGAAAAAAAAGGATAGTTAAAAAACTACATCAACTTATACAGCTTAGTACACAAAAAATACTGATTGGATTTTAATGAAACTTTACAATAATATAGTTCATACGTCAAAATAACAAGTAAGCTACTTTTTATCCCGGAAAAATGTACGGTTTCCGTGGGATAGATGTGTTTGTTTATCTAGAGAATAATCCGAGCGAAGCGAGGGTGAGCATATGAAATTATATACGGTACTTATAAGAAAAACAATTTTTAAAATTTCCTAATCTCCGAAACGGCTGGACTGCTTTTCATGAGACTTTCACTGGCAAACAGCTGTTGTTATAAGGACTAACTTAGGCTACTTTAATTTTAGAAAAAGAATTAGGGTTCCCAGGCAAACCGAGGGTTTAGACGCTAGTATTCAATATGAATAAATAATGACTATATTAAAAAGTTCAAACAAAATTCAAGGAACAAGCGACCTCTTACAAAAATATTAACAATAAGACATTAATTATTAAATACGTACGGCTAAAGTAAGGTTTTTAAATAAACAAAATATTGGTAAACAATTCAATTTATAGTGATAACTTATTAAGTTTTTCTCTGTTTCCCATTCAAAAAAGAAATGGCATTTTTAATATAAATATTCCATAAAACCGTATAAAAAATGGGCTCTTTGATTGGTTAGAACATTGGCTACAATCCTTTTACGTTTTACTTTGGGGCTTAAAAGAAATTGGGTTAAAGCCGTACTTTTAACCGACTTTCGAAAAAGAGGAGGTTCTTTGTTCGTCTGTCGATTTTTTATATGTTTACCGATTTCACGGATAGTTCGATGGATTTTGTTATTTAAAATTGTATTCTATTGAGGTAAATCCCAAGGTGGTCCCATAAAATTATTTCCATAGAGTATACCGTTTTCAAGAAAATCAGGAAAAACCGTGCCTAGAAGTAGATTTTTACTATATTTAAAAAATAAACTTTATAGAACCAGGGAATCCGTTTTTATAAATGTTTATTTTTAATGAAATATAACCCCATCCAATCTTCTGTAAATCGACATCACTTGACCGCATTACATCAGTACGTTCGTTCAATATATTGCTTATATAATATTTAATGTTATAATTTTACATTTTTGCTTCCTAAGTTATGTATTGGCTATAACTTTTGTACAATTTAAAAGGATTCATACTATTATTCTTATTAAAATTTACTTATAGTTATAAGCCATCTCTATATATTTATGTTGTAGACCATCATCATATTGTGCCAGTAGTAAGTGTGTATGTTATTTTAAAATCACTTGAGGTACATTCAAAATGTAGAGTCACTTCAAAAAAAATTTTTAGTAACCCCTTTATATGTGATATATACGAGTATATAAATAAATAAAATAAAAATAAAAAAAGACCTTTGAATTCACTTAAATCGACTACAGAATACAATATGATTGAGTAAAATTTTCTTTTTAAACATGACTTATAAAATAATCGCTACATGCAGTTGTTAGAAATAAATTGAATATAGTAATTGATAGTATATATAGTAGTTTAAAGATTAATAATGATACGCTAATATCCATTTTTTTTGTTTGTATCCTGGTTTTTATTTTATTTACTTAGCGGTCCCCCGACGCGGCGACGCTCGTCATCAAAATATTAATAGGTATTTTTAATGAAGTTAAAAGGCCAAGAGGGATTTTTTTTCCTTTTTAGAGTGTTTTTATATCGAATGTTACTTAAAATTTTAATTCATTTTTATTTCTTTCTTTTTAAACAACACGCGGACATCAATTATAATACATTACACTCATTGAGATTATTCTTATGAACCAAAACACGCTATATCTGCTGTAAGTTTCTGAGGAATTGAGAATCCCGCAGACTATTTGACGCTACAGCATCAGCTCAAGGGTAGCATGTCTTGGAAATATCACCGAAGTAACTGTACACCAAATTTCAAACCAATCGGATCTGCGAAAGTTAGTAAGATTCTTTTGTCATGTAGCAAATAAGCGGATGATCATCAAATGCCGGAAAATATTTTCATAAATTATAGCTAAGAACTATTTCGATCACGTCGGATTTCAAACAAAAAAAAACGGCATCAAAATCGGTCTATTCGTTTAGAAGGTACGATGCCACAGATACACAGTTACACAGACACATAGATACATAGACAGACACGTCAAACTTATAACACCCCCATTTTTGCGTCAGGGGTTAAAAAAGTATTGAAAGACAAGAAAACGAAATATTTAGCACATGAGTGTAGTCGCAGGCAGAAGACTAGTAAGATGAACTTCGAATTCATATGATATCTCTTCCAACTGAATGCTCAGAAGATTCACATCAAATTATAAATCACACATGCATAATTAATACAATTTAATGCGTTACTGTCGCCAGACCAATTAGGCTTTCCTATCAAACGACCGGAAATGCACGCCAAACCGCGTACTAATTATTGTGCATTGCAGTCACTTTGATTAAGGAAATAATTATTACATTTAATATATAAAATTATTGATATGGGTTATATTTTTTACACTACTTAAATGGATTCATAAATGGAAGGCAATGGTAGTGTTAGGACTTAGGCTGCAATTAAGAATATCTTAACAGAAAAGCTCAGTGGTTAAATTTGGCTCGACACGGGACTCGAATCCTTCTCCGGATCTGCAGCCTTACATGCTAGCTACTATACCACCGAGGCAGTTATATACAAAACTATATATATATATATATATATATATAACATAAAACCATACAGTTTAATTATGTAGTTTATCCACTTAGAGTAGTTATGTTAGAGGTGTTTCATTTATATTCATTTATTTGATTATTAGAGCATTTATGAATACTTTTGTAAAGGCAATTATTTAAATGTAATTGCAAGTAGCAGGACATTCTTGACCTTTGATTTGGATTTTATCAGAAATCGCATTGAAAAGAGAGTTATAACTTCAGATTATTCTAATTGATATGAATATCATTAGTGAGTCTACTTAAAGTAACAGTTAGACGTTAAAAATCTAGTGGTTATCTAATGGTCATAAACCATAATTGTTGTTGAAAATTTAAGGAAAACATAAATAAAATTTACCTATCTATATAAAAAAGTTACTGGTTTCAATTTTTTTTTATTGAAAACACCAAAGCTCGTCCATAGCTATACTAAAAAAAAACTAAAATCAGTTAACAAACTGAACTGGAAAATGTACTGAACTATTTTATTTTTGCCTATTTATATATAGATTTATTTTACTAACAATGCTCAAAAAATATTGTAGATTCCCCTTCAAAACTTTTACAAAACAAACTCAATATACACATCCAGGTCTTGTTACTGCTACGTGTTTTTATAACAATACATAAAAATAAATTGTACCTTAAAATAAAATCGAGATAAAAAATTGTACAGTCAAAGTTCGAGTGAGCATTAACATTATATGGATATGGAATTCATTATTTAGTTATATTATAATAGAGAAGAATTTTTCCATTTTCTCCCGCCAGATGTCGCGTTCACTATGATCCTCATTATATTGTAAAGCTCTATAGCGAGGTTGGATATTTTTCATTTTATTTAAAATTTAATTAAAATAACAAATTGTGCAGTGTCAGGATGCAAAGAAAAAGGTTTCTGGTAGAGATCTCTTAAAGAGATAAGTCATCCTTTGTACAAATGGTATCTGTTTTAACTTGTATGTTTTTTTTTCTGGTACATAAATAAATTAAAAAAAAAAGAAACTGGAAATAATTTGTTCCCAAAAGACAAAAAACTGAAGAAATCAATCATTCAATCTTTATATTTAAGGCCATGTGGACACCATTTTATAGAAAGTGATTTAAAACTGTTAAATCGTCTACACTCTGAAACCTCAGTATCATTATTATTACAATCTGAAAATTCTCGTTGAAAATGACATGTTAATATAGATTGTGGAATTTTATTAAACATAATATGTACGTATTTACAAAAATAATAATAATAATGTCCTCCAGACCGATTTTTGCAACAGCGGTCAATCTCATTGAGACCTAGCCATTTGCGCAGGAGATATTATAATGCAGCGCATGTGCGCGCAAATACAAGTGCACTCTCTATTCCTGTCACTCATGCTCCGGTGGGACGACTACTCGACACGATCAGTACTTTCTCAGACACAGGAGTAATACAGCGCCAACGTCCCAAATCCGGGGTGTTACTGTGGCTTTCTTAAAACTCAATTACTAGACTTGGCCTGGCCCAGGACTCGAACACAGGACCTCCGGATCTGCAGCCGTATGCTAGCCACCACATCACCGAGACAGTTATATATCTTCTATACAGATAAATAAAATTGAAGTGTCTATTTGTAATGTCAAAATAAAAGCTTTTTATTAAATGCATATGGATGTATACACGGTACATATACCAAAACAATATTTTTTACAATTTATGTCTGTCTGTATGTCTGTCTGTCTGTTTGTTCCGGCTAATCTCTGAAATGGCTGGACCAATTTTGACGGGACTTTCACTGACAGATAGCTGATGTAATAAGGAGTAACTTAGCCTACTTTTATTTTAGAAAAAAAATAGGGTCCCACGAAAAAAATTTAAAACCAATGAAAAATTCAATAATATCCGATTCAAATAGGGATATTTGAATGGGATACTATAAAATTTTTCTTTTTTTTTATCAGTTGTATGCATATCCTAGAGACAAACCCGAGCGAAGCGAGGGTGAGTTGCTAGTTTTATTATATATAATATTATACATCTCTTATTGAATAAAGTTAGTAGCACAAACGTTAAAAATGGAAGATAAATTGAAAACGTATCATGTTACATGAAATAGTATTTCATACTTTTGAAATGAGGAAATAAAATCTGTTATCTAACTGTTCTACAATAGATATTAAGCTTGACTGGGCCGGAAGTCAAGAGGTGCATTGCTGTCAGGCTTCCGGAGTACAACATATTGTTACATGTCACTTGTTACATATGCATCGACGAATGACTTCATATTTAATTAAAGAGTAATACGAGTATGTATATACGAGTATATTATACATACATATGGACCTGTGTATGTATGTATTCAGTCCTTTTTAACGTCCCACTGCTGGGCACCAGGAATCAGGCCATAGTCCACCACGCTGGCCGAGTGCGGGTTGGCGGAATTCACTTGTCTTTTGAAAACTTTTGACGTTTTCCTTCACCATTAATACAAGTGGTAATCATGGTTAGAAATGATTCGCACATGAAAATATCAGAGGTGCGAGACTCGGGATTTGAACCTATGTATGTAGGTAAAAAAAATTATTATAAATTTATATAGCTAAATTTATATTTTTTTATATGACCTGTCAAATGTGAAAAGGGTATTAGGTTATTTTTGCTAATTCAATGCTTATAAGTGCTTATAAGATTTAAAGTTAAAAATGTATTCAAAGGTTATAAATACCTTTATAATTATATTAATATAACGCCAAGCACTAAGAAATTTTTTTTAGAAAATAATGTTAGTCTTGCTAAAACTCAAAAACGACTGGATCGGTTTGAATAATACTTTTTTGTAGGGGATGTGTCAGGGGGGGTTTAAGTATAAAAAATAGGGAATAACAAGAAAAAAAAAACGCTGGAAAATCGAAAAGTTCAGAATTGTTTATTTTGTATGGCAATCATTAATCGTTAAAACGTACCTAGGGACAAACACGAGCGAAGCGAGGGTGAGTCTCTAGTGGGTTATAAAAGCATAAGACCGTATCAAATTTATAATTATTTATCACGCATTTCAGACATTGTATCACACTTATGTATATAATTAAACGGATTTGGATTAAGCTTGACACACAGATACGCCATATTCTAAATTAACACGTACGATACCTTGTATCCAAGTGACGCGTTTCCGGGGGATAGCACTTCAAAAATGTCATTTTAACGATATTTTAAAGCAACTCATCAATAGATGGCGCTGACCAAAACATACTTTACCCACGGGGAGAATCAGAGGCAGTATTATTGGTATCAGTAAGCATACAATGTAAACAATATACTAAATTATTGTCCTTTCACAACATTTCGAAGATACACAGGATTTCTAAACCAATAACTAGATAACAGATAAACACAGAAACAAAATTAATTTGTAACAAACAAAGGATATTTGGGACTAAGTTTAATTATAATACGGAAGAAGGCTCCTTAGTTTAATATGAGATGGGTCTTAGTAAAGTCCTTAGCAAAATAATTTAATTTGGTTGCTAGGACGACTTCTATAGCATATAGCTTGAGGTAAATTAGTTCATTATGAAATTTTAATGAAAATAAATATTATGTTGGGACATTAACACACAGCACGATCTAGTTCCATGGTAAGCTACGAGGCTTGTGTTATGGATACCAGATAGTTGATACACTACACATATATGACTTTAAATACATATAAGCACCCATGACCGGAGTACAAAATTCGTGCTTATCACACAAATGAATGCCCCCAGCGGGACTCGAACCCACGACTGCTGGCACAGAAAATACGTTTACTATAAACTGAGCCAAACGTCTCGTCAAAATAAGATTAAAGTAACTGAATAATCAAAAACTAGAAAAAGAAATTTGAGAGAGTATCAAACTGAAAAGTTCTTCACATTTAAAATTATTATATTGCTTAATTTTAATATTTCTCTTTCAGTCTTTACCATTATGAGATTCTTCATACTTTTCTCTAGAATGCTATTCTTGAACTAACGATACTTCAAAGAGGAGGAGCTATATGCATTTGCAATGGTGAGTCAGATTTTCATAACTATCTTTAAATAGAAGTTAAGTCTATCATTTCACTTCTAAGGGCTAGTGAAATACTACCTTTTTAAAGTATTTTTATCAAGAAACATCTTTTTGTACAAGCTTTTATTTGATTTGCAATGTTTGTTACATAGTTTGTTTGTTTAGGTTTGCAGGATGAATTAGAACTACTCCCTCTTATACTACAAAGTTGAAGTATGACCTGATACTTTATCAAGGATTGACTTCAGACGAAAAAACAGTACCAACACGAAATTTTATATACGCACTAGCATTGCCCGCGGATCCACCCGCGTTCTGATGACCAAAAAGCAAATTCATAGGTTTTACATGTTTGTTGTTTTGTTTTTGTTTTTGTATGTTTTCTCAGAATTTAAATATTTTCCCGCGGTAAAAAGTATCCTATATGTTGACCCGATAACTCGCTATCACCATACCAAATTTCATCAAAATCCCTCCAGTGGTTTTTCTGTGATGCGGTAACAGACAGACAGACAGACAGAGAAAAATTCTAAAAACTATAGATTCAGCCTCTGTATTAATAATAATGTGTATTTCAATAAGATTTTCCAAAAAATATTTAATGTATAGATTCGGCTTAGTTACAATTTTATTATATGTATAGATTTAATTATTCGTAATTCAATGTTTAATTTAATCCAGGATTCTATAACGTCACCTCATTATACATTTGTATCAACTTGACGTTGTTAATGGGATGATATGTCTGCATTATTCATGAACTCATAGTACTTGTATAGCGAGGATCGTATTTCAATCACGAGTCCGCAAATTTTTACAGTGTTTCTACTAAAATTATCAATCCATTCAATAAATCTTGTATTAAGAAATAAAAAGCAAATGAAGAATCTATAATGAACAAATACATTACATACATTTAATCAAATTTATTTATACAAATATCTCATAGATTTAACGAGGCGTGTGATTCCAATTAAGCCGATTAACTAGTTAGTAGTATCTGATAAACAATATCTTACTTATATTCTTACAATACTAAATGTAGAATAAATTAATTAACTTCAGTTTCACGTTTTAACATAATATTATTTTATATTACACTAGCGACTCACCCTCGCTACGCTTAGGTTCGTCCCTAGCTTGATTCCAAATACAAATTTTCATTCCCATTTTCACCCCTTTAAGGGATGATTTCCGGAATATAAAGTATCCTATCTCCTTTTCAGGGTCTCAAACTATCTTCTTACAAAATTTCATCTAAATCGGTTCAGTAGATCCAGAGATTACCACCTACAACGTCACAAACTCACAATTCACAAACTTTACCTCTTTATAATATTAGTATAGAAATATAGATTTTAGATAACATCTACGCAATCTAACAATAAGTTCTAAACAAAATTATTCCAATTCTGTTTAGTAACATTTTTCTTTGTATTAATACGAAACGGTTTAAGATATAATAGTTTTGTATTATATTAAAATCAGTTGCAACCAACGGTGGCATGAAATTAAGGTCCTTTTTTAACATTGATAAAAAAATATATTTTAGCTTATCTACCATTGTGCATTGTGCTATAAGTTACACATGGACACATTACGGTCGCTCCCAAAAGCTGCCTTTCTGTGGTTTTCCTTACAAGTGATAGGAATTTAACCAAATTGTATGTTTATATATGGAGCTTATGTCAAATATCTATCTCTAGTAAGGAAAACTATAGATAGATAGGTTATTGGAAACTGAGGTACGACAAGTTCACTTTTTATAATCAATATCGCTATGAGAAAATTTCAAAATATAGGAATGGCGTATTCAGACCACGTGGTGTTAGGCATAGATTTGTCATTTACTTACAATATTTTTAAGAAAAGTGTTATTTAAAGGAAGAGCTTATGTTTTGTCTTCATATCTAAGCCCTCTTTGGAAAAAACCAGAAATGTTTTTCCATTAAAGGTTCTCTTCATAGAACGTAAAAAAAGTTAACATAAAACTGTGTTATAAAGCTTTTACTATATTATAATGCTTTTATATTTATTATATGATCTTAACTCGTCAGAATCCATTTAGTTTATGATAACCATCAGAAGGCAAATGCTATTATTAAGAAAGTTACCCGTTCGATAACGGTATGTGGTAAATATTTATATATAAGTAGGCATTGACAAAACTGTTCAGTACCTTTTATCCACTGTTTGTCAACCATTTTTTTTCTGTTTAGCAGCTATTAGGTATAGATGTGCTTTAGTGTTATCAAATAAATATTTTGTGTTATCAATAAAAAGACGTTAAATTAATAAAATCTAGGTAACTCCTTTTATTATAGGAATGGGTTGATACAATTTAAGCTTTTTAGGTTTAGCAATTTGATCTGAACTTGATGAATCAATAGACATAAGCAGTAAAAAACATATTTTATTTATATACATTATATGCTAGCACTTTTTTTTAAGATTTTAAAACCTATATTATTAACTTAACAGAGCTTAAGAGCGATTCTTTGACATTACAAAATAATTGTAAAACTATGTATATTTTCAGATTTTTGGTTTAAAGATTGTTTTAAATTAAAACTACTGATACAAACGAGCTTTCGCTCTTCTTTATAAAACTTCATTTCTAAGATAAAATGCTTGTTTTTGTAGTTTAATGGCACTGTTTGTTCCACACTCAGCCTTGAACCTTTCAAAGCTTTTCAGTGATTGGTTAGTGGAAGAAATAATACGTTGGATATATTGTCAACATTAGATCAATTTTAAAAGTCTTAATCTTGTTCATTCATTCACTATACATACAGTGAACAGACTAAACCGAAGTATCGCGAGATAATATGAAAGAGATATTTAGAACGATACTAAGTACAGTCTGAAGCTTTAAATATATCAGTAGACGGTCTCACGAACCTAAACATAAAGCCATACAATAATGTTTTAAAGTAATATATTTTAAATATTTTAAAATAGTATGGACATGAAAATTAATATAAGTACCTTGCTGAGAGTGGGCCTGCCTTCAAAGCGAGGAGGATCCGGCGATACTTCACTATAATACAGGCCAAAGGGGAGGGTTGGTGGCCTTTACGTGTTTTTCGAAACCTTGCTAAGTTCTCTAATAAAGCAGGTCTCCTTCACCGTAGGACAAATGATAACCATGTTCAAAATGATTCGCATATTAAAATATCAGAAGTGTGAGATCCGGAATTTGAACCCGTTTCACTTGGTTCCTAAACAAGCGCGCTACTACTGGGCTTAGCTGGCTAGCCACTTGCCACATGTTGTGATATATAAAGATGAAATAAAGACAAAAATATAGTCCTCTTCATAACAAACATTCAACAAAATGCACCAATAAATAGAATGCACGTATCTCACTACAACCTTTATACAGATGCACTGAATACGCCTCCTATATTTAGTATTTCATTTGATTTGTCAGAACCTTTCACACTAAGTGACATGCAGATTGAAATATGCTCAAGTTGACATTTTGTAAACAATTTTTTTTCTTTCGTCTAGTTTTATTCGAAAGAAAAAAATAACAAAGTTGAAATGATGATTGAAATATATGAATAAAATAAAATGTTAGAAGTAACAGTTCTAAAAAAGTTTCATGTTTCACGTCTTAATAATATAGAGTTGAAGGATTTATATTCTTACGTAGTGTCTTATTGCTTTTAATTCGTACGTTTTAATTTAAATAGAAAACATATCAAAATAAAATTCGTTGAGGAAAGTGTTAATATCTTATCCTTAATATATCTACATATTTATTTATTTATTTATTAGATTCACCAGTGGTTAGTTACAATAATACAATTTATTTTATACGAGTACAATTTTATTAAGTTTTTATAGCTAATTGCACTACCTTTTAAGGTGAATGATTTTGATGATTTTTGATTGATGATAATGATTAGATTTTTTGTGTGGAGATATTTGGGGGGCTGGAAAGTGTCATAGGCTATACTGCGGCAGATTTTCTCATTTCTATGGGAAAACACGTTATAATACAATCCACAATAACTCATCAACGTCATACTTATGTATGTATATAACATAATAATATATAGTCTATCTATTCCATACTAACCGTTATTCAAATTTATATAATTTGCATATTAAGTCAGTAGATACGAAGAAAACACAGGTTTCTGCCACTTTTATAGAATACTAGCATTGCCCGCGGCTCCGCCCGCGTTCTGAAGACAAAAAACCAAATTCTTGGTTTTTAAGGTTTTACATATTAATATACTCTTACATTAAAATCATACGTCAAAATCCCTCCAGTGGTTTTTCTGTGATGCGGTAATAGACAGACAGACAAAACGTCTAAAAACTATAGATTCGGCCTATGTATCGATAATAATGTTTATTGATTCGGCTTAGTTACAATTTTATTATGTGTATAGATAATTTTACAATTAATGTGTTAGCTTTTGCGTTTAAGAAAATCCGTATTACGTTTTAATTCTACATGCATTTTATCTATTAGCTTGGGATCAACACATGTTTGGTAAACAGAAATGTGATATCCGGTTAGCAGTGCTAATCAGAAGCGGGCCTCGTGTACGATTAAATCGACTATATATAGCGCCCTCATTAATCTCTACCTGCAAGTACGTTTATTGATTATGAGGTTCTGCATTCGATTCTGTATTGTGGCTAAAAATATTTATAATAATATTTTTCTACTAAGAAGTATATCTGAATAATAAAAGAAAATTTCTCAATAGTGGTTAGGGAGTCAGGGTATCACAAGCCCTTTTGGTCGGTTGGTCAGAGCGTTGGTAATTCACTTGATTGATCACTGATTGAAATTCGGTTAAAGTGATATAAATATCTATACATATATAACATAATATGTATCGTACATATTCGCGAATATTTGGCATTTTCAAACGGTGTCTACCTACAAAATTTTAATAACTATATAATAACTTTTAAAACATCAAAACCTTAGTCTTTCCCGTTACTATTTTTGACGAATTTTAATTAATTATATTGAAACGTCGGGAACAAAGACACAAAATAAACCCGGAAATAAAAGTTTTATTCACAGAATTTTCAAATTTTCTTTCTCTACGTACCTATAGCGTGTTAATGGATAGATCGATTTTAATTTAGAATTTAATGAAATTGTAAACACACTCGTAAGCAAAAAACAACATGTAAAAAAACACAGAACCCTTTTCATACAACCGTAAAATATGCCTAAAATTCGTAAAGGTTTCGTTTTCTCCATTGACCCATGGAATCCCAAAAATCTCAAATAGCGTTGTGATGTAATTATTATTGGAATCGAGTGTAAGAAGCAATTTTCCAATTTATATATGCGGTCCCTCTCGATAATAACCTATCGACGAGCGCGAGACCAAAATCAAGTCGTAAGCAAATTGCTATTACAGGATCGGATGACGTGATTTAATGTTTATTAAAATAGAAAATTAGATGAAAACGATAATAAATAACATAACCACTAACCAGATTTGTAAAACTGTTAATGATATGTTTATTTGGCAAGGCTGAATAATTTTCAATCGATCCAACCTATGGAATTCAAGTTTTTTTTATTTTTTTACAATTAAGAGTTTATATGTGCTATGAAAAAGTGTTATAAAAAACAATTCACTGAGCAAAAAGAAGAGTGAGGGTTTCTGTGTATTAATAAAATATAACGACAGCCACACTTTTCGGATTTTTCGTACCAATTAGTAGTTATTTAACGTTTAGTATAGGTATATTGACTTGAAACTTTGCAAGTGTTTCTATTTCCGTTGATAGTACAGTGGTTCGATATTGTTGACCTGATCTGATGGTAAGGCCAGTAGGTGGATAGGTGGAACTCTTCAACGACTAATAGTAGATACTTTGAGTTTGGGCTTATTTTGTTTGATTTGACAAGCCTAACACGTTAGAATTCTTACTTTGCTACTACTGTCTACACTAAAAAGGGAAAAATAAAAACTTTTTAACAAAAAAATAAAAACCGACTTCAAACAAAAGCACTAAAAAGTAAAAAATTACTGATTGGTAGTTTTCATTTACTATACATACCTAATCAAATATTTTCGAAGTCGGTGTGCGTTGGCTAAGTAATTAAAGCCTACCTATTAAATACATACCAAATCAAATATTTTCGAAATCGGTGCCAGGTCATACAAAGCAAAGCACACCGACTTCGAAAATATTTGATTAGGTATGTATAGTAAATGAAAACTACCAATCAGTTATTTTTTACTTTTTAGTGCTTTTGTTTGAAGTCGGTTTTTATTTTTTTGTTAAAAAGTTTTTATTGAAGTTGAAGAAGAATAAAAAAAAAATATTCTTGCTTTCAGTTTTCTTTCGCCAGTATCTTTAATATGCACCATTAAGCTAATAGCTTAGCTTCAGAAATAATAGTATACCCAAGAAAGATATTGAATTAAAGATATTATTTTTATCGTATTATATAACTAAAAATTAATACACACACACACACACACACACACACACATGTGTGTGTATATATATATTATATATATATATATGTATATATATATATATATATATATATATATATATATATATATATATATATATATATATATATATATAAATCGTTTCAGTAGTTCCGGAGATTTTTCATACTCCTTTCCCACTCTTCGTGAACTATCTCAAGATTAATAACAGTTATTATTAAATATGTTATTTTGAGCAAACGAAACTAAGTATTTACAAAAAAAATACGATTTCCTTGGCCTTTGTGACCTCGAATATATGCACATTTATTAGCACCTTCTGAGGTCCTTTAGTCCCTTGCGTTAAAGATTTCATGACATGTATTGAGACAGAAATTCTCTTCTCGGTACAATGGGTAACTGACATGACTTGATTGCTTCCCAAGTTAAATATGTATTAAGACAATTATAATTTTATTTTGAAATGATACTTCTTTAGAATCGTTGTGATTTGAAACTCGATGAAACGAAAATGCGACACTAGAAAGAGATAAACACATAAATATAAAGGATTAAGCCGGTGAGAGAATGATATAGAATACATTACACGCTATTATGACTAATTGTTGCCATGGTAACCGTTGTTATTGTCTGACAAATTATATTATATAATATTATATTCTTTCCGTATACGATAAATATAATATGATTTTATAGAAATAAATATATGATTGTAAAACGCCTAACATGCCTTATTTAATTATTGATAAATCAAAAGGCGCTTAGAGTCGCATCCAAACTTAGCTAGGGTTTAAGTGTCAGCTTAAAACAAAAACTAAAAAAAATACCAATCAAATTAAGAACCTCCTTCTTTTTGAAGTCGGTTAAAAATACAGTCACTTCTGTGACCATGATTGTTGTAAAGCATTCGAAACGTCGGGACCCAAACATATAAAATAATTCCACGAAAAACTTTAAAAAGATAATGTTATTTAAAACTACGTATTATTTTTTTGAGCGAAACCCTATTTCTTTTTCAAAAATATAAGCTATCTTCCAGTGAAAGTCCCGTCACAATCAGTCTAGCCATTTCAGAGATTATCCGGAACAAACAGACAGACTTACAGATAGACCGACAAAAAAATTAAAAATTGTGTTTTTCTTATAAGTACCGTATATAATTTCATATGCATTTAGTAAAACGTTGTTATTTTGACATTACAAACAGACACTTCAATTTTATTTATCTGTATAGATGTCAAATTTTCACGAAAATCCAAGAAATATTAAATATGAACGGGGTAAAATAAATACTGTTAAACTCTCGCATCGCCACCCCTAGAGAATCACGTATAAAATTTAATACACCTTTGAAGGCACCTAACTTCATAAAAGATTAAATGCCACTTGTTTTAGCTAAAGCTGGCTGAAATTGAATTCTTTGAAGATATCAAAATGTACCTTACACTTTTAGAACTTCTACTTCAGCCTTTTGTTCCTGAATGGATTCATTTTCAGTGATTGCCGACTCTTTGTGCAATTTTAACTTACAAATAGACTTGTAATTTACTGCAGTTTTGAGATTTTCTCTAACTAAAGTTTAAAACCGCTAAAGTATCTTAGGTTTAGAACAGGATATGTAAATATTTTTAGTTTTTCTACTAACCCACTACACGAAAAGGAGAGTTCGTTATTTTTTGTAATTGTGACCTTGTTATTATATATGCATAACTCCTTTGTTGTTATAGTGGCAAAATTAATGTAACATGCATTATTAGTGCAGTATGTTTCAAATTGTACCAAAGTCAGGGTACGAGTACCATTTTTAAACTAATTTTTTACAAAATCTGTAGTTGGCAAGTTACAGAGCTTCTTTAATTACAATGATATAACACAATTAGACCACATGGTTTAATGGGAAAATCTTGTATAGCTCTATATTACTTTATTTACTATTCACATAAGTATATAGAATATAGAATATATCTTTATTGACACAATTGTTTGTGGTTACATAAGCCTGTTGAAGCCTCTGACTCCCAAACTAGAATAAACCTGTATGTCAGGAGTCAGCGCCCTCTTCCATCTTTAATGATAATTGGAGGTCAATAATATTACGGTGCATGTTTAACTTAATTTTAGAAATTCTTTGTGAAAGAAGAAAATAAAATAAAAAGAAAAAGAAAAATTAACTTTAACAAAAATGTACTAAGTGAAGTTACGTACGTGCGTGCGTGCGTGCGCGCGTGCGTGCGTGCGTGCGTGCGTGCGTGCGTGCGTGCGTGCGTGCGTGCGTGCGCGTATATATTCGTTCAGCATTTTATAAATTCCTATATATAAGATAAAAATGTTTTAAAGAGCATTTGTTCTCAGGAGAGTGCATACTACTGATTTTCAATTTCTAGAATATATGGCTTATGTTCTTTAGTAAGTATTCCCTGTACAGTTACGTATGCTACATGAAAAGCTTAAATTCATATAAAACATTAAAAAAGAAAGGAATAAAATATCGTTGTTTATAAAATAATAAACTAAAATGAAACAAAAATATTATTATTTAAAAAAAGACCGCGGCTCCGTTTAAACGTTTTGCGGGGAGGGGATGAAAGCTGGCCTATGACTGAAAAGATAACAAGCAGACAAAGGAAACTAGTTTTTCAAGTGTATGATATTAGTTTGAATAGAAAAACTGTCTCTGTGGCCTAGTAGTTACCGAGTAGTTGGCCAAAAGAATATTATTATTATATTATTAGTATGGATACTAATATTAGTATTACTAGTGGCTCACCCTCGCTTCGCTCGGGTTCGCCTGTAGAAAAGCACAAACAGATCTATCCCACGGGAACCGTTCATTTTTCCGGGATAAAAAGTAACCTGTTGTTTGACCAGCAATATACATAAGGTTATAATAAACAAATGTCAGCATGCCAATTTTTCCTAAATTAGATGCATAAGTTGTTGAATACTAAACTGTATAACTTACTATAAAACTATATAACTATTCTATCCTATATAACTATATAACTAACCCAGAGTAACTCTCTAATTTTCTGGAATAAAAAGTATTTAAAATATTGACCGGGGATATAAGGTACCACCATGCGAAATTTCATGTAAATCGGTCTAACAGTTTCAGAGATTAGCCCGTACAAACAGATCAACAGACAAAGAAACAAAAAATGAAAAATAATCTGGATTTTTTCTATTTCTCTTCTTACATCCCCTTGGCTCGATTTTTAGATTTTTTTCTATATACAAACATTCGACCTCTACAGTTTTATTATATGTATAGATATCATTTTCTTATGTATATTCGTACATTTTTTCATCATCATGCTACTAATATAAATACGAAAATATGTATGCCTGTGTATGGTAGTTCCTTCTTCGAACTGAAAGTGCTGAGCGCATTTGGATGGAATTTAATGCACAGATAGACTAGTAATGACCTGGAGTAATATATAGATTATTATTGAACCTCTAGAGACCCAGAAGCTAGAAATATTATAAAGCTAAAAGACTAGGAAACGAGGGTAAAACTCTAGTAGTATAATACAGTTGTTGGCTGCTAAAGGAGTCAAACAGATACATTGAAAATTCATCGGAAAAATATGTTCAAGGAACTTTTGATGAATAAAACAACAATTCTTACTAACATTTCCATGTTTGTATTAAATCTTTACTCTTTTTGTATGAATTTGATTGATCATGAATTATTTGCATCTATGAACTTTCTGAGGAAAAAAGTATTCGGCATCGATTGCTGTGTGAAGCGTAAATTGTATTATCAGATGCGCTTAAAGTTGAGACCTAAACCCTATCTGCTATCTGGAAAAAATATTTCAGTACTAATTGAAACTTCAAAACCACAAAGAATTCGCAGAAGTTAGATTGTTTGATTCAAATGCTCATGAATCTGTTGCCAGGCTTTAAAAAAGTACAAGTTTCATCTATCTGCTAAACAGATGAGAAAAGAATGATCTCACCTCATATCTTACACTACAATAGAAAATGCATGAAAATACTCGTATAATAAATATTTCACATTTATGACTCATAATATACAGTAAATTTCCTCACAAAATCGAACTAAACTGAGCGCAGTTAAAATAATAAACATACGCAAAAAATATAATTTTATAAACTATTCTCAGAAGTACGTATTACGTCTAGTTTTGTTATGATTTATGAATACATCAAATCCCACTCAAAAGATATTAGGATTTTGTCAGAGGTTTTTTCATGAGATGCTTTGATGCTATTTCAATAGTTAGTCTATACTTAATATTATAAAGAGGTAAAGTTTGTGAGTTTGTGACGTTGTAGGGGGTAATCTCTGGATTTATCGAACCGATTTAAATGAAATGTGGTAAGAAGATAGTTTAAGACCCTGGGACGGACATAGGATACTTTTTATCCAGGAAATTATCCCTGAAGGGGTGAAAACGGGGATTAAAGTTTGTATGGGGAATCAAGCTAGAGGTTGAGTCGCTAGTATATTATATACCTACTAGCGAATCACCTTCGCTTCGCTTGGATTCGTCCCTAGGTACTTTTTAACGGTTAGTATGAAATAGATAAACTGATGATGATGATGATGATCTCCTAGACGGTTCCAGCCACGACGGCCAATTTCATTGAGACTAGCCAACTGCGCAGGAGATATTATAATGCACAAGTGTACGCGCAGACACAAGTGCACTCTCTATTCCTGTCACTCTCATACTCCGGTGGGACGACTGCTTGACACGACCAGTGAGAGTTAAGGCGCAGGACCGACGGCTTTACGTGCTCTCCGAGGCACGAGGGTGAAACACCGCCAACTTCCCAACTCCGGACTGTTACTGAGGCTTACTATACAGAAAGACTCATTAACTAAACTTAGCCCGACCCGGGACTCGAACCCACGACCTCCGGGTGTGCAGCCGTACATGCTAGCCACTACACCACCGAGGTAGTATATTATATGATATATAACCTATGCCTTTCTAATAAACGGACTATCTAATGAAAAAAGATTTTTTCAAATCGGATGAGTAGTTCCTGAGATGAGCGCGTTCAAACAAACAAACTCTGCCTCTTTATAATATTAGTATAGATATTAGGCATAATGCATGCTCCAATTATAATTTATCTATACATATAATAAAACTCTAACTAAGCCGAATCTGTACATTAAATATTTTTTGGAAAATCTTATTGAAATAGACATTATTATCGATACAGAGGCCGAATCTATAGTTTTTAGAATTTTTGTCTGTATGTCTGTTACCGCATGACGGAAAAACCACTGGAGGGATTTTGATGAAATTTGGTATGGTGATAGCTGGTATCCGGGTCAACATATAAGATACTATTTACCGCGGGAAAATATCTCATTTCTGAGAAAAAATACAATAACTGCAATGTAAGAGTATGCTAATATGTAAAACCTAAGCATTTGGTTTTTGGTCATCTGAACGCGGGCGGAGCTGCGGGCAATGCTAGTACATAATATAAGTTGTTTACGGTACTCATATCTGTACATTAAACCTCGAAATCCTTTATATAATAAATATATGTAGGATTCGAAGTTTTATTTACAATATATTTTGTTGTATTACTTTATACTACAATCACAATAAGATATATATGCAATATATCTCTTACCATTTTCACGATCGCTTTAACGTTTTCGGTAAACGTAAATGTAGAATTGCGTTAAAAACTTATAATAAAAACATACAAACTAATATATTTGCTATACACAAAATACAAATTTTACTAACATAAGTCACATTCATCATTCAGTAATCCGATTAAATGTAATAAAAGGGTAGAAATACTCGTTCACACTCAAACAAATTATATTTATTTTTGTTAAAAACCCTGAATGCCGCTGATCGGGTGTTAAAAGTGAGTTTCAAATACACACATGTTGCTTATTTAAAAAGTGGAAATGGACAAATAAAAACTTTTAAAAACAAAAAAACCGACTTCCAGGCAGGAAATGTAAAAAATAACTAAACGGAGGTTTTCATTTAGAATAGATACTTAATCAGATATTTTCGAAGTCGGTGCCAGCCGATGCAAAGCAAATCTAATATATTTCGATACGTAAAATACATATTTACCTATTAGATATTCATATCTTGAAATATTGTCAGCTGTATGGAATTTTCTTTTCCAATTTCATTTAAATCCGTTGATCCCTAACACTTCGAAGAAGTATCGAACGCAGTATTATACACAATTATAAAGTTTAGAAACACCATTAGAGTATAAATTTAGTTATAAAAGTTTATACTTAACTGTCAATAAATGTAGAGATTTAATGAACTTTGCTACAAGTTTATTTCTTTGGAACAGCATTTATTACGTACGTAAACATCTAAAGAGTAAAAATAAATCTACTTTAACCAGGTCTATTATTTAATCGCTACCACACATGTGTTTATATATAACTCAGTCGCAAGGGGTCCATACAAGACGTCTTACCTTAAAATTATTTTGCTATAATTTGTACATACATTTAATTTTTAAATATATAAATGTTCTTTTGGAAATATACGAGTATATATAATAGCTTTATTTCTTTCTGCATTAATACGTTTATAAAAATTGTATATTTTTGGAACGGCTTACCTCTGCTAAAATTTCACCTATTGTATATCTACATACATTGGTTAGCTATGTATGTATTTTTAAATGAGTCTACACACTTCATAATAACAGAGATGTGTTTCTGATTGATTTCGGATTCGTTAGTCAATCTTACTGAGACTAAACAACTACGACTAGTCAATAACAGGAGATATATACTACTACTAGTGCACAAGTGTATGCGGAGACACAACATTTCTGTTTCTGTTCCTTTCACTCTCTTATTCCGATTAGACAACAATTCGACACGACCAGCAAGAGATCAGAAGCAACACCGACTACTTTACATGGTGAAAAACTGCCAGCTTCCCAACTCCGAGCTGTGACTGAGAATTTGTTAACAAGAAAAACTTAATAACTAAACTTGGTCTGACGCCTTTTCTTTTTGTAACGATCTCCCACGTATAGAATCATCATAACTCGTCCCAATTATTTTATTAATTTCAACTTGATATATACCTAAATTATAACAAAATGCAAAAAAAAAAACAAATTTTATTGACTTTATCAATTTGAAACCGGAATAAACTTTTTAATGATTATTAGTGAAGTTGAAAATTTGATGTTAGAAATATTGTTTCAGATTCCTTACCTTAAAATGTTTTTTTAAATATATTATTTTTGATTTATTTCATAAAAAATAACAAAAGTAAAAATATTACGTCCTTTCATCACACACAAATGGAAATATACGAGTATATAATATAATACTAGGGACTTACCCTCGTTTAGCTCGGGTTCGTCCCAGTTAGCTTCCCAATATAAACGTTCTTCCCCATTTTCACCCCCTTAAGGGATGATTTCTGGGATAAAAAGTATTCTATGTCCTTCCTAGGGTCTCAAACTATCTTTTTACCAAATTTCATCTAAATCGGTTCAGTAGATCCAGAGATTACCCCCTACAACGTCATAAACTCACAAACTTTACCTCTTTATAATATTAGTATAGATTTACACGGTCAGTGGTAGTCCAGTGGTAACGCGCTCGCTTGGAAAACCGACTGAAGTGGGTTCGAATCCCGGGTTTCGCACCTCTGATATTTTCAGGTGCGAATCATTTCCAACATGATTACCACTTGTCTTATGGTGAAGGAAAACATTGTGAGAAAACCTAGCAAGTTTTTGAAAGACATGTGAAGTTCGCCAACTCGCACTTGGCTAGCGTGGTGGACTATGGCCTGATCATATTGAATGGAGGCCCGAATTTTTAATATTCTTTTACAATATTTATTACTCATACTTATTTATATTTACATTGTGACGCAGTAAGAGGTATAAAATTTATTTATTATTTAAATATAACTTTATCGATCAAAGTAATTTAAGTACTGTGAAAAGCCCTACGAAGTTTATTAATATTGTTTAGTTTATGCTTGTTCAAAGTTTATAATTTATAGTTTTGTTTTAAGTTAGTTCACGCTTTACTGAACTTTCATATTATTTCATATTGTGTTTTAGTAATTTATGTAAATTTAACCAGAGTCGATTTTGCGTCATAATATTTACATTTTCTATTTACCCATAATTTACCCCAAAATGTGGGCAAAACATAATAAAGGATAACACTCGCAGTAACTAGAGACGTGAAGATAGAATTACAAAGTTAATGTATAAACCAACGACAAATAGAAGAAAACAAATTAATAATCTATCTATTATATTTATATATATATATATATAACTAGCGACGCACCCTCGCTTCGTTCGGGTTCGTCCCTAGCTTGATTCTCCATACAAAATTTCATCCCCATTTTTACTCCCTTAAGGCATGATTTCCGGGATAAAAAGTATTTTATATCCTTTTGAGGGTCTCAAACTATCTTCTTACCAAATTTCATCTAAATCGGTTCAGTAGATCCAGAGATATACCCCCTACAACCTCACAAACTCAAACTCACAAACTTTACGTCTTTATAATACTAGTATAGATTAAGACAAAGGTTGATCCAGTTTAGTACCTTTTCCTCTTCTTTTTGTTAGTGTGTTTATTTGTTGACAAACAAGAGTATTTTTTAGTATCAATTGATGAGCATCAATAAAAAATACATAGGCAAATTCTGTTTATATATGTTTTCTTTAATTTTTTAATAATAGACCAGGGTAGAAGCCTTTAAAAATAATAAAAAGTGAAAAAAATATATAGTAGGATGCAACCCGCTAGAAAACGAGGGAAATATTATAAAAATGAAAGGAATAATAATTTACGGGCGATCTGAGGTCGGGAAGGGGATGGGGGTGAGGTTTTAAGGGTAAAAAACGGTTTTTCTCGATTTCCGGCAAAACTAAAAGTCCTATTGAAAAAAGTCAAATGGCAAAGTTGTAGGTAATAAAAAGATCTAAAACTTTTGTATTTACACTTTTTTCACATAACCTCAAAATTTATGTGAAAAATTCAAAAAACCAAGTTTTTCGTTTTTTATTTTTATCTTTTACAAAAATGTTTTTGTTTTATCAAAATTTGGTGAAAACTTACCTTTTTATGTCCCAAATACGCTGTAATTTATGTGATTAAAAATATTTATTTTTTCACCTTATTTTGAATTAATATCGAAAAAGCACCCTAATTTTCAATCGAAAATTCACCCGTCAAAATATCAGCTTTTTTCAAAAAGTTGGTATGTTTTCTGTTTGTTGAAACCGAACTTTCCGATGGTGAAAAAAAAATATATGTTACTATAGTAAATCTGAGAAAATGCAAAAAACAAAAAACCTTTTTTATTTCATACACTTGCTTATCATCTGCCTTATTGCAGATGATACAGATTCATCCATACTGATAATCTAAAAAGACAAAATCGAATTAATAATGCCTTCACTATTTTATCGTGAGTATACATGGGGTATGAAAAAAAAATATTAAAGAAATAAATGTCAAAATGTATATAGGATAGGACTTTTAGTTTTGCCGGAAATCGAGAAAAACCGTTTTTTACCCTTAAAACCTCACCCTTCCCGACCTCAGATCGCCCGTAAATTATTTTTCCTTTCATTTTTATAATATTCCCCTCTTTTTCTAATCGGTTTCATCCTACTATTATTTTTTTTGGTTTTAAAAATTATCGACCCTGGTCTATAATGATTATATTCGAATTTCGACCACTGGGCGAACACTATAAAACATCTAATATTAATTTATTGTTATTTCCCATAAGAATAAGAATCAGGAAGTGATAGAGCATTTTATGGTAGCTTAGAAAATATCTGATTAGGTATCTATTCTAAATAAAAACCCGCGTTTAGATATTTTTTACATTTTGGTGCCTGGAAGTCGGTTTTTTCAAGTTTTTTTTTCCATTTTTAGTGTAAACGTAATAAGCAGGTAATTTGAAAGAAGAAAATATTTCAATAACATATTCGGTTAAGCAATTTATTAAAAAAAAAAACAATTTATTGTAGATTTTTTTAAAAACGACTTGTGAAGTATATACCCTTCGAAACAAAAAAAATCCAAATCGGTTCAAGCGTCTTCGAGTAATTGTGCATCTTGTGCTTTTGTATATCAATGTGCAGAAAGCTTGTGTTCTTTATAAAGACCAGCATATTTTCATTGACGTATCACCCACCATACGTGACGAGCCGCGGGTTGAAGCTTTTCCACATTTAAATATATGTATAGTAGATATAAATGAAAATATTAAATTAAATACGCTTTATTAATAATGTTAAACAACTAATGGGGTTTTTCGTGTGAGTGTTTCAAACCCACAAAGGTTTCATTTTGTTATTGAAATTACAAAATAGTAAAGTTACTTCTACGTAAGCTGTCAGTCAATGAACTTTCATCATTATATACGAAATTAAAAATATAATTCAAACTCATCTTACTTTCGACAAAATAAATATTTACTGATTGCTTACAACGATTTTTTGACTATTATCGTTTGTTTCTTAATTATAAGGCATATACATATATGTATGTTAATGTAAAAACATTTTTTTTAAATTAAATGTCTCAGAGATAAATGTTAGGATATATTTTTTTTTGGAGTAAACCGATTATGACCAATCAATCAATTTTCAATAATAATTTTTTTTTTATTATTATTAATATTTTAGTACGCTTATTTAAATTAAAAAAAAACGTTTAATTGTATCGTTGTATCGAATGTACGTAACACTCCCGAACATAGCACACGGAACAACAATGAAACACGGAAGTATAGTCACCTTTAGGGTTAATTTCATTCGATACAAAAATGGAACCCCTATCAGGTAAAGAGTTACTCGCGTATCTAATTCCCTCTATTTTATAGCCTATGTTATATTTTATTAGCTCAACCCGCCAATTTATAAAAGGGAAGGAAGACGCTTCCCTTTTACCTCTTGCAAATGAAGATTTTCAAAATTATATAAGCAATCATATAACCAAATTTCTTGATCTTATCTGTAGCAGTCAAATTTCGTTATCAATCAGTCAGTAATTGTTAATTTGCATATATTTTATAATAATTTTCATGCCATAACAAATATAGCTTTTAATTCAATTCTTGCATTTCTTAGTTTAAATCTCTTGTGAATTTCCAGTGATTGATCGAAGACTCCTCATAAATATTCATAAAATCATACGTTTCAGACGGCAAGCTGTGCTACCTAATAGCTAAAATGGAGAGCTTTATTTGTTTTCTATACCTACATATCCTTTTATTATTTGTATGGCTATACACTAGCGATTTCCCTACGCTTCCCTTGAATACGTCCTTAGATGCAATGAAATTTGTAACATAATATACAGGATGCGTCGCCTTTGATAATTCATAATCAGGTCATAGTCCATCATTAGTTAGTTAATATATCTAATATATTTAAACGAGCAATTCTTGTATATATATACACATATAAATATATATATAATCTGAATCTCGGAAATATATATATATATATATATATATATATATATATATATATATATATATTATCATTAGTGTATGTAGTGGAAATCCAGCTGGTTGCCAATCTAACCCTAGTTGTTCGGTGGTGTACCGGTTGCTCCTAGATTCTTTGATAGCAGAGTGGACCGTTGTTTGGTAGTGTGTTCTGTTTCAGTAGACCGAGGCGTCGTGATTGAGTGCATTAGCGATCTTGCGACGTTTCATTAAAATGGGGGGAGGTTCAGTTGGGTTTTAGTGGGTAGTACTAGTGTGGACTTTTCTAACCGGTAAGTCCCACATAACCACATATATAAAGATGGTGTGTATAAATGAATTTTACTTCATTGAAAAATAAAATAAAAAAGGTCATAGTATGTGTACTAAATTTCATCAAAATCTGTCCAGCAGGTTTGGCGTGAAGAAGTAACATATACACATACACTTAGATTTATAATAGTACAGTGAATTTGCTTGTCTTTAATTTTATTATTAATAGCCTTTTTCAGTCCATAGTTGGCTAACTTCTCTTAGCGTGTTTGACGAAGTGCGATCCAGAGCTTAACGCATCCAGTCTGTGCCAACTTCATTTCTGATTTTATTTCTCAGAGAAATGTCGACCTGCGACCTTTAATTTGTGAACTAGCCTTGATGTGAAAAAGAGCAGTCTGACATATATAGATCCATTATATTTATTTATATTATCCTGAATTTTATTTGTTATTTTTAAAATTTTACGTTTTTAAGGTTCCGTACCTCAAAAGGTAAAAAAGAAACCTTATAAGATCACTCTCTTGCCCATCTGTCCGTCTGTCTGTCCGTGTGTCACCACCTTTTTCTCAGGAACGGGTCGACCTAGCAAATTAAAATTTATACCAGATACTGAGTTTTATAGTCCCTATTAGGTGTATAAAAATCAAGTTCCTGAGTCAACACGATAAAAAGATAAATTTAGATTTTCGCGAATACTTGTAAGTACCAAAATTCTTGTAAGTATCAAAATATCTTAATTTTCAACTTTTTTATTTTTCGGAAATTTCTCTTTACTTGTGCTGTAAGACCTTGCTTTTAATAAATGAATTGAATGAATTTGAAAAAAAAATGAAAACCATGAATTTTACATTATTAAATCAGAATAAAATACGACCTCCAAATTACACAAAAAGGAATGTCAACAAAGCTAGATAGTGGCAAATCTGTTAATGCTTATAATCTTGATGCGTTATCAATGCCTTAGTTAAATGTTAATGGCCTCTTTTGAAGCATCTTCAGGTCTGACAAATGAAAGTGAAATAATTATTTTGTGAAAATTTTTATTCAGCTTAGTTCAGAATTGATCAAAAACTTTGCTCATTAATTTTAAGAAACCAATTTTGAAACTACGTGGTATTTTCATCAAAGAATGTGGACAATTTAATTTGTTTTTTATCCAAGTTTTGTAGGTTTCTGCGAGTTCGCTCGTCCCGCTAAAAAGTTTGTTTTATGAGATTGGCTTGTATAAAAACAGTTTTGCGTATTTAATAATATAATGGGAAACACCTAGTTATTGAGAATGTGATTATCGAATCGTAAGCCAAAACTTTGCGTATTAAAGTTATATTTTTAATTTTCCACTTTGATTTTTAATTTACTCATTTATAGTACGTTTTTATCAACCATTGGGTCACCTAACTCTATATATTAAAAGTACGAAACTAAGTCCATAAAATATATTTAGGGAGAATAATTTGCAACAGACGGACAGACATACAGATAAGCAAGTGAAGCTATACGTAACGCTTTAAACAAATGCCCGTACATCTATTATGTAACTAAAATTAAAAATTATTTAAACAATCCATCGAACTTTATAATATAAATATGTTGAATAAACCTTAATCTCTTATATAATATTCAAATATGTATTGCACCACAATATTGATTTGTTAGCAAACACTAATTTTAAAGTGTACCTTCCATTGTAACATAGTGAAATGATCGTGTGAGTGTGCGTGTGTTTATGTGTCTTTTTCTGTGTGTGTCTGTGTCTTTTTCTGTGTGTGTCTGTGTCTGTGCGTGTGTTTCTGCCTGTGTCTGTGTTTGTGTGTTTATATTTTTGTTTCTATTTCACCCTGCTTGACGGATTTGGATGATATTATCTATGACCCCTTACAACATATAGATACGTACCTACATATACAACGTAATAGCCCCTTCGGCTACTATTTATATTGTTTATATAACTATATGTATTCGAAGTAAAGACATTATAAATATGCCTAACATTCACAGTCTTCATTGATTGAGAAATATTTATTTACTATTGACTCGCTCTCTAGTAAATAAATATTTATAAAAGTAAAATTAATCATAGTAAATAAATATAGCCCTCGCTTCGCTCGAGTTCGTCCTTAGCTTGATTCCCCATACAAACTTTCATCCCCATTTTCACCCCCTTAAGGGATGATTCCGGCATAAAAAGTATCCTATATCCTTCCCAGGGTCTCAAACTATCTTATTACCAAACATCTAAATCGGTTCAGTACATCCAGAGATTACCCCCTACAACGTCACAAACTCACAAATCCACAAACTTTACCTCTTTATGATATTAGTATAGATAAAACTCCCCTAAAAACCCTCAAGCACGAGAAATGTGGGAGTGAGCATCTAGTACTTGAAGTATATTTAAAAAATAAGATGTAAAACCATGTATTGAAGTCATATTCCATGTCTTTAATTAAGTTCCTCCTGCTCTACCATATTATATGAGAAAATGAAATACTAGTTTATTTTTTAAGAATCTAACGTATGTATGTTATTAATTAAAATAACTAAGGAAGCCATAAACGTGTTACGGATTTTAAAAGAAATTTTCTCTGAGACGGATTTATTTTGTTTTTCATACATCGTTTTTTATAATATAAAATTTATGGATTACACTATGAAGAAATACAAACATATTTTTTTGAACTATCTTATTTAAATACCTAAATTAATTTATAATGACAATATTGACGATATGTTAGACTCAGTTTGTAATGACTCTTGATGTGTCAGCGGTCGCGGGTTCGAGTTCCGCTGGCATTCATTTGGGTGACGAGCACGAATGTTTGTACTCCAATCATGGATGCTTAAATTTTTAATATGTATGTATTTAAAGTCATATATGTGTAGTGTATCAGTAATCTGGTATCCATAACGCAGGCTGCGTAGCTTACCATGGAACAATATGGTGCTGTGTGGTAATGGAATAAAAGATATGAAGAGTATTTACATGTATCTATAATAAAAAAAACTAACTGTATCTAACTCAAACTTTGTTTAAAAGTTAGTTGCTCTTTTAAATATAGAGTTAAATTTTATTTAATTAATTAACCTTAGATTTTAAACCGCATATCAGTCAGTATTTTTCAATTCCACACCTTTCCATCAACAAAAAAATCTCGAATAGAGTAATATGCCTTACTCGTTAAAATACTTTTAATTAGGTATCCCTTACCTCTTTTTGGATAATTAACATGTAACTTCTAAGACATATGCTTCAGGTTTTTTTTTCAATTTGTATGAAAAATCTTTAGTAGCGAGCGTTAACTTTAAAGACATTATATCTATTTTTCATAATATACGTGTATTTATATTTTTCTGATAAATGCTGTTTTTAGAAAAAAAAAATAAGAATCGGACAAGTGCAAGTCTGACTCGCACATTGAGGGTTCCGTAGCATGAAAAATTAAAAAAATAGCTTAAAAAACGGTTTTGGATTTACCTTTTACTTGTGCTATAAGACTGCTTCTTGCCAAATTTCATGATTCTAGATCAACCGGAAGTGTCCTATAGGTTTTGTTTCCTTGCTATTGACACACAGAAAGACAGACGGACAACGTGAAGTGATCCTATAAGGGAACGTGAAGTGATCCTATAAGGGAGGAACCCATTTTCCTTTTAAGGTGCGAGACGCTAAAACCCTTGAAAAAAATATACTGTAATTTTTATCTGCACCATTTATTTATTCTAACGGCCATATTTATAGGCCATTAATTTTGTCTGTCGTTATAACAGATTATTACCTCAAGGAGCATTAGGCGTACGTTTATCTAATCACCGGATTCTGTGTCTTAACACATTACAGTGGAAACAGATTGAGCTTACATCACGTCTATAAACTATTTATACCGCGCGAATTTTCATGGATTATTTTTGTTTATGATAAGTAATGAAATTTGTCTATAGAAAATTCTAAAAATAAAAAACCCGACTACATAAAAGCTAACTAAAAAGATGTGAACAAGTTGACGAGGGAACAAAGTATCATGCCGCATGACGTTTTTTTCCTAAATTACTTTTAAACATATAAATTGTATATATATTTTTGTGATTGCCACTTAAAAGCATTTATTTTATACCACAGTCGATTGGTTTCGAAGACGACGAAGTTTTTATTATAAAGATACAAGTTGGCGCCTGAATCCACCATTTTTATTTTTTAACCATTTTTATGCATACATACACATAGATTGATAAACACACTACCTTCCTTCGCGTAGCGCAGTCGGATAAAAAGCTATATTTTTTTCTTTATTAAAAGGACACACTGGTCAAAACAACTTTTTAAAGTATTTCATTGTTAGGGACTTAACGTCCATGGTGCCGACCGATTAATATCTAATGCCCGAACCATAGCTCGTAAGTCGTAATCTATACTAATATTATAAAGAGGTAAAGTTTGTGAGTTTGTGGGTTTGTGAGTTTGTTACGTTGTAGGGGGTAATCTCTGGATCTACTGAACCGATTTTGATGAAATTTAGTAAGAAGATAGTTTGAGACCCTAGAAAGGACATAGGATACTTTTTATTCCGGAAATCATCTCTTAAGGGGGTGAAAATGGGAATGAAAGTTTGTATGGGAAATCAACCTAGGGATGAACCCGAGCGAAGCGAGGGTGAGTCGCTAGTAATACAATAAATTTAGATGAGAATCAAATTACACATCGAATATTCACTGTGTTATTTAGATATACACAGGTAAAAAAAATACTAATAAAAATAATAAATAATAAAAATGTGGATCAGACTCACACAGAATTGTATTCAAATAAAAGATTAGTTTATTCGAGAAGAGAGAGAGAGAGAGAGAGAGAGAGAGAGAGAATTATTCAGAATTAATTCAAAATAATGAAAACAAATTAATATTTTCGATAAAATTTGAAGAGTGGAGATAGCTTATATCTTAAATTAACACAAACATGAACCGCGGACTAAGACCCGTACAAATAAATATAAATACTGTCAATTAAGAATATTCATTTAATCTGACACTAAATTTGACAGTTTGATGAAAATTAATTCTAAACATACAAATTAACAACAATATCAACATTTTATTCACTTCATAAACATTTATTTACAGCCTTTTTCGTTTACGAAATCTCAAAGGAAATTTAATTCCATTGTAAAGTTTGTTTTATGGATGGAGTTATTGTTGCCGTGATTTCAATATTGCTGAAGCCTTACTTTATGTATAGTACTGGTGGTCCACCCCCGCTTTACTCTGAATACACTAAAAGTATCCTATCTCACTAACCTGACTATACAGTATCTTCAAGTTCTGTGTCCATCTAATTTTATATGATGCTCATGTAGGATAAGTACATACATAATTAATATAATATCCATCTGACAATCTCACTGAGACTAGTCATCTTCGTGGGTGATTTTATAGTGAACTAGCGACTACCTTCTTTGCTCGGGTTCATCCCTAGCTTGCTCCCCAATATAAATTTTCATTCCTATTTTCACCCGTTTAAGAAATGATTTCCGGGACAAAAAGTATCCTATGTCCTTCCCAGAGTCTCAAACTGTTTTCTTACCAAATTTCATCTAAATCGGGTCAGTAGATCCAGATATTACCCCCTAAACCTCACAAACTCACAAACGCACAATCTTTACCTCTTTATAATATTAGTATAGATAAATTTATGCGCAGATAAAAATTCACTCTCTATTCCTTTCACTCTCAATTTCCAAAGGGACGTTACTTGACACTACTAGTAAAAGTTAGGCGCAGGACCGACGGCTTTACGTGTTCTCCGAGGCACGGGGTGTAAGTTGTAACACAGGCCACTGCCAGCTTTCCGACTTTAGGTTGTTATTGAGAATTTCTTAACAGAAAAAAACAATAGCTATAATTAGTTTACCGGGACTCGAACCTAGGATCTCCGAATCTGCTGCCATACAAGCTAACCACTAGACCATCGAGACAATCATGATGAATAATATTATAAGAATATTAAAATTTTGACTGTATTTCATACATTTTATAATAATAAAAACAATTTGCGTGTTATGTGTATGAAACTACTTGTAAATAGATTTTATGTTTCCTTTATGACAATGCCGGTATTAGAGCTACTGTATAGCACAGAGTAATAAAATGGCTTTATATTTCCTGGCAGGTGTTATTCAGAGGTAAAATTAAGACATCGATTTTCGCTTTGAATCCATAAATCTCACAATTATAAAAAAAATAATAATTTTGTAACCCTTCACATTAAAAAAACATTTTCACCTATAACAAAAGTGTTCTGTTATTGAAATGTGCGGCTTTGCATTTAGTACGTAATGACAAAATTAATTGAAAAAAAAAGAAAAGCAGTTTTAATATCCATCTAGTTGTTAAAAGAGCACGTGCAAGCTATATTCAGAAAAATAATTATCAAGTTTTTATGTAGAGTAAAACACCCACTGGAAATGTCACTTTTGTTTTTTTTTAAATATCTACGTTAATATAGTTTACTTACGTTTTAAAATGTATAGAATATGATATTTTCATCTCTCAAACAGTACAATCTATACATATAATAAAATTGTAACTAAGCCGAATCTGTACATTAAATATTTTTTTTGGAAAATCTTATTGAAATAAATATTATTATCGATACAGAGGCCGAATCTATAGTTTTTAGAATTTTTGTTTGTCTGTCTATCTGTCTGTTACCGCATCACAAAAAAACCACTGGAGGGATTTTGATGAAACTTGGTATGGTGATAGCTGGTTATCCGGGTCTACATATAGGATACTTTTTACCGCTTGAAAATGTCTCATTTCTGAGAAGAAATACAAAAACTGCAATGTAAGAGTATACTAATATGTAAAACCTAAGAGTTTGGTTATTGGTCATCTGAACATGGGCGGAGCCGCGGGCAATGCTAGTTTGATATATTTCGCTATACATGCTTAATAGTCGAGTGCAATTAGGTTTATACCTCGGAACCCAGTAATAATGAATGGATTTGGCTGAATTTGGATTTTTTGAATTTCTTATACTTAAAACTGAAAAGTTTACTTTTAGAAATCTTCAGCTAATGTTTATTTTTCTTAAGGGGTGTCCCATGAAAATGATGCTATTTCTAGTGTAGTACATTTCTTTTACAGCTATATTTATTTTTTCTTGCGATGATAACTCAGTTTCTATTTAAAATATCGTGACTTACCGTTGCTTCGTTCGGGTGCGATTCTAGGTTCATTATAGATATGAGTAGTTATTGCGAGTGTATCTTAGGAGAAAGACTTGTGCTATTGCAGATTTTTCTGTAGGCCTTTTTAAGACCTAAAATTTTCTAGTACATTTTGTAGTATCTCTTACGGTTTAGCCAGCGTAAAACATGAAAATTTTTAAGGATTCTCTCGTGGGAATGAAAGTTATAGGTTATCACTACACAAAATTTAGTTTAAATCGAACCGCTAAGTTACTGTCTTAATATATGTATAGATAAAAGTAGGCATTGCAAGTGTACCTTAGGCGAGAGACATATGCCATTTTAGAGGATTAGAGAGTATAGGAAAGTGTAGTAGTGAGGAGAAAATTTTACGTCTTTTTAAGATCTACAATTTTCTAGTACATTGTTTTGGTATATTTTTAAGGTTAAGCCGGCGTTGGTCAAATAATTATAAAAAGTTTTATAAAAGAAATCTTTTAAAAAACTTTTTATAATTAATTAAAAGTAAATAAAATAAATTTATTATTTTCTTAAAATAAACAGGTACTGAAAAATTCCGTTAATAGTATTTTTTGTAGAGATTTTTTGAAACTCTTCTTTTAATTTACGGATTTCCAAAACAGCGGTAATTTTTAACGGGTAAATTTTTTAGTTTATGGTTTAATACCATACCCCAAAGAAAAAAAAATCATTCAAACCATTCACTTAAACTGGGTTCCGTCATTTCTCATTTATAATGACTAATTGCACTCGACTGTAAGACGTTTAAACTAGTAATCGCTCAGTAGTCGGATCATAACCATCTTTTACTGATAACACTAATTTTCGTCAATATCTACTAAACAAAAAAAAGGACAACCAGCTGACATACAGAGGAGAAAAAGGTACTCAACTTTTTTTCTTTGCCTATTTACATATAGTGTAAGAATATGGCAACATTCAAGTTGGTATGGTAGGTAAATGGTAAAATTATGTCAGCTCATTTTGTCGCCCTTTTCACAATAATACTTCATTAGGCATCAACAGTGATCTGAAAAAGTCCAAGTAGATGTCTCGACAACCCAGAATAGGTGTTACTGCCAAAAAATGACGTGATACCCCAAATGATATGGGAAAAGGCTAGGCAAAGAGGTATTTTGGTAGACACTAGTTAATTACTGTACGTTCAGTGAGACCTCTTTTATATTTTACTTTATACTTTTTTATTAAAATTTAAAGTGCCTTGTTATAAATATAATTAAATATTTAAATTAAAAAAAATATATTGTTTTTTTATTTTAATAAAATAAAGGCAATACAGGACATTTTTATAATAAAGGCAATACAGGAGAAGTTAATTAACTGCGATTAGTATTTTTTTTTAATAAATATGCTATGGAGTTATTCCATGTTAATTTCATGGCAAAAATTCATTTCTATTGGTGTATTATTCCTATTCTTAAAGTGAAAGGTAAAAATAATTATGATGGCGGTGTACTTTTTTAATTAAAAAATAATTATTTTTAATGATCTTTCTAAGATCGTATCATAAAATTGTTTACTTAAAAATTAGACGCAAATTAAGAAATATTAATAAATTCAATAGCCAACTTTAAGGAAAAATTGTAAATATTTTACTTGGACTTCTTCTATGATCCAGTTTTGAGAGATTTAGATAGAAGTAATGTATATGATTAAACAAGTTTTGGTCCGTTTTATTCTTTATCTTCTGTTATAATATAATTAATCCCATCAATATTATAAAAAGTATGGATGGATGGATGTTTGTAACTTAATCACGCTAGAACGGCTGAACAGATCTGGATAAAATTTGGCACGTAGCACATAAGTTAAATACTTTTTATCTCGGGAAAATGTACAGTTCCCGTGGGTTATTCATACTTTCTGTCAAAGCGTACCTAGAGATGAACCTGAGCGAAGCGAGGGTGAGTCGATAGTATATAATATTTATTACCGGTATCTATTAATTACTTTATCATATCCAAGAGCTTAACAAGAGCTATATTATTTCTATAGATAAATGTAGGAACTTAGACATGCAGGTTTCATCACGATGTTTTCCTTCACCGTAAGACAAGCGGTAATCATGTTGAAAATGATTCGAATATGAAAATATCAGAGATGCGTGATGATGTGAGATCCGAGATATGAACCCGCTTCACTCGGTTATGCAAGCGAGCGCGTTATCACTGGGCTATCACTGCCTAAGTAAGTTTTCGAAAGACATGTGAAGTCCGCCAATCCGCACTTGGCCAGCGTGGTGGACTATGGCCTGATTCCCCTAGTATTCAAGGGAGGCCCGTGCCCAGCAGTGGGACGTCAAAAAAGGCTGGATATAATGTAGGAACTTTAACTAAACATTTAAAAGAATACGTTTTTTTCTGGAATATAATATAAAGTGTAATCAGAATATACAGCATGTAACAGATACATTTATGATTATTGTCATATAAAAAAATCTTAATAACGTGGAACAAAAAGGCTCTGCTATTTTTTTATTATATTTATATGTATGAACAATGTACAATGAAAATGTACAATCTAAATTGATGAAATTCAAGACAATCTACGCGAAACAAGGATCATCTAATGACTGGCTTGATGACTGTGTAATAGCGTTCCTCATTGTTTATTTAAAGTTAGCATCATATTAAATGATTTTTAAACAATATTCCATTTATTTTAAACCACTTTTAACATTGAACGTGATTATTTTAAACCGCGAAGGTCAGATCGGTAATTACATATATATGTATGTATGTATACACTATACATCCATTTAGATACTATCAGTTTTATTTATTACTTGCTAAACGCCTAGTTTCTTAGTGGAAATAATGTAAGTTTTATAATGAAGCAAATATCACTAATATTTTAAAGATGAATGTTTATTAGTCAGTATGTTTGTTCTTTATTTCTTTACGTTGAAAATTTTCAACAGATTTAAGTAATTTTTAAAAAGATAGCTCAGCTATTAAGTATGGACGCTGCGGTTAAGTACTAGTTCTATTTTACATTTTTATTTTATTATAAAAGGTAGGTTTATACAAACTTTTATCGCCTATTTTACCCCCTTATGGTATAAATTAAAAAAAATGCAAAAACACATATTTATTTAATTATATTGAAGGGCATTGATACCAAGTTTCGAGTAATTCTGATTTCTGATCATAAATATTGTTTTAGGTTGTATTATAACGTGTTTTTCCGTGGGAATGAGATAATCTCTCGCAGTAAAAAGTAGCCTATGTTACTCTCCAGCCCTCCAAAAATCTCCACACAAAAAAATAGGCCAATCCGTCACTCCGTTTCGACGTGAAAGAAGGACAAACAACAAACACAATTATAATATTAGTATGGATAACACTAGCAACTTACCTCCGCTTCGCTTGGGTGAATCCCTAGGTATATAAACTAGTTATTTTGAGTGTACCTACCTTAGGAGATAAACACATGGTACGCTGACTGTTTTCTGATTTTTGTAGGCCGTTTTTAAACGTACAATTTTTAAATACATTGTTTTATTGTTATGATGTAAATGTAAAGGTTTAGCCAGCATTGACCATGTAATCGTACGAAGACAGTTTTTACGACAAAACACCTTCTAGGCTCAGTCATTTTGTTCAAAATATTTACAAATTATACATACAAACCTTCCTCGTTTATCGCTATATCTATTAGTGAAAACCGTAACAAAATCTGGCGGGCTTAGAAGAAGTAAGCGGAGAAACAGACAGACAGATAGTGCCTTTTTTCATATGATGTATAGATTTTTGTGTTATTTCTTTGTTCTTGACGATAAAAACCTTTATGAAAATGCCAGGGCATTCTAGGAGCTTCTAACGTGATTTTAACGACTTTTATCAATCGGTATCAGTTGATTTTAGTTACCCGTAGACAACTTAATATATCCCACGAAACGGAAACACTTACTTGTAATGCAACTCAGCCGTCACCCATCAAGTATATGCCGCTAGCTAAGTTGCTTAACTCTGGATATCTATTACAAGCCCGCATTCAAAGTCTTGAACACTTATTAGATTTTCTGAAGTTAAAGCTTTTGTTCCCCTTTTACAGCATATTCAACGTGATTATTTGCTAACATTTTGTATATACAGTGTACTTACTATAATACATAAGTTTAATTTGACCTTAGAAGTATGTCTTACATGACAAATTAAGAATTTCAGATATTTTAAATAAAACTATCTTTTTTGGATTTTTTCGTGAATTTATTTTGATTGTGGCTTAAATAATGAATATTTTATTATTTTTTCTTTATAGTTCTAAATATAATAATGGCAACACTAAATATAGATTACTAATTAATATTTCTAAAATTGTAATAATTATAATAATACCAGCAAAAATTAAATAATTAATATTCCATATTCAATTATAAAACTAATTACAAGTATAAAAATGTTTAAAGTTAAAAAAAATATTGTGAGGTAATTGGTGCAATTTTCATTTTATTATTTGTGGGTAGGCTGTCTGTAACAACTATATCTTCGAGACATGTAACACCTCAGTCTCTCCCGTGACCATGATGCTGTAAAGCATTCGAAACGTCGGGAACCAAAAATCCAAATAAATCCGCGAAAAAATCCAAAAAGATAGTTTTATTTAAAATGTCAAATATTCGCGTAAATTATAATTATTAATTTCTTCAGAAGTATTCTACTACATATGCGTATTATGTAAGCGTATATATATGCGTACTATACGAGTATTAGCTTCAAAAGAAAAGAATGTTTCGATCGTCGTTATTAACCTACCCCCACCCCCCATTTTTTACTCGCGATTTTAGTATTTTCTTATGAACAATATTATTTATGAATTTATAAATATATTTAACTATATTTAACAATATTATTTATGAGTCGCTGCATAACATAAAGCCAAAGAGTTTTTTTGCAGAATGAACGCAGGCGTAGCCGCGGGTTCCGCTGTAGTCAATATAATCTAATACTGGACAAGATAATGATATCTACATGTCTGACAGATGCTAACTAGTTGGATTAGTAGTAAGCAAATTTAGTCAGTTTGTGGTCTACAGCTTTAACCCCGATCACATTGACGGGAGAATATGGTGAGCAGTGAAGAAAAGTATATAAAGAAAATAAGATGAATGCTGGTGAGGTCTTAATAAATAACTCTACCGAAATCGAAACTGAAGTCGCATTGTAAGCGCATTACTCTGCTAAGCGCGACAAGTTTCTATTGCATTTTTAGACTTTTAAATTATTCCACACGACTTAAAATTTAACTATTTCTTATTTGTATTAACAGCGAAATAATGATGCTTAATAATATATTAAGTATAAACCAATATATTAATATTTTTGTTGTCTTTGTAGGCGACAAAAATTTTGTTCTAACGCTGCAATATCAATGCCAGCTTAACCCACTGATAAAATATTGACCTTTTGAGTGAATGTGTAATTATTAAAAAATCTTACAGTATAATGTTAACAAAAAGTACATATTACTGGTAAGAATAAGCGAAAGTTTCAAATACGTAGTATAGTACCTCTATATAATATCCTTCATACACAAACAAACAAAAAAAAATAAGTTTAATAAATAAATTATACTATTGTATTATATTGTGTTCACCCCTTTTTAACGTCCCATTGCTGGGCACCTCCCTTCAATACGAGGGGAATCAGTCAGTCAAAGTCCACCACGCTGGCCAACAGCGCTGGATTTACACTAGGGGCTTCGGGGCTATTGTCCAGTGCGGCAAATTTTCAGGGACAGCAAAATTCGAAGGATAAATAAAAAAAAAATTCGCGTTATCGATTTTTCTTATTTTCCAAAAAATGAATAATTAAAAAAGTTAACTATTTTTTGCATTTATCAAAAATTAATAAAAACTTTAAAAAAACTGACATCTAGGCAATAAAATGTAAAAAATAACTAAACGGTGTTTTTTTAGAATAGATACCTAATCAGATATTTTCGAATTCGATGCCAGCCGGTGCAAAGCAAATCTAATCTATTTCGCAAAAAAAAAAAAATGCACTACAAATTGATTTATAATATTTTAACTATAATTAGAGTTCATACCTAATCATATTTATCTATTAGATATTCATATCTTAAAATATTTTCGGCTGGCACCAACACCGTTTACTAAGTTCCATATGAGAAACAAAAAAGCCTTATAAAGTATTATATTAAGTATTATAAGGCTTTATTACTTATAAAGTATTATAAGGCTTTTTATCGTGAAGCGTTGAGAAAATATATAAAACAACCCTAACAGTATTAAGCAATGAATAAAAATTAATCTAATTGTGAGTTACGGTCGCGCTAGGTGTTCTAACCGTTCACAATTGATATTTAAAGATCTGAGCATAAAATAAACATTTTCATTTGAAACTCATTTCTAGGTATTGCATAAAGTCGAAAATTTTCTTTTATGGCAGTTTGTACGCGGGAGAAGCCACAGGTATTACTAGTGCTTAAATATATTAGAAATTAAACTAAGTAGATGAATATTTAGAAACCAAAACCTTGGAAAGGCAAGGAGATGACTGGCTTCTAAATGCTATAAAGGTAGTGGTAGCCCAGTTGTAACGCGCTCGCTTGGGAAACCGAGTGTTATGGGTTCAAATCCGGGTTCTCGCACCTCTGATATTTTCATGTGCGATGAACAACTTGATTACCACTTCTCTTATAGCGAAGGAAAACATCGTAAAACCTGAGAGTACATAGAAATTTTTCGAAAGACAATTATTGTGAAGTCCGCCAACCCGCAATTATCCAGCGTGTATTGAAGGAAGGCCCGTGGAAGATTCTCTAGTATTGAAGGAAGGCCCGTGCTCAGCAGTGGGAATTTAAAAAGGGCTGAATATAAGAAAATTACTAAAACCTGTACACAACTCGTAAAAATATAATTTCTTGTTAAAACCGTTCACATAGAATACATAAGATAAGGTGGGTCTAAAATTTTAGTTGTCAACCAATTTTTTATAGATTTTTTTCAGCAGATATACTACACGGACAGTCATTATCATTTTCAATAGTAATCCTGTGCATTTAGTAGAGAGCTTCGCTTCCATACAAATAATTGATATCGTTTTCCTTTATTACTACATTTTCCTTATCGAGGAAATTGCAACGTAATGTGTTATAGCATATAATAATAAGGGGAAAGTAAATTGTTCTAGCAAAATGAATTTCGGATCATAATGTTTCGGTCATTTATCATACGAATGTTATTTTCTATTATAATATACATTACTCTTTACATATACATATGTATGTATGTGTACATATATATATACACACATATATGTAAAGAGTATATATATATATATATATATATATATATATATATATATATATAAATATTCATTTCAAGTAGAATAACTAAGTGGTGTTTTGTTTAAATCGGAAGGTGTGTCTTGTAGTAGCACCACCTTACATATGGTATCATATTTCATTGCTTTGTATGTCTTTTGTGTTAACATTAATAGCTTTTTTATTTTAACTGAATATAGGTAAAATTAATTATGGTAACATAAGGTTTATTTAATGAAAATAATCTATACGCGTAATAAAATTCTAACGTAGTCGAATCTGTACATTAAATATTTTTTTCTGTCTGCCTGTCTGTCTGGGAAAGCATCACGCGAAAATCACTGGACAGATTTTGATGAAATTTGGTATGATAATAGCTGGTTATCCGAGTCAACATATAGGATACTTTTTACTGTGGTAAAATATCTCATCTCTGAGAAATCTATACTAAGCAATAAAACTTAACTAGGGATGAACCCGAGCGGAGCGAGGGTGAGTCGCTAGTAAGAAATAAAATTTTATTATAAATGACTTGTTAGACGTAATTTTTTTTATTATTATAATATTCCACATAGTAGAATATAAATATGTATATATAACTTTATTGTAAACAGTAATAATAATTATTAGGTTCTTCGAAATCATAACGGATATAAATCTAAAAATTACTTACCTTTAGAAAAATGGGCTAAAGTGGAAAACCAACGAAATGAAGCTTTACTAATCTAAGTCTATTCACTCAAAAACTTTTGAAAGTCGCTTAAAAGTTCTGTAACCCACAGCTGGAATAATATTTAATTCTCAATGAGTTTGAACACAAGAGGAAATGTCTTTTTTTAAATCACAAATTAAATTATTTAAGTTTCCTAAGTTGCAAAAAGTTCGAATACTTTCATAGTCTTATTACGGTACGGACGTGTTAACTCCACGGACTCTATATACAAACTGATAGCGCTCCACTCTCGACAGTCAAAAATAGGAATTGCTCCGACATTTCATAAGTTGATGTAATATTTTTCCTGTAAATAAAATATGTAAGTATAATACTTTTGTAGTTTTTTAATGTGTTTAAATGAATAGTTTACTCCCATCTAATTTTATTTAGATTTTCGCTGATTTTTTGTATATTTTCTAATATTATTATAGTAAAAATTAAATACAAACAATTCTAGTGCTAGTTATAGCGAAAGAACTTATTGGTTTAACCAAAAATTAAAAAAAATCAATACTCGTACACTATTATTCAAAAACCTTTGTTTTGTCAAACCGCTTTAACTAAAAAACTCCAAAATTTGAGTCAAAAAATATCTTAATTTTGAAATTCAATCAAATGAAAGAAATTAAAGCAGCCTGGCGAAACTACAGCGGTCAACTTCTTGTTCAGATACAGGTGCATTCCCATATCCTTGCTTTTACCCACTACCCAATACACATTGATGTAGATCATGACTACATATTATAAATTAAAAACCCCTGCCACGTCTGTCTGTCTGAACGCGATAAACTCAAAAACTACCAAACGGATTTTCGTATGGTTTTCACTAACAGATGGAGTGATTCATGACGAAGGTTTAGGTGAATAATTCATTACGGTTTTGTGTGAATCGACTGAAATATGACGATGATTGTTGAAGATATTGGAAAAAATCATGCCGACAGGGAGCATTATCTATTGACAACCGCCGCGTAAAGTATAACATTTTATAGAATCTTGTATGTAATAGTAGATTTTGAATCAGAATCATTGAAGATTATTAATACGATCAAAAATCGTGTAATATTTTCGTTATCGTTTTATGTTGAGGGCAAAGAAATATTAATATTTTCCTCCTGACAGATGAAAGGCAGACGAAGTAAGCATGTATATGTATAGAAATTTCTCTTAAATGTTATTGTAGTCATTGCGCAAGGAAATCTTTCTTTTTCTTTGATTCTCAGTTATATTAATTAATTTTTAAAATTACAAGTATACATTTTAATAAGCATAAATATACTATATATACATATTGCAATGAATAGATTATAATTAAGTTATTATCTAAATGTACTTGTTATTAAGTATTATTTTTTAATTAGATTACCATTAAATATAAGTCGTACAAAATTGTTATTTGCATGCCCCAAGATTTCTTTCAACCCTCTCGTAAACACATAAGTAAAAAACTCCTTTTATTGACGTTCAACGTTATTGCCGATATTTTAGCGTGAAATTAGTTTGGAAACAACTTTTTTATCTCAGAAGTTGGTCGTAAGCACAGCTATAGTAAATGTGTTTTGTACCAGCCAAAACCAACGTTTGAATCTGGGATTCGGTAGTAATTAATGCAACAGTTTAGCGTTTAGTATAGGTTTCTCAGAGATGAGATATTTTCCCGCAGTAAAAAGTATCCTATATGTCGACCCGGATAACCAGCTTACTTAGGTAGCTAACTTTACGAAATAAAATTAAAATAAGAATGTTGTTTCAATTGACGAAGATATCATAAAAGTATCCGAATTTAATACTACCTTGTTTTAAAAATCAGTTCAAAATATTACTATCGTGTATAAACAGTAAAAATAAATGAGAAAAAATGTTAAGAAATTGCATAAACAGGGTAAATAACGCGTACCGTCTTCTTACTCATAATGAGTTATTTGTATACTAATGTTATTTTGTGACGTAAATCCGTCTTGTAATGGGCGTGTATTCAGATGTACCTGACGCCTACATTTTCGTTTGTTTACAGCCTACTTGATATGGAATATATGTGTGTCGACCTTACTTTGTACATAAGTTTGACTTTATTTTATAATGTAGAAAGAGAGAAAACTTGAGTTTTTTTTATCGATTTCTAAAAGTATTTAAATAATTATATTTAAAAAAGCCTTGGAGATTTTATAAATATAGCAGAGATACTTGTAGCTTAAGGAATTTGATAATTGTAGCAGAGGTATACATATTTTCAATCCATGAGAGTATAAACGTAATGCGGAAATCGAACCCACAATCATCAGCCAATTAAGGAATGCCAGTAAAAGACACGCTAAAGGATATTGAATGTTACATAATTTTATATACATATACAAAGGATAGCCCCGTGACTAGACTTGTATTTTTTTCTATTTTAATCTTAAATCACAAAAGATGTTCTCTGTCTTATAATTTATCTAAGTTGTATTTTGATAATATTTTGTTTTAGATTTACGCGAATATTTAACTTTTTAATTAATAAAAATCCGAAAAGATAGTTTTATTTAAATTACTAGCATTGCCCGCGGCTCCGTCCGCGTTCAGATGACTAAAGACCAAATTCTTAGGTTTTACATATTAGTATACTCTTACAATGCAGTTTTTGTATTTTTTCTCAGAAATGAGATATTTTCCCGCGATAAAAAGTATCCTATATGTTAACCCGGATAACCAGCTATCACCATACCAAATTTCATCAAAATCCCTCCAGTGGTTTTTATGTGATGCGGTAACAGACAGACAGACAAAAATTCTAAAAACTATAGATTCGGCCTCTGTATCGATAATAATGTCTATTTCAATAAGATTTTCCAAAAAATATTTAATGTACAGATTCGGCTTAGTTACAATTTTATTATATATATATATATATATATATATATATATATATATATATATATATATAGGTATTTTTGGTTCTTTTTAATAAACAATTTTAAATAGAAGGAATGTATGATTATTGAGAGTATATCTTTCCCGACCGTGAAACGATGTTACCGATATATAAATAGACAAAACAATTCAGTGCCTTTTCTCCTGAGTTCTATCTGTTTATTTCCTATGTGTGTCATCCGATTTTCTTTTTTTTTTATTGGTAACATTGATAACATTTTTTTAATTGGTCTTAAATTTAATAAATTGGAATAATTAAATTTAAAATGATTTTAGAATACTATTACAAAAAATTCTTTTGAATACCATAGTGCCGTTCTACTCCTGTACAGTATATAATATAGCAATACAGATTTCATAAAATAAAAACAATTACAAATTAAAAAATATATATTTGATTCACAACTTTGATTTCGTTTTAGTTTTGCTGTAATAAACAATATGTATCTATTCCAGTCATATAAATAATCTATTGTTTTATTTAGATTACGTAAAATTTTTGCGTTATGTTTGAACGTGCTCATCTCTAAACCTACAGTCAGATTTGAAAAATTCTTCATGCATTTTATAGCCTACTTATCCTAACGTGTTAAAGGCTATCTAACAGCATGCTACGACTTAGAAGCGGGGCTAATTTAGATCAATAGCTTTCGTGCAATACTGCGTATAAAAGATAATCTATAATACTATCTATACTAATATTATAAAGAGGTAAAGTTTGTGAGTTTGTGACGTTGTAGGGGGTAATCTCTTGTAAGAAGATAATTTGAGACCCTGGGAAGGACATAGGATACTTTTTATCCCAGAAATAATCCCTTATGGGAGTGAAAATGGGGATGAAACTTTGTATAGGGAATTAAAATAAAAGAGTTATTTAAAGAGTTGATATGACGATAAAATTGAAAAAACTGGCACAAGCGGCAAAGTTAAACTTAGATGATGGATTGTTGTGTTTGCTTCCAGCGTTTTTTCACGCATTTTTTCGAGTCATATTTAAAATGAACAGGACACCGCGTAGCTTACTTACTGAGATGTGAATTGTAGAATTGAGTTGACTATGCAAATTCTTTTTAAAATATTACCATTTTAAATGCATTTATTTTAACTAAAGTTTGACTCGGCTCTGCCAAAGTAATTTATTTATCTACGAGCATTTTCATTTCCTCTGCATGCGTAGTTCAATTGTGTATTATATTAAATCTTTAAAAATGTGTTTCTCTTATATAAAAGCAATCTCTTATATATAGACACAAATATTATGTATTACTGTAAAGTTTTATCAAAGTCTATTAAGTAGTTTTTGCGTGAAAGAGTAACAAACATCCATTTATCTATCCATCCCCACAGTTTTACGCGTTTATAATATAAGTCGGATTAGTATTATATGCAGAAAGAATCTATTTTGAGCTAGTACTTTAAGAGATCAGCGCATTCAAACAAACAGAGTCAACAATTTTTAAAAAATTACCACGTTTTATGTAACTACCGTTGTACGTCTAGTACGTACGCTATACTTAACGTCTATATGTTGAGGGCGTTATGTTTGGAATAGACTTTTCAAACATTTTCTGGCAGCTATGAAGATTTTTCCCGTATACATACGAGTATATTCTTCATGTAATACCATCAATGATGGAGTCGGAGTGAGACCTCGCACACTTTTCAATTATATGAAATTTTAATATAGTATAAAATTCCCGTGTCACGATGTAGGTCCGGGTCGAACTCCGAAACTACTTATCTGATCTTAACGTAATTTTTTCAGAATGTGTAATTTGTTCCAATTTAAAAGATAGGATAGTTTTTATCCCGATTATTTCATTTTTTTATTGCAAAATTAACGATTTTCATATGTGTCCACAGCAATGGGTCCGCTAGTTAGCTTATAAATAAACATAGAATAAGTGTGTATTTAAAAAATTTGTACTGTACATTATTCATTGCTACATTTCAAACGATTATCTTAGATCTTCCATAACAATCCCACTAAAAAACCTCTTAACCCGCTTAAACTAACTAAAACCTCTTAATAAAGACCGGGTTGAGGATTTTGTTTGGTATAAATGCGCACAGGGATCATGTATAGTTTTTTATTTTCTTTATATCTGACATAACTACGAAATGAAAATAGAAACGAAAATATTATTACTATTTTTTAGCTTTATTTCTCGGTGGATAAAAGTGTTATTAAAATTAGCTGAGTTATCAAATTGTCTTATAAAATTGCCTCTTTTTAACCGACTTCCAAAAAGGAGGAGATTCTCAATTCGTCGGAATCTTTTTTTTATGTATGTTCACCGATTACTTGAAGAAGCTAATAACATGTTATTAAAAAACTATCTTCTTACAAATTACCTACCTGCTTATTACGTCTATACTTAAAATGGAAAAATAAAAACTTAAAAAAGCCGACTTCCAGGCACTAAACTTCGATTGGATATTACCCAATCGAAGTCGGTGCCAGCCCACAATATTTTAAGACACCTATGAATTACTAATAGGTAAATAAATAAATAAATATATATATATACATAGTCTGGCCATAAATACTGTTACAATTAAAAATAAATAAAATATTACATTTGAATTTGGAATCTGTCATTTTTATATGATTGTTCATTGTGTTTACTCATTTTCGCGTCAATCAATTGTAAAATATTTAGTGATATGAAAATGGAGTGGGGTGATAAAGAGAACCGAATCGCTGTGATTGCATTACACAAAGTAGGTATGGAGCCAAATACAACTTTTAAAAACTCCATAAGCTTGGTATTAGTCAAATGTTTATATACCGGGCTATTGATAGGTACAATGAAACCTCCTCTGTTTGTGACAGAAAAAGATCTGACCGTCCACTTAGTGTTGGTACGAAAAAGGCGATCAAAGCAGTAAGGGAAAGAATTCGAAGAAATCCAGTCCGAAAGCAAAAGATTGGCACAAGTTTAGAACCTACCTTAGGGACCCGGCCTCTGGTGGAGTGGGTGGTATTTCTGGATAGGGGACGTGATAGGGAGTCCAAATGTTTTATTAAATATTTTAAGAAAACAAAAGAGTCAAAAGTTATTGAGACTTGAAGTTACAACATTTCCATACATTTTCATATATTTCTTTACCGCCATTCGGAGTGGGTGGTATTTTTAGATAGGGGAGGTGACAGAGAGTCAAAATATATTAAAAATATTTGGAGGAAACGTACGAGTAAAAAGTTATTGAGACTTAAAGTTATAACATATATAACACATTTCCATACATTTCTTTACCTAAATAAGTGATTACAACAGATAAACATACCTTTAACGAATAGTACGCATCCTTTTTTATGTAAAATACATATTTTTACAACAATTAATGCTTTATTGTATTTAATATTTTAATAATTTCACAACAACACAAACAAAATGATCTTACATTTTGACAAAAGCAAAACTGTCACTTTGTTTTATATTACCGCTTAAATGACAACAGATTATATTTGATTATTTTTGCTATTTCTGTTGGTAATATTAATAAATAAATAGAAAAATATTATTTTCACTTCATAAATACATTTATGACTTTTTATCTGATTTATGTAAAGTATATTGTTTTAAAATTGTACATTTAGTAAAAAAAATCATTTTTTTATCTGTGAATATTTTTCAATTTTTAAAATCTAAATTTATTATTTACTTTTGGTTTTTATTTTGCGACATCGTGGTTAGTTTAAGACATAGGTTATTTATTTATTATTCGTCATATCTTGGTTAGGTTAGGTTAGAACAGTTCCCCCCCAACGTGCGTTCACCTTGTCGTGGTGGGGGGGCTCAGTAGTGCCCGGCAATCCAACCGGGCGCGAAGCTAAGAAACGCACAGGGAGGTTGCCCACTTCGGTGGGCGGTGGGAGGTGGCCCTCTTCGGGGGGCGGTGTACCATGCGAATTGCTCCTGGTACTTCTCTGATAGCAGAGTGGACTGTGGAGCAACCCCATGGTTGTGGTGGTCTGCTTCGGCAGACCTGCCGTCGGAGCGTCGTAGTTGAATGCGTAAGCGATCCTGCGACGCCCCATCAAGACGGGGGAAGGTTTTGTTGGGTTTTAGTGGGTAGTACTGGCTGTATTACGCCGGTGAGTCCCACACGTCGTGCGTAAATGCATTTCCCAACGTTAAAAAAAAAAGGTTAGAACAGTTAAGATTATTTATTTATTATTCGTCATATCTTGGTTAGGTTAGGTTAGAACAGTTACCACGACGCACGAGCCGAGCGAGCGAAGCGAGCGTGCCGCGGTAGCGGCCGGCGAGTGCCATAAATGACTAGAAAACTAGAAAATTCAAATTTCACGCAAAGTACAAATAAAGACAATCATCTGGAGATCATTTTGACAATTGAAAGTGACGTTTTGACATTTCCAAGTGTCTAAATTGAAGTAATGTCAAAATAATGTATGGAAATGTTGTAACTTTAAGTCTCAATAACTTTTGACTCTTTTGTTTTCTTAAAATATTTAATAAAACATTTGGACTCCCTATCACGTCCCCTATCCAGAAATACCATACTCCGCCAAGGGCCGAGTCCCCAAAACTAAACTGCAGCCAAAAGAATTTATCTCGGGAGATAAAGATAGCACCTAGAACCTATATATAAATATACCTATACTACTATATAAATTCGAAAGTATGAATGGATAGATGTTTGTTACCCAATCACGCCAGAACGACTGAACTGAGCTGAATATTTGGCACAGAGATGGAATAAGAGCTGGAATAGCATATAGATTACTTCTTATCATGGAAAAATATATGGTTCCCGTGGGATATATTTGCCGCTACTATTTAATATTTAATATAATGGTTGGATATAAGGTCAAAATTCGCGGATTAACTTAATACGCAATCAAGCGGTGTTCGTGGGTGGTCTTTTTAGATCTCATAACACTTATCCCAGTAGAAATTCTTCTTATTACACGTTGAGCCATCAAACACGCTTCGAGGCTTAGTTTAAAACTTTGTATAGGTTTCCTCGTAATCAAAAGCGGATTATTCTTAAGCAGAAATAGTCCTTGTTTTTGACCTATAATAACTATGTACATACATATGTACATATTATTTAATACTGTTACATAAATTTCAATGCTTTTTATTGATTTTATACCTGATTTGTGACTTTTTTAAGAAATAAGTATCAGTGATTTCATATATTTTGCATAGTTCGTTATTTATACTATATCTTTGCTAAAATTACGTCGATTTGTTGTTTCTTTGCTGCGAAAAAGAGAAACAAAGTGATCCTTTAGTATTTATTAGACAAAAAATATGTACTCGTAATTGTACTCTGTAATATATAAAAATTATATATAGTGACGTTATTCGCTACATTGTTTCATGTTTGATAAACTCGGCTCTCTATAAGTAACCTTGCAGGTTTGACTATCACATACCAGATTAAAGGTTGGGTTTTGGCTTGAACCATAACTCAGCACTCACTGTCATAATTTTAGTGGGCTTAAAATCTTGTTTAAGCGCTAGTCAGACTCAAATAATGAAGGTTACGTTCTGCACAGTCAAGATTATATATTTTGGGCTACTTCTTAAAAAATCAAAAAGAATCCTATATTAAATACTAGCAGAATCCGCGGCTTCGCTCGCGCTAAAAATTATATAATAATTATAATATCACGCCAATCCGTCATTTTGTTTCGACGTGAATCAAGAAAAAAAACCTAACAAACAAACAAACAAACAAACAAACAAACAAACAAACAAACAAACAAACACACTTTCACAGTTATAATATTAGTATGGATTAGTGGAAACCCCCACATCAAATGTACTATTTTTATAGCTTTAATTTTGATTTTATAATGTGTTTCGTAATTGCACTGATCAAATATTTAAATCTAAATATACTGTAGACAGATAGATGGACTGACAGTCAGCGTAGACACAGTAGCATAGCTACCCTAAATTTCTACGAAACCCTGAAAAACATTTAGGGTCAATCCACACTATAGTACCAATCACGCTTCCTACCTGGTCTGATATCGGCATGTTAAAATATTTTTAAACAAGATATAATAAGTGCATTTACATTATCGGTAAGAGTCAAGTTCCGGTCGAATCACACTCCAGCATCATTTCTTGCATCATTTCTTTACCAGACCAAGAACTGACTGTGATTGCCACTATAATGTGAATCGGGCTTTACTATAAACAAAAGATTATAATGTACAGTAAAAATGTTTCGCAATTTCCACATATCCTATATTACGATAAGTGCCTGTAGCAGGTGGCTATGGCTATTTTGTTTTCAAGTTAACGCTCGTAACAGATATAAAATCTATATATATATTTTATTTTATCTGCACATAATATTGTAAAATATGTACTATAGAAAGTTATGGGTACGCCTTTGTGCACACTGACCTCCATAATTATATATATAAATAAATAAATATACATTGTCGAAGTAATATATATATATATATATATATATATATATATATATATATATATATCTTATATATAAAATTTCCATGTCAGAATGTTTGTTACCGTACTCCTCAGAAACGGCTTTATCGATTTTTACCAAATTTTATATGCGTATTCAGTAGGTCTGAGAATCGGCACTATCTATTTTTCATACCCCTAAGTGATAAGGATAAGGGTGGTCGTCCCAGACCCCACGCCAGGGACGAACCCGAGCGGAGCGAGGGTGAGTCGCTAGTGTATATATATATATATATATTACTTCGACAATGTCACGTACAATGAAGAAGACATGAAGCAGATTGGTACTGACCAGATAAATAATCGTCGTGCGGTCAATATTTTCTTTAAATTTTCTGATCTAAGCATGTTAAAATTTTGCTCATAACAAAACTGTTATATCAAAAAAAAATATTGACAATATCTCAAAAAACAAAAGAAAACGAACCGGAAAGAGGGTAGATAGATATATCTGCAAATAAAAAAGTCCACAGTATAACCGTGACTATAGCGCTTCTTATAGTCGATATATCGGGAACTCTCAAAAGTAAGTGCAAAACATGGTAAATATCCCGTTTTACATCATAATAATATTGTCAGTAACCATGCAACTTTAAAAGCTCATAAAAAAAAGAAAATATTTCAATACTCACTCACCCTCGCTCCACTCGTGTTCTTCCCTAGTTACGTTTTAACCTTTAGTATAGATTTCTCAGAGATGAGATATTTTCCCGCAGTAAAAAGTATACTATATATTGACCCGGATAACCAGCTATAATCATATCGAATTTCATCAAAATTGGTCCAATGGTTTTTTCATGATACGTTCCCATACAGACTGACAGTCAGACACACAAAGTTTCTAAAAACTATAGATTCGGCCTCTGTATCGATAATAATTACTATTTCAGTCGGATTTTTATAAAGTGTGCAATGTACAGATTCGACTCAGAATTTTATTATATGTATAGATTTCTATATTAAAGATACGTGTAATTAGAATTAAAAGTTTGTAATATTGTCATAAATGGAATAGCTCACTGAAGACAATCATGAAAATGTTAATTACTCTGCAAAGTTACATTAACTACAGATGTCGCTTCATATCACAGAAAACCTTATACCTGTTAGATTCCTCTACCAGAGCATATCATTCTCTAATGCAAGAGTTACTCGGCACGTGCCTATAATTTTCTTGCTCTCTATATCAACCCTTTATTAACACGACTACGTGACAAACTATGTTATAGCTACGCTACTTCAAAAGGAGGTCGAGACAGTTCTGCAGCTAAAATCGATTCTAATATACGTTATATGGGTTAAAATATTTTTGGAATATATTCATGAAAAAAATTGCTAATAAAACAAATGAAATCATATATAGGTTCGAATATATATATATATATATATATATATATATATATATATATATATATAATATATGTTCTTTAATTTACTTTTTATTACTTTTTAATTGATTTTGAATTTAAAGCAGAGATTTAGTCTCGAGCGGGGTCGAGACGCCATCACGACATTCTTTGCAGATACGTGGTTTAGTAAAGTCGGTTGATCATGGTGGATCATAGTTTTGCTTTGATATTGTAGTTGGGAGTCGATAATCGGTGACTGTGAACTCGCTAGCTCTAAATCATTAGAATTACCGTTTCAAGTTTATAACATTGTGACTTCTCTGATTAAATTGTGTATTGAGCAATGAATACTTTATTATTTGAGCCCTGATAACGCCCACAAGATGAGTAACCACCAAAGATGATGTTCGTAGTATATGGATAACACGACATATATATATATATATATATATATATATATATATATATATATATATATATATATATATATATATATATATATATACATATGAGTATAATATGTATTACTAGCGGCTCACCCTTGCTTCGCTCGGATTCGCCTCTTGGAAAACAAAAACAAACCTATCCCACAGGACCCGTACCTTTTTTTCGGGATTAAAAGTAGCCTATGTGTTATTCCAGACTACAATCTATTTTTGTGCCAAATTTCATCCAGTGTGAAAGAGTAACAAACATCCATACTTACAAACTTTCACATTTATAATATGAATGCGGATATATAGGCACATTTGTCTTTAGCAATACGTATGATTATCATCCATTTAATTTACGTATGTACTCGTATATAAATTAGTGTCGAAAAGCGAATAATTAAGTCACTATGCTCCCACAATCCCATCGCCATCAATATTACATTAAAAACTTCGGCAGCATTGAAGGTTTTAAGTGCATATTACAAAAAACCTATTAGGTATAAGTATTTAAGCGAATCTATACTAATATTATTAAGAGGAAGAGTTTGATTGAACGCGCAAATCTCAGGAACTAATAAAAATAAATTTTCAAATCGGATTAGTAATCCGATTCTTTTTACATTAGATAGCCCGTTTATTGAGGAAGGCTATATATCACATAATATATAGTCTATCTATTCTGGATACTAACAGTTAAAGCGTACCTAGGGACGAGCCCGAGGGAGGTGAGGGCGAATCACTAGTATTTATATATGAGTTTATATACGTGATGTGACTTGGCATTGTACAAATTTAGTATATGAGCATTATAGAAGAAAAGGATACACAAACATAGCCTATTCAACTTGTTACCTATTCTATATGATAAACCTAAATCTTATGAATCTTAGTACTAAAATATTGAGTTAGGTATTACTTCGGTCTAACTTTGAATCCCTCAAGAATACTATATACTTAGAAAATTAAGAAAATCTACAAAAAATAAGCATAATAGATGGTTTTATTATTATCTATCTTCTCTCATTACACACTGACAGTATTAATAAATTGATAGGAAGCTAATAAATGGAAAATATTTGTGACATTAATACCCGCATCTATACATAAAATAAAATTCTAACTGAATCGAATCTGTACATTAAATGTTTTTTGGAAAATCTTATTGAAATAATCATTATTATCGATACAGAGACCGAATCTATAGTTTTTAGATTTTTTGTCCGTCTGTCTGTCTGGGAACGCATCACGAGGAAACCACTGGACAGATGTTGATGAAATTCGGTATGATAATAGCTGAATATCCGGATCAACATATAAGATACTTTTTACTGCGGGAAAATATCTCATCTCTGCAAAGTCTATACCAAATCTTAAAACGTAAGTAGGCACAAACCTGAGCGGAGCGAGGGTGAGTCGCTAGTACTCTATAATATAAAAAAATATAGGGATGAGCAAAAATACATGAGATGTTTGCCATCAAAAGGGAGGTTATTGTGTACGGTAAAACTTTTTCCCTTCTATTCACCTATGTACGTGACAAACATAAGTTATCTGAGTCTAAAGAAACCACTATCTTTAAAGAAATATATAGTCGTATAATATACGACGTTCTTTTTATTGTATGTATATAGGAGACCATTATTTCTAATCTGTTTAAGTAAGAAAAAAGAAGATGTACACAAAAATCAAATTAAATCAAAATATATTTTATTCGATTTTACATTTTCAATTTAAAATAAATGTTAGTATGTAAGTCCGTGAGGAAGACAATTCTGCTGACATTCTGACAAGAAGAACTGGCGAGAAACTCAACAGCTGCTCTTTTTAAAAATAATATTATTTAAAAATATTGCAGTACAAAATTACATGAGTAGGTATATAATAGTAATCCCACACATTTATATATAAAAAGATATTCCGCGACTAATATGCTTTACTTAACAATATATTTTTAATTTTTGCCTTAAATTGTGTTTAAGTGATAAACTTAATACAACATGTGGAATTTTGCTCCATAACAGATTTATTAACTTTTTGAAGAGGAAAGCTTGGCATTATCGGTTTCACCTTATTTCTAGTATTTATTATGCGAAAAAAAAAGAAACACAAGGAAGAATTAAGTAAAATGTTTTTTAAACAACATCTGGTAATACTAGTAAAGAACCGAGTATATATCGTAATAAAATTGTTAACTTCCAGCATATATTATCTAAGTGCAAACTTCGTAACTGCTGCAACTAACAATCACCTTACAAAATTGCGAACTTTGTAAAAAGCAAAGTAAAATATTTGTGTGCTCATATAAATATCTCGTGTAATGGCCTCAAATATTCCCAAAAATATTTTCGCTACGCTACGTATTTACGTTACATATGTACGTTTTTTTCCCTTTTCAGTAACAACTTATTGTCTAAGGTCTTTGCTGCTCAAAATTCTTAGTTATTAAGAAATATTGCTGAAAAACTGTAATCTATACATATAATAAAATTCTAACTGAGCCGAATCTGTACATTAAATATTCTTTTGAAAATCTTATTGAAATAGAAATTATTATCCATACAGAGGCCAAATCTATAGTTTTTAGAATTTTTGTTTGTCTGTCTGTTACCGCATCACGAAAAACCACTGGAGGGATTTTGATAAAATTTGGTGTGATGATATGGTTTTACTGTGGGAAAATATCTCATTTCTGAGAAAGCTATACTAAACGTTAAAACGTAAGTAGGGACGAACTCGAGCAGAGCGAGGGTGAGTCGCTAGTGATCCGTAGAATAATTTATTTATTTAAACACTTTATTCCAAACAAAAATAAAAATGATACAAAATAAATACATTTAAATAAATTCATTTGAATAAGTAACCCTGAAAGTAGTTATAGTGGAGTGCAATTAGGTTTATACCTCGAAACCCAGCTATAATGAGTGGATTTGGTCGATTTTAGATTTTTTGAATTTTGTGTACAAAAAACGAATAAGTATATAAGTATATAAAAGTAAATTATATATATATATATATATATATATATATATATATATATATATATGTATATATATAATTTACTTTTATATATTTATAGATAAGTAAATTCTGTTCATATACATATATATGTGTTCATCAAATTTTCAATGGCGATTGTAGTTGAGTTTCGACCACTAATCGAACGTTAAATATTATAATTTCCTATGGTTATGAAATAGAAGAACTATTTGCCAATGAAAAGCATCATAGATACAATTTTGGTTATGGTATTTTGCTCAGTTTGTAGTGAGTGATTACTTGCTGTGACAGCGATCGCGGGTTCGAATCCCGCTGGCATTCGTTTGTGTGATGAACACGAATGTTTGTACTCCGATCATGGGTGTTTATACGTATTTATAATACATATGTATGTATTTAAAGTTATATATATGTAGTGTATCAACTATCTGATATCCATAACACGAGCCTCGTAGCATACCATGGAACGAGATGGTGCTGTGTGTTAATGTCTCAACATATTTATTTGTTTATTTTGGTTATATTGACTCCAATTCCCACATATGATGATGACATGATGATGTATGAATTATTGTTGAGTAAGCTCTACTGACTCAATAAAACCTTAAATTTTAGTTTACAAAGGACAAAGAGTGTAATCAAAATTTATTTTAAAATATATCCGAAAATAACATTAAAAATTTATGTGATAGTATAAAAAATGATTTAAAAGACGCCGAAACAAACAGACAGACAGACAAAAATTTTAACATTGGGTTTTTCTTATAAATACCGTATATAATTCCATATGCATTTAATAAAAAGCTGTTATTTTGACATTACAAACAGACACTTCAATTTTATTTATCTGTATAGATTTTTAATTGTAAAGCTCGTAATAAAACGTATAAGAGATTAAATTAAATAACACTTCAGCAATATCAAAGGAAAGGAATAATTCAAAAGTTTTAAATAGCAAAAGTTCAGAGTGTGAAGCGGTTGTTTTGTATCGAACAACTTACAGCAGTTATAACTGCGTTTATGCCCTTAGGAGTTGCACTTTAACTTGCAAAGGATCGTGAAATCTTCTACAAGGGCGCTAAAAGTTATCAAGAGATTGTGTTCTAACGTATTATATACACGGGTGCGTCTTTGGGTTCATTTTCTAATTATAATGTTGCATATATTATAATTATAATACGGTATAGAAAAGTAGGTAAGTACTTAAAAAAAACTTGAATTCATCCCATATTTTGCCTTGATTGGTTGTAAATGCCAAAATATCCTTTTTTTTCCAAAATTATAGGATATAATGATTTTTTTGTCCTTTACTTGAGAATGATTTCACCCCCTTCAAGTTTAATTTTTACGATAAAAAGCGACCATGTCATTCTCCAAGACCCCACTCAACTTTATACCAAAATCCATCGAAACCAATTCAGCGGCTTAGGCTTGAAAACGTAACAGACAGACAGACAAAAAATTTAAAAACTATACTTTCGGCCCAGAGGCCGATACCGATACAGATATTGATAATAATTACTATTTTAATAAGATTTTCCAAAAAATATTTAACGTACGGATTCGATTCAGTTAAAATTTTATTATATGTATAGATTAAAAATAAAATTGAGTTTAATTATATATCTAACTTTTGCTTTCTATATTTAAGATCCACTTTGCAAGTAGGTAATACGTTACAGTCGATCGACTAAACGGCAAGCATAAACTTGTTCATAAGAAACTAACATTATTAAATGATGTAATAACGTTTTGAAGCGGTCGCTAGCGTCAGTAAATGTTAACTTAATTTATGATAACTGCTACACGACGATAAAATGATATAAAACGATATCATAAACTAATGGTAACAGTGATGGTGTCGTATTTTAAAAGTAAGAAGCTGCTGTTAACCTTCTTACCAAATCTATATATGAAGAGAAAACTTTAAACCCCTTTTTAAGCATAGCGGAGGAGTATGAGCTTTGGCAAAATTAATATTATATAGAAAAGGACTGCAGAAAGCCAAAATTAATTGACTTTCTTTTACCTGCGAATCGGCTCGAACATTTTATTTTTTGACGTATAAAACTTCTTAGTTATGTGAAATCTGGATAACAAAATAATATTCTTCTCATTTCGACAATGGCAGCCAATTACACTGAGATTAGGCATAAGCATACGAGATATTATGGTACCGAAGTGTACTCGTATGTTTTACAAGTACACGATATGTTTACACGAACGGTGAGAAATTAGGCCCAGTAGCGACCGTTTTACGTGCTCTCCAAAACACCGCTAAGTTCTCATCTTCGGCATATTACAGGGATTTTTTTGACAGAACTTACTGTACTTTACCCAACTTGAACTGGGGAGTCCGCAGCCGCATATATACCAATGTGACCAACTAAGTAAGAAAAATATAATATTTGACCACTTGACTGCCAAAATACAAAAAAAAAGCTAAAATTGATTTACCTTTTTTGTAAAGCTCGAATGTTTACCAATTAATAAGTTGAAACTCTTTCCACATTCTACATACTCTCTCTCTCTCTTATTTCAATATATGTAATGCGTTTGGACGGCTACATCACGTAGACCGTAGAGGTTAGAATTACGAGTTTATCTAAAAGATTTCCCCATGGATATATATTCGAACATTTTAGACTTTTACGCAATACACGTCTATTCGTCTAACACGCATTATCGTCACTATTTTAATTCGGAAATTAGCACGCATTGTGATGTTAAATGTTTTACGCGAAATCATAATGAAAGAGATGTAATAAAGTAGTATATATAATATGGTACTAAATACGTAATACTTTACAATATCCTTGCATGGCTTTAGACGCAAATTAATTTACTGCTCATTTTTATACTATACATATAATAAAATTGTAACTAATCCGAATCTGTACATTTTTTTTTTAAAAGTCTCATTGAAATAGATATTATTATCGATACAGAGGCCGAATCTATAGTTTTTAGAATTTTTGTCTGTCTGTCTGTCTGTCTGCATCACAAAAAAACCACTGGAGGGATTTTGATGAAATTTGGGATGATGATAGCTGGTTATCCGGGTCAACATAATAATAGGATACTTGTTACCTCGGGACAATATCTCATTTCTGAGAAAAAATACAAAAACTGCAATGTAAGAGTATACTAATATGTAAAACCTAAGCCGCGGGCAATGCTAGTTTTTTATATTTTAAGTATTTGATGACCAATAATAATTGTTACTTATTACTACACAGGTATAGCGGCCGCTTGAATATTTAGAGCTATATTGAATCAAGCAGTCAGTGTGCAATGGACATAATTTCCTTGTTCCCTTTGCAAGTTAGTTAGAAGCACTTGCATCTGTGGTAAGGAAATTGAAATGGGCGCTGGCAACTATTTGTATCATACCTTTATAGTTTAGTCGTAGAATTATATATTTATATATTCATAGCAGAATTTCTATTTAAAAATAGGCAAAGAGAAAAAAGTTCAGTACCTATTTCTCCTTTGTATGTCAATCGATTTTCTTTATATTTCTTGATAGACGAGCTTTGGTGTTATCGATTTGGTAAAATTTCGTTCCGTACCCAAAGAGTAAAACGGGACCCTATTACTAAGACTCCGCTGTCCATCCGTCTGTCTGTCCGTCTGTTCGTCACCAGGCTGTATGTCATGAACCATGATAGTTAGACAGTTGATATTTTCACAGACGATGTATTTCTGTTGCCGCTATAACAACAAATACTAAAAAACAGAATAAAATAAATATTTAAGGGAGCTCCCATACAACAGACATGATTTCTTTGCCGTTTTAATAGATATTTAATATAATTATGGTCGAGTTTCAACTACTAGGCGAACATTAGTATGAACAGCTAGGTGAACATAATTTACCTATATGAATGTCGTAATATAGATAAAAGGGATTTAGATTTTGGAAGTTAAGTTTAGGTTTCAATTTATAATTTTAAAAGATTATTTAATGAGATATTGAAGTATATACAAAAACTTAGCATATGACCTTTTCCTGCTTTTCTTTGTTCAAATAATAAAAAAAGCAGAAAAAAGGGAAGTTAAAAAAAATATTGGCAAATACAGAAGAATCTTAATCTATTTTTCTTGGAAGATAAAGAATAGAGAACATATTGAAAAAATTAAACACAACCAGGCAAAATATTAGATAAACTGCTGCTATAAATTCTCATTGTGTACAGATTCCTCCTCTAAGTCTAGATCATCGTAATAATAATATTTATAAAGTAATTGTTATCAATTTTGAACTAAAAGGATTAAGGCCAAAAATATTAGTACATATTTGCTCTTTTCTCATACCACATCGACAGTGAAAAAAGTCCTCAATCTATAACGATTTGATACTCTGTTCCAATTTCCACCTAATTTGGCATATAATTCTTGAATGATGTCGCCTCAATCATATTTATAAAGTGTTTATTTATATATAATCATATTTTGTGTATATAATTTATCATAATTTGTTTTATTTCTTAATGACTTCTATATATTTCTAAATATTCCTAAGACTATCTCGGCGGTCTAGTGGCTAGCATGTACCGCTGTAAATCTGGAGGTCTGGGATATGAGTCTCGGGTTGGGCCAATTAGTATTCTTTCAGTCTAGACATCCTCAGTAACAACCTGGAGTTAGGATATTTACGGTGTTTCACTCCCGTGCCTCAGAAAGCTAAAAAAACAACGGACTTTAACAGTTAAAGAAATAGTGAGTGTTTTTGAGTTTGTGCACATACAAGTGCACTATAACTCCTGCGTACTCCTTCATATCCTCTTATTTCTCTTGCATTAGTTCCTATGATACTCTCTTTCTCTCTCAGTAACATTGTCCGCTATGTTTAAAATGCGAGGGCATTATTGTAATTCCTAAAACTATATGGCTAATTTATTAAAGATATTGTTATTTTCACAGCGTTGGAAGGAATTCAAAGCTTGCGAGTACGTCGGATGGAAAATGGCACGTGGCATATTCTCCTCTATGACTTCGCCTTTACGAGGCTCATTGTTAACGGAAATTATATTTACTATTCAGTCCACTTTTATTTACTATTCCATTCAAACTAACAATAAAATAAAAACTTTTGATAGCGCCACATACCTTATTGTTCTCCCTTTGATTACCTACAGCTTTCAATTGGTAACAAGTGCATAATAATCTTTCTATTATAAGCGTGGTACCTGGATGGACTGAGCTTCGTTCGACGTTTTTCGGGAAAGATATATAAAAATTGTTCTTAGGAAAGACATCTACATATATCTATAGATAAACTTATAAAGCAAAACCTTATCTAAATACAAAATTTGATCCAAATCGTTAAATCTGTTTTTAATATAAACGGAATAAATTTATATATTTATAAGAATAGCTTATTTAACATTATATGGGGCCATTCATTAATTACATACGGGTCCCGAGGGGCAGGAGGAGGTGTCTTCCAAAATCTCTACCAAAAGCTATTTTTACGTAATATTTTATAAGCCGAAAAGTGCGATTTCTAGCAAAGAGTGATGGATATTTGAGAATTGGGGAAAATAACCCTGAGATCTATTTTTCCTTTTTTATTGTACAATTTCATTTATACATATTTTTATTTTGAAAATAGTGCAATTGACCCTTTTCTGAAACCAGAAAGATGAGGGTAGGGGAGTCCAAAAAATCTTGTGCTCTTAATTATTATTCATTAATTACGTAATTAATGAATGGCCCTTAAGATATACTATATATGTAAGCTGCAGTTACTGATTACCACTTAAATTCCTTGTACATTAGCATAGATTCTGGAAGATTTTATCTCTTAATGGACTACCAAAAAACAAAAAAATGTACATATTACAACCATATTTAATTTTTTTTTATATAATAAACATATCACGTTTGCGAAATATTATTAAGAAATTCTAATACATTAATTATTTATTTACCGATAATTTTTCTCTAAAGATTTAGAAAGATAAAATCTTATCGAAACCTGTTAATTATTTATTAAAGCTGCTATTGACGCAAGCACACTGACAAACTTATTCATCCATAAGCAGGCGTCACCAACATGCACTGTGATAAACGAATAAAAGAACGCTACGTTAAGCTACTACGAGTTAGAAAATTATCATACTAATATTTTTATTTATTGTATTTTTTTACAAATAAATAGTTACTTACCCTCCTTTTGCTCAGATGCGTCACTGGGTGCTTTTGTATTTAAATAAATAAATATGTTGGGACATTAACACACAACACCATCTAGTTCCATGGTAATCTACGAGGCTTGTGTTATGGGTACACTACACATATGTATATAACTTCAAATACATACATATAAAAATATAAAAACCTATGACTGTAATACGAACATTCGTGCTCATCACCCAAATGCATTCCCTAGCCGGATTCGAACCCACGACCGCTGGCATAGCAAGTAGAGTCACTACAAACTGAGCCAAACATGTCGTCATTTGTAATATTACAACAAATAGGTAGTGCCATCTACTGGAAATTTTTATTACTAACACTAGCCTGTGTTACTCCAGGTCTGTGTACTAGTTTTAACTCAAATCCATCTAGCAGATTCACCGTGAAGAAGTAACAAGCATTCACAAAAATGCAAATTATATACTTTCGAAATTACAATAGTAATAGTGTGATTGTTTGATTTCAATAAAACAAGAAACTAAAATAATAATTCATCCCTTTTTCATAGAACAATGCATAAATATATTTTTTTGAAATAGTTAGGTACCTAAAAAAATCTATTCATACAATAAAATTATGAGTCGAATCTGTACATTAAACATTTTTTTTTTAAATCTTATTGAAATAATTATTATATAGAGAATATTTTTTAATGAATACTAACTTTAATAACTCTAGTGTTGCCCAGTGGTCGAAAGTCGATCATAATTATTTTTTGTCTGTCACTTGAATTGACTGAACACTAAAGCACGTCAATATTTGTATTGTATATGTATATTGTATTACGATAGATATACATCTATCGTCAATATCGTATCCTTAATTGTTGTGTAGCACAATAAAACTACACAAAAAAAGAAAATAATCCGTTGGAAGACAGAAAAAAAGTCTTCATCTTCGTCGTCTCTATCTTTCTAGAGTTAGTCAATATCCACTTAACAAAAAAAGAAAGAACATCGTTTGACAAACAGAGGAGGAAAAGGTAATAAACTGCTTTGTGTTTGCTTATTTATATATCGTTTTCAATAATTTCAAAAAAATACAGGTAAAACGAAATGAGAATATTTTTACTTGATGAGATGAGAACATTTTTAAGTTCCTTAAGAAATACGCAGAAATACCGTCCTTAAAAAACCTGAAAAATATAGTAATAACGTAATGACTGTTCAATGTTCAATACACTCTTTACTTTACAGCAATACAACTCAAGTTTCATCAATTAAATATTATATTTACAATTATTCTTGTATTTCATTTCAATTATAGCAACATTGTTGAATTATTAAGACTGTTTTATTCAAATATTTTTAACCTAATTCACAAATTTATCGAATTGGTTAATATTTCGTTTTAAATACCCATAACTTTAAATGCTTTTGACATTAGAGGCTATTTAGTAATCAGTATGCAGTGCCGGTAAAAAATATCGGACTTCCACTTCTGTTCTATTCAATGACGAGAGTCCCTAGTTCGCTCTGTGCGCTTGTTGTTTATTTTTGAAGTTATACCTACTTCTTTTGACGCGTTAGGGGAAAAAATTATGAGAGAGATTTTTTACGATATGACCGATTTAGACTACAGTATGAAGTTAGTAGTTTAAATCTCCCTTTAATATAGTGTGATATTCAAGATATTTTTTCTGGTATTTATTATATATTTATTTTTATAGCTTTTATTTAGATTTACGGTGTTTGTCTGTAATCAAATCTTGCAAGTTTTTGATCCAGTTCCCAGTGTCCGATTCGTGTTTGTTTTCGCGACTGCGCGATTTTATAAATGCCGTCATTTTTAATACAATATGGCGATGGCACAAAATGGCAATTTATCATTTCCAAAGTGACTTTTAAGATATGGGCTATGTTATAGCTATGGTTATGGGAATGAAAGGGCTTGATGAGCGAAAGACAATAATCAAAGTGACGTCATTATAAATCCAATATGGCGGATTCTCAAAGATGGCGGACTATGTTTCTTATGTACCATGATATAAATATCAAATGAAAGGGTTTGCTCAGAAGAATACGAATAGAATAAAAATTAAAAACTAGAAAAAAAAACAAAAAAAACCTGCTTTAATTTAAATGCTCTAAAAACAAAGAAGTAAGTATAACTTTTCATGTGCGTACGTACATATAAGTACACATACTTTATCCACTTTTCATTTTAACTAAAACTTTATTGCCAAACAAATGGATTTTCCACCAGTGGCAATTAGTGGGGCATTAAAAAGGGCAATAAATATTGCTAAATTTTACTTGTCGAAAAATACTACTTGGTATGTGTATATAAAAATAATAACATTAATATGTTAATTTTAATTTAATATCTAACAAACTAAAATAATAGTTATATATTGAAAATTATGTACTGTTATTAACAATTTATAAAGGAAAATACAGTATAGTTTTACTAAGTTATTCTAGCGTTTGTGCAAGTTGGGTATAATTTTTATGCTAAGTTGATGTGTCGATAGCGTGTACCTGACGTTTTGAAATGGGTTGAATTTATATGATAAAAATATTATTTGAACTTCTTTTGACTTATAGATTGATATATGAAAATAAAAATGTAAATGGTTTTTAAATGACACGCCCAATTTTTATTATATACTAGTGTATATAATAAAACTATGAGAATCGTAATCGAAGATGTACTTTTTATTATTATGACTTTTACTCATGTATGTAAAGTATATTAATTTCGATGATCGATTACGAACCTTAAAAAAAGTTTCATGTATTTTAATTTTATGTTGTTATAGTGGCAATAGAAATACATACTCTGTGAAAATTTCAACTCTCTACCTATTACGGTTCATGAGATACAGCCCTCTAACAGACGGACGGAAAGTTAGACAGCGGAGACTTAGTATTAGGGTTCCGTTGGCACCCTTCGGGTACGGAGCCTTATAAATGAAAAGTTAGTTTAAAATACTTTGCTATTCTACCACAAATGACTGTTAGATACATACATATATACGTGCTTTAAATAACTTAGGTTTTATTTAATGTCATATAACCATAATGTATATTAGTTTGTGTTTTAATACTTTATAATTTATTCATGATAGACTTTTCCATTAAATTTTTTATTCAACGCCATCTTTCGTCATTTTCTTGCATCATATTCGATGAAAGGTTCTTACCGTAATCCATCATCGGTTCTCCAATAGAGCATAATTTAACCAAAAAATATTGAGGTCGCCACCAGATACTATAATATTAGAACTAGTTATAGAGGCTTCCTTTGAGAGGAAAGTACTCATTGTCTATCTTTTCTTTCTACATTTGTGTATATTTTTTCTTGTATCTCTTTCTAATAGTAATTTATTTTTCGAAAATAATTAAGTACGTACATTAGTAATTGGTATGTAAGTTTTGATTATTTATAATCTTGTTACCGGCTTGATTTTTACTATTCAATGTATATATTTTTTCCTGAAATATATATGAAATTTGTTGTTTTCATGAAAAACGCGTAAAATACAAATGAATACACTATCAAATTACTTTCTCCTTTTTGATGTCGGTCAGAAATGGGTCAGGCGTGCTATTTTTAGATAAGACCAAACCACACTCGCTACTACGAAGCACTATTAATGATGTATATCCTAAGCTTCACATTTCGTTAATATATTTTAGTCAACCGTTTCAATCCTTTATTTGGTTTAAAAAATGTCATCACAGAAAAACTACTGAATGGATTTTGATGAAATTTGGTATGGTGATAACTGGTTATCCGGGTCAACATACAGGATACTTTTTACCGCGGTAAAATATTTAGTTTTTGAGAAAAATACAAAAATTGCAATATAAGAGTATACTAATATGTAAAACCTAAGAATTTGGTTTTTGGTCATCTGAACGCGGGCGGAGCCGCGGGCAATGCTAATTGATAATAAATCCGTAAGAATCTTCATAAATCTGTATTGTAAAAATTGAAAATAGAATACCAAAAGACGATAATGGGTGAAAATAAAACGAGCACGTGTTTGTTTTTCATATATTTACAAAAAATAAATATATAATATTGATATTATAATATCAAATATGTATTTAGAAATGTGAAAATCTATACAGATAAATAAAATTGCAATGTCTGTTTGTAATGTCAAAATAACAGCTTTTTACTAAATACGTATGAAGGTATAAACGGTATATTATATAAGACAACAACAATTTAATATCTCATTTTTGAGAAATCTATACTAAACATACATATTAGGGACGAACCCGTGCGGAGCGAGGGTGAGTCGCTAGTTTTAGTATAAATCTAATTGTCGTAGACTTCTGAAATTTTATTTTTATGATAAGTCAAAGTTTTTTGTCGTTTAAATATTCAGTTTCATAGGATTTCTTTCTAGATTTTAATGAGCAATCTGATTTTTGATAGAGAACCGAAGAAAATATATTTAAATATATTAAGATCAGAAGATAAGTATGTTTAATGTTTTGAGTTTTTTTATTACAATAGTTTTAATAAGATTTACTCAGTACGATTTTATGGTTTAATTTTGACGACAGATCTCTTCCGTTTAAATTACGAGAAATTTACGATTTTTTGTTGCATACTCTTTTTTGTATACTTACCTGACTAAAAAAACGTTTTGTTTGTTTACCTTTTGAACTTAGGGTGTTTACTAAGTTCCTGAAATACAAGTTATTTCTTATAGTAAAGAAGGTACACACAGATAAGCTAAATTACCTTGCCATTTTTTTGAAAAATATGAAATTATATACGCTACCTATAAGAAAAACAAAGCTTTTAAAATTTTTGTCTCTTTGTCTATCTGTTTGTTCCACCTAATCTCCAAAACGACTGGACTGATTTTGATGGGACTTTCACTGGCAGATAGCTGATGTTGTAAGGAGTAACTTTGGCTACTTTTATTTTAGAAAAAGAATTATGGTTCCGCTCAAAAAAATAAAACGTACCTAGGGTCGCACCCGATTGAAGTGGGGGTATGTCGCTAGTACTTCATAAAATATTTTTATATTTTACAACCAAGGCCAATGACCAAGAAAATATCATTAGTGAATGTTACGTTGAAAAATTCTAACTCTCTTGAAATACGCAGTCACGTTCTTACAAACTAAATTATAACAATTGTTCTCTTGTTACTGCCAATTTTATTATTATAATTATAATTGTATTTTTAACTTATCATCAACTCTAATAAACCAAATATTTTATGCTATGAATAATTGTTTATAACAATTCTATAAATGTGTACATTATTCTGGTTTTTTCAAATAAACTACGTCTAGTTTATTTATTAAACGGCCATTTTGCTGAACGTACGTAAATGTTTGTTTTGGTTTTCAGAGACCATAATGTACATTTTATATTAATTTATTCATCTTATAAATTAAATATTTAGGTTTAATAAAGAAAACAAATGAAAAAAAGTGTATCGTCTTTTGTTCTATTGGCGGAATAAAATAATTATAAAAATATAAAAGAGGCCATATTATGAATCGTATTATTACACAATTAACAATCGGACTAAAACTATCTTTTCTGATTAAGTCGCAGATTTATTTAGATTTTTGGTTCCCGACATTACGAATGCTTTACAGCAAATATGGTCACGGGAGATAATAAGGTTTTAGACGTCTCAAAGGTATTATATACTTGTTATAGACACAAGTACAGTCTATACTAGGATGCTCCTGGTACTTCTTTGATAGCAGAGTGTACTGTGGGAGTAACCCCATAGTTGTTGTGGTCGGGGCATCATGGTTGAGTGCGTAAGCGATCCTGTAACGCTCCATTATAGACGGGAGAGGTTCCCTTGGGTTTTAGTGGGTAGTACTGACTTTTCTAGCAGATGAGCCCCACATAGCCATCTGTATATATATGAGGCACTTACTGGCATGCCCTGCTTGCCCTGTTACTTGCAACTTAGAGGAGCTTATGGACGCCACTGATAAAGCAACGATTGTGGCTGAGTTTTGGGCTGACATGATTTAAAACTTGCCACCGACACGAAAAGAAGAAGATCTGTATGTATGCAGGTGGTATGCGTGAATTCATTTCTCAACGTTAAAAAAGTATTTATCCCATCCAAACAAAGTGAGGGTAAGCCGCTATGTGGTTCAGGATATAGTCTTTCTTTGAACTGATCATAAAATCCAGCTGCTTCATATAATATTAATATTAATAATTCAATATTTTAATATAGGTATAAGTACCTACTATAAATGTGAAACAATATAATTTAATTTCGAAATTGCCCATTATAATATATTTTAATGTATAATGTGAAGAAAGAAACAATAACAAGTAAGAAATGTTGAATCTTTAATATGTTTCTCATTACTTTTAAATAAACCGTAGTAGGAGTGTTTTATGACGACAGTTCAAGTACTCGCGGGAATCAAACATACTTGTTTATTCTAATTTTATTCTCAATTCTAGGAATCTTTTCCTTGTTACTGCTTTAAATATTAAAAAAAAATCTCAGGTATTTAATTTAAATAACAAACAAAACCAAATATATCTCTCCATACAATAGATAAAATTCACGTCTCTACAATAGTTTTGATACATTGAACTGTTCCAGCAATAAAATGATAGACTGTTCAGTATTTTTTTTCCACTGTCGACAGATTTTCTTTTTTTTGCTATATTATCTAAAAACTTGACAGCTTTTGTTTTTTTAGGGTTCTTTAACGACCCAAAAGCTTACCCTGATAATAGTAGATACCTTAAAATAAAATTGTATGACAATAATTTTTTTTAACTTGGAAACGTAAGTTGAAAGTTAGAATAATAAAAAGAATAATGTTTAAAAATGAAAATGAAAAAAAAATCAGTTGATATTGATTTTTATTTGAAGTCCTCTTTGTTGAAGTTTGTCTTAAAACTGGCAAGTGTGAGTAGAATTCTAAAGAATTTTTAGCTTTTTTAGTGGCGGAACCCTCGATGTGCGACTCCTTCTTGACATGAGCTTATTTAAAGAGTTCTTGACTAATGAGCTTATTTTAAGAAATTACAAACTGAAGTTTAACTCCCATAAGTGTTTTTCAGTAACATCGATCAATCAATCAATCTTTCAAAGCATCATCCATTAAAAAATAAACGAGATAAAATAAAAAATATATGAATTATTTAATTTTTTTTTCTTCAAACGATACGATGCACTTCGAATGTAAATGCTGTGTTTATTTATCATAATTTTCTCTATTTGCAATCTTGTTATCGTATACGCAGACTTTCGTCTAAGAAAACTTGTTGGATTTAGTATCTGTGTTTTATTTTCTATCTTTATATTTAAGTTATTGAAAAATATGTTATTTTACACTATTAATTGGGAAAAGAGGTAGTGGTAGCCTACTGGTAACGCGCTGGACTGGGAAACCGAGTGAAGCGGGTTCAAATCCCAGGTCTCGCACCTCTGATATTTTCATGTGCGAATCATTTCTAACATGATTACCACTTGCCTTACGGTGAAGGAAAATATCGTGAGGAAACCTGCTTGTCTGAAAGAACCTAACAAGTGTTCGAAAGTCCGCCAACCCGCACTTGGCCAGCGTGGTGGACTATGGCCTGACACACCTGGTATCGAAGGGAAGCCCGTGACCAGCAGTGGGACGTTAAAAAAGCATGAATACAATTGGGAAAATAGTTAAGTACCTTATATTACTTTATATGACTTACCTTCGTTTCGCTCGAATGCGCCCATACAAGCCTTTTGGCATTTGATACATATTATATTTTGAACACCAACTTTTGGCCTTTCTTTTACTAACAGACTAAGTTTCATCTAAATCCATTCAGCTATTTCAGCGTAAAATGGTAACAAACATACACACATACATAATGTTTCGGATAATATATAAATTTTGTAAAGCCCGTGCCTTGTCTAATGTCTGATCAACCCTTCGTAATACAAATCAAGTACTGTCTTATTAAAAGCTTTTTGTAAACTGAGCGGGTTTTTAAACTCATATATTTTTCTGTCGTTTATTTACGTGTTTTTATTTGCAACAAGAGTTTTATTGCTAATACAATGAATCTCTTATATTTGAACTTTCGACTTTTAAGACTTGTTATAAGTACCCGCCAACAATATTATTCTTATAGCATTATTTAATTTAATTGCTTTTAAATAAAATTTAAATTGCTAGACAATGACTATTTGCTTGAAGCAATATATTTTTACCCGACTGCCTTAAAAGATATCTATGAATTCATCTCAGTTGACACATATACGAGTATGTATAAATATAATAGAATTCTGATTTGAATCTGTACATTAAATATTTTTGAGAAAATCTTATTGAAATAGACATAATTATCGATACAGAGGCCGAATCTATAGTTTTTGAAATTTTGTCTGTCTGTCTGTCTGTCTGGAAACGTATCACGAGAAAACCATAGGACAGATTTTGATGAAATTTGGTATGATGATAGCTTTGGAAAATTTTACTGAAATAGACATTATTATCGATACAAAGGCCGAATCTATAGTTTTTAGAATTTTTGTCTGTCAGTCTGTCTGTTACCGCATCACGGAAAAACCACTGGAGGGATTTTGATGAACTTTGGTATGATGATAGCTGGTTATCCGGGTCAACATATAGGATACTATTAACCGCGTGAAAATATCTCATTTCTGAGAAAAAATACAAAAACTGCATTGTAAGAGTATACTAATATGTAAAATAATATAATACTTTCTTAGATTTACGCGAATGTTTCACATTTTTAAATAAAATTATCTTTTCGGATTATTTCGCGGATTTTTTTTGTTTTTTGGTTCCCGACGTTTCGAATGCTTTACAGCATCCATGGTCACGGGAGAGACTGAGGTGTTACATTTCTTGAAGGTATAGTTGTTACAAACAGCCTACCCACAATTAACAAAATGAAAATTGCACCAATTACATTACAATATTTTTTAACTTTAAACATTTTTATAATTTTAATTATAATTGAATATGGAATATTATTTATTTAGTTTTTGCTATTATTTTTATAATTATTACAATTTTAAAAATATTAATTAGTAATCTATATTTAGTGTTGCCATTATTATATTTATAACCATAAAGAAATATATAAAATATAGTATTAATTATTTAAGCCATATAATTGTTCTATGTGTAATTTAAAAAAGTTCAAATTAATTAAGGATAATAATTTTAATTTAGTTTGCTATTATTTAAAAACAACTTACTAAACAACACTATTACTGTATACTTTTACAAATGGAAAATGAAAAATATTAATTTGATAAGCTGTCATTTTGACCACATACACACTTATTTAAAAAGTATACTAATATGTAAAACCTAAGAATTTGGTTTTTGGTCATTTGAACACGGGCGGAGCCGCGAGAAATGCTAGTGTATATACTCTTTAGTTCAAAAGTACTTTTTTTACTTTCCTATAATTGATAGCGATTTTAGTTGGTAAGCTTAACTAGATCTTCTAAAGCTGAAGACAATCTTAAAAGTGCAAATATGTAGTGATCTACCTATGTCGCTTAATACAAGCACAATACATACAAGTAGTACATACATTCCTGGCATTATGATCCTAAAGACAGCTAGCTGTTTAATGCTTACATAATGACCTCCCAGTCTAGTCCCAGGCCAGTCTCATTGAGACTAGCCATCTGCGGACAAGATATGATAGTGCACAAGTGTACGCGCAGACACAAGTGCACTCTCTATTCCTGTCACTCTCATACTCTGGTGGGACGACCACTCAACACGACCAGTGAGAGTTAAGGCGCAGGACCGACGGCTTTACGTGCTCTCCGAGGCATGGGGATGAAACATCGTCAACTTCAAAACTCCGGGCTGTTATTGAGACTTACTAAACAGAAAGACTCAATAACTAAACTTGGCGCGACCTTTAGGGACTCGAATCCAGAACCTCTCGATGTGCAGCCGTACTTGTTAGCCACTACAGGCAGTTCACTGCTTACATAATAAAGTACCATAGCATATTTTTAAAAACAGTATCGCACTACCATTAAACTAGTAAATGACGCTTGAAAACATCCGAATTAATATTATGTAGGCGTAAATCTAAATAAAATAACATGAAGAGATTGACGACGTGTTTATTTTTCTGCGTAATTAAATACTTCCAACGTTTATTTATCGGTAGTAAGCTATAGCTTTTTGCTATTTGGGTGAGGCAATGAATGGAACACTATCATGATTATTTATAATGTCATTAGTTAATTATTGTATGTAAATAGCTCATAAATATGGTCAGAAACGTGTTTTTTTAAAGATTCAGTTGTAACTAAAGTATTTAAAAAGTCGAGTACTTATGTACTCGTATCTATATCTAACAATACGATACGACCGGTGCGTATCGTATTGTTATCTTATCAGTGTATGGGAGTGACAGGAATAGAGTGTACTTTTGTCTCCGGGTTTTGTGCAGTAATATTTACCGCCCAATTGGCTAGTCTCAGTGAGATTTGCCGCCATGTTCAAAATTGGTCAGAAGAATACCATCATCACTTCTATTTGTATTCATCTATATATATAAAGGCAAAAGTGATTGATTGATGTATAAACCCTCAAGCTCAACCCTTAAGGCTATAATTCCACATATAACGAAGGCATCCACTAAGGAAATATTTTTTTAAAATTCAACCCTCAAGTGGGTGAAATAGGGGATAAAAGTTTGTATGAAACTTTTTATTCCTTGGACATATTTGTATGAAACTTCATATGAATTGAGTACGGCAATAATAATGAGTTACTTATTTCAGTGTTTTCCAAAATTCAACCCCTGAGAGGATAAAATAGGGGATGAAAGTTTGTATGAAACCTACCTTTTTAGAGATTCTATTTGTAGCTTTAACGCGAGCGAAGCCGTGGGTTCTGCTAATTTGAAATGTACCCACTAATAAAAACTTTTAAGTATTGGGTTATCACTTATCTGATAATCATAACAATAGTTGAGAATTGTTTTTAGTTTTTATGATTCCGTTGCTAAAAGGCAGAGTCGGTACAATAATAACCCTCATGTCATGTCCGTCAGTCTGTATGTCACAGCTACACAGTAAAATTTAATAGCTACGTATCTCCTCTAAGCCCATAGGTAAAATATAAAAAAGACAGATGACACAACATTGTCTTTCCACTCCTTTGTAACTTAAAATGTACAGATTAAAGTATTTAGTTGACATTTAAAAAAACATATTGAGAGAAAAAATCTTCTGAAATAACTTGTTGATTATTTTTTTCATCTTCAATACGTAATTTTTGATTCCTTTAATAGTCTTTCTTTCTTTTTTTTCTTCTTTTGAACTTTCTCTTTAATAGTTTTGGGAGAAAATTGATGATGAAATGAAAATATTTGGTCATAAAAATATTTTGGTCAGTTTAATAAAAATATATTATAATAAAATCAGGCTCAGATGAGCTGAGATAATTTGTAGAAAGCTCTGTCCACTTTCATGAAGGAACTTTTGATATTACCTAGAATTTTTTTATCCTAAATAGTGAATTACTATAAATTACCAATTACACCAACTCGTATTTAGTATAGCTAACAAATTGTTTTTCAATTCTTCTGAATTATTATAGCTGAAAGCACATTTTTTATGTACAGTAAAGTATGAAATTTGTCAAAATTATGAGCTGAAACTTGCAGGTACTTGAAGTTTAGACCATTGAAGAGGTTAATTATAGGTGCATCTGCTAACATTATCACGAGATCATCTCGATAGTATCAAATCACTGTATTTTCATGGAATTGGAATTTTTTAAGTAGAAGTAAGTTAAATCCACTATCAATATTTGATTACATAGGAAGTTCATATCCTGAGTTCATTTCTGAGGGTAACCCGAATAAATTGATTGGAAACCGGAAAAACCATTACAATTTTTATCTATAATTTTTTTGGCAACATCCAAATACTCATTACAACATGAATTTGCGTTGATATTTACCTCTGTAATCCAAAGTTGTGTGTTACAAAAATAGTACAATAATTTAAAAAAACCAGGGTGGCTCTAAAATAAACATCTATAAATATATACAGAAGTTTGATATCAACATTAAGCTCGCAAAATGGTAATACCGTATCGGCTAGCTACGAGCATGATCACTAATGATCATCAGAAAATCATTACCGGTATGAAACAGTGTATTTCATACCATTGAAGAGGAAGAAGAATGAGAGTGAGATACTATTACCTGAATTCCACTTAACACCTCCAGGTAAATTTCTAAGAAATTAATTAAATTTCTAAGAAATCTATTGTTAACTGTAACACCGTCGTGTCCGCAGTCGTGGAGGGATTAATATCATACTCGATTTCATCTCATTGTACATATAAATACAAATATATATACATATATTTGACGACACGTTTGGCTCGGTTTGTAATTACCCTACTTGCTGTACCAGCGGTCGCGGGTTCGAGTCCCGCTAGGGGCATTCATTTCTGTGATATGCACGAATGTTTGTACTCCAGTCATGGGTGTTTATATTTATAATATGAATGTATTTAACTAAAGTTATACATGTGTAGTGTATCAACTATCTGGTATTCATAACACAAGCCTCGTAACTTACCATGGACCAGATGGTGCTGGGTGTTAATGTCCCAAAATATTTATTATCACCGTTTATATCAGCCCCCAATGAATTTTAGTACACCACTAAATTTTGTTAGCCACATAATTTGAGTCCATAACCTCGCAAGATTAACTTCTGTAAGTTAAATAAATATTAACAAGAGGGAAATGAAATGGAACTAACTAATCTTAATTTACTTTTTTCCTTCTTTCTATTTTCATAGGAATAGCAAGTCACTCCGACGATAGTCTTCCACAAGTATAAAAACTTTGCAGGCTATTGAGCCATATCTAATAGTATACTATGTAACATAAACAGCTATAAAGATATATTTACTCAAATTGGATTCGAATCTACGACCTCTGTAGTAACAGCATATGTTCTAGATCATTTCAAGCTTATCGAGCTGAATTAGTTTTTATATAAATAATTGATAGGTGTTACATTACGTAAACACATAAAAGTCTCATAAACTAATAAAAGTAAAGGCATAAGCACAATATTATACAAAACTAGCACTAGCTAACTAGTAAAACAAAAACAAACCTATCCCACGGGAACCGTATATTTTTCCGGGGTGAAAAATATAAGTAAGCATGTGTTACTCCAAACTATAACCTATCTCTGTGCTAAATTTCATCCAGATCCGTTCAGCCGTTCAGGCGTGAAAGAGTAACAAACATCCATACTCACAAAATTTCACATTTATAATATCAAAGTGTAGATAAAATTCTTGAAGATAGAAAATGAAAATATTTGATTTATACAATAAAGCGAAATATGGAAAATGCCGAAATAAACGTATTCATTGTATTCAGAAATCATGCCCTAGAATGAAATTCAAATATTTTTAACTTATGATCGATTTATATTTATTCTAGTATCTATTTTGTGAGTGCACTTGAGATAACTGATGTTAGATAATAAGCGTTTTATATTATTTAAAATATAAAATGATGTACTGAAGTACTCTGTAACTACCTACAAAATGATTGTAATAATATTTTGACGAATTTAAACCATATTAATATTGTTTAAACCTTTTTTTAATTTTTAGAAATGCATTTACATATACCGCCTGTAGACATATACTCGTAGGTGGTTGTGTGGGACTCATCAGCTAGAAAAGCCAATCCTACCCACTAAATTCCAACCTCTCCCGTCTTAATGGGGCATCGCAGTATCGCTTACATACTAACCCACGACGCCCCGACGCCAGGTCTGCCGAAACAGACTACAACAACAATGGGGCCAACAGTCCACTCTGCTGTCAGAGAAGTACCAGGAGCAACCCGCATGGCTTTCCGCAAATCACCAAATTACACCAAATCGGGCTCCCACCATGACAAGGTGAACGCACGTTGGAATATTATTTAACCATATCCTTACCGGAATAAAAAGTAACCTAAGTAGTAAAAATTCGGAGCATGCGCCATAGCTTCCAGGTAAAAAAGATGATAAAACCAATTTAATTGTTTTCAATACTAAACAGATAGACAAAAATATTTATAAGCTGTTACACACACTCGTGGCCATCCAACGGATCTTATTTACTTTGAATTGGATCCCTTTGTAACTTTGTCTGCCGATAATAATAATTATTAGTTCGTATCGGTCCAATTTGGTTCGCTGCGAATCAAGTTAGATCCAGTCACGGGTAGTGAGAACGAGTTTGTTCTTTATCTAGGTCTGATCTGTAGTTCTACAAGTGGCAATGGACTGTATGGGTCTTGTACTACGCCTTTTTTTAACGTCCCACTGCTGGGCATGGGCCTTGTTTCAATGCAAGGGGATCAGGCCATAATACTAAGTAAAGCCTGGCAAATATATTTTTCGTTCGAATACTTGATAAGGCCAGTTAGTAGTAATCATGTTGAAATTGATTCGCACATTAGAATATCAGAGGTGTGAGACCGGGGATTTGAACCCGCTTCACTTGATTTGATTTTCCAAGCAAGTGCGTTACTAAGGTCTAAGATACTTATACTTAAACACAATAGAGTAAGTAGGGCGGCGGGTGTGTGCTTGTTAAAAATAAAGATAGTATTAAACTCTAACGAGATTTCTAGACGTTCGCATAAAAGTCGAAACTTTTTATTTCTTTGCCTTTCCTCTCTGTCTTTTTATATGTGGAAATAGCAGTACCCGCGGCTTCACCCGCGTCCAAACTTCCGATCGCTAACAAAATTCACAGGATTACCGGGTGGGAAAATCTGAAAATTACCTGAAAATTTCATCAAAATTGCTCCAGCTGTTTTGGAGTCCATAGGAAACATACATACAATTTGAATTTATTTATTGCTTGGAAAATGAAGTATTTTATGAAAAGTTAGTGATACACCGACTGCAGCGCCACCTACGCGATTCATTTGTGAATTCAAACCTTGCAGAAACCCACTCGAACTACACAAAAAATATCATTCAAATCATTCCTGCCATTTAGGAGATGAACAGTGGCACAACGACTACAACGCCACCTACCGGGTTCAATTATGTTTTCAACCCATCACTAAGGGATGACTTCCGGGATAAAAAGTATCCCATGTCCTTCCCAGAGTCTCAAACTATCTTCTTACCAAATTTTATCTAAATCGGTTCAGTAGATTCAAGAGAAGATACCCTACAACGTCACAAACTCACAAACTTTATCTCTTTATAATATTAGTATAGATATAATATTATTTTAATATATAATATGTTTATTACGACTCAGACTAAACTGAAGAGATTTATTAAATTTTCATAGTCCTGCAAAGACCTATGTGTAACCGCTTAGAAAAATTATTTTGAATTTCAATTTGAAGGGGTGGCAATATTACACACAGGAGGTAAAACAAAATTTATGGAAATAAAATATTTTTTATAAGAGTTAAATTAAAAATATAATCGAGTCAAGTCAAAGCAGGCTTCTAGTCCTATATATATGTATATTTGATGTCGACATTCCGTATTCATAGGCGCCAATACTCTTCGTCCTAAGTTGTCTACGTCTTTACTGTACACGTTCCACATCTCTTGTCCTTGTGTAAAACAATCTAAACAAAAAAAAAACAAACAAATTTGCGTTAAATAAATATAATGTAATAAAACAATAACAATAAAACAATTAAATATAACAAAAACAATTTATGGCCTTTATTTATAAACATATCTGTGGCAATAAAGTCAGCGACACGCCAGTCTTATATCGAACAGCGTTGCGAATACACGCGCTCTTACTTTGTCGTCGTGCAATACTTTAGCGTTTCGCGTTTCATAGAGAAAAAACTTTTTGATATTAATAATATTTATTTACTTTGAGTTATGTGAGTGGATTTCTTAGATAACGAGATTAGAATATTTTTTTGGTAAGTTTCTTTTTTATTACTAACTTTAGAATTAAATAAAAGTAAAAGTATATAAATATTTAAAAAAAAATACTTAATTAAAAAACTTTTTTAAAGTTTATTGAGTGGAGTTTCTTTATTTTATATGATTATTATTTACCGTTTATGTTTGTACTTTGTTACATAAAAAACCGTTATTTAAAAAGGTCGTAAGTTATAGAAATCTGGGACACGATTGACTTTATATATTATTGTATGATGCAGACTAGTTGGCTAACTATATTTTGCAAGTTTTAAACTTGCGAAACTAATGCATTTTCTAAACACTTGTTATCCTCTGAATATAATATACTTTGGATGACATTCTCAATTTTTTATTACAACAATATGGTACCAAGAAGTTAGTCTGATATCGACCTGGAAAGTGACCATAGAAAATATATTTTTTTTAAATAAAAGTTAGTTTATGTTTATTTTAATTTAAATGTGAACTGCGTTTGTTTAAGAAACACGGATAGAGAAATATTAAAAAAATATGTAAAATATCGTATTAAATTAAAGTTAAAATTAATTATCTATTTGTAATTTATAGCAGTTATATATCCTAATAATTATATTTAAATAAATAAAATAAAGAAATAATTTTGCACCCGGTGAGTTTCTTTCTTAGAATAATAGCGAAATCTTTTACCGGAATTAAAAAAAAAACATTATAAATCAAACTATGAATGAGATAAATTTAAAAAGTAAAATATGTACCTATTTATAGTATAAGACCTATACATATAATAAAATTGTAACCGATTGATGTCTACACATGGAAGATATTTGAGAAAAACTATTATTGGGGGTCTTTATTATCGCCATACAACCCAAAACAATGATTTTTGAAATTTTTGTGCTTGTCTGTGCGTTTGTGCGCGCTAATCTCAGAAACAGCTGAACCGATTTAGGTGCGGTTTTCACTAATGTATTGTCATATACTTCATTTATTTCAATCAGTTCGTAAATAAAAAGGTTATGTCAATTTAAAGAATCACCTAGTAGTAAATAAACATTTATAATAACAGTTGAATGAAAAGAAAGTTACACTTTTATCTGATAACCGATAAATCAAAACAAAAACAATTTTCTAAAATTTTCGCTATTGCTTTAGATATATCGACGATCTTTCCTCTATCATATGTATCATTGCTTTAAATGAAATAAAGAATCGAAACTACCTTTGGAAAGCGCAAAATTTAATTGTGCATTAAAAAACGTGATAAAGGCACGTTTCACGTTCAAACCACTGAACGGACTTGGATGGAAAGTACACAGACTATGACTTGAAGAGAATTAGGCAATTCGGTCCCAAATAAAGCGAAACAACGCGGCTAGTGTTATTATATATTTTGTATATACTGTTGTATGTAAATATTTTCCTAAATCAACACTAAGCAGTTGACGTCATCCGCGATCGTATCTCTGGTCACCAGAAAACAATGTTGCAAATTTAGTGTTAGATTGACCTATTTTGGATTATCTAAAATACCCACTAGTGTCATTAAAAATATTTATTTTATTTCATCACTACGTCCATAGATGTATAGATGTTTGTTACTCTTTCACGCAAAAGCCTCTGAATGGATTTTAATGAAAGTTTACAATAATATAGCTCATATATTAGAATAATACATAGTTTACTTTTTATCCTGAAAAATGTACGGTTCCCGTGGGATAGGTTTGTTTTTGTTTTTCTAGACGTGAACCCGAGCGAAGCGTGGATGAGCCGCTAGTCTATACATATAATAAAATTCTAACTAAGTCGTATCTGTACATTAAATATTTTTTGGAAAATCTTATTGAAATAGACATTATTATCGATTCAGAGGCCGAATCTATAGTTTTTAGAATTTTTGTCTGTCTGTCGGTCTGTCTGTCTATTAACGCATCACAGAAAAACTACTGGAGGGATTTTGATGAAATTTGGTATGGTCATAGCTGGTTATTCGGGTCAACATATGGGATACTTTTTACCACGGAAAGATATCTCATTTCTGAGAAAAAATACAAAAACTGCAAAGTAAGAGTATACTAATATTATGTAAAACCCTAAAAAATTGGTTTTTGGTCATCTGAACGCGGGCGGAGCCGCGGGCAATGCTAGTTAATAATAAAAGACAACTCACTCTTAACCATCGAAACATTACAAGATAGAATGAAATATACAAAAATAGTTGTTATTGTATCTGCTAATGGAAGAAATATCTACGTCATTATTTCATAATAAAGTTTCGTATAATTTATCTATAAACCTATTGGTTTCATAATAAATCTAATATAAATTGACCTCAGGCCCTTGGCTTTTGACCGCATTATTACTGTCTATTAGAACATAAAATATTTCAATGACTTGGATTTTTCTGTAATGTATTGCTCTTATCTGAAATATTGCAGTAAGAGATAAATGAATCTTACACGTACGTTTTGTACTAGAACCGATCACTTTGATTTTTTATTCATTGAGTTTTTGATTGATGGTGTTTTTTTTTAATTTACCCTTTTATTTAGAAATAGTCAATACAAAAAAACTTCATATTTAAATACAAAATAACTAGTTTTAACCCCCGTATCCGCTTCCGTTCCAGATACATCGATAAAAAGTTATGTTAATCCAAAATATAAGCTATCTTCAATACGAATTTTATTCAAATTACAATAACTAGAGACACCCTCAGTCCGTTCGGGCGCGTCCTCTAAGTGCTTAACAGTAGGCTATTTGCTTTACATAACTACTAGCAGAACCCGCGGCTTCGCTCGCGACAAGACTACAAAAAATCCCTTGTGTGATGTGATCCCCTTATAGGATGAATTTCAAATAATGCTAACAATGTTATTAAAAAATATTCATATTTAGGGTAAAACACCCAGTCAGCCTTTAAGTGAGAACTTAAATTTGATTCAACTGTATTTTAACTGTATTCTACATACAATATTAAAACATGAAAAGAACCAATAACAAAAAAAACTACAATTGATATATAAAAAAATCTTAGTGTAGGTACTTGAATATTTTCCGTCTGGAAGCCATATTGGTGTCACGCGCAATATCCAAATTAGCAATTGGCTTGATTTTGTGAATTTTATTGATTAAAAAATTGAATTTTATTGAAAAAGTAATAATTAAGTTTTACGTGGAAAGTTATTAAACGAAAAAAATAATTAAACTTAAGAGTTGCATTACATAACACAAAGTATATGCTACTTAAAGAAACATAATCTAATTAAATGGTGTTTAAAAACCTATTTGTGGTGTATATATATTCTATAGGTACATTCAATTATTAAAAGATAATGAAAAAATATTACTACCGCTGAGTTTCTTTCGCCAGTTTTTCTCAAGTCGGCTTCTTCTTTCCGAACTGGTAGTAGACTCATGACGTTCAGTAAAAATTTGTAACAATTTAATGCTGAATAAATAAATATTTTGAAATTTGAATTTTTGAATTTTATTCAAAAACAATTGAGATATTCCTCACAACTTTTCCTATCCCGACGGTATGAAATTTATTAAATTCTAGATTTTAGCTTCTTTCTAAAGTATAAAGGAAGGAATGAAATCTATCTATTTTATAGCTTTAAACTCTTTGACCAAGAATGTTCTGAATCATTACTTTGATCTCTGCTTTCGGACAGTAAAGAAGCATCCTGTAGGTGCATACGGTTTGTAATATAAAAATGTATAATATATTATTCGTTAAGTTTAGATAATTAATAAAATTATCAAGGTAATATTTTATTATCGCTTTTTCTCGTAGAAAACTTAAAAAACATAGCTCATTATCATATTGAAACTTTAAATCACACGATCAGAAATTTCGTTATTTCTTTTTCTATTAATGAATAGCGATTCTATAAAGAAAATATATAAATATAAATATGTTGGGGTATTAACACACAGCACCATCTAGCTCCACGGTAAGCTACGAGGCTTGTGTTATGGATACCAGATAGTTGATACAATACACATATATAACTTTAAATACATACATATTATTCATATTAATGTAAACACCCATGACTGGAGTGCAAACATTCGTGCTCATCACACAAATGAATGAGAATCGAACCCGCGACCGCTGGCACAGTAGCTAGCCAAACGTGACGTCGTTTACAACACGATAATATATTCTCCCACAGAATAGAAACAGCAATTCTACGCCATAGAAAACTAGTCTATCTGACATACTACATATGTATAAACAATCATTTTAATGAGATAAAATACAGTACAATTATTATAGCAGCAAATATGTATTTAACCTCAATAATTGCCGAAGGCGAACTGTCATTATAATAATCTCATTTAATTAATTACATAATTTCCATATTTGGTGAATAAAATTTGCGATAATTGTAACATTTTAAATGTTAAGGCTTTTTTTCAGGGTTCCTTGCATAAAGGTCCTAGAAGGACCTTATTATACGAATATTTTAAATACTACTAACTACTGTCGTGAAGATATTTGGTCATTAATATATTGTAAATAGAAAACCCATTTAAATAAATTAAAAATTTCAGATAAGATAGAATTCAAACACAAAAAGTACTAGTATTAAATATTTAATATCTTCTACACTTTCTTAAAAAAATATTTTCAGGTTACGTAAAATAAAACATAAATACAAACTAAATCGCGTTTTCTCACAAATCTTTATTAGAACTACCACTTACTACCATTAATACATTAAAGTTTTATGTTGACTTGAACAAGAAACGAGCTTTATATGTGTATTATAGTAAAAGACGAACTTTTTTATGACGATTTGGTTTTAAGAAACTTATCTTCTTATAAATGTTTATTTATTGATAGTTAGGAACACAATTTTTTTATAGAGCTTCCTTTATATGCTTTTTACCGCAGGAAAATGTCTCATTTTGGAGAAAAAATACAAAAACTGCATTGTAAGAGTATACTAATATGTAAAACCTAAGAATTTGGTTTTTGGTCATCTGAACACGAGCGGAGCCGCGGGCAATGCTAGTACATACTAAATTTGACAATCATGTAAGAAAGGAAGAGCAACTTGTTATTTAGTTTTACGATGTTTTAGCTTATCGTTACGTTGATGCAACATCTATCTCGTAAATGATATTGTGTCATCATTCGTTATCTCTTGATACAAAAAGACATATTTGATTGATTTAAAAATTTTAAGATTTAGAAATAATCTTATAATGAAAATAGTTAGTTTTTACCCGACTGCAAGGAAAGGGTTATGTCTTTCGCGCCTACGTTTGTATGTTTATTTGTAATCTTCTTTATTCCCTCATATCTTCCAAACCACTCGATGGATTCCTTTCATTAAGGTATCGTTAGTCCAAGTGTTCTTAGATAGGTAACATAAAAAATAAATAAATATGAGAGCTGCTAGATTCCATTAGGTATGTGAAAAAGATAAAATAAAACAAAAATGAAAATCGACGAACTATGTCAAGTGCGGTATCGTTGAATAGGTCTTTAAAAATCATTTTTAAGTTTCTTTCGCCATTTTTCATTTTAAATAACAATTTAGGATATATAATGATTTAAAGTTGGTTAACAACCTTTCTACCTAATTTTCCTACTTAAAAATACTTAAGAAGCTGTAAATAAATAAATATATTATAAAAATAAAGGACCCGACTGCATCATACTATATTCCATCGTGAACTTGTTTTCATCTTTTTAGTTAGCTTTTATGCAGCCGGCTTTTTTATTTTTATAATATATTTATTTATTACAATATATTAATAAATAGACCCTTGCTGTCTTTGGGTGTCTAATTCTTACAAATCCGTCCATGTTTGCAAAATAATGTTACCGGTGGTAGACCTGCTTACTAGGTAGGAAGCCGGGCTGGATAGATACCACCCCCTTATCTATTTCTCCCACCAAGCAACAATGATTGCATATCTTTTCGGATTATTTTGCGGATTCATTTTGATTTTTGGTTCCCGATGTTTCGAATGCATTACAAGAAAAATAATTATAAAAAATTATAAAAAAAAATGTTTAAAGTTATAAAATATTGTAAGGTACTTGGTACAATTTTTCATTTTGTTATTTGTGGGTAGGCTGTCTGTAACAACTATACCTTCGAGACATCTAACACCTTAGTCTCTCCCGTGACCATGATTGCTGTAAAGCATTCGGAACGTCGGTAACCAAAAATCAAAATAAATCCGCGAAATAGTCCGAAAAGTTATTTTTATTTAAAATTATTGCATTGTTATATTCCAGTTTGAAGAATAAGGTAACCAGCGTAATTACAGGCAAGAGGCATATCATCTTATTCCTCACAGTGACAACGCACCTGCGGTTCTGCATTTTTGTTACATAAAACCTAAATGCATGAACCGTAGGTGTTATGGGCGACAGGTATCGCTTTCCATCAGGTGGGCAGTCTGATCGTTTATCACTGAGCAACATAATTTTTTTTATGTCAATTAATTTTAAAGTAATTCCGTTTTTACATACGTATTATTATTTATTGGTAAAGATTAAGGTTAAATATTTTTTAGCAATTTAAAACGATTAAATACTGCCCAACTGCATTAGATAATCTGATGTTGTGAAAAAGAAGTCACTATATGAATTATCTATATTATTAAGTTATTTTCTCAGTATTTTTCCTTTAAAATATTATTGTGATGGTACAGAGATAAATAAGATGATATTTTTCAAAACAAAATAGCGGGCAATATGTAATCTGAGATCTCGTACTTTCCTGCGAGATCTTTTTAAACAAATTGTTGTGCTTACGGTGGAATTACAATAATTTATTATTTTCTAACAAATCGCATGATTACTTAGCAGTATTTTAGTATTTTACTGTTTAAAACCATCTTGTAGACTATGGTATTAAAAATATTGCAATGGTAGCGACTTCAATTATAGGTATAATGATTTCTGACAGTAAACACATTTTCAACCAATTCAGTTCTCTTGTTAATGGCTTCAAAGCGTGTGAAATGAGCACAGATTACTTCGGAATTAGATAATTTCCCGCGCTAAAAAGTAGCCTATGTCACTCTCCAGCTCTCCAACTAACCACACATAAAAAAAATGTCATACCGTCACTCCATTTCCACGTGAAAGACAAACAAACAAACAAACAAACATACATACTTTCACATTTATAATTATATAAATAATAATTATAAATAAATATAACGAATAATTAAATATTATAATTATATAAATATTTAATTAATTCATGTTAGTATGGATAGTGTACATATAAATTCGATTCTGTTACTGTGCTATAATACCTTTGTATAAATTCATACATTTTCTAATAAGACTATCTTATAAATCATTGTTATGAAGTAAACATAACGTGTATATACGTACATATGTATATTTAAACACTAGCCACTTACCTTCACTACGCTTGGTGCGTCACTAGGTATGTTTTAAATAGATTTAAACAGTTACAGCGTTAGCCATGTAAATTTGTTTTTTTTTCGTGATTTTTTTTCTGAGGTTATATAGTTATTCTGCTATTCGTGGCGGAGACAAATCCAGCAAATTAAAGATCATAAAAATTGGTCCAGCCGTTCTTGAGTTATAAATGGTGTAACTAACCCGACTTTGTTTTATGTATGTGTATTCAGCACTTTTTCTTAACGTCCCACTGCTGGGCACGGGCCTCCCTTCAATACGACGGGGATCAGGCCCTAGCCAAGTGCAGATTGGCGGACTTCACATGACTTTCGAAAACTTTCTAGATTTTTTTTTTTTTATGGGACTAAGGGGGCAAACGGGCAGGAGGCTCACCTGATGAAAAGTGATCACCGCCGCCCATGGACATCTGCAACACCGCAGGGCTTGCAGACGCGTTGCCGGCCTTTAAGAAAGGAATACGCTCTCTTCTTGAAGGTGGCCAGGTCGTAGCGGTTCGGAAAGACCGCCGGCGATAGCTGGTTCCACAGAGTGGTTGTGCGGGGCAGAAAATGCCTTAAAAATCGCACTGTTGTGGAACGCTGGACATCGAGATGGTGTGGATGGAATTTACTATTTTGGCGCGATGTCCGATGGTGAAATTCAGCAGCCGGGATCAGTCCGAACAATTCCTCAGAACACTCCCCGTGATAGATGCGGTAGAAGATGCAGAGTGATCCAACATCTCTACGCAGAGCTAAAGGATCAAGCCGATCGGAGAGAGCTTGATCGTCGATAACTTGAATCGCCCTACGTTGAATGCGGTCAAATGGAAGTAGCTGGTACTGGGGAGCTCCCGCCCAAAGATGAGAACAGTACTCCATGTGGGGCCGAATTTGCGCCTTATAAAGAATAAGACGCTGACGCGACGTGAAGTACTGTCTCGCCTTGCTGAGCACACCAAGCTTCTTTGAGGCCAGTTTGGCCTTACCTTCCAATTGACCACGGAACTGGACGTTGCTCGAGATGTCGACGCCAAGTATTCCGATACTGGCTGTGGGAGACAGAGGAGTGTCCTCAAATTGAGGAGCTACGATAAATGGCGACTTTTTAGCGGTTAACGCGCAAACTTGTGTCTTTAAATCAGTAAATAAATACATAAATCTTTCTCAGACATGCAGGTTTCCTCACGATGTTTTCCTTCACCATAAGGCAAGTGGTAATCATCTTAGAAATGATTCGCACATGAAAATACCAGAGGTGCGAGACCCGGGACTTGAACCCGCTTCACTCAGTTTCCCAAGCAAGCGCGTTACCACTGGGCTACCACTGCCTATATATGTACATAATATATATATGTATATATATTATACTTATACATTCTAGTAATAACAAGATAATAGCACCGCTAATATTTAAATCATGAATATCCTATTTGCATGTAAACGTTTACAAATTGCAATTCAATGAAGTACAAAAAATATTTGTCTACAGTATCAGTACAAAATGAACTAAATATTTTCAACCATTTTTTTTCTATAACGTGATTATCATTTACTAATGTGAAGAAGGAAAATGAGGGACTATTCATGCCTGAGGGAACTTAACTAGTTTAATAAAGGCGTGATGAATTTGACAAGCGTGATAGAATATGGATATTTATTCACGCTGAGGGAGACCCCTTTCCCAGCAGTGGGATATTAGAGGGTTTGGGTTAATTATTCATTGTTTATTTAGTTTGATGTATTGACTATATTTAAATACGAAAATCATTTGACACAATTTCTTTTTTAACTTTTAAAAATCTCATCAAATGATTGTTAAAGGTTACTTTTTTACAATTCTTCAAATATTTGACATCTATATACATATAGTAAAATTTTAACTGAGTTGAATATATACACTAATTATTTTTTGGAAAATCTTATTGAAATAGTCATTATTATCGACATAGAAGCCGAACCTATGTATAGTTTTTAGAATTTTTGTCGGTCTGGGAACGCATCACAAAAACGACTGGGCAGATTTTGATGAAATTTTGGTATGATGATAGCTGGTTATCCAGGTCAGCATTTAGGATACTTTTTACTGCGGGAAATCATCTCGTGTCTGAGATATCTATACTAACATTAAGACGTAACTAGGGATGAACCCGAGAGGAGCGAAGGTGAATAGTTTAAAATAAAATTATGTGAGAATCGAAAACCAAATACGTCATTTAATAATCATATCTTTAACTTTCTCGAAGTGATGTCGAGATCATGTTCTCATTCCTACGAGTGTGGAGGCCGTACAACCTTTTCAGTTTAAACAAATCAGGGCCGTTATTTAAACAACCAATCTCTGCATGTTATTTAACATAGTCTTAATCCCTCCACGACCGTGGACACGCCGGCGTGTCAGTTCATAATAGAATTAGAAGAATTTTAATTCATTTCTTAGAAATTTACCTGTAGGTGTTAATAAGATTTTTTTTAATTGAATTGGGACCCGGTGGCACATGCAAATCAGCACATTAGGAAATAGAAGAGTGGAGTACGATCACTATGTATTAAGCTCATAAATAATTAACATGATTCGAACTTGTTTTAAGTAAATAAGAGCAGATTTTTTAGTATTATCATTATTTTAGATCAGTTGTCAGCGCTGAATTTACACTAGGGGCACTCGGGGCTAGTGCCCAGGACGGCAGAATTCGGAGGTGGGAAATTTTTTTGTCTTCGCGTTATCGAAAATGTTTTTTTTTATTTTACAAAAAATGACAATTAAAAAAATTTACTAGTTGGTACATTTTTCAAAAAATTGATATTATCTATAAATATATATTTTTTGCATTTTCCAAGAAAATAATAATTAAATAAATTTCAACTTTCAATATTTTATACAAAATTTCGTTAATAGGGCGGCATTTTTTACTATGCCCAGGGTCGGCGCTAAGGTTAAATCCAGCCCTGTCTGTAGTTAGTTATCACTATCGGCCAATTCAATTGGCAGACATCTATAGCTTTACATACGTACGATGTATCATCAAATCAGTAAAAAATATTTCAAGTAGAACTATGTATCTTTTTAGATTTTTACACGGTTTTATTTAGATTTTTTTAATCCCGGCGTTCGAAATGTATAGCAAACATGGTCAAACAGGTCATGATATTTATTTAAAACTATCAACCAAAGCCAAATTTTATCCAGATCATTTCAGCCGTTCTGGCGTGATCGTGTAACAAACATTCAAACATCCTTCTAAACTTTCACATTTATAATACTAGTAAGATGGGATTAATGGGATGTCACATATTTGCGTTAATCTAAGAAAGTACCTATTAGTTGAAAGCCAGTACGCAAAGAAAGTAATTTTATAGAGTCTAAGATTTTCGAAAGCTTAATGTCTGACTTGTTCTAAGTTTCAAAGTTAGTTGACTTTGTCCAGAACAGAAATAGTCTGAGTTGAACAATGCTAAACAACTTTACCCTACCGTATGTAGAAGAGAAAACAACGATCTTCCTAGTACTGTTCTTGCCAGAGGATAACTTCTAAATGTCTAAATTACTTTTTATTTCAAAAGTAATCCCTTAGTATAATGTTTTATCTATACATATAATAAAATTGTAACTAAGCCAAATTTGTACATTAAATATTTTTTGGAAAATCTTATTAAATCTATAGTTTTTAGAATTTTTGTCTGTCTGTCTGTCTATCTGTCTGTCTGTCTGTTATCGCATCACGGAAAAACCACTGGAGGGATTTTGATGAAATTTAATATGACGATAGCTGGTTATCCGGGTCAACATATAGGACTTTTCTCATTTCTGAGAAAAAATACAAGAACGGCATTGTAAGAGTATACTAATATATAAAACCTAAGAATTAGATTCTTGGTCATCTGAACGCCGGCGGAGCCGCGGGCAATCCTTTAGATTAAAATAAACAGTGAACGTCAAACAACAAGAATTTTAAAATCAAAATAGACACGATAATGGACTGTATTGGATTTTTACTACGGGATGGACTATGATCGATATTTTTTCATAGTAAATTTAGGTAGAAATAATATTAGAACTAAATTTATTCGATCAAGCCAATCATAGCCGGATTACAAGTGTTTGTTGAGGAAAAGGAAAGCTGTATGGAGATAATATACATACTCGTAGGCCGAGATCGTGAAATAGAAATACATACATACGATATATACGTTGTAATGTAATTCATTGTAATGTGGCACAAAATAAGGCAACTTTTTTGGTACAAGGTTCGTTTATTACACCTTTAATTATAGCAAGTCGTACAATATGTATATAAGTACCGGGAAGGCTTACGTACATACAGATTACAGTCTACACTATGTATATATAAATAGGTAAAGACAAATATCAGTACCTATTTCTCCTCTGTTCTTAAACCCATTTTCCTTACTTTTTTGTTACATGGCTATTGTTTAGTGTTATCAACGAAAACGAGTGAAGCGGGTTCAAATCCCGAGTCTCGCACTTCTGATGTTTTCAAGTACAAATCATTTCTAACATAATTACCACTTACTTTACAGTGAAGGAAAATATCGTGAGGAATCCTGCATGTCTGAGAGAACCTAGCGTTTTCGAAACACATGTAAAGTCCGCCAGCCCGCACTTGGCCAGCGTGATGGACTATAACCTAACCCCCTCGTATTGAACGGAAGCCCGTGCCCAGCAGCGGAAGCGTAAAAAAGAGCTAAATACAATATGTTTCACTAAAATTTTAAATAATTATTATTTTCGAATTTAAACCACTGGCCAAATATATAGAACAAATTACATTAATGTATCAAATTCAATTTATTTCAATTCTTTTAAGTGGCTCGTAGGAATACCATTTGGGCACAATATACTTCGCCTATGTCACTTAGAATATATCATAATCATGAATTGCACATATTCATCACATATTACTGGCACTACCATAACGTCAAACGTTCAAGTATATTGACAGCTATCACTATTTACTAAAAGGTTTCGTGTTGTGATACTCTGAGAATAAATTGTGGACGCGAATAAATATATCGATTGCCGAACAAATAAAAATAGAGTGACATTTTATCTTCTATTTGTTCCCATAGAAAATTACTTTTGTGTTATTTTTTATGTATGAAATATATATTTTTCTTTTATCTTTTATGGTTAGATATTTTCAGTATAAACTAATTTTATTTAATACAATAGTTATGAAAGAAAAAGGACGATTTGTCAATATCAAAATAACGTACATACTTGCAAAATAATAGTATATTTAAACATAATATATGTAGATTTAATGAAATAAACTAATTAAATCTATACTTTAAATATTGTTTTGAATATCTTATTGAAATAGTCATTATTATCGACAGACAAACATTCTAAAACCTATAGATTCGGCCTCTGTATCGATAATAATGTCTATTTCAATAAGATTTTCCAAAAAATATTTAATGTACAGATTCGACTTAATTAGAATTTTATTATATGTATAAACTAATTTATTTTTTGTATTTTTCCACTGTTTTTTTTTTCATAAAATTTAAAACTTCGTGAATTTTTAATATATCTATATATCAAAAAATAATTCAGAAGTATTTTCATTTAAATTTCTAGAAAAAGAACCCACAACATAATGTAGAATAGTTGCTTTTAAAATAATTTTGCAGTCGGCGTACCTTTTTAGCTAAAAACTAATTACGTGAATGAAACTTTCTTAATGGTCAAATTAAACATTTACATGTGTAACATAACCCTATCTCTGGCTTAATAGACTTATATATACAATGTTAAAACATAAATACATAAGTACATTTATATATAAGTAAAACAGCAGTTTTAACGGAATGGAAAGCTCAAAGATGGATAGATGATATAATATAAGAGGGATAATTTGGTAAAGAAATGCTAACAATAGAGAATTAGAAAAAGGCTAGAAGCGGCCAAGTATCACGTTGATCACTAAACCGGTAAATTAGATGTGCTAGATTATAAGCTAAAACATTTTGCTCAACATATTTATAAAAAAATATAAGTTGTAGTATCAGCAATGAAGGCTTTATAATAAAACAACCAGCAGTTTTAAAGTCAAATCGTGTCATAGCATGAAATTTTTAAACATGACTCAAATATAATCGAATTATTATAAAAGTATTCAAAAAGATAAACTAGAACATGTACTAGATTTACATTACAAATTTTAATAATGTAATTTATATTACTAACTAGCAACTCATCCTCGCTTTGCCTGAATTCGTCCCTGGTGAAGAAAAAAATCTATCCCACGGGAACCATACATTTTTTCGGGATAAAAATCAACACATGTGCTATTCCAGATTATAATCTATCTGTGTTCCAAATTTCTTCCAGATCCGTTCAGCCGTTCTGGCGTCATTGAGTAACACAAGTAAACATCCATCCTAAATTTCGCATTTATAATATTAATGGGAAATGGGATTATTGCCTGCGGCTTCGCGTGCTATTTCTATTTACGTAGAAAATGGACTTAAGCTGGATTTTCTTGACACATTTAAATTTAGCTAAATAAGATAACTGGCGTTTAATTTTGGGAGCCGCTGTGTGCGTCATCCGGTATCCAGCATAGAGTTTATAATATGAACTAAAAAATAAATAAAAAAAAACATCATCCTGTTATGTTTATTTTTAATAAAAAAAAATTAAAATTGATATAGTATGTTATCCAAGAGATAAACATACCTATGCCATCACGGACTTTTCTGTAGACCTATATGAGATACATAATTCCACCGTACATTATTTTGTTATATCCCAAAGGGTTTAGGCAGCGTTTTCGTTGAAAGCACCCAGACGGCTTATTTTTTCCGACACCTCCAACAAATATCGTTATATTTTAGGCAATGTATACAAAAACTTCAGAAATTATATACTAAAACCTTTCCGAGAACCACTCTATCCATTGGTGAAAACAGCATGAAAATCGGTGCAGTAGTTTTTGAGTTTATCGCGAATAAGTCAGACAGACGCGGCGGAGGACTTTGTTTTATAATATGTAGTGACTAGTGGCTTACCATCACTTTGCTCGGATGCGTCCCCTAAGTGTATTTTGCATTTATAATATTCCCACACCTATTTTTCTTGATATTCATCATAAAATATGTGTCACTGTTTATTTTTTGTATAAATATTATATACCAGAATATATAACTCATCTTAATATCTCTATCAGTAAAAACTTATTATTTTCATTTCACGTTCTTCAAGTTTACTTGCAAAAAGAAGCCTATGTCTTTCTCCAAGGTACCATCCATCTCAATACTAAAATAATCATTAAAAAAGTTTTGCAGTATAGGCGTGAATATGTAACAGACTGACAGACAGACTAACTTTTGCATTTATGATATGAGAATGGATTTAAATTGGCAAGATTTATTAAAACATTATAAAAAAATAATTAATTATTTTTATGAACTATTTGCTTTATTTGCCACGTAATCTCCTCTATAATAATATTATGTTATTTGCACTTAATTAGCAAGCTCGAAGTGTTGTAACTCACTTATAACAGCTATTCAGCACGAATACAAACCTATCTGTTTAATTATATCTTAATTAACCAGAAATATTTATTGACTGCTGCTACAAAGCAATGAAAAATTCCATTTTTCCTCTTTTTCAGGGTTCCGCACCCGAAGGGTGGAAACGGAATCTATTACTACGCCTCCGCTGTCCGTCCGTCTGTCAACTGTGGCTGTAACTAATGAACTGTAATAGGTTTTGGGCATAAAATATTATTCTACATTCTTTGAAGAATAGAAATCTAAAAATATAATTATATGAGAATGACATGATACTCGTAACTAACATAAAATTTCGATACTTCAATGTTTCTAGTATAACACCTTGTCAAAGCCCCATATTCCTTAAGCTGAGATGACTTACTACGATCCATATCTAGTGATAGATAACTAAATACACTAGTATAAGGATGATATATTTCTACACCATGACTTTCACAAAAGGAAAACGGAACCCTCATGTAATCACACCATTCAACATAATAGAAGCACCAAAACACATATAAACTCATATTTTAGTAATTTCGTTCCACATAAAGTTGCTAACTGTACTCTATCACTCGTCGTGATTGCTCTCGACACTTTATAGGCCTTTCTGTTCACCTACATACGTATATGCCAGCTCTCATACATACCAATTATGAAGTTTTTCATTTGTTCATGTTTTTCAGGTGAATTTATTAATTAAAATTGCCAAAAAGTGAATTTTACTTAAATTTTAACAATTTTTTGCCCGCAACTCCACTCCTATATACATCGATAAAAATCTATGTAGTTTTAGTAAATATTATTCGTATTTCAAATCATCAAATCTATTGATCTACAACAACGGGAACGAGTAACAAGTTGGTACAAGTACTCATAAACACCTTCAGGTAAATTTCTAATAAATTAATTAAATTTCTAAGAAATCTATTGTTAACTGTAACACCGGCGTTTCGGCGCTCGTTGAGGGACTAATATTATTGTAACAAAAACAAATTCTACAAATCGACAGTTTGACGTTTGCTAAACATAATAAGATGTAAAAGGGGATATTTATCATGTTTAACACTTACTTTGGAGTGTTCCCGATATCCCGATATATGTACATACATATATAAGTATATCCATGACCATGGCTTTTGGTGTTGCTGAAATATCGGGAACTCTCAAAAGTAAGTGCTAAGTATGTAAATATCCCGTTTTACATCATAATAATTCTGTCACTGCCCATAAAAGTTTCAATACTTACATATTTAAGACATTTAAATAGTACCTAAATAGTTATTACTAACATATATTTTATTTTTTAATCGAGCATTAATCGCGGACAGTTGATAATTGTATAGTATCATCTATACAGATAAATAAAATTGAAGTGTCTGTTTGTAATGTCAAAATAATAGCTTTTTACTAAATGCATATGTAATTATATATGTTACTTGTAAGAAATATACAATTAAAAAAATTGTCTGTCGGTCTGTTTGTTCCGGCTAACTGATTTTGACAGGACTTTCACTGGTTGATAGCTGATTGTTATAAGGTTTAGCCTACTTTTATACAAGAAAAAGAATTAGGGTTTCGCTCAAAACAAACAAAAAAAACTTTAATATGTATTATTTATAAACCTAAATAAATCGTTACGTACGATGCTTTTTAGAACAAATTAAATATTCCTAAAACCATAGTTTAAGAAGTAGCCATTGAAGAGAAAATGCAAACTTTCCATCTGATCTCCTGATCCCTGGTCCATCATCTGATCAAGTCTATATCAAATTATTGTATTGCTATGAGGATTTCAGATACTTACAAAGCTTTGATCGATATGGCAATAAGAAGTAGGTTAGGTAATACAATGTATGATTAGATAACATAGTTAACTATAAGTGAAGCTTATAAAAGCGTATATAAAAAGCCTCATTTGGTTTTGTAAATCGGACTGCTATTATAATGCGAGTTTTTGGGTATATTTATTAGAATGGCGCAAAACAATCTACAGTCGTGTCTCGTATGAAAATATGTTAGTTTTTCATGTTTTAAAAAAAATTGTGCAAAAAACATTTTTCAGAGGTCGCACGCATTTTTTTTTTTAATTTTCAAAATCTTAAAAAAAATTGTTTTTTTTCCTTATTTTATCATTTTCTAGATTAAATCAGATTCCGATTCAAAAAAATTTAATCGTCGCTCATATTTTTTTAACTTAAAAATTGGTTTACGTACTCGTTCCTAAAATTTTTCGACATACATGCTAGTTATACTGAAAGGGCTCATTTGTATGAACTTTATCGCACAGATAGACTTTAAGCAAGAATGACACATTGGTTAGTGAGACAGATAGGGACATATTCAAGTGAAGTAAGGGTATTGTTGCTAGTAAGCCAAAAAGCTTTGAAATTAGCTATATTACAACAAATAGCGAGGTGTAAATGGTGAAGTTTGTTTGTTAGGTACTTTGCCCTACTTTATACATACAACTGTATGATGGATGAAATGTAGACCATTATAACTTGCAAAATGGACTTTTGCGGAACATGGGAGTGGTGCCCTCGGGAAATAGATTTACTTACATATTATTACATTATATTTTTACGTAACATTCGTTATAATAACCATAACAATATGTTGTAAACAAAATTATAGAGTTATGATTTCTTTTTAATTATTTCTGGGTATTTTGAGAAATCTGTATACATATATATAAAAATCAATTGCCGTTCGTTAGTCTCGCTAACGCTCAAAAACGGCTGGACCGATTTGAAAAAGTCTTTTCTTTTGTTGATGGTGTGTTAGGGGTGGTTTAAGTATAAAAAAAAGAGAATACCTAAAAAAAACAGCTGTAAAATCTAAAAGTTCAGGATTGTTTATTTTGTACCTATGTATATTGTACACATATAAATAGCCTATCCATTCCATACTAAACGTACCTAGGAATGAACCCGAGCGAAGCGATGGTGAGTCGCTAGTACCTATATTATATATAATTTATATTATTATAAATTCTATAATATGTTCTTATTTATACATATTATGTACGTAGGACACATGCATACAAATTTATTTACCTTTTCTTATAAACTAATCTAATGAATTTACTGATGTGTTTTTTGTTTATAGAGTCAAATAATTAATCATTAAATAATCGACTAAGTGCAGTAATCGGTAAGACAATTCATTTTTTGGACGGCATAAAAAATTGTATTTCACCCTTCAGTTATATGTATATAGTGCTACCCCTATTTGTTTATTTTTTCGCAATTTCAAAATTCTTTTTCCGCTTACATGAGACACAAACCTACTGAACAGCAAAGGTTTAATTACCTTCAAGTAAAATGGCTGTAATATACAGGCAGACGAACAGACGAACAGATGGACAGACTGTCAAACAGAGATGGCGAAATTACAAGAGTTCCATTTAAACCCTAGGGAACCCTATTAGACTAGTAGGGATTTGTCGCATTCTTTCAAGAAAACAAACAACAAAGTAGTAATAAATATCCATACCTATATTCCAATACACTTGTTTTGTTTCAATTGGACTATTAAATGGCTATATCGCATACATTTCTAGGCAATTACATTTAAAATTCTGTAGTCGTTAATTTGAAAGCGGTGTAAAATGTAAATGTTCGTGACTTGAATACCCCCGTGACTAAATCACTGATGACAGCTAACGATAAATCGACTTGCGTTAAGGCTGAATCGACACTGGTGGATAATTTTCAGTGTATGTATGTTTCTATTAGGATATTTTAACTAGCTTTTGACTAAAAATCTGTACCTTACGATGATGAAATAGCCTATGTCATTTTAGTCCGAATTTTCTATATACAAGTGAAAATCTCATCGAAATCAGTTCAGTATCTACAGAAATAAGCGAATACGAACGATAGACTACCTTTTAGGGTATGGGTAAATTAAATGTATTTTCGAACTAGCGAGTTATCCTTACTTCGCCCGGATGCGGTCCATGAGAGGTCTTATATACTTGCTTTTTATATTCGAACGTGTAAGCAGAGTCACCTTTTAGTACATTCTACTAGTAATAGTAGTTTATATACAAAATCCAGTCTAAATCTGTCCAAGGGTTTCAGAGTAAGGAGCAACAAATATATACACACAACAAATATATATCTCGACGACACGTTTGGCTCAGTTTGTAGTAACCCTGCTTGCTGTGCCAGCGGTCGCGGGTTCGAGTCCCGCTGGGGGCATTCATTTATGTGATGAGCACGAATGTTTGTACTCCAGTCATGGGTGTTTATATTTATAATATGTATGTATTTAAAGTTATATATGTGTAGTGTATCAACTATCTGGTATCCATAACACAAACCTCGTAGCTTACCATGAAACTAGATGGTGGTGTGTGTTAATGTCCCAACATATTATTTATTTATTTACACACACACACACATGCAATCTTTCCAATTTATAATAGTGATTATGTCATTATATATGTATTTCTATATTTTCATTTACCTCAAGGGACCTAAGACGGCCCAACCCATAATAACTGATGAAAATAAGTTATCTACAAAACCCTCTTACGATAAAATTCAGCCATGCGTGTATTTATAATTCTTCACTTTCTAAAGATCACCTGGATCGTTCTTATCCGCTTCTGAAGCCCAGTATATGGCGCTGTTGTCGAAACCCAGATGTTTTTTTTATTTCCCACCAAACGATGTCTCTAGCAGAACATCTGCTATCGGTTCCGCTATATATTATTAATTACACGTTATATATTAATCCCTCCACGACCGAGGACACGCCGGCGTTACAGTTAATAATAGATTTCTTAGAAATTTACCTGGAGGTGCTATTATAAGCAAACGAATACAACACAAAAGTTTCAGGCTTGATATTATCTCATTACGTCGACCTAATCGTTTATACATCAAATTACTTGTTATTAATTTTCTTATCTCCTAATATACCGCATATATTAATAACAGGGATGAATGGGAATGTGTTTAATATTCGCTTATCAGTGAGAGTATGAGGATCATTCAGCTTTCAGCGTAAATGGTGTGGGCAAAGGTAATCATTAAGGGTTTTAGCAAATTTGGTCTGAAAATAATGCTTATAGTATCTATATATACAATAATATTGTTATATTTATTTTGTAGTGTTTGAGAAGATTTTATTCTATTCATAATTATAAAAAATTATGTAGCATATTAACACTAGATAATATACGCCGCATGAACGCTATTTATATATACGCTATTTTTGAGCAATATTGAGATAGTTAACTATCTAATCTCTCTCTCTCTCTATATATATATATATATATATATATATATATATCCTAGACATAGTACTGAAGTAATGACGACGATGTCCTCCTGATCGATTTCGACCATGATGATCAATTTTACTGAGTCTAGACAACAGTGCAGCAGATATTATAGTGCACAAGTGTAAGCGCAGACACAAGTGTACTCTCTATTACATTTTAGTGGAACGACAATTCGACATGACCTATAAGAGATCAGACGCAGAATCGATGGCTTTAGATGTTCTCAGAGGCACGAGAATAAACTCCTCATTTTTTTTTTAATTTTGGGCTGTTACTGAAACTTTCAAAACAGAAAGATTCAGTAACCAAACTAGGCCCGACCCGGGACCCGAACCCTAGGACTTTCGAAAAAAATAATCTCAAAATATTCTTTAAATATTAAGTTTCTTTTAATAAAAATAAACAGAAAATTAGTAAACAGTGGCTCTCAAGATTGAAAAATAAATATTGGTTCTTGGCCTTGTCTTTCATGAAAATTTATTACACTCACTTCAGGGAAGTCTCTTAACGCCGAGTACCTACATGTTTAATTTCCTTGATTCAAACTTTTTAAGCTTTAAACCTTTCTACATTTATCTAAATTCTTTGTCAATTAGGCTACCTTATTACCCGATAGATCTAGAATGCTATTAGTTTTTTCGTGTGTTTATATTTATGTTATTTTTTTGGTTCTATAGACCTTAAATTTATTTTTATTTAATTTAGACATATAAAAAAAATGTAATTGGGTCGAATCTGTACATTAAATATATACATATTATATAGGTCCCTTAAAGGTCGGCAACGCATTCATAACTCCTCTTGTGTCGCAGATATCCATCATTCCACGAGCGGCGGTTGCCTCTTACCATCAAATGGATCGTTAGCTTGTTTGTCCCTTTTTTCTATAATATTTTTTTAATATTATATAATTAGTCATTATTATCGATATATACTATCGACAGAGGCCGAATCTATAATTTTTAGAATTTTTGTCTGTCTATCTGTGGCCGCATCACGAAAAAACTACTGAAGGGATTTTGATGAAATTCGATATGATTATAGCCCAGTTATCCAGGTCAACATATAGGATACTTTTTACTGCGGGAAAATATTTCTTCTCTGAAAAATCTATACTAAACGTTAAAACGTAACTACAGTCGCGATTGCGATAATATTGTGTGTAAAAAGTGTTTGTTACTCCTTCACGCTGAAGCGACTGGACGGATTGGGATGACATTTAGTATAATATACACTATGACCAGAAGTAGCATTTAGGCTACTTTTAGGCACCTAGCTATAACGAAATGGGGTTAAATCACCATGATATTCCCATATTTAATTTTAATATTTATAAAAAAAATGTTTACAATTAAAATCAACAAATATTTTAAGGTAATCAAAGTAGTGATGCCATTTTTGAATTTTTGAAATCATTTTGTAAAATTGTGGGTAGGCACTGTCTGTTACAAGTCTATAATGCCTTTGAGACGTCTAAAACCTTAGTCTGTCCCGTGACCATGATTGCTGTAAACCATTCGAAACGTCGGGAACCAAAAATCTAAATAAATCCACGAAATAATCCGAAAAGATAGTTTTATTTAAAATGACACGTATTCGGGTAAATCTAAGAAAGCATTATGGCCCTTGTGTTTAAAAAAAGGGATGCAAGCAAATGTTATTCTAACAATATTATTCTATAAATTCTATCAAATAGATTGTAAAGTAAGTAAAAATACAAAAAAAATCTATCGGTCTAAACCAGAAATTAATCTGTCAGCAGTTCAACGAATGATATGAGGTCAATAGTTTTTATCAATATATTCTGCTATCATATGTATATAGGTATTTAAATTAATTATTTTTTAACGTTTTGATGTTAACAAAGCTATTAAGAGTGAGTTTTTTATTAATCCATGTAATTTATTACCGTTTTATTGTATTATTCAATACTTTAGTGTATGTAATTTTGTATTGTTAATTTTTGTAAGCGTGCAACGATATAAGAGAAAATTATAAGTGCGAGGAAATTAAGCAGGTAAATTAAAAAGTAGTCGTGAATTATTTATAATAAAAAAACTATGTCTTTATTAAATACTAGCATTTCCCGCGGCTCCGCCCGCGTTCAGATCGCCAAAAATCAAATTCTTAGATTTTACATTAGTATACTCTTACATTGCGGTTTTTGTATTTTTTCTGAGAAATGAGACATTTTCCCGCGGTAAAAAGTATCATATATGTAGAACCAGATAACCAGCTATCATCATACCAAATTTCATCAAAATCCCTCCAGTGGTTTTTCTGTGATGCGGTAACAGACAGACAGAAAGACAAAAATTCGAAAAACTATAGATTCGGCCTCTGTATCGATAATAGTATCAATTTCAATGAGATTTTTCAAAAAATATTTAACGTACAGATTCGGCTTAGTTACAATTTTATTTTATGTATAGATTTGTCCTTTAATCAGTTCTTCTAATTTAATGTTTCTGACACAGAATCTTAAAGTGTTATTATTAATTTTTTATTTCTGTTTGGCGGCTATTTTGTATCATGCGACGACCATTTCTGGTCTATTGTGATCGCCGCTATTCAAATCTTAAAGTGTTAAAGATGGCATCTGAGTGATGCCAGTTGTATAATAAAGTTAAAATTTAGAAATATGTACGTCTACGTCATTTTAAGCCTAAATGAAGCCATGACCAATCGCTTGCCATATAAATAGTTTAATGTCTACATAGCAATACATAGGGAAGTGAGTGTTCGAGATGTAATCAGAATTTTTGTTCAATATTTTGTACCAATATCGTTATATTTGTTTGTTACGCTTAATACTAGTCTATATTTATTATTTACTTTATAATGTGTAATGTGAACAGTTTAAAAGTTCATGAGCAACTAAAAATATGACAACGTAACGGCGACTTTTGAATAATTGATGATAGAAATGATGAGAATTTAAAAACATTCAAGGCAATTCAAAAAACCACTGTCGCCTTCCTTTAACATTATATTTTAAATTAAATGTTACTTACAACACTTACTTGTATATTTATCAATTAAGATTAAAACTTATCAATAGATGGCGCTGCCTAAGAAAATAAGGAACCCGTTTAATGCGAGTGAAGCCACGGGTAGACACAGGGTCTTTTCTTATATGTCCCATTTTCTTTTATTAGATTTGAATAAGATTTTCATGAATATAAACAGCTTTTTAACTTCAAAAACCAATTTTTTTACTCCCCTCCATAAATATCAGTCAAACGACGGTATTTTTTTATATAATAGTAAGCAACAACTTTGGATAGGTATTGAATATTTTTGCGTAAAATTTCACACGAAAATTTCGTTCTATGAGACAATAAAGGTAAAAACCAAATGTTTTTTAGTTATTCCACATCAAAAAATATATAGCATTATGTATTTTGATTTTCGTTTCGTTTCTTAGTAATCGTATAATAGTATATATATATATATATATATATATATATATATATATATATATATATATATACATACATAATATATATATATCAATATATAATCTGAATCTCGGAAACGGATCCAACGATTTTCATGAAATTTTGTATACCAGGGGTTTCGGGGGCGATAAATCGATCTAGAATCTAGATTAGTCTTATGTCTGGGAAAACGCGTATTTTCGAGTTTTCATGCAGTTTTCTTTTGCTATTCCACGCAAAATATGGTCGGTAATTTGCACCCTCGGGTATAAGCATCGTGTTCAAGCGGCCAAGGTGCAAAATCAACAATAACAGGTTTCCAGGTTCGAATCTCGGTCGTATACAAAGTTTTTACTTTTTTTTTTAATATTTATTCAAGTTTTTAGTTCTTTTTTAAAAAAAAGACGCAAGATTGACAATCATAGGTGTCCGGGTTCGAATCCCGGTCGGATACAAAGGTATAATTTATTTTTGTTTTTTTTTGTATTTATCCAAGTTTTTAGTTTTTTTAAAGAAAATTGTACTTTTTGACCAAAAACTCCGAGCGAAGCTCGGTGGTCCAGGTACTATATATATAATTCTATCACTATGTTTAACTAACAGTTAGTTTACTGGGTTAGTTAAAATAATATTATTTCAATAGTGGACAGCTCTTATCACATTAGCATTACAATTGATAAATAAATGTTTAAAAAATCTAATACTCGATAAACATTTCGAGATAAAGTATTGGTGACAGAAGTACTGATACTGCTGTCAATGACATAAATCTTTGTAAAATAGACCTTATTACATAACAAAATGCTAATCTTTCAAATTTAAAATTAAACAAGATTGCCAAAAAAAAACATTTAAAAATATTATCTTGCAGTTTCCTCCAACATATGTCTTATTTAATTTGTATAGATACGAAATTGACTTCAAAGGGATATTAAGTAAAAGACCCCCTAAATTCCTACCACATTAATTGGGTATACCTCCCTTTTGAAACCCTTGACCAGATTTAAAATCTTAACTTTTCTAATTTTATTTATTAATTTTCAAACAAACTAGCGACTTACACTCGATTTCTTCGGTTACGTAGTACTTACCCTAACGTGCTATTCGTATTTATAATATTATTATATACAGAAAACGCCATATTTTAGCAATTTTTATTACACATATTATCTCTATGTTAAAGTCCAAGTCAGATTTGGATATTAATTTCATTTAAATCCTTTCAGTTGTTAAAGCATCAATGAGTAACAAATATTATGCTCGTACACATAAAAACTTTGGAGTTTATAATAATAGTGTTATTAGAAAGATAAAGACTGTTAAAGTGCGAGAGGGCAATCAGGAGCGCCAAATCGGGGCAATCCGCTTCACTGGCTAATTTTACAATTCGGAAAAACCTGCTTCACTTGTATCGGACTGAATACATCATATGAACTAAGATAAAAATAATATTATCATCTTATTTTTAAATTATAATACACTAGCGACGTCTCTAGGTATGATTTTAACGGTTAGTATGGAATAAATACTTGATCCCTTGCTTTGTGAAAAATAAAAACAAATCTATCCCACGAAAACCGTAAATTTTTAGCGAAAAAAAGTAGCCTATGTGCTATTCCAAACTTTAATCTATACCTGTGCCAAATTTCATCCAGATTCTTTCAGCCGTTCTGACGTAATTGAGTAACAAACAACCATAATCGAAACTTTCTCATTTATAATAGCAGTAACATAATAACAAATTAATATTAAGGTACCAATATCGCTAAAATTCCGAATTCAACATTCCACTTTTCGTCCATACGCAGGCCTCTTGGCAGAAAAAAATTATCTATCCTATAGATCATAAATAAGATGACAAAATGTTATTGATAAAATTTAATGCACTAGATAAACATAATCGACGTTATATCGATTAGATTAACATTAATCGAATTACTAATCTTTACACAGTATATAATGAAGTCGCTTCCGCTGTCTGTTCGCATAGATCTTTTAAACTACTCAACGGATTTTAATGCAGTTTACAGTAATATATAGAGTAATTCAAGAGGAAGGTTTATATGTATAATACATGTATATTATAGTAAACTAAAGCCAAGAAATTCAAATATTTGTATTTCATACTAACCGTTTAAACGTACCAAGGCGTTTAACAGTTTAGACGAACTCGAGCGAAGCGAGGTTAAGTCGCTAGTATATATAATAAACCTGAAAGTTTGTATGTACATTAATATGTGTATGTTTGTTATATGATAAAATTTTCATCAGTACTTTTGCACATAAAAGTAAGCTTCAGTTAACCTTATTATACTCTTAGTCTTAGCTTTGTAATTCGACAAATTCTATTCAGCTCCCTACTACTAAAATACCTCATTTAACGACCCAAAGTTTAAAGTCCCACAATTTAGCAGTTCCCGAGTTAGTGCTATCTGTTATTTAAACAAGAAGCCAATCAACTGTTTCAATGTAATTATTGTTGGGAAACACGATTCATTGCGATTACATGATATCAAATATTACGAACTTTTGTATTTGTTGATCTAGTATCAATGTTTTTATATCGGACTAATATCCATACAAATAAATAAAATTGAAGTATTTATTTGTAATATCAAAATAATACCTTTTTACTAAATACGTATGAAATTATGTGCGTCACTTAGAAGAAATTATTTTTTTAAAATTTTGTCTGTTCGTTCCGGTTAATCTGCGAAACGGCTCGACCGATTTTGATGAGACTTTTACTGGCAGATAGCTGATATTATAAGGAGTAACTTAGGCCACTTTTATTTAAAAAAGAATTAGGGGTCCGCGCAAAAAAATTAAGCCCACGAAGTTGCGATCAAAATCCGCGTACCTAGTGCACCCAAGTGAAGCTAGAATAATTCGCTACTCGTAGTTAGAATTAAAATAAAAGTGTATGTGTGTTTATCTAAAACCTTCACGTTGAAACGCCTTTACGAATTTGAATAAATTGACAGGTCGATTATGACCTTTTTTTTTAACGTTGGGAAATGCATTTACGCACGAGGTGTGGGCCTCACCGGCAAAGCCAGTACTAACCACTAAAACCCAACAAAGCCTTCCCCCGTCTTAATGGGGCGTTGCAGGATCGCTTACGCATTTAACTACGACGCCCCGACGGCATGGTCTGCTTTCACCACGGGGTTGCTCCAAGGTCCACTCTGCTATCAGAGAAGTACCAGGAGCAACCCGCATGGTACACAGCCCTCCGAAGAGGGCCACCTCCCTGTGCGTACTGAGCCCCCCCACCACGACAAGGTGAACGCACGTTGGGGGGGAGGTCGATTATGACCTGCAGTAACACCTAAATTACTATATTAGGTACCCTGGGACATACCAGAGTGAAACCAGGTTAGTTTATTAGTATTTCAATAAAGACTTTAGTAAATGAAATGTAGCTGAGTCTATTCTCTCTAAATATCTATTATATAATCTCGTACTTTTTCGTACAAGTAAAGAAAATTTAAAATTGAATATGTTTTGTTGGAAACCTACAACCTACTTCAATGTCATATTGAGGATTTGAGCTTAAGAAATAACTTTAAAAATATATGGTATTGATTTCGTTTTATTTATCGGACAGATTTGACGTGGGAGATGTTACGTTCATATTAAGGACGATCTATGCATTATTACTATTATCATTAGATCCATCTAAAAATATAACAAAATAACTACTTCATACATCCCAGGTTTGACTCCTGGGACAAGGTAAATATAATTATTAAGTGGCTTAGTATACTAATTTGCAATACCAAATCTAAAACATTTAATTTTGTATATCTTACTGTTCGTTTATTGATACAAAGCACTCTCGTCGCTGGCAAATCGCGACCAGATGCTAGTACCCAATGTGGTACATAATTTCCCTAACCTAATTGCCACCTGAAAACGAAGTGTCACTCAAGTAAAAACATAAAATATATTTATTTCCACGCTAATGTAGAGCAAAACGGCTTATTCTCGGAATCATTCATCAAACTGAATTCACCTCATTGAACAATATAGTCCAATCGATTTTTAAATGCGAATGCATGAATATTTAATCTTTGGAACATTCGACCTAAGCTTCAGTTTGAAAAACTTTTATTCAAAGTACGTATTTTAATAACACGTTTTTATTAACTTTGAAATACCTATTTAATTAAATATTGAACAGCGTTTTGATGAACTTCTTACCATCGTATCAATTAGCAGTTTTGTAAATCCACGTAAGTATTTTGTATATTATTATATTGAAATGTTATTAAATGTATTAAATAATAAATCGGTTGACAAACAAATGTAATAATATGTTGTGAAATATTTTAACTTTACCTATTTATATATAGATTTATAATAACTTTTTAACTTAAAAGGTAAACCCACTTCAAGATCACTTTAAAAGAAATTATTCCACTTTTGCGGAACTGAGTAATTTTGCCTAAAATTTTTTAGAATCACTATCAGGATATAACTTTAAACCGTTACAAAATTATGATACAACTCGATAACATTTGGCGATGATATTATGTGACATAAAAGATCACTATCATCCTTCAGCCCTTTTTAACGTCCCACTGCTGGGCACGGGCCTCCTTCGAATTGAAGAATGCAATTGTACCATGCCATAGTCCACCACGCTGACCAAATATAGGTACCCACCCATACTTCACATGTCTTTTGAAAATGATTTAGATAATATTAAAAATATTCTCACGTGATACAATTAGAGGTGCGAGACCCGAAATTTGAACACTTGGTTTACTGTACTATCATTGTCTTATATGTACATAAAAAACATAACTAAATTGAGTATCTCTTCCTTTTTAAATTCGGTCAAAAACGATTTTTATCAGAAATTCTAGCCAGCTCTTGTGACTTCCGATGCCGATGCACTAAAAGTATTTTTGTGACAGTGTGTTAAGAAAAATCTTTTTCCGTTTAGGCTGCGAGCTCTTGGAACGAACTGCCGTATAATACTTTATTCCGACAATCTTAGTTTGGATTCAGTTTGACACTGCATTTCCGTTCCGTTTCCACGTAAAATAAATAAAATATCTAACTTGAATTGTACGTATTCAGCTCTTTTTAATATCTCACTGCTGGGCACGGACCTCCCTTCAATGCGAGGTGGATCAGACATGTGAAGACGTGTTTTTTGAAGACGTGCTATATTCTCTCTGACTTGCAGGTTCATCACAATGTCTTAAATATTAGTCTGTCCTATGATCATGATTGTTATTCTTCTTCTTCTTCTGACGCGGCTTTTTCCGCACTTAGGCATCCTTGCCCGTTGTGCGTGAGCTTGTGCTGCTGTGTGTGTTATTCTTTCCATCCCAGAGAAGTCCTGGAAGATTTCTGGGATCGATCTATAGGGGCCGAGTTTTTCTTCGCGTAATTGTTTCAGTGCACTACATTCAGTTAGAATGTGTGCTGGTGTTTCATCTTCTTGGAGGCACGCTCTGCATAGGGCGCTGTCCGTGTGACCTATGTTAAAAAGATGTTTATTGAGTTGGCAGTGTCCTGTTATCAGTTCCACCACCGTTTTTAGTTTGGGTCTATCTAGGCGTGTTAGTTTCATTGTTAATTTTTTGTTTAGTGTGGGGAAGGCTTCTTTCGATTGACGGCAATCTGTGTTAGCCTTCCATAATGTGTTAACTGTGTTATCGGTGAAGTTTCGTAACCATGTTTTGTATTCACAATATGGAATTGGAGATAGAGGTGTAGGCCCCTGAACTTTCAGTCTAGAGGCCTGTTTGGCTAGGTTATCGGCAGTTGAGTTGCCTTTGTTATTTGTGTGACCCTTTACCCAGGAGACCTTTACTGTGTTAGTATGGGAAAGGTGTTCCAGCGTTTTGTGACATTCTAATATGTATTTAGATTTTGTTGTGTTTTTAGTTAGTGCTTGTAAAACCGTTTTGCTGTCGGTTTTTATGTGTATTATTGAATTTTTTGTCGATTTATTTAGTAGTTCTTGTGCTCCAATTGTGATGCCAACGCATTCTGCTTGTAGCACTGTGTTGTACATACCCATATGATGGTTGGTTTTGATATTGAGAGTAGGGCAGAATATACCTGCACCTACTCCTTCCTTGGATTTGGATCCGTCTGTGTAGATGGTGTAGATTGGTATCATTGTTGGGCTGTTGTCTGCATTTCCGTCATCTGATGTGTTTATAGTATAATGTTTTTCTATGATGTGTGTTTTACTTATTCTGTCGTTTGGCCATTTGAGCTGTGGAAATTCTGCCTCATAGATGTCGAGGATCTTTGTGTGTTTGCCCAGATTGCGTTTCCATGAGTTGGCTGATTTTAGTCTTAGAGCTGACAGGGCAGCTTCTTGTTTTATGAAGATGTGTAGAGGTAGTATGCCCAGAATTATTTCTAGGGCAGCCGATGGAGCGGTTTTCATGCAGCCTATTCATGATTGTTATTATAGTTTCATTTAAAATCTACACACTTCTTCAACTGGTTCATTTATATATAACAACCTGCTTAATTTTTTTTTTTCAATGTACATCAAGAAAATTTTATATAATATAAAATATTTTTTGATATACATATGTTTATTTTTAATGGCAAATTAGGTCAATTAAAGTTAATTTATGAAGCTAGAAGCACACACTAGACTAAACCACTTGTCTATTTACAAAAAACATTCTAGTACTCGAATATTTCCATGATGTCAGTGGCATACATTATCTCACAGAAGATTAGTCTGGCTTTAGATTTGAAGTGAACGATAAAAAATGTTTAGATGGTGCCGAAATAAAGTAACTTTGATTCTGTAATTTCATTTTACCTAAATCCTCTAGAAATAAATAATAAAAAAATACGAACTATCCTATTTTTGTCTAATATATATGTAAATGTTAGTTTTTCTTTACCTCTCAATAGTTCAAAGAGATCGTGGTGTAGATCTAAGAATAGGACACTCTCAAAATACAAATACTAAATGTATACTTAAATCATACTACTATTTTAAAATGTGTATGTGTGTGTGTATGGGTGTTTATGTTTGTTTGTTGCTCGTTAACGCTGAAACAGGTGTACAGATAGATTATGATCTAGAATTATAATACATACACAGTTATCAATAAAATTTTCTAAGAAATGGCGCTGTCTGTAAATACACACGACTTCGCTTTGTGGGGTAGGCTTAAAGAACTGAAAATTTCTTTTTTATTTACATATCTGTGATCAGTTTTGTTTGTGACTATAAGCTTGTTTGCATGTCGGTAAGTGGGGCGAGGAGGCTCCCCAGCGGGAGTAGTCACACATTTGGTAATCTAATAACTAGATCTTGTATGGCATGTTCATGTTAGTTAGCTGGTAAGCCAGTTCGCTCGAGTGTTTTTCCAATTGGGTTTTATATATCTCTGCCTGAAGGCTTACTTCCTTTTTGACAGTGTTCATGTTAAGTATCTCGTGGAGTTCCACGTTAGTTATGTTGTAGGATGTTCTTGAGTATACCATTTTGTAGGCGTTGTATGATGGATGCCAATAATGGAGTTAGAAGCGCTGCCCCAAATGCATTCGATATGTCCACACTGGCTTAAAAATTACCTTGTATATCAGCCGTGTATAGCCAATGGAAAGTATAAAAAAATATAAGTAAATAAAGCATCTACGGACGTACTCGAACAAAGCGAAAGGTCTCTATAACATATTTTTATGTCTACATACATATATAAAAGTCATGTCTGCAAGGTATGATGACAAGAGTGTTAGCTGAATTCATTGGACGATAGCAAGTCAGACCTTCTGTCGCCAGTAAAGATGATAAGACGAGTTACAAAGTATTTTATGAAGTTTCTAGCACTTCGATGTTTTACAACAGTCGTGAGTCGACTGATTGCTTGAATGTTGGAGAATTATATCAACATCGAATCAAAATAAACTTGATTCAAATAAAATTTCACGAGTGCATTCGAATAAAGCGTAGTTTTATTAAAGAATTATGGGTAAAAAGGCACGCATATCTTAGTTTAAGACATTCTGAACTAGAAAAGAATCGAAAAAAATATATATAATTTAATATAAATAAAAACAATTTTTTTTATTTATAATTTAATATAACTTAAAATAAAGATTTATATTTCAAGATAGGCCCTGTCGTATCTAAATATTATGGTCATTTTATGGAGCATAGAAGTGCTATAAAGTACTTCTATGTAAAATAGGCCACTGGCCCGATGTGTTATGCTCTAAAGACCTCTCGTGTAGGACCAAAAAAAATCACCCCATCCCCATTTATATCGTATGTAATTGTAAATATATACATCTTTACATAGTATAAAATGACGTCGCTTCCGCTGTCTGTTCGCTTAGATCTTTTAAAGTACTCAATGGATTTTCATGCAGTTTTCAGCAAAAGATAGACTGATTCACGAGAAAGGTTTATATGTATAATACATGCATATTATAGTACAGAAAAGCCGAGAAATTCAAATATTTGTATTTCATACCAACCTTAAAACGTATCTAGGGACGATTCCGAGCGAAGCGAGGGTGAGTCGCTAGTTTTTATAATATAAAAAACAGAAAACCAAAATAAAAAGCAAAAAAATTCTAACGAATACCGAAAAATAATATAGACATAATATTAAGAACATTTTATTTAACCCAAAGTATATTTATAACCTAAAGGCATTTGGTTTTCTAAGAAAAAGAGTTATCAATGTTACTTTGAAAATATACTATGTAATAACAAAATGATATTACAAGAAAAGGCCGCCAATATTCAATATTTAGATTAAAACTATCGACTCACTCTCGCGCGCTCGCGCTCGGGTTTGTCCCTAATTACGTTTTACCGTTTAGTGTAGATTGATCTTAGAGATGAGATATTTTTCCGCAGTAAAAAGTATCCTAAATGTTGAACCAGATAACCAGCTATCATCATACCAAATATTATCAAAATCTGTCCAGTGCTTTTCTCGTAATGCGTTCCCAGACAGACAGACACATAGACAAACAAAAAAATTAAAAATTATAGATTCGGCCTCTATATCGATAATAATGACTATTTCAATAAGATTTTCCAGAAAATATTTAATGTACAGTACAAATTCGACTCAGAATTTTATTATACATATGTATGTATAGATAATATTCAAATATTAAAATATTAATGATTTGTACATTATCAAATGTTTATTTAGACAACAATTTTGATAAAAAACTAGTATGAAATTACTAGAAATCCTATTATAATATAAAAACTAATAACAAAATAAAATATAATAATACTAAGTATAGGTAGGTATATTTGTTCTAGTATAATAATTCAGGGAATAATAAATTCTTTACATTGTCCTTTATGTAAACTGCAATTGATTAACGCCTAACTAAATATGACTCTAATCTTAATGTTATACGCACTGTTTTATAAATGGTGGCAAAATGGTAAAAAAATGTTCATATATGCATCTATACTATTATTAAAAGAGAAAAAAAAAACTTTTATGTTTGTGTGTTTCTTTGTAAAGGATAAACCAAAAATCCGCTGAACCGATTTAGATGAAGTTTGGTATGAAGATTGTTTGAGACCCGGGTAAGGATATAGGCTAGTTTTTATCCCGGAAATCATCCCTTAAGGGAGTGAAAAGGTAACAAAAGTGCATATGGGGAATAAATAATTTCTCAAGTAAGGGATATAAAACTCACCATACCTATGTATATATAATACACTAATACATAGTCTATCTATTATATACTAATCGTTAAAACGCACCTAAGAACATACCTGAGCGAAGCAAGGTAGAGTCGCTAGTATATAATAATTTTTTGTATTGCCATTTTTAAATTAGGTTATTATTAGCTCTATTTGTATTCATATTGTTATAATAGAAATATATTAAACCTCCCTCCATTTTTACTCTTAGCGCCATCTTAGAATATTGTATTCTTTCGCACGTTCACAAAACAAAATTAATATTTCATTTGACAAAGTCCATTACACCGTTTAAGCTGTAGACTAAACAAACACGACATACATACATTTGAAAACCATAATCCTCTTCTTACTCGGATAATAAGGAAGGGCTCAATTTATCAAATAGAAACTTTGATAAATGAACAGGTAGAAAAAAATCAAATCTTCTAAATATTGGTTTTTATTTCTTTGTTTGGTCACACAAAGAAAAAGGGTCTTTAAGGCGGAATAACTTTAGTATACCGAAACTTTGAAGTGGTTTTGTCCTTTCTATAAGAAAGAAGTCACTACCTTTTTGATAATTATATCAAGTGCTGTTCTTTATAACAAAAGTTTCTATAGTCTTGCTTAAATAATATAAATAAAAAGAACGGGTTATACTTTTGAAAGACCTGATTATTTGTAGGTAAATAAAATAATAATATGTCTATCATTAGCGTCCGGCAATCTAGCCGGGCGCGAAGCCAAGAAATGCACTGGGAGGCGGCCCACCTTGGTGGGTGGTGTGCCATGCGGGTTACTTCTGCTACTTCTCTGATGGTAGAGTGGACCGTGGGAGCAACCACATGGTTGTTGAGGTCTGCTTCGGCAAACCTGCTTTTAGGGTGTCCTGGTTGAGCGCGTTAGCGATCCTGCGATGCCCCAATTAAGACGGGGAGGTTTTGTTGGGTTTTATTGGGTAGTACTGGCTTTTCTAGGCGGTGAGTCACACATAACCGCCTGTATGCATTGTAAGTGGTATGCGTAAATGCATTTCCCAACATAAAAGAAAGGGAAATATACAGAAATACCGTCGATATAAAGTCTTTTTGAACATACTTGGTAGAAATAGTGTTGATATAAACTTATAATAACTAATTCGAACGATATATGATATAAAGTTGCCCAAAAAATGTATCATACTTTAATCAGCCAGATTCCACCAAGGGCAAACATAACTAAAGTTTATTTACAGAAGGGATATTTCTTGAGCGGAGTTTAACCTAAAATGTAAAATATTTAAAGTAGCCGACATAATTTATATGGAATTCTATCTAGTCCATTCAGGGTTTCATTTTCCTCCCGCACATATTTGTTTACAATAAGTTTAATCAATTAGTATGAATTGGTAAGTAATTAATATTTTTTCTAGATTAACGCTAATATTAGAAATTTTAAAATAAAACTATGTTGCCGGATTTTTTCGCAGATTAATGTTGAATTTTGGTCCCCAACGTTTCGAATCCGAATAGGAGTATTTGAGATTGTCGAAGTTGGAAAGTATCCAAAAAAGCCAGTGTCTAATCACAAATTATATTACAATAATTTTAAAGTAATAGAAAAATGGCACAAGTTGCTTAAAGATTAAAAATTAAAATACTATTGCCATTATAAATATGTATTTATGAATTAAAACTAGCATTGCCCGCGGCTCCGCCTGTATTCAGGGGAACACAAACCAAATTCTCAGGTTTATAACCAGCTATCACCATACCAAATTTCATCAAAATCCCTCCAGTGGTTTTTTCGTGATGCGGTAACAGACAGACAGACACACAAAATTTTTAAAAACTATAGATTCGGCCTCTGTATCGATAATAATGTTTCTTTCAATAAGATTTTCCAAAAAATATTTAATGTATAGATTCGGCTTAGTTACAATTTTATTATATGTATTAAAAATATTAATTTGATTTTTTATTATTTTGATCTACAAGAGATGATTAATTATTTCATAAACATTTTACCGTAATTTATTTATTAATTAATTATAATTAACCTGTAACGGCAATTCTTTTAAAACTACTTTAATATTCTTATCTTAAGATATATTTGTGTATTCAGCCCTTTTTTTTACGTCCCACTGCTGGGCACGGTCTCCCATCAATGTGAGGGTCATCAGGCCATAGCCTACCACGCTGGCATAGTAAGGGTTGGTGAACTTCACGTGTCTTTCAGAAACTTCCTAGGTTCTCTCAGACATGCAGGTTTCCTCATGATATTTCCTTTTATCCCAAAGTAATCATGTTGGAAATGATTCGCACATGAAAATATCTGAGGTGCGTAACCTGAGATTTGAATCCGCTACGCTAACACGTTTTCCCAAGTGAGCGCGTTACCACCGGGCTACCACTGCTATAAGATTTATTTAATATACGAAATTCATTTGTCTTAAATAAATTAATTGATATATTGCGAATAAATTCAGAAATGAATCTTATTTATCTTCATGCACCTGTGGGACTTACAGAAACCCTTATGTCAAGTTATTCCAAAGCCGTCTTCTGTCTTCATTAGTCCGGAACAAACATCTCTATAGTTACTAGAAAAAAACGTTCATCTGAAATATAACAAAAAGACATAACAAAAGTAAATGTTTCAAAATATTCCTATACTATGTATGTATCCTTAGAAATTTAATAAATTATAATCATACAATTTTAAAAAAATATATCACATAGTACAGATGGTGTCAAGATAAAATAAAATTTTCAATCAAATGTTGTAATGATTCAATAAATTATATATTCCAATATAATAAATTTACAGGGATGTAAATTTTTCTGCGAGAAAAAAAATTATAATGTATACAAATAATATATTTTTTAATATAATATTTTAACTAAATAATTATTTAACAATATTCTTATTATATAATTCCATATTTATTTAAAAGTAAATGAAAGTAGTATTTTTTATAAATATTTATTTTTATTTAATTTATTCTTTAAAATATTTATATAATAGAAAACATAATTTTTAATTCACTATTTATTCACTTCCGTAACAACCGTTTCCGTTACAAAAATCGTAACGCCAATCTTTTTTTCTCTCTCATGGCGTGCCAAAAGAACCTTTCACTTCAAATATTAGCTCCTTTGGCCAACTACACCAAAAACGATTAAGGAGAAAAAAATTCTTCTGATATGAAACCAGATTCATCTCCAAGGACATGTTGTCGAAATTTAATATTACCTTATACAATTTTATATAAAATTTTAGATACAGACCCCTGCCATAGAACTTGCTATAAAAAATAACAGCCATATGGTACGCCTTTGTTTCTGAGCTTATTTTTAAGTGTCATAAAAAGAGTAACCTCAGGCACTTGATAATATCTATATTTTCATATAGTGTATATGGACATTTCATAAAGAATTTTATCTTTTACTAGTGACTTACCCTAACTTCGCTCGCGTGCATCGCTGGGTGTGTTTTAAATGACACGTTTGGCTCAGTTGGTAGTGGCCCTACTTGATGTGCCAGCGGTCCCGGGTTCGAGTCCCGCTGGGGGCATTCATTTGTGTGATGAGCACGAATGTTTGTACTCCAGTCATGGGTGTTTATATTTATAATATGTATGTATTTACAGTTATATATGTGTAGTGTATCAACTATCTGGTATCCATAACACAAGCCTCGTAGCTTACCATGGAACTAGATGGCGCTGTGTGTTAATGTCCGAACATAAAAAAAAGACAATAGATATAAATCGCTATTAGACAGCGTCAGCCAGGTTAATTTTAATAATTTTTAGTTGTTACAGACACCTATATAATTATTACTTAAGATAGGTTTATTTAAAATATGAAATATTTGAGTAAATCTAATACTATAATTAATAATTTATTTATTTATAATTAATTAATTATTTTTCTTAATTGATATTATTTCAAAACTTACCAAAATAACAAATATAAATAAATTTCATTATTATTTATTAACAGCTTGTTGGGTTTAACTTGTACATTATAAATACAGTAATGGGGCTAACAAGAAATGTTTCGCGAATGTTTTCAAAGGATCTCAGGCAAAAGGTCACTTTGTAATTTCTGTATAATAAGTAAACTGAACTCTATGAGAAAATATGTTACAAAGCCCAACCCTTTTGTGAAGAATTCTTAATTCTAACTTATAATATCTACTGAAGATATGGCACATTGTTTGTTAATAAATTTCAAAACTCAATTTAGTCTAATACCAACAATATTATGATTATGAAAGACTGAATCGGACTACCAATGCCAAAGCGAAAATGTGTGGGTATATGTGGGTGTGCGTGCGTGTGTGTATATGTGTGTGTGTGTGTGTGTGTGTGTGTGTGTGTGTGTGTGTGTGTGTGTGTGTGTGTGTGTGTGTGTGTGTGTGTGTGTGTGTGTGTGTGTGTGTGTGTGTGTGTGTGTGTGTGTGTGTGTGTGTGTGTGTGGTGTGTGTGTGTGTGTGTGTGTGTGGTGTGTGTGTGTGTGTGTGTGTTTGTGGGTCTGTAAAATTTAAAAAGTAGCAAGTCTGATATATTATAATATTTGATGATATTGATCAGAATAAAACTATTACCTATATGTTATTCGTTCCGTTCATTTGTGTACTAAATTCCATTTCAGTATGAAATAGTAACAAACATTCACACTAAAGTAGCAAGCAAGACTATAAATAACAAAAAAACGCTTGTCATTAACATTTCTTGTTTTCACCACGAATGGCAGGATTAAGAGTCTAAATATTTATTTTGTTCTGGCTTTACCGTTTCGTTAATCGTTGCCGCTTCCCACGCCTTTATCAGTAGCGTTTACATTGATGATTGATATCATTTTAAGTATTCATTTAAATGATATAAGCTATTACGACTTCCATTTAAGTATACTTTACAAAGTGTAGATCGTTATTTTTGATAATAATTAATTATAGCAATGTTCAAAATATTATTCGGAGGCTAAATTTTCCATTATAAAATTATTGAAAATAAATAAAGTGAAGCTAATGATACTATGTCATATTTATTTTTTACACGAGCAATCAATGTTAATATGTACGAGTAAGGGAAATGGTCCAAGATTAAGCACTGATGGAATCGATAAACCCAATACAACAACATCTCTTACAAGTTTCATCGACCAATACTAAGTCAGAAAATTAAGTGTATTCTTCTTTAACGAAATATTGATGTAGCTTTCTAATAAATATCTCCTGATTAAACTACTTTGATTAGTTACAGATTATCTGAAGTGCATTCAGTGACAAATTCCAAGCTTCAAAGACATTTTTGCTAACTTATTATGGTGTCCTTTTATGAAACAGATTCCTTTAGCTTAGTTGGCCGCCATATTCCATACGATTCATTATATTTATTAAAGTAACTTATACTAATATTATAGACAAGTTTGTAAGTTTGGATGTAAGGAGTAATCTTTGAATTTCGTAAACTATTGTTATAATAATTCTTTCACTAATATAAAGTTACATTAACTACAGCCTGGTGTAGGCAGTTTTTATTACTGTCAAAAATTATAATAATCTTTATTAAAGGTGAAGAAAAACTGGGCACTCCGATGCATTTATCGTCGTGCATTGCTTAAACGATTTAAAATAAATAATAAAATGTATGACAAAAATACACCTAGGAAGGCAGTCGGATGACGTAAGGGCAAATTGCTAGTATTCAATAATCATTGTAGTAAAACAGCGTTTGATAAAAGAATTCAATTTCATTTTTCTCATAACCTTTTGACTTGACGCTGAGCTTCAATATAACAGCTTTAAGCTGCTCTTAATGAGTAATGGTGAAGGACTACTATGTTATCTATCAAAATATATAGTAAAAATATCGAAGATAGATTTGTTTGGGGGCTAATATCCATAATAGCAAAAATAGATTTAAATTTTAAAAATGTTAATGATATTATTTTATATCTAGGTCATTGTTTAGGATACTATCCTATCACCCGGAGGTCCTGGGTTCGAGTCCCGGGTCGGGCCAAGTTTACTTATTGAGTCTTTCTGTATAGTAAGCCTCAGTAATAACCCGGATTTGGGAAGTTAGCGGTGTTTCACCCCCGTGCCTCGGAGAGCACGTAGAGCTATCGGTCCTGCGCCTTAACTCTCACTGGTCGTGTGGAGCAGTCGTCCCACCGGAGTATGAGAGTGATAGGAATAGCGAGTGCACTTGTGTCTGCGCGTACACTTGTGCACTATAATATCTCCTGCGCAGTTGGCTAGTCTCAATGAGATTGGCCGCCGTGGCCGGAATCGGTCAGGAGTACATCATCACGTTAAAAACAAAAATTGTATGAAAATATGGTATTAATTATCTTCATCAGATTCATTGAACATAAATTACGGTAATCACTTTGAGGTAATTTTTTCAGGTAATTTAATCATTAAATAACAATTAGTTTAAATAATAAGAAAAATAATTTAACGTTGGTGGACAATTGGCGAAGGTATCGAGTAATATAAATAGCAGTAATAGCTCATTGGCAACACACTCGCTTAAGAACTCAAGTGCAGTAGATTCAAATCTGGGTTAAAAATTGTATGTGCTAATAATTTTTCAACCTCATTACCACTAGTTTAAGCGATGAAGGAAATCATCGTAAGTGAACCTGTATATTTGAGAGAATCTAACTAACTTTTTGGAACACGTGAAGTCCGTCAACCCGGAATTTTTTCAGCGTGGTGGATCTTAGTCTGATTCTCTTCATATTGAAGCCCAGCAGTGGGACGTTAAAGGCTTTATGAATATATGATTAATATGATATATAATATGAAATAATGTGATTTATTTATTATAAGAACCTACCCCTTTAGTGGTCGGTTAAAAAGGAAATGAAGATTCTCTTATATACCGAAACGGATATAATAAGTCACGTGGTGAGCTCGCAGATAATTCAATAAAAACTGTCTTAGAAAACAACTTTTCTATAACAAAATTACTTCATTATATTTGAACAAATTTACTAAAGTTACTTGTTTTTAAAAGTACTCTTTGTAAAATTTGTATAAACATAAACCAATTCAAGTCGATTCTATAAAGTTTTTAAACTTTAACCAAGACTTTGAGCATAAATTTACACTTTGAAAGCTTTTAATAAAATGCTAAAGTTGTTTCGAAAAAAAATTGTATTATATTTTGATTTCCATCTTAAACACAATATTTGATGACTTTATTCTGTTAGTCAACACAATTAGGCAGAAGGCTGAAGTAAGTTTAAATTCTAGTTGTTATCGCACATAAAAATTAAAAAAAAACGTCAATGTCAATCTAAAACTCAAAATTTCCAGAATCTTTCAAAATTTGTTCATTTATTTTTGTTGCTTTTTAGAAACTAATAAGAACAGAATAAAACCCATTTAAACTGCTGTTGCAGATTCATAAAATGAATAAATGCTATTTGCTTTACAAAATAAAACCCTGTGAAGGAAGCTCTATAACGAATGAAAATACCACGTGTAAAACATATATGAAGTGAAATTAGTTTTTAAAGTATTCTTAATAATGGTAAACTATCAGTAATTAGATTCATTTTAATATATAAAGTTTATGAAGGACTAACCGCACTACAAACTATGTGACCGATAGATTCAATAGGCAGGGAGGTAGAGAAAGTAATTTCCAATCTCTATCCCCTATTTTAAAGCTACTTCAAGCTCTAAATACCTAAGTTATTTTTCTAATGTATTTCAACCACAGATGAACGGACTCATGTAACCCTTGCGAACAATTTAACATGATTAAGGTAAATATATCTTCGTTACACTAATATTCTGGTAAAATATCTAACGTAAAGGTTTTATATTATTATAACTAAGATTTATATAGCGGCAATTATTCCATATATGGATATAGTGAATGGAATAAACTTTTTATTCTATTTCTAGATTATTGTTTTTCATTGTGTATATTCAAATTATTCAGTATATTTTTTTATATGTATCATTTTTAGGATTTCTTACCCAAAGTGCGCCACCGGAACCCTATTACTAAGCCTCCGCTGTCCATCCATCCGTCTGTCTGTCAGAGAGCTGTATCTCATGAACGGGTAGATAGTTAAAATCATCACAGAATATGTATTTCTATTGCCGCTATAACAAAAATAAAATAAAATAAAATAAAATACAGGAAATATTTTTTAACGTTCTTATTTGATCATCGAAGTTACTACATAGTACATACATAGAGTAAAAGTCATATTAATAAAAAGTATATGAACGATGGTACAGAACCTTTTTTATGCAAATTCAACTCGCACTTGACCGATTTTTTAGGCTTTACTGTAAGAATACTGAATGAAGTGAAATATTATAATGTTACATAATGGTCTTTTTTTTGTATTAAATAATAAGCATTTATAACCACTTATTTCAAATAAAATTTTTATTAATGTTTATATTTAATACGTTTTTTTGTGTAGATTATTTACAAAGGATGTATTATAAGTTTTAGCTTTTAATAATTTAATTTAGTACAATAATACTATTCTCACACTAAAAAACTACTTTCACGTCGTATGAGTCTTATACAGGGTACTTATATTGTATATATAGATGCATTTCCCTAGAGAGCTCTCAAAGTGCAGATAAATCAATCTTGCGATCTTGCAAGCCCATCAATCCTGTGCTTGATTTCTCTCTTATGGTACAAGAGTTATTGCCGTCCCATAGGAAAATAGAAGGTAATAGAAGTAAAATTTACGTTATACTTTGTATTACATTTAACTTTTTATTCCTCATTTTAGCGAAGTTTATATTTTAACGAGATAATCTCGTCTCATAAACTTATAGTTAAACTAGCATTGCCTGTGGCTCCGCCCGTGTTTAGTTGACCAAAAACCAAATTGTTAAGTTTTACAGATTAGTTATGCTCTTACATTGCAGTTTTTGTTTTTTTTTCTCAGAAATCAAAATCCCTGCAGTAGTTTTTCTGTGATGCGGTAACAGACAGACAGACAAAAATTCTAAAAAGCATAGATTCGGCCTCTGCATCGATAATAATGTTTATTTCAATAAGATTTTCCAAAAAATATCTAATGTACAGATTCGGTTAGTTACAATTTTATTATATGTACCTATAGATAATGATACTGATTTTCATGCTGTTGTCGCCAATGGATAGAGTGGTTTTCGAGGAAGGTTATATATTTTTTTAACTTTTTGGATACATTGGCTAAAATATAATGATATTTGATGGAGGCGCTGGATAAAAATAAGCCGCCTGGGAGCTTTATCTATTTTATGTATTCCATGTATTCCATACTAACCGTTATAAGGTATGTATATTTTATTTCGCGCATATCGGAAATCTTTTTCTTCTTCTCGTGTCGACATCGTGGTGAAAAGATTAGCCAATCAGCGTTAATAATTTCTGACTTCAAACGTTGTATACGTCGCTCGGGGAGGCTCCTTTCATGCACCCAAGGATTTTATATATGTTCCATAAACGTTTATGGAATATATAAAATCCTTGCATGCACCTGACGTCGAAAATGACTCTAGCGATTTGGATCTAATTATGTATTAAGGTTTTGCTTTTTAATACCTCAACGACCGCGGACACGCCGGCGTGTCAGTTAACAATAGATTTCTTAGAAATTAATTAATTTTTTAGAAATTTACCTGGAGGTGTTAATTTTTTTTTTCTTTTTGTTTATAGCCGATGATTCCTCCGACATTTGGTAGGAGACCTTTGTATTACAATTTTTGTATTTGCCAAAAGTACATTTTTTATTAATAATTATGCTACAGGTATCATACAATTTTTTTTAAGTGTCAAAAGAAGGAGGTGTTAAGTTTATCTATATAAGTAATAGGTGTCTTTTCTGAAAAAAAACCGCTATTTTTATATCCTTTTTGATAAACGCCAAGTGAAGCTCAGTATAGATATAATTGAAGCTAATTTTACAGGGACATTACGAAGATTGAAAAAAAGGCAAAAAACCATTTAATGTCGCTTTCAGACAAACACTTAGCCGTACTGAAATCCTGCCTCGCTCTGTGAGGTTAAATAAATAGTGGATTTCAACCCTCAGTTTGTGATTAAATACTCAAGTTCATACAAAGGCTGTTCATTAAATTGGGTTTTGGGTAGATCTTGATTATTTAATTTATTTTATTCGCGAGAGAAATCGAATTGACATTGCTCGTGTTACTGTAATAATTAAATTTTCTATTATGAGTTAAACAGGACTTGGATTTATTATAAGTCTTTATATATTTATTTATCTTACTTAGGTTCTAACAAATTTACAGTTCACAATTACACAAGAAGTCACAGTTAAAACAATACAATATAAATCTAAAACGCAAAGCCAATTACGGGAAATCGTACATTTTCCGGGAAAAAAGTAGCCTATGTGTCATTCTGATGTATGAGCTATATTATTGTAAAGTCTCGTTAAACTCCATTCAGTAGTTTTTACATGAAAGAGTAACAAACAACCATACACCTATACAAACAGACATCCTGACAAACTTTCGCATTTATAATATAAGCATAGATATATAATATGTTCTATGTAGATTTTTGATTCATAAAATCCCTAAACCATAGTACAGGCTATCATGAATAAAACAACAAAAAAATATATTTGAATATCAATCCCTAAAAGTTCCAAAAGCGTTTATAAAAATAAATGTAAAGTAATATAATATTGTTCCTGACCTTTACTTAAGTAACTTCATGATACTCATCTGATTTTTTGGGAAGCTTAAATTAAATAAAAACTTTTAAGTGAAGCCGGCATGGGTCGCTGGTGAATTACATATATAAGTATTTAACACCCATATGGTATCGTGGTCAGAATACATGTCTACTAGTTGTTCCACATTCGATATCTACAACAATATTTTATTTATAGTTATAGTCATGTGTGGATATTTAATTTAAAATAAATATTTATATTGATCTAGGAATATTTTGTACAACAATGACTAAAGATCAACAATTGTTGTTTAAAATTATTGTAAAAATACATTTTAAAAAACAAGCTTTTATTTAAATGCTCTAAAAAGAAGAAAATAAACATTAAAAATAAAACATTAATTTACTGCAAGCTTTTATATCATATAAACTGTGTAATGAAATAAATTGATAGGCTTGATTTAATTTAAAAATTTTCTTCTTTTTGGAGCATTTAAATAAAAGCTTGTTTTTGAAAATGTTTTCAAAACTTTTATTTTATTTTTAGTTATTCGTATTCATCTCAGCAAACCCTTTTATTTGATATCCATATCAAGAGGGTATATAAAAAAAAACAATCCACCATCGTTGGAAGTCCGCCATATTGGATTTCTAATAATGTAACTTAGCTAATAATGCATTGTCACCCAACCCAAACTAAACGTGTATGCAAAACTTCAGCTCAGTCGGTTGAAGATAACTGCTTCAAAATTCAGTTTGCAAGATTTGATCCCAACAAACAAACTTTGCAAGTTAAATTTTAAAGTTAGATGACACGTTTGGCTCCGTGTGTATACCCCTGGGTGCTTATTGTATTTATATAATGAAAATTCCCAGTGCTCAAATGTCCACTTTAATCATTCTTAAGTTTTTTTTAATAACACTAAAGCTAAAAAAAAAAGAAAATCTGTTAACAAACAGAGGCCAAAAAAATACTGAACTGTTTTGTCTATGCCTATTAATATATAGAAAGAGGCCATACCGCCATTTGGCAAATTTTATTACTAACAGTATATATTAATATAGTCTATGTGTTACTTCAGGTCATAATCTATGTACTAAAAATCTAAATCCGTCTAAAATTTTAACGTGAAAAAGTAACAAACATACACACATATACACGTAATGTTTAAAACAGTAGTGTGATTCCAAATTTTTTTTAATTTACCCTCACATGTAGCAAAGATTGGGTCGACTTGATTTGCATATGCATAATTTATGATCCGAAAATAGGCTATTTCACATCAAGAAGTTTCAGTAACATATGATTTCAGTGCCAAAATGCAGTATTATTTTAAACTAGCATTGCCCGCGGCTCCGCCCGCGTTCAGATAACCAAAAAGCAAATTCTTAGGTTTTACATATTAGTATACTCTTACAATGCAATTTTTGTATTTTTTCTCAGAAATGAGATATTTTCCTGCGGTAAAAAGTATCCTATATGTTGACCCGGATAACCCAGCTATCACCATACCAAATTTCATCAAAATCCCTCTAGTGGTTTTTCCGTCATGCGGTAACAGACAGACAGACAAAAATTCTGAAAACTATAGATTCGGCCTCTGTATCCATAATTATGTCTATTTCAATAAGATTTTCCAAAAAAAATTACTGTGCAGATTCGGCTTAGTTAAAATTTTATTATACGAGTATGTATAGATAATAAGAGCTGTTTCAAAGTATAATTCTATAGAAATAGTTTAAAGCAGTACTATGTTGTCTTGTAATGGAGAGAGTGAATTAAGCCTACACTGTGTGTACCGCATAAGTAATTGTTACGATTAGGAAATACATTTACGTATACCACCTGTAGACAAACTGGTGGTTATGTGCAACTCACCGGTTAGAAAAATCAGCACTACCCACTAAAACCCAACAAAACCTTTCCCGTCTTAATGGGGCGTCCAAGAATCGCTGACGCACTCAACCACTACGCCCCGACGGCAGGTTTGCCGAAGCAGACCACAACAACCATGGGGTTGCTCCAACGGTCCACTATGCCGTCAGAGATGTACCAGGAGCAACCCGGATGCTAATGAGCCTCCCCCACTTCCAACCACGAAACTGTTACAAACCCAATGTACCAAAACATCTATAATGTAGAAAACGTACTTTAATTTCCGATCCCAGAACTCATAGAACGTAATAACATCATTAAGCGTCACATAATATACGCAAACACGAATTGCTATTTCACGAATATAAATTACAACTGCGATACTGCTGACATACATTATACGTTTTTACTAAACATTATTAATAAAATTTAAAAGAGCTTAATATAAGTGGTTAATTGTTTTGATATCTAATATATTTAAACGAGCAATTCTTGTATATATACCTATATAATCTGAATTTCGGAAACGGCTCCAACGGTTTTCATGGTATTTAGCACACAGGGGGTTTCGGGGGCGATAAATCGCTCTAGATTAGTTTTATGTCTGGGAAAAGGCGTATTTTCGAGTTTTCATGTGGTTTTGTTTCGCATTATTCCACGCAAAATATGGTTGCTAATTAGCACACTAGGATATAAGCATCGTGGTCATTCGGCTAAGGCGCAAGTATGACGACTACAGGCATCTGTCTCATAGAAAGTTTTTACTTTTATTTTATTTTTTATTTATTCAAATTTTTAGTTTGTTTTTTTTTAAATGTTTCCTCGGCCAAAAACTGCGGTCGCTCAGGTATTAAGTGATTATGACTGTATCTTTTTCATACGCAAATTTTGTTTTCAAGATGATTACTTACTAATACGGTGAACGAAAAATGTATTATGAAACTACCTATTAAATACATACCTAATCAAATATTTTCGAAATCGGTTCCAGCCCATACAAAGCAAAGTACACCGACTTCGAAAATATTTGATTAGGTATGTATAGTAAATGAAAACTACCAATCAGTTATTTTTTACTTTTTAGTGCTTTTGTTTGAAGTCGGTTTTTATTTTTTTGTTAAAAAGTTTTTATTTTTGTTCTGTTACCCCAAAAAAGTTTATATTCTTACGTGTGTACATTCTTATGTAAGTACACACACACGTTTTTTTTTTGTTTTTGACACAGTGACGAAGAAATTAAATGTTATTTCAATTGATTTCATTAAAATCCTAAGGTACGATTGGGAGTATTCAAATGCTGCTTAAACAAATATAAATTTATTTACAAGTAGAGAAGTATACTTTCGCGAGTTTCTCTCCAGCTCTTCTCAGCAGAACTGCTTTCCGAGCCGGTGGTAGCTTCCTCAAGGACTAACTACACTGAAGCTTAAAATAAATTGACGATTCAAAAGTGCTTATAATAAGTCTAAATGATCAAAACTTATTTCATTTCACAAGCATAGTATAAGCTATGTCGGTTATCATCAACTTTTCTAACTGAACTTTTCTGAATAATACTTTGTTAAATTCAATTTTCTTGTAAATGGCTTGAAAGCGTGCCACTTGAGCCCAGATCAATAAATATGTACTTTCTTACGCGAATATTTGATATTTTAAATAAAACCGGTTTTCCGTTATGGTCACGTGAGAGATTGGCCCCGGGGGTCCCCCGTAACTGTGATCGATGACAACATTCGAAACATTGGAAACCAAAAATGAATATAAATCCGCAAAAAAAAATCCGAAAAAGTAGGTATTATTTGAAATAGAGATAGAAATTTGATAAAAGAGGAAGACGCTCCATACAAATTAATGGCGTAATCGTAAATAAGTTATTGAGATCCGCTGTTAATGTCGATAACGCTGTTTTATCTATGATATACTACGGTGCTCGTTCACGATCACCCATCTAACTGCCGGCTGCTGTCACATGAACTTACCCTCGTCACTGTTTCTGTAAGCACAGTTTGTATCTAATGATAAATCCTTTCAAGTGACACTTAGAAATCTTCTTACTAGATAATAATAATCCTTTTCTGATTATTACTGGTAACAATCTTGTGTTTTGGTTTAGTTATAAGGCTATTCAGAAAGTCAATTTAAATGGAACATTAATAAACTTATACTATACACAGGAATATTTGACATTTAAAATGAAATTATCTGTTCAGATTTTAATAAATAATTTGAACAAATAGTATTTAACTAATAAGTTTTTTTTTTCTTGCAAATTATTTATTGATATACTAAAACGCAAGATACACAATAAGCGTTTCAAAAGAGTCCTCAAAAAAAGTGCACTATTCGAAAATAAATTTCACATTTTTTAATTTCTTTTGTTCATTGCTTTTCGGAAGTTAAATTAAAACGCACGTTGTTTCATTTATAACAGTACTTTATGTGGAGTGTTTGGTGTGTAAGTTTGAATTTGGGTTTAGACATGTCTTCCTGAACTTTCGATTTTTGAATTTTATTCGTTAACTAGCATTGCCCACGGCTCCGCCCGCGTTATGATGGCCAAAAACCATTTTTTCAGGTTGTACATATTAGTATACGCTTACAATGCAGTTTTTGTATTTTTTCACAGAAATGAGATATTTTCCCGCGAAAAAATTATCATATATGTTGACGCGGATAACCAGCCGGATATCACCATACCAAATTTTATCAAAATCTCTTCAGTGGTTTTTCCGTGATGTGGTAACAGACAGACAAACAGACAGACAAAAGACAAAAGTTCTAAAAACTATAGATTCGGCCTCTGTATTTATAATAATGTCTATTTCAATAAGATTTTCCAAAAAAAAATTTAATGTACAGATTCGATTTAGTTACAATTTTATTATATGTATAGATATTATAAAATATATTGAAGTAACTGTTACATATTGACGTTTAAAACCATTGGATAGATTTCGATAAAATTTGGCAACTATATACATTGCAATCTGAGGATGGATATATGCTACCTGTAATTCCCAGCCAGATTCACAATTTTCACAGAATTTGTATATACAGATATACAAATTATACTATCTACATCAAAATAATCGTTTATTTCGTATTATATTCCAGCAAAATACAACTATTCTGTAAGTCAGCAATTATTTTACGATCGTATCTGTCCTTTGAAATTAGATTTTCTTTATGGAAAAGATTATTTAGTGTCTTCAAAGGAAATTGTTATTAAGAAACAGAAGACGTTCACAAAATGAACCAATTATAATAACTTAAGAAAGCTCGCGACATTGTCTACATTGAATAAAACATAGTATATCAGCCAAAGACGTTTCAGTTTGTATACCAAGGGGGAGTGGGTTTGATTTCCATCCCTATTTTTAATATTTAATCCGTCGCCATTATACAATATAGTCACCATTTATCTATTAAACGAGACCACAAAATGGAAAGGTAATGCTTTATTTTCAATCTGTATTACTGATTCAACGTCATTTCTCTTTACAAATTTTCACATTAAATTATTATCTACATTTGAGTGAGCAAAGAAAAAAAATATTTTTTTTTTGGAAATATTTTTTATATAGATAAGTGAATTCTATTCATGTCTGTTTTCCTTAAATTTTCAGTTGAATTACGACCACTTAGCAAACTCTAGTTCATATAATTGGAAAATTTTTGTGAATCTGTGAGTGTATTTCATACTTTTTCAAGTTGTATCGGCTCACCGGATTTGAGTGAAACTTTTAATAGAGATAGTTTATATTCTGCATTCAAATATAAGCCATCGACAAAGTAAAATGTAAGCCGAGTGCTGGGCTAAAATGATTATAAATAAAACAGGTTCTATTTAAATGCGACCAAATATTCTCGCGCAATGTGTGACTAAACAAACTGACCGACGAGCAAACTCTGAAAGATTTCACTTTTAATACTTCAATTAACTATCAAATAAATATATAAAATATATTCATTGAAAATTATAAATTCATTATCTATACCTACATATAATGAAATTCTGAGTCGAATCTTTACATTAAATATTTTTTGGAAAATCTTATTGAAATTGTCATTATTATCAATACAGAGTCCGAATCTATAGTTTTTCGATTTTTTGTCTATCTCTCTGTCTGTTTGGGCACGCATCACGAGATAACCATTGGATAGATTTTGATGATATTTGGCATACCAAATTTCATCAATATCTGTCCTGTGGTTTATGACAGCTGGTTATCCGGATCAACATATAGGATACTTTTTACTGCGGGAAAATATCTCATCTCTGAGAAATCTATACTAAACGTTAAAAGGTAACTAGGGACGAACCCCTAAACCCCTAAAACTCCGAAATGAGCGGAGCGAGGGTGAGTCGCTAGTATGTAAATAAAATAAATAATATATTCGAAAAAGCTAATATAATACTTAATAGTAAAATTATAAGATGAGCATAAAGACTTCCACACTAGAAGAAATGTAAGTGAAAACAAGGAATAATTCAAGTATATTAGTCTTCGTAAGAACTTTACATTTCATTCTTCTGATGTGTCAGCTGCATACATTCTGAAACAATAATATTGAATTTTGTATAGCAGTCTCTTGAATAAAAACAACATTTGCTCATTTTGCCGATTCATGCTTTAAAATAAAAGCTTTAAGCTTTTATTTGTGGTAAGTCTAAGTTTGTCCTCTTAAAATCAACGGAGTCTCAGAAACGTACGTATTTATAGTAAAAAATAAATATTAAAAAATATTTAAAAAACTAACTTTGATATCATATATATTGTGTAATAAATGAGTTTGATTTAATTTAATTTTTTTAGGTAGATATTTATTCGTGTTCTTTTCAGCAAACCTTTTCATTTCATATCTATATCTATATAATATTTATATCCATAAAAAATATAGTGCACCATCGTTGGTAGTTCGCCATATTGGATTTAGAATGACGTCACTTATCTAACCATGCATTGTCCAAACTAAACGTGTATGCAAAATTGCGGTTGTAAAATCGATCGGTTGAGTATAAATGCTTTAAAATTCAGTTGTAAGATTTGACCCGAACCAACATTTACACAGACATTGCAAGTTAAACAAAAGCTTGTTAAATAAGTAGCTAGTGTCTTGCCCTCGTTCCGCTCGGGTGCCAAATAGTAGTCTATATATTCTTCAAGGTCTATCTGTGGGCTAAATTATATCTAAATCCGGCAGTTTCAGCGTTAGAGAGTAACAAACATACAAACATACACATTTATAATAGTAGTCCGTTCAATTGAGTATGCTACGAAATTATACTATAGAATGCATACGAGAGAAGCCAGTAAAGAATATGAAAAAAATGTTATCTATAAATTCAAAAATACTGTATTATGGATAATATTTGTATGAATGTATGTATGTACATAGCTATAAAATATTTAAAAATTAATTCAAATCTTGTTCAAATATCATGCATTTATGTTGATATAAATATAGACGAATATATTTTTACTGAAAATCTATGCTTGCTAACAAAAATAGAACTGGTTGACTTTTATTTCCAGTTACAGACGACGCAGCATGTTCATTTCAACAGCTAGCATTATTTTGCATATATTTTAGTAACTTGAGAACGCTCTTTCTGGAGCTCTAACGTCATCCCTTATTTAAATAATATAGAAACACTTGTACCACAAAGGTTTATTTTATCTGAAAATACATAATGCATATATTTCACTATATTACTATTTCTCACTATAAAAATATTAACAATTTTAATAATTCTACGCCAAAATGAGTATTCTAATCAAAGCACACAAATAAAGTAATAAAGATCGATATGCTAATAAAATAAAATCATGATTCGAATAAATGTATTCATTGAAAAATAAATAACTGAATATATGAATACGATTGCCTCCTTTTTGAATTTTATTTCAATTTCGTGAATAGACATTATAAATGCAAAAGTGTGATTGCTGGCCTGTAAATAAGTCCTTCTTTGACATAACTACGGAAGAAATAGTATGATGAAGTACACAAGCGACTTACCCTCACTTCGCTCACTCACTCGCCCATGCCCACGCCCACGCCCATGTCCAAGCCCACACCCACGCCCACACGCACGCCCACGCAACACATATATACTATATATGTATAGTATATTATATCTACGTCGACGTACATTTTATCCCTGCACATAATAACTATAATATATTATAGTATGTACCTATAAATAAGTCCATTAGTTTTTGGTGGATGGGTCTGCACCTAAGTAAAGCAAAAGAAAACATAAATTTTAAAACTATTTATAACTATTTGCTAAGCGAATTCACTATCAAGTCACAATCGTAAACTCAATAAGCCTTGACTTCACGTTTTGTATTAGTATTGTTATTTTACGTTAGTTTTTTCTTAAAAGTTAATTTTCAAATCTCAGACTAAAGAATAATATAGACGGAGTGATTGTTTATTCTAGTACTAGCAAAAGACGCAGCTTCGCCCGCGTTCAATCTACAAATAAAAACTCTTGGGCTTTATGTTATACAGGTACATTGCATAGGTAGGTATGTTGTACATGTATGGAGGTCTGCCCGATTGTTGACATTTATAATTAGTGATCCATTCCATTGTGTAGTAACATTATACAGCCTTTAAATGAGCCTTCCTCATTAAACGGGATATCTGATTCAAAAATAATTTTTCAAATCGGCTTAGTATTATGCATATAGTGTACCATAATTAATAGTTAAGAAAGGAATAAAGTGTCGCCGCTATACTCTCTCTGCAAGAAAAATGCTTAAAAAACACAATAACTTACAACATCGAGGAAAAATCCTTGACACATGGCCTACAGAAAATTTGATATCGTAATATGCAAATAATATCGTGACAGGCATTCGTAGATCTTACTACAGAAATATTTACAGTGTCGAGTAAAAGTGAACGGAACATAAATTTACAGCATTATGTGTTCAATGAGATCTATACATGTAATAAAACTGTAGAGGTCGAATGTCTGTACATAGAAAAAAAATGCTAGAACCGGGTCAGGGGGATGTATAGAAGAGAAATAGAACAAATCCAGATTTTTTAAATTTTTTTGTTTCTCTATCTTTTTGTTTGTTTGTACGGGATAATCTCTGAAACAGTTAGACCGATTTTAATAAAACTTTACAATAATATAATTTATACATCAGAATAACAAATAGGTTACTTTTTATGCCAGAAAAATGTACGGTTCCCGTGAGATAGCTTAATTTTTGTCTAGAGGCGAACCCGAGCAAAGGGAGAGTGAGCCGCTAGTGTAATATACATATACGTACATATTTGTTTAGTTTTCCGACTGGTGAGAAAAGGTGAGAAAAACTGAAATGGTGAGAAAAGTGATATTGCTAGTGTATTTTTAGTTTCTCGTTCTTAATATATAGGTACACTAGTAGAACCCGCGGCTTCGCGTTGGCTAAAACTACAAAAATAACTCTAAAGTAGGTTTCATACAAACTTTAACCCTCTTAAGCGATAAATTTCGAAAAATACTAAAACACATTTATATTTAATCGAATTGAAGAGCATAAATACCAAGTTTCAAGTAATTTTGATCATAAATACTTTTTTTGGGTTGTGTTATAACGTGTTTTTTTCCGTGGGAATGGGATAATCTTCCGCAGTAAATAGTATCCTATGTCACTCTACAGCCCTCCAACCATCTCTACACACCCAAAAACCACACCTATTCGTCACTCTGTTTCAACGTGAAAGAATGACAAACAAAGTTACAAACAAACACACTTTCACATTTATAATATTAGTATGGATGTGACAGTCAATGGGATAACCATAAATAAAAGTTTAAATATTTATAAGAAAAATACACTTTATAAGAGTAGGGTAGTGACGAAGGTTGATGGAAATGCGTATTTTTTTAAGTGACAAAGCGAGAAGGTGTCTATTTCTTTACAAATTTACTCAAGAATTGCTGTACAAATTGAATTCTTTTATTATACAGCTTTTGATTGCATATTGATGTGGATGGTTTTCCAATGGCAATTTATATCCTATTTCATAAATCGAATTTCCTGTCCAAAAGTTCTATTTAATAATTAGATTTTGAATCATTTTTCATTAAATTATTATAGATTTTTCTAAAATGCTTAATGCTTAATTTTTTAACAAATGTTACCTTTCAAATTATATAGGGATTCATAACTTGATTTTAAACGCGACTCTTCTTGCTTGGTAGGTACAGCGTTAAAAAGTAGCACATCTGCTAATTTAAGATATAAGCTATATCTATCTACAATTTTTATTGATAGCACTAAAGCTTGTCAATAGATTTTAAACAAAAAAGGAAAGAAAATCTGTTGACAGAGGAGAAAAAATTACAGAACTATTTTGTCTTTACCTATTTATATATAAATATTGAAGTGTTGGTCCCTCAAGACCTTCTTTAAAACCCCTTAGATATTCACATTCAAAATGGTCGTGTTAGTAATGCGAATAATAAAAGTATATTACGTAATTAAACCAGACTTCAATCGAGTATGCAGGTCTTGAAAACAATTTGTTTTTTTTTTATTTCGATCAAGCAATAAAACTTTCAAAGACACTAGCAAACTTACGTAAGTTCTACTTTAATTTGTACGAATGGCAAGATTATTTTGCGTTTAATCTAAGAGTTCTCATTGCTTTTTATAGCTTTTTTTAACATTTCTCTTAACGAAAAAGAATTATCCTTAATATATATGCTTGTGTGTTTAAACAAAATATTATTTAACGACCTTTCTAATAATCTATACTAATATTATAAAGAGGTAAAGTTTGTGAGTTTATGAGATTGTGAGTTAGTTACGTTACGAAATTTAGTAAGAAGATAGTTTGAGACGATAGTTTAGAAGTAGTTTGAAATCATATTTTAAGGGGATGAAAATGGGGATTAAAATTTGTATTGGGAGGCAAACTAGGGACGAAGCCGCAGTGAAGCGATGGTGAGTCGCTAGTTGTATTATAAAGTGAATGTGTTGTAGTAGCCAAGAAGACACATACGTATCGGAAAAATAATTCATAAGCTTACTGCAATGAGGGCTATCGTTTCTGGTGGCACCAGTTGGCGCCACTGGCGAGTGAGGTCCTATCGTTGTCGTTAAAACAGTATTTGCTAGTGTGGTAGGTAGCCAATACATGTATTATAATAATAATAATCGTTAGCGCAAAAACAGTTCTACCAGGATTTTAAATAATTAATCATATCTAAATAAATATAATATTAACTTTTTCTTGACTCTTCTTTTAAAAGAATAAGATTTATAGAGCCGTACCATGTCTGCCATAATTAAATTATTTAATTGCCATTCCTAATTAAATGCCATAATCAATCAGGAATGGCACAATCTTTAAAATAATCATGAATAATTAGTGAAAATCCGTTTTGAAAATCTCGCAAGCAGTGCACGTTTAGTATCATTTAACATTTCTAGAGACCTCACTCTGCACTAGCGTCCTCTCGCGGCGAATTCAAGCTTGGTTGCCTTCATTGAGCTTACAAATGAACCTGGTCAAGAACTTTTAAAGAAGTATTCTTAAGTCTTCTTAAGAAGCAAAAAGTAGTATAGATACCTACACTAGCGACTGACTTTAGTTTTGCTCAGGTCTTAACCGAGCTTATCTCGTAAGCCCTTTAGTAACTTTTTGTAGTATCTTATAGAAACCGATTGATGTAACAGGAAAAATTGTAAAAACATTATAAATTATTTATTCATTATGGTCCTTCAGAATTCTGAACTCCCCATCATAGCAACGAACACAAGTTGGACTTGTCCCTAAAAGACCTCAAAATCAATATTGTCAGTTTTTCAGTCGAGTCCCAGGTCGACCTAAGAATAACTTTTCCTTACCCTAAACTTTATGTTAATAACATCGACTTTAACGAATAAATACTGCTACATTTTTCATCCCTATAGCACACACTCATATTACAGCTTTTTAATTTTAATTTATTGCAATTAATAGATTTGTAATATTTTTTTTAGATTTACGTCAATATTTGATATTTTAAAACAATCTTTTTTTTACTATTTTTTTGGATTTTTTCACGGATCTATTTTTATTTTTGTTTTCGACATTTTGAATGTTTTACAGTAAACATGATGGAGAGAGGGGTTTTGTTCTTACAATAAGAGGTTCTCAATCGACATGTAGGTTTAGCTATAAATAAGCGCAGCTTGCAGCAACTTTTCCACTATTGCTTATTTTTAATCCTAAATAATTATATTTTTACAAAGTAAAGGTTGACAAACAGACAAGAAAAAGGTACTGAACTGTTTTGCCTATTTATATATAGATAGTCCGAAAATATTTATTTATAGAGTAGTAGTACTTAGTAAATATCTATAAACTATTTTAGTACATATTATAGTGTGTGTAGTTAGCTGTTATTAATCCATTTCATAACGATTGTGTTATAGCATAGTATTATATGATCTGTGGTTATAGTTTACAACGTAAGCATTAAAACTTTATACATCAATGTGATTTTAAGACACTTAATATTATGTTATTAAAGTGAGAGAATTCTAAACAAACATTCTGAACTATTGATGGAATAATTTAATATATTCAAATAGAAGGCAGTGGTAACCCATTGGTAACGTTCTCGCTTGGGAAACTAAGTGAAGCGGGTTCAAATCCCGGGTCTCGCACCTATGATATTTTCATGTGCGAATCACTTCTAGCGAGATTACCTGTCGTTAAGCGAAGGAAAACATCGTGAGGAAACCTGCATGTCTGAGAGAACCTTTTAAGTTTTTCAAAGACATGAGAAGCCAGCCAACCTGCACTTGATGAGTGTGGTGAACTATGTCCTGATCCCTCTCATTGGGAGTTCTGTGCCCAGCAGTGGGACGTTAAAAAGGGTTTGAATTCAAACAAAATTTATATTTTAGATGCTTGCCAGACTAACATATATATCTTAAGTTTAAATAAAGCAAAAAGTTTAATCGTGCCCTGTAATAAGCGCGTTTCTTTTTAATTGTATGTACATATGTAATGTAATATCAAAAAATAATGCCTTGTGACTCACTTATTAATATTCAAATAACAGGAAGATTGATTAGTTTTTATTATTTTAGATGAAATTGTATTTTCGTATTTTGTCTGGGTTTTATTTTATATTTTTAGATCGTCCTTCGATGTTTTGAATGAATATCACGAGAGGTATTAAAGTTTAGACGTCTCAAAAGCTCAATTCAATTTTCTTATTAATGGCTTTAAAGCGTGCCAGCATAGCCCAGATTACTTTGCCAATGTCACGTAGAGTGGAGAAGACACGAAGAAGATTGGTCGATAAATTAAGATTGTCAAACTATATTTTAATTAAAAAAACACAGTATAAAAGACAGTTATAAAAATATTTACAACCCTTGGACCTACAACAAGTCTCAAAAGTTACTATCTAGTAGTTATAGACAGTATCTACCCACAAAAGTCTAAACAACACTTTTCGTAGCATTTTTATTTATGTGCCTCTCTAAGCTAAGGCAGTTCGTCGATTTGTTTCAATAATATAGTCTTTTCACATTATCTATACATATAATAAAATCGAGTCGAATCTATACATTAAATATTTTTTGGAAAATCTTATTGAAATAATTGTTGTTATCGATACAGAGGCTGAGTTTATAGTCTTAGATTTTTTGTCTGTATGTCTTGTCTGTCTGGGAACGCATCACGAGAAAACCACTAGACAAATTTTGATGAAATTTGGTATGATGATAGCTAGTTATTCGGGTTAACATATAGGATACTCTTTACTGCGAGAAAATATCTCATTTCTGAGAAATCTATACTAAACGTTAAAACGTAACTAGTGACGAATCCGAGCGGAGTGAGGGTGAATCGCGAGTGATAAATATGTTTATAGATTATTAAGAAAATATTAGGGTACAAAAAAATACACGCTACCTAAATCGACACGGCAAACAGCGATAAGTACTCGGAAATAAAAAAGATACATATAAATTACGTAAACGTCAATAGCTAAAAGTAAATCTATATTCAAAATGTTAACACATCTTTACTACTTGTTTAAATTTACAAAACGTAACGCAATGGTGAACCAATAACATGCGAGGGGAGCTTTCGATCTCATTGCCTTATTTATAAAGCCTATAATTGAGTGGAGCTTTTTAAAGGTCTAACCTTTTTGGTGGCAAATGTTTTTATAGCACTATCAGATTTCATTTTACGCTTCTTCGAACGCAAAGGAGTCGTTTAGACTAATATACCAATCTGCTGTAAAATTACTATCCAACTTCATTTAAAAGGTCAACATGCTAAAAACGCTAATTAGGTATCATATATTATAAATGGGTTTTTGGATATTTGTTATTCAAATATATGTGATCTGTAAGACTGATTTGGAATTAAACTACTACTATAATGCTGTATTTTTTCTGAGAAATGAAATATTTTCCCGCGGCAAAAAGTATCGTATATGTTGACCCGGATAACCAGCTATCACCATACCAAATTTCATTAAAATCTCTCCAGTGGTTTTTCTGTGATGCGGTAACAAACAGACAGATAGATAGACAGACTGACAAAAATCCAAAAAATATCTGATGTACAGATTTGGCTTAGTTATAATTTTATTATATGTACAGATGAAAATTCGATCAAATGTGACAGTATTGTAATAAATTCCAACTTTATTATCACATGAGCTATAAAAATCTATTTGTAACATTATTTCTATTATACTCATACGTTCTATTTACATTTTTATCGCTATTCAACGCAAAAATTGTCCCTCCCGATCTCTTTCCGTTCTACTCACTTGTTAGCTTTCTTTTTCAAAGCGTAACATAATTATGTTTACTGCTACAGATCTTAGGCAAATATTAGAAAAATTGTATTAATAATTTTGGATAAACAAAATTGAAATTAGAAACGTACCTATTTAAGTCTATACATCTATACAGATAAATAAAATTGAAGTGTCTATTTGTAATGTCAAAATGACAGCTTTTTACGTAATGAAAATAAGGAGTAACTTAAGTTACCGTTATTATAGAAAAAGGATAAGGGTTTCGCTCAATAACAAAAAAATGTACTTAGGTACGCATCCGAGCGAAGTCGCTAGTAATTAGTACATAATATACATATATAGGCCTCAAGGTATGAACCGATTTTAACAGGTTTCTTTACTAGCAGATATAGAATTCAGATGAGAAGGATTTAAAGTATTTTTTACCCTGGAATTAATAGGGTCGCAGTGGATAATAAAGATAGAACGAGTTAACGATTTCGATTAACGATTCTCACAGCGGACAGAAAATTCAGTCTAAAGTGACATAAACTTTTCTAATAAAATATATCCCTGCGGGAACCTGATAGCGGTTAAGCAAGTTTTTAGCACGTAGAGTATCAGTAGTAATTTGGGTGGAAGTGATGGTGGTTAACTTTTTTTAAAAAATATACAACAATTTTTGATATTTTAATTGAAACTAGAAAAAGATCTTTTTGGAGAGTCTCTGCCGCGACCATGTTTGCTGTAAAGCGTTTGAAAGGTCGGGAATAGACACAAAATATAAATATTATCTTGTATAATTAATATTCAAATGATGATATTTAAACGCATAATTATCTATACTAATATTATAAAGAGGTAAAGTTTGTGAGCTTGTGGGTTTATGAGTTTGTTACGTTGTAGGGGGTAATCTCTAGATCTACTGAACCGATTTAGATGAAATTTTGTAAGAAGATAGTTTGAGACCCTGGGAAGGACATAAGATTTTTTTCCCGGAAATCATTCCTTAAGGGGGAGAAAATGGGGATGAAAATATGTATGGGGAGTCAAGCGAAACGAACGAACCTGAGCGAAGCGAGGGTGAGTCGCTAGTATCGAAATAAATAAGAAAGTAATAAAAATATATTACCATACATAATTTATGTAATGTATATTAATAAACTGTACAAGATACACAGAATTAGAAATACTAATATAATAAAACTGAAGAATTTGTTTTTTCTTTGAACGCGCTTATCTCTGGAACTACCAGTCGGATGTACAAAATCTTTTGCATGGGATAGACCAATTCTTGAGGATTATAGGCTATCTAACATACACACTTCGATTTTAAGGTTCAATACAGTTACACATAAATACACTACGCGGAGCCGCGGGAAAAAGTAGTTAGAAGTGAGGTGTACAAAATTAAACCGACAAAAAAATACTAAAAATTAAAAAATAACTGAACGGGGGTTTTTATTTACTATAGATACCTAATCAAATATTTTCGAAGTCCAGGCGACAATGCTTTAAGATATGATATCTAATAGGTAAATGTGATAGGTATGAACTCTAATTATAGTTAAAATATTATACATTAATTTGTGATGTATTTATAGGTATCGAAATAGATTTGCTTTACCTTGCGTCAGCTGGCACCGATTTCGAAAATATTTGATTAGGCATCTACATAATACCTATATACTTATAGTAAATGAAAATCCCCGTTCAGTTATTTTTTACTTCTGAGTACTATTTATTTTGAAGTCGATTTAATTTTCTTTAAATTACTTTTCTTTCGTAATTTTTAGGGTTCCGTACCTCAAAAAGTAAAAAAAGGAACCCTTGTAAGATCACTCTTTGGTCCGTCTGTCCGTCCGTCTGTCTGTCCGTCTGACTGTCCTTGTGTAACCGATAACTGATTTTGTTTTTTATTTTTCGGAATTTTCCCTTTGCTTATGCTGTAAGACCTTGCTTTTAATAAAAATTGACAATTCTAGGTCAACCGGAAGTACCATATAGGTTTTGGGTCGAAAACCTAGATATGGTAGTTCCCGTTGACGTAGAATCAAGAAATTTGCTAAAAAGCAAGGACTTACAGCACAAATAAAGGGAAAATTCCAAAAAATAAAAAATAATGAAAATTAAAGTTGAACAGATGCGATGAGGGCAAGTCCGACTCGCACATGTCCGGAATTTTATTAATTTTAAGTAAAAACTAAAACAGTTTTTGTAATAAGTAGTAATTATCACAAAAACTATTTCTATTATTATATGATTATAATATATGAATATTTTGCAGTTCCAATAATATTACATACATACGTGTCGAATTGATGACCTCCTTTTTGTGAAGTCGGTTAAAATAATAATAAAATAACTTATGTTTTACTTGTTTCCTCCTACAAATATTGCATATAAGAGTAAAATGATTTTTTTAATTTAGATTACCTATCTACCCTTTCTTGAAGCATTACAAAAGACTTTCATTTTCCACATACAAAAGAATTTTTCTCGTCTTCCAAACACTTTCCTTTTTGAATAATATTTTCATATATTAATAGCAATCAGAGTGCGCCCATCTAGCTTCACCACAAATATCTCGTGTATCTTATCTACGTTTTTGTGTACTCGCCTAATGCATTCGACTGAGTGCTGCCCTACTTCATGAGAAAATTTGCTAACAGAAATTTTATCTTTGTAAAATACATTTTGTTGTGACACGAAGACGTGTTAATTTTGCAGTATATATATATATATATATATATATATATATATATATATATATATATAAGGAGTTTTTTTTAAAAATGACTTTTGATAAATTGATAAATACAGATAATTGGGGTAGAGGCGCTGTATGCCGTAATACAAGTCTCCTAGTACAGCAACAGAAGCTACCATATTTTTTGTGTCGACACAGCCTAATTTAAATTGAGCTTTAAAAACTAAGATTATTCTGTATAATAATATATGTATGTTTGTTTTTGTATGTTATATTGTTTAGTGTTTTATGTGTTTTATTGTTTAATAAATATTATTATTATTACAATTAAAATAGGTTGAAGTCAAAATATTTGAAATGTCAGTATTAAATTATATCGCCTTTATGTTGGTGCATTTTCTTTGAATAAAATTGATGAGGAAATAGCTATTTAACTTGACACAGGTTTTACAAGCAGAGTAATATGTGTGTACTGTGTATATAGCGATGTGAGCGGGGCCGCGAGTAAAAACCAGTTAAAAAAGTTCTTTGCAGTCCTCTCCATATCAGCTTTAACTATGCTAATACTTTAAAGCTCCATATAAACTATAACTATGCTAATACTCCTTACGCGTAATATGATTAAGAAGTGATACAAAGCTTTCTGTTCACGTATTGATAAACAAATTGTTTAGTTTTTAATGAATATGAGCCTAATTTTACTTTTAAGTAAAGTATAGTTGGCCTATCGAGCTATATGTAATATGTATAAAAGTCGACGTGTGTAACAAAACGACTGGAGCTACTTTTATGAAATTTTCAGGCAATCTTCAGATCCTGTGAATTTGGTAGCGATCGGAAGTATCAACGCGGGCGAATCCGCAGATACTGTTAGTTATAAATAAACATCTGAAGGCAATTGCTGCGATGATAATTATGAACACATCAATATGATTGATGAATCAAAGCCAAGGTCAATTGATTTATGAATTAAATTATCTATTATTATTTTCTTCTAATGTTACTATAATATTATAAATGATGAAAGTTTAGATGGATGTTTGTTACTCAATCACGCCAGAACGGCTGCACGGATCTGAATGAAAGGCACAGAGATAGATTATAGTCTGGAATAACACATAGGCTACTTTTTATCCCGGAAAAATGTACAGTCTCCGTGGGATAGATTTGTTTCTGTTTTTCTAGTGACGAACCCGAGCGAAGGGAGAGTGAGGTGCTAGTATAGGTATATTATGTACATTTCAAATTAATCAAATCAATTTTGATCGACATATAGAGAACGACCATAATAAAAGCAACTAAGTAAAATATATGGCGTAACATAAAATGCAAAAGATTGAACTAATTTCCGGTACATTATAATAAACCAACCTATAAAGAAAGGTTTTCCTGTTTCCGCCAGCAGCTTCACAAACTATAGTTTATGGCATCCTTTTAAAGATTTATTTGTATATCGATGTGGTATGTTTCAAACATATAGATGTAAAACGAGATAGTTTACTTACTGCCTAAGAGTCTGGCCGTATTTGTATTTAATTTCTTTTATACTAGCATTTCCCGCGGCTCCGCCCGCGTTCAGATGACCAAAAACCAAATTTTAGGTTTTACATATTAGTATACTCTTACATTGCAATTTCTGTATTTTTTCTCAGAAATGAGACATTTTCTTTTTTTGTCCCGGATAACCAGCTATCACCATATCATCATCAAAATCCCTTTAGTGGTTTTTCTGTGATGTGGTAAGAGACAGACAGATAGACAGACAAAAATTCTAAAAACTATAGATTCGGCCTCTATATCGATAATAGTGTTTATTTCAATAATATTTTCCAAAAAATATTTAATGTACAGATTCGGCTTAGTTACAATTTTATTATATGTAGGTACTAATATTATAATTGTGAAAGTAGCTCTGTCCGCGTAAACCACTGAACAGATTTCGATAAAGTTTGGCAAGGACATAGATTGCATGAAGCCGCGGAAAAAAAAGTAGTAAATAAGACCTATACTATTTGTAGAGTGCGCGAAAATAAATAATGTATTTTTGATCGATTAAAAAAAGGAGGAGGTAATCAATTTGCTTTCGCGAATTATGGGTTTCATTTTCATAATCCTTTCGTTTCTAGTTCAAATCACGAGTCTCGACTCTTTGACATTTTCATGTGTGAATGAAATCATCGTAACTCAAATGATAAATTATTGAAATTCAACATAATTACAACTTGTCTTACGGTGAAGGAAAAAATTGTGAGAAAACCTGAAAGTCTAAGAGAACTTAGCGAGATCTCGAAGGCTATGTGAAGTCCGCCAAACCGCACTCGGCCAGCGCGATGGACTTATATGGTTTATTCCCTCTCGCATTGAGAGGAGGCCCACGCCCAGCTGTGGGACGTTAAAAAGGATTGAATGCAAGATTTTGTTAAAGCTCTTTAAGCTTATTTCAAACTATAAATAAAGGTAAAATAAAAGCCATTTTGTTGCAACATTATAGGCTTGAATGTTTCACATAGTAACTAATATGAAGAAGCTATCAATTTCATGAACTATGCTAGAGAATTTTGAATAATTTAGTGTGACGATAATTTACTGTTGTTGTTTGTTTAGTTAGTTTAGTTTAATTTAGTTCCTATATCACTTACATATAAGATTGCTATATACATATAAAGTACATACTTTTGCATACATTGTTTTTATAATTATAATGCGAAAATTCATTTAGATAAAACGTTATTCTGCCACATTTTATTTTGCACCATGACTGTTTATAATAACTACTTCATTTCTAATGGGGTCAAGAATACTGAAGAGTAATATTAAACCTTATACCATTATTTCATTGTCCTTCCGTCCGTCTGTCTGTTTGTCTGTTAAGTCGTTTTTTTTTTCAGGAACACGTGGTGGTGGTATGAGGTAAAAATTAATACCAAATACTCGGGTGTACAATCTCTTGAAGCTGTAAAAAAATTAAACTTTTAAGTAAAAAAAAAACAAAAAGTAAGCAAAATATACGGCCGTTTATGCGTTAAAGTGGGGAACATTAACATACAAACATTAGTCGTTTTAATAGATCACCATTGGTAGTTTATATAATGATCGTGGCTGATGATTAGTGATCAAATATTTACATTTCAATATCAAATCCATAATTCAAGCAGTTGTCCTGTTGCATATTTCTTTTTAAATATACCTATGTGATAATATTGTGATTTTGTATTATCTGTCCTTCTGTAATTGACATAGCATAATATGTGTATATGTAATTGTATTTTGGGAAAAAAAATATTATTATAAATTTAAAATTTAAAAAACCTCCTACACAAATTAATTGTCATTTAACGATTTCACTGGCACGCGTGAAGCACTTAATCGAGTAATCATACGCCAAAATGCCTTACATCATTTTGAAAAAGAGCTGAAATCGCCAGAGCCGTTTCCGAGATACACAAAATTTTGTATAATACATACATCATATATACAAGAAACGCTCGTTTTATATTATATTATAATATGATAGTATTCTGTTGATGGATGTTTAAAAAATATTTAGGAAAATTCATGATCAACGAATCGATACCGAACAAAATCGATAACTAGCAACTAGAATCGTTTCCCGAAGCGGAAATACTTGGTTATGTCACTTAACCTAACCAAATAAAGGGTCACTGATAGTGTCACTTGATTTTGATTATCTACTCGTATATTAAACTGTTTTGCAATACGGGTTTGTATATAATGTACCTTCTTTTTTAGGACAAAGGATTAAAATATCTGGTTTCTTGTTACGTCTATACATATAATAAAATTGTAACTAAGCCGAATCTGTACATTAAATATTTTTGGAAAATCTTATTGAAATATAAACATTATTATTGATACAGAGGCCGAATCTATCGTTTTAAGAATTTTTGTCTGTCTGTCTATCTGTTATCACAGAAATACTACTGGAGGGATTTTGATAAAATTTGGTATGGTGATAGGGGATTATCCGGGTCAACATATAGGATACTTTTTACTGCGGAAAAATATCTCATTTCTGAGAAAAAATACAAAAACTGCAATGTAAGACTATATTAATATGTAAAACCTAAGAATTTGGTTTTTGGTCATCTGAACGCGGGCGGAACCGCGGACAGTGCTAGTTCTCTCTATAAATCCCTAAAGCAGTAAAATTTTGCTAAACAAATACAGCTTCTGTTAAATCTCTTAATAATATAAACAAAAGTCAGCTTAGTGAAATTCGTACTTTATTTTTACAGTAAATATTAGTTAAATTGTATTATTCTAAATCTTATAGAAAACTAGTGACTTAAAAGTAGCCTAAGTTACTCCTTATAACACCAGCTATCTCCAGTGAAAATCTTGTTAACATCAATCAGTTCAGCCGTTTCCAGGGTTAGCCGGACAGACAGGCAGACAAAGATTTTAAAAATTGTTTTTTTTTCTTATAAGTACCGTATACCTATACTTCCATATACATATAGTAAAAATTTGTTATTTTGACATTACAGACATCAATTTTATTGATTTGTATAGATTAGCGAAGTACACTTGCTTCGCTTGAGTACGTTCGTAAGGTAGTCCTTTTTTCTTTTCTCCCATGTGTTTCTCCGTGTTCTAGTCTGTGTACTGCGCCGCGTGAACAAGAAACATACAAACATACATACAAATTTTCTCGTTTCAATAGTAGTGAGATAAGAATATAGTGACCTTTTATCTTATTATCGACCAAAACAGTTTTTCCGTTGCTATGAAAGTGTGTGTCTTAAAAGAGTTTATTTAAGAACAAACGCGGACGCACGCAAAAAGTGAAAAAAAGTTACAGAAAATACAGTGAAATTTATGTTCCGTCTACACGATACAGACTTAGTATAGACAGACTTACGTAGATTTCTATAGAATTTTGTCTGTGCGACATAGTAGTGCAGGCAAATGTTATATGCATGAAAGTTGAAAGTACGCATGTATGTTGCGTATTATTTGAAGTCAAAAAATTTATCAGTAAAAAATTATTAATTAATAAAAAATTATTATGAAATTAATAGATTACCCGAGGCAAAAATTTCCTTAAAAATAAAAAGGTATGTGTACTTATGTACGTACACGTACATGGACGTAATATACTTGTGCGTGCAATAAATTTACGTGCTCGTAAAAAAATGTACTTCTTTGGTTTTAGCTTGGTTAAAATCAAACTTATTATTTGCGCGAACATTTTCACTCACACTTTTCGATCTGTACGACAAAAGTTTGTACTAAGTCTGTGTCGCGTGGACGCACCATTATTTTCGCACTCAATAGTTCAAGATTCATCTTAAAAGAAATCAAAACGTTTTCATGAAAATTACAAAATACTCTGATCTTATATAAACGCCGATCCTTAAAACGCTAATAATAAAATATTTTTCCAACAGATCAACGTTTTCTCACAAATTTTGTTTTTAGAATTGGCATCGAAGGAATAATCGAAGGCTCTTCATCCTTATTACTGAATTCCTAACATTGTAACTTCTTTTATAGTTGATAAGGCGAGAATTTTTTAATTTTTAAAGACGCTTGTCTTTAAAATCACACCTAAACATACGGGTACCAGGTCCAGGGCATAAGGGGCATAACGAAATAGGTTGCATTAGATTCCCATAGTAAAATTCGTTGTTGTCTAACAAATGATATGTATATATTTCTCAGAGATGAGATATTTTCCCACAGTAAAAAGTATAGTTGACCAGGAAAACCATCATCATCTATCATCTGCTATACCAAATAAAAAATATGTACCAAATTTCATCAAAATCTGTCTAGTGGTATTCTCGTAATGCGGTGACAGACAGACAGACAGACGGGCAGATAAACTGATAGGCAGACAAACATTCTAATAACTATAGATTCGGCCTCTGTATCGATAATAATGACTATTTCATCAAGATTTTCCAAAAAAATATTTAGGTGATGTACAGATTTGACTCAATTTTATTATATACATTCTTTCCGTTGCTCTCTTCAAAGATTACTATTTTTAATTACTTGTTTTCAAATATGCAAAATATTTATAAAAAACAAAAATACTAAAAGCGACTCGCTGAAATAGACGTTTCACAATCCAACAACGGTGTGCCCCAACACAACCCCAATCGTTTTTTTTTAATATTTTCATTGAAAACTTGTACAAAGAAAATAATATTTGATGATGTTCTCCTAGCCGATTCCGGCCACGGCGGCCAATCTCAATGAGATTAGCCAACTGCGCAGGAGATATTATAGTGCTCTAGTGTACACAGTCACAGACACAAGTGCACTCTCTATTCCTATCACTCTTATACTCCGATGGGACGACCACTAGACACGACCGGTGAGAGTTAAGGCGCAGGACCGACGGCTTTACGTGCTCTCCGAGGTGCGGGTGTGAAACACCGCCAACTTCCCAACTCCGGGCTGTTACTGAGACTTACTATACAGGAAGACTCAATAACTAAACTTGGCCCGACCCGGGACTCGAACTCAGGACCTCCGGGTGTGCAGCCGTACATGCTAGCCACTATACCACCGAGGCAGTTAACCGAATAATATTTATGGATCTTATAAAGAGTCCTTAGTACCAAAATATAGGAGCATCAGTTACCTTACCTACAGGCAGTGGTAGCCCAGTGGTAACGCGCTTGCTTGGGAAACCGAGCGAAGCGGGTTCAAATCCCAGGTCTCGCTCCTCAGATTTTTTCATGTGCAAATCATTTCTAGCATGATTACCACTTGCCTTACGGTGAAGGAAAAACATCGTGAGGAAACCTGCATGTCTGAGAGAACCTAGCAAGTTTTCAAAAGACATGTGAAGTCCGCCAACCCGCACATGGCCAGCGTGGTTGGACTATGGCTTGATCCCCCTCGTATTGAAGGGAGGCCCGTGCCCAGCAGTGGGACGTTAAAAAGGGCTGAATACACCAGTTACCTACTATGTCATACATAATTTCTTAATACATATTATAGTAATGTAAGAGAGATTTACAAGTTAGCATAAACCTTGATAACACTAATTCGTTTCACTTGCTATTTTTACGATCGCTTAATCTGTCATAAAAGTGCACTTATTAAGATTAGCACTTCATCTTAAGATATATTAGCAACTCCATTACAGTGTAGACTTCACATAGTCTAATGCTAATGCTACTAACACAGCATCATGTTTTAATTATTACTAGATACGTGTTTTTAGGTGAAACCTTAATTGTTTTTTTTAAATAAAAGTAGCCTAAGTAAATCTTTATAAAATCAGCTCTCTATCAGTGACAGTCCCATCAAAATTAGTCCAGCCGTTTCGGAGATTAGCCGAAATAAACAGACAGGCAGATAAAAATTAAAAAAAAAGTGTTTTACTTATACGTAACGTATATAATTACATATGCTTTTAATAAAAAAAACTTACTTTAACATTACAAACAGGCACTTTAATTTTATTGATTTGTACAGATTATGATTTCTCAGTGCTGTCTTTTCATCCATAAAAAATAAATTGTACCTATACATCTATACGTATTATAAAATTCTAACTGATTTGAATCTGTACATTAAATATTATTATCAATACTATAATAATGACTATTTTAATAAGATTTTCCAAAAATAGTTAATTGATAGCTTATGTTTAATTTAAGCTATTTAAATTTTAAACGTCACAAAAGTACGAGCCATTATACTTATACACGTAGTGAGAAGAAATAACAAACGCATTAATTTTCTCACAAACATTAATACTATTTTTTTATTACTATTATTAATATATATTTTTTTCTGAGCCTTATATTTTATTGTTAATTTATATGGGTTTACTCTTACATTTTTAGCTTTTTTATGGTTATCGAGATAAGAAACTTCTTAAGAAATAACCAAAAATAAGTTTCATCAAAATAAACCCAATAATCAAAAAGAAAAGCATTGTATAAACTGTACAGTAAAACCTACTCTTAAAAAAATTACAATATTGAATATACAGACATACTTTGTTTTATTTTATTTTAAGTACAGATACATAAACATTTTTATTTTTCTCTGATAGTATGAATAATACTGGCGTTTTTTGTTTCAGATTCTTCACATTAAAAAATTTATAATATTGTGAAAGAAGATCCATAAGAATTGAAGAAGAAACTCCTAAATTAGCATGAGAATCAGCCAATTCCAAACCATTAAAAGTAACCACCGGAAGTACCCTACCAAAAATGATAACAATTGTTTTCAACCATGATTTATGATGTCAATATAAATAGACTATAAAATTATGCCGAACGAATGGAACATTACTGAATCGATATACAATGAAAACAAAAGTCTTTTTGGAACAAATGATAATTTAACAAACGATGGCAACACCACCATACCAGATCCTATCGAAGATAAAGCCATACAAGCCGCTTTCTGTACGGTTTACACGATAATTTTCGTAGTAGGCATCTTCGGTAATGCTCTTGTTTGCTATGCGGTAATCAGAAACCGAGCGATGCAAACTGTCACTAATCTGTTCATCACGAATCTTGCCTTGTCGGACATATTGTTATGCGTATTTGCCGTACCATTTACTCCTCTATACACTTTTCTAGGAAGATGGGTCTTTGGCGGTCCTTTATGCCATATTATGCCTTACGCTCAAGGCTGTAGCGTTTATATTTCAACTCTAACACTAACATCAATAGCCATCGATAGATTTTTTGTTATAATTTATCCATTCAAGCCTAGAATGAAAATACAAACTTGTATCGGACTCATTGTTTTTATTTGGGTGTTTGCCTTATCAGTAACTTTCCCCTACGGCTATTATATGTCCTTACAAGATGTGTTTTGTGCGGAAAAATGGCCTTCGGATCAAATCCGTAAAGCCTTTGGAGCTGTAACAACAATCATGCAATTTGTGATACCATTTATAGTCATGGCATTTTGCTACACATGTGTTAGTGTAAAATTAAATGATCGCTTAAAATCTAGGCCCGGTAGTAAGAATAGTAAAAAAGAAGACGCAGAAAGAGAAAGAAAGAGAAGAACTAACAGAATGCTTATAGCAATGGTAGCAATATTTGGCCTATCGTGGCTGCCATTAAATTTGATAAACATAAGTAGTGACTTTTACTCTTTAGCTGAAGATTGGAGGTACTATATGGTACTATTTTTCGTAGCACATTTTATTGCAATGTCTTCCACGTGCTACAACCCCTTCCTCTATGCGTGGCTGAATGAGAACTTCAGAAAAGAGTTCAAACAAATACTCCCATGTCTAGGAGCCTTTGTGACTAAAAAACCGAAACGTAATTTCAACCAATCTGAAAGAACAGGTATGTACCGCTCAGAAAAAACATGTAATGGAAATGATACAATACAAGAGTCTCTTCTAACATCCACTGTAACAAAACCATCTGTTAGATATAAAATAGAGTTTAATGATAAAGTGAAAATGTATGAGGACGATGTAGATAATATAAGTCCTGATGAGAAACCGGAAGACAATCCTAGTCCGAATGAAGACTGTGTAAAAATGTACATGTTTGTAAATAAATCTACTATATCTTCGGATAAGGAGCCAATTGTGTCTGCGCTTTAATGTAGTAGTAAGTTATTATTTTATTTGCTGTATTTTAAGTGTTAGTTTAAGAGTATATTTATATTTTATGGCCAAGCGATCCTACAGTATCTTACTAGTGCGAGAGTAGGGCTAGGCTGGCAATTTCTGTTTTGACTGCCGAAAATATTTCAAAACGACATGTAAAAAAATGGGTAAGGAGAATTATATGTTTTGAATGCATGTGCTGCGAATGTACCTATATTATATATATATATATATATATATATATATATATATATATATATATATATATATATATATATATATATAGTTACAAAGACACCTAGGAACGCAGCCGAGCAATGCGAGAGTATATAACTAGTCATGAAATATTTTGATCTTATACACATTAACGTAACTTGTCTTACGGTGACGAAAAACATCGTGAGGAGACCTGCATGTCAAGTTTTAGAAAGACATGTGAAGTCCGCCAACCCGCGCTTGGCCAGCGTGGTAGACTATGGCCTAATCCCTCTCGTATTTAAGGAAGGCCCGTGCCCAGCAGTGGGACATTAAAAAGGGCATATATTTCATATTTTATTTTTCTTTATACTAATTTTGTCTTTGTTACTTTCATTTAAATCATATCAATTACATCGACGTCTACTTCTTAGCATTAAACACTTGTAAAAAAATGCAAATGTAATATGCAATTAAGATAGATAATAAAAATTCTTATAAATAAACTAAATATTTAAATATATAAGCTCGATTTATTTATTGCATATAATCGCTTCGTAAGTAAAGATAAAATTATCAAAGTGACACAATCTTATATTAGATTTTATAATATTTAAATAAGTTTTACTTCTTCTTAAAGGAGAAATTTAATTAAATTATATTTATTTTTACTTTCTGCGAGTAAATAGCAATTTATATATTTGTTTTATTAAAATATACAGATAGTGCCGTCTTCTGGTGGTTTTTTTTAGTAGCCTGAATTATTTTCGGTCATATAATAATTTAACAAACGATGGCAACACCACCATTAAATATAAATTCTATATTCATTTTCATTCATTTTTTATTTAATTAAATTAAATATAGTCTATCTGTGTACATTCATACACGGACACACACATAAAACATACTCAAATACACACACATACACAATACACATATATACTTTCGTATTTTATTTTTAAAAATATAATATCAACATTATAAGCAGGTTATGGACACGAAAAAAACGGCCTGTATCAAACAGGCCGTCTACGATTCTGATTCGGAGGAACAGGATAACAAGATAATGTTCTATCCCGAGTGAGAAGTATAGAGCTATAGATTCTCAACGTATTTAAGAACCAAAACAGTTTTTAATTCACTATAAATTAATTAAACAACCAATCGAAAAATGAAATTCAGTATCTGAAAAAATACTTCTAGGCTTCTTGACAAAACAGAAATCCTACAAAAATAGTGAGCTGTTTCTGAGATAAATAGCAGTATATGTGCAAAACAGGTATTTTTAACAAAAAATATTACCGAGAAAATTTTCACCAATCGTGTTTTCTAATTTGGCAATTCATAATTAAAGTCAGAAGCATCATTTCACTAACTATCAAAGTGGTAACTTTTACAGATTCTGAGATAAATAATGATGTCTAGAATAAAATTGCCATATGCAATTAAATATTATTATCCTAAAAAGTATATCAGATACATATGTATTATGTAAAAAATATAACACGTACAGATAATCTACAAACGATTGATAAAAATAGCGTGAAACATAAATTTTTATTATAACACACAATTTATCGTTTATAATAAATATAAAATGCTCGTCATTTTGTACGAGTCGAACTAGATGAAGTTTTAATAATAGGTACATCATCTCCACTATAATGAAATATCATTGGAAATTCAATTACGTAAAGTGTTCTTGAATAGCAATGTTTATTTCATTTAAATCAATTTTGGATACTAGTGTTCGTACAGTAGTCTACCATAATCTTTATTGAAAGTTTATCTATATCTATTTTCTATAAATATTAAAAATTGTAGAAGTCGAATGTCTGTACATAGGAAAAAATGCTAAAAACCGAGTCAGGGGAATATAAGAAGAGAATTAGAAAAATTCAGTTTTTTTTGTTTTTTTTTTTGTTTTTTTGTTTGTTTGTTTATTTGAACGGGATAATCTTCGAAACTGTTGAACCAATTTAAATGAAATTTTGCATGGTGGTATCTTATATCCCCGGTCAACATTTTAGATACTTTTCATTCCGGAAAACTAAAGAGTTCCCGTTGGATAGATATGTTTTTGGTTTTTAGTAAATAATAATGACAAAAACCTTACATAGGTTTTCATGCGTTAAGTTTAATAATATTACATTTACTAAAAACAATATTCCAACTTCAGAAGAGAATACTTTTTAAAATATACTTAAATTCATACATACTTATTTACTAAAAAAGATTATCAAATTTATTTTACATTTCGTGTCTTATGTGCTATTCCAAACTATAATCTATGTCTGTGCAAAATTTCATCCAGATCCGTTCAGCCGTTCTGGCGTGATTGAGTAACAAACATCCAAACATTCATCTAAGTTTTCACATTTTTAATATCTATCTTTTTAAGAAGGACTAAATAAAAAGCAAGTCTCTTATCTGAATAAAAAGTACTCTATAACATATATATTTATGCAAAAACAACACTACAATATACAAACAAGAACACTATGATAATATCTATACATATAATAAAATTCTAACTAAGCCGAATCTGTACATTAAATATTTTTTTGAAAATCTTATCAAAATAGACATTATTATCGATACAGAGGCCGAATCTATAGTTTTTAGAATTTTGTCTGTCTGTCTGTTACCGTATCACTGAAAAACCACTGGAGGGATTTTGATGAAATTTGGTACTGTGATAGCTGGTTATCCGGGTCAACATATAGGATACTTTTTACCGAAAAAATACAAAAGCTACAATGTACTGTATACCTACTAATATGTAAAACCTAAGAATTTGGTTTTTGGTCATCTATACGCGGGCGGAGCCGCGGGCAATGCTAGTTATTAAATATAGTTTATACTTATTTGTTCATTTGCCAACTATGTAATAATTCGAAACATCTGTTTTAATTGTTCTGAAATTATCTGTAATTTTTATTTTATTAAATAAGTACCAACAATATATAATATATTATTTATTATTGGGGTTCCATAACTAAATAAGTAAGTAAAACTAACTAAAACGGACATCTTATAATTTCGCCGTGTCCGGGTGTCCGTCTATCTATTTGTCTATATGTCACAGATGTTCTATATGAAGGATGAAAAACAAATTTTAAATCACAATAGCGTGTTGGGTACCTCTGGTTAGGCCTTTATCTATATATCTATACATATAATAAAATATACATTTTTTTTAAATCTTATTGAAATAGTAATTATTATCAAAACAGAGGCTGAATCTATAGTTTTTATAACTAACGTAACAAATTATTATATTAAAATATTATATAAAATTAAAATTTCGCATCCTACGGAACCCTCGGTGTGAGTCAGACTCGCACCGGTCCGATTTTAGAAGGTCGTGCGCATGCGCAACAGTTCGCTAATAAAAATAAAAAATAGTACGTAATCTTAATAACATAATCTACTCGCTTATGAAACTCATGTACAAGTCATATTTTATATGACGCCGTTGGACTTGCAAACAAAACGCTCACGTCTTGTGACGTCATTGTCTTTACTTTCAACTACTGTTTTTTAATAATTATTACAATTTAAGGTTAAAAAATGGTGTACACGGTTTCAAATACCCGATTGGTCTAGTGGCTACCTTATACAAGACCTGGGTTCGAATTCCGGGTCGGTCCAAGTGTACTGAATTTTTCTGTTAGAAAATTCTCTGTAGCAGTCCTGCGCATAATTCTAATTGCTATATTGCTTTAAGACTTAATAATTAATCAAAATAACATAAAATCAGAATATTTGACATAATGTACCACCATCATCTGAAGAATGGGTAGTGGAACTCTTCAATGGCTATTAAACTTTCAAGTTTGGTTTCATTTGATTCGATTCAATAAACTCCATACATAACAACGGGGCAAGGTATTTTTGATTGTAATTTTTATTTGTATCTTTTTGCTATTTACTTTGTGGTAGGTCCATGTAAAATCTATTTATACAATAGATAAACCAACAAACATACTTTTTAGGTCTAATATAAATAATAATAGCAAGGATTTATTAATTACATACTTCATATTTATAAAAAAAATCATTTATGAGCTGTTGCTAAAGGCTATATTTTTACTACTGAACTGAATCTATAACGCATACAAAATTATTTCATAGGCGGTATATTATCATAATTTATCACTTACTATATTTTCATTACATACACTATAGTGAATACACTATAATCTGTTTGTTTGGCATATTGTGGTTATTTAATTTATTTAAATCTTATATTTTCCCGTTTCTGTTTTATATTTGAGACGTCTTCTTTTAACATAGAAAAAACGCACTTTTAAAAGGGTAGAAGCTTTACTCAGGAAACTGTCCACAAAAGATAAAAAGTACGATACAGTCACTACATAACGCAAAGTGTACTGTTTTACACTGAGAGAAGTAAGTGATGTCTGTGGAAACTAAAGACTTACTTTAGCTTTGCGAATGGGTTTTTAGGTGCCTTTTGTATGATATAATATATAGGCAACGCCATCTTTTGACAAATGTTATTGTTAGCAAACGAGTATGTGTTGCTCTAGAGTCTAGATTATATAGTAGGGGAGCCAGTGGTATGGTGGTATGAGTAAATGCATTTCCCAAAATTAGAAAAAAGGTATATCTGTGTAGTGATCCTGCGACGCCCCATAAAGACGTGGGAGGTTCTGTTCTGTTTCAGTGGGTAGTAATGGCTTTTCTACCTGGTGAATCTCACATAACCGCCTGTATGTATGCAGGTGGTATGTGTAAATGCATTTCCCAATGTTAAAAAAATATATCTGTGTACTAATTTTCATTAAAATCAGACCAGCCGATGATGTGGCAAACATACACACACGTACAAACTTTCATATTTGTTAATTTGTTGCTAATTTGAGAATATTTTTATCTCAGAACAATAAAAGATGTTTTAGGATCTAAAACATGCGTTTTAAGCCAAAATTAAAAAAATATCGAAAAACAAATTTAAGAGTCGATTTCACACCAAACCACTCAAGACTGATTCATAACTTTTATATGCAATAAAAATATCGATCAAATGATATTGCGTAGTAAAATATGAACTCTTCGGAATTTAGGTGGTTATAAAAATACACTTTATATTTAAAACATGCGGCCTCTGAAAGGTTTCAGCTAAACCTTTTGCCACATAGTTCATATATAAATATATTATGTCCTATCTACATCATACTGATTTACGTTTTCACTATATACTTGTTTTTCCCGCGGTTTCGTTCGCATGATTATTAAATTAAAACACTAAGCTAGTTTTAGATAAAACAATTTTTTCGTTTTTTTTCGGGAATTTATAATAATTCATCAAATATTTGCGTTTTAAGACAATTATATGTATACTGTATTCTCCAGTCCCAAGTCACCCACCCATTCTCATAAAGTTTCACATAATATATAGGTAATCGTAGTGAAATGTCATGTACATATATTGATAACTCCTACATTATCCCATGTAAATTTCTTATGGGATCCATGTTACTTTAAGATATATATTTCACTTATAAAATTTTCTAAACCACTGAAACTTAATAAGTTATTTAGATAAAAAACACACGCACCATATTTGATTTTTCGGCACCAAATATAATTTTAAATATGAGTGTATAGTGTATACCTATATGTAAATATGTATAATATCACTGTATATAAAGGTAATTACGGCACATTTTTGGTATATTAAATATCCCATATCTAAAAACTACAAAACATGTGGTCGCCTTAGTGCTTATTTGTTCCAAATCAATACTTGTTGGTCTTTACAGTAGGGTATTTTTCTCTAGTTCATTAAATGTTGTATTAGATGCTTCGACTGAATATCATTCAGGCCGCTTGTTCAATGACGCCGTTTAGTTAAGAGACTAGGCTGTTAATTGAACGGCTAATAAAACTAATCGGTTGCGACATACATAATATAGTATGGTAATACGTTTTTCGGCGTTTTAAAATAAAATTTGTGCTTTATACCAATGTAATTGACATTTAGAAGTCAATAATTCTGTAATAAAAACTCTCCAGCAAATTGTCGTTTGAACAAAATACAAGCACTGAGACGACGATATATGTATTGGAAGCCATTTTTGTTGACAATATATTTAAAGTTATATAGATAGGTATTTACTTTTTTTAATCTTTTTAAGTAATTACCTAAAAATAGTAAATAGTAAGTAGTAAAAAGTAGAGTTTAAAAAATTAAAATATATTTTCTTATCTTGATGTTATTATCATTAAAGACTATTTAATAAGAAATAGTCAAAAAAATTAAATAAAAAAAAAACGATCTAAATCCTTTTATTTTTTGACAAAATTAGTTCACTAGCTGAAGTTTTTTTTTGGAATTAGTCTAATCACTATGACATGTTTGGCTCAGTTTGTAGTGACCCTACTTGCTGTGCCAGCGGTCACGGGTTCGAGTCCCGCTGGAGGCATTCTTTCATGTGATGAGCACGAATGTTTGTACTCCAGTCATGGGTGTTTATATTAATAATATGTATGTATTTAAAGTTATTTATGTGTAGTGTATCAACTATCTGGTATACATAAAACAAGCCTTGTAGCTTACCATGGAACTAGATGGCGCTGTGTGTTAATGTCCCAACTATCTATACACTATCTATACACATTACATCACCTTACAATACTACAATTATTAATATATTTTTTTTGTTCCAGGTATCTTATAAAGGGATAATTTATAAGGACTTCACTAAATGCGACGTTTATCAGCTTTAAGCTATTAGTTTTTAAATGTAAAAATAAAACTTAGTGTAGCTCCAGTTTGATAGTACGTAATTATCGATAAACTTCTGTTTTTGTTTCTATGTAAATATTTAAAAGCGCATTTATCAATAATGTTCTATGGAACTTGAGCCCATTGATAAATTTGCTTTTTGTTTAAAACTTAAATATAGGTGATGTATGTATGTATGTATAATATTTTTTTAGGTAAATACATGCATAAGTAAATGTTGCATTAATATAAGGCCTTGTAACTAACGTCAATGACGAAATCTGTGCAATTCGTTGTCATTATATCAATAAAGTGTATCAAAGATAACATTTTGTTTTCTTTTTCCCTTTATATAAAAAATATATTTACTAGTATAAAATGAAGTCACTTCCGCTGTCTGTTTGCTTTGATCTTTTAAACTACTCAACGGATTTTAATGCAGTTTTTCGCGATAGATAGAGTGATTCGAGAGGAAGGTTTATATGTATAATACATACATATTATAGTACAGAAAAGCCGATAAATTCAAAGATTTGTATTTCATACTAATTGTTAAAACGTATCTAGGGCGAACCCGAGTGAAGCGAGGGTGAGTCACTAGTATTATAATACATAATATTTTAAAAATACTTTTGTAATCTTAGTTGTTTTAAAAAAATTAAAGAGTTTTTTGGTTTATACAAAATGATAGAAATAATCACGAAAAAATTGAATCTGTCGATTTATTTTGACCTTGCCCATCTCTGGAACAACTAAAACTATTTAGTGAAATTGATTGGCGGATATAGAATTTAAGGAAGAAATACATACCTGAAAGGCTCCAGATCCTGAGATTCTGGGTTTGAGTCCCAGGTAAGGTCATATATAGATATAATATTTTTTATAAAGGAATTCTTAGTCGAAGCGTAGAGTTGGGAGATTGATGATGTCACATCACCTTGAGTCGAAACAGTGGGTTTTGCCTGAATTCTCTCTCCACTAGTACTGAATTTGAAAATCAGAACTAACTCTGAGAGAGAAGGAATAGTGCACTTGTGCATTATATTATATCCCATACTAGCCTTAGCCTAGCTCTACGCTAGTACTATTAAGATTAGGTGTCGTGGCTAACATCAGTTAGACGGTAATTATAGTTTTCTTATCCTTCGTAAGAAAAAAAGGTGCTCGGACATAAAAAATATAACAATACTAGCATTGCCCGTGGCTCCGCCCACGTTGAGATGACCAAAAACCTAATTCTTATGTCTTACATATGAATATACTCTTACAATACAGTTTTTGTATTTTTTTCTTAAAAATGAGATATTTTTCCGCGGTAAAAAGTATCCTATATATTGACCCGGATAACCAGCTATCACCATACTAAATTTCATCAAAATCCCTCAAGTGGTTTTTCTGTGATGCGGTAACAGACAGACAGGCAGACAGACAAAAATTCTAAAAACATTATATTCTAAAAACATAAAGATTTGGCCTCTGGATAATAATGTATATTTTAATAAGATTTTCTAAAAAATATTTAATGTACAGATTCGGATTAGTTACAATTTTATTATATGTATAGATGAACAGAACTTTTACGTCAACTTCCATATTTCCCATTTGAAAAGTAAGTTTTAAATAATGGACGAATCCCCTTTCGTCGATCGATTTCACATTTCCTCAATTTTTGTTAGGGTATCGTACTTAAATAGCCTTAATGGATATATTAGCCTGTCTATCCTGCTTCTCTATCTAATCCTTTAAAATACAGCGTCCTATTTTTATTGTTAGGTCTTAACAAAACGTATAGATAGACGAATGAGCTGACAGTGCAGACTCATAGGAAAGGGATTCACTACAAATATGTGGTAAATATAGATACAGTGGACAGATAAACTGATACCAAATTCTGCGATTTAAGCTCGCTACAATTGTAAAGATCCTAAGGTCTGAGAAAGCTAAGATTGGCTCAAAAAACATTTCTGCTGAGAAAGATCGCGAGAAACCCAACAGTTGCTCTTTTAAAAATTTATACTGTAACTCGTAAATTTTATTTAGTAGAAGTAATATATACTTTATTGACCATTAAAATAGAGTCATAAAAACAATATAGAGATCACTGTGGGCAAAGGCGGACTTATCTCTTCCAGAAAACCTATGGAAGTGAGATTAGTGTTATAATTCAGAATAAAATTGTTTATATAATCTAAAAACACTATATAACAATTTTCTAAAAGTTTTTCTACGATTGTTATGAACTTAAAATGAAATAAAATTGTAAAAACGCAATTGTGTTGCTAGAATGGATTCAATTTAAAGCGCAACGCGTAACTTTTTAACTTTAAACGACCGACAGTGAATACGAAACGTATAATATAAAACTATTCTTTATCTATTGGTATGTGATATTGGTATGAAAATATTTTATAGTTAAAAAAACTTGATAACTTATAATATTAAGCAAAAAGTATAAGGTACATCTATACATATTATAAAATTCTAACTTAGCCGAATCTCTACATTAAATATTTTTTGGAAAATCTTTTTGAAATAGTCATTATTATCGATACAGAGGCCGAATCTATAGTTTTTAGAATTTTTGTGTCTGTCTGGAAACGGATCACGAGAAAACCACTGAACCGATTTTGATGGCATTTGGTATGATGATAGCTGGTTATCCGGGTCAACATAAAAGATATTTTTTACTGCGGGAAAATATCTCATCTTTGAAAAATCTATACTAAGCGTTAAAACGTAAGTAGGGACGATCCCGAGCAAGGCTGAGTTGCTAGTATAAAAATAACATACTTCTCGTCCCATCGGAATTTGACAGTGAAAGGAACGCACTTGTGAATGATGAATATGCACTTTAATATCTCCTGCGCATAGCTTGTCTTAAAAGGATTGGCGGCCATATATATATATATATATATATATATATATATATATATATATATCTATTCGTACTCGTAGGTAATTTTGTACAAAATTTCCCTATCTGACTTTCATTTACTGTTATAAAAGTTAATATGAATTTCAAACATGCTTTAATTTGCCGTGAGCTTTTTATTATAAATCCGTTAATGTGAAGGGACCTTAAAGGGAAACCTTTAGATTTTTTTTTAGAAATATTATATAAATTTTATAAAAAAAAATCGGCTACCTACATTGTAAAATCATTTGACTACGACCCTTTAAATTTTTCGTGTCACTACATTGTAATTAAACCTAACAAAAAGAACAATATTAAAAATGAAAATTACTTTGTGAGATTTTTTTTGTTTTTTGAACTTAAAGCTTGGCTTAGAATATATAACAATAGCGAGGTTAGCAGACCTTAAACAATTTGTGATTGTGCAAAAAAATGACCGCGAATCTAATAGCATCCCAGTTAAATAATGAAAAAAATGACAAGCAATATTAAAATAACAAAAAATATTTTTTTGCTTATAATTCTGCTAATAATATTTGGATGTTTGGATGGATGTTTGTTACTCAATCATGCCAAAACGGCTTAATGTATTCTGATGAAATTTGGTACAAAGATACATTGTAGTCTGAAATAGCACATAGGATACTTCTTATCCCGGAAAAATATATGGTTCCCATGGGATAGATTTGTTTTTGTTTTTCTAGAGGTGAACCCGAGTAAGCCAAGAGTGAGCCGCTAGCAATAATAATAAATAGAACCTATACATATTTAATAGGTATTGTTTCAGCATTTATGATATACATAATTTATTTATTTTTGTTGGCTACAAGTTAAAGAAAATATTATTTAAATTAATTACGAAAATTATAATATACAGCTTATAATTCTATACAAATCTATCTATACTATAATAAAAGAGTAGAGGTCGAATGTCTGTACATAGCAAAAAAATGCTAAAAACTGAGTCAGGGGGATGTAAAAAGACAAATAGAACAAATCCAGATTTTTTTCAATTTTTTTGTTTCTCTGTTTGTCGGTTTGTACAGGCTCCGTGTACATCTCCGAATCTATTGGACCGATTTAAATGAAATTTTGCATGGTGGTATCTTATATACCCGGGCAATATCTTAGATACTTTTTATCTTGGGAAATTAAGCAGTTCCCGTGGGATAGTTAAAAAACTACAATAATTTATACAGCTTAGTACACAAAAACTACTGATTGGGTTTCAATAAAACTTTACAATAATATAGTTCATACATGACAATAACAAATCGGCTACTTTTCATCCCGGAAAATAAAAGGATTACCGTGGGACAGTCAAAAAACTAAAGTAACTTATACAGCTTAGTACACAAAAACTACAGATTAGATTTTGATGAAACTTTACAATAATATAGGTCATACATTAGAATAACAAATAAGTTACTTTTTATCCCGGAAAAATGAACGGTTTCCGTAGGAACTAATAGATCTCTATTAGTTTTTCTAGAGGCGAACCCGAGCGAAGCGAGGGTGAGCCGCTAGTTTGGTATAAAACAATATTTTATATGATCAATTGTTTTTGAGATAGAACGCGAAAAGTGGGATGTCGATACCAGCTTTTAATAGCTTTCATCCAGAGATTAAGCCTTTATTTGACTGATAATTAATCTTCATACGCTATTTCAGTACAGTGACCTTAAAATCGGAAGCGTTGAACCCAAGCACCTTTAATTTTGTATAAGGATAATAACATAGAATGTTTTCCATAAAAATTCGCCTCAAGGGAGAAGACTGTAATAAATATTACGATGTTTTTGCTTATCTTTGTAATATTTTCCTGGCAAATTTGAATTATTAAGCGTCGACATAATTTTAATTAAATACAAAATTTATAGCCTTAAGGTATTAGTTGCCGAACTTATCAAGTTACTTATTAAAAAAAATACATTTTCATGTAACAATACACGACGAGGAATTGTTATACTAATTAAGTTAAAGTTAACTATACCTAAAGTTAATATAGATATGCTGCATGCCGAAGCGGACTAAAACAACCAAGGGGCTACCGGTACACTCTGCTATCAGAAAAGTACTTTACTAGAAACAACCCGCATGGTACACCATTGGGGTGTAACAAACTACTAAACTGTAAACAGGACTGGAGGAGTTCTGTTCAAAACAGCCCTCTCTTCATTTTGGAGTCCCTCATCATGGCTTCCTAGACAAGCACCCGGTAAGTCCTACGGGTCCATGCTGTAGCCCGTTAACTTACAGGCTTAAGTTCGAATTGACTAAAGTCTATTCAAGTATTTATTTTAATATGCAGCATAATTATTTTAAAAAACACAATAAAATTTAATAGAAAAAGCCAGAATTATACGCACAAGATTGAAAATTTGCTTCATTGTCATTCAAATCACACTGCAAGCAGAACCACGTAGAGCTTGCATACAGAATAACGGATACACGATTTCAAACAATCGGATTGTAGCAAGCGATATGGAAAGAAATGCAAAATGTTTATGTCCAAAACGAGCCGAGACACATTTGTATTTTATCTTGTTAGAAAAACACATAATTATAACGAAACAAAATGGAAGGCTTAAATCTAGTGGATAATGGATATCTGTCATAACGATATTTCCATTAAAAATTTATTTAGAATAACTTCTACTTTATTTAAAATAAAGCAAAAAAAACATTTAATTTATAGAATATATACTGTATAGGCAGTGGTAGCTCAGTAGTAGCGCGCTCGCTTAGGAAACCGAGTGAAGTGGGTTCAAATCCCGGGTCTCGCACCTCTGATATATTCATGTGCGAATCATTTCCAACGTTTGTGTTACCGCTTGTCTTACGGTGAAGAAAAACATCGTGAGGAAACCTGCATGTCTGAGAGAACCTAGCAAGTTTTCGAAAGACATATGCAGTCCGCCAACCCACACTTGGCCAGCGTGGTGGACTATGGCCTAATCCCCCTCGTATTGAAGGGAGAACCGTGCCCAGCAGTGGGACGGTAAAAAGGGCTGAATACATACATAATACATACATTTAATACAAATGTGCATTTAATAATTATTACTGTAAAAATCATGTCCGCGTGGAATTGTGGGAAGAATACTAGCCGCAGTTCCACGCTAAATGGCAATACCGATTCTTTCAGCGAAAAACAAGACAACTCTCTTGTCACCAAAAAGGAAATAAGACGAGTTATGAGTCTTTTAAGAAGTGCACTTAGAACTTCAATTCTACGAGCCAAGGGTTTCTACAGTAAATAGTATAAACTTTGGTTTAGTCTTATGCACATACATAAATGCTTATTTTTGATCTACTTTAAGAAATAAGTAGATACTCAACTCGATCCAAACATCAAGGATGTAATAAATATTTTTAAAATGATTTTAAAGACGGTGTACCGTTTCATTTGAAAATTATTCAATTTTTTCTACATTTGACCTAAGATCAATTGAATTGATTTCAACTAGATTTTTAACAGTTGAAGTTGAAAGTAAAGGCTCTTTCAACTTCAACTTCAATTCAATTTTAACATATAAATATGTAATTACAGTTAAATAAATTCGGTATGTTATTTTAACAGACTTATAATTAAACTATACGCACACATATAAACCTTGACTTTAAACTCAAATGGCACGATGCCCTGTGGTATGTAAAACACATTAAGCTTTCTAAGGCATTCTGAATCACACTTAAACTACTTGCATTTCTGCTAAAGTTTACGAGGTATTTTTCAAAGTAAGGATATTAAATAACAGAGATTTATCAATTTTGTAAAGAAAAATAAAAACTGTAAGAGGTAAAAATTTAATTTACTGTTTAATATAATAGTATTTACTGGTGGCTTCGCATATATGTTAATAAAATTTTGCCTATACTGAACATATCTTGAATCAGAGCTAAGCTATTACCGTCCTACATATCACTAAAATCTGTTGAGCTGTTACAACGTTGAAAAAATGACTTTTCTCGTGTGCTTCCCGAAGTGTATTTTATATTTTTTGGTAATCTACTGTACAGATGGCGCCGCTATATAAAAAAACGTGTGTGTGTATTTACGTACTCACGTAAGAAGTTATACTTCTTTGGTGTAACAGAACAAACACAGCTAAAGATTTCATCCCGTATGTCACACACACACTCTCTATTTGTAAAAGGAATATAGCTAACTTCATTATAACGCTTTCAGCTAAATTCATCATGTCGCTTTTTGGCTGTCGGTATGCGCGGGCATCGTAAAAATTTGACTCTTATATTTTTTTCCAAACGTGCCAAAAGAAGTATAACATTAAAATTATTACTAACAGTAGTCTACATACTATAAGTAATCCAAGTAACAGTATGTCCGTGTACAAAATTTCGTCCAAATCCGTCCAGCCGAGTAACAAACATACAAACAAACAAACTTTCGCATTTTTGACGTGTATAAAATAATATAATGGTAGAAATTATATACATTGTAAAATGAAGTCAAACTTGGTGTAAGTTATGTTTCATTAAAATTTTGCTCATAATGAATTGGCTTTATTAAGCTTCTGTAAGCTCCGATGTTATAAATAACAAAACTCCATTACTGCGAAACAATACTAAGAAGTGGCAAAAGTTGAACAGTAGGTTTAATTTCTCAGAACCATATTTAAAATGTAAAGAAATATTGTAATATAAATCCCATTTTATTTTCTTGATAAAAGAAGGTTGTATTGTGGATCGATATTCATAATTATTAACCCAGTAACCCACTGGTAGCTCGCATAAAAAAAACATACAGCCGAATTTAGAAACTCCTTCTTTTTGAGGAAGTCGGTTGAAAAGGGGTTTGTTTAGTAAATAAAATGTAATATTATATTGACGTTTATTCTTATTAAGATAATAAACAACTACATGTTTCATTAATTCATTAGGGGCTAGTTCTGAGTAAAGGGATAATTGAAAATTCTTTTTAGATTAACAAGATTTTTTTGTAAATCCTAAGGGTTTTGTGCCTTCAACTCTAAGAGTTTCGTCAAACAATTCGAGTTGTATGGAATTCTGAATGAAGTGAGCTTATGATATTTGTATGACCATTGACCAGCGAAAATATTTACAGAATATGCGTATTTATACCCTGGTAATAGGTAATTTCACTAAAAAGAGCTCCATTACGAGGGTAAAGAAGATAAAAAGTTTATGATGATGAAGAAGATACTTTATTCAAAAACAGTCCACTGGGAGAATCCAAGATATTAATAAATAAAAACTTATTAACAAAAAATAAAAACCGACTTCCAGGCACTAAATGTAAAAAATAACTAAACGGAGGTTTAAATTTAGATTAGATACCTAATCAGATATTTTCGAAGTCGGTGCCAGCCGACGCAAAGTAAATCTAATATATTTCGATACGTAAAATACATATTTACCTATTAGATATTCATATCTTAAAATATTTTTAGATATTCATATCTAAAATTATAAAATAAGGTATATATATACCTTATTTTATATTTTTTCTCTTTATTAAAACTTTCCGTGTACCTTAAGGAACATACGAGAAAAAAAATAGCCGAATTTGTCGAGCCGTTTTCGAGTTTTGCGAAGATGTAGAAAAAGAATATTATAAAATCTTCTAGGTATATCATACGAATTTTAATTGATTTCCATGTAATACTTGTTGCATTAAATCTTGAATGTAATATGTGAAAGTTTAGATGTTTGGAAGTTTGTTACTCATTCAAAAACGGCTAAAAACGGCGGAAAATCAAAACGGCTGAACGGATCTGGATGAAATTTGGCACAGATATAGATTATAGTTTAGTATAGCATATAAGCTTCTTTGTATTCTGAAAAAATGTACGATTCCCGTGGGATACATTTGTTTTGTTTTTCTAGAGGCGTTTCCTTACGTTAGGAAAATATTTCATATGAACTCATTGACGCATGAAGCGATGAAATGTTGAGGGAATTTAGTAGTAGAAAAAGTTTTTTACTGAATGTATTTTATTTAGTTAGTTCTTTAGATAACAGTTATACAATCATTTTTGACTTTCACTAAAGTTGAATCTTGTTAATATACTGTCTTGGAGCGCATCGATTGGTTTTTTGGGTTCTCAATTTTTTCTATAGGCACAGATGTAAAGGTTTTTTTTTTATTAAACATGGGCTCACTCTTGAACTTCATCTTAGCTCGAAGGCTATGATAAGGTTTATGATCTAGCGAGTTTGCCCAGGAGAAGCCTGAAAAAGTTTCAGGTTGTACGCACTCGGAAAAACAGACGCAGGCAGGGCATTCCATTTCTTGGCTGTGCGCATTATAAAAGATGATGAATAGGATGAATAGCGCTTAGTGCGAGTGGTCAGAATATCAACCAAAAAAGTGTTTCTCATGAAGAAAATATATAAGACTCATTCTCAATTATGAAAGCTTTATAAAAGCTACTAGCCATTGCAATTTGATGTATTGAAAAAGCTGTTTTCAAGACTATAATATTTAAATAACACAAAACATTTCTTAAATGTTTATCTTTGTCAAAGTCAGAAAAATATTTTGACCTAACAAACCGCAACATATTGTACCTTTTTACAATACAACGTAAATGCTTTGCGATTTTCAGCTATAATGCATTGAAATAGCGGTGCTATTACTAAAAAAAATCGTACTCTAAGGTGTGCTTAGTTACGCGTGCTTATGTACTTTAAAATAGTATTTATTGTCTAGGTTTTAAGATTCAAAATAGGAGCAAAAAAGTATTGCTTAAAAAAAAGCTTTCAGCGTTGATTTGTTCGCATTTGCAGAAATTGCGAGTATATAATCTGTATGTACATATATAATAAAATTGTAACTAAGCCGATTCTGTACTTTAAATATTTTTTGGAAAATCTTATTGAAATAAACATTATTATCGATACAGAGGCCGAATCTATAGTTTTTATTTATGTCTGTCTGTCTGTCTGTAACCGCATCACAGAAAAACCGCTGGAGGGATTTTGATGAAATTTGGTATGGTGATAGCTGGTTATCCGGGTCAAAATAAAGGATACTTTTTAGAGTATACTAATGTGTAAAAACTAAGAATTTGGTTTTTGGTCATCTGATCGAGGGCGAAGCCGCGGGCAATGCTCTTATATTAATAACTGGCGGTTTAATTGTAGTGGTCTATCTGCTGACATGAAAAATATTTTAGTTACTAAAGTGCTTTATTATTAGTACACTTGATGATGTCATTCATTTCGTCGGCGTGTGACATGTATAATAGGTATATAAAGTATACACATACATATAATTAATATATTCTTATTGTAGTACTAGTGGCTCACCCTCGCTTCGCTCAGCGTCGTCTCTAGAAAAACAACAACATGTCTATCCCACGGGAACCGTACATTTTTCCGGGATAAAAAGTAGCTTATGTGTTATTCTGTTGTAAAAGCTATATTATTGTAAATTCTCATAAAAATCATTTCAGTACTTTTTGCGTGAAAGAGTAACAAACATACATTCATACATCAATACTCAAAAACTTTCATTTACAATATTAGTATAGATTATTGAGGCAAACATAATCTATACATATAATAAAATTGTAACTAAGCCGAATCTGTACATTAAATATTTTTTGGAAAATCTTATTGAAATAGACATTATTATCGATACAGAGGCCCAATATATATTTTTTAGAATTTTTGTCTGTCTGTTTGTTACCGCATTACGGAAAAACCACTTGAGGGATTTTGATGTTTGGTATGATGATAGCTGGTTATCCGGGTCAACATATAGGATACTTTTTATTGCGGCAAACTATCTCATCTCTGAGAAATCTATACTAAATCTTATAACGTAAGTAGGGACGATCCCGAGCAGAGCGAGGGTGAGTCGCTAGTATTTTAAATAAAACAATCCTTTCAGATTTAAATCCGCGAAAAAAATCGAAAAAGAAAAGGTTTTATTTAAAATGTCAAATATTCGCGTAAATATATAAAAGTATTATGCCAACATAATAGATAAAAAATTGCTTTATAATAGGCAAAGACAAAATAGTTCAATACATTTTTCTCTGTTTATTAACCGATTTACTTTTTTTAACATGCTTACATTAGTTCCACCTTTATATTTGTCACGGAATCATTGAACGCGATTTTCACCCACTTCAAAACTTCATAATATTGAACTGAAACTTTGGATATTTAACAAGGACGAAATCAATACAATAATTTATTAATACGAAATAATTTAAAAATAAAAAACACGCTTTTATAGCACATCAAACTAAAAAAAGAAAAATAAATTATAGTTTAAAAAACTAAAAAAAAAACACGATTTAATTATGCACCTCACTAAAAAGTAAAAATATTTTTTAGTATAGGAATAAAGTGACTAATGAGGAATTCTATGTTATTGTGAAAAAAGCGTGCGGTGATCGATATCAGTTGTTACAAATATTTTATTAGTACGATTTCTAAAAGTAGAGTTAGTATAAAAATATTGTACGAAGCACCCCACAGTTTCCCAAGCGAGCGCGTTACCACTGTGCTACCACTATCTATAACTCCGACTAGCACTTGGCAATTTTTGTTAAACAAAATTAGTGTATTAGTAAATTATTTAATATTTTTTACACGACACTTTGGCTCAGTTTGTAGTAGTACTTGCTATGTCAGCGTTCGCGGGTTCGAGTCCCGCTGGGTGCATTCATTTGTGTAATGAGCACAAATGTTTGTACTCCAGTTTTGGGTGGTTATATTTATAATATGTATGTATTTAAAGCTATATACGAGTAGTGTATCAACTATCTGGTATCCATAACACAAGTCTCGTAGCTTACTATGGAACTAGACGGTGCTGTGTTTTAAGGTCCCAACATATTTATTTATTATTTTCTATACTAAAGCTCAACCACAAGAGGTCTTATTCACTGTACCCAACATCTTCTATCTCATGTCATATGAGCTTAACGAAATAAATGAATGCTGCACATAAGAGGAAGACTTAGTACCATTTTCTATAAAATGATTTCAGACTCTTTACAAGTCTGAAAGGATAAAATAAATGTGTTGATATAAAGAAAGGCTTAGAGATACATATATTTTAAGAGGAAATCCATTTGTAACTAATTAGTAAGTACATATTAAATTTTACTAAAAGATACACAGATTTTTGGGTAGATAATTTTTTTAAATTTTGTGACCTGGACATAATCCCTAGTGGCTTAAACCATAGAATTTACCTATTATTATAAGAAAATCTGATTTCTTTTTTTATTAATAACACTAAAGCTCGTCGATACCTACTATACGAAAATCGGTTGACAAACAGACGAAAAAAAGGTACTGAAATGTTCTGTTTTTACCTTTTTATATACATATAAATCATTGTTTAGTTGCTATAGCTATACCTAATTATAATCCTCGGAAGCCACATAGCGAGTAAACTATTTCCATACAAAAGGAAAATAGGAGAACTTACCAGTAGATTTAGTCATTTTAAATACCAGACCAATATATTGGCTTTTGAACTATTTTATTATGCTTAGTTTTTGAGTATAGAGTCTTCTAAGAAAGGGTCTGAGCTTACGCGACCCTTTCACATTCTATCTCTTTGAATATAAGCTTATAAATAAAAATGCCTATCCATTATTTCGAAAACCTTTGTATTTCAAATACAACACATATAATCATTAATAGTTTTATTAAACATTTATTTATATCATTAAAATCATATTTCATATCATTAAAATATCTTCATATCATTAAAATCATCATTATGTTTTGTATCTATCTAAACTAAAGAGGCATGATTTGAAGATTTTTCATTAAAAAGCACAAACCGGACAAAGTCGAGGCCATATACTAGTATATAAATAGCAACTCGTTAATAAGTAAAACGATACGAAAGCTCCGAATCGCTGACGGCACTCTAATTACGATTTATTGGACAACAATTATAAGAAATAATAATTGCGATGGTCGTTTGAAATTTTCATTATTTCAAAGTTACGTCGTTAATGGCTGAAATGAATAAGTCCTTAAAATTTAGCAGACTCTTCTCTATTTCAACTATCTATTTCAATTAAGTATCCATTTGTTTGTTTTGTATATTATGTAAGATATAATATAAGCCAGTATCATGTTTCAAAACTTATATACTTTAACTATATTTAGTTACAATTTATTAGAAAATACTTATTTTCAAGAATTTTTTATTTCCTTTTTACAGTTAAAAATCACGGATAGCATCCATCCATGTCAACTCCCCGCCGACCAATCCCATTTTCTCGTGTTTCTAGTCTTTCTATTTTTATTTGTATTTCTTTCTTATTTCTTTTTTTTCAGTCTGCACATTCTCGTAATTTTTAACTGCCTGATTTATAAAGATATCTGTGATTTGTGCATCCGCGTCGTCGGTGTAGCCAGTATAATCAATTAATGACTGTTTTATTGTACAATGAAATAGCGAAATACAATTATAAATGTATATTGTATGGTATAAAATATATGCATTATAATTATTGTAATTATCTACGTATTTTGTATATTTGTATGTTTGTATTATTTATTATACTAAGACTACATGTAGTATGTTATTTTTATATATAATACTGTGATTTCTTTTTTTTTACTTTATTTCCATATCTTATATATATATATATACCTTGCACTTTTCTGCTCCGCTAAAAGACCTTTTTTTTCAGGGAGGTGAAAAAGAGTAGGTATAGTGTACTATACAATACAGAACCAGCCTTAGCCATCTGGGCGCCCCGGGCGAGTCATGCATTTGGCGCCCTTTTAGTATACTTACTACTTATTTCATTACAATAAAAAAACATGTATGGAGAATTATTTAGTGAGGGATACGATAAAAGTAGTTTTCCTATAGATCGATAAAAATAAGTATTCAAATTAAATGGTTAAGTTGTACTGGCGCGCGCTGCGCCCTGTATAACCTGGCGCCCCGGGCAGCCATCCCGGTCCCCCCCCCCCCCTCTAAAGCCGGCACTGATACTATAGTCTTGTAGTATAGAGAGAGAGTCCTAGGTTGACAGGAAGGGATCTCTTTTAGAGATAAGTCCACCTTTGCCTTCAATTTTCTCTTAACATTTATAATTTTTGTTTTTAATGGGCAAAAAAATATATATATTAAATGTTTTTGTAATTCAATATATTTCCTTTATTGCATATAAATGTTCTATTTCTAGTAGAAAGATACTTGTAGGTTTTTTGAATTTTCCTGTATAATAAGCTTAAAAATATGTATAAAGATTTTGTTTATAAGAAAAATACATAACGTTAATTAAATATATTATATACATAGCATCAATGTACTATCGAAACCACCCATAATATTTATTATGGTAGTCGAGAATAAAAAAATATAGTTATATAAGGTATTTTAGTTGCCTGTCTTAAAAAACTCTTCCTGCAGGTTGCAGCTATGTCTACAAAAGCAAAATAAGTAGGAATGCCGACTAATTTAGACAAATATTAAAAATAATCAGATTTAAAATAATTATTAGATTGATTGATATTTCATCTCGGGCATAGATAGTGCTTTCATTTATTAATAAAATGAAATTAATGAAATGGAAATTGGCTTTATTAAAGCACTTTTGATTAGTCAATTTAATTTTAAGAGAGATAGTATAGTCAGTCCGTCAGAAACCTACGACCACGGAAAGCAATTCTGCTAAGAAGTGTCGGCAAGAAACTCAATGTTTACTCTTAACAGTATTTTTATGCTTACCATTATACTTTATACTCTATTTTTTAAGAAAATAATAATAAAATAGTAGTTCTACCCCTTTTAATTAATGCCCCACTGCTGGGCACAGGCTGCCCCACTGCTGGGCATAGGCTGCCCCACTGTCCTTAGTATAAGTGTGTGTGTGGGCGTACTTCCTGGCCAAATGCTGGTTGGCGGACTTCACAGTCACACATCTTAGGAAAACTTGTTATGTTCTCTCAGATATGCAGGTTTCCACACAGTGTTTCTCTTCATCGTTATGCCAGTGGTAATCATGAAAACATCAAAGGGGCGAGACTCGGGATTTGAAACCGCTTTACTTGGTTTCCCAAGCAAGCGCGTTATCACTGAGCTACTATTTTCTTTAGAAGAAATAGTTTTTCATTATTTATTGTTGTAGAAATTGTTGAACGAATCACGGAAATTCATTTGAAGCAAAAGTTTATTGAGCTATTTTCTCTTGAATCCAATATAAATGCTAATCATTAGTTCTGAAATTGAATTTTCTAGATTCATTCAAAAAAAATCACATAGCTTTTCCTTTGAATAACATGGAATGTTTACTTTTTCATTTTTTTCAAAGATTTCCTTCTTAAAAGTTTCTAGTTAATCCTATCCCATAAATATGATAAATGCAAAAGTTTGGATGGATGGATATTTGTTACTCAGTCACGCCAGAACGGCTGAACAGATCTGGATGAAATTTTGCACAAAGATAGATTATAGTCTAAGATAGCATATATGTTACTTTTTATCCCGGAAAAATGTACGGTTCCTGTGGGATATCCGTTAAATCTTACCTAGGGACGAACCCGAATGAAGTGAGTGCGAGTCGCTCGTTTTAAATAAATTACTGAAAAATATATTATAAAACATATTTTTTTATTACTTTTGAAATAAATGCCTTGCAAAAGTAATTCACATTTCGTTGCTCATTAAAAAGCTAACAAAGAAATTTTTATACATATTGTCCCTTTGACGTTCCAGATTTTTTGTTACTTATTATGTTGTTGAACTCTTTTGAATAATTGAAATTCAGAGCAACTCTACATACGAATATGGAGAAACACCCTTCTTTTTTTAAGTTGGGCATTGGTTGTTTTCAGTGAGCTACTTGTAGAATTTATAAGATGAACTAGCTACTCACCCTCACTTCCTTAGGTACGTTTTAAAGTTTTTAAACAGAAGGGTATTTCTCCGAGATTGCGGTCTTCGTCTGATTTATCTGGCCAAAAATTATTTTCATTTTTGGCCAGATAAATCAGACTAAGAACGCAATCTCGGAGAAATACCCAGAACCCTAATTCTTTTCATAAAATTAAAGTAGCCTAAGTTACTCCTCATAACATTAGCTATCTGCTAGTGAAAGTCCCATCATAATCAATCCAGCCGTATCGGAGATTAGCCGGAACAAACAGACAGACAGACAGACAAAAAAATTATACTTCACGAGATTCTCAATGATTACTATAATTAATAGTAGAACAAGTTTTTTGATGTAACAAACTACATAATATGTGCAAGACTTCAAATAACGTATTTGAGTAGCGGCCCGTCCGATCTTGTCGGTAGTCATTAGGCACTACATGTTGTGCTGAAAACGTCCTAAAATTCTAACTTCATCCTCTAACATCTCTTTTAAAGAATAAAAAAAGCTTATTAGCACTATAAGTTCTACAAAAATCAATTATTCTTCTAAATTATTTATTCTACAGAAACTCTTTTTTTCTTAGGATAAAAGCTACCTACATAGATTACACTTAAACATTTTGTTCGGTAAATTATCGTCACGTTGTTATCCTTTGAGCTGTACCAAAGAAAGGCCAGTACAAATGTACACTATTTATAGCTATATAAACCCATATAAATTTATACTAATATTATAAAGAGGTAAAGTTTGTGAATTGTGAGTTTATGAGTTGTAGGGGGTAATCTCTGGATCTACAGAACCGATTAAGATGTAATTTGGTAAGAAGATAGTTTGAGACACTGAAAAGGACATAGAATACTTTATATCTCGGAAATCATCCCTTAAGGGGGTGAAATGGGGATGAAAGTTTGTATGTGGAAACAACCTAAGGACAAACCTGAGCGAAGCGAGGGTGAGTCGCTAGTAGCTATATAAACCCATATATATTACTTATTATTATAAAGTAATATAATACCATTAGGTACATAAATTAATATTATATAATTTTACGTGAAAATATTACAAAACGTTAACGGAATATTAACTCCGTCTCGTTATGGCGCCGCCATATTATTAATTAAATCACGACTCTGACAAATTTCACTTACCTTCGAGATGCTTAATTCGTATTTTCCTATATAATACATTAATATATGGCATGAATTATATTTGGATTATATCACTCAATTTTATTGAATAAACTCATATATGTAGATAATTGTTGTCTAGTGAAATTAAATGTTTTAAGATAAAAACCATAGGATTTCGAAGGTTTGATTACTACATTGGACAATCATTAATATTATGCATTGCCTATGATTACCAGCCGTTGCTTTGATTCGGCTCTCTTCGCAATCTGTACCCGTTGCCAAAAAACTCAGCCTGTATATAATTAACTTATGTCCCAATACATACTTTCAACCCCTTTTTCACCCCCTTAAGGGATGATTTCCGGGATAAAAAGTATCCTATGTCCTTTCCAGGGTCTCAAACTACCTTCTTACCAAATTTCATTTTAATCGGTTGAGTAGATCCAGAGATTACCCCATACAACGTCACAGACTCACGAACTCACAAACTTTACCTCTTTATAACATTAGTAAAATATATTTATAAACTAGATGTGCCTGGCTCTTTGGGATACTCTGATGTTATTTGCTACCACCCACAAAATCCATACCATCATCTTGTTACCAAAAACTGCATGTATCCTATACCATGGATACTGGTAGTCAGCTACAGGTCTCCATGTCTAACCAATCTAGGGTTATTTCAAATTTTCGTACACTCTTTTTCAGCAATACATTCTGATATATAATTAGATTTGATTTTAGCCAGTCCCGTGAGTTTACTGCTAGCTTATTGTTAAGATAGCAAGCACTAACTCTTTTTTTTTGAAATCGGATAGAACAACAAAATCGGGGTTTTAGCAGCTAATTAGCTACAAAGTCCCGTGTGTGTTTCGATTAATTCTGGTAACCTTTCACTGCCAGCTTAACAGAGCTCGGAAAAACTATACTTTTTAAAGTCACATTAATAAACAAATGTTCAACAAAGCCAAACATGCTCTTCGTATTACTACAATAATATATTTTTTACTTTTTTATTCTAAATAGGCAGTGGTAGCCCAGTTAGCTAGGGAAACCGAGTGAAGTGAGTTCAAATCCCGGGTCTCGCACCTCTGATATTTTCATGCGCGAATTAATTCGAATATGATTACCACTGGCCTTACGGTGAAGGAAAACATCGTGAGGAAACCTACATGTCTGAGGAAATCTAGCAAGTTTTCGTGAGACGTGACATCCGCCAACCTGCACTTGGCCAGCGTGGTGCACTATGGCCTGATCCCTAGTATTGAAAGGGAGGCCCGTGCCCAGCAGTGGGACGTTAAAAAAAGGGCTAAATACATTTTAGATAGAACAATATATGTAGATAGTATTATCCTATTTAGAATAAAAAAATAAAAAATAGGTATACAGGAGAAAATAGTAAGACATCATTAGATTCCACAAAGAAAATATGTGGAATTGGAAAAAAGAAACAAATTGGGCTCATATTTACTGTATAAAACCAGAAGCATCAAGGAACTGTGAGCACGATATTGACAGAGCTGTCGAGCAACGGATATCTCCACACCGCAATGTGCAATTATCGAGTAACTCTTAGATGAATTTCTTCAAAAAGAAATTGTATTTCGAATTTTATATTTGAAATAGGAAATTCATATATGTTATTTTCATATATTATTCTAAGTTTTTTTTTTATGAGATTAAACTGTCGAATTGAAAATTAAAGGTGCCTTGCAACATACATACTAGCGATTTACGTTTGCTGTGTTTGGGAATCCCTGCCCTTTTTTCTTGCTTACGCATTCAACCATGACGCCTTGATGGTAAGCCTACCAGAACAGACCACCTATAACCAAGTGGTTGCTCCCATAGTCACTCTGCTATAATAGAAGTACCAGAAGCATTTGTATATGGAACACACCCATCGAGGTGGGCCGTCTCCCAGTGTTTCTGGCTGGGATACTTAAAACACCCCCCCCCCCCAAACCTTCTCCCCGCCACGACAAGGTGACAAGTGAAGTGTCAGACTGAATCTATTTGTGTTCAAAATTCCATCCAAATCTGTCCAAACAGTCAGATTTAAAAACATAATAATTTCACGTTAATAATAACTTAGTCAAATTTAAAATTGAAAATTGCATTAAAGTTTACTAGATTTTTATTGATTTAACTAGATTCTCTCAGACATACAGGTTTCTTCAGGATGTTTTCCTTCACCGTAAGACAAGTGGTAACTATGTAGGAAATGATTAGAATAATATGAAAATATCAGATTTCCGAGACCCGGTATTTGAACCTGCTTTACTTGGATTCCCAAGCGAGCGCGTTACCACTGGGCTACCACTCTTTAATACAGTATGAAATATATTAATTAGTCATTTAATTTATTTAGTTTACTTTCAAGTAGTAAGCAATATGCGAGCGTCGCATAATTACATTACGTTGCTTCAATAGAGCTTTCAGATTATGTGTTGGGAATTCTGTTATTAATTAGCTGGCTATTGTAGAGTACTGTGCGGTGGGTAAGCTGCACTCATGTTCATATATTAGTGTATATAAAATGTTTTGTTATCAATCAACGTTTTGTAAGTTATCGATCGTAGGTTCGAGTCTATTTCGGACCATTTTTTAAATTCATTATATAGTTAGTATTTGTCTTTTGTTGGGTTTTCTTTGAAGTCTTTTCTTTAACTTTTATGTGGTAAAATGTTCTAGAAATGGCATATGTACCTATATATTATTTTTCAGTCTTATAAATTTTAAAATAAATATTTAACATAACATAATAGCACTGAAAAACTAATTGCAATAATAAAGAATAGTTGTAAAAAAAAGCGTGTGTATTTATGTACGCACGTAAGAAGTTATACTTCCTTGGCGTAACAGAACAAAAAGTAGCTAAAGATTTCATCCCGTATACCACAAGTCTCTGTTTGTAAAAGAAATGATAAATTAATAAAATACTTAAATAAGACTTATTAGGCATATTACAATCATAAATTTATAGAATATTATTTAATGAAAGAACATAATATTATATATCTCATTTATTAGACATTAACAACGGTTACCATTGGAACAAATAGTTACTAGCTAACTTTATCATATCGCTTTTTGGCTGTCGGTGTGCGCGCACATCGTAAAAATTTTACTCTCATAATTCTTTTCAAGCGGCCCAAAAAAGGTATAACTTGTATAAAGTTCGATTCCATCATGAGTTAATAATATTTTCATTGTTCATATACAATGTGTCACGATCTAAAGTCATTGGCACAAATATAACCGTTTACTGCCACCTTATGTATAGAAATTAATACATTAAATATAAATAATAAATAAATTTGTTGGGCCATTAACACACAGCACCATCAAGTCCATGGTAAGCTACAAGGCTTGTGTTATGGATACCAAATAGTTGACACACTACACATATATAACTTTAAATACATATATATTATAAATATGTAAAAACATCCACGACTGGAGTACAAACATTCGTCCTCATCACATATTGTATGCATCCAGCGGGACTCGAACCCACGACCTCTGGCACAGCAAGCAGGACCACTACAAACTGAGCCAAATGTATCGTCTTTATTAAAAAAATTAAAAGTATTTTGCTTGAAAACTCAAATTATTGCTACTTAATCCTACGTTATATTGTCGCATAGATTACTAAAAATTTTCAGTTTTTTTTCAAATAATTAAACTAGTTTTCTACTTATGTAGTTTATTTATGTACATTTGTTCCTAAAGTTCATAGCGTGACGTTGGATAGTCTATACCTCTATCAATAAATCAGCCAAAACATGAAATTAAAAATTTTGAGTGAAAGTTCCAGAGCTTGACCCTTTTAAATACACAAAGACAAATAATAAGCAAAGACTTTAACTATATAATATTCCAATATATAGTATAGACTAGCATTGCCCGCGGCTCCGCCCGCGTTCAGATGACCAAAAACCAAATTCTTAGGTTTTACATATTAGTATACTCTTACAATGCAGTTTTTGTATTTTTTCTCAGAAATGAGATATTTTTCCGCGGTAAAAAATTGACCCGGTTAACCAGCTATCATCATACCAAAATTCATCGAAATCTGTCCGGTAGTTTTTTCGTGATGCGTTCCCGACAAACAGACAGACGGAGAAAAATTCTAAGAACTATAAGATTCGGCCTCTGTATCGATAATAATGAATTTTTATAAGATTTTGCAAAAAATATGTATTTAATGTACAGTTTCGGCTCAGTTAGAATTTTATTATATGTATAGATGATTCTCCACTTCTAACTAAAGTCGTAGTGAGATATTTCAATTTTATTTGAAGCGTTGGTCGTTTCCATCTCCAAAGGATTTCTTCTTTGTTATTGCTTATTTGAACTGACTGCTTATCGGCCAGACGGATTTCTAGAACAAATAAATGCTTAGAGACAACGATCAAAAAGAACGTTTTAAAACAAAAAGTGACAGAGCTATCCATACTAATATTATAGAGAGTGTTACGCAACCCTAATACATGGAAACTACCTCGCGTCGACCACCAACATCGCATTCCGTTCGTATGAACTTTTATTGCTAAAGACTTTGTTTCGCAACCATAATGCATGGGAACCACCTCGCGAGTCGCGTCGACCACCAATATCGCATTCTTTTCGTATTTCAACATAACTCTCGCGAAGTGACAGTGTTGTAACATCCGAGTGCACCTTATTGTTAGAGACTTTTCTTAATTCATTCCATTTGTCATACTTCGACAGTGTAATCACCTTAGGATAATTAGTTTGTAAAAGTAATATTAAAGTATTTTATAAGTAAAGTTTCCATTTCATTTGCATCCTCTGACTGTGACTTCTATAATTAGAGGCAGAGTTTATTCGTTTGTTTGTTTGATTGATTGTTTGTTTGTTTGAACGCGCTAATCTTAGGAACTACTGATTTGATTTAAAAAAAAGTTGCATTTGATAGCCTGTTCATTGAGGAAGGCTATAGGCTATATATCATATAATATATACTATATAGTCTATCTATTCCATACTAACCCTTAAAACGCCCCTAGGGACGAACGCGAGCGAAGCAAGGGTGAGTCATTAGTATTGATATCTACTTAACTAGTGAACTAACTTAGCATCACTCCATTGTAAAGTGACAAGGAAGGTTCAATCCCTCTAAATACCTTTTTCTTCTCTTTTCCATTTCCGTGTTCAGATATTAACGTGTATAGTAGTGCCTGCACAGCTTGCTTATGTAAATTTGCTCTATTCTTAAAACACATATTTGGCTCAGTTTCTAATGACCCTACTTGCTGCGCCAGTGGTCGCGGGATCGAGTCCCGCTGGGCGGCATTCCTTTGTGTGATGAGCACGAATGTTTGTACTCCAGTCATGGATGTTTATATTTATAATATGTATGTATTTAAAGTTATATATGTATAATGTATCAACTATCTGGTATCCATAACACAAGCCTCGTAGCTTACCATGGAACTAGATGGTGTTTTGTGTTAATGTCCTGACATAAAAAAAACATAACGCAAAACTAGATAGCCTATAACCTTCAATAAATAGGCTTTCTATTGCAAAAAGGGTTTTCATATCAGACTAGTAGGTCCAGATATTTTTTAAATTAATCAATAATCATGTTAAAAAAAGGTTTTAACTTTTTAAATATTAATGTTTAACATATAAGCAGCTGTTACTGTTAACCATGAAAAAATAATTCTTTGCCATTCTTGTCACATAAAAAAATCGGTCAAGTGCGCGTCGAATTCGCACCAAAGGGTTCCGTACCATCGTACATGTACTTTTTTATTAATATGACTTTTATTATATAAATGTATAATATTAACTTCGATGATCGATTACGAAGGTTAAAAAAATTTTTCATGTATTTTTATTTTTAGTTATTTTTAGTATTTGTCTAATACTTAGTTATAGCAGTAATAGAAACACATACAGTGAAAATTTCAACTCTCTACCTATTACGGTTCATGAGGCATGTTTTTGGCCTTGCAGCTGCGGGAAACCCCTAAATCCTAATGCAATGCAAAAATCAATAAATTGATATATATTTCATTCCATAATGACTTTTACATCAACTACATTATCTAAGTAACAGCCTTAAAACTCTATATAGGCAGAAAAAAGGATTCTACTCAGAACCATTCTATGGTGCTATAAAGTAAAGCCGGTAACACCTACCGTCTCATAATGTGTACCCACTGAATCTTACCTTCTTTATACGGCCGGTTGTTTGTCGAAAGTAAATAAGAAGTCTTAGTAAAAGACGACCAATGTTGTAGTTCTAATAATATATATATTTTATTTTTTTTTATATTTCAAGTGAACATCCTACATGTTACACATATAGTGTATGTGTATGTTCACTTGAAATATTTTTCCTCGTAGAGTGTACGGAGAAAATATAGTTTACACATATAGGTTTAAAATGAATATTCTCATATAAAATTATAGATATTTTAATAAACAAGCATTTTGTCAAAACGGTCTCTACCGTAACTATTCAAAACGACAGTAACGAAAAATTAAAATTAAACCACGAAAATCATCGAAAAAATATTTTTATTAAAATCCATACTTATTAATATTATAAATGTGAAAGTGTGTTTGTTTGTTTGTTTGTTTGTTTGTTTGTTTGTTTGTTTATTTGTTTGTTTGTTTGTTTGCTTGCCTTTTTTTCACGTCGAAACAGAGTGACGGATTGGCGTGATTTTTTCCGTGGAGGTAGTTGGAAGGATGGACAGTGACATAGGCTACTTTTTACCGCGAGAGATTATCTCATTCCCACGAGAAAACACGTTATAATACACATTTTTATTTATAATCAGAACTACTTAAAACTTGGTGTTAATGCTCTCTATGCTCAATACAATTAAATAAATATATGTTTTAGCTTTTGTCGAATTTGATCCCATAAGTGGGTAAAATAGGGGATGAAATATAGTATGAAACCTACCTTTTAAGACATTTTTTGTAGTTTAGCGCGAGAGAAGCCGCGGGTTCTGCTAGTAAAGTGTAAACTAGAGCAACTAAATATAAACTACAACATTTTTTTTACCATTATGTGACAATCCAAATAGGTATTAAGTCATTCTTTTAATGGATGAAGTAATGAAACTACGGTTCGTCGGTTATTATATTTTGCAACAGCCGTGAACCAATAAAACGGCAATTAAAAGGACGAGTCGTAAAGTACGTAGTTACCGGTTATTTGATAGGGTTACGACTTGCGATTACTGTCATGCAATCAGAATGGAAGAAGTAGGAAAATCCATATTAATATATTAAAAATGTAAAATTGACTGTCTGTTATGTTTTCACGCTTAAACCGCTGAACAGATTTGGATAAAAATTGGCAAATGTATAGATTGCATCTTGGTATCGAACTTAGGCTACACTTTATCTTAGCCCCAAAAATATGTAACTTTATATATAAAATTCCGGTGTACGTGTGTTCTTAGTTTTTCTCGTCCTAAAAGGTTTGATCGATTATGATGGCTTTTAGTTTAATTACGGGGTCACCCTGGCGGCTCATAGCTAAAGTTAGATGCAGCTGTTGTCAAGATCAATATTTTTTTAATGTTCAATCAAACGGACATGGCAGAATAACTTTTTAACTTACTCATTTACTAGGTCCACCAGTGATGGCCTACTTTAGTGGGTGATGTTCCATGCCGGTTTGCTCCTGATACTTCTCTGACAGCAGAGTGGTCCGTGGGAGATCAGCAGATCTGCCGTCGGGGGGGAGAGGTTCTGTGAGATTTTAAGATCGGTGAGTCCCACATAACCACTTTTATGTCTACAGGTGGTATGCGTAAATACATTTCCCAACATTAAAAAAATATTACAAACTACTTTATTATAAATATACACGTATATATGCCTACAGTGTGTACCTTAACACACCATACCTTTTTTTTTTTTTTTTTTTTTAACGTTGGGAAATGCATTTACGCACGACGTGTGGGACTCACCGGCGTAATACAGCCAGTACTACCCACTAAAACCCAACAAAACCTTCCCCCGTCTTAATGGGGCGTCGCAGGATCGCTTGCGCATTCAACTACGCCGCCCCGACGGCAGTTGCAACCATGGGGTTGCTCCAAGGTCCACTCTGCTATCAGAGAAGTACCAGGAGCAACCCGCATGGTACACCGCCCCTCGAAGAGGGCCACCTCCCACCGCCCACCGAAATGGGCAACCTCCCTGTGCGTTCCTTAGCTTCGCTACTACTACTGAGCCCCCCCACCACGACAAGGTGAACGCACGTTGGGGGGGTAACACACCATACCTACTACGTATATAGAATAATTATATTTATTTTAACAACTTGGGAATATATTGTCATTTTAAATTTAAGCATTTTCACAATAGTTTACACACACTTTTCAACTTTATATTTTCATCCATCAATCTTTTGTTTTTAGAATAGATAGAATATTCTAAATCCTATGAATCAAATCCTATACAACCCCGTGAAAATCCTGTTAATATTATGGAGCTGTATAAAGACTAATCAAAACAAATATATAATAAAAATCATAATACAAATTTCTGTCGTAGATTTTAAGCTTTTGATAAAAATAATCACGTAATTACGTATTTATGATATAAAACGTTCACGTCAAGTTTTAATTATGGCAACCCTCTTCACCCTAAGGCATAACGTTCCAAAATTTTGACACTAAAGTAAAATTTATTTTGGTGTGGACTCTATGTTCACTAATTTAGGCTGTCCATTGTCTGTCAGTCCGTAAATTAATGATTAAGCATGATACGCGTGGAAACAAACAATAACTTATGCAACAATAGTCTCGAAAATTATTGTTATTTATTTAGTGATGTACAAATTGTTAGAAATTGTTTTTTATATACTAGTTTATGCTGTCGACTCCACTTACGTGGTAGATACATTAATAAAGCTATCATTGTGCTATTTGCCATTATAACACCGTTACAGTTGAGCACTTGCTTTGGAAACTTAAGGCAGGTTCAAGTCTCGGGTCTCGCTGGCCTGTTCCCATGTATTGAAGGGCCCGTGCCCAGCAGTGGGATGTTAAAAAAGGGTTGAATATATACAAACCTTTAAAAGCAAGCGTCAATATGCAAGCATGTACACACAACATAGGTATAACATTTTTACAAAGTACATATTCTGTATCATTGTCAACGTCAATTTACAAAGCTAACAACCTAAAACGATGTCTGAAATGCTATACGAGTAATTTGTCACTCCGTCTCGCCAAAGGAAAATACTGATTGCAGTAGGGAATGAAACAATACATTTTGAAGAAAAACAAAGAATTACATATATATATTACTTAAATAAACAATTAATATTTTAATTTTCTGTATGGTTATTGATATTATAATAATAGCAACACTAAATAATATTATTGGTTAATAAAGATTTTTTTAAGTGTATTTTTCATAATAATAACAGCTAAAATTAAATAAATAATATTGCTCTTTTTAATTATAATACTTATTAAAAAATGTTTAGAATTAAAATCAACAAATATTGTACTTTGGTGCAAACATTTTAAAAAATTGTAGGTAGGCACTCTCTGTAACAAGTGTACCTATATCAAATGACTTTGAGACGTCTAAAACCTTTGTCTCTCCCGTGACCATGATTGCTGTAAAGCATTCGAAAAGTCGGGAACCAAAAATCTAAATAAATCCGTGAAAAAATTCGAAAGTAGATAGATAGTAGATAGAATGAAAGAAGATAGTTTTAAATAATAGTTTTTAGTCAAATATTCGCCTAAATCTAAGAAAGTATTATGCTATACTTTGAATCTTGTTTGATATTTTGAAGCAAAAATTCCACCCCTAATTTTTCTAGAAGCCCTAACATGTTTGCCGTTTTTCGGAAGATTTATAAAATTGCGTTATTTCAGAAAAACATCTACGTAGACAAATTTAAAAAATAAAACCATATTTTAATACAACATACGATCCAAGCCGTTAGAGCCATTTCTGAGATACACAAAATAAATTTATACATACATAAAACGTACACAAAATTGCTCATTACATATTATTCCTTCCACGACCGCGGACACGCCGGCGTGTCAGTTAACAATAGATTTCTTAGAAATTTAATTAATTTCTTAGAAATTTATCTGGAGGTGTTAAATAATTTATACTACTACTTCAAGTGATTTTTTCAGTGCACTTTTTTTATAAAAAAATCCCACGACTCAAATGACCTCTGTTGTGACCATTGAATGGTGAGCTCAAAATACATTCTTGGATCTCTCACTCGTCTAATTAAAATAAAACTTAGCTTTGTTTTCAATTAACTTTATTTGAAAAAAGTCCCATTCAGTTTCGTCTGGCCGAGCTAAGGCCATGAATTACGCCAAGAATTAAAAAAAGTGCAGTATCTTATCAAATAAAAAAAAATACAATACAATACTACTTTGACCATAAATAATAGAAGAAATTTAATAATGAAATAAATATTAATATATTTTATATTAAATGATTATTTTATTATGGCGATGGTCATTTTACCAATCTTAACAGAGCTTAATTAAAAGAAAAAGCGTTGAAAGAAGAAAATATGTTAAAAACTTTTAAATTTATTTGTGTTAGCTTTATAAAGAAAGAAATTGGACTAAAATAATATAATTCCATAAAGTAAAACAAATATCATATATATAAGAGACTAACAACTCACCCTTGCTTCGCTCGGGTTGGTAGGTTTATTCATTTATACAATACTAGCAGAACCCGCGACTTTGCTCGCGCTAAAACTACAAAAAAATCTCTAAAAAGGTGGTTTCATTACAACTTTTATCCCCTATTTTACCTTCTTATACGATGAATTTCGAAAAATGATAAAACACGTATTTATTTAATTTTATTGAAGAACATTAATACCAAGCTTCAAGTAAATCTGATCATAAATATTTTTTGGATTGTATTATAACCTGTTTTCCCGTGGGAATTAGATATAATATATCTATCTATGTCACTCTCCATCCCTCCAACTATCTCCACACAAAAAATCACACCAATCCGTCACTCCGTTTCGACGTGAAAGAAGGACAAACCAACAAACACGCTTTCACATTTATAATATTAGCATGGATTACTAGCGACACACCCTCGCTCCGCTCGAGTTCGTCCCTTTTAACGTTTAGTATAGATTTCTCAGAGATGAGATATTTTCCCGCAGTAAAAAGTATCCTATATGTTGACCCGGATAACCAGTTATTGTCATACTTATTATATTGTCATACCTATATTGTCATACAAAAATTCTAAAAACTATAGACTCGGCCTCTTTTTTTTGTCTGTCTGTCTGTTTGTTTGTTACCGCATCAAGGAAAAACCACTGGATGAATTTTGATGAAATTTGGTATGGTGATAGCTGATTATCAACATATAGGATACTTTTTACTGCGGAAAAATGTCTAATTTCTGAGAAAAAATACAAAAACTGCAATGTAAGAGTATAATATGTAAAACCTCAGAATTTTGTTTTTGGTCATCTGAACGCGGGCGGAGCCGCGGGCAATGCTAGTTAATACATATAACTGTAATAAAATACGATTTATATGTATATATTTTTGCTTTGGGAACGTTCAAAATCCGAAACTGAAAGCAAATCTTGTTAGATAATCAGGCTCGCTTGTTCTATACACGGGAGAATCGAATCGACTTTTCGTAAAGATTCAAATGATATATGTATATAATATTGACCTTTTATAATCCTCTTAAATATAAGAAATGATTTTGTATGAAATAAATAATTTAAATGTTTAACTATTCAAGTTATAGATAAGTTGGTTATAAATAATGTTTTATTTAAATAACTTCATTCAGTTTTTTTTTCGTTTTTTTCATAAAAGATGTAGCCGCCATCTATTGAAACTATTTACAATAATGTGCCAAAAAATCAAATTATAATAATAGTAGTATAATAATAGTTTGCAAATTGCAGTACAGAATAATTTAAAAATGCAAAATTATTACAACATACTTGAGTTGATTGAATACACCACACCAAAATAGAACGAGAAACACGTTAAAAATAGAATAATCTATACATATAATAAAATTGTAACTAAGTCGAATCTGTACATTAAATATTTTTTGGGAAATCTTATTGGAATAAACATTATTATCGATACAGAGTCCGAAACTATAGTTTTTAGAATTTTTGTCTGTCTGTCTGTTACCGTATCACACAAAAACCACTGGAGGGATTTTGATGAAATTTAGTATGGTGCTAGCTGGTTATCCGGGTCAACATACAGGATACTTTTTACCGCAGGAAAATGTCTCATTTCTGAGAAAAAATAGAAAAACTGCAATGTAAGAGTATACTAATATGTAAAACATAAGAATTTGATTTTTGGTCATCTGAACGAGGGCGGAGCCGCGGGCATTGCTAGTTTTTTATAATATTTTTGAATGCAAAAACCAAGTTTAAATTTGCAACGGGATCTCTATAGCTTTTTCTTAAGTATAAAAGAACAATCCGTTTTAGCGATTCCGGAATAAATAAAAGATACTCAGACAGGCAAATTGTAAAAGATGGATGAAAACAATAAGAACTCTTATTAAAGGAAAGTGCAAATATTGCCCGTAGCGATGTTAATAATAAAATGTTGACTTATATCTTAACTGTAATACTCGTATAATATTAAAAATATTTTTTTTTGATAAATACCGTTCTTTTTTTGTCGTAAACCGTCAAAACATTTGAATTTCAAATAATATACCTAATAAAATATTACCAGATTTTATCTATGAATTGCTAGTTTTTACCCGCACCTTAATTAGTTTGTCTGATCTTAGAATGCAATCTACGTCCTTGGCAAATTTTATCGAAATCTGTTCAGCGGTTTAACTGTGACAAGACAGTAAACAGAGTCACTTTCATACTTATAATATTAGTATGAATTTGGTTACCGTTTTCTTATAATAGCTTTCCTCGAAAAAGTTTTCTTTCCCATGCCCATGATTGCTGTAAAGCATTCGAAACGTCAGGAACCAAAAATCAAAATAAATCCGCGAAAAAATCCAAAAAGACATTTTTATTTAATATGCAAAAGTAATTAATTACAAATTGTTAAAGTGTTAATATAGAACGATTGTATCAATGACTTGAATTAATAACTTACAGTGTTGTGTTTACACAAGTTCTCTAAGCATTAATTAAATCGAAAGCTTTAAGTAAAATTAATAGATATTCCATCTGCGAACTCGATATTTGTTACAAAGTATGGCTTAGTGCTTTATAACTTTAAAGGTCATGAGTTCATGTTCCTGGTTAATGTAAAGCATTGAAAGAACCACTGCGCAACACACATGGTCTTCCTATAAGTGAAAAGAGACCAGCCATCCCCTATTTAGACCAAAGCATATTTTTTTGTTTAGAAGCAGTTTAAAAAATCTATACATATAATAAAATTGTAACTAAGCCGAATCTGTACATTAAAATTTTTTAGGAAAACCTTATTGAAATAGACGTTATTATCGATACAGAGGCCGAATCTATAGTTTTTAGAATTTTTGTCAGTCTGTCTGTCTGTTACCGCATCACAGAAAAACTACTGGAGGGATTTTTATGAAATTTGGTATGGTGATAGCTGGTTATCCGGATCAACATATAGGATCCTTTTTAGCGCGGAAAAATATCTCATTTCTGAGAAAAAATACAATAACAGCATTGTAAGAGTATACTAATATGTAAAACCTAAGAATTTGCTTTTTGGTCATATAAACGCGGGCGGAGCCGCGGGCAATGCTAGTAACATATAAAAATATAAAACCGACTGAATTAAAAGTGGACTAAAAAAACGGGAAGACGAACATAGTGTGCAGTCATAGATGTTTTATACTTGCTGTGAGTTTGGCTACGTGTATATCTCCGACTGCGTAATACTATGTTCTTTCGTCAACATGTTTCAGTTGAGTTTAATATTTTTATTTGTTACTAGCATTGCCCGCGGCTCCGCCAGCATTCATATGACCAAAAAGCAAAATCTTAGGTTTTACATATTAGTAGTATACTTACATTGCAGTTTTTGATTTTTTTCTCATAAATGAGATATTTTCCCGCTTTAAAAAGTATCGTATATGTTAACCCGGATAACCAGCTATCACTATAGCAAATTTCATCAAAATCCCTCCAGTGGTTTTTCTGTGATGCGGTAACAGACAGACAGACAGACAGACAAAAACTCTTAAAACCTATGTTCGGCCTCTGTATCGATGATAATGTCTATTTCAATAAGATTTTTCAAAAAATATTTACTGTGCAGATTCGTCTTAGTTAGAATTTTATTTTTGTATAGATTTTATTCAACTTCCACTTAAAATTAATTAGTATTTTATTAAAATAACTACTACGATAAATTGATATTTACAGTGTATATTTATAAAACATTTTAGCGTTTCATTAAGGCTAATTAAGTTGCGGATTTTGAAAATCAAACATCAATCATCAAATATGTGTGACTAGCAGAACCCGCGGCTTCACCCGCGATCAAATTACGAATACTGAATTTAAAAAAAACTGACTCTCATCTCTGAGTTAAACGTTAAAACGTAACTTCGGGATCGGGGTCGAGGCGAACCCGAGCGGAGCGAGGGTGAGTCGCCAGTGTTTACATAAAATTATAATAATAAGCATACTTTAATACGGTAACGAGCCATACTTCTGTATTATTCTTGTAAGTCGATGATAGCCTCGTTCTATAATATATGTCTGAGGAGGACTTACTTAGTCAAAAAGAATTATAATTTAACTAGCAGGACCTGAGGCTTTGCTCGCGCTAAAACTACAAAAAAAAACTCAAAAAGGTAGGTTTCATACAAAGTTTCATGCATTATTTTACCCCCTTATGAGATGAATTTCGAAAAATGCTAAAACAAGTATTTATTTAATTGTATTGAAGAGCATTAATAGCAAGTTTCAATTTATTCTGATCATTAATATTTTTTTGGGTTATATTATAACGCGTTTTCTCGTGGGTATAAGATAATCTTCCGCGGTAAAAAGTAGCCCATATTACTGTCAAGCCCTCCAACTATCTCCATACAATATCCGTCATTCCGTTTCCACGAGAAAGAAGGACAGACAAACAAACAAACAAACAAACAAACAAACAAAGAAATAGACAAAAAAACAAACAAACAAAGAAACACACTTTCACATTTATATGGATTTGACATGTTACCTTTTTCTGCTAGAATGTAAAACTTTATTATTGTTTAAAGTCACTTTGTTATGCTTCGTCAAATCAAATTCAATTAAGGAGCTGAGACTACGTCATGGGCGAGCTCGAGGCGCCATCATGACACTCGTTGAAGATATATGGATTGGTAACGTTGATCATGGCGGATCATTGGACAGTTGTGCTTGGATATTGTAGATATGAGTCAGATCGGTGTCGAGAACCCGCTGCTCAATTAACTAACTAAACTATTAGAATTATCGTTTCAAGTTTATAACATTGTGATTTCTCTCATTATATTGTATTGAATACTTTATTTCGTGCCCGCATTGAGCCCTGACAACACCCACAACACTCGTAACCACTAACGACGATGTCAGAAAAATATGGATACCGCGTTAAATATATTATATACTGTTTTATTCTATGTTTATTTCTACTCATGCTTTGATAATTATAAGGTGGCGAAAAGAATATGTGAGTATGAGAATAAAGTTATCAATTATTATTTATGTGTAATTGATCTTCTTCTAAGTATCGACACTCCCACGTTTTGCAACTCCAGAGAGAGGATTCACTGCCAAAAACTTTAATCGTACAGTCATAATTTTAAATCAGAAAAAATATCTCTAATATTTGTCACTGTAACTATAAAAATAACAGATATATATATACAAACTTCCAAACACTTTTTTTATTTCTTTAAAGCTTGTATTTCCAAAAATCCTTTCTTAGTTGATACTTCCTTTGAAGAATTTACGTGGTTTTCAATTTTATAGCATTAATACATTAAAATTTCAGGATTAATTAGTGAGAGTGATGTCTTTATATATGTACTAGCGGCTCACCCTCGCTTCGCTCGGGTTCACCTCTAGAAGAGCACAAACAGATCTATCCCACGGGAACCGTTCATTTTTCCGGGATGAAAAGTAACCTGTTGTTTGACTGGCAATACTATAAGGTAACAACACAACGAAATTAGGTTCTAAGTTGCTGTGTTCTAAGCTGTATAAGTTACTATAGTTTTTTAACTATCCTACGGGAACTCTTTAATTTTCCGGGATTAAAAGTATCTCAGATATTGCACGGGAGTATAAGGTACCACCATGCAAAATTTCATTTAAATCTGTCCAATAGATTCGGAGATTAGCCCGTACAAACAGAAAAACAGACAAACAGCTCGCTCGGGTTCGTCCATACCTACGAATATGTTGTATTATCTCTTTAACCATTTGTCCAAATTATATGCAGTAAAAGGGAAAAGTCTTTTGTTTTAAACATTTTAGACGATGAATTTACTTATTTTGATAAGAATTCATAATTGTTGATAATATGACCAATAAACATGACCTACCGATTTAAATTATATTTTTAAGATAAAAAACTACTTTTTGTGACTTAAATATAAAAGTTAGCCATATGCTGTCGCTGACTTTTTTATAGGCATTATTAAGCTCTACAACTTTTCTCTAGAACATAATCATATATCTCTCATTGTTAAGGCAGCGTTCGTAAAAAACGTTTTAGTTCGACCGTTTTTTCTCCGACTTTCTTTGCAAATCCGACTACCACGAAAAAGCCTTTTCATTATTCGGATTAATATATAGCCTATGACACTCAGAAAGAACGTGGCTTTCTATTGGTAAAATAATTTTGTAAATCGGTTCAGTAGATCCAGAGATTACCCCCTACAACGCCACAAACTCACAAACTCACAAACCCACAAACTCACAAGATCACAAACTTTACCTCTTTATAATATTAGTATAGATGTATGTACATTGTACATTATACATAGTATATGTACAGTGTATAACATGACAGATGGATCAAAGGTGTCATGGGGGTCGACGATCTGCAATACATCAATACCCTATAGATTTGACCCCATGTTTGTTCAGGGATTTTTAGTGGTCTCAAAGTTATTTGAATTTAAAAAATAAGTAGTGAAATCCAGATGCAAACACTGTATAGTTGATTTATTTCGCATAAACATAGCGTTTATATATTTTATTTCTTTAGCAGAAATCCGTTAATCTGTTACATGGTATATTTTTGTTCTAGGAGAGTGATTGATTGCAAATAAAGCTCATAAGTCAAGATTGGCTGTCGTCTACTTCCGAAACTTCGTGTCTGGACTTATTGGATTATAGTGACATTAATTAATTAGATACATTCACTACTGTATACATTTTAATCTTTTAATATAATAAAATTGTAACTAAGCCGAATCTGTACATGAGATATTTTTTGGAAAATCTTATTGAAATAAACATTATTATCGATACAGAGGCCGAATCTTTAGCTATTAGAATTTTTGTCTGTCTGTTTGTCTGTTACCGCATCACAGAGAAACCACTGGAGGGATTTTGATGAAATTTAGTATGGTGATAGCTGGTTATCCGGATCAACATATAGGATACTTTTAACCGCGAGAAAATATCTCATTTCTGAGAAAAAATACAAAAACTGCAATGTAAGAGTATACTAATATTAGTATTACATATGTAAAACCTAAAAATTTGGTTTTTGGTCACCTGAACGCGGGCGGAGCCGCGGGCAATGCTAGTAGTGTATATTTTTGGAAACTGTATTGGTGTATGTGCTGTCTTTGATGGTTTATTGTAAATGTTTTAAATACTGTTCGCTTCCACAAATTAATAAAATTATACTATACTAACTTATTGGTTTTTGAATCTCTATATAATGTTAGTGTAATATCTACATCATAAATAAATAAATAAATAAATATGTTGGGACATTAACACACAGCACCATCTAGTTCCATGGTAAGTACGAGGCTTGTGTTATGGATACCAGATAGTTGATACACTACACATATGTAACTTTTAAATACATACATATTATAAATGTAAACACCCATGACTGGAGTACAAACATTGGTGCTCGTCACACAAATGAATGCCCCCAGCGGGACTCGAACTCGCGACCGCTAGCCAGACGCTAGAGCCAAACGTGAATCAATGATCAAAACGTTAATTTTATATAACACCAATATACTCATACATACATATAAGCTTTGCAATGAAACTAGTCCTAGCTATACAAAGTCTTTGAGCGGAGTCCACAGGAACAAATACTTGTGGCGGACGGCTGAATAATCGACGCGAAGCTTTGGAACACAACAGCGTTAACTATATATATAACCTTTATGAGAATCCTAAGGGCCTATACACACGGTGATTTTTTAAAGCACCATCGAGGCGCGTTCACGAAAACTCGTCGCCTGCGCGTATTCTGCACTAATGAAATTAAAAAGAAAACTATGAATAGAATTTACCTATCTATATAATAAAAAGTAACTGTTATATGTATACTATATACCACTACTAAGAATATATATATATATATATATATATATATATAAACAAACCAAAACCGACTTATATTTGTGTATAGGTATAATTAAATATCCCTGAAATACCTCTTATACCAACGTTATTTGATAACTAGCGAGTTACTCTCGCTTCGCAGGGGTGCATCTCCTGGTGCTAATTAAGGACTAACAGTCTTTGTGTTACTCAAGTCCCTAGTCTAGGGCTGGAGTAACAAAGAAACATACATACATACATACAAACTTTCGCATTTTTTATAGTAGTCCAATATATTTGGCTGATTTCAGAAGAAAGTAGGAAATACTATATATATAAATCAAAATCGCGTCAAATATATATATATTTGACGCGTACATTTTTGTCATATATCTTTCTTACCTCTTGATGTTCATGAACAAAGGCAAAAAAATTATTCACCGTAACAAAGCCCCTATATATAAATTTAAGAATATACCGGTGAGCCCTTGTTGATAGTTTGTATCAATTTCCGGGTGATCTCTTTTTCTACTATATTTCTCTAAAAATGTATGTGTAGAGTAATAAAAAGATACAAAAATATCAATTTTAATATATTTCGTTCATCACTTTGTGGTTTAACGAAAAAAATATTTGTTGTATACGCGAATATAATAAAAATCTCTTTTAAATTCTAAAACGCGTAGGAAAATATATAAAACTGTTTTGTTTTCAAAATGAAATCGCTTTGACGCAGTTGAAAAATAAACACTTTCCAATATTTTCTATGAACTAAAACAACAACTGTTGATCTTTCTATTAATTCTAGTTGATATTAGTATAGAGTATTGAAAACTTAAATTATTTTTTTCTTCTAAACAGAACTACCTTTCGAGTCAAAGCTAGCTTCTTCACGAACTTCATATAGAGACATACTTTAAATATAAAAATTGGTTTTAAAATGCTTGTAAAAGTCTATTTGAATAAAGTATGTATAATATTTTAACTTTATTTGACTTTATTGTATGTTTTTAACACTCAAGCGGCATTTAATTTAAATTTCAGGACCCTTGTATAGCAGAAATTTGACAACATAACTGACTTGCCCACCATCGTCATGAATACTAATAAATAAGTATACTAAATTAAATTTGGCTTGTTTAAACGTGCATCACCATAAGGCGTAAGGGTTAAAGCTTAGAAAGGCGGAAGCACTCATTTCGGGTGGGTTTTTTTCTGCGTATGTTGATAACTATGTTACACAACATCTTCACCAATTGTAAGCTTATTTTAATTATTGATTTTTAATAAGTACTTTAAATATATAGATTATGATTAATATTTTTTAAAAGTACTGGAAAAAATCAAATACGAGTAATACTTGACATTAATAGGATAGGCTTTTCCGTGATACGGTAACAGACAGACATACATACAAAAATTCTAAGAACTATAGAGTCGGCCTCTGTATCAATAAAAATGTCTATTTCAATAAGATTTTCCAAAAAATATTTAATGTACAGTCGATTCAGTTAAAATTTTATTATTATGAACGAATTGTGGCTAATTCGTTCATGTATATTATAATTGTATAGATTATAATAATAAATTAATGATATTTTTTTAACGAATAACTAGATAATTAGAATGAATATAAATTAACTTATAAATAAATTAAATATAGCAAATCATATTACATATTTTAAATCTTATTTAGATTTTATATATTCATCTTTTTTTTAATATATAACATAATAAAATTCTGTATGAGTCGAATCTGTATTATTTGGAAAATCTTATTGAAATAGAGTTATAGAGAATATTTTAGAGATCATAGAGATCGGCCGAATATTCGTATACATATTCGGCGCATCCCTAGTCATTATTATGTATACAGAGGCTGAATCTATAGTATTTTGAATTTTTATCTGTCTGGGAACGCTCACCGGAAAACCACTGGACAGATTTTGATGAAATTTGGTATGATGATAGCTGGTTATCCGAGTCAACATATAGGTTACTTTTTGCGAGAAAATATTGTATTTTTAAAACGTAACTAGGTACGAACCCGAGCGGAGCTAAGGTGAGTCGCTAGGTATAAATAACTATTCCCTTCAGTGCAAATCTTGCTTAGTAAGCAAGTCAAGCATTGCTATCATATCTTGTGCTCAGTGATATTGCGACCTAATTCGCACCTCGCTATCAATCTTATGGAACACTAGCATTACCCGCGGCTCCGCCCGCGTGCAAATGACCAAAAAGCAAATTCGTAGGTTTTACATATTAATATACTCTTACATTGCAGTTTTTGTACTTTTTCTCAAAATGAGACATTTTTCCGCGGTAAAAAGTATTCTATATATTATGTTGACCCGAATAACCACCTATCACCATACCAAATTTCATCAAAATCCCTCCAGTGGCTTTTTCGTGATGCGGTAACAGACAGACAGACAAAATTTTTAAAAACTATAGATTCGGCCTCTGTATCGATAATAATGTTTATTTTAATATTTAATAATAAAATATTTAATATTCGGCATATTTACAATTCAGATTCGGCTTAGTTACAATTTTATTATATGTATAGATCAAGAACGAATGTGGTTTATTCGTTCATGGTATAGATTGTTAGTATTACTAAGTCTGATAATATCATAACAACTTGGAATACACAAGATACAATAATTATATAACTTTGAAATTACTTAAATCAACTTCAAAACAAAAGCTTTTAGTCTCATTTTATAATAGAATCCTATAAATTTTTAATAAAAAACTAAATGCACTTCAAAATAACTCGACTGAACGGAGGCGTACAATTTTTCGTTAAATTTAAACAAGAATTCATGGTCTATTCAATAATAAGATAGGTTTAAATCCTACAGAAAATACGAACATTTTATTTTTCTATAAAATCCAATTTATTTGCTATATATACGAGTATATAGAAATATGTTTTGTAATACCTACTTTAAAATGTACTAGCGACTCACCTTCGCTTCACTCGGCTTCTTTTCTAGGTATGTTTAGTATGAAATACAAATCTTTGAATTTCTCGGCTTTTCTGTACTATAATATGCAAGTATTATACATATAAACCTTTACTCTTGAATCACTCTATCAATTAAAAAACCGCATCAAAATCCGTTTCGTAGTTTTAAAGATCTAAACATACATAGGGACAGACAGACAGCGGGAAGTGACTTTGTTTTAGACTATGAAGTGAATCTCTGAAAAAAGAAAAAATATATTTATTATCGGTGACAGAGCTCTCGTTTGGAAAACAAAGTGAAGCGGACTCGAACCACGGGTTTTGCACGTCTGATAATTTTATACTTGAATCATTTCCAGCATTATTATATTTGTCTTACGGTGAAGGAAAACATCATGAGGAAACCTGCATTCTGAGAGAACCTAGCAAGTTTTCGAAAGACATGTGAAGCCCGCCAACCCTCACTTGGCCTGCGTGGTGGACTATGGCTTGATTCCCATCATATTGAAAGCAGGCCCAGCAGTGGGACGCTAAAAAGGCCAGAATATATACTGGAACGTTATTCATAACGCAGGATAATCTATACTTGATTTTATAATTGTGAAAGTAGCTATGTCTGTTCAGCAAAGACAACAGGCCTATTCATCCTTGAACCGCTATACAGATTTCGATGAAATTCGACAAGGACTTAGATTGTAATCATGAGAACTGAAATAGGCTTAGTTTTATATTTTATAGCCGCGAGCAAAATCTAGCAATAAAATATTGTAATGCAAAGCTAATTGAAATTTCGTTCTCAATTAAACTTCTTCATGAATTATTATCTTTAAATCATTGCACAGTAAAGCAATAAAATAAATAAATAAACATGTTGGGACATTAGCACACAGCACTACCTAATTCCATGGTAAGCTACGAGGCTTGTGTTATGGATACCGGATAGTTGATGCACTACACATAGGTATATAACTTTAAATACGTACATATTATAAATATAAACACCCATGACTGGAGTATAAACAGCGGGACTCGAACCCGCAACCGCTGACACAGCAAGTAAGGTCACTACAAACTGAGCTAAACGTGTCCTCGTAATAATAAAAGAATTTTAACTTTCAAATTACATTGTCCAATTTGTCAGAAATTTGCTTTATTAAGTTTTTGTAACAATTTTGCTTATAAACTTGAAAAGCCAATTATAAATTAAGGTATTATTAAAAATGCTAGCGACTCACCCTCGCTCCGCTCGTTCATCCCTACGTTTAACGATTAGTATACATTTCCGAGAGATGAGGTATTTTCCCACAATAAAAAGTATCATAAATATTGACCCGGATAACCAGCTATCATCATACCAAATGTCATCAAAATCTGTCCAGTAGTTTTCTCGTGATGCGTTCCCAGACAGACAAAAATTCTAAAAACTATAGATTCGGCCTCTGTATCGTTAATAATAATTATTTCAATAAGATTTTCCGAAAAAACACTTAAAGTACAGATTGGACTCAGAATTTTATTATATGTATAGAAGATGGATTATACTGAGTAGTTTTTTTATGTACATATTGTATACAGTTTAGAAAGGTGTCACCTAATATGACTGCATAATAGGGTCTTTGCACGAGACGACTATTAAATTTTGTGAAATATTATATTGAAAAGGTGAAAATGTGATCTGCATTGACGTGAACTTCGTATTGTTATATTTTATAGATTAGATAGAATATAAGATAGACTTAGTTTTTGAAGTAAAACTTCTTTACGCACGCTTGACTTGGGGGGTAGCTGGTGAATGCGTAACGAAAAGTGTAACGAGGCGAACGTTTGTTGCCATGGTAACCGTTATTATTGCCCGACAAATGATATATAATATTACTAGCGTTTTCCTGCGGCTATGCCCGCCCGTATAGTACATTAATCACCACCATATCATATACTAAATCCTTCTCTAAAACACGCTGCATCTTATGATATGAGTATTATTCTGGTCGGTTCAGTAGTTGTCAGTTAATAGACAGTATAACCGAACAAAACAATCGGCTCTATATTCTTTCCTTAAATGATATTCTATAAATATATGATTGTAATATGCCTAATATGCGTTATTTTTAGTTTCTCAGCTACCCTCATTATTTAAAACATAAATTGAATTTCATAAAGAGTATATAACCTACAGAAGTTTTATTTCTTTTGCGTGTAAAGATTTTATTAACTTCACTTGTAACTAAGTATTTGTATTTTAAAAGTCGACAACGATCTAATTTGAACCGTCGATTTAAAATTTACCATAAATTGACACCATCAAATTAAGCTGAAGCCATGATCATATTTATAATAATAAACTCCTGACACGGTTTTTGTTATGGTAGCTAATCTCACTGAGACTAATCAACAACTGGACACGGAGACGTATTTGATGACAAAAAATCAAAAATTGATTTTGCCCAACCCGGGACTCGCACCTAAGACATCATGATTTGCAGTCGTACATTCTAGCTACTAGACTAACGAGGCATTCAAATTAATATAATGTATCTATGTAGGGATAATAAATAAGGATGATAATAATATTAGAAAGGAAAGTAGATTAACAAAACAAGTATCTGCAAATCTTTAAAAGAAGAAAGTTCAGTCTCAAGTTGCAGTGATATTGTCTTAACTTATATTTTTATCTATTTTGCTCTTGCATTAACTATCTCTATATCTAAGAATCATTAATCAGTCTAGACAGTATCGATTTTATGTGTATAGGTCCTCTTTGTAACCCTTTTAAGCCGTTACTTCATGGTTCAGTGGCTCAATACTATAGGTCCAATACAATGGCCCACTAAATTTCTAACCACTCCGTTCTTTTGTTTAATTTTGAATAAATCGTGTTACAGTAAATCTATTTTATAAAGCAATTGTTCATAATCGATTGATGTCAAATAGGTGCGTTGGGTGAAAGTTGTTTTAGTACAAAGTTCCAAAAATTGAAAAGAGATTTTGTCCGAATTCTAATGAGTACTTCCTGCACTTTGTTCGAATGTATATTTTAAACTGATTTTTATGATTATTTACAGCAATTATGGTCACGGGGGAGTCTCTCAGGTGACCATGATTGCTGTAAAGCATTCGAAACGTCGGGTACCAAAAATCAAAATAAATTCGCGAAAAAATCCGAAAAGATAGTTGTATTTAAAATATTTACGTGTACTAGTGTTCGCCCAGGGGTATAAAATCATTCCGCAGGGGTGATGCAGTGAGTGCGAAAGCGATCCTGCACGCCCCATTGCACTGCGGCGAAGGGTTCCGCTGTGGGTTTTAGTGTGTAGGGCTCTCACAGTACCCTGCCCATGACGGTGGCAGGGTCCCCATGATGGGTTTCCCCAGCGAAAACAAGTATGAATTCACCCCCTAACGTGCGGTCTCGTTTTTCGGAAGAGAGAGGTGTTTTTCGGTGTTTTTCGGAAAAGATACAAAAAAAAACTTCTTTTTTTAGAAAAGACTAAACCTTTATTTAATACGATCCAAATGGGTAAATATCGAGTACATACACAAGGAAGCCTTCAGCTGGTTGCCAAGGCCGAATTCGGTAACCTGCTAGCCCAGCCCACTTAGCTCAATTGAAATTAGATCGGCAAGCTACACCTGGTTATACATTCAGCAGTGGACTCGCCTTAATGACTAAAACATCAAATGTGCATAAGGAATAATAATTTCATTATGTCGTTATTACTATCAATGTTGTAGATTGAAAATTTATGACTAAGTTATTTGAAAAACCTCCCTTAATTAGTCACTGGAGCTAGTGAAAAATATATATATTTATCTGTGTAAATTAAAAAGTTTCTGTGAAATATTAGTGTATGTCTGGGCACGGGCCTCCCTTCAGTACGAGGGGGATCAGGCCATAGTCCACCACCATGAACGAATTAACCACTGGACCAGACATATAAGCGGACGTACCTTTAACGGTCATGTCAGTAACCAGGGAATTTTAGCCTAGGTCGTTTGTTTTTTGTGTCAGTCTCAAGCACTTACTTGTCAACAAAACATCTCCCAAAAATGACTAAATGTTCTGTTAATTGGTGTAAAAACTATAACGGCGGAAGCAACACTATTTCTTTTCACTTGTAAATACATTATTTTATTATATTTATTGTTATTTATCACAAAATTTCATTAAATGTAAAATAAAATGTCATATTATCCAACTATGTTAAATATAGTCGATATTTCTATGTATTGTTGACATCTGACAACCATCATAAACGGGCTGGATTATTCCATTCAGAACAAATGACAAAACTGTCGAGTGAGTCCATTTGACATCGACTAGTGCTTGACAATGTCGAAAAATATATCGATATTTGACGAAATAACTGAACGAATTGTGTTATTTGTATAGTACAATAACATAAAATACTTTTATCACAGTATGCTACAATCTGATGACAATAAATTTATAAAAATATTTTCTAAATCAAATAAAAATATAAATGCAAAAATTATAATTAGTATGTGTACTTAATTTTTTATTTTATTTTATACCACATTTATATACTTTGGAATATAATTCCATTGTAATAATAATAAAGATCATTTTATTTTAACACATAAATTACACAAAATCAAAGAATAATGTTTTAGCACTAAACTTCTGGGTTGGCGATTTGTAATAAAACACTTTACCACTTGCATTAATTATTTTACTTTCACGATCCAACACTCACTTTTTCACAATTTGCAATTACTTTTTCTTTTTCCTAATTTCGCAAATGTTTATTAAGAACTGAGCAATATTAGGACAGTGTCACATTTTTATAACTACCCGAGACAATCAATTGCCAATTAAAATAGTTCAATAACAGAATCAACAAAATCACTTTATTTAATTAAATTAGCTTAATATTTTTTAATCTTTACAAAATAATATTTATTATATGGAATATACACCCGATATTCATTTGTTTATTAACATTATTATAGGCCAACAGAATGTTGCCATCAATGCCATCGTATTTATATAAATCAAATTAAAAAAATATTATTATTTGACACATTATTATTGCCTCTTTAATTCATTTATTTTAATTTATTATAATAAATACAGATATTTTAAATTAAAAGATGTAAAATATGATGACTATGCTAACTAATGTCTAAAATGTCATTTATTGGTTCATCGATATATGTATTTCATCGATTACGTTCAAGCACTAGAAATATTGTATTGTGTATCAGTGTTTATAATAATGTAATAAAATCTTTGTGTGCGTTATGCGTCACTTGGTTGAACTAGTTTTCATACATTTGTATTTTATGTCAGGTCCAGTCTCTAATTCGTCCATGTCCACCACGCTAGCCAAGTGCGTGTTGGCGGATTGCACATGTCTTTCGAAAACTTGCTATGTTATCTCAGGCATGCAGGTTTCCTCAGGATGTTTTCTTTCACCGTAAGATAAGTGGTAATCGTATTGGAAATGATTCGCACATGAAAATATCAGAGGTTTGAGGCCCGGGATTTGAACCCGCTTCACTCGGTTTCTAAAGCGAGCGCATTATCACTGGGCTATCACTACCCAGTAAACATTTCACATTACACTAAACATTTAATATAATTCAAAAATACAATAAGAGCAATATATGCACTATACACAATATGCACATATTTGCGAAATAGTTCTTATGAAAAAGCACTCCTTAGAATCAAATTTATGCCAGCTTGTACGATTTACATGTAAATAAGGAGAATACCTCCAACCTTACTTGATTGTGAAACGTCACGCCATGCTCACTTCCACAAATTATTTTACAATAGATTCCGACCAAAATAAACATGTTCAATGATTTTACAATGGTTCAATAACTATTTACATACATAACATATTATGTTGTAAATATTGACCCAAATATCATTACCATGCGAATTTATCGGTAGAGAGAGCTGTGAAATAATTTCTCTAAAGGCACAATTTTCTCTCATAAATTCGAATTCATTATCTCATGAAGGTATTTTTATGGGTTCCCGCAGTGAGTCTGAATAAAAGCATGTGTTTTTTTTTTCAACTACATCAACTATAACGGCGGTTCCCAATTTTTGTTGCCCACTGAACTCTAACTGATTATAATTTTTTAACGGATCCCCATTTTGATAATAACTAAACTGATTGTATTGTAGTTGCACAAAGTTCTATTTAACTCTCGGACGCAACTAGGAACCCCTGTGACCCTTCCATGGAATACTAGGGTTCCGAGGATCAACATTTGGGAACCGCTGCCATATAATATGTACCAAACTTAAGTAAAATCGGTTTAGGAATTTAGCCATGTTTATAAAAAACGAATTTTCAGATACCCTTTTATATTTACAATAGCAGGTAGTCAAGTAGAAAATATTCGTCTAAAATAAGAAAATTGTGCAATATTCAGCATCTATGTCACTTAAATAATAAATGCACAAATGCACCTGAACTAACTCGGCCATTGATCGAGGTCATTTGCGCTATACTCGTACTTGAAATTTGCATACATAAGACATATAGAAAGATCTGAAAATAGAAAAAAATTACATAATGTAAGATTTCTTATAAAAAAATAACTAAAACTTGCCCTTTTAAAAAAAATTAAATTTGCTCAGATATTAGTAATACATTCATATAATGTTCATTTCATCTTTTTTATCTCTCATCTCCGCTGTCCGTCCGTCCGTCTGTCAGAAGGCTGTATCTCATGAATTGTAATAGATAGAGAGTTGAAATTTTCACAGAGTTTGTATTTATTGAAGTTAATTATAATAACAAATAATAAAAAATCAAGATGGCGAATTTCAAAATTGCTGCTATGCAAATTAAAAAAAAACGATTAGGAACCCTCCTTGTGCGAATCCGACTCACACTTGTTTTTTAAATAGCTTATTCTCGTTTATCCCCTTCTTCATACAAAGTTATTTTATTAAGAGAATCCGTATGCTGTGTTACGTATATTTAACGTATTTTCATGGATTTCTATTAATAAAAAATATAAAAACCAATATTTAATACTATAAATAGTAAAAACTTTACCTTATGAAACCAATAACCTAACATATCTATAATTTTACCTATGAGAGAATATTCAATATAACTTGTATACCCCTAACAACCTATCTTTCAATAATTTTGCGTACCACAGAATATTTCACAATACTAAATAGCTTCTTATATTTCAACGAATTCCTACCATTTTAAAAGCAAATCTTTTCGCTTAAAGTCTAACACGCGACATTTTTATCTATAGTGTACGAAACGATTTATAGTAACTCATATTTGATTGTGTATAGACCGTAGTGTCGCATTTATCACGAAAACTACGAGTAGTATGTATGTAGATCTCCAGCGATGCGTTTGAGTTTATTGCTAGTGACGTTCATGTTGGTGGCTGCGCAGTGTCAGGATTGCACGGTTAAAGGAAAACAGGTAGGTAACTTAGAAAATTATTTCTGCTATATACTAATATAACTTACTAAAGTTAATATATAATAGTAAAAATAACTAACTAAAGTTTATTTTTATATTAATATGTAACTTTAAAATATGTTTTGATGTACATACATATGTTCTTAGTTTCACCGTTGTTTATTTTACGTGTGTATTCGAGGTTATATAAAAGAGAGTAATAGGTTTACATTAATGTACTTTTTAACTAAAATTTAACGGTAGGTCTGTAATACTGAGTTAAACAGTAGCTGCTATTTCCCTGAAGATAAAATAATTCTAAACAAAAATGTACATGAATTTTATTGTATAATTTTTATTTGCTTCTTCACTTAGACTATTAAAGAAGCTTCACAAATCTATACTAATATTATCTATATAAATATAATAAAATTGTAACTAAGCCGAATCTGTGCATTAAATATTTTTTCCTATTCCTATATATTAATATGTACCGCATCACAGAAAAACCACTGGAGGGATTTTGATGAAATTAAGTGTGGTGATAGCTGGTTATCCGGGTCAACATATAGGATACTTTTTACAGTAAGAAAATAGCTCATTTTTGAGAAAAAATACAAAAACTGCAATGTAAGAGTATACTAATATGTAAAATCTAAGAATTTGGTTTTTGGTCATCTGGATGCGGGCGGAGCCGCGGGCAATGCTAGTAAAGAAATAAAGTTTGTAAAGTTGTATGTAGAGTTTAATCACTAAAACGACTTATCCTATTTTGAACATTTTTCACTAATAGGAACTATATTACCGCCGTGTGTTAAATTTTTTGATACAGTCAGAAATCATAAGTTGAAGTCGGAAAATAAAGGTCGTAGAGTTGCTTTATCAGCTATTAGGCATACAGAAACGCACCAGCATAGCAACAAAAAGTCGCTATTATTATAAATAATATGTTTTGAACATCGTCTTCATCCGCATCGTTAAAAAAATTTATGGGAAACATTAAATTATGGTATGGCATAGTAATAAGTATTATGTTAATAATTTTACAGATAAATTCTATTTTGTAATTCACAGTGTAATGCGCACGAGCAATGCTGCGGCGGGTGTTGCTTTGATAAACATTGTATGGACAGTAAGTATATTTTTTTAATAATTAAGGCATTCATTGGCCTCGGTGGTTAGTAGCTAGCGTGTACGGCTGCACACCCGGAGGTCCTAATTTCGAGTCCCAGGTCGGGCCAAGTTTAGTTATTGAGTCTTTCTGTATATTAAGCCTCAATAACAGCCCGGAGTTGGGAAGTTGGCGGTGTTTCACCCCCGTGCCTCGGAGAGCACGTAAAGCCGTCGGTTCTGCGCGCCTTAACTGTTTTATAATAATTAATAAAAAATACTGTACAATAATTCTACAATTTCAATTTAAAATTTCTTGACCTAAATATTAAGTATGCGGCGATACGTAAGAAGAATTTATTTAAACTAATTTCTGCCGCAACTTTTTTTTCTGCATGAAGTGTTTTCTTTCTTGAGCAGCGCCATCTATGGACAAGCTTAGAACTAAAAATTTGTTCAAAGGACAAAATTTTACTACCTATGATCCCATTGAATATACTACCTAGTAAAATTATACTTAATATATATTCTTTACTTATTATATATACTTAATAAAAATCGCAATATAACCTTTCTTCCGGCAAGCAACAATGATCACATTGTTGTGTTCCGGTTTGAAGGATAAGGTAGCTAGCGCAATTACAGGCAAGATGCATATCATCTTAGTCCTCACAGTGACAGCGCACCTACGGTTCTGCATTTTTGTAACATAAAACCTAAGTGCATGAACCGTAGGTGTTATGGGAGACACGTACTGCTTCCCATCAGGTGGTCTGTCTGCTCTTTTATTACTGAACACCATAAAAATAACCTAATATCCATATCCATGCAACTGTTTACATGTTATTATATCAGAAACACTTCCTCCTGCTTTATTTTCCGTTTATAATACTGTGCAGTATTGCCTACTTAAATAAATTATTTAACATCATACTAGTCACTACCTACGGCTACGCGTACACGGTAAACGTGGCGGAAATAAAAAGTTCCCTATGACCTATGATGTAATCTATTTCGTTGCCACATTTCATCAAAATCGGGAAAGTCACGGTTTTAGCTTAACTGAAAAGGTAAAGAAAAGAGTTACTTTTACATTTATAATGTTATACCTAGCTTATAATATTGTCTATATATAAAAATCAATTGTTGTTCGTTAGTTTCGCTAAAACTCAAAAACTGCTGGACCGGTTTGAATAATTCTTTTTTTTATTGGGGGTGTGTCAGGGGTGGTTTAAGTATAAAAAAATTGAAAACCGCTAAAAAATTGAAAAAATCAGAACTGTTTATTTTTATACTTTGAATTACTTTCAATAGACGGCGTTAGTGACGGACCTATCATCTACATCAATGCGTCAAGTTTAAGTTGAAAAAAAAAAATTATATATTATATGTATAATCTATCTATTCCATACTAACCGTTAAGTTAATTAATAAATATTTAATTCCAGCTTTCAGATCATGTCTAGAAGATTTAAATGTGTGCAAGGGTCATGCCTGTCGAGGTGAAGAAATCTGTGTACCGTACCAACCTAGACAGTGCCTCGGTTGTGAACCCTTACCAATATGTAGAGAGAAAAGAGAAACTTAGTGCTTTAATAATGTCTGATGTTAATTACTTTTATATTATGAAAAGTGCTGTACAAATTGTAATAAGATGAATATATTATACTATTACTAATGTTTTTGTTTTACAACAATAAAATTATGTGGGATATGACATTTTAGGAGCCAATGTATGTCAATTCGCATTTCTTGTATAATATTTAATAATATTTAACAAATATTTTTATTGGACGTATTTTTTTATGTGGCGAGTCATGATTAATTAAATTGGAAAAAATTGGTAAACAAGGCAAACTTTCCTTTGACATTTGTGTCATTAATTTAAAATCATATTTTACACGAAAATACGAGTATATTCGTTCAACCTAAAAAAAACTCTTTGACTTTATGTTATACAGCGTTATATGTATTTGTATAATATTGTTCACATAAAAATACTACAATCGCGATTAATAAATGGGGGATGGGGGTAGGAGGGTGAAAAATACTTTACGGCCTATTCTAATACCTAACATACTCATATATACAAAAAAAATCATTAAAATCAGTCTAGCCGTTTCGAAGGAGTGCGACCACAAACACCGTGACAAGAGATTTTTATATACCTATTACATATTTTAGTACCGTATCCTCAAATGCCTATAATATACGGAACAATTGTTAAAATGAGCTCGACTCACACTTCACGATATTTTTACTTTGTCAAAGTATTACAATCACGAGTTACGAGTTTTAATATAAGCAAACATGCTCGACCATGTAGAAATCTTTGCAGTGGAAAAAACTGCATAAAACTTCCTTTGTATTTACTTGTCCTGAAAATCAGTAGATGAACTTAATTATTTTTTCCATTAGCGACTCATATAAAAATATAAAAAGCTTTATAAATTCCGACTTTTTACGCTTTATAAAAGCTAATTAAACACATAATGTATTCTATTATAAAATTATAGCTTTTGTGAGATGAAGTTAGTTGGACCACAGTTTGGTTTGCATAAGTAATAGCTTGTTTGAAGCTAATTTTACCCTTGCATTTAGAGTTGTCCCAGTCAAATGCTCGAAAGACTACGGTATACTACAGAACATGGTATGAGTATACGTATTACTGCGTTGATAAACTAGTGCCGTGCATATACGGCTGTACATCTGGAGGTCCTAGGTTCGAATCCTGTCTTGGAAGAAGTTTAAGTATTGAGTTTTTCTATCAAGAAATTCTCAGTTACAACAGTTGGTGCTATTTTACTACTTCCGAGAGCATGTAAACCCATCCTGCGCCTTAACTATCATCGATAATGTCAAATTTCCTTCCCATAGGAATATGAGAACGAAAGGAATAGCGAGTAAACTTGTATGTGCGTGCATACTAGTGCACTATAATATCTCCTAGGCAAACTAGTCTCCGTAAGATTGGCTGCCGTTGCTTAAATCAGTCGGAACATAATCGCTTAGTTTTCTTAATGCTAATATTCTTTTTCTTATCCTTGTTCTTATTCCACACTACTTGGAGTCGACTTAACATGTTTATCTCTTTCACGCAGTCTATTCAATACCTTCCTCGACCCCATTGCACGTCTATATCCATTAATCCAAATTGATCATGCTGATTAGCTTATATGACTTTCTTGCCTCTTCAAGATATCTCCATAGCACGCTTACCTACTATTACTCTTTTTTAAGTTACTGGAGCATAGAGAAAAATATATTACAGACAACTTCAGAACTCAACTCAAACAATGATAACTTTTACAAAATTATTGGCTATAGAAAAAAAGAGAATATACTCAATTCGGATGATTTTTTATTTTGTGTCTTATTCGATATTTTGGTCAATTGTTAGCCGATTTTGATATGTTAAACATTTTTATCCCTTCCGGTAGATAAATTATAGTTCAAGCGATTCTGATATCGTTGTACCTGTTAGTTATAATGTTATCATCTAATAATTCCACACTAAATAAAAATTCCAAATAAAAATTTCATAAGTAAAATAAGTTAGTCTGTCACATTTGTGCCGTCATTTACATATTTTATAGCTGTCACAAAATGGACAATGTCATTCTGTTAATTGCCACTAATTACTTAGTTTCATTCAGTTATTCACTAGAGTATATTAAGCACAACTATATACGAATACGTCATGTGGTTGTCTAGGACATTGTGACATACCTAAGCGTACTTACATAAGCTATCAGATATTACTGTAGATAGACCTCAGAAACAGTAAAACTTTATTGATGACAATCATTGAAAAATAATTCTTCTGTACGTGTGTTTGTTAACCTACTCCTCGTAAAGGACCGATTTGGATGAAATTTTGTGTGTATATTTCAATGGGCTCCTGGATAGTTTGGAAACACAATTGGATCCGGTAGGTGGCGCTGCAGTCAGTGTGTCAGTCTTCAGATTAGCTTAGTGAGTGATCCTGTGAAGTTTTGTAGCAATCAGGCGAAGGAAACGAACGCGAGCGAAGCCGCAGGTAATTCTAGTATGATATAAATTTTAAAATAAGTTCTTGAACCATCAAGTAATACATTCTTATCTTGTGAGACTATTTTCTCGCAGGCGAAGCCACGTGCGAGTAATAGTTGTAAGTGATTAGAAGGGGTCATAACGTACAATTAGGTGATGGTAAATAGAGCACAAATAGATTATCGCCTCGTACACGCGAACATTTAAGACAACATCAGAATTAGCTACGAGTACTAATATCCCGAAACAATACCATAATAATCCTGTTAAAATATATAAGTGAGTTTGTGACGTTGTAGTGGGTAATGATATAATAGAGAGGAGTGGAGGCGAATAGTCGAACGGGTTACAAGACCTATATTATGTCCACGACCAGTCTGTCAAGATTGTAATGACTAAGAAGTGAAGACAGTGGGCAATCTCTGGATCTAAAAAACCGATTTAGATGAAATTTTGTAAGAAGATAGTTTGAGACCCTAGGAAAGACATAGGATACTTTTTATCCCGGAAATCATTCCTTAAGGGGGTGAAAATGGGAATGAAAGTTTGTATGGGGAATCAAGCTAGGGACGAACCCAAGCGAAGCGAGGGTGAGTCGCTAGTATCATAATATAAGTGTAGTGTATAGGATATAGTAAAAACTTGAACTGAGAGAAATTTTGAATATTTCAGCACTTTCACCATTGCGGTTGATGCGGATTCGAAATCCGCGTATAGCAAATTATTTTTTCATGAACCATACAAATTTTGCTGCCTTAAACGTATTGCCTCGATAATTGTACGTAACTCTATAAGAATAGTCTACATTGAAACTTAATATTCCAACAAAATTATATGAATAATTTGAATATATTTCACATGTCCCTGAAACAAACAATAAATATCAACAGAAGTATCTAAAAATTTAAGCGAGGTCGTAGGTGTGCGCTACGACGCGTGACTCAGTACATTTAAAATTGTTGACTGTTATTGGTATAGGTTATACCTTACTAACCACACATATAAAATAGGTAATAACAAAACTGTTCAGTACCTTTTTCTCCTCTGTTTGTTAACCAATTTTTTTTTATTTTCTTTAGTAGCCATTGATGAGTTTTAGTGTTATCAATAGAAAAAGTATCAATGAAAAAAAAAATTTTTTACATGTAAACATGTTTGTTAAATTCCTCTTTTCAAATGTGTGTGTGTTTTTAACGCCTTAACTATAGTTTGTAATCTAGAGTTTTTAGAAATTTTGACTGACATCAAAAAGGAGTAGATATTCCATTCCTATTCTTCTTTTTTTAAATGCCTTCTTTTTTTTATAAATCGATTTTCATTAAAAAAAATAATGAACATGCTATACCTCAAAAATCCTATATAAATAAAAAAATAACGCTATATGTATGGAATACATTGATGATGTAAAGTTATGTATTTAAAATCTTTTTCACGACTTTTTTATTCTCTAACATAACAGTCAAAGGTGTTTTTGCTTGAAAGTATTATATTAATAGTTCAAAATCTACTGCCAAAATCTCGTATTGCAAATTAATTTACCTAAGTGGAGATGAATGTGACTGTATTTAGGTTTACAGTGACTTCAAATATATTCTTTTTAATCGACTTCTAAAAAGGAAGAGGGCACCGATAACTAAAATACGAATTTGATTATTTATTGGTAAAATAATACGATTATCTACATCTAAAAGTCGAAAATTAAATAAATTTTCACTTGATTGAATTATATAAGAATCAAATTCAACATTATTAAAATCTGAGTATTCATAACTTCAATATCATTGATGACCAATTGATTTTAAAGTAATTAAAGGATTATTAAGTTCATCTAAAAGATAAAGTAAACGTAAAGAAGGAAGAGCAATAAAAATTAAAGTAATAGCTGGTAAAATAGTTCAAATTAATTCAATTATTTGTTCTTCTAAAAGAAATCGATTAATTTAATAAATATATTAATCGATTTCTTTTAGAAGAACAAATTAGATTAGGTACCTATAGTAGGTAGAAAAAAAGCCCCATTCAGTATTTTTTACTTTTTATTATTAGGTTAACCTATACGTAGGTATCTTGAGATAGATTTTTAAATAAAAAAAATCTTTTCGGATTTTTTCACGAATTTATTTCGATTTTTGGTTCCCGACGTTTCGAATGCTTTACAGCATCGCTGGTCACGAGAGAGACTGAGGTTTTAGATGACTCAAAGGTATAGTTCAAATAACAAAATGAATTCAAAAAATTAAAAATCACACTAAAGTGCCTTATAATATTTTATAATTGAACTAGCATTGCCCGCGGCTCCGCCCGCGTTCAGATGACCAAAAACCAAATTCTTAGGTTTTACATATTAGTAAACTCTTACATTGCAGTTTTTGTATTTTTTCTCAGAAATGAGACGTTTTCCCGCGGTAAAAAGTATCCTATATGTTGTATGACTCGGATAACCAGCTATCATCACACCAAATTTCATCAAAATCCCTCCAGTAGTTTTTCCGTGATGCGGTAACAGACAGACGGACAGACAGACAAAATTTCTAAAAAGTATAGATTGGGCCTCTGTATCGATAATAATGTCTATTTCAAAAAGATTTTCCAAAAAATATTTAATGTACAGATTTGGCTTAGTTACCATTTTATTATATGTATAGATATGGAATAGGTTTTTATTTTTATGTTTTCACTTTTTAGAGTCTGGAAGTCGGTTTTTATATTTTTTAAACAATATTATAAAAATTAGTCAAACGACAATAATAAAGAACAGAATTATGCTTTAATGATTGCAAAATAGGACGAGACCGAACAGTCATTGAAAATCAAGTGGGTCTAAATTGGTGCGTCGGACTCTGAACTAAAGGGTTTCTCTTAAATATAACCAACGCGAATTTGGTCCAATTTGGATTTCCGAGAGTATGTTCGAGAGCATGTTAGGGTTTGTGCAATGAATTTCGCGCTTTAGGGAATGGTATAATAGACCATTATCATCTTTTTTTTCAGGATTCCGATGCAAAAAAACTCTAAAGGTGGAGAGTATATGATGGAACTTCAAGGATTCTGTATATACTTTATATCACATTTATTTTTTGGGTACTTACTATATATCTCAAGGTCCCTATGTAAAATGCTAGCGTTCAACGACGTAAAACTTAAGTAACAATTGATTGAATAACATCGCGGCATGAACGAATTAGAGACTGGACCTGACATAAAATACAAATTTATGAAAACTAGTTCAACCAAGTGACGCATAACGCACACAAAGATTTTATTACATTATTATAAACACTAATACACAATACAATATTTCTAGTGCTTGAACGTAATCGATAAAATACATATATCGATAAACCAATGAATGACATTTTAGACATTGGTTAGCATAGTCATCATATTTTACATCTTTTAATTTATTCTTCTTCTTTTAATTTTAATAAATTAAAATAAATGAATTAAAGAGGCAATAATAATGTGTCAAATAATAATTATTTTTTAATTTGATTTATATAAATACGATGGCATTGATGGCAATATTCTGGTTGGCCTATAATAATGTTAATGAACAAATGAATATCGGGTATATATTCCATTAATATATAATAAATATTATTTTGTAAAGATTAAAAAAATATTAAGCTAATTTAATTAAATAAAGTGATTTTGTTGATTCTGTTATTGAACTATTTTAATTGGCAATTGATTGTCTCGGGTAGTTATAAAAATGTGACACTGTCCTAATATTGCTCAGTTCTTAATAAACATTTGTGAAATTAGGAAAAAGAAAAAGACATTGCAAATTAAAGTGAGTGTTGCATCGTGAAAGTAAAATAATTAGTGCAAGTGGTAAAGTGTTTTATTACAAATCGCCAACCCAGAAGTTTAGTGCTAAAATATTATTGTTTGATTTTGTGTAATTTATGTGTTTAAATAAAATGATCTTTATTATTATTACAATGGAATAGTATTCCAAAGTATATAAATGTGGAATAAAATAAAATAAAAAATTAAGTACACATACCAATTATAATTTTTGCATTTATATTTTTATTTGATTTAGAAAATATTTTTATAAATTTATTGTCATCAGATTGTAGGATACTGTGGTAAAAGTATTTTATGTTATTGTACTGTACAAATAACACAATTCGTTTAGTAATTTCGTCAAATATCGATATATTTTTCGACATTGTCAAGCACTAGTCGATGTCAAATGGACTCACTCGACAGTTTAGTCATTTGTTCTGAATGGTATATTCCAGGGATTTTATGATGGTTGTCAGATGTCAACAATACATAGAAATATCGACTATATTTAACATAGTTGGATAATATGACATTTTATTTTACATTTAATTAAATTGTGTGATAAATAACAATAAATGTAATAAAATAATGTATTTACAAGTGAAAAGAAATACTGCTGCTTCCGCCGTTATAGTTTTTACATCATTTAACAGAACATTTAGTCATTTTTGGGAGATGTTTTGTTGACAAATAAGTGCTTGAGACTGACGCAAAAAACAAACGACCAAGCCTAAAATCTCCTGATTACTGAGAAGACCGATAAAGGTACGTCCGCTTATATGTCTAGTCCAGTGGTTAATTCGTTCATGCATCGCGGTTATCGCGTGTACGAGTTAGTACACAAGTAGATCTCGAGCAATGCGTTTGATTTTACTGTTTTTATGTCTGATATTGGTAGCAGTGCATTGTCGGAATTGTAAAACTGGTGGATCTACAGTAAGTAAAATTATTTTAACTGATATGAATCTATTAAGAAGCTATTTAAATTATTTTTACTTACATTTAAAATTTCATGAAAAAATTTACCCCTAATGATTTTTGTTATAATAAAATATATTTATTATTTTTTAATTTAAATTGCCATATTTATTATTTGTTATTCCAACGTTTGAGTTGGTTCTAATATTTTAATTACTATATTTTATTATTACTGTATTTATCCTTTTTTTTTACTTTTTTTATATTAAAAATGCATTTACGCATATCACCTGTATATACTAATGACACAAAGACCCCCCCCCCCCACCCCCCACGACAAGGTGAAAACACACGGGGGGAAACGGAGGGGAGCGCAGAAATCTTTTTTTTTATTTGTTCTACCCCAACTAAACTCTTTAAAACCTTTTTCTAAATATAGACCCTAAATCACCTATTTATGCTTTCTTATACAAGAAGCACAGATTCATTTAGCGGTAGCTAAATAACTGGTCGGTTAAATAAGACTCGTAGTTTGATGTACGAACAAGATGATAAAGTTTTCACTCCTTTCGTAGTGTACAAATCACGACCAATGCTGTGGAGAATGCTGTATTGTTGGGAAATGTGTGAATGGTATGTTATATTTTAATTTTTACTATCCTACGTAAGGGTTATCTTACTAATATTATTAATGTGAAAGTTTAGATGTTTGGATGTTTGTTACTCTATTACGCCAGAACGACTTAACGGATCTGGATGAAGTTTAGTTTAGTTTATAGAGATAGATTATAGTCTGGATTAGCACGTAAGCTACTTTTTATCCCGGAAAAATGTACGGATCCCGTGGGATAGATTTGTCTATGAAGGATGCTCGAACATTGCAATATTAGGATCACTGATAAAGCTAATGTGTATTTTACTATTAAATAAAAATATTGATTTTGGTACTGAACATTTGTAGTATTTTTTATTGAAAAGTTTCACCGCTTTATAATATTCGAAAACTATCTCTAAAATATAAAGAGTTGTTTTCAATAATAAATTTTTAAGCTTACAGATCATGTATCAAACTGATTTGAGGGTATTCGGAGACCATGCCTGCTTAGGGTAAGTAGGTGATTTAACCATACCTCAAACCAAATAAATATTTTGAATTTAAATGTTTTTTTATTTAGATAATAATTACTGTCCTTTTATGCCACTACGTGAAAAGTGTTCAGTGTTCATGTGTTCAGTGTTATCTTTCAAATTTGTTTGAAAGCTTCATCTGTTGAAATTTCAGAATCAAAGTATAGTTAAAATAAAGTTAAAATTGAACTTTTATCCCTCGGGAACAAATCACCAGGACAAAATATTTCATTTTAGTGTCTTATTTATTAGTTTATTATACTATGCGTTTACAACAATTCAGTCAATTTTAACGACTCACAGCTGAGCACGGGCCGCTCCTCAAATAAAAACATGTATGCCATTTCCCACCACGTTGATCCAATTTTGATTGACAAATCCAAATGTCTTATTGAAATAGTCAATATTATCGATACAGAGGCCGAATCTATAGTTTTTAGAATTTTTATCTGTCTGTCTGTCTTTCTGTCTGTCTGTCTGGGAACGCATCACGAGAAAACTACTGGACAGATTTTGATGAAATTAGGTATGATAAAAGCTGGTTATCCGGGTCAACATATAGGATACTTTTTACTGCGGAAAAATATCTCATGTCTGAGAAATAAATACTAAACGGTAAAACGTAGGCGGAACGAGGGTAAGTTGCTAGTTTTTATATTAAGCTACATGTTATTGTATGAGCAGTAGGTGTGTATAATTAGGATTAAAATACCAAGATAAAGAAAATATTTCATAATATTCCTCAGTACTGTATACTTGTTATGGCCTTCTTACAAATATTTTCTATACATATAATAAAACTGTAGACGTCGAATGTCTGTAGGTATATAGAAAAAAATGCTAAAAACCGAGTCAGGCGGAAGAAGAGAAATAGAACAAATCCAGTTTTTTTTTTAATTTTTTTGTTTCTCTGTCTTTTTGTCTGTTTGTACGGGCTAATATCCAAAACTGTTGAGCCGATTTAAATGAAATTTAAGATACTTTTCATCCCGGAAAATTAAAGAGTTCCCTTGGGATAGTTAAAAAAATTATAGTAACTTATACGGCTTACTACACAAAAACTAATGATTGGATTTTATTAAAACTTTACAATAATATAGTTCATTCATCAGAATAACAAATAGGCTACTTTTTATCCGGACAAAATGTACGGTTCCCGTGGGATAGATTTGTTGAGGAGAACCTGAGCGAAGCGAGGGTGAGTCGCTAGTACGTAAATAAAACCGTTTATAAAAGTAATACTTCTTCTACGTATTACCCGTAAAGCATAACCAATTGCGTGATTTCACAGAATAATTTATTCACAAATTAATATTTACTATAACATAATCAAATTAATATTCAATAGGTAACATCTTGAACACCTAAATATATCTTGATTTCAAGATAAAATTTTATAAACAAAATTTTGTTTTAACCGACTTCCAAAAAGGAGGAGGTTCTCAATTAAAAAATCAACAATAAATATATTTCTTAAATAAATTCTTTAATCGAATATGTTATTAAAAAACTTTGTTCTTACACATTACACTGCTTACTACGTCTACACTAAAAATGGAAAAATAAATATTTTAAGATATGAATATCTAATATGTACCTAAATATGTATTTTACGTATCGAAATATATTAGATTTGCTTTGATCGGTTGGCACCGGCTTCAAAAATATCTGATTAGGTATCTATTCTAAATGAAAACCCTCGTTTAGTTATTTTTTACATTTTAGTGCCTGGAAGTCGTCGTTTTATTTAATATTTATACGGCTGGAGCTAATAGGAGGAAGCAGTCACTCACCACGACAAGGTAAACATAACAATCAACATATCAAAGGGCCCTTACTACACCATGACCTTTCTGCTTCAAAGTTAAAAAATAATATTTTTTCCCAATCTATAGTAGTAGTTAATAAATAAAACCAACAGGATAAACGGTATTTGTCGAGCGTGACGGAACAGAACTAAATTGAATTACAGTATCTAACTTAAACACCGATTAATATCTATCCTAGAGCTTACGCTCGTCTGGAGAATAAAGGAAAGCTTATTTACATAAATTATTTCAGGTAACATACGTTTCAAAAGCAAGGTCTTAGCACTCAGCACAAGTAAAGGGAAAATTCCAAAAAATAAAAGTTGAAAATTTAGGTAAATTTTGGTACTTACAAGTTTTCGCGAAAATCTAAATTTGCCCATATCTTTTTATCAGGGCCTTGATTTTTATACACCTAATAGGGATTATTATGAGTATAAACGTCAGTATCTGGTACAAATTTCAACTTGCTAGGTCCACCCGTTCATGAGAAAATCGGTGGTGACACACGGACAGACAGACGGACAAGAGAGTGATGTTATAAGGGTTTCTTTTTTTACTTTTTTAGGTACGGAACCCTAAAAAACAATTTTTAAAATGTTTGTGTCTGTATGTCTGTTTGTGTTGTCCGCTAACCTCCGAAACGGCTAGACTGATTTTGACGGGACTTTCAATGGCAGAAAGGCGATGTTATAGGGAGTAACTTAGGCTAATATTATTTAAAAAAAAGAATTAGGGTCCAGCGCAAAAAATATAAAACCCATGAAATTGTGAACAAAATCCGCATATCTTGAGATGCACCCGAGCGAAACGAGGGTAAGTCGCTAGTCATCAACTAAAATAATTATTTTTTTAACCGAAATGGTACAACGTGTTATAAATCACTAACTTTATGTGTTTTATCGACTTTTAAGGGTGGAATTTTATCCTTATATATGGGGCTATAAAAATACACGCAATTTTCTTTTATAACGACTCGGCCAAAAATTGGAAGGTCATTAAACAATCTACACTAATCTATATAAATAAAAATCAATCACCGAAATATATGTACGCGTATAACTTTCGATCGATTGCACCAAATTGGCTAATTCTTTTTTTTGTGTTCGTTATTGTCAGGACAAGCTTTGTATGGAAGAAAATTAAAAGTTTTCTTTTTACTAAAATAATATATTTTTTAAGTCTCATGATATGAAAAGTGAGTGATTGAAATAGTTTTTATTCCGGAAATCATCCCTTAAGAGGATGAGATTGGGTTGGATTGGAGGACAGATGAAACTTTGTACGGGGAAGCAAACTAGGGACGAATCCGAACGAAGTGAGAGCGAGTCGCTAGTATTCTGTTATAGAAGGGGCTAAAGTTTGTTACTTTGGATGTATTGAATAATCTCTTAAACTATTGACCCGATATTGAATATTATTTCGTTAATAGAAAGCTACATTACCAATTAAAACAATTTATTACAAAACCCCTCAAGCAATTTTCAGATAACAACATAATTTGGGTAATTTTCGTTTAATTACTATCTTCTATTACAAGGAAATTTTAGTCTTCTAATTACAGTAATATTATAATATTAGTGGTGAGGCAGTGTTAGCTCAGTGGGAAGCAGTGGTAGCCCAGTGGTAACGCGCTTACTTGGGAAATTGAGTGAACGGGTTTAAATCCCGGGTCTCGCACCTCTGATATTTTTATGTGCAAATCATTTTCAACACGATTACCACTTGCCTTATAGTAAAGGAAAACATCGTGAGGAAACCTGCATGTCTGAGAGAACTTAGTAAGTTTTCGAAAAAAATGTGTAGTCCACCACTAGTAACTCTCATAAAAAATGCTAAGTTTCCTTTGGGATCTACATCATATAGAAGCCATATGTTTTTTACCCCGGTCTATGAAGTAATTCTAGTAGAATATCTATATAATAACTCTTCAAATAACGAAAGTACATGAATCATTATTGCTACCCGTTGTTATATACAAGTAGCTGTATCATTCCCGCTAAATAGGTTGTGAAATAAAAAGGTTTAAAGCGATATTAATAAAAAAACAATTACTGATTTGAAAATTCAATATTGAAGTGAAACTTCTTACACAACACATAAATACATAGGATTACGCCGGCGAGAGAATGACATAGAATACATTGGCATATTGCCATGGTAACCGTTGTTATTGCCTGACAAATCTATACATATAATAAAATTGTAACTAAGCCGAATCTGTACATTAAATATTTTTTGGAAAATCTTATTGAAATAAACATTATTATCGATACATAGGCCGAATCTATAGTTTTTAGAACTTTTGTCTGTCTGTTTGTCTGTAACCGCATCACACAAAAACCACTGGAGGGATTTTGATGAAATTTGGTATGGTGATAGCTGGTTATCCGGGTCAACATATAGGATACTTTTTACGGCGGAAAAAGTCTCATTTCTGAGAAAAAATACCAATACTGCAATGTAAGAGTATACTAATATGTAAAATCTATGAATTTGGTTTTTGGTCATCTGAACACGGGCGGAGCCCGGGCAATGCTAGTTTTTGTAATAATATCATCAATCACTTACTTCTTCAATGCGAAATAATGAACAACTTTCACAATACTGTCAGGATGTCAAATAAAATATTACACTTTAAGCTCACAATGCGCTACTTTTTTATAAAATTACTTATCGCGGATAAACTAAAAAATATTTGGAATTGAAGTATGCTGCGAATTGCGATCAACTCTGCTAAGTTTGAAGTTCAAACTAAACTTCTTCTAAAGACAAAGGAAATGCCTTTCATTTCATATTAATCTTGACAACTTCTATGCGGGCTTTTGTAAATTCCAAAAGATTTTAATGTACTGACGTGTACAGAAAATATATAAATATATCTATACCTGTACAATCTACACATATAATAAAATTATGAGTCGAATCTGTACGTTGAATAGTTTATGGAAAATCTTATTAAAATAGTCATCATTATCGATACAGAGGCCGAATCTATAGTTTTTAGAATTTTTATCTGTCTTTCTGTCTGGGAACGCATCACAAAAAAACCACAAGACCGATTTTAATATTTGGTATGATGACAGCTGGTTATCCGGATCAACGTATAGGATAGTTGTTGTTGTAGAACGTCAAAACGTAACGAAGGGCGAACTCGAGCGGAGCGAGGGTGAGTCGCTAGTATATAATAAATATTTGCATTAGTCGTGTGAAAAGTAGCATATTTCATGTTCATTAAATAATGAAATCCCAATAAATAAATATTATTTTCTAAAGTAGTATTAGTAAGTATTTTGTTTTTGTTCTATTTATTTTAGCACATTCATTAAAAAGGCCTAAAAGAATATAAATGAGACTTTGTATTGAACAGGAAAATGCTTGGATTAAAGAATATCTACAGCTTACATTTAATTAAGTTGGTGAATTTATTTGTAGAATAAATAAATAAAAAATAATCTCAAAGGCAAAGTTGTAAACAGAAGGTATTGTAAGGTTCAATCCATACTATATTGTAATCATATTTCGTAATTTTTTTTTAATTTACATCAATTTCGTAGTATACAATTTCCTTACTACTACGGTAATTAACTGAGCTGAGAACAGAAGAGCATTCAAACTGTCAAACACATACTACGACCAATTCGATCACATTCAGTCAAATATTCTACGAGACGGATCGTTATTCAACCGGAACATAATTGCTTCTTGTATAATAGGTACTTTACCACACCGATGTCGGACCGAGAACGAACGTAAAACGTAATCAACAGATGAATATCGGATGTATACTCCATTAATATTTATAAAATAAATATTATTTTATATATATAAGAAAAGTAATTAGTTTTAAATAAAACTATCTTTTCGGATTTTTTCGCGGATTTATTTGAATTTTTAGTTCCCGACGTTTCGAATGCTTTACAATAATCATGGTCACGGGAGAGACTAAGGTGTTAGATGTCTCAAAGGTATTATTTAGTTGTTACAGATAACCTAACCAGAAATAACAAAATGAATTCAAATAATTGAAAAATGGCCCCAAAGTACCTTACAATATTTTAACTTTAAACATTTTCATAATTTTAATTACTTTTATAATTGAATATTTGTGGGTAGGATGTCTGTAACAACTATAGGTATTATACCTTTGAGATATCTAACACCTCAGTCTCTCCCGTGACAATGATTGCTGTAAAGCATTTGAAACGTCGGGAACCAAAAATCAAAAGAAATCAGCGAAAAAATCTAAAAAGACAGTTTTATTTAAAATGTCAAATATTCGCGTAAATCTAAGAAAGTGTTAAAAGTAATTAGTGTTTGAATTGTGCTGTGGCCGTGATAATAAAAGAAATAAATGCAAGTGAAAAAGTGTTTTTATTACTAATCACCAAACCCAGATAATTGAGTGCTAACATATGATCGGCTTTTTAGTGTGGAAAGACCCTAATGCTTAAGAAAAATGTAGAATGTGTTTTAACTCATTGATATTCAACATAAGCAGATGCCACCAGAGTCTTCTCTCACTCCCCTTGCGAGGGAAAGAGGAACATTAATTAAATTGAAATGAAGCATTCCTTCCACTACTACAAGGAGTCGAAGGCGAATTTGATTAATGTTTAGAAGAATATGTGATGATTTTTTACGAACATCGATAGTAGTAACAAATTTCTGAAAAAATAAGATATTGGGAGTATAATATGCAAATCTGATTTGAACAATTCTTTTTGCATTAGATAGTCCGTTTATTAAGAAAGACTAGAGGTTATCTATACATATAATAAAATAGTAACTAAGCTGAATCTGTACATTAAATATTTTTTGGAAAATCTTATTGAAATAAATATTATTATCGATACAGAGGCCGAATCTATAGTTTTTAGAATTTGTGTCTGTCTGTCTGTTACCGCATCATAGAAAAACCACAGGAGGGATTTTGATGAAATTTGGTATGGTGATAGCTGGTTATCCGGGTCTACATATAGGATACTTTTACCGCGGGAAAATGTCTCATTTTGAGAAAAAATACAAAAACTGCATGAGAGTATACTAATATGTAAAACCTAAGAATTTGGTTTTTGGTCATCTGATCGCGGGTGGAGCCGCGGGCAATGCTAATATATCATATAATATATAGTCTGTCTATTCCATACTAACCGTTTAAACAACCATTCATACAAATTAGAAATATTAACATTCTGAACTTACTACTTAAGCTACTTCAGTAGTTTTATTAGATTTCATGAAACAAATATAGGGATAACAATATTTAACTTTTTAGCTGGTAGCCTCATGTTACACAGTACAGTGTTAACGAGTAAGATATTAATATTCTACAACACTTTCCAAACTCTTTTGGAGAGTTTTTCGTGACAAATATGACAATCTAAATAATAAACTAAGTTATAAATTTCTTTGGGTCAGTGAAACTACGTTGTGAGCCCTTCATGAATGATATAATAGATACATGTATATAAAATTTCGCCCGTGGCTTTTCTGAAATTCATTTGTGAATTTTGTTGTAGGGACTCGAGATAGGTATATTTTTTGCTATACTCCACGGGTTATAACAATTTTTACTATTTTTTGAAATAAATCAATGAGCTGCAATAATAAAAATTACGAAATCCTTAATCTTCCAATGTCTCATAATGTAGAATAAGTAGACTTACCAGCACTTGATATATTTTTCGAGTTAAACCATTCACATTTTTTTGTATATAAGCTAATGATTTAAAAAATAAATTAAAAATTAAAAAAAAACCCTACGCAAATTAATTGTCATTTAACGATTACACTGGCACGCGTGAAGCATTAATCGAGTAATCATACGCCAAAATGCCTTCCATTATTTTGGGAAAGAGTTATAGATATGGAGATACTCTTACACTGCTGTACCGATATTAACCAAACATAGCTAAGATCCACCGCAAGAAAACTGGCTTTCAAATAAAAAAACCGCATCGAGATCGGTCTATCCGTTTGAGAGCTACGATTCCACAGACAGACACACACACAAGCAGACATAGACGTCAAACTTGTAACGCCCCTTTTTTCGCGTCGGGGGTTAAAAATTGTTATTTTCAATACGCTTTTACAAAACCATGCCAAGCTTTTCACGCTATATGCCCAGAGTAGCATGATGTTTAGTTATTTAAAAATAATCTATTACAAATAAAGACGTGTCAAAATGGGAGGCAGACAGTTGTATAATTTTGACATATCCTTTTACAAGCTTGAAGTACTGCGAAAAGTACGGCGGCTACGGAAACCGGCCCATAAAACGAATTTCACTGACGACATTGTCATGAATAAGGCTGAGCATTTCATTTTATGTTTGCACAGTAATATTCAATCGTTATGGCCATCTTTTATGTGAAAATTGCATATTTTAGGGTCGTTTGACGCGTTTCAAACTCGACGCGGTTTCGTGTTTACAATTTTTATACAGTTATATATTTTACAACGTCGTTTAACTTTTTGAATTATTAACATGAGTTGCAGCTACTTGTAAGAAAATTATTATTCTCAAACATTCAAATACGGTACCCATATTTGTAAGACATAATATACTTAACACACCCCGACGAAACGTTAGCCAGCCATAGGTCAAGTCTTTACATCTCGCATTGAACATAGAAGGATAGAGGTCAAGATGAGCTGCGATTTTCTCCGCTTGGCTTTTGGCCAGTGTTGAGCATACAAACGTACAGGACAAAGGTGCCATCCCAGGATGAAGGTCGTCGAAGTTATACAATCCACAAATCGAATATCGAAGGTGACTCCGTTCTATCCGTTCTATTGTTTTTGGTATATTATGGCGTAGTAGGGTGTATAGCGTAAATAAAATAAATTCTAATTTTGTGGATTATTTTGGAGGGGAGATAGTTTTACCTAATACATCATAAGACGTACATATTAAATGGAAGGGATTTATATATATATATATATATATATATATATATATATATATATATATATATATATATATATATATATATATATATATATATATATATATGTCCCTTTCAATACAGGCTATTATTGAAAGAGACAAAATACACATTTTCTTAAGATGCGGAATTAAATAACTAAGAATAAAGAAAAGAGAATTAGTGCATTTTATTTCAGTAGTATAATAATGGAGGCTTCCCATTCGACTTCAACCAGCTCCAAATCTCAACCACTTTCTAGAGCCTCAATATCAAAAATGTCCCTTTCATGCCACCTCTCCCCTATCTTCTTCTCCCTGCCCATTTCCCAATCACTTGGGGTCGGCGCAGTACATCTTCTGTACTGCTGAAAGGATTTGGCAACAGTTTTACGACCGGCCGCCTGCCTGACGTCAACCCTCCTTGGGAATGCTATTGTTTATCGCGGAATATGTCTTATGATATGTCCTGATATATATCTCTGATTATTTCTTGTAATATGATGCACTTTCGATATTTTTGTCTTTTAAAACATTTTTTTATACTATTAATTAACGTTTAATATTATTTTCGGATATATTTTAAAATAAATTAATTACTCGATAATTTTGGTATATTTTATGAAACTTTACAATAATATAGTTCATACATCAGAATAACAAATAGGCTACTTTTTATTCCAGAAAAATGTACGGTTCCCGTGGGATAGATTTGTTTCTATTTGTCGCTAGTAGTTAAAGTAAAATTAATCGTTTGCTCTTGCTGTCTCACGTTAATTGAGGCCCACGATTATCGAACATATTTACATTAAACGTAGTGCACGTGGAAATGAAACCACAGGACGCTATTAATGTAGTATATTAATATAACAATATAACAATATTGTACGATGCAATAAATAGCCTTGAAGCATATCAAACTTTGGCATTTATTTATATTATGTTATAACAGTTTGTAAATAGTTACTTTAGGGGTTTTGGCCAAATAGATAGATTGATAGATATATAGATACACATTATAAGTAACGCATAAAATAGAGAAATATAATCTCTGAAAATTTCAACTCTCTACCTATTATGGTTCTTGATACAACCCACTGATAGATTGACGGACTTCTTCTCCCTGCCCATTTCCCAATCACTTGGGGTTGGCGCAGTACATCTTTTGTACTGATGATAGGATTTGGCAAAACTTTTACGACCGGCCGCCTGCCTGACGTCAACCCTCCTTGATAGATTGACGGACGGACAGTATAAAAGTAATAGGATCCTGTTGGAACCCTTCTGGTATGGAACCCTAAAAAGAGATGCACAGCAGGAGGCCTTCTTAGAAGCGATCTCTTCCAGGGAACCTTAGGGCAGACCGTAGAAGGATCAGTATACAAAACTAAGTGCATATAGTATATTACAATGAGTAACACACACACATACAGAGAGCACACAGAAATCATTTCAGTTTATGTTGGAAAATATTGTTAACGCCTTAATAAGCGAGAGAGTATCTCAAGTCAATAATGTTAGACATAACTTCCTAATCAATCACCAATACCGTCTTATCTAGCTGAATATTGAGCTAAGTGTCAAATACAATCTGTTTTGAGAGGTATTAGTAAGTTATATTGCTTCATACTCGTATAAACTACTCTTCATGTTACATATTTGCTTAATTAAGTTACTCAAGTTATCTTAGAGTGTTAAAGTGACCTGAAGATTGTTTAAGTACAGCTAAACAAAATATCTAATATGTTTGATAGAAGTAGCAGGTTTGATTCCTGCGTGCGTCATATTATATACAATAATTTGATCATTTCCACTTACCTTTAATTTTTACCCCCGATCCCAAAAAAGGAATGTTATAAATTATTATGAAAATATAATTTTAACTTTGGCTATTTGACAATTATTGCCTTGTTGCCAAATGATATTATAGTTAAAACAGACGTACAATGGCGCCTGCAATTTACATGGCATGCACGATATTTGGAACATCAGTTAAGATAAAATGTGACTTAGATCTATTTTTTGGCCGAAAATTAAAATAGTAATAAAATAAGAACGATAAATAAAATAGCTTAATATAATAAAACTTGATTAACATAGAGTCTATGTCGCTAAAATAAAAGTAAATAATTAATAGAAATTACTCATTATCCACACGTGTGTGCCAAATTTCAGCTCATTTGGACACTGGGAAGTGGGTCAAATTTAACTTGCAAAATTTGATTACAGACACCGGGGCAGATAAAGCTAAATTAAGGCTTGTAATAAATTTAATTTTAATCGATATAAAACACGTGTAGTGTAAATAGAAATATCGATATAAATATCTTGAAAATAGACATCACATCACACTATTTATGTACCTAATTGTTATATTTTAGTTTTGTGATACCAACATCAGTTGTACAAATAAAACAAAAAATACATATACGGATCTGACACATTTGTTACTTACGGCCTGTTTAGACCAAGACCCTATACAGTATACACGGTACACTCAGAGTATACATGGAGTGTCTCTGTGTAGACGTGAGTCTCTCAAATTATGAAATTCGCCGATTTGTTTGAAAATGCTAATTCGGTGAAGGAAAACATCACGAGGGAACCTGTATATCTGAAAGTCTAACAAGTTTTCGAAAGACATGTGAAGCCCGCCAACCCGCACTTGGCCAGCGTGGTGGACAACGACTGACTCCCCTCGTATTTATATTGTATAATTAAATTAGCATCGATACCCTTATAAAATTTTCTTCAATATTATTATACACTGGAATACTCGTATATTCTGACGTAACCTTAAAAAGCTTTCAATTTGTAGCAAAAGCTTGAACAAAAGCATTGCAAATTCAAACACGTATCTCTCGTTACTTACGTCTGTTTATTATTTGAACAAACAACAAGGAAATACCTTATGTAAATGAAAGCATTGCGAAGTTCTTTTAAGGAATGTAGTTAAAAATGTTGAAACATGTTTCAAATTCATGGCCATTCATTAATATATTAATAAGTCTCGGTGGTGTAATGGCTAGCATGTACGGCTGCACATCCGGAGGTCGTGGATTTGAATCCTGGGTCGGGCCAGGTTTAGTTATTGAGTCTTTCTGTTTAGAAAGCCTCAGTACGCTGACACAGCAAGTAAGGTCACTACAAACTGAACCAAACATGTGTCGAGCACTAAAGCTCGTCATGAATACTAAAGAAATAAAAAAGAAAATCGGTCGACAAACAGAGGAGAAATAGATACTGAACTGTTTCGTGTTTACCTATTTATATATAGATATTAAAAAAGAAACATAACAAATCAGTTGAGCCGGTTTTTCTCTAATATCTATATTATCTATTCGTGGGAAGCATTTTTTAACCAAAATAAAAAATTCTGTAGATCACTCTTAACTTAAATTCTTTATCAGTCAGCGAATATTCCGATAAGATAGAACTCACTATATTCCGTTAGGGTAAAATTTATTTTATCATTCATTTGTTACTTAATGACTTGCATTGTGATATTGTCACTTTACGACTTGCCTATGCTTTTATGAAAGCAAAAAAATATTCAGTATATAATTTAGCTTTATCAAAAACAAAAAACTTAACATTGTTAGGGAATGGGAGTTATAAGAAATTTGCAACAGATGCTGGCCGCAATATCGCTGTCAAAAGAGTATAATTAATACTTTTTCTCCGACTCAATAATGCGACGCCATTTGGTGCGCGATATAAGCTTTTCTATATAAGTTAATGAAATTTAATAATAGTACATCTAATTATTATAAAATATATTAATTAATTATTATTATTAAGAATCGTAAAAATAGGATTAGAATTGGCAAACATGACTTTTGGCTCGATCGGGACTCGAAGCTAGGACCTAATGATCTATAGCAGTATAAGCTGAGGAGGCAGTTATTAAGATAATTAACTGTGAAAGAAAAAACCTCGTTTAATGAATAATATCAAACTGCGATTTTTTATTCCTATTTTTCATGCCTTAAATATAGGCTGTAGATAAAAAATAAAACTTTTTTCTAAGATATATTTGTACATATACATACATACACATGCAATTTTTATTTTAGATTTGCTCATACTTTTTTTCCATCAGCTATAATTAAATAAATTAAGATTTTGAGTGAATTATACGTAAAATATTTAAAAAAAAAAACAAAGTTTCGTCTTCAATCTTGTACAAAAAACCGTAAGCAAAAAAAAATATATTTTATATTATAATGCTATTTTTCTTTTTCTAATCAAAACATGTATGTGCTAATACAATAAATGAATATAATAAAATACATATTATAATTTAAAAAATCTTATATAACAAAATAATTTATTTATTTCTTATGAAATGTCCATTTTATGCTTCATGAAACTAAATAGTGATTCGTAGCATTTATATAACAAAATTACCATCGTAATATACATTTCATTGACATCATAAGATCTTGAATAATGTCAATAATATTAGATTTAATACATTTATTCAAATGTAATTTGCTTTCTCTGCAAATAATAAATATAAGTATTAGAAATATTATTTATTAATATAGCCAAGGGCAAATATTATGCGATATTTTTATTCATGTAGTAAACAAAATTTATTAATTACTAGCAGAACCCGCGGCTTCGCTCGCGCTAAAACTACAAAGAAATCTCTAAAAAGATAGTTTCATACAAACTTTCATCCCCTATTTTACCCCCTTATAGCATGAATTTTAAAAATGCTGAAACACGCATTTAATTAATTGTATTGAAGAGTATTAATACCGAGTTTCAAGTAATTCGGATCATAAATATTTTTTTGGATTGTATTATAACATGTTTTCCAGTGAGAAAGAGTTAATCTACCGCGGTAAAAAGTAGTCCATGTCACTCTCCAGCCCTCTAACTATCTTCACACAAAAAATCACGCCAATCCGCCAAGCAGTTTCGACGTGACAGAAAGACAAACAAACAAACAAACACACTTTCACATTTAAATTATTAGTATATTAGTATGGATTAGGTTTCAGTATTTTTTATTTATAGCATAAGCAAATATAATTACGAATGAATATTAATGTCTTTAATACGCGTTTTGATGTAATTTAGATTAAATAATAATAATAATAATATAAATAAAAACTATTAACTTTATATAATTATTTTAAATTATCTATACTGATAAATAAAAATGAAGTTTTTGTATTGTCAAAATAACAGCTTTTAAATGCATATGGAATTATATACGGTACTTATAAGAAAAACACATTTTTATTTTTATCTGTCTGTCTGTTTCTTCCGGCTAATGTTCAAATCAGCTGGGCTGATTTGGACGGAACTTTCACTGGCATATAGCTGATGTTATAAGGAGTAACTTAGACTACTATTATTTTAGAAAAAGAATGAGGGTTCCGCTCAAAAAAATTAAAACGTACGTAAAGACGAGGGTGAGCGAAGTCAGGGTAAGTCGCTAGTGTAAAATAACAAAGCAATTATTTTACTCTACCATACTGTAATTTTACTTCTTTACCTATCTTTTAAAAATACAAATGAAATAATAAAAAATATAAATGTTAGACAGACATTGAAAGATAGTAACAAATTTCATGGAAAGCATTAATTAGACAAAGTTTAAGGTGTGTTATTCACAAAACCTTAGCTATTAATTAAAGCTGGCATTTTATTAGGCAATAAACAAGTGTTTTATACTAGTCTATGTCGTAATAGCTTTTCTGGTGGTTGAAAAGTTACAATAAACAATGTTCTACTGATACAAGAATTACCTAAAATACGTAGATGACAAATAATTTTTAAGCTCTGGGAAGGGCATAGGATACTTTTTATCCCGGAAATCATCCCTTAAGGGGTTGAAAATGGGAATGAAAGTTTGTATTGTGAAGCAAGCTAGGGACGAACCCGAGCGAAGCGAGGGTGAGTCGCTAGTAAGAAATATGCGTATCTCATAAAGCATCCTGAAATATGAAGGTAGGTACTTAATAAAAAATATAATATAATACGGTAATTTGAATAAGAAAATTGGGTAAAATGAAATTCTCATTAGTGTCACTTATTTCCAAACTCGCCTACACGTATAGCGATTGTAATGTGTATAGGTTTTTTATTACTTACTATATATTTTTAACTTTCTCATGTTATCTGTGAAGTCCCATCTGCCTACGCTTTTTAGATAGACATATAATAGAATCCACAGATTATAATAGATGAGTGATTTACCCTTACTTCTCTCGGGTTTGTCCCAAGGTACAGTTTAATGGTTAGTATGGAATAGATAGAATATATATTGAATAGTTTTATATCCCTTACTTTAGAATTAATTGATTCCCCATACAAATTTTCATCCCCCTTTTCACCTCCTTAAGGGATGATTTTCGAAATAAAAACTATCGTATGTCCTTTCCAGAATCTCAAACTATCTTCATACCAAATTTCATCTAAATCGATTCAGTGGATGTTTAGTTTATCTATTATAAACAAACATACAAAAAAAACTATTTTTTTTCTCTTTATAGTAGTAGTATATATAAACATTGTCAATAGAAAGATTCACCGACTTGATGTTACCGAGTACGATAGTGTTTTTTTTTTATTATTTACACCCTTCACAAGAAATGTAATTACATTTTAACGGTTAATAAGAAATACAAATCTTTGAATTTCTCGACGTTTCTGTATTATAATATGCATGTACATACATATAAACCATCCTCTTAAATTACTCTATCTATTAAAAAAACCGCAACGAAATCCGTTCCGTAGTTTTAAAGATTTAAGTATACATAGGGATATAGGGACAGAGAAAGCGACTTTGTTTTATACTAGTATAGTACTATTTTATCTGTGATTATACATACAAAACAAAAGTACACTTCGTTATTACTAAACTAATCATGTCCGCGTATGATTTTGGAAAAAATGCTAGCCGCTTTGGGTGAAAAACAGGCCAGCTCTCTTTTTACTAGTATGTAGAGGTGATGAAACGTGGTACTGTCTATTAAAAAGTATTTAGCCCTTTGATTTTATAGGCTTAGTTATAGTTATATAATATTATTATATATTATAAGGTTCCGTTCCGTCTATCTGTCAATATCCTATTTTTCAGGAACGCGTAGAGGTATCAAATTGAAATCGATATGGAATACATACTTAGGTCTGCAATCCCTTGGAGCTACAAAAGAATTAAACTTCTAAATCAACAGATTCAAAAGATACAGCCATATTTTATGCTACATTGACACTCCTGTAGGTGACTTATACTATAATTTATTTAATTTATCATATTTATATATTAAACTGTTCATTTCATAATATTTATATTTTATTAAATATTTAATTTACGTATTTATATTATCTACTCACCTACATACACACATACAACACGTTTATATAATTATTTATATTTATTAAATAATATTTATTCATATACATTAAATCGACAAGCATAGCCGCGCGAAACCGGTAGTATACAGTGGATCGGAATTTGTTTTGCTTCTACCGACCACTAGTAACATTTTTCCTAACAAGCAGTCGATGCTTTGCCTTTGATGCGACTTACTTGTTTTATATAATTTAATCGTTTTCGTGAGATATTGTATGTGGACTTTATATGTTTGTACTGTAACTCTTTGTGTCATAGTGTATTTCCCTAAACGTTCCTTCTGTACTGTTTTTACGTGAGTTGACTTTATTATTACAATTTCATCAGTGACGTAACATATTCTTTTATTTGTGATTTATCGTCACGCAACAACCACCAAACTCCCAAGAGAATCAAAACCTATAGGGTACTTACCGTTGACCTAAAACCACCACCACCACCGCAGTCTTATCATTTCTCTAAACACATCCTTTATCAAAGACAAAGTTATTCATGAAACCCTAATCGGTTTTAGCCCACAATTCGCCGCTTATTCAATTAACATCTCGGTCTGTCAGTGTCAAACTCGTTAAGTTCTAGCGCGCTCTTATTAAAATATAATTAATTTCTTTATATTGCTTTATATATATAAAGATATTTTGTTCCAACAGTTCACGACATTTTGACAACAAACAGCTTTCATAATGAAAATAAAATAAATTGTAATATTGTTTTAGTATACCATGTATAAATATTTTAACTGAGCCGAAAGTGGAATACGTTTGCATCGGTCAAAGAGTATTATATCTGTAACTAGCGGCTCACCCTCGCTTCGCTCGGGTTCACCTCTAGAAAAGCACAAACAGATCTATCCCACGGGGACCATTCATTTTTCCGGGATGAAAAGTAACCTGTTGTTTGACCGGCAATATAAGGTATCAGCATGCCAAATTTTACTAAATTAGGTGAATAAGTTGTTGTGTACTAAGCTGTATAAGTTACTATAGTTTTTTAACTATCCCACGTTAATTTTTCGGGATGTAAAGTAGCTGATTTGTTTTTGTCATGTATGAGCTACATTATTGTAAAGTTTCATTAAAATCCAATCAGTAGTTTTTGCGTACTAAGCTGTATAAATTGTTATAGTTTTTTAACTATCCCACGGGAACTCTTTAATTTTCCGGGATGCAAAGTATCTAAGATGTTGCACGGGGATATAAGGTACCACCATGCAAAATTTCATTTAAATCGGTCCAATAGAATCGGAGATTAGCCCGTACAAACAGAAAAACAGACAAACAGCTCGCTCGGGTTCGTCCATACCTACGAATATGTTGTATTATCTCTTTAACCATTTGTCCAAATTATATGCAGTAAAAGGGAAAAGTCTTTAGTTTTAAATATTTTAGACGATAAATTTACTTATTTTGATAAGAATTCATAATTGTTGATAATATGACCAATAAACATGACCTACCGATTTAATTTATTTTTGTAATATAAAAAACTACTCTTTGTGACTTAAATATAAAAGTTAGACATATGCTGTCGCGGACTTTTTTGTAGGCATTATTAAGCTCTACAACTTTTCTCTAGAACATAATCATATATCTCTCATCGGTAAGGCAGCGTTCGTAAGAAACGTTTTCGTTCGACCGTTTTTTCTCCGACTTACTTTGTAAATCAGACTACCACGAAAAAGCCTTTTCATTTTTCGGGTTAATATATAGCCTATGACACTCAGAAAGAACGTGGCTTTCTATTGGTAAAAGAATTTTGTAAATCGGTTCAGTAGATCCAGAGATTACCCCCTACAACGTCACAAACTCACAAACTCACAAACTCACAAACCCACAAACTCACAAACTCACAAGATCACAAACTTTACCTCTTTATAATATTAGTATAGATATGTAAGTAATGTACCTGAGTCGAATCTGTACATTAAATATTTTTTGGAAAATCTTATTGAAATAAACATTATTATCGATACAGAGGCTGAATCTATAGTTTTTAGAATTTTTATCTATCTGTCTGTCTGTCTGTCTGGAAACGTATTACGAGAAAACCGCTGGACCGATTTTGATAAATGGTTTGTGAGTTTGTGAGTTTGTGAGTTTGTGACGTTGTAGGGGGTAATCTCTGGATCTACTGAACCGATTTACAAAATTCTTTTACCAATAGAAAGCCACGTTCTTTCTGAGTGTCATAGGCTATATATTAACCCGAAAAATGAAAAGGCTTTTTCGTGGTAGTCTGATTTACAAAGTAAGTCGGAGAAAAAACGGTCGAACGAAAACGTTTCTTACGAACGCTGCCTTACCGATGAGAGATATATGATTATGTTCTAGAGAAAAGTTGTAGAGCTTAATAATGCCTACAAAAAAGTCCGCGACAGCATATGTCTAACTTTTATATTTAAGTCACAAAGAGTAGTTTTTTATATTACAAAAATAAATTAAATCGGTAGGTCATGTTTATTGGTCATATTATCAACAATTATGAATTCTTATCAAAATAAGTAAATTTATCGTCTAAAATATTTAAAACTAAAGACTTTTCCCTTTTACTGCATATAATTTGGACAAATGGTTAAAGAGATAATACAACATATTCGTAGGTATGGACGAACCCGAGCGAGCTGTTTGTCTGTTTTTCTGTTTGTACGGGCTAATCTCCGATTCTATTGGACCGATTTAAATGAAATTTTGCATGGTGGTACCTTATATCCCCGTGCAACATCTTAGATACTTTGCATCCCGGAAAATTAAAGAGTTCCCGTGGGATAGTTAAAAAACTATAACAATTTATACAGCTTAGTACGCAAAAACTACTGATTGGATTTTAATGAAACTTTACAATAATGTAGCTCATACATGACAAAAACAAATCAGCTACTTTACATCCCGAAAAATTAACGTGGGATAGTTAAAAAACTATAGTAACTTATACAGCTTAGTACACAACAACTTATTCACCTAATTTAGTAAAATTTGGCATGCTGATACCTTATATTGCCGGTCAAACAACAGGTTACTTTTCATCCCGGAAAAATGAATGGTCCCCGTGGGATAGATCTGTTTGTGCTTTTCTAGAGGTGAACCCGAGCGAAGCGAGGGTGAGCCGCTAGTAAAAAAATAAAGATAATGTAATAAAGCAGTTAAATTATCTTCACTCAAGACAAAGCAATCTTCAGTATCTTATAACACGATAAACCCTGCAATTAATATGCAAATTTTCCAACGTCAATGTCACGACATTTTAGCCTTTAAGTTAATTTTCTAAGTTATTTAAGCTTAGATAAATTAGAGGCACATTGTTGTTAGTAGAAGAACGTTGGTACTTGGTATTGATTGAATCTATTTAGGGTTTCACAAAAGACGGCAAATGGACTATCAGTTATGCTTTTCTAAATAAATATTTTGTTATTAATGTATGGATACGACACGTTTGGCAGTTTGTAGTGACCCTACTTCCTGTGCCAGTGGTTGCGGGTTCGATTCCCCCTGGGGGCATTCATTTGTGTGATGAGCACGACTGTTTGTACTCCAGTCATGGGTGTTTATATTTATCGAAGCAGCATTAATTTTCTCTATTATTTTACATTATTTTATCATGACTTATACAGTGGGCGTTACATGGGAAGTATAAGGTTCAAATAAAAGTCGCTGCAATCAAAGTAGTATTTCAAATTAACAATAATCACTTTGTACATAGTTACACAGCACTTCACTACACAACCATATAGCAAGCACTTCACTTCACTATTACCACGTATAGACAATACGCAACGCAAGACAGTTTATACCACACAGTTTTTCTTGTGCGACCGACCAAGCGTATTAAATTTCGAACATGCCCAAAAATTCTTGGTGTTCATTTTTTTACATAAAAGTTATATGTATGTATTTGTTATGTACAGTAAAAATAATTTTATTCATTAGCCCTCTTCAACGTCTGGCGTCCCGTCTATACGAGGGGGATCAGGCCATAGTTCACCACGCTGGCCAAGTGCGGTTTGGCAGACTTCACATGTCTTTCGAAAACTTGCTAGGTTCTCTCGAACATGCAGATTTTAACCGATGTTTACAGCAAAAATAAACTTAATTAATATTATTACGTGGTGCATTCTTATTATACTACTCATTAGGAAAACACGTAGGTAACTTCACGTATAATTGAAAAAAAATGTGAAAAAATCATTTTAATGATTTCATAAAAAGTATCAAATTGAATTACAATATTTTTAATTAAACATCTACTTTTTGCCTTTCTTTGAAGAATGAGACATTAATAACAACTACATAGATACATAGATAATACTATTAACAAATGAATAGGACTATTAATATTGCATGAAGAGTAAATATAAAAACTCGTTTTATCATTTTATACGACGTTATAAAGGAGCGTAGACTTCTCCATTTGCTCCAAGATTTTAATATAGGGTTTACAAAGGGCATTTCAAAGTTTTTATTTACTTTGAACACAAATACACATTTTGTTAAGAGCTGCCAGCGACAAACGGACACTTTTTGACCGACATCAAATATTTATAACTTTTGTGATATTGTTGAGTTTATACACCGATTTAATTATTTATTTATAAATAAGTTTGGCCTATGATAATAATAACAAATTTTTTTTATTGTGCACCCACAAAATATAGTACATGAAAAATTTAAAAAGAGCTATGTACAAAAGGCGACCTTATCACTGAAACAGCGATCTCTTCCTATGGCCTATGTATAATGTAGTGTATCGTCAAGTGTGAGCTGGACTCGCGCTAATGGTTTCAACCATTATAAAATACGAGAATCCTTGAAAAACACATTGTTAACTAAACTAATTCCCCTGAAGCTCCTAACGCATACCAAGTACCTATGTCTAGAACACAAATAGATTGCGGAACATTTCATTATTTTACACACAGTAGTAGTAACGGACGTACAAAACGAACTCGAAAGAGTGTAGATACATATATATCTGCCAATAAACAAACTTAACACACATCCGAAAAATATGCAGCGTACCCGTGACCATGGCGCTTGTGACAGAGCCCCATATGTAAAGTAAAAAAATCTAGTAAGTATCCCTTTCTATATCATCTATACATATAATAAAATTGTAACTCAGCCGAATCTGTACATTAAATATTTTTTGGAAAACCTTATTGAAATAGACATTATTATCGATACAGAGGCCAAATCTATAGATTTTAGAATTTTTGTCTGTCTGTCTGTTACCGCATCACAAAAAAACCACTAGAGGGATTTTGATGAAATTTGGTATGGTGATAGGTTATCCGCATCAACATATAGGGTACTTTTTACCGCGGAAAAATATCTCATTTCTGAGAAAAAATACAAAAACTGCATTGTAAGAGTATACTAATATATGTAAAACCTAAGAATTTGCTTTTCGGTCGTCTGAACGCGAGTGGAGCCGCGGGCAATGCTAGTACAAATATAAGCTTTGATAAAACAGGATTCTGCAAACTTCACCATTAAAACCGCAAATTTAGTGTCAGTCAAGATTTGTTTAAAGTATTAGTAGTTATTGTAGATTGTAGAATAAATACAAAATTATGATCATATAAATTACATTGTAATATCTCCTTCGTGTCTTCTCTATTCTAAACGGCACTGGCGAAGTAATCAGTGCTAAACTGGCACGTTTTGAAGCCATTAACAATAAAATTGTTTGAATTGTAATGAGGTTGAGTTTGTATGTTTTGTCATTCATTCGATCATTCATCTTACTACACATATAACTTTATTTACATACATATTATAATATGTATGTATATAAAGTTATATATGTGTAGTGTGTCAACTGTCTGGTATCCATAAAACAAGCCTCGTAGCTTACCATGAAACTAGATGGTGATGTGTGTTAATGTCCTAACATATTTATTTATTATTTATTTATTTATCATTTATCATTCACCTTTATCAAACTCTTAATCATACTATTATTATAAATGCGCAAGTTTTTATATATGTTTGTATATTTGTTTCTGCTACACATTGAAACGGCTGGACCGATTTAGATGAAAATTATATTTGGAGTAGTACTATTAGTAGATAATAATATTAGCGCTGCTACATCCATACTAATATTATAAATGTGAAAGTATGTTTGTTTGTCCTTCTTTCGGGTCGAAACCGAGTGACGGATTGGTGTGGTTTATTGTGTGGAGATAGTTAAAGGGCTGCAGAGTGACATAGGCTACTTTGTACTGCGGGAGATTATCTAATACCTACGGGAAAACACTTTATAATACAATTCAAAAGCATATTTATGATCAGAATTACTTGAAACGCTAATGCTCTTCAATAAAATTAAATAAATACGTGTTTTACCATTTTTCGAAATTCATCCTATAAGAGGGTAAAATAGGGAATGAAGGTTTGTATGAAACTACCTTTTTAAATATTTTTTGTAGTTGTAGCGCGAGCGAAGCCGCGGGTTCTGCTAGTAATATTATAAATACACAAGGGATGCACTCGAGCAATCGAGTTGCAATCGAGGGTCGCTAGTAATTATTATAAGATTTAATGTGGGCGGACATTTTTCCATTTGGCTGCGGTCTGTACGGCACGGAAGGCGTAATCTAGATGAGCTTTGTTACAGAGACTATTCTTTAGATACACCGATATCTAGATACATATGTGTTGCACTATCAAGTAAATAGATACTCGAAAATATCATTATTTACTTCAAACGAATTAAAATAAACTTAAACTCAAAAACAGCTTACGTTCGAAACAATTAAATCTTTATATATATAATTCTTCTGTGAGTGTGTATGTCACTGAACTTCTCTCAAACGACTGGACCGATTTTGATGAAATTTTTTGTGTGTGTTCAAGGGGATCTGGGAATGGTTTAGATTCACAATTTGAATAATAATTTTCATCAAAATGGTCCAGAATGTTTTAGCTTATTAAAAAAAGTTTGAAATTTTCAAATTAAAGACGTGTAGACAGGACAACGTCTGTCGGGTCCGCTAGTTACTATATATAACACTAGCGACTCACCCTCGCTCCTCTCGGGCTCGTCCATAGGAACGTTTTATCGGTTAGTATAGATTTCTCAGAGATGAGATATTTTCCCGCAGTAAAAAGTATCCTATATGTTGACCAGGATAACAGACAAAAATTCTAAAAACTATAGATTCGGCCTCTTTATCAATAATAATGACTATTTCAATAAGATTTTCCAAAAAAATATTTAATGTACAGATTCTGCTTTGTTACAATTTTATTATATGTATAGATGATGTAAAAAGGAATATTTAACTAGGTTTTTTTACTTTACATAACTACAGTTACTCAGAATTTTATTATATGTATAGATAACATAATCGGAAAGCAACGAGGTCATTCATAAAATCATGTGAAAAAATATTGGAACGGATATATAATCGACAAGTCCTGCAAACTATAAACAGATTTAAATAAGACAGTACTCAGATTTTCGTTGTTTTTGCTGGTTAGGTAATCCTTTCATGGGGTCCCTAATGGCTGTTACCGAGCAGGGGACTGTAAGATTTTTACTCACTAAAACCCACAGTGGAATTACATCAATCCCATTATTATTATAAATGCAAAAGTTTGGATGGATATTTGTTACTCAATCACGCCAAAACGTCTGAAAGGATCTAGATAATAGGCAGAGAGATAGATTATAGTCGTAAAATATATGGTTCCCGTGGGATATATTTGTTTTTGTTTGTCAGTAGGGACGCACCCGCGTGAAGCGAGGGTGAGTCACTAGTTTATAATTGTCGAAAGGCTAAAGGCCGTTTAAATAATAATTATTACGATGTCAAGCCAATAACTCAATTTATGACAAAGGTTATTAGAGCGTAAAGGTTTGAGTTTGTATCAAAGTTCAAGAAATTTCTATACATATATAAGGTTGAAATGATTTAAAATTAATAACAGCAATTCGAAGTCGTCACCTGGTTATTGTAATTGAGTAAGTTAGACTGATTGTTCTTCCTAACTCGAATGAAATAGCGCTTTCAATACATATATACTCGTATATTAGCAGAACCCGCGGCTTCGCTCGCGCTAAAACTACTAAAAAACTCTAAAGAGGTAGGCTTCATACAAACTTTCATGCCCTATTATGAGATGAATTTCGAAAAATGCTAAAACACATATTTATTTAATTGTGTTGAAAAGCATTAATACCAAGTTTCCTGTAAGTCTGAACATAAATATTTTTTTCGGTTGTATTATAAGTTATAACATGTTTTCCCGTGAAAAGTATATGATCTCCCGTTTTCACGTGAAAGAAGGGCAAATAAACAAACAAACACATTTTCACATTTATAATATTAGTATGGATGTCTATAAAAACTCTCTGTGTATGTATGTGTATGTTCCCTATGGACTCAAAAACAGAGGGAGCGATTTTGATGATATTTTCGGGCAATATTCCGATTAGACCAGTGAGTGATCCTGTGAAGTTTGGTAGCGATCGAAAGTTAGAACGCTGCCGAAGCCGTGGGTACTGTTAATCTATAAGCCCTTGGGTCATGTATTTACAACGTTGTTTTCTATTTAAACTATTATATTGTAGTTTTCTATTTGATTTATAAAATATTATAGCTTTACTTTATCAAAATTATCAACAGTTTAGGCATTTGTTACATAATATTATGATTTTCAATATTAATATTATTAATGGAAATTGGAAATAATTAATATTTTAGGGCTAGTAATATATCTTTATGTTTATGGAAAGTTGGAAACTAACATTAAAATAATCTAAATAACATAAACACTTGGGAAGTAGTAAGTAGTGGATGCCACAGATTACATATACCTATAGGTCTCACAGAATAGTAAAGTAGCAGTACTCGTACTATAGCGTTTAAAAAACATTTAAAAATATTTGAACTATCGAATTTTTACATCTGAACAACTGTCAGAAAATAAGTTATTTCGGTTGCACGTTTTTGTTATAGAATCATTACGTGTACATCGATTTTAATAAATCTTTTTAATTAAAAAATAATAAATAAGTAGGTACCTTTTCATTTAAACAGACACATTTTTAAATTAAGCACAAAATATAATGATGACATTTTAAATGAAACTATCTTTTCGGATTTTTCGCGGTTTTATATTTTTATTGCCGACGCGACGTTTCGAATGCTTTCCAGCAATCATAGTCACGGGAGAGACTGAGGTTTTAGACGTCTCAAAGGTTATCAATTTATTATACAGTTTACACAGACAGTATCTACCCACAAAATTATACAATGATTTTAAAGAAATAGAAAAATGGCACCAAAATAGAAGTACTTACTTACCTTACAATATTTGTTAATTTTAATTATTTTTATAAGTTATATGAATTTTAAATATTATTATTTAACATTCTTTTTTTTTAAGACACAAAAATAAAACAACAAAAACATATAAAATACAACCACAACAAAACCCGAAGAGATAATTTCATTTAAAATATCAAATATTCGCGTAAATCTAAAGTACCTATTAAGTAATAATGACATTAAAACCTTTAATTAGTCAAAATCAATAGAAAGGGAATGCCCTCTATTTGCAGATGCATTACATCTGAATATCCAACCTATTCTAGCGATCCATTAATTGCTCCATTGAATTGATCGCGTACTACATAGAATTGGGTCAAAATGCCTTCTAGCTATGAGATACGGATGTGCTATAATAGTGATTACGATGCTTTGTGAATTAACCAATCTTCTCCTTCTTCGGATACATTTTTGCTAAACTAGCAAATGGAAGCTCTATGCAGCATGCATGTAATCAATCAAGTACGGCCAATTTATATATTTATTTATTATTATTTTATGAATATCTTGTTTTTTATTTCAAATAAACTCACATTGAAAAAATTGTACCTGAATTGATTTTCCGGAGGTTTAAAGGTTTTAAAGGCACACAATGACTAAAAATATAAAACCATAACTATTTTTAAACCAAAATTCGTTTATGCGGTATGGCTAAGTTATGTCATTATCTATCTAATACCTTTAAACGAGCAATTCTTGTATATTTATTTATATATACCGACGATTTCGGAAACGGCTCTAACGATTTCGCTGAAATTTGGTATGAGGGTTTTTTGGGGGCGAAAAATCGATTTATGTCTGGGAAAACGCGTGTTTTTGATTTTTCATGTAGTTCTCTTTCGATTATTCCACGCAAAATATGATCGCTAATTTTGCACGCTCGGGCATAAGCATCGTTGTTAAGCGGCCAAGGCGCAAGATTGACAATCACAGGTGTCCCGGTTCGAACCCCAGTCGGATACCAAGTTTTTGCTTTGGTTTTCTGTTTTTCTTTTTGTATTTATTCAAGTTTTTAATTTTTTTTATCTTATAAATATGATAAAATAAAAAAGAACTCTGAGCGAAGCTCGGTCGTCCAGGTACTACTATTTAGTAATATTAAGATTTCTTAGAAGGCAGGATTTTTTAAATATAAAATTTAAATAATTCCTAATGAGTTGTGGGGTGGCTATTGTAAAGCATTATTTCAAATCATTTCAGAAAAAAAACACCAATATATTTATACAAAATACCTCTATTATACCTTACATTTTTTACGCTTGGGGCACTCGGGGCTAGTGCCCAGGGCGGCAAATTTTCAGGGGTGGCAAAATTCGAATAAAAAAATTTTTTCGCGCTATCAAAAATATTTGTTTTATTTTCGGAAAAATGAATACCTAGTTAAAAATATTAACTATTTTTACATGCATTGCATTTGACACTAAATATAATCATATTTTATTCTATTCTCATACTAATAACAATCCATAATATTGCTAATACAATACCTACGAATAAATAATTATGCGTATACATTAACAAAAAAATAAAAACCGACTTCAAACAAAAGCACTAAAAAGTTAAAAATAACTGATTGGTAGTTTTCATTTACTATACATACCTAATCAAATATTTTCGAAGTCGGTGTGCTTCGCTTTGTATGGGCTGGCACCGATTTCGAAGGTATGTATTTTATAGGTAGGCTTTAATTACTTAGCCAAAGCACACCGACTTCGAAAATATTTGATTAGGTATGTATAGTAAATGAAAACTACCAATCAGTTATTTTTTACTTTTTAGTGCTTTTGTTTGAAGTCGGTTTTTATTTTTTTGTTAAAAAGTTTTTATTTTTCCCTTTTTAGTGTAGACAGTAGTAGCAAAGTACGAATTCTAAAGTGTTAGGCTTGTCGAATCAAACAAAATAAGCCCAAACTCAAAGTATCTACTATTAGCCGTTGAAGAGTTCCACCTATCCACCTTCTGGCCTTACCATCAAATCAAGTCAACAATACCGAACCACTGTACTATCGACGGAAATAGAAACACTTGCAAAGTTTCAAGTCAATATGACAATTAGAAGTAGGTTAAATTCATTATTATCTATTTTTCCACCCTTAGAGGTGGTTTTTTTTTTGAAATTTAAATGGGACCAATCTGGAAGTATACCATCCTTTCAAACAAAATAAAAATTGTCCAAATCGGTTAATAAATGACGAAGTTCTGAAGTAACAAACATTAAAAAAAACAGTCGAATTGAGAACCTCCTCCTTTTTGAAGTCGGTTGAAAACATTATAAACGTAATATACTTGGTTTTGTGATACAAAATAGTGGTGATTTTAGAATTTCAAAATCATTCCCCGTGTCAAGAGACAGAAGTATCGCAGTGTCGGGAACCAGATACAATTATTTAGTAAACGTAAGGTATTTTCTCTCATTGGAGTGTTAATTTATAGATTTCGCAATTTGAAGTAATTCGTGCGGTTTAAGATGTTCACATATTTCTATATATTTTAGATAGAAGGAATAATAGTCTGGTTGAACTTTTAATTTAACTATTATCAAAAATTAACTAATAATACACACGGTGCATATGTCGTTTTAATAAAGAAAAATTATATTCTGTACATGCAATAACAAAATCGGAATAAACAAAAAATTAAAAAAGCGACATACTGACATGTCTGCTTCTTCTAGCTTAGATAGGAATATACGAATTTATAAAACAGATGATATTCGGTACAGTGATATTCGGTACAAATCAGATTCGGTACAGACCCAACAATAGAATCCATATCCATAGTCCATATCCATAGTATAGTATCAACATTATTAATGTGAAAGTGTGTTTGCTTGTAGAGGAGAAAGAAAGAGGTAAAGTTTGTGACGTTATAGGGCATAATCTCTGACTCTACTGAACCGATTTAGATGAAATTTGGTAAGACGATAGTTTGAAACCCTTTTTTTTTAATGTTGGGAAATGCATTTACGCACGACGTGTGGGACTCACCGATAGTTTGAAACCCTGGGAAGGACATAGAAACTTTTTATCCCGTAAATCATCCTTTAAGGGGGTGAAAATGGGGATGAAAGTTTGTATGGGGAAGCAACCTAGGGACAAATCCGAGCGAAGCGAGGGTAAGTCGCTAGTATTGTACATAGATAGCTCTTTTTGGAAAATGCTACTAATATCTAACACTAGTACTACTCCAGATTATAATCTATCTGTGTACTGAATTTTATCTATATGAGTCCAGCAGTCTACTTAATATAAAATTTCTGGTTCTTAAGATTAATTTTCATTATAGGTAATCTAAGTGTAAACAGGTAAAAGGACACTTAAACTAGATTAGATTTCAACACTTTAAGCTCATCAAAGTAATAATGAAGATTTTAAACTCATTCACTTTGCTTGAATTAACTACAAACAAATCAGGCATTTTGATTAGTTTGTTATTTACAATTTCACAGTTACAGAAAATATTAAAAGATATGGAAATTTCTATGGTCTTGTTTTATTCACGAAAGAGCCTGAGTTTTCAAATTTATTTCAAGATGTCTAAGACTTTTAAAAAATGATAATTAAAATTTCGTTCTTTCTGATGCTTAAAGTACCTACCTACTAAAAATTTCAGGACTTGACCTATTTTATTTAATATATGTTTTTAAACCAACCCTTGATCCAACATAATTGAAATTTGCAGGGTTTACTTTCCATAAATTGGTTTTTAAAATAAGTAGGTACAGGAAATAAGAAGTAAAAAGGTTTTTTTAACATCAAATATAAAAATTAAATTACCAAAGCTGTTCATTTTTAACCCCCGACGCAAAAAGTGCGGGGTTTAATGTGTTTATCTGTGTGTCTGTGCCTTCGTAGCGCCCAAACAGATGAACCGATTTTAATTTAGTTTTTTTTTTGCTTTAAAGGTGACTTATTGAAGAGTGTTCTTAGCTATAAATCAAGACAATTCATTCAGCCGTTTGCAGGCTATCAGCTCCTTTCTAGACGGTTAAAGGATATGAGTAACTTCCGTAGATCTAATCGATTCGATACTTGATATCCCGTTACTTCGATGACATTGCAACGATATAGTCTCATAGAATAGGCTTTCAATAATTTTTGAATATGTGTGTGAGGGTGTGAGCAAGGGTGAGTCTCTATAGTATTATATATTTTTCAGACAATAACAACGGTTACCATGGCAGAATGGCAAAGTATTCTATGTCATTCTCCGCCGGCTTAATCCTATATATTTATGTGTTTGTCTCTTTCTAGTGTCATATTTTCATTTCATCGAGATACTAAAGAAGTTTTACTTCAAAAATGAAAAAAATCGGCTCGCTTTGAAGTCGGCCAATGTAATACGGATAAATAAGCCCGTAATTTGTGAGTGAACAAAATGGAGGCGAGTGATAGCTTCAACTCGCGCCCTGGTTTAATTAAAAGGGGTCAATTTCATTGTTATGCGTAATCTGAATTTCGTCAACTTTTTAATTGTTTTTTTTTTTTTAATTTGGTACCGTTTTCCCACCTTTATGTAAATTATTTTCAATAAAGTAAAGATAGATGCATTCTTAAAAATTTACGCATTATACTATATACCCAATATTATTACGTCACTTTTCCTTCCTATTTTTATGAACTAGCGATGTACCCTCGCTTCACTCGTGTGCATCCCTATATGCTTTTGAGTGTATTATAATACTAGCGACTCACCCTCGCTTCGCTCGGGTTCGTCCCTAGTCACGTTTTAACGTTTAATATAGATTTCTCAGAGATGAGATATTTTCCCGCAGTAAAAAGTATCCCATATGTTGACCTGGAAAACCAGATATCATCATACCAAATTTCATCAAAATCTATCCAGTGGTTTTCTTTTGATACGGTAACAGACAGACATACAGACAAAAATTCTAAAAACTATAGATTCGCCCTCTGTTTCAATAATTATGACTATTTCAATAAGATTCTTAGCCGCTTCATCGTAAAGGGCAAACACACATACACACACAAACGCACGCACTCACACACCCACACACACAAAATTATCTATAGATGTGCCAAAGCAAATCTAGAGCAGGTAACCAGCAATATAAAAAAGTGTTTATTGTTTTTTTCTTCTTTCACACAGCAAATGAGCAACCTATCTTGTTACTTCCAAAAATATACTTTAAAACAACAAATATTAAATATTATGTTAAAATTTATCAAGCACTTACTTAGCATTGCCCGCGGCTCCGCCCGCGTTCAGATGACCAAAAACCAAATTCATAGGTTTTACATATTAGTATACTCTTACATTGCAGTTTTGTACTTTATCTCAGAAATGAGATATTTTCCCGCGGTAAAAAGTATCCTATATGTTGACCCGGATAACCAGCTATCGCCATACCAAATTTCATCAAAATCCCTCTAGTGGTTTTTCTGTGTTGCGGTAACAGACAGACAGACAAAAATTCTAAAAACTATAGATTCGGCCTCTGTATCGATAATAATGTCCATTTCAATAATACTTTCCAAAAAATATTAATTGTACAGATTCGGATTAGTTACAATTTTATTAGGTATATGTATAGATAAGAATCCTATGAATTCAAGCTCCACTATATTTTATTATAATCGTTTACAAATAAAATTTATTACTTCCTATCACCCAAATTTGCATTCTAGTAGATACGATCATATAATTCTGGAGCCATGTTTTATTGATGAGGTACTTACTCTTAATAACGCCAATAGACCATCTTTAGTCTACCTCCTATCTTTAAGTTAATGTAACATCTATATTTGTTTTCTCAGTTTATAGTGACCCTACTTACTGTGCCAGCGGTCGCGGGTTCAATTCCCGCTGGGAGCAGTCATTTGTGTGATGAGCAAGAATGTTTATACTCCAGTTATAGGTGTTCATATATGTGTAGTGTATCAACTATCTGGTATCCATAACACAAGCCTCATAGCTTACCATGGAACTAGATGGTGTTTTGTTTTAATGTCTCAACTAATTCGTCCATGATCTCAATATATTTAATTTAATATAATTTAATACGAATATTTAAAGCTGAAAAATGTTGTTATTTATTTGAATGCGATAATCTCAGGATCTGTTGGGCTTATTTGAAAAAATGTTTTTGCGTTGTATATTTTTTTAAGGAATTTAATGAAAAAAGCTATTTTACATCACACTGCGACCTACAGGGCAAACGTGAGAAAACGCTACATTATCTTATAATATTAAAACAGCAATTCTTGTATATAAATTTATTTCTTATATCTCAGAAACGGCTCTAACGAATTGGATGAAATTCTGTATTTAGATAAGTTTTTGCTTTTTAAGTTTAGTTTTTTTAAAGTTTATAGATTATCTATATAGGTGGTTTTATGAAAAAAAAATTTTTTTTTTCGAAAAATGTAGATCAAAGCACGGTCGCTGAGGTCCTACAATTAAATATACCTATATATAACGCTAGTTTATATGACATACCACAGATTCATAATAGCTTATAACATTAATAAAATTCAAAAGATTGTATGTTTGTTGTTTCTAACTGTAAAATAAATAAGTTTAACAGATTTCACTTACAATCGGAATGGTTCTATAATAAAATATACATATATATATTATATATTTAGTTGCATGGCGGGTGTCGGCGTAAGCATTTTACAACGGTATCGAACCGATAGTGCATATGAGAAAAATATGTATTACATTTTTAAACAATTTTAATAAAAGGGAAGTTTTATACGACTCATGTGCTTCCGGAATTTTAGAAATGACAACAACTCAGGCAATAATTTTATTACGGCTGCAAAATAAAATAGAGCTCGCTTTATTGTGGTGGATTTGATTAAATATATAGTTTCAATTAGAATCGAGGTTTAAATTATTTCCAACCATACAAACACGTGTCCTGCTTCTTATTAGACCGCAATATGGAGAGCTTAAGTCTTATAACTTTGGATCTGTTCAACCAAGTTGTTACTTGTATTGAATATATTTGAAGCTTGACTAGATTACATTAAGCTTTTGTTCGAAAGCTCTGGCTAAATGCTTGATTAAATCTGCTAAAATAGTTATATAGATAAAGCTTAATTGTTCCTTGATCGATTTAATATTAAAGATTTCTCAAGTCAATTTTTTTTTTATGAACGAATGAAATGAATAATATTTTTTATGTACCGATAAAATTATCGGGGTGTCTATTCGCCCTTTAATAGGACGAATGAAAATAATTATTTGTCCTTTATAAAAATACACATTATAAGGAAGGACGAATAGACTAATAAATAAGTAGAATAAGTAGCTCGGCTCAACTCGGTAGATTTAGGTTATTTTTTTGTATCTAAAAATATTTTCTTCACCGTAAAAATTTTTGAACTTAAAATCGTTGTAATTTAAAAGATGATGCTTTCAGCTCGGTAGGTTAAGGTTAAATTTTTTTGCATATAGAAACTCCTGCACCTAAAAATCACTTATTTTACATTAGAAAACAAAAAAGTGGTAAATATTCATACAAACCGACAAAACTCGGAATAATAATATATTTTTTATTCATTCGATTATGGGACGAATAGCAACAGCCTAAAATTATATATCGAGAAACGACGGAATACCTTCAGTTGTTGCTAGCTCTCGTGTATGTGTACGTGATGTAAAAAATACTTTTGATATTAGAACTTTATGAAAGGTTAAAGAATAAATACATATATGTAAGTATATTTCTTATTTTATAGGTGTTTCACCCTCGTGCCTCGCAGAGCACGTAAAGCCATCGGTCCTGCGCCTTAACTCTCACTGTTCGTGTTGATTGGTCGTCCCACCGGAGTATGAGAGTGACAGGAATAGAGAGTGCACTTGTGTCTGCGTGTACACTTGTGCACTATAATATCTCCTGCGCAGTTAGCTAGTCTCAATGAGATCAGCGGCCGTAGCCGGAATCAGTTAGTAGAACATCATCGTCATCATCTTATTTTAATATGACGACATGTCTGAACATTTAATTGCGAATATGAAGAGAAAGACGCTGTTTTACTCGTTTATCCAAAGAAATAGATTAATATTCTAATTATTCTTAGTGAAGTATATTCTAATTTAATATCTATAAAATATTTTATTAATTACCCAACGAATATCGTTAGGCGTTAATTGAAATTTAAAATATTCCGTTCCCTCTTTATATTAATATTATAATGAGTTTTTGCTAAAACCTTTCAGTAATTACCATTAAAATGTCATTTTTAACACGCTTTTATTAGCTTTACCTGTCTAGCTTTATCTATCTACGCAACGGAATCTTTGAATTAATTTTTAATTTTTAGTATAATAATTGTAAAAAAAGCGTGGGGTGTATCATATTAGTTGGTATAAATATTTCATTGGTACGATATCTAAAAGTAGACTTAATATAATAATATTGTACAAAGGGCCCTCAACCAAACTTTTTGAAGTTAAAAATATTTTTTATACAAATTACGTTATAATCTATTTCAGTATTATATCTTTTCGATTTTTTTTTGTATACAGTAGCAAGAAAATCAAAATATTTATCTCGCTACTTGTCCATCGAAATTTCATATAAATCCAAAGTGAGTTTAAATTTGTTACTTATCAAAAAATTGCAGCAATTTTTTTTAATTTAATAACTTTAGTCTTTAATGGTGGTAAATTAAATAAATGACATGGAATGTCATGCCAAATAACATGAAAAAAAAACTTAATTTAGCGCTACTCTGAAACAACAGATATAATTTATCACTTGTCTGTGGTAAAAAAACAAATTGATAGCTATGAAAGAAACAGTAGCGCGTGAAATGCTTTGCTTGTACCGAAAAAAAAACAATTAAGGTATGAAGAAATTTAAATAAATATTCACGCAGCTGTCGCCCATCTATCTATCGATATGAAGACTATAATGGCTTCTATTACTTTTAAATCCTCTGTTTACATATTTAGGATCTTTTTGTAAATATTGCCTGAAATAAATGATTAAATAAAAATAAAAATAAATTAAATAGTTCAAATTCTTTGTTACGGTTCTTGAACTTTTACTTTAAGAAGATTTGTCTGTGCTCGGAAATTGTAAAACGAATGCTAAATTTTATTTAATCTGTAGTTTCATCATTTCATTAAAATACAGACTTACATAATATTTCAATACTACAAGCTACTACAAGCATTCGCTCGCGAATCCACTCGTGTTTTTTAATGAAGAATTGTTACCTGTTCCAATTATTCAATCTCACCTAATACCGCCAGTAAAAAAATCCTTAAAAATTAGTTACGCTCGGCCAGACTTCTCAATTTTTTTTTAATTTTACAATATAATATACAATGTAATCGCACCAACGTGATATGTGAGAGATAGACTATAAGCAAATAAATAAAATTTTAAAATATTTATGTGTATTGTGACCTCATTCATACAAAACAAGAAAGAGGCACGGAAAACTAGTTAAAAAGCTTTTTTAAAGTAAAGCCTTTCTTTATATTAACGTAACCTAATGCTAAACAAAACCAAACACAGAATTCGAGCTAACTTGAATTTCTCTCGCAAGCTACTCGTAGCAAATGGAGAGACATACTCGTAACAATCTTATTTACGTAACTATAAAATAACAGCGCTTGTAGACACTAACCTTATTTTATACTCAACGGAGCTCGAGACTTTTCTTATGTATTCAACCCTATTTTACGTTCCACTGCTGGGCGCGGGCCTCCCTTTAATACGAAGGGGATCAGGCCTTAGCCCACCACGCTGGTCAAGTGTGTTGGCGGACTTCATATCACGTCTTTCGAAACTCGACATGCAGTTTTCTTCAAGATATTGACTTTCACCGTAAGGCAAGTGATAATAATGTTGAAATGATTCGCACATGAAAATTGCAGAGGTAAAAGCCGGGTTTCAAACCCGCTTAATTTGATTTCCCAAGCGAGCGCGTCACCACTGGGCTACCACTGCCTTTACTTTTCTTATAGGGAATGAAAATTTTACCACATATCTTACTCAAGCATAATGTTGCAGTAAAGCCTTATTTAAACGACTGTCTTGTAGTACTTAGTGATGTTTATAGTAGTATTATATTGCTCAATATGTACTGCTACGAGCTGGCATCCATCCAGTCTTGTAGGCCATTTAAAATACAAATTAGGCTATTTATTTGCTTCCAACTTGACACATACATACAGCAACGATTGTGCGTCTGAAATCGTGGTTTCATAAATAAATCAAGATTTTATCGTCCCCTTGTTAATGTCAATAGGTACTTAAAGGGATTCTTTTTATATATATACATATACTGGTATTCGCCCAGTGGTCGAAATTAGACCTTAATTATTAATCTTTTTTTACTGGTAACACTAAAGCTCGTCAATAGCTACTAAAAAAATAAAAATGGTTGACAACGAAAGGAAAAAAACGTACTAAACCGTTTTGTCTTTACCTATCAAGGTACATAAAAAAACAATTTCCAAATTTTTTTATTGGTAACACTAAATCTCATAAATTTCTACTAAATAAAAAAATCGGTTGACAAACTAAGAAAAACCTGTATTTAGATTAATTACTTTATAATATAAAATTTATTTTTATGGTAACACTAGCATCTTTTAATGAAGAGACTTAAACAATCCCCCTAAAAATAGAAAATATTTTTTTTCTAATAAAAATAACTATTAGACACACCAAACGTTACGTGCAATTAAAAGATTTAACGAAGGTCAAATGAATTACTTAAAGTAAGAAAAATTAAGCTTTTTTTTTGGTTTTTGTATTAATATTTTTATGAACTACTTAATTAATTATATAATTATTTATACTTAATATTGTTTTTCGATTTTTTTTTGGCATTATTGAATGAATTATTTTGAAAGAAAGTTTCGTCATAGTTTTTTTTTAATTTTAAAATTTTTTAAGTGTATATTTACAGAACGCTAATTACTCAATCCAAAATAATAAAAATTTAAAAGCCGTAGGTAGCTATCCTTGTATCGCTTACAAATAAAGTACGAGTATAACAGCTGCTACGCTGTCAACAAATTGATCGTATGGTATTTTAACATTGCAACGACACGATGCGACGTTTATGTAAATATATTTTTTTATTTTATATTACATACTGTTGTATTAGTTTATTTTATATTTTTATAAGACATATACAGACTTTGTGTTGTTACTATAAATTAGAGGAAACATAAAATGATGACATTACAAGATGAATTCTTAAGCTATCATGTAGTTTTATTTTAATTAATATAATATTAATATAATATAACACATACATACATACATATTTTCTTTATCTATATATGCTAATATATATGTTTTTTAGGAATATTAAGTAAATTAATAAAAAAGTATAAAAAATATGTTTAGCACAATAAGAAAATCACAGACTCAGTCAATCCCTCAAGTCGTTTTCGAGTGATGCGACGTGAAAGTTTGTGACGTCATTTCACAGACGAACAAAATTAATTTAATAAACTAATTATTAAAAAAAAATTAATTATTTAATAAACAAAAATGACCTAAACAAAAAAACCTTAATTTAGCATTGATATACCAAACAACATTCATACAAACCCTTCATAAAATATCTAAGCTACAAAATCCTTCATCAGACAATATGAATGCCACTTTATCGAACATTTATAATATACCTGTCTGACTCTGTATCTTAATTTGTCAATATACGTTTGACGAATTACATAATTTTACACTAAAATATGATCCCTTCGTAGAATGAGTTAATTCGGTTAGGAGTGAGTTGGATTTCATACACACGCATGAGAGCATGTAAATCAAAATATATAGAACATATAAATTATACCTTAATTTAATTGAAATTGCCTTATATCAATCACATTTTACATACAGAAACATTTCACATTATATTTTAATTTCACTACCATTTTCCTGCTACTTATTATCAATTTTTTAAATATTAATTTTAGTTACTAACAATACAGTCCATATTGCTGAGAGATTTATTTTTAAATTCTGAATTCAGGTGCACTGCTTCGGTAATTGACTACTCTACCTGGCTGAAATTTTACCAGATTATATTTTACAACGGAATCAATATTTTAATTAATTTTAAAATCAGTTTAACTTTGAAGTTAAAATTAAATCTTTTCAATACTAGCGACTCACCCTCGTTTTGCTCGGGTTCGTCCTTAGCTACGTTTTAATTTTTTTGAGCGGAACCCTAATTCTTTTTCTAAAATCAAAGTAGCCTATGTTACTCCCTATAGCATCAACTATCTTCCAATGAAAATCCCGTCAAAATCATACCAGCCGTTTTATAGATTATCCAAACAGACAGATAGGCAGACAGGCAGACAAAAATTTAAAAAATGTGTTTTTCTTATAATTATTTATTTATATTAAATAAATAAAAAAAAAATAAAAAACATTTTATGGCGCCACGTAATCTCCGAACTTCGTATAGAAACATGGTTCCCAAATAGTTTGTCCAGTTTTGCTACAATAAAAGACGACATAAACTATCGACAAAGTTAGTTTCTTTATAAATAAACAAAAATAGACACGGTTAGAATCCTGCTTTACTACGTTTTCAATACTTATGACTGATTTTCTTATTTAAAGTTTAAGACTTTGTTCGCGGAAACCTTCGTTGTAGTTCGCTTGGCACAAGTCTCCGAGTCAAGTTTCAAGATGCAACGGTGTAAATGCTAGCTCGGGGTGACCATATAATTTCCTATATTTTAATAATATTAGATTCAAAAATATTCTATACTTCCTTATTTCCTATCGGTGACCAGAGGGCTATCTATTTTTCACTCACAAAACCAATAATGGGAATCAGCAGGGGAATGTTGCTAGCATTCTTGCCATAATTCCACGCTAATATGACTTGTACGGTAATTCATCCACCAAGCTGAAGGGCGCTACTCTTCGTTTGCCGAGTCGTGGTCTCCACTGTAGAAGCCATCTATCTATCAGCACTTAACAAAGAATTATTACGTACAATTTGGTTTTATGTAATTAAATTTATTTCTGTATAATAAAAATAAAACTAGACGATATTTAGCTTATTTTACTAATTTTGTTTTTTTTATAATGTTTAACTACAAAGGCTCCATATAAATTTAAAGAGATACTCAATCTTGGTGAAATAATTACTTTCTTCATATTAATCAGGCATCATGTGTGTTTATATGTAACTTGCGTACATAATACGATGTACCCACCTATCCCAAAAGTCACACTACTACCTATTCATATACGCCAGAAAAATATTACCATATAATATTATTATTTTTTGGGTATATAATAATGTTTTAGAATAATTTAATAGAATACTATAATAATCTTTTAAGGTAATTATTTAGGGAAATTGTATCCCAAAAAAGTCATAACGTGTGGCAATCATAATAGCAACGAAGAAGTTATTAAAACTATTGTTGTACACAACATGGTATTATTGCCATTGTCTTCAATTCAGAAACAATAGGAAGGAAATCTGACAACTGTTTAGTTTGTACCTCTACAGAGCAGAAATTGAATTATGGTTGATATGAAATTCAGCCCTACATATTTTTCATTTCGCCCTTTGTTAACACTTATCGTGAAAGGAGTGAATGTGAACCTTTGAAAAATTAATTATTGAAAGAAAACACAAACGAAAGTGCTATTTTTGAAACTATTCAAACCATAAATTAAAAGAAAATTCTCTCTTTTTTTAATGCGTGATTAAAATAGTTGCATAAACGAAAATGTTGAAGTATTAGTACTTCTATTAATTATAATAATGACTTCTAATAATAAGGGTAGTTTGTGTCGAGCTGTTGGTGTGTGGCGACATAATGGACCTGAGAACTCTCGGGGGAAACAATCCTCCCTGTTGAACATCTGTTCCCGCTTCTGGCCTGCCTTCCTTGGCCATCCAAAATGAACTGCAAGAGCCAAGAGCTCACAAAGAAGTGGAAGTGCTCAATCTGCGTAAAAACGGGGAAACCCGCTCAATAGCACTCTCGCGATAATGAAACTGGTGCTCACCTGTCGACAGCATCTTTAGCCAACCACGCTAATGTTGCGCCCAAGGCAAGATTACGCTTTGTGGGGACCCATCTAGTGGGAGATAAGTCACCGTCTGGCAAATACTTAATCTGAGACTGTTGAGAAGGCGGACATCCGGTAGTCTCATCTAATAGCCCAGTTTTTGGACCACCCAAACTCCGTTCTATAAGCCTTTTTTCCCTATTTTCATAGTACCTACGCATTATTCGAAGGCCATCAGTGATGGATACTGGCTAATTAGTCAATTTCAACAGACTTGAATGTCTTAAGGGGCATTCTTCTATTACATCATCATAAATCAATTAATTGCCGTTCGCTAGTCTCGCTAAAACTCAAAAACGGCTGGACCGATTTGAGTAATCCTTTTTTTGTTGGCAGTGTGTCAAGGGTGGTTTAAGTATAAAAAACAGCTGGAAAATCGAAACGCTCAGAACTGTTTATTTTGTACCTATGTATATAGTCTATCTATTCCATACTAACCGTTAAAACGTACCTAGGTATGAACGCCGTTTATTCTAGTTTTACTAAAGTCTAGTGACTCGATAGATTATTCTAAAAATGTTCAATATGCAAGTCATTACACTTTTGCCTAAAATATGTTTAGATAATAATTAATCGATAAACTCAACGTCAGAGCACTGGAAGTGTGACTACACCGCATGTAATTTAACACGGTAGCAACATTTTAGGTGTAGCAATAATCACGAAAGGTCACGATGAGATTACAAGATTGACGAAAATTGAACATCGGATGCCGGCAAAGTAACTAAATTTAACGGGGTTATATTTTACAACCTCTCGTCGTTATCATCAATAATTTTTTAAGGGAAAATATAAAATATGTATTAAAGCTGATAGTACAAGGATAAACTGCTTATTATTTTTGACTGACTTAAAAAATAGAAGGTATTTTATTCAGATATATGTTTTCTTTTTTCGAATGAGTTATAAGTACTTGGAAAAATAATATAAAGTCCTTTTCAAGTGATTTTAAAGTGTTATACATTTTCAGTTAATCTATACTAATATTATAAATGCGAAAGTAACTCTGTCTATCTGTCTGTCTGTCTGTCTGTCGGTCTGTCTGTCTGTTACCTTTTCAAGCCTAATCCGCTGAATCGATTTAGATAAATTTGGTATGGAGATAGTTTGAGACCCTGTGAAAGACAGGATAGTTTTTACCCCGGAAATATCCCTAAGGTGGGTGAAAAGGGGGTGCAAGTTTGTATGGGGAATGAATCATTTGTCAAGTAAGGGATATAAAACTCATCATATTATATACTAAGCGTCAAAACGTACCTAGGGACGAACCCGAGTGAAGCGAGGGTGAGTCGCTAGTAATAAAATTAAAAAAAATATAATATTCAAACTTATGAAAGTTTATTTATGAAAACGAGAATCTTTGCATTTTTGTTGTCCTAATTATTTAATGTTTATCTTTTTTAATGTTATTGTTGAAATTTAATGTTGAAATCAAGAAAGCACTTTATGATGAATTGTATTCGCGACGTATTGTATGCACTCTAGCAAATTAAATTTCGCGACTGCCTCCGTAGATACTTGTTTCTAAAATAAAGTTGCTATATTTAAAAATAAGTTAGAATAAAGCGAAGAATTTCTATTTCTCATATTTCTTTTAAAAATAATAACATGTACTGAGAATAATTGCGATAATAACCTCAATTTATGAACAAATATAATTCAGAAACTTCAAATTTCATCAAGAAAATTCCGTTTCTCTTAATAAAATAATATACTACTTCTGCCCAGAACTCTGAAGTTTTATGAAACTTAATATACTGGAAACAACAAAATACTACGAGCCTCGAAACCATAATTTATAAATGTAATATTCTAAAAATGAATACCATTTTATAACTAAAAATATCCGTATTTTTAGTTTTAACTCAACTAAAACTTTGAATAAAGGATTTAATAAGAATTTCTATGCAGGAAAAATAAGTTAGCGTAAGCTAACTTTATGATCTTATTATTGTTGAAGTTTAAATATTTTTTATTTATAAATATAATTATTTATCTATACTAGTATTATATAAAGAGGCAGAGTTTGTTTGTTTGCACGCGCTGATCTCAGGAACTACTAATCCGATTTGAAAAATTCTTTTTGCATAAGATAGCTCGTTTATTGAGGAAGGCTGCTGGCTATATTCTATCATATACTATATCTATATAGCCTGTCTATTCCATACTAACCGTAAAAAAGTATCCAGGGACAAACCCGAGCGAAGCGAGGTTGAGTCGCTAGTTAACTAATAAAGGGTTAACGGAATTATTGTACCTTTTTCTTATTTGAAGATAATAAATACTAAACAAAAAAATCTTGTATCGCATGTATCTAAAAACAGACCCAAAAACTCAATAAAAACTGTCAAACTCAATTTTTTTAAGGTTAATTGTTTGAAAACAATCCTATATAATAAAACACCCTATACATATAATAAAATTCTGAGTCAAATCTGTACATTAAATATTATTTCAAAAATCTTATTAAAGTACTCATTACTTTAATAAGAAGATATATATACAGAGGCAGAATCTATAATTTTTAGAATTTTTGTCTGTCTATCTGGGAACGCATCACGAGAAAACCACTGAACAGATTTTGATGAAATTTGGTTTGATGATAGCTGGTTATCCCGGTAAACATTTAGAATACTTTTTAGTGTGGGAAAATATTTCATCTCTGAGAAATCTATACTAACTGTTAAACGTAGGAACTAACCCAATAGAGCGAGGGTGACTCGCTAGTAAAATTATAAAGTTATGCTTATTACAACGTTATAGACACGCCCCGGAGCAATAAACACATTACAGGAAACACAATATAAGGGGCCGTAACAGCTTCATGCACTTACACTGTTTAACTGCAGTAAAGTTGAGCAATATTTCTTAGTCTTTATGAACTTTGTCTCAAGCCGCAAACATGGTCCTATAAAACACTAGCATTGCCCGCGGCTCCGCCCGCGTTCAGATGGCCAAAAACTAAATTCTTAGGTTTTTACATATTAGTATACTCTTACATTGCAGTTTTTGTATTTTTTCTCAGAAATGAGACATTTCCCCGCGGTAAAAAGTATCCTATATGTTGACCCGGATAACCAGCTGTCACCATACCAAATTTCATCAAAATCCCTCCAGTGGTTTTCCTGTGAGGCGGTAACAGACAGACAGGCAAAAATTCTAAAAACTATAGATTCGGCCTCTGTATCGATAATAATGTCTATTTCAATGAGATTTTCCAAAAAATATTTAATATCCAGATTCGGTTTAGTTACAATTTTATTATATGTATAGGCTAGTTACTTACCTTCGCTTTGCTCGATCGTCTTTTCCTTCATACAATATGTATGAATTTAACTTGAGGCAAACGATCAGCGCCATCTTTTGGCAAATTTTATTACTAAAAACTAAAGCTTACATGTTAGTTTACATCATCAGTCTATCAGTATAATAAGAAATTATTTAACATTTTACAAATACATATTATGTCCATGGCATATTATCTATGAAATAAAGATTCAAAAAGTATTTTTCAACTACGACTGGTAGTGCGATAAATGATCGTGCTTAAACAACACATCCATACTAATATTATAAATGTGAAAGTGTGTTAGTTTGTTTATCCTTCTTTCACGTCGAAACGGCGTGACGGATTCGCGTGTTTTTTGTGTGGAGAGTTGAAAGAGAGAGTTGAAAGGCTAGTGAGTGGCATAGGCTACTTTTTACCGCGGGAAATTACTTAATTCCCACGGGAAAACATGTTATAATACAATCCAAAAAAAATATTTATTATTAGAATCACTTGAAACTTGGTATATATGCTCTTCAATAAAATTAAATAAACACATGTCTTAGCATTTTTCGAAATTCATCCTATAAGGGGGTAAAATAGAGGATGAAAATTTGTATGAAACTACCTTTTTGAGATTTTTTGTAGTATTTAAGCGCGAGTGAAGCCGAGGGTTCTGCTAGTACATAATATAATAATGACAACACTGTAGATATTTTTTTTTCTTAATGTGACTTTACTCAATGTCATGGGAGCTTAGACAAGGTGTCATTCCATTCCATTCCATAATCATTAAAGAATTTAGAGGATAAATACAAAAAAAATATATAAATACATATTATGATTCTATGACATAACTATTGAAATTATCCTATCGACACAAATAATATTACGCTTTGTTTTCTATTCTTCAATGATTATAGAATGGCATATTTTCTAAAACCTCTGTTTATGTTTTTTTAGAAAGGGGAAAATTCACGTGGATTAAAATTTCTACTGTAAATGACAATAATGGCTGTGACACGACGGCACGTGAAACGATGACAAGGTAAAGGAAAAAAAAATATTATTTTAAATGCCTTATTTACATCTCGCTAACTACTAAACTTTGCAAGACCCGAATTTATAATCATTATAAAGATAAAAGTTGTTTACATTCGTTTATTTAAGAGGAATATTGTTAACTAATTTACTTTTGTATTAAATGTTGTAATAATTTTAGATATTCACATAAATTTAACACAACTATTAATTATAGACTTGTATTTTATTTATTTTATTTTCTTATCTGTTTATTTCGGAACTTTTAAAAAAATCTTTTGCTTTCAGTAACTGTAATCATTAATATTGTTTTTGTGAATAAACCATTTATGGTTTAGTACATGATTAAGATAATAATAACAATTGACAGTCCTAATAGTAGGGGATCTCGATCTATGTGGTGGACCCCTCACTCTGTTTCCAGGCGAAATATATTTTTTAAACCATAAAACATTACCAACATGACGCAGGGGGGTTGTCTTCTTGATTGGTTTTCTTTATTACGTCGTTACGTTATTTGAAAAGCCCAAAGTGCCTTGAAGATGCCTTCTGTACAGATTTATTTGTAAGTGCTGTTTGATTTAGACCTTTTAAATCTATTTGTTCATACTCCGGCAAGCCCTTGTACCTTTGTCAACACTACACATCGATAGCTCTCTTTTATCGTTCACGGTCGGTGAACCGTGCTCTCGAATGTTTGGAACACCATTTAGTTGGCAGACAATCGACCGTTAAAGTGAAGTAGCGCGGTGCTTAGCTATTGCCAAAAGAGGACCTGTGACAAATGTCCATAGTTCCATACTTGTTTATCTATATTGATATTTATAGTAGTGTTTGTTTGTATGCGCTAATCTCTGAAAGTACCTGTCCCATTTAAAAAGTTATAGAGCCTATTATTGACCTTTCGTACTGGGAATATGAGAGTAAAGTGAAGGTTTCGTCTGAATGGCGCTGATTGAGACCAGCTTGACGATAGACTGGCTTCCTGACTTTAATCGGACCTTGATCTGGACCCATTTCCCAGCAGATTCTTGGCTTGAATTCAGTGAATACGCTTATATATTTAGGAGCAGGGCACATAAATAGGTTAATTTAGTAGAGTTACGAGCAACGCTAGTTATATTATAAATGTGTTTTTTTTTAACGGAGCTAAAAAAATCCTGGACTAAGCGCAACGTTTACGTTGTATTGTCCGTTCTTATAGCTATTTCAACTTCATATTCTGAACCATATTAGGTAGCCAGTATAAATATAGGACTTCTATTAGATTTTGTAGTAAATTATAAAATTAAAAAAAACTAACTTATAATTTAACAATAAACATGTAAATTGTCGTATAATATAATCTCTAAATTAAAAATAAAAACAAATATTGTACAACAAATAACTCTGATTCACGGTTAAGTTTACAGCACCGTGTCTCGTACAAATACCTACAGTTTCACTAAAAATAAGCTCAAATTCAACTGTGTTTCGTTCAGAGTTAATGAAATAGCAATTATTTATTTATTTATAAGTTAACAAAACCGACATACAGATGAAATAAACAAGATTAATTATAATTATTCTAAAGTATACAATTAGTTCTCATGAATAAAATGAAACGCGATTTATATCTGTTAACACCTTCTCCGTAATAACTTATAGTCACAAACTGCCCGCACTTTTTCTACAGCACTACAAACATTCTGATTCGTTGTAATTAAAGATTATCCATACTTAATATTATAAATGTGAAAGTGAGTCTGTTTGTTTATCTTTCTTTCACGTCGAAACCAATTGACGGATTGGCGTGATTTTTTGTGTGGAGATAGTTGGAGGTCTGGAGAGTGAGAGTACTTTTTACTGCGGGAGATTATCTGATTCTCACGGGAAAACACGTTATAATTCAATCCAAAAAAAAATTATGATTATTTATAAATAAAAAAAAATTATGATTGATTATAAATATAATTATTTGAAACTTGGTATTAATTTGCTTCAATAAAATTAAATAAATACGTGTTTTAGCATTTTTCGAAATTCATCCTATAAAAGGGTGATGGGATGAAATTCTGTATACCAACGACGCACATGTAAATAGAATTTATCGTTTTAGCACCTTCTTCCCTTTTGAAGTCGATGAAGAAGTCACAAAGTTTTTTCCATTAGTACTGAAAATCATTCCTTTGACATATTATCTGTAAGATGTAAAAGATAAAATTGTATAAGATCAGCATCTTACAATAATAAAGACCCATTAGGAAAATGGCGGGATAGGTAATTCAATTTGCGTACAGGAAATCAAGTTGATAAAATAATAAAGCACCCTCACTGTCTTAGCTATTACGGAGTTTGTAAGATATGTTACAACGCTATAGACACTTGTCGACTTCTCAAAGCATAACTTACTCAACTCAACATAACTTACTAACTCATCGTAAATCTATACATATTAATTTTTTTTGAAAATCTTATTGAAATAGACATTACTATCGATACAGAGGCCGAATCTATAGTTTTTAGAATTTTTGTCTGTCTGTCTGTTACCGCATCACAGAGAAACCACTGGAGGGATTTTGATGAAATTCGGTATGGTGATAGCTGGTTATCCGGGTCAACATATAGGGTAATTTTTACCGCGGGAAAATATCTCATTTCGGAGAAAAAATACAAAAAGTGCATTGTAAGAGTATACTAATATGTAAAACCTAAGAATTTGCTTTTTGGTCATCTGAACGCGGGCGGAGCCGCGGGCAATGCTAGTTACTATTAAAAATTGACTCCTTAGTTTTTTTTATACTGTATATTTAATGCTTAAAGTATGATATTCATTTAAAGCGCATTTTAAAGGGAGTTAACTTTTAATTTTTAACTTTGTCACACTCAACTCTAAATTAAGTTTAATTTTTTTTTAGTAACCAGTAGCGAACCTTGGCTACGCTCGGGTTCGTCCTTATATAAATTTTAACGTACTAATGTTTATGTAATAGATAGACTATATTATATAATATACCTACAGCCTATAGCCTTCCTCAATAAACGGACTATCTAATGCAAAAAGAATTTTTCAAATCTAACAAGTAGTTCCTGAGATAACCGCGTTCAAACAAAAAAACTATGCCTCTTTATAATATTAATAATATTATTAGTATTTTAGTTTCAACTCTAAGTAAGTATAGATTTTTCAGAGATGAGATATTTTCCCCAAAAAGTTTCCTATATGTTAACCCGGATAACAAGCTGTCATCATTCCAAATTTCATGAAAATCTGTCCAGTTGTTTTCTCGTGATGCGGTCACAGACAGACAGACAAAAATTCTAAAAACTATAGATTCGACCTCTTATAGATAGACTGACCAGAGGTCAGTAAGATTTTGCAAAAAATATTTAATGTACAGATTCGACTCAGAATTTTATTATACGTTTTATCTAGCATGGGAATAGCCTAAATGGGATATTAAAGTGAAGTGTAAAAGATAATACTTTTATATTATGTTCTGAGCAAGAATCGAAGTCGAAACAGACGTAAAAAGAGATACTAAAATACTAAGTACGCGAAGTTATCATTCATAACGGATTATATTTTGATCGTACATCAAATTCGCAATACTTTTAAAAGTTATCTATAATTGTCCCAATTCATTTTACTTATTATTTATTGCTGTAAACTTAAAAGTTCTACGTATCCGTAGCACTAAGGTACTATAGATACAGCGCTCGAAACTAACATAGTAAGAGATAATACTATATTGAATGAATTTCGATCAAATCTTGCTAATATTACACTAATCTATACTTATATTATAAAGAAGCACGGTTTGTTTGTTTGTTTGAATGCGCTAATCTCAGAAACTACTAATGCTATTTGAAAAATTCTTTTTGCATTAGATAGCCTGTTCATTAAGAAAGGCTATAGGCTATAATATCATATAATATATAGTCTAACTATTCCATACTAACCGTTAAAACGTATCTGGGGAAACTATCTACTTTTATAAGATACTTTTCCATATTCCATTATTTTATTGCTATTTCTTGATTTCGCCTAATCTTTATCCGTTAAGATGAGGTTTAGATGAAAGGCCAAGGTAATGGAAATTTGAATATTTAAATTATATGTTAAATGAAACTCTGAGTAAGAGCCTAATTAGATTTAAATGGCCGACGGTTCTTAGAAAACGTGCCATAAAAAAAAAATACTAAGTATTCTAAAAGCGATATAACATCAAGCGCTTATTATCACTATCTTTTAAAAGCAGCTATGAATATTATATGATATGAAAAGCGCTTTGTAGATTTTATTTTCTAAGTTAAATCCAAAAAGTTATATTAGCATTTGTACTAAAAATCTATATAAATAGGTTATAATATAACGTGACAAATAACCAAATATTGCCAGTGGTACGTGATAAGCGGGGTGAGTATAATAGTCTATGTACATACATACATCTTAATGCAATTTTAGATTTATCGCTTAGGTTTACGCGAAACTTTTAACTTTTGAAAATAAGTGGTTAGTACATCACTACATAGTATAAAACAAAGTCGCTTCCCGATGTCTGTCTGCCATTATGTATGCTTAGATCTTTAAAATTACGCAACGGACTTTGATGCGCTTTTTTTAGTAGATAGAGTGATTCAAGAGGAAGGTTTATATGTATAATACATGCGTATTATAGTACAGAAAAGCAAAGAAATTCAAAGATTTGTATTTCATACTAACCGTTAAAACGTAGCTAGTTCTAGCTATTTTATTTACAAATAATATTAGACTTTAAATCTAATTCTAGTACATTATACAAATAATCTAACTCGAATACACTTACGAGTATTATATTAACATACATAGAAATTTACAGAAAGGACTAAACACAAACATTAACACAACGGTTCTACGACGTTTGTGTCGCATCTTTCAGGAAAACATACATATATTATAAATAGAATTTACCTTTCTATATAAAAAAAGTTACTGTTTCCTTTATCCATTTTATATATAGACTAGCAGAACCCGCTGCTTCGCCTGCGATCAAACTACGAAAAAAAATTTTTTTTTCGCAATACCTACTTTATTATTTGCAAAAATAAGTTCGTGTTTCATACTATTTCTTAAAGATATATAGAAAACAAATTTAATTTTAATTAATCGTAACTTAAAATATCCAGGGTTTTAAAAGATGTTTTACGTAGGTATATTCTGTAAATTAATTTTCATTTTAGGTATTTAGCAAGCTTCACTTCACAGCCAATTTTTTCTCCATATAAACAGCACAACCCCCTTTTACCCTTTTAAGAGATGAACTTTGAAAAAAAAATAATAATATTTGCATCGTTTTATTTTTCATTTAAAATCACTTTCTGTTCATTAATTACAGAGTTTCATACAAACTTTCATCCATTCTACCCCTTATGGGATTGAATTTCGAAATATATATATATATATATATATATATACAGATATAACTCATTTTTAAATAAAAATATCTTTTCGGATTTTTTCGCGGATTTATTTTGATTTTTGATTCCTGACGTTTCGAATGCTTTACAGCAATCATGGTCAGGGGAGAGAAGATCAAATAAACCCGCGAAAAAATCCGGAAAGATAGTTCTATTATAAAATTCGTTTAAGTTCGTCCCTAGCTTGATTCCCATACAGACTTTCATCTCCATTTTCACCCCTTTTTCCGGGATAAAAATTATCCTATGACCTTTCCAGGGTCTCAAACTATCTTCTTACCAAATTTCATCTAAATCGGTTAAGTAGATCTAGAGATTACCCTCTACAACGTCACAAACTTACAAACTTTACCTCTTTATAATATTATTATAGATAGTATAGATAACCAAATTGAAAGTCGTTATCAACCTGCTTCTCCGGCTGATATCGATGGAGTCAGAAGATGGATAGCTCGTTTTGAATCATTAAGGGATTTTTTTCTAATTAAGGCACAGAACCGTAAAAAAGAATAATAAGTATAATAAGTTGTAATTTATTTCTTACATCAATATTATTTATTTACATAATAAATATTAACAAGACGATGTTGAAAGGAAAAAAGCATATCACTCTTCGTAAGTACGTGACGTCAGTGACGTACACGTACTTATTAAAATGTAACCCTATATTAAAAGCGAACGGGAATCTAGTACCATAAAAGGTCTTTTTACTGCCACGCAATATAAAAGAGAGAAGAATGTATTGTATCTTCATAAAAATTGGAATTAAATATGAGAAAACGTTCGCGTTTGTTTAAATAGCCCATATTACAACTGCCTCGGTGGTGTAGTGGCTAACATGTACGGCTGCACACCCGGAGGTCCTGGGTTCGAGTCCTGGGTCGGGCCAAGTTTAGTTGTTGAGTCTTACTATATAGTAAGCCTCAGTAACAGCCCGGAGTTAGGAAGTTGGCAGTGCTTCACCCACGTGACTCAGAGAGCACGTAAAGCCGTCGGTCCTGCGCCTTAACTCTCACCGGTCGTGTCGAGTAGTCGTCCTACCAGAGTATGAGAGTGACAGGAATAGAGAGTGCACTTGTGTCTGCGCGTACACTTGAGCACTATAATATCTCCTGCGCAGTTGGCTAGTCTCAATGAGATTGGCCGCCGTGGCCGGAATCGGTCAGGAGAACATCTTTACAATCGGAGTACCTAATAAACAGTTCTAACAGTTTTCGCCATTGAAGCTTTTTTTTAACTTATGATTAAGACATAATTTTAAAGCTTAGATAATGTGAATGCTATTGATCGATGATTAATTTATTACTGGTGTTCGTCCAGTATTCGAAATTTCACCATTATTATTATTGAAAGTATGAGGAAAACATAATGTGTTTATATGAATAGAATTTATTTATTTACTAGCATTGCCCGCGGCTCCGTTCGCGTTCAGATTACCAAAAACCAAATTCTTAGGTTTTACATATTAGTATACTCTTACATTGCATTTTTTGTATTTTTATCAGAAATGATACATTTTCCCGCGGTAAAAAGTATCCTATATGTTGACCCGGATAACCAGCTATCACCATACCAAATTTCATCAAAATCTCTCCAGTGGTTTTTCTGTGATGCGATAACAGACATACAGACAGACAAAAATTCGAAAAACTATAGATTCGGCCTCTGTATCGATAATAATGTTTATTTCAATAAGATTTTCTAAAAAATATTTAATGTACAGATTCGGCTTGGTTACAATTTTATTATATGTATAGATAGGTATCTATAAAGCTCGTCAATGACTACTAAACAAAAAAAAGAAAATCGGTTGACAGAGAATACAGAGGAGAAAAAAGCACTGAACTGTTTTGTGTTTGTGTATTTATACATACGAGTATATAGAAGACTAGCGACTCATCCTCGCTGCGCTTGGGATTCGTCCTAAGACAAAACAAATCTATCCCACGGGAACCGTATATTTTTCCGTGATAAATCTGCTATTCCGGACTATAATCTATCTCTGTGCCAAATTTCATGCAGATCCGTTCAGCCGTTCTGACGTGATTGAGTAACAAACATCCATCCATCCTCACAAACTTTCATATTTATAATATTAGTCTAGATATTAGTATTATAATATATGGTATATGTGTTCACTCTAAAATGGCTTGACGAACAAAATTTATAGCATCAAATTGAACGACACCCATTTTAAGAAATAACCCTGATAGCTCTTACATTTATACGTAGTAAAACTATAATGTTGCCCTAAAACAATAAAATAAGAGTTTTCCTCTCAGCGTTAGCTTTCCAATAAACCTGTTTTACGATTAAACTCTATGAAATAGTTGCACATATAAAATTGTGATTTAAATCGCGACAGTATCACTTTGTGCTATTAAATTATACCCTATTTCCTTTTCTATCTCAAAGGAAATATAATATATAGAGGGCATATTTATTTTTATCTATATAGAGCTTTAGAAAGCTTAAATGACTTTTCCATACAACACACTTAAGCTTATATGGTAACAGATGACGGTATGTCATTGATGTTACAATCTTATTCATTACTTATACTTATTTATCCACTTTCTGGTATAAAAGAATATTTACTGGTCATCCACCGCTGCTAACATTGTACTGAGAAGAATTCAAAGCTAATCTCAGTACCTAACTAATAATAATGCTAACCCTCCTATACTTATATACACAAATAGTATATATATATATATATATATATATATATATATATATATATATATATATATATATATATATATATATATATATGTTTCTTAATATTTTGGTATTTTTTGTACTCCTTAAAAGAGGCTTCCTGGTAGTTTTATCACTGGTTCAACTCCGCTCTTTTTTTGGTTTTTTGCTCATAACTTTCTTAATAATGGTCGAATTTCAATTATTTTTTTCAAAGTTTTTGTTTTTGGATAATATTTAAATTGTTTTGTCGAGACTTTTAAATTTTAAGTTTTCAATCGAATTTTTAAAACTGTGTGTATCCTTCGATTTTTTTTTAAATTTTCTATTGTAAACTTCCATACATCATGCAACTTTTAAGCCCAGTCCGGTAGCGGGCCTTCCATAATTACTATTTTTTTCGATTTTTTAAAAATAAATATAAAATCGTACCTACATAATTTTCATTTTTTCGTAAATAAAGTAGAAAGCGCCATCTATTGACATTTATCATGAAACTGTGCTAAAAATTTGCAAGATTCACTAGTTAAGTTATTTGTATAGTAAATTAACAATTCTCATAGAATCCTTAGTGGTATTATATAACAGGCGAGGTGCGGCATTGTTTGAGCAGCGCTAATTGTGGCCTTCCCATAAAGCAAACAGCGACAAACATGAGACCATACGCTAAATAAACAGTCTTTGTATGTAGAAAGTAATAATGTATAATTACCGTAAAATTACCCCTTTAATGTCTTAAAGTTACAAGAATCTTACTACATATATAAATTTAGACGACACGTTTGGCTCAGTTTGTTGTGACCCTACTTGCTGCGTCAGCGGTCGCGGGTTCGAGTCCCGCTAGGGGCATTCATTTGTGTGGTGAACACGAATGTTTGTACGCCAGTCATGGGTGTTTATACATATTTATAATATGTATGTATTTAAAGTTATATATTTATAATATATCAACTATCTGGTATCCATAACACAAGGCTCGTAGCTTACCATGGAACTAGATGGTGTTGTGTGTTAATGTCCTGAGATACTTATTTATATTTATCAATGCGAAAGTTGAAGGATTGATGTTTGTTACTCAATCACTCTGAACGGCTACTCTGGATAAAATTTTGCACAGAGATAGACTATAGTCTGGAATAGCACATAGGTTTTTAATCCCGGAAAAATATACGATTCCCGTGGGATAGATTTGTTTTTATTTTTCACAGTTCAGTGTATTATTTATTTTTCAGTATATTATAATGTTCTAAATTTTAGGGCATTCGAAAAATAGTTTTTGGGTCAAAAAATAACCTTTTTTTGGTAATTGTCTTGCTCAATTTATAATATTATGCTAAAAAATAATGTACTTTTATTTAAATCCATAGTACAAATATTCTTAAGTTTTTTATAATATATCAATTAGATAAATCAATAAGTACCTACATCACCTATACTGGGTAAATTTATATGTGACCTTTCATTAAAAATAAATATGAAAATCATAATAAATATTTGGCAAAAATATCGCGTAACATAAACACAAAAACAGAATCAAAATCACGCATATCCCTTTTTTGAAATTGGTTAAAGAGAATACAAACTAAATTGCTTTAGGATTACATTTTGCCGCATATAGAAAAGTTCACTCACGCGTTGCTATCTTATGCTCACAGTTGTGTATACACAGACGGCAGTCAGTGCAATTAGTGGAAAGACAATTTTGGTATTTGTTTTGATATGTTACAGATAAAACGGTTTTTAGTTAAAACACGTTTTCTCTAGTTAAAACTAGTTTTTACAAAATGCCTTTGTTACAACTAGAATTTATGTACTTTTATTCAAAAATTATTATCAATTAAAACTAGTTTTAACTAGACAAAACACGTTTTGAGAATGTGTTTTGAACGAAAAAAAATTAAATAGTTATTTGTTGGGTGCCAAAACTAAGAGAAATGAGCATGGGAGTTTTGGGTTTGAAATAAAAAAAGACCTAACGAGAAGGTTTATCTCTCTTTCTCTCTCTCTCTCTCTCTCTCTCTCTTCTCAACCTACTTAACCAAGTCGGACCTGACACATAATTAAGTCTTACAAACAAATAATCTCATATCGAGATGCTAATGTGACTAAAGTTTTAGTTTGGCCTAGTTTTATTTAAAATTTATTTACTATAAATATTAAATTTTTAATTTAACTAGTAAGTACTAGTTAAGTTATAACAAAGGCTTTTAGTAAAAACTACTTTTAACTAGAGAAATCGCGTTTTAACTAATAGCGGGTTTTAAATGCAACAGATATACATAGTTTTAGCTTGTTTGGAATGTGATAGTAACATTTGTAATGTAAGCATTACTAATTAATATGCTTTACCTTATGTTGTGCAATGAAAAAAAAAGTTATAATTGCGAACAAAAAACGGTTTTCAGATTTTCCCCTTTACTTATACTATAAGACATTGCTTTCGCCTTTCGCCTTTATAGGTTTTGATTCCCATGCAAGTGTAAAATATGCGGCCTAAAGGGCTGTATCTTTGTTTTGCGTTGAATTAGAAGTTTGATTTTTCACAGCTCTAAGGGACTCATCTGAGTATATGATATTAATTTCATCTTGAAACCTCCACGCGTTCCTAAGATAAGGGTCTTGACAGACAGACAGATAGACAACGAAGTGATCTCATAAGGATTTCTTTTCCTTTTGAGGTACCTACGGATCCGTAAAGTATACGCTGTATTGTTAATGCTTAAGATGTAAGCTGTTATAATTTTATATTGTCGTTGATACTTTTTAACAGTTAGTATAGATTTCTCAGAAATGAGAAATTTTCCCGCAGTTAATAAGTGTTCTATATATTGACTCGACCCAGCTATCATCATACCAAATTTCATCAAAATCCTTCTAGTGGTTTACTCGTGATGCGCTCCCTCACAGAAAGACAAACAAAACATCTATATCTATATCATAAAAACTATAGATTCGACCTCTGTATCGATAATAATGACTATTTCAATAAGATTTTCCAAAAAATATTTAATGTACAGATTCGATTCAGTTAGAATTTTATAATATGTATTGATATCTACATATATTGGTTTATTCTGAATTTCTAATATCCTACAAAAAATCACACTTTCGCATTTATAATTAAAGGTAAGGAGACTACTTGTTTATCACGTGAAGTCTGATAAAATATCTCCAATCTTATAAGCTGCCAAACGGATTTTGATGTTCCCAACCATTAAAAAGTACCCAAGACAAATTAAAAAATATATCTAGTCTCTGCCGATTTTGATTAAACTCACTATTCCCTCCTTCCTCCAAATATAGTTAGTCTTAAATATATGGATAAGCAAACACGTATATAAAATAAAGTATATATAAAGTTGTTTCTAGATGCTAAGATAACGTATCTAATTATGTAACAATATTGTAAATTTTCAAGAACAAAACATACCTAGTACCTACATACGGTAAAACTAATATCTTCCATTTTTAAAGTAGGTTAAAAAGCAATTTACTGTAAACAAAGTTTAAATCAATACGCAGAAAATTCAATGACAACTCGAAACTTGATTTTCATAATAAATTTTCCACTTTAAAATAAATTGATGTTTGATATAGTCGAGTGTCGATTTATTCGATCTTTGATTTTTTATTTCTGGCGATATCAGTCAAAGACTGTATTTGTAAGCAAAGAAAACCGTTGTGTAATCAATTTTATTTATCGTAAGACGTTTTTGGTGCTGAAAATGAAGATCGGTCGGACAAAATGTAGGGATCTGAAGATTGATTTGCATATACAAGCAAATTTACCGTCTGTAAATCATTATTTTGAACATAATTTATTATTATAGCAAACTAACCATCTACCGTGGCTCTGTTTACAATTTTAATTAATTAATTTATTTATAACTACTTCAATTTACATGAGTTTTTTTTTTAAAGAGCCAAACAAAACAATGTTGTCAGATGGCCTGTAGGGTATTAACAATTACAAATAAATACATATAATATTAATTATAATCTATACATATAATAAAATTGTAACTAAGCCGAATCAGTACATTAAATATTTTTTAGGAAATCTTATTGAAATAAACATTATTATCGATACAGAGGCCGAAACTATAGTTCACATAATACTTTTTATTAGAAACTATAGTTTTTAGAATTTTTGTCTGTCTGTCTGTCTGTTACCGCATCACAGGAAACCACTGGAGGGATTTTGATGAAATTTGGTATGGTGATAGCTGGTTATCCGGGTCAACATATTAGGATACTTTTTACCGCGGAAAATATCTCATTTCTGAGAAAATATACAAAAACTGTATTAATGTAAGAGTATACTAATATGTAAAACCTAAGAATTTGGATTTTAGTCATTTGAACGCGGGCGGAGCCGCGGGCAATGCTAGTAAATTATAAACTAACATTTAAATAATTATATAATATTTTTTGAGCTTTCCTTTTATATAAATTTTACCAATTAACTATTAGGTACAACCATTTTTACCAAACTTTAAAGGATTGAATTTCCAAATATCCCCACTTAGAGCACTTCTACAGAACACAAAGTATATAATAAAAGCCAATTAAATTTTGTGGGTCTTTTCTAGAAATTTGTACTATGAGCTAAGTTAAATAAAAACTAACAATAAACTATTAATCTATTAAAAAAATATATATTTATCTACTAAAAACCGAAAGAAAACGTACGTATGTTAGTGTACAGCCATAACTTAATAAAAGTAAATTTCTAAAGTACTACACTAATAGTTTGTATGGTACCGTAATGATCAAATTATTTATATGAAAATAGATGCTTAGACATATTTCCCATCGTAAATAATATATAGCTCACTACTGGTATAATATAAATATGTTAAAATCTAATGGGAAAAATGGGAATTCACGTCATTTTGCAAGAAACCCGATGACCTTAATTAAGGATGGTTTGGGCCACAGTATCAAATGACCGACCTATAAAGCACCCCCGAGACAGCCAAATTAAGTCTACATAATATATTAACTATACTACTCATTCTACGCACGAAAAAGTGATTCTACTGGTTGCTATCTATCATCAACATCAAAGTGCTCTAGTTCATTGATTAGAGAGGAGGCGAACGGAATTGGGTAATTTGGAAATTACAAAATTATACACGACATAGGAAAACAAAATATGACGATGACAACTTGTTGCTCAGTAGGTTATCGTTAGGAACGTTGTATGACTTTGTGATGAGAGGATAAAGAAAAGAGATAATTGTGATTATTGTTATTTAATTGCGTTATAATATAATATCCTAGCGGCTCACCCTTACTCGGGTTCACCTCTAGAAAAACAGAAGCATCCCAAGGGAACCGTACATTTTTTCGGGAAAAAATTTTTACACTGTGCTATTCCAGAATATAATCTATCTCTGTGCTAAATGTCATCCAGATCCGTTAAGCCATTCTGGTGTGATTGAGTAACAAACATGCATCCAAACATCTAAACATTCATATTTATAATACTATCTATACATATAATAAAATGGTAGAAGTCGAATGTCTGTGCATAGAAAAAAAATGCTAAAAACTGAGTCAGGGGGATGTAAGAAGAGAAATAGAACAAATCCAGATTTTTTTCTGTGTCTGGTTGTTTGTAAGGGCTAATCTCCGAAACTGTTGGACCGATTTAAATGAAATTTTGCATGGTGATACCTTATATCCCCGGTCAATGTTTTAGATACTTTTCATCCCGAAAAATTAAAGAGTTCCCGTGGCATAGTTATAAAACTATAGTAACTTATACAGCTTAATACACAACAACAAGGTACAAACAAGCACCTTATTTAGTAAAATTTGGCATGCTGATACTTTATATTACCGGTCAAACAATAGGTAACTTTCTATCCCGGAAAAATAAACAGTTACTGAGGAATAGATCTGGTTGTGCTTTTCTTGAGGCAAAACCGAGCGAAGTGAAGGTGAGCCGGTTGTTACTAATATTTTTGATTGTTTTTATTTTTTAGATGTAAAGCTTTTTTTTTATTTTTATGTATAATATTTATAATAACATTATGAAATATATTTAAAATAAATTTAAAATCCCATAGGTCTGTACGCGCAAAGGTAGGGACGAAATTAATTTTGTTTAAATACACAACGAACGCAACGCAACACACCAAGTGAAATTAATTTTCATAGAACTTATGAGACTCACTTCAGCAAAGTGAATTTAGTAGTACTAGTATACTTATCGACACGTTTGTCTCAGTTTGTAGTGACCCTACTTGCTTTGTCAGCGGTCGGGGGCTTGAGTTCCGCTGGGGGCATTCATTTGTGTGATGAGCAAGAATATTTATACTCCAGATAAAGGTGTTCATATTTATAATATGTATGTATAGTTATATATGTGTAGTGAATCAACTATCTGGTATCCATAGCACAAGCCTCGTAGCTTGCCATGGAACTAGATGGTGGTGGTGGGTATTAATGTCCCAACATATTTAGTATTATATATCTTTTATTATGAATAGGCAAGTAGAGTTAATAAAAAATAATTACTAGCCAGTACTGGCTAGCTATGGATAATCCATTATATCCAATTTAAAGTAAAGCAATTTAAACAAAAATGTAAATACATTATAAAAACATCCAAAGTTCAAAAGAGACCATAGTTGAAAAGAGACCATAGTTGAAAAGAGACCATAGTTGAAAATATTCTACTTGAAATTTAAAACCCGCTAAAGAGACATGTTTAATAAAAGACAGGTAAAAACTTTTTACGTCATAACTAACGAGCAAAAATGTAGAGATTAAATAAGAGAGCAACAACAGCCAGCACGTAACAATGACAGTAATTAATAAAATTTCTTGAAAATTTTCTTGTAACTTTCTATTAGAGCTAAACTTTTATTAGAGATGTTATGATAAGTACAGTTATGATTAATTTTATAAAAGTTTACAAGATCATATTAACGCCTGACAGTGGAAACACTGAGTGTCAAAACCATAATTGGAAGCACGTAACTTAGACAAGTACTTTATGTGATGTTATCTAACTAAAATGAAACGTTAATCGTTTGCTCATTCGAAAAATGGCAAATATCTACATGTACTATTTTATTGAAGTCGATGAACATCACTACATATTATAAAGTGATAAATTAAAAATTAAAAAAAAACCGACTATCTTGGATCGATTTTCATCAAATATAGCTAAGAACTCCCTACTAATTCACCTTTCAAACAAAAAAAAAACAAAATCATAATCGGTTCATCCGTTCGGCTATCGGAGCTACGATGCCACAGACAGACACACACAGACACGTCAAACTTATAACACCCAGTCGTTTTTGCATCGAAGGTTAATAAAGTTCCCCACTGCGTCTGTCTGTCTGCCTGAACACGATAAACTCAAAAACTAACGAACGGATTTTCATACGGTTTTCACCAATGGAGAGAATGAGAAAGATTTATGTATATAATTCATTATGGTTCTGTGTAAATTGGCTGAAAGAGGACTAGAAGCTTTATTGACGTGCTCCGCGTAAACCAATAGAGTTATATGAAAACAATGTATTACAGAATTATTCCTCTTAAAAAGATCTATTAAACTGTAGCAAAGCCACGTACCTAGAGATGCATCCGAGCGAAGCAAGGGTGAGTCACTAATCTTTATCTAAAATATCCTAATAATTTATTATTATGACAGATGTTGAGATAATTTCACGCTCTACATGTCACGTTTCACATTCTTCGCTCAAATTGGACGGCGCGCGAAAATATTCGCATTAAGTACGTCCCATTTCTTTGTTAGAGAAAAATTATGCAGACTTGCTTTTAACGTTAGCATGAATATGCATGTCGAGTATTATAATGTGGAAAGTGTATAATATAATGCCTTAACTACCTGAAGTCTTCATTGTAGAGCGTACTTACTATGGCTTTGTACATTTTTAGGTTTAACTAGAGTCATAACTTCAAATAGTTCGTACTCAAGTTAAAGTACTATAATAGTCTGGATAAAAACTAAAGTACCTGGTTATTTAATTTTTACTTTTTAATCTCCGACGCAAAAAGAGGGGTGTTGCAAGTTTAACGTCGATGTCTGTCTGTCTGTGTATGTCTGTCTGTCTGTGGCATCGTAGCTCTCAAACGGATGGACCGATTTTGATGCCAGTTTCCTTGCGGTAGTTCTTAGCTATGTTTGGTTAATATCGGTTTAGCAGTGTAAAAGTATCAGCTCTTTTCCAAAATGATGTGAGGAATTTTGGTGTATGATTACTCGATTAAGTGCTTTACGCGTGCCAGTGTAATCGTTAAATGACAATTAGTTTGCGTTAGGGGTTTTTTAAATTTTTAATACATAAAACGTTTCAATTCTCATTTCTATTTTTGAAGAATGCTGATTATTAAATAAGTCGATATCAGTTATATGATGTTCTCGTGGCCGATTCCGGCCACAGCGGCCAATCTCATTGAGACTAGCCAACTACGCAGGAGATATTATAGTGCACAAGTGTACGCGCTAACACACGTGCACTCTTTGTTCCTGTTACTCTCATACTCCGGTGGGACGACTGCTCGACACGACCAGTGAGAGTTAAAGCGCAGGACCGACGGCTTTACGTGCTCTCCGAGGCACGGGGGTGAAACACCGCCAACTTCCCAACTCCGGGCTGTTACTGAGGCTTACTTTACAGAAAGATTCAATAACTAAACTTGGCCCGACCCGGGACTCGAACCCTGGACCTCCGGGTGTGCAGCCGTACATGCTAGCCACTACACCACCGAGGCAGTTATATATATCAGCTATGGGTACTTAATGGCGTCCTAAATGTATCGCTCTCTACTAAAGCACGGGTCAAAAATTTATATTATATTATCATCCATTGTCTATTCCTAGAAAACGTTTTCTCAATATAAAAAGTAATTGGTTTGACTTGTGACCGAGTCAAAAACAAGACTAAATTCGATGAAATCGTTTTTCTTTGATCCTTTCCGTGTGAACCTTTTTCCTTTCCGGGACAAAAAATATTTTGGCCCTCTATACCTATATATGTCGCCAATAATTTCAGTTGCTCAAAAGATTAGAAGTTACAAACAGATAAACGAAATATTTAGAACATTTGTTTGGATTTTATCTTGCAAATTAACGTATGAGCTAAAATATGTGGGAGGAGGAAATATCGATGTTAAAATATTTCAAAATAACTACCTATTTTTAAATATTTAGATATCGATATTTGGATTTTACTCATTAAAATAGAACCCTAATCTATACATACATACATATATATATGACGATATCGCGTTTATACGCTACTTTTTATCGCGGGAGATCGTCTCATTTCAACAGGTAAACACGATAAATACAATCCAAAAAAAATATTTATGATCAGAATTACTTGAAACTTGGTATTAATGCTCTTCAATAAAATTAAATAAACATGTGTATTTGAATTTTTGGAAATTCATCCTATAAGGGGGTAAAATAGGGGATGAACTATTGTATGAAACTTCCTTTTTAGAGATTTTTTTGTAGTTTTAGCGTGAGCGAAGCCGCCGGTTCTGCTAGTAATATTATATAGTAAGTAGTATAAAGGAAAATTTGCTCGTCCTTTTTCTGGACAATAGTAATTTTGTTCACTTTATGGGATCAAAGAAAATCAATTATACGATTTGTTCATGGAATCCCCAAATCCTTAACAAATGGCTGCGTACTTTAATCAAATTGAATTCATTGACTAAAGAGATAGCACTGAAATTCCTATCGCCAAAACATTAACACGGTAAGTGAATGTTTTATCTTGAAAATATATTAAAATTATTTCAAATTACATCGTGATTACAGTTAATCTGAAGGTATTAAGCCTTCAGCGATCATTCTCTGTGTTCTTGCTTCTTCCCTTGCACGTTTTTCAGCATCTTTTTTTTCTTGTTCTTCGCGTTCTTCTTGAGCCTTCTTCATTGCCATCTCAGCTAAGGTCTTCTGATCCAGTTTAAAGAAGTTGATGGGTTCTTTTATGTACCTCTCATCTTTAGCATTCATATTTTCAATGAACTTATCGTACTGTACCGTGCCATCTTCTGGATTATAAGTTTTATCTTTTATCGCTAAGCGAAGCCAGTCTACAAACTCAATTTCAGATAAAGGCTCACCCCACGTCATAAGTTCCTCGCGTAATACTTCTAAGTCTGCAACACCAGTTTCATCGTCATCATGTCCTAATGCAGCAAATGCTTTTGTCACTGCCAATTCAAAATCATCACCCCAATTCATTTTAGCTTCTATCATAAATAGCCATTCGTGGTACTCCACTGTGTCAACTAGATCATCTTCCAAAAATAATCTGAAAAGTTCTTTTATCTCTGCGCCTTTCGGGTTAAATCCTAATTTTCTCAACATTAAAGGGATGGCCTCTAGCTTAACCTGAAAAATAGAAAATATATAATACGCCAATTTCGTTTACTATTAGAAGTTAATAATATGTTGGGACATTAACACTACCATCTAGTTCCATGGTAAGCTACGAGGCCTGTGTTATGGATACCAGATAGTTGATACACTACACATATATAACTTTTAAATACATACATATCATAAATATAAACACCCATGACTGGAGTAGAAACATTCGCGCTCATCACACAAATGAATGCCCCCAGCGGGATGCGAAGCCGCGATCGTTGGCACAGCAAGTAGGGTCACTACAAACTGAGCCAAACGTATCGTCATATAAGTTACTTTTACTTATTCTTACTTTGTCTATATTTTCTTCATCGTGAGCTTTAAACATTTCTTTGAACTTCGCCAAGTCTTCTGGTCCAAAACAAGCAGGAGGAGGTGGAGGTTTCTTAGGTTTAGGAGGAGGGCCCATTAAGGTTTTGGCTTGTGCTGGCGGTGGTTGTTTGCCCTTACCTTTCTTAGGTGGCATTTTAACCTTATATATATAAGTATAGAGGATACTTAGTAATTTATTATAAAAGAAAAATAAATAATTTGAATAATCCACAAATTTTTCATATCATTAAAATCATTTATTATTATTATTAGGTATGAAACATATAGGATGACTTTAAATTATTTTTATTTTCCTATAAAGGCTTTAAGCGATGAATTTAAAGAGATTTCCATGATATGATTCTAATCTTTATTTTTCGTCCATGATTATAATAACATGTCAAATATGATTTAATTGTCAGCATCATGGACGAATTAGAGACTAATTCGTTCATGGTCAGCATATATATCATTGAAAATTAAGCAAATAAAACCTCATTAATGAATACTTTAAATAATTTATGATTAATTAAATGTAATATACATAAAACTTCTCATAGCTCTTCATATATTCTGCTCTCCAATATAATGAAAAAGGACAGAAAATGGAATCCCTTGTATTTGTAGAAGCCAAACCAAGCTCCAATATTCCTCGTCATAATAACAATCACATTAAAATGGCGTGACAAACCACGAGGCTGTAGCGACAAACAGTCCAACTGGAAAATAGTGAGGTCAGAACAAATCCAAATGTCCATTTTGCTGTGAACCCTAATTGCAAACAAGCTTTACGTATTAACAGGCATACAGAAACTGGAATATTTGGGATTGACGCGGTTCCTTAATTTGATTGTCGTAGCCATAACATCTCATTTCGAATGAGGTCAATACGCAATTATAGAATACTAACGACCGATACTCACTTTATTCTAATCTAACTTTTACAAATTATTATTTTAGTGTCCATTTAATATTGTTATTTACAAAACTATGTTCAAATAGATACTTATAAGTATTTTAATTATGTATACTACTAAATAAGTTTAAAGCAATATAAACTAAAATTAATAGAGAAGAAATTGATATAAGTTTGAAAATAAATAAGCTGCAACCTGTTAAAAACATTTAAAATCATTTGTTTCGGCATAACTAGCATTTGATGAATTCGATAAAAACTGATTCTCTATTTAATTATTGATTTTTTCTTTTAACGTTTGAAATATTGGTCTTCTAATACAAAAACAAAGAATTTTATGAATAAGGTAGTAATCCGACTCTAAGATTTTTTCTTTGAACGTATAAAATAGAAACCCTTTTTTTCTTTATTCATATACCATTAATATCTATAACTCTATATTCTAAATTCAAACTCAGTGACAAAACTAACATTGATGGTTGGTTTTTGAGTATAAAAACAAAAAATATTAACTTAAAAAAACTAAGCTATTACCAACTTGTTTTAAAAAGTCTTACTTTCGTAAGAACGACAGAAAATATGTAAAGCTTTCTTAGATTTACGCGAATACTTGACATTTTAAATAAAACTATCTTTTCGGATTTTTTCGCAAATTTATTTTGATTTTTGGTTCCCGACGTTTCGAATGCTTTACAGCAATCATGGTCACGGGAGAGACCGAGGTGTTAGATATCTCTAAGGTATTATATAGTTGTTACAGATAGCCTACCCACAAATAACAAAATGAATTCATTTTTTTAATTTTTTGAATTTTGCCTACCTTGCCTACTAGGCTCTACAATATGAAACGAATGTGACCTTTGTTGGTTGTAAGTATATTTAAAATGAACACAGGGGTGGTTCCGCAAGTCGTAACTAGTATTTTAAAAAAACGTTGATATGAAGTCTAAGCTTAATAAAAAGTTAGAATTGACCTTACCAATATCACTCACGATAAAAACTACCTACGTTATAAGAAAAGTAACGATCGCCAGACGGCAAGTAGAAAAGAAAATCTATAGATAGCAAGTGTCGCTTCATAAAGCTAAAAGCAATTTTTATGAACAACGTCTTCACATATGTAGGTATCATTGCATCGTAAAATTACGTTCTTTGAAACAACATTTTTTTATGAATAATATATATCACATTGTGCCAATACATTTTTTGCAGAAAACAAAAATATATTTTAGTTTTATTCTTAATAAATCTCACATATTTATAAAGAAATGAAAATTATAATATGTAGATACGTTGTACAGGTACTGTAGGTTGCAATCATATTTATTTTCTTTATAACCCAAAAGATAATACGTACTCGTACTATCGCTTTGCTTGAGCTACAATGGACCAAAACTGGACGACGTAGCTAGGGCCGACCTCGGCAGCACACCCAACATAATAATAATAATAATCGCTTTGCTTACTAACCCAAATTTATTCGTTGTGACTTGTGCGTCCATTTCAGCAGAATCGAACGCCGAAGAAATTCGCCTGACAAGCAATGCGCGCGGGGGATTTAGGCATAATGCCTGGCGTCCACTAGGGCGCCGAGTCGAGGCGAATCGAACCGCAGAAATTCGCCTCCTATATATTTACTATGAAACTGCGTCCATTAGCGACGAGTCTATGTTATAGTATAACTATACTATTATACTGTATACTAAAGATTTACCCTCACTTCGCTCGGGTTCGTTACTAAGTACCTACGTTTTAATTTTTTTAGCGGAACCCTAATTCTTTTTTCTAAAATAAAAGTACATAGCCTAAGTTACTCCTCCTAAGTGTTGAGTCTACTCCTGCCGTGAACTGTCAAAATGACGTCATATAACATCAGCTATCTGCCAGTGAAAGTCACAAATTAAAAAAAATGTTTTTCTTATAAGTAGCGCAATATATAGTTTCATGTTCATTTAGTAAAAAAACTGTTATTATGAGATTACAAACAGATACTTCAATTTTATCTATTTGTATAGGTTTATACTAAACTTTAGATGTAAGAAGATCGAAGCGCATTCACGACCTAGTTTGCTGACGAGTTGCTTGTCGATTTGTTACGGCTGAAATATACGCATAAGGAATAAATGCGACTCGAGTCGACTCGTCTCGATTCGACGCGTTTCTGCTGTAGTCGACGCCAGACTTAAAAAAGTAATCTTAAAATTTATGTTTTTATGGAAGAGTGAACATTTTGTCTATTATTATTATAAAAATATATGAAAAGAAAGTAATGAAAGTTAGCCCTAAATATTTATAGAAATATGTACTGTGCTTGCATAAAAATGCCATGCCTAGATTAAAAAGGAAAATTGTATTTTAATTTTTGAAGTTGGCAGCACTACCCGACGCCAACTTTGACATTTTTTCGATGCCGCAAATCTTCCGTTTGCTGTTTCTCTGCGTAATATTTATAAATTTTTAATTTATTTTGTGAAAACTGATAACAGATAAATTGTATAAAAATGGTAGCAAGAGTGGCTGGTGTTTTCGACGAAAAACTAACCGAAGCAATAGCAAATTCTAAGATTTTGGTAGTTGGTGCCGGTGGCATAGGTTGTGAAATATTGAAGAACCTAGTTCTGACCGGCTTTCCTCAAATTGAAATAGTATGTCCACTTAATTTAGAATTTTTAACGTGATAATTGGGAGCACATATAAAATTACGTTCAATTTGCAGATCGACCTTGATACAATCGACGTAAGCAACTTGAATCGTCAGTTTTTGTTTCACAAGGAGCATGTAGGAAAATCAAAAGCGCAAGTGGCTAAGGATAGTGCATTGAGCTTTAATCCTAATGTGAATATTATTGCGCATCATGACAGCGTTATAAGGTTAGTTAAATATTAGGTTATATTGTCACCAAAGGTAAATGCACTAAGGATTCGACGTCACAGCAACCGAATGGAATTAATGTTATGCTGTGAACATGTGATTCATATGACAAAATAACAATCAACTTTTCACATAAAATATTGTAGAAAGAACTTTTTTATTAATGTACTTGCATTTCAATTACCTTTTCATTGATAATAAAATTTTGTATATATTGTTTTGTTTCGATTTCAGCAACGAATATGGAGTGAGTTACTTTAAGCAATTTAATATTGTAATGAATGCATTGGATAATAGAGTAGCTCGCAACCATGTGAATAGAATGTGCTTAGCTGCTAATGTACCACTAATTGAAACTGGAACTGCTGGTTATGCTGGTCAGGTAAGATTGTACATATAGATACTAATAAAATATATTTAAAAAAATGTTAAATTTTATTTACCAAAAAGTGATATTTATAGATATAAATTTAGTTCTCAATTTCAACATTGCCTATTTATTGGCTTATGTGCATTGAGTTATGGTTTTAAAATTTAGATGGGTTTGAAGGGTTAAATCCAAAAGAAATAAATTGCAAGAAATACTCATCATGTATTAATTTATAATCAATAGATCTAGATCTACAGTATTTTTACATTTATTATGTATGACGAAACCAAATAAGGGTCTTTTTAAACTGTAAAGAGTTTTGATAATACAAATATGTATAGTTATTATGAAATCTAGTAATTCAATGTGCTATTCTAAATTGATAAATTTTTACTTACAAGTAAACAATATTGCCATTTTTTTTCTGACTTACATTGTCTTCACTCAGGTACATTCCTAAATGCCTAACAAAAGCTCATGTTACTTCAGGTCATAGTCAGCTCTATTAGTGGAGGACTAATAAACATACAAACACCACACATACAAACTTTAGCGTTTATAATAATGGACTGAAGTAAAAAAAATGTTATATGTATGTATAACATTACAATGAGAGAGAATAGCAGGATTAATATATTACTTATACTTTTTAATAGAAATCTTACTAATATTATAAATGTGAAAGTTTAGATGTTTGGATGGATGTTTGTTACTCAATCATGCCAGAATAGCTGAACGGATCTGGATGAAATTTGGCACAGAGATAGATTATAGTCTGGAATAGCACATGCGCTACTTTTTATCCTAGAAAAATTATGATTCCTGTCGGATAGATTTGTTTTTGTCATTCTAGAGGTGAAGTTGTTAATTGTTATACATATAATAATAAATATTATTTTTATAGGTCGAGCTAATCAAAAAGGGTTTAACACAATGCTATGAATGTCAACCTAAAGCTCCACAAAAGTCTTTTCCTGGATGTACGATAAGAAACACACCATCGGAGCCAATCCATTGTATTGTATGGGCAAAACATCTGTTTAACCAACTTTTCGGAGAAGAAGATCCTGATCAAGATGTTAGCCCTGATACTGCAGACCCTGAAGCAGCTGGTGAAGCCGGATCAACTGCCCTAGCATCTGAAGGGACCACTTCAGGAAACGTAGAAAGAAAAAGTACGAGAACTTGGGCCTCAGAAACTAATTATGATCCAGAAAAGTTATTCGCCAAACTTTTTGGTGATGATATACGCTATTTGCTATCTATGGAAAATTTATGGAAAAAACGACGCCCTCCCACTCCATTGTCATGGGATAATTTGCCTGGTAAAGATAACCCACCAGCTCAGCACTCGGGTCTGCCAGACCAAAGGGTGTGGTCTGTTTATGAATGTGCTCAGGTAAGAAAAATATCTGATTTCTTTTCAATTCTTGTTATTTTTTTAGGGTTGAGTAGTCTAGCAATGAGTCACTAGTTTTATTATATGTATAGATATTTGTATGACCATATGTATAAATATATACTCTTTCTACTACTTCTTTACTTATTACTAGCGACTTACCCTCGCTTCGCTCGGGCTTGTTTGTAGCTTGATTCCCCATACAAACTATCATCCCCATTTTCACACCATTGTCATTATTGTCATTATTACTTTCTTAAATTGATGTCTTTTTTCCGTTTTAGATGTTTGCTGCAAGCTGCAAAGCCTTACAAACAGATCTCAAAAGCCGCCCTGATGGTGACCACTTAGTATGGGATAAGGATGAGAAAAGTTCAATGGATTTTGTGACGGCGTGTGCGAACATACGGGCTCATATCTTCAATATACAGCTGAAGTCTAGATTTGAAATCAAATGTAAATATATATTTTAAACTATACATAAATAATGATATTCTAACTGTGTTGAATCTGTACATTAAATATTTTTTGGAAAATCTTGTTGAAATAGTCATTATTATCGATACAGAGGCAGAATTTATAGTTTTTAGAATTTTTGTTTGTCTGTCTGTCTGAAACGCATCGCGAGAAAACCACAGGATAGATTTTAATGAAGTTTGGTATGATTATAGCTGGTTATTCAGGTCAACATTAAGGATACTTTTTACTGCAGGAAAGTATCTCATCTCTAAGAAATCTACACTAACCGTTAAAAAGCACCTAGTAATAATTAATACATGTATTTTTTATTGGAATCTAGCGGTTCACTCTCGCTCCACTCGGATGTGTCCTATGAATGGTTCAGTTTAGGCGAACAAAAAAACAAGTGTCCAAAGAAAAAATACCTTTGCAGGCGTATACAATATAACCCACCAGAGCTTTGTTTCAATTGTATTAATGATTTAAGGATACATAGAGGATAAACATATGAACATTTAGTTACTATTCTAACAATTACTTTATAAAAAAATAAAAAAAATAACACTCCAAATCCATACTTCCATACTTTTTTTTTTATCTTGCAATCGGTCTTCTTGACTATGAGCAGATGTGATGTAAGAATGTCAGTGGCAGGAGAAGGTATTCCTCCATCAGGAATTTTTGCCTTCTTTAATTACAATGGCTTAGTTAGTTTTGCTGAGTTCAAGGATTCTGCGTCGTTTCAACCGGTTTATGCAATCAGGTAATGACTGCCAGCTGGTTAGGATGGTTTTCCAATCTGATTTTGTATTTTTTTAGACATGCCTTGATCTCCTCTGACTGTCAGCATGTTTAGGTGTTCATGAACCTCTGTGTTTCTTATGAACCAGGGTGAATTTTATTTATGTTGGAGTTACATGTAGCTCCCCACAACTCCAAGCCATAGGTCCAGATCGGTTTTATTATGGCCTTGTAAATTAACAGCTTGTTGTATACTTCCATGCTTAATATTATAAATTTGAAAGTGTGTTTGTTTTTTTGTCATTCTTTGACGTCGAAACGGAGTGACGGATTGGCGTGATCTTTTGTGTGGAGATAGTTGGAGGGCTGGAAAGGGACATGGGCTTACTTTTTACCGCGGGAGTTACCTAATTCCCGCGGGAACACGTTATAATACGATCCAAAAGAAAATATTTTTGATCAGAATTACTTGAAACTTGATATTAATGCTCTTCAATAAAATTAAATAAATACGTGTTTTAGCACTTTTCGGAATTCATCCTATAAGGGGGTAAAATAGGGGATGAAAGTTTGTATGAAACTACCTCTTTGGAGATTTTTTTGTAGTTTTTTTTGTAGATTCTGCTAGTAGATAAGAATTATGTATCTGAACATAGTTCTTTTTTTTTGCTTTATCTATAACTAAAGTGTTATTAACACAGCAATAACATTATCATTCACATGATTTGTTAAATGATTATTCCATAAGAATCTAATAGAAGTAATACTATCAAAAAAAACATATATTATTAAAATTAAGAAAATATTTGTTATATTAATATTAAATAAAATCACTGTAACTAAAATGAAATAATAATAAAAGTTCATTTATAAAACTTATTAAAATCGTTTAAAATTGAAATTAAAAATATTATAAGGTACTTGATGCCATTTTTGTATCTTTATGTTTGTCAAATCATTCTATAATTTTCTGGTTAGGTGCCTAAAATAACTATATACTGACCTTTGAGACATCTAAAATCTTAGTGTCTCCCGTGACCTTGATTGCTGTAAAATACGAAACGTCGGGAACCAAACCTCAAAATAAATCCGCTAAAAATCCCGAGTATAGTTTTATTTTAAAACTAGCGGCTCACCCTCGCTTCGCCCTGGTTCCTACGTAGGTACTAGGTACGTTTTGATTTTTTTGAGCGGAACTCTAATTTTTTTCTAAAAGAAATGTAGCCTATGTTACTCCCTATAACATCAGCTATCTTATTGTGAAAGTCCCGTCAAAATCAGTCCAGCTGTTTCAGAGATTATCTGGAACAAACAGACAGAGTGACAGACAGACAAAAATTTTAAAAATTGTGTTTCGATAAAAGTACCATTTATAATTTCATTTACATTTAGTAAAACGCTGTTATTTTAACATTACAATTTAACAGACACACTGACTACACTAACAGATACATTAATTTTATTTATCAGTATGTATAGATGTGAAATATTATATTCTGATTAATATTATTTATTTGTTTATTTCCACAGCGATGGCTGGTAATATAATACCTGCAATAGCTACTGCTAACGCCATTGTGGCGGGTCTCGCCGTGTTGCGGGCTCAGGGTATACTTCGGGGAGAGATTGAGAACTGCACTAGTGTTTATCTAAGACCTAAAGTCAATCACCGTGGTCAGCTGTTTGTGCCTGAACGAAGTGAGTGTTAATAAATATTAACCTAACCTAAGGTTTCTGATCAGTGCTCGGAACCGATAGAAAAACCCGGTTTCGATAATGTAATAGTTTATTCGTCCATTAGTGTTGCTAAACGGTTTAAAACAAATGGTTTAGTGACCGAAATAATTATGATTAATGGTTGTTCTTAGAGAAAGTTTAGATTTAGGTTTTGATACTGAAATAAACCAATTTGTAAATTGTGTTTATTGTAAATGTTAGTTCATTCGTAAGTAAAAAACACGTGCATCCATCTACTAGGCAATTCACTATTAGCAAAGATTCGCCAAATGTAAACGCACAAAAATTCATTTTAACCGGTTAATTTCGATCATGGAACCTCAATTCGTCAAAAACCGTTTACCGTATTTAAACCGGCTAAAGAACGGAACCGAAACCTGAAACCGAAATGCTTTTCGGTTTGGGGTCAGTGACCAAAAGTGGTTTAAAAATTGAATGGGTTCATGAGGTTTTTTTTTAATTAGTCCAAAAAATCAAGGTTTTAGCGATTGTTTTTAAAACCTATAGCTTGTGTCCAATATCAGCAACATTGGATACCTTACAAAAAAACAACGCTAATATATCTACTGCAATAAAAGCTTCGAAGAAACTTGAAGCCAGCTCAGTTCCTACCATATCAGATGTTCTTATCTAATATATTTAAACGAGCAATTCTTGCATGTATATATATACATAATCTGAATCTCGGAAACGGCTCTAAACTAGATTAGTCTTATGTCTGCGCAATTTATTCAAGTTTTTAGTTTAAAAAAAAAAAGACAATTGACAATCATAGGTGTCCGGGTTCGAATCCCGGTCGTATACAAAGGTAAAATTTATTTTTGATTTTTTTTGTATTTATTCAAGTTTTTAGTTTTTTTATCTCTTATATTATAAACTAAAATTTGTTATATACATACATCCATATATAAAGTACATTTCTTTGACGTTTTTTAAAAAATAATTGTATTTAATATCAATGGAATTCACATTTAAAATTAAATAATTCTGCATTAAAAACTGTTTCGGTAAATTGGTTGTTTGTACAAATAAGCACTGTGATGACGACCTATAGAAAAATAAGACAAATATTCATATATTTCTGATTTTCCAGCTCTAACAGCGCCCAACCCCAAATGCTATGTCTGCGCTCCAAAACCAGAAGTAGGTCTTGCTTGTAACATCAAACAGCTCACACTGAAAGACCTTAACACAGCCTTCAAAGAAGGTCTAAACATGCAGGCGCCAGATGCAACCGTCGAGGGCAAAGGCCTAGTGGTATTATCCTCAGAACCGGGTGAAACAGATCATAACAACGACAAAACATTAGAAGAAATAGGCCTAAATGACGGCTGTGCTCTGTTAGTAGATGACTTTCTACAAAACTATGAAGTGCGAGTACGACTCCAACAAGAGGATGAAGAGAAGTCCTGGAGGCTAATAACTGATTCTGATGAACCGATGCCAGGTCCTAAGGAGGATAACACAGCAAATGGATCTAATGGTTCCGAACCCAAACCAGGCCCGTCAAGGTCCAAAGAAGACAGTGACAGTGATATGGAGATTATCGAAGAAGATGATGATGAACCTGTACCCAAACCTAAACGCAGGCGTACTGAGGCCAATGAAGTTATAGAGCTGTGCTAGTATCTGATCTTGTGGTGTAATGTGAATGATTTATATAGTAAACTCTGTGACGCTGTTTGTTGTTTCTATGGAGGGTAGAGGTAAGGAGTACAATCTTTGTGATGCAAAAGTGTCCGTTGAAATGCGTTAAATTAAAGTGATACTATGGTAGCAAGTAGGTACTTTCTTTAAAAAAGCGTCAAAAGTATTATTAAAAGTTCACAAAAACAAATCACTATGTTTATATCACCACAGTTTTTTCGGTTATATTTACAAAAAAAATCTGAACTACATAAATAGTTTCAATAACTATTCGAGTCACCCAAAAATATTTTTTGTAACTCTGCACACTTCACTCAATATACAATTGCTAAATTTACATATTATACCCTCTTGCTACTCTAGCGCCATTCTGATGGGTTTTTGAATTGTTATTTACCAGCTTACAGGTGGACACTTTTTCAACTTGTCTCCCATATAAGATAGTTTTCACCTCCACTCTCCATAGTTGTTCCCCATAATCCTATTGATACAAGGGCTAATTTACTTCTTATGCTCTAGATCTGATAGATCATAAATAAGTATTTTCAAAGCTATTTTCCGATATGATTATTTAACTCAAAATGTACTAAATATGATTAATTTTTTTTTTGAGAAATTGCAAGTTGTATTTGTATTTTAGTTTGTTTAAATGTCTTCTACAAATTTTTTTGCTAATATTTCATAATTGTGTAATTTTTTTGTGATTCATGTTAAATATTAAAATCGGTATATAAGATATGTTCGATGTTGTATGAGATGCGAAATTATCTAAAACACAAATTTAAACATTTTGTAAAGTTAAGTACTTATAGCTGTAAGATACACCTTACAAAAAGGAACAACACTGTCGTAATTTATAAGATTTTTTTAAATATTTACTACTTGAAATAAATATATTATGATATCATTTATATCTTTTTCTTTTACTATTTCCTATCAATTATTAATAAGGTTATTAGGGAAATTGAAGTAATGAAAATTCAAATAAAAATACAGACTATTTATTGAAAATGCAGTAATTTTGGTAAATGCGCAACATTGAATCCTGAAACCTTCAAATATAAAATAAGCAAAAATAAAACATAAAAGATGTTCTAAACAAGTTTCGAAATCAATCTTGTCATATTATTTAAATGAAATATTATACAAAATAGTTGTCCATATTTATTCTAAAAACTTGAAGTCTAACAATAAAATAAATATTATTGCATATATGCCTATATTTTTATTTCTTTAGTGACTATTATTATAATGTTCGATACATATAACATAAAATTATTATAATGTTCGATGCTTGATATAAAACGATTTTGTATCTACCTGCAAAATGACTGCATTAGATTAAAATTTACTACAAAAAACTGAAAATCAACAACTTTTTTAGCCTGTCTATTGTCCAATTAATAACATAAATAAACTTAGCCTAAACAATGAACCTATCACTAAAAGGTTGAAAAATTCATAGACTTAACCTATTTAGATTTGGTGAAATCATTATTTCTCAGTACAATGTACTTAATATTAAAATTCCAATTCCTATAAGAATCACTTAAAATCTTTTACATATTCTAGTCATCCTTATTATTTTGTATTAAACTGCCTCCAGCCTAGGTGGTCTAATGGCTAGCATGTATAGCTGTAGATGCAGATCTGAAGGTCCTGAGTTGGGCCAAGTAGAGTTTCTGTCAAGATATTCTCAGTAATAGCCCAGAATTTGGAAGTTGATGGTGTTGGACACCCATAACACAGAGAGCACATAAAGTCATCGGTCCTGCGCCTTAACTCTCACTGGTCGTGTCAAAGTACTGTCCCATCGGACTGAGAGGAAAAACAATAGAGTGCACTTGTATCTGCACATACACTTGAGATACTATTTAGCTAGTCTCAATGAAGTTGACCACCGTAACCGAATCGGTCAAGAGCATTATTATTTTATATTATAAAACTGAATATCATATTCACACAGAATGGTTACCAGCAACCACAGACAGCAAAAAAATATAATTAACTGTTACATGCAATCAAGTTAATTAGAAAGCGTTCAAAATAAATTAATTATACTTTTTGTATTCATTATTCAACAGAATATTGGACGCTAAGTACTTATAAAAGCTAATTCTTATTAAATAAATTATTTATAAGTAACATTTGAGTTATTCAACACAAAAATAACTTAGTTGCATGACTGAGAATCTATTTTTCTTTAAGAGTTTATTAATTAAAAGTTAGAAACAAAAATGTATTTTTTAAAACTATTTTTATAAAAGTAATAATACTGATATTCAAAAGAATGATACAATATTAAAAACAATTGCTGAATTTTCTTTTAAGAGCCTTAGTATTATAAAGACTACAAATGAGTGATGTCATGTGATTTTTAGAATTATATTATGAAGGAAAACATCGTGAAGAAACCTGCATGTCACAGAAAACCTAGCAAGTTTTCCAAAAGACAAGTGAAGTCGGCCAACCTGCACTTGGCCAACATGGTGGACTATGGCCTGATTCCTCATTTTGAAGGGAAGCCCGTGCCTAGCAATGGGATGTTAAAAAGGGCTAAATACATTAAAAAGGTGAAAGATATAAAATGTACATACTCATTAATCAGTCAGTGCTATTCCAGTAGTCTCAAATTAATTATACAAAAATAAATTTTATAAAAAATTAATTTAAAGTCATGAAGTACATTAAACCTTAATTTTCAGGTAGCATTCCATACTCTATGAGGAATTTCTCGACATCAGACGCAAAAAAATCATTACCAAGTTCAGAAGCTAGCTGAACAAAGTTACCAATCATTTGACCTCCTTTATAAACTAACAAGGCAGGAACACCTTCTACACGAAAATTTCGACTTAATCCAGTCACATCAGCAGCTATTCTACAAAATTTTACTGCCGGATAATCCGTTGCTAATAAACTCAAACAACCATCCATACTTTCACATGCTCTTACACCATGATTATAAATATGTATAACTACTGTTACTTTTGTGTCCTCCTTATCAATAGCATTTAAAAATTCCTCCTGATTGTTAAGAGCAATGAGTTTACCAAATTTGGGTACTTTTTGTAATTGAGACATTATCTCTTGCATTCGCTGTTGCTGGTATTTCATTAAAAATCCTTCATCTATAAGCTCATTTAATTCTTCTTCCAATTCATCAACTTCTTTGGCCTCCTCCTCTTCTGTTACAGTTTTAACGGACAAGGTAAGCTTTTTAGCAAGAGCAATACGCTCTTTTTCTAATTCGTCACGATTTTCTGCTTCTAATTGTTTAAATCTTCTCCAATCTTCAAGGACGCCTTTTGGGCCAGTGTTAGTCGCAGATCCGTTCCAGTTATTAACTGGTGGCGGCTCCGCCCGAGCTGAACTCATTTGTAAATTTGAGCCTTCTTCATCACCACTACGACTGCCTTCTCCGTCAGATCCTTCATCTTCACTACTACTACAATAATTTTGTAATTTCTCACCCAGAATTTTATCTTCCAAAGTAGCCATTTTATCAATTTATTAAGATAATAATATTTTAAAAAATGTGTAAATGGAAATTATCAGAAAAATAATGAGTAATTCCAAACAATAGCACAATAGCCATACAAAATAGAAACAGATTAAAATTTAAATTTTAAATTATAAAGATAAAAAAATTAAACTTAATTGTATTGTTTAAACTCTGAAGTGCTGCCAGTTGTGAATATTATTGAAGTTGCAATCTGTCAAAAAAGTGTATGTGATTATAATTTCGATGTATAACTTCAAGCAAAGTGCATTAAAAAGTATTTTATCTTTATAATTTACATAAAAGTTAGGATACATCATTAATATTTGACAAATAAAAAAAAGCAGTGTGTGTGTGTGCAATTCATACATGGTAGAAGTGAAACTTCAGAAAAGTAACCTTCAAGAGAATGAGATGAATATAGAGTACCCCTATCAGGAGAAGGTTAATTACAACTAAAGTTTATTTTTTAAAGTAAAACTTCTTTAGAATCATTGTGATTTGAAACTCGAAACGGAAATGCAACACTAAAACGAGACAAACACATAGATATATTATAAATAGGACTAGGCCGACGTAGACGACGACGACGGCGAGAGAATGAGATAGAATGTATTGCCATGTTGCCATGGTAACCATTGTTATTGTTTATATATGGTGTGCAATATTATATATAAATATATATGTTCAAAAATACATAATAAAATTATATAATAATACATACGAGTACGTAGTACGCACAGAGTACATTGGTATATACTAGTAGTACGTACATCTTGCGGCAAGGAAGAAACGTGTATGTCTCAGACTGCATAATATTATATTCCATAGTGAACTTGTTTTTATCTTTTTAGTTAGCTTTTATGCATTGGGGTTGTTTATTTTCATAATGTATTTATTTAGTACAATAAACATTTTACTCAATTCTACGGATTCTACAAATTAGAAGTTTCATTTCTAAACCCCCAACTTGTAAATATTTAAAAATATTTCATGTACAGATTTTACTAAGTTACTGTTTTAATATAAGTAGTACCTGGGCTATAGAGTGGCTCGGCGTTTTTGGCCTATAGTACAATTTGTTTTTTTTTTTAAACTAAAAACTTGGATAAATATTAAAAAAAAAACAAAAGTAATAACTGTGATTGTTGATCTTGCACGTTGGCCGCTTGAGCACGATGCTTACACCAGAGCGTGTAAATTACCGATCATATTTTGCGTGGAATAATGCAAAAGAAAACTGAAAGTTAAAGGATAGTATACTTCAGCCACAGAAATCTTAATAATAAGGTAATAGAAATGCCATTGCGGTCTTTTAGTACTGGGACGCGTGTCGCCGGCTTGCAGCTACCAACACATTGACAACAATAAATACACACTATCGCTCACACATGCATTTTGCATTGTTGCAACAAAAATTAAACTTTAAGCGATGACATTACGCAATATTTTCTAAAAACGCATAATCTCAGAACCCGTGATCCCTGTGACCAATAATAAACGTGTGCGAAAAGCACAGAATGATATCGCGCGCTCACTTCTAGTGCAGCACAAAGCGCATAATGCTCATATCGATAATTTTCCGTTGAGTCTTGCAACAATAGGTAACTAATTTATTGAAAGTGTTTTATGTTTCATTCCTCGACGCGATTTTAGACGATTTATTTATTTTCATAAAGGGAATACAATAAAACGTTAAAAGTAAGTAATTTTTTTTATTATTATATAGTTATACACTCAACAGCTACTATATACTCAACAGCGATATATTGTTTTTAATTCTAGTTTAATTTAATGAAGAGTCTGACTGAATTTTGTTTTTATAATGTTTTTAATTGACTTGCATATATATGCATAAGTGATATAAAAATTGACTTGTATAACTACATATATGTTATTATATTCTAAATTGGGTGTATACCTTTGCAATAAATATTATTATTATTATTATACAAAAGTTATGCAAACTATTTGTTAAAATCCTATACATTTTTAACTAATGACTTAAAAATTTTTATAGAATTTCTATGTTATGTTTATCAAACAACTCGCCCTTAGAATTATTTACTCAATCAAATCAAAAAAAATATTTGGTAAATGCGGAACATGTCAACGATACAAGGATATTCAACGCATACTGTTTTTGACTTACCTACCCATATACATAACAATAATAAGCCTACCTCCTAATAATTTTCTGAATGAAAAAGTAGTTTAAAAGTACGAATTTACAGATAATCGTTGATAAATGACTTTTTATAAATTATTCAGACAGAAAGAAAACATACATAGTGAGATGTAACAATTAAATATTTAACGAAAAATATTAAGCCAAACGTAATAAATTTTCGATAAAAAATTGTGGTGGCACGTCACTAATTCGCGGCAAACTTATGCGGCGTGTCCTTGGAATTTACGTACGCGACAATATTGTTCTTTACGCATGACTATTATTTCATTGCTGCTTTTAGCAGTTGTAATAGTAGACATGAACAAGCTTAAGTGGTAATGGTTATTGAATTGAAAAAAAAACGTTTTCCTGCGATAATCGTAGTAGTGGTGGTGAAAACATTTGATTTGGCTATATTTCTTAAAAACGACATTATTTCAAAAATTAAGCACTTACATATGAAATGTTATCCCTTTATTTGTAAAGTTACAAATTTTGGAAGAATTTCCGCAGTTGGATATGCTGCAAAACACCATGTTTACCTCTCCGTGTCTCAAATAACACTAGTTAGTAGTTACCGCAACAAACGCTTTACACGCGCTTGTGACCTACGAGTCACATGCGCGGCGACAAGGTCACGCGTCTATGCCACTTCTATTAGCTTATTATTAAGATTTCTGTGACTTCAGCCTTTATCCCCGCCCCGCCCCCTTCCCGTTCCCCCAAATTTAACTCTAGATCTGCCCGGTATATTGCGCATTGCACAGGTAAGATGCGAACATGATAGAAGCTAAAAACCAGGTAAAAAGAGTTAAGAGACTCAGACTGAATGTAAATAGATTATACGTGTAGCGCCCTCCTTAGAAAAAATCTTCCTCATTTTATTTTAATGCTAAAATTTATTTTAAGTGTCATTATTATGATAGCAAAAATAAAACGTTTGCTATGACAGTTCTTTCTTCGTTCAGAAACCTTTAAGTGGCTTGTATAACCCAACGACATTAAGATGTATAATGTAGATACCATTATAGTGATATATGCGAACCTACTTTATTTAGTCGATTAAAGTTGTCTCGTGATTACAGTTTTCGAACTGACCAACGCCAATGTCAATTTATTTACAGTGGAAAGGATAAGGTGGTGGGTGTGTTGCTTTGCTTTATCTTTTAGTTCCGTATAATTTATTGTAATAAACACATAGTGTTAGTGGTAGTATTGATTTTTTTTAAGTATTTGTTTTTTAAATTTTCGTGTTAATAAGTTATCATCCTACATAATTGTGTGTACATTCAAGAATTATTATTTAGCTTTCTAATTGTAACAAGATATTTACATCGATTGTTTTCATTTGTGATGTGAATTACAAATATTGAACAAATTAAGATAACGAGCTAAAGAGCTAATATTTGCAAATAATTACAATAATGATTTATAATGAAGCCATTAATGAAGAATCTGTTATGAGTATAATATTGATGAAAAATGGATGGAATTTTTAAACCCAGTTCAAATTTGAAATCTTCGATATGTCGACTCCGTGCCAAAAAGGCGGGATGCGCCTTAGTGAAGCCCTAGATAATATACAACTAGCTTATAATCCGATAACAAAGCAGCTACATTTCGTCAGCCCCAAGGTCGAGAAGCCATCAGAGGACACTTCGGACGATATCGATAAATTGTCTAAAAAGAGTAGTTTTAGTGATGAGGGAAATTATTCTATATCTACATGTGAGAAAAGTGATACTAGTGATTCTCCAAAAAGTACTCTTCAATGGGGTGGCAGCGTAAGTGGTCACCAACGTGGGAAAGATGGAGGGTCTTTTTCAAGTACCGTCTCTAGTCTATCAGAATGTTCACTTGGATCCAGTGCATCGAAGGAGGATGACACAGCCGATAATGATACAATCCATGAAAATGCAAAATTAAAGAAAAAAGGGTTGTCTGGATTTTTTAGCAGGTCAGTACAATATTTTTAAATAGAGTTAATTATACAACTGATTTCATTTCAATATTGTTGTGGACAATAGTGACTACACAATGATGTTATATGGTGCATAAAATAAACTTTCACTTACAATCGTGAAACTACATGAATTACAATATCCATACATAAATTAAGCCAATTTGGTTGTTGCTTTATTATTATACAATTTTGCTGCACCTATCCTTGCATATTTATTTAATCAATTCAAGAATGAAATTATTAATTAAACAGCATTTTCAGATTATTTTAATTGTCTATGTATAATAAATTATTGAAAATACTTAATATCGTCTTTGAACCCTGTTAAATTTTATTCTATGAATGAAAAAACAATATACCACAAGTTATAAATAAAATGCTATTAAAAATATTAAAATAAATCATCTAGGAAAGGTATTGAAAATAAATAAAATACAGATACAAAAAGTTTATTGAGTAAATAGTTTATAAATGAGTTTATACATTTCATATATTGTACATTTTAAAAAATAAATAAGTAGTAAATACCTATAATATAAAGTTTATCTCATTATATAAATGCATTTATTTTATTATGCAAAATAATAGCATTGTGCTAGGCAAATGCAATAATATTAATTTCTTCCGAATGTTTGAGTTTGTATGCCCACTAAATCACAAGACAGCTTAAATAACTTTTCTTGGTGGCTTCCATTTTTTGAAAAGCGATTACTAAATCCTTCTTTACAATTGCTGATGTACAATCCACCTTTTGATAATATATCTTCATCAAAACATGTATACAAAATAGAAACAGCACCCTTCTCTGGCGACTTGAAGAACATTTTTTTGAGCCAAGGAAATTTGTTGAAATTTGACTTTTCAAATAGATCAGTGTCAACTATTCCTGGATGAACTGAGTAACATTTAACCGGGAAATCTTTCTCTTCCATAATTTTGTTTATGTACCTAGCTATCATTAGCTGAAACAAAAAGATAAATATATTTTAATAAATGCATATAAAGAAACATTCTAGAAGTTAAAGTAGTTTTTTTTGTATTTATTACCTGTGCTAGCTTAGATTGTGCATATGCAGCGGTTGTATCATAGTGTTCCTTCATATGAATGTCGTCAAAGTAAATCTTTCCAGGAAAATGAGCACAAGATGTTACATTCACTATTCTAGCTGGTTCTGTTAATTTACCACTATTTTTTAAAGCTGGTAACAATAAATGTGTTAAATAAAAATGACTTAAATGATTGACTGCCAGTTGTGTCTCAAATCCGTCCTCAGTAAGGCTATAATCTCCAAACATGATGCCTGCATTGTTAATTAAAATATGTATGTTGGGATACTCATTCAACACTCTTTCTGCAAATCGCTTAACAGATTTCAAAGACATCAAATCTAAGGGAAACGCACGTATTCTTTCGCCATTTTCCATTGTTTCAACCATTGACTTCACAGAATCCGGATTTCTCACACCCATTACAACAGTCATCTTTGCTTTTAAAAGTCCTCTAACAACTTCTGTGCCAATGCCGCGGGCTCCTCCCGTTATAACGGCGACTTTGTTACTTGCATCTGGCAACTCTGCTTTATTTCTCCAAACGTTTACCCAATCGTCGATTAAGCCCCCTGCACCTGCCCCTTGCATGTCCAAACTATATCTCAACTCACTCAATATATGCTTCACTTTCTTATGTCTGTTCATGTACCAGTAAATGCCAAAAGAGACTGATATTATTGTTATTGACGTTATCAGCAACATTTTGAGGTTATATATATTATATCGCGTCTACACTGGCGTCTTGCTTTCACTCGAATGGAATCCTCTACGCTTTCTCTTAGCAGCTCGACGGTATACCGTTAGTCCTGTACATGAAAGCAAAAATTAACTGTTTAGCTTAGAAAAAAAACGTGCAAATATGTATAATAATTGTGATATAATTAGTTTGTTTGTTTGTATTTAAACAATTTTTGTTTATGATAAAAAAAAATATTTTTTGTTATATTTTTTTTCAATTGAAATCCGCCTATTCATTGAAAGGATGGAATGTTACTGACTGCCTATTGTGACTCGCAAATTGTTTCGCATGCGCATTACGTCATGTCCACCGTGATTTTCAATAGCTTGGTGTGTTATGAATATTTATTATTAGACTAAATTAAAATGTAATCTGCGCTATCATATGTTAACTGTAGGGTAAAGATTGTTGTATTAAATTCCGTGAGTCATAGACCCAGAAGCTTATTTATTAATAAGTACATTATCAAGTGAAGTGGAAGCGTATCGTCCCTTCTTTCTTAGTATGTTCCGTTCGAACTTGTATATATATTTTTAAATAAATTTATCGAACTACTATAGTAAATATGTAAGTTTATATGTATGTTTGTTACTCCTTCACGCTGAAAGGGCTGGATCGATTTTGATGAAATTTAGCACATAGACTACGATCTGGAGTAAAAATGGCTACTGTTAGGCATCTGGAGTTGCTACCGAGTGAAACAAGGATAAGTATATACTTATAAGACCACACTGACTGCGACTCAGGTAAAAATACCACATCCTCGTAATATTTTTTATACTCCATAGAAATCCTTAAAGTGCACAACGGGTCCAAAACATCCTTGATGAGGATTTAAAACATTTTCATATTTTAAACAGATCAACAAACTAGTTGCATATAGGGTAGATAATAATTGTATGTCTACATATTATAATTTATTAAAACAACGTCACAGCTTGGTTTACGTAAACGAGAACGAGAGAAGCATATCTAACGGTTTGCTTCTCACCTCACATTTCGTAGACAAGTTCAGTCCGCCGGTACTGAAGCATTAATTAAGGGTCTTTGATCTATGATGGTACTAGGGTTTTCAGAATTAAAATTATAAATATTTATATATTGTAATATATTAAGCTATTCATATTATCATAGAGAAGCTTTATTTAGTTAAGCAATTGCATTTTAAGGAACTGTAATTTCGTTCTCAGATTTTTGCTGTTATATGTGGGTTTCCAAAATGATGGCCTTCAATAACTATTTATTATAATATTACTAGCTTTTGTCCGTGGTTACTGCTGCGTATTTTGATTATATTTTTCTGCGTTTTTAAGTTTCATATCGTGATGCTAGGTAGCTTAGCTTTAATAACCTCTTTCGATAAATAGGGTTTAAAATGCTAAATTTAAAGACTTCAAATGAGATGACAACAAATTCTTCAGCTTTATAATATATTCGTATAGCTTTTTTAACTTTCCCAGTACAATAGAAATTTATACTAGCATCTCCTTTCTTGATAAGACATATAGTTTCTTCTTCTCATGAATTGGCAACCCTTACGTTAGCTTACCAATGGCGCGTGACGATGGAGATTTGAAGTTTTATAACGTCAAATAAGATGGGACAAATTCATTGGATTTATACTTCTTTCTGTGACTTAATAAAAACAGTATGAGTTCAATACTTCACTTTTAAGAATTAAACATAAAAACTTTATTATTAAATGTTCATATTGTGAAAGTTATTTGATTTTACTGAGATTTCACGACTCACGCTGATAAATCTTTGACACTTTCACTCGATTGATTCTACTTCAAATTTTAGTTATTGATAAAAAAATTGTAGTGTTTCTGTTAGTTTTGGCTCTTGGTTGTCGTAATTTTGGCTATACGTCCGATAATATGTCACGTTACATCCGCTATGTAGTTGATATGATATCGCGTTATCGATGTTATTTGCTCTCTGTACATAAACAATGATTTATTGCTATGTTCATTCATTTTAGCTTTAGACTCTTACAGTAATAGTGTATATTTATAAATATGTAAATAATAATAAAAATTCAAAAAAAAGTCAACTGTGTAAAAGAAAGTGCTATGTGTATTTTATGTCAAAATTATTCTATAAACCTATGGTTTAATCTATGGTGTAGATTTTCTTTGTGATTTGGTTCGCGTGGAACACTAAAAATAGGATATAAGTCAATCGGCGTTCTGAATTTTACTAAATTATATTAAAACATTAAAGAGTTATTAATTATTAACATTTTATCATTTATCTAATAATTATTATGGCGTATTGAATGTATCGTTCTTTTTTTTTCTAAAAATTAGATAACGAGAAAAAGTCTCGGAGCTGTTAGTTTTTATTTAATTATGTTATCTTTTTTGTATTTGGAAAACTTGGATCAATTTTTTTTTTATTGAGGGAAGTGTACAGACTTAAAACTAAACGTATTTTAATATTTTAGAACGGGTTTTAAACTAAATCTTTAGAATAAATTATGCAAAGGTCAAGTTATATATTTCTGTTTTCAACCTTTTGAAGTCCAAGGAAGAATATTGTTGACATAAAATGTAAATCATATAATAACTACGAATTTAAAGCCACTTTTTTGTAAAATTATCAAGACTATTAAGTACCATACAATTTTTTATTGTAATAGTATCTATTATAAGGTTTTTCGAAATTATCTTGTGGGAATGTACACCATTATTAAACTTGTACGAAACAATGGTTCGTAAATTGTACATAGCATTCTTTGTCTTTTGATCGTTTATACTTAAATAATATGTTATGTACCTATTAGAAATTCAACGACTAGGATGCTCTTTGTTTTGAAAACGTGATTAATGTTATGACAATGAATTTCAGTATTATCTCAACAGAGAACTGAACCTATTACCCTCGAACTTGCATATTATAATGAAAATAATTATTGAATTTATTAAATAAAATTAATTTTTCGGATTTTTGGTTTTTTTTGTGTATTTTGGTTCCTGACGTTTCTAATGCTTTACAGCAATCATGGTCAACTGGAGAGACTGAATTTGACCATAATTGAAAAAATCCAAAAATATTGTTTTATTTATAATGTGAAATATTTACGTGAAAGAAAGTATTAGTATAAGTAAAAGAATATATTGAATACTTAAAACTTTCTACTAATATTATAATTGCAATGCAATTAAAATTTTGTGAGGATGTATGGATAATTGTTACTGTTTCACGCAAAAACTACTAAATGGATTTTAATAAAACTTTACAATAATATAGCTTATACATCAGAATAATACATAGACTTCTTTTTATCCCGGAAAAATGTACGGTTCCCGTGGGGTAGATCTGTTTTTGTTTATGTAGAGGCGAACCCGAGCGTAGCGAGGGTGAGCCGCTAGTTCTAAATATACTATATTTCGAAGTGAAATATTTCCAATAACAATTCACATTTCACAACCTCTTATCACGATCTGAACTTTTTAATACAAATGGGTATAAACTTCGCTTCACAAAAAACTTAAGGCTAACATAATTGGCCGCGTGGAAAATAAAAATAAATCCAATAAATACGAGTTTCTCAGAACAATGTGCTATAAAATTAAAGCGTATACGAGCATACGTAACGTAGAATGGTTATACTTAAACCTGATGCCAAGAAAACCTGTTCACGAAGGCAACGCTACCTAACTGACACGGGTCTTGCAGTGTTATTATTGAGACGGATAAATGTTTACTATACAATGCAGGTGTTTCCATATAAAACTTGCTTATTCCGTTATTTTTGTTCAATTGATATTAACAAAATTATGAATTAAAAAGCGCTGTCATCGATTTGTCTGGTCGTTTAGAGATTTAACAGGTTCGAATCCCATGTCGTGTAAAAAATTAACTTGTGTTTATATAATATCGTACAATTTGAAATTTGCGAATAGATTTACGATATTTACTGCTTAAATGTGTTAGCACTTTGAAAGTGATAAATAAATATGGTCGGTAATATCAAGTATGCGATTACGTGTTTTAATAAGCCTTGATTATAGAAAATGAGGATATGATTTGAAGGAACTTTCAAAGAAATTTTTGTTGAAGGATTTCGCTTATAAAGAATTAAGTGGATAATGCTATCGGTGTAAATCGGTGTATTGACATTTTGCCTGTCCAAATATGGAACAGGATCCATCTACTTGATGTATAATATTATGGCAGATGTTCTAGCGAAAAATAAACCGCTTTTTGTAAAGGTGAATGGTTTTTTTTCAATGACAAAACTTGACTTTCAATGCAATGACACGTTTGGCTCGGTTTGTAGTGACCCTACTTGCTTTGCCAGTGGTCGCGGGTTCGAATCCCCCTGGGGGCGTTCATTTGTGTGATGAGCACCAATGTTTGTACTCCAGTCATGGGTGTTTATATTTAATGAAAACTAGTGACTCACCCTGGCCTCGCTTCGTTCGTCCCTAGGTGATTCTTTAAATCGACATAACATTTTTATTTATTAACCCATTTAAGTAAAACAAATACTAAATGTTAAGCCTACCACAATACATTAGTGAAAACCGCATCTAAATCGACTTAGCTGTTCCTGAGATTAGCGCGTACAAACGCGCAGACAAATAGACAAAAATTCTAAAACTCATTGTTTTGAAAGCTACTGCGTTATATATGAATATGTAATTCTCCCTTGGGTTATTAACATCTATGTTGACTACCTAAAATTTACATATTTTTATTCACGATTACTAGGTATTATGTTAAATATAATTTATATATCAATTACTATAGTAATTTGACCCGACCGTAAATTGTGTAGATGTAGATCGTATATATTTTCAACGTCTCCTTAAAGCAATAAATCTAAGCTTACGCAAGCACGTTGGCTGTAATTGTGCCATTAAAAGCTTTCTAGCTAGATAAAGTTAAAATTAAAAGTTCTTTGAAACCTCACACATGATTTAATATATTACGAGATAATCCTACTGTGAGATTGTATTTAAAAAAAACAATAATTCTTAACAGAAATTAATTCGTAGAGACGAAGTTTTTACACTTTAAAGGAAATAAGTACAATGAAGTAAAATAATATAGTTGTTTGTTCAAGGTAATATAAAATATATTTTCCTCATAATACGTTCGTATATTTTAAGAGATTATTACAAAAAAATGTCAACTCGCCTTGGCGATGTAACATTGTCACATTGCCCATTAAGGCTCGGCTCAGCTGTTAATTGCGACCAAGGTTTCCTTTCATTCACGTCTAAGTCGAGTCAATAGGAAAATATTCAATGTCCTACATTTTATTCTTTCTTTATTTATTACTAGCGGTTCAACGTCGCTTCGTTCTATCGCCTCTAGAAAAACAAAAACAAATCTATCCCTCGAACTATACATTTTTCCGGGATAAACAGTAGTATATTTGTTAGTCTGATGTATGAGCTGTATTATTGTAAAGTTTCATTAATATCCAGTTTTAGACGACACGTTTGGCTCAGTTTGTAGTGACCCTACTTATTGAACCAGCGGTCGCGGGTTTGAGTCCCGCTGGGGGCATTCATTTGTGTGATGAGCACGAATGTTTGTACTCCAGTCATGGGTGTTTATATTTATAATATGTATGTATTTAAAGTTATATATGTGTAGTGTATCAACTATCTGGTATCCATAACACAGGCTTCGTAGCTTACCATGGAACTAGATGGTGCTGTGTGATAATGTCCTAACATATTTATATTTATTTATAGAAGCGGCTTCTATTAATTAGTATCATTATAAACAAGAAATGAGGTTTGTAGCCTCTATGTTTATTTGAATACGTCGTATTAATCACGGTAGATAAAACTGATTCTCTTCCGTGATATATGTATATTACAGATACAGTTAATAAAATTAATTGAAGTGTCTGTTTATAATGTCAAAATAACAACCTTTTACTAAATGCATATGAAATTATATGCGGTACTTATAAGAAAAACACAATTTTTAAAATTTCTATCTGTCCGTTTGTTCCGGCTGATCTCCGAAACGGCTGGACTGATTTTAACGAGACTTTCACTGGCAGATAGCTGAGATTATAAGGAGTAAGTTAAGCTACTTTTTTTTAGAAAAATAATCAGGGCCCCGCTCAAAAAAATTAAAACGTACCCAAGGACGCGCCCGAGCGAAGCGAAGGTAAGTCGATAGTTCTTCCTAAAATAGAACCAATTTAGTTGAAATATTGTTTGGTTCATTTACTGCTTTCACTATAGAAACAAAAGTAGTAAATATTCAGGTCAACTGCTAGAAATCAATGGCGTTCATTGAACTAACTCTTAACTTACGGCTTCGCTTGCGTGGTAATGTCACTAAAAAGTAATATAATTTTTAATATAATTATATATATTTTTATAATACATATATTTTTATAATTTAATATATTTACATATAATTCTTTTCACGTAAACTGTAAAAGTTATCTACTATAATCACTATAGAAACCTTTATTGATGATAGAAATTATAAAATAACGTGTACTCTAGCTAAAACATAGATATATGATGTATAATACTTTCTTAGATCTATGCGAATATTTGACATTTTAAATAAAATTATCTTTTCGGATTTTTTCACAGCTTCATTTTGATTTTTGGTTCCTGACGTTTCGAATGCTTTACAGTTTTCTGCAATCATGGTCACGGGAGAGACTAAGGTTTTAGACGTCTCAAAGGTTACTTACTATAGGTACTTGTTACAGACAGTGCCTACCCACAATTTTACAAAGTTATTTCAAAATCAAATCAAAAAGGTAGTTTAGAAATATTTTTAAATTAATATTACGAGTATGACAAAAGCTTTTTCTCACGACGGTATTATTATATCTTTTTTTTATTTCACTGACTCAAACTCGCACTGTGATTAGAATGTTTATTTCCGATCGTAGACGTCTCTGACAGTAAACTATTTTAGTGTCAACGTCCTTGAACGAATATAGTTGTTTGTTGTTTTAGTTTTTACGAATCGATTATTATATATCGATTTTGTATATTATGGGATAAATTATTCAAATCGATAGTTCAATGTTTAAAATATACTTCGATTTATATTAAGCGAAGTAAAACCGAAGGGTCTAGGTCAGTTTAGATAGCATCAAGAATTCAATATTAGTATATTAATTATTTTGTGTTGTGGCTATGACTGATGTGTATAAGTAGATATGTAGGTACTCGTGTAATTTTTTCTTTTTTTTATAATGAATTACGTCAATATTTAAGTAGGTACATACGAAATATCTTGTACACTATAATTTGTAAATTTTAATTTCTTAAATCATACAAATTAATTTCGATTCGCTGATGAACTATATACTTCACTTGTTTATTTATTTAATTATTTATTTCAAGGAATATTGACAAAAGAATCTTAAATATGTAAACAGAGGCCCATAGCATATACACCTTAAAACTAACATATATATTAATTATAAAACTTAAAATTTATGAACTTATTACATTTTATAGTAGAGTTAATTGAAGGAGTATATTTTTTATCTAACAATAAGCGAGATACGGACTGAGATAATACGAGTATGGACGCACGGCATTTTATTTAGTTAGGTTGCGACCTAATGTTTTCTAATAGGTAGGTGCTAAAACTTTAGGGCTATGGTCTTTTTAGTCCCTGTAACTTGTGGAACATTGAACCCGTGAACTTTGTAATAATGAAGCATGCAGGGCTAATTGACCATTGTGCCAGACTGTCACCATTGTTATTATATTTTTAATGACTTCTAATAAAGATTTTTTTGTAGATGTATATATAAAATACTTCTTTTCATCTTATCTTCACAAATATTGTGGTCCAATTTTCGTTACTATTCAATTTCAAGAAAAAGTCCAATCTTAAGGGCGGATATCTTTTTAGAACGATTTTTAAATCGGTAAAACGTATTGTAATGAAATATCACTGTTTTAAATTTTAATGGTTTCTACGAGTATTCCTCAAAAAGTATTTTGAGGTAATTTTAAAACTTTAAAGCAGCCAATTTATACTTGTACTATTTTTAACGGTTTTAACATATACTGTAAAAGTTAAGTATCTTTAATATTTCCATCATCACTATCTCAGACCAATAAAAAAGATTTGTTGGTCTGAGATCACTATACGTTACTATAGATAGATAACAATAAGGTACCTTGTATTCAGCCCTTTTTAACGTCCCACTGCTGGGCACGGGCCTCCCTTCAATACGAGGGGGTCAGGCCATAGTCCACCACGCTGGCCAAGTGCGGGTTGGCGGACTTCACAAGTCTTTTGAAAACTTGCTAAGTTTTCTCAGACATGCAGGTTCCCTCACGATGTTTTCTTTCACCGTAAGGCATAATCATGCTAGAAAAGATTCGTACATGAAAATATCAGAGGTGCGAGACCCGGGATTTGAACCCGCATCACTATCACCAGGCAGTGGTAGCCCAGTGGTAACGCGCTCGCTTGGGAAACGTACCTTACTCTAGCTAAAATATAGATAGAAATTAGAAATATTCCTAAATCAAAATGATGATAAGCCAAAGCTTTTACTCACGATGCCAATAAGAATGAATTGGCTTAAATGAGATAGTCGATCGTGGCCTCATTATGGGTTAGCTCAGTTTTTGTACCGCATTCCTTACCAAATAGACAAGTATGTATATAATCTATACATATAATAAAATTCTGAGTGGAATGTGTACATTAAATATTTTTTGGAAATTCTTATTGAAAAATAGTCATTATTATCGATACAGAGAATTTTTAGAATTTTTGTCTGTATTATTTATTTTCTAATATATAGTAAACTACTGAACAGATTTTGATAAAATTTGGTATGATGATAGCTGGTTATCCGTGTCAACATATAGGATACTTTTTATTGCGGGACAATATTTCATGTCTGAAAAATCTATCCTACTAACCGTTAAAACGTACCTAGGGACGAACCCGAGCGGAGCGAGAGTGAGCTAGTTTTAAATAAGATCACTTGACAGTTCCTACATAAATATAAAAGGCACTTTAACATAATAATATACGTTTATTAGTTTATAACTTTTTAATTAAACCTTGGAAGTCGATTTTAACCTATTTATGATTGGTGTATCGACAATACAGTACATAATTTGTTTACATAGAACTGATCTGACAATGAAGCCTGGTAAAACCTTGGAAGTTTGGCTCATCTGATTCCTTTTGTTGATCCAAAGCGCTTTTTTATTTCCCAAAAATCGTAATTTTAAAGAAAGAGTTATAAGGCTGGTATCATTATCAATTATACCGTCGACCCACAATTTGAAATCCCTTTAAAATCAGTTGTTCTAGAGATTACAGGGCTTAAACAAACAGATAACTTTTCAGATTTTGGGCTTTTTGTTGATAACCATATTAGCGTAAGCAAAGGGTTGCTTTTCTGAAATCACATAAGGGCACTTTAATTTCATTTATAAATATAGATTATTGATATATATTAATTGTTTTTATAATAATTTTTAGACGTTTATTTTTGACTAAAATCTAAAACTGCCTTCTATTCTTGTTCATACTGCATCGCTTTAAACCACCTTTGTGCAAACTGAACAAAGGCGTGCATTCTTTTGTGCAAACACTTACCACAACAATGCCCGCATTCCTTTTAATATGTTATAATAGAGTCAGGTAATAGAGGCCGAATTGAGATATTTCAATAAATACATCGTCCATATACATAGTTATCTGAAATAGTAATTTTAATATGTTGTATTATATATACATAACTAGCATTGCCCGCGGCTCCGCCCGCGTTCAGATGACCAAAAACCAAATTCTTAGGTTTTACATTCTATATGCTCTTATAATGCAGTTTTTGTATTTTTTCTCAGAAATGGGATATTTTCTCGCGGTAAAAAGTATCCTATATGTTGACCCGTATACCCAGCTATCATCATACCAAATTTCATCAAAATCTGTCCAGTGGTTTTCTCGTGATGCGGTAACAGACAGACAGATAGACAGACAAAAATTCTAATAACTATAGATTCGGACTCTATATCGATAATAATGTCTATTTCAATTAGATTTTCCAAAAAATATTTAATGTACAGACTCGACAAAGTTACAATTTTATTATATGTATAGATAAATAAATAATTATGCATTAGAATATAATCTCTTCTTCAATATCTACATGTGTGTATGTATATATACATAGGCAAAGATAGAACAGTACAGTACCTTTTTGTCCTCAGTTTGTCAACTGATATTTTTTTTTAAATTGGAAACAGAGATAAACTTTTTAACACTATTGATGTTGATGATTAATGAATGATTGAGGAGGTTGATGTTCTACATATTTACAGTTAGGTAAAAGTATGTTTTATTAGTTTTATGGGACTACTAGCGACTTAATCTCGCTTCGCTCGGGTTCGTCCCTAGCTCGCTTCCCAATACAAACTTTCATCCCCATTTTCACTCTCTTAAGTGATGATTTCCGGGATAGAAAGTATCCTATGTCCTTTTCAGGGTCTCAAACTAACTTCTAACCAAATTTCATCTAAATCGGTTCAGTAGATCCAGCGATTACCCCCTACAACGTAACAAACTCACAAACTTTACCTCTTCATAATATTAGTATAGATAATTATTAACATAGAGACAGAAGCTAATATTTATCTAATCATACCAAAAGTTAGGTCTGATTCTAAAAGTAGCTGAAACACGTCGCCATTATCAAGCGTTGTGGTAATGTTATAGTTTCTTTTAATTTTTCATGTAAATTTATTCCTTGTCTTAATAAAATTTATTAATTTATTAACATCATGTAGTGAATATTTAATTAAACTTAGTGTCTGGCAACGATCATAGCATTCGAGTTTACACTTCACTTTTACCATTGAAAAGACCAATAAATAGTCCTGTAGTTATACGTGCATAAGACAAACTTAAAAGGCATCTGTTAGAAAAACAAACTGGTTCTCTGTGATTTATTTCCAATGAGACTTGATAACTCGATATAGCCACAGGAGAGGGAACAAAGAAATGCATTTATTAACCTTATAAGTAAAAGCCGCTACTGTTCAGATCTTGGTCGGATGCTTAAGTGGGCATGGATTTGTTTTATGGAAAAGAAAATAAAACTTTACTAATTTATCTGTAAAATTAGTAGTTTAAATATAATATAAATATGTTGGGAAATTAACACACAGCGCCATCTTTGAATACCAGATAATTAATACAATAAATATAAACAGCCATGACTGGAGTACAAACATTCATGCTACACAAATGAATGCCCCCAGCGGGACTCGAACCCGCGACCGATGGCACGGCAAGTAGAATCACTAGAAACTGAGCCAGTCGTGTCGTCAAGTTTGTGTTGTATTCAGCCCTTTTTAACGTCCCACTGCTGGGCCTCCCTTCAATAGAAGGAGTTCAGGCCATAGTCCACAATGTTGGCCAAGTGCGTGTTGGCGAACTTCACATGTCTTTCGAAAAAGTTGCTAAGTTCTCTCAGATATGCAGGTTTCCTCATGATGTTTTTCTTCACGTTAGTAGCTTATTCCGTACCTACTAATCCGACCGCGGACACGCCGGCGTGTCAGTTAACAATAGATTTCTTAGAATTTTACCTGGAGGTGTTAAAAACACTTCAAATCCTTCTTGTTTTGTTATATTATATTTAGTGAAAATATATCGAATAAATGATATCTAGTCTTTTTATTTTTAGTTGGATACGTATGCATATTTTTATATCGCTGAATTTTTTATCATTGTTATTCAAGAATGTATTACTTAATTATATTCATCTAAATTCGAATAATTAACTTAAAATTAGTTGAAGAATAAGTGTCTTATTTTAAATTATTACTTTTTGTTACAGACGATAACTCCAAACTTTTGGGGTAAAAGACCCCTCTTTAAGTTGTTAGGGTTCAATGTTTTTTTTTTTATTTATATAGGACCTCTAAAGATACAATAAATTTATGTACCTGCTTATTAAAAAAAAAAGAAAAAAATCTATTCATAATTTTCGAAAATATCGCGTAACATAAAAAAAATATAATCGAATCTCTCCCTTTGGAAGTCGGTTAACAACATTGCCAGTGTAATTTCTAAGTACTATCCCGCTGTTATCAATAATGCAGATGAACAATGACGTATTTTTCTTACCTCATTTTTAAAGTAGCGTAATATAACCCATTAGTCGATTGTGACTAATCGGACTGCTTGTATTATGAATCGACGGTGGAGAATTAAGTATGTATTATGTGCTTTGAGTCATTTGAATGGCTGAAATGTTTTGATAATTTGACCGAACCCTGTTTGATAATTTCCGTTTTAACTGATTCACTCTTAAGATAATATATTATATTATAAGCCTGTGTCCCATTGCAGGGCAAAGGCCTCCCTACTCTTCCTCCACTGCTCCCTATCCTTCACCATAATAAGCCACTCTCTTTGGAAGGAGTACAACTCATCCCGCCATCTCCTCGGCCTACCACGTTGTCGTCTGCTATGTTGAGGGATTGGATCCCCCAAGTTGTTTTTTTGGCCCAAAGGTCATCTGATATCCGGATGACGTAACCAGCCCAGTTCCATTTCAGCATGGCAGCTTTCCGAGTGACATCCGTAATTTGAGTTCTGGAACGAATGAATATCAAACGGATTAAAGAAAGATTAGTGTTTTAATTTTTTTGTAAATAAAATTCATTCAAGTACTATTCTCTCTTTAACGTCATTGATAAAAAAAGTACTAGATACACAATCAGCGAGAAAAAATGTTCTCACCGAATGAGCGCTCATTTGAACATTTGAGCGCGCTTTTATTTATTTTTTTGTAAAAAGGACTTTAAGAATTAAGCATTGCATTTAAGGTTCAATATACATTTTTGTATATTTATTTACATGTGGTGACATTTATTTTTGTTCGTTAAAAATGTTACTAAGATTATTTTTTGTGTTGTTGCATATAAAACCTCTTCACTCTTTGTACTATTTACAAAAATTATAGCATCTTAAAATAAAAAAAGAAATATTCAACATTTCAAGTAGATAATCATATTATTAACATAGTAGGTATGTTTTAACGGTTAGTTGGAATATATATACTATATATTATATTATATACAGCCTTCTTCAATAAACGGGCTATCTAATGCAAAAAGAATTTTTCAAATCGGATTTGTAGTTCCTGAGATTAACGCAAGCAAACAAACAAACAAACTGCCTCTTCATAATATTAGTGTATACATTATAATTTTAATAATATATCATATGATACATATAAAAAGTCTCAAATCTTTGTACTTTTAACGTTATAAACTCAATTTTACCTAATACTTCTCTAATACTCCACTTAAAGCTACAAAATGAATAGCGTTTTAAAACAATTAATATTTTAAATATCTTCTATCTATTAGTTTAAATTTTATCATATTATGTAAAAGATAAATTCTTACGAAACAACGACAGACGTCCACGCAATTGTATGTATGCTGAGTGAAGTTTTGATAAAGAGAAAATCCATGTACACTTTCATCACTCGCTTTCCTGTAAATCGTATGTCGCGTGAGAAATCTTATCTAACGTTAGAGTTTTTATGTTCTATACTGTGATGGGAAAATGGAACCGATTGCGATTTACCGCAGTGCTAACTGCTAACTGTGCAGGGTTTAACTAGGTTCCTACTGCTGTCTAGTCTAGGTTTTCTGAAAATAAATTATATTTATTTATGACTTAACAATTTGTTGCTTCTAAGTCTTTATTTGAGATTCTGAATAAATTATTTCATTTGGTTATATTTAGCATGATTTAAAATTACAATACTTGAAATTATTTCTTATATGTGCATATTTATTTTATACTTATAAAATGTACTTTAGTAAATAAGAGATAGAGAAAATTTTAACAATTTTACTCTTTGTACCATAGGACTAGAACTCAGAATTCTAATAAAACGTAGTATTCACGATATTTTTTCGTATAAAACTATTTATCCCATTAATCCATACTAATATTATAAATGTCAAAGTTTGTGAGGATGGATGGATGGATGTTTGTTACTCTTTCACAGCAGAACGGCTGAACGGATTTAGATGAAATATGACACAGAGATAGATTATAGTCTGGAATAGCACATAGATTACTTTTATCCCGGAAAAGTGTACGGTTCCCGTGGGATAGATGGTTTCTGTTTTTCACTAGGGAAGAACCCTAGCGAAGCGAGGTTGAGTAGCTAGTAAGTAAATAAAAGACAGTACACGATGTTTATCTACGTCTTTCAAAGTCCAATTTCAATTCATGTCGCTCGTATTTCAATTGAATCAATTATGGCATCATAGCTCGAGGGCTCCTCTGACTGTAGAATTTTATTCATAGAGACACTACGCTATATGAGTTGTTATGTAATACCGTGTAATAGGGTTAAAATGTAACATATCTGTTATATGAAACCTTTGAATGGCATTGTGAATATGACATTTGAATAAACTTGTATTTATACAATATTTTGTTTAAATTTCACGCATAGTTTTGTGTAGTGAAAGAGTATTGTGGCAACTCAAATTAGGTACATACTTTGTATTATATAGTTTGCTTTTGAAGACACTGATAAATGCGTATGTGATACAAATGAGTAATCTATTTATATATTGCATTGCCCGCGGCTCCGCCCGCGTTCAGATGACCAAAAACTAAATTCTTAGGTTTTACATATTAGTACATTGCAATTTTTGTATTTTTTCTCAGAAATGAGACATTTTCCCGCGGTAAAAAGTATCCTATATGTTGACTCGGATAACCAGCTATCACCATCCCAAATTTCATCAAAATTCTTCCTGTGATTTTTCTGTTATGCGATAACAGGCAGACAGACAAAAATTCTAAAAACTATAGATTCGGCCCCTGTATCGATCACAAAGTTTATTTCAATAAGATTTTCCAAAAAAAAATATTTAATGTACAGGTTCGGCTTAGCTACAATTTTATTATATGTATAGAAAATATCGTCTATCTGTAGCAAAAATGTGAAATTTTAGAATTAGTCTGGTGAAAGTATTACGTTAAGCTGTTTTCTTTCACGGAAGTTACATAGAGTAATGGGGCAGTCGATTATAGTTGTGTAAGACATAGAGTGCACTGAACCATCCTGCATGATTAGAAAATATATCAAATATCCATTAATATTAGTAACCAAATATAAGTACTTCGAATCTAAGATCTTGGACAAGATATTGCAGAATGGCAATCGTTTACAAACAGAAATCTAAAAAAAATTTATTGGAATGTCATTTATGTATACATATAATTAAATTCTAATTGAGTCGAATCTGTACAATAAATATTTTTTGGAAAATTTTATTGAAATAGTCATTATTATCATACAGAGGCTTAATCTATAGTTTTTAGAATTTCTGTCTGTCTGTCTGGGATCGCATCACTGGACAGATTTTGATGAAATTTGGTATGATGGTAGCTGGTTGACCGGGTCAACATATAGGATACTATTTACTGCGGGAAAACATCTTATCTTTGAGAAATGTATACTAAACGTTAAAACGTACCTAGCTCGAAACCGTGCGGAGCGAGGGTGCTAGTTATGATTCTAAAACAAAACTATAATGTAATTTTATTACGATTTTTTAAACTTTCTATTCTTTAACAATTGTAGAATAACATCTTGTCTAAGCCCGTAGATTAGAAAATCTGAATACATATATGTACTTAAATGAAAAAAAACATATAAATATTAAGTACATATGGCGTCAATTTTCGCGTTGACGAAACGCTATACACGAAATACCTGTGCAATCTTGACTGTACAGTTAAATTGTTAAATAATTCGGAGCGTATATGGCAGTATATCTAAGTAATGTTATGAAAGTAATTACTAAAATTCAATCCATTTTAATCCGCTTCTTGGTGTGTGTCGTTGACTATCGATTTTAAATATCGATAAATGAGACAATAATTTAAATTTACTGCAGTTTTAGTTTAAAAAAATATTTCCAAATGAAATTCTCACCCTCCGCGATTTAGACCAAGCAGTTTTAGGGAAGTTTCAGCAATTTAAAACGAGATAAATTTCAATGAAAGGAATCGACACAATTGAGTGTATTATTCGAAAATGTTAGGTACAATATTTTTAAGAATAAGTTTTTAAGATAATATAAGTCTGAGAACTCTTACAAAGTATAATAATATCCATGTCAAGCATGTCAAGAGTGCTCGCTACTGTAATTTAATATAACAAATCCGTAAATGTGCTCATTGCTTTGTTATTTCATGTGCGTAAATTCTGGCTATATGGACATTTTATAGATTTAACGTATTTTAGCAAATTAAGTGATGTTTATGATAACATATTCATACCTCTCTAATATTATAAATGCGATATTTACTATAAATATTCGCTCGTTGGCATCCCTATATGCCTAATACTAAACCACTTGTTACCCCAGATCATATCTATCTATGTACTAAAATCCAGCCAGTGCGAAAGAGGTACAAACATACATACATACACACATAAAAACTTTGGTATTTATAACAGCAGCCCAATTAATAAATTCCCCACAGACTTGAATGTATTCGATACATCAATGGCGCCACAAAAATTCCACTTTAAATAACTATGACTGAAAAAGTTTGTTTATTTATCTTCCAAATGGCTTTCTCGCTGTGAAATAGTTCCTCTTGATATCAAATGCCAAAGCAAATACTCAAATTAATAGTATTCGTATTTACGATGTTAAAAATTTATTAACTCCGGAAGTTGGACTTTATAGTTGATGTTAGTGTTTTACGATGGAAGTTCATTTTTAGATAGTCTGGGTTATCCTACTAATATTATAAATGCGAAAGTTTGTGAGGATGTCTAGATGTATAGATGTATGAATGTTTGTTAGTCTTTCACGCAAAAACTACTGAATGGATTTTAATGAAACTCTACAAGAATTTTAAATTGTTGATTTAACTTCTGCTTGCCACTTTGCCCGTGTGCATATGTATTATGTATGTCAATTAGATTCATAAGCACTAAAGTTTGTTTTCGCATATGATAACTCATAGGAGCGACTGAAGCGAAGCTTGCTTATTTAATTTTAATCCTTTTAAGTAAAGTTAAAAGTTTAACGAAATCCCCGTATATGTGTACATATGTACGTTAAATGTACGATTGTACAGACAGACAGATTAAAACTATTGCATCCCAGAAAATCCCTAATATATTATTTTTTAAATATAATATACATATGTAGATTACCCACTAATAAGTATGAATAAAGTACCTACGAGTACATATACTATAAGCTTTAACGCTTATCTGAACTAAGTCTATATTTATTAGTGCATTTATTCATTTATTTTGTCTTTAAATTAATAATTGTTACATTACGAGTATTAACTTAATCTATTTATATCTGTATTTATAATGTATTAATTATTTTTTAGACGAATGATATAATTATTTATTCATATTAAAGTTTCTCGCATTATATCTTTTATTTGTTTATTATTTCTTAAATTCTTAAGTAATTTATTTAATTTTATTTTTAATATAATAGTTAACTTGTCGAAATTGAAATATTAATATTAACTTAAATTTTATTATTATACAGTTTTCTGCGTTAATGTATTTTTATACTAATAGTTATTTATTACATTTTAACTATTAAATATTAAGATAGTCTCTATTTCCAATGAATAGACGATTGTTATCTGTAGGGAACTCCCCCATGAGAATATCTCAAATCACCCCAAAAATAGTTTATATGACGCTTACTGAGTACAGCGTCCTTGCACCCCCGTGATGATCGTTCCCCTTCTAAAACCGCTCTAGTGGCTTCCTGCTCACATTCTACCACCAAGCTTACTGTATCGAAACAACCACCAGACAATCGAAAATTTTCAAAAAGAAGCAAACAAGTTTACTGAATAATATAATTAGTGTCTTTGTTACGTGAATGCTTCCAATTAATTGTAATTAAGTGAGTCATAATGATACAACGGCCATCTACAGCGATGACAACGTAGTACGCATAGATTACTAATCCGGAAATAGGTGATATCCAATTTACATGTATACTAGTGTTCTCCCGCGGCTTCGCATGCTTGTATTATAGCCATATCTTTCAAGATTATAACCCATGGGTTACTTTGATGTATGTATGTATAAGCTATATTATACGATATATGTTAGTATAGTAAGTATATGTAAAGTTTCATCAAAATTCGTTCAGAAATTAGTTTTGCGTGAACGAGTAACAAACATACATCCATCCTTACTCGCAAACTTTCGCGCTTATAATACTATTAGTAGGCATGTGTATATACAGTATATGTACATATATTATGTAATTCGAATGTTTTTCAATAGCAGGCATTGCACTGACACGATTGAACATTTATATTTTGATACTTTTTTGCTTTTGATACAATTTGGTCTTTTTTGGTAAATAAAATTACGGTTCGTCAATTTCTTTTAACTGTATCGTATGTTGTATGTAGATATTATATTTAATTAAAATATAATATATTATATAGATATTAAATAGTCTTTTATTTAAGGTATTTTTCATTCCATAAGAATGACCCGAGAACAGGTGACGAAGTGGCCGGTGATTGTATTTGTTTAGTCACATGGAAAATTGATGGGATAAGGCTCGCTTGTTTCGGTTCTTGGGAAAATACTAATTTAAATATTCGGTTCGGATAACACATTTATATTTGCCGTTATTTATAGAATTCATTTACTTTAATTAGATTTTTTATAAAGCTGTCTGATCTATACTTATACTTCACTAGGGACATACGCTCGCTTCGCTCAAACATGTCCGTACGAGATGCACTTTTATATTTTATAATATTAAATACAGGTAGCGCTCCCTTTTAGCAAATTTTATTATACTCACTCTATCGCCAACCCGCACTTGTCCAGCGTGGTGGACTGCGGCCTGATCCCCCTCGTATTGAAGGGAGGCCCACGCTCAGCAGTGGGACTTAAAAAAGGGATGAATACATCACTAACTCTAGCCTATGTGTTGCTCAAGATCATAGTCTATCTGTGTATTTAATTTCATCCAAATCCGTCCAGCCGTTTTAACTTCAACATCCAAACTTGCATTTATAATAATAAAATAATCACAGTACTGAAGACACGACAGAATACCGCTAAATTCTGACCGCAAGCTTTGAACCACATGATAACTGTTTATAAATAAACATGTGTAGGACTGACGACATTCGACGTCACTATCGAACACGTCGGCTATTCGACATAAATACGATACCAGGGTACCAGAAAGTCGAACTGCAAGGTCGATGAGTGAGTGTTGTAAAAGAAAAGGTTTTTTCTTAGTTCTTACGCTGCTTTAAATGAAGAATTGAAATATTATATGCGTAATTACGTATACGCAATGCGAACTAGCTTAAGTAAGAATTTTGAGGTTAATTGCGTTGATTATAATGTAATATATAAAAATCTTGTGTCACGGTGTTTGTGGTCGCACTCCTCCGAAACGGCTCGACCGATTTTAGTGATTTTTTTTTTGTATATTTGGTAGGCATGAGAATAGGTCGTGAATTATATATTTTTCACACTAAGCCCCCTCCCCCATTTTTTTATAACAATATTATATAAACAATAATATTATATAAATACATACACAACAATATTACGTATACAACAATATTATATAAATAAATCGCTGTATAACATAGAGCCAAATAGTTTTTTTTGTAGATTGAACGCGGGCGTTGCCGCTGGTTCTACTAGTTATAATATTTCCCTACATAATATGTACGTACAATAAATAGGCAATTCGAGCTGAATGACAAGTTTGACGGTCTTTTGTTTGTCGGACGGATTTTTATTTTTCTTTAAGATACCTTTTACGTTCATTGCAGTTGTTTCATTCATTGTACTTCTACGTCGATCATTGTTGTAACACAACATTGCTTTAAAGAGGTTTATTCTTAGTTTTTACTAACATTCATAATTTTTAAGTGTAGAATGCGAGACACTTCACTTGATGTTATAGCGCATTATACTGCGCTAATATTGTGTTCTTCAAACTCTAGTATCTGCAGTGGAAAATCAAGCCATACATTGTTTATTTATTAGTATATTCAAAAAGTTAAATATTTATGCAATTGTAGCTTAAAGCTTTTGTAAATAATGTATCTGGAAAACAAACATATTTTCAAAGATATTTAATAAACAATATCTAACTAGAAAATTGGAATGTATACAATATCTCAAACTCATATAAATTTCATTGCTCTTATCGCATATATTGGATAAGGAATTGAGTGCCTTGGGAAAATCTCCAAGGCTGTTGACAATCAGAAATTGTGCTTTACTCAATGTAGAGTCAAGTGCTACGTACTTGTAATTATAATTGCCGCTCGATATCAATGGTAAACAACAGTACGTGTTGAATGACATGGTTGGGTGGATAATAATAAATATTTAATATATTTGGAAGATATTACTAGTTCAATGGTAAACGCGTTTTCTTCGTAAACTAAGTGATGCAGGTTCAAAACCCGTGTCTCTCATTTGTGAGATTTATGTACAGATGCGAATCGTTTTCAAAATAATTATATATCAGTGTTTTGTGGTGAAAGAAAACATCGTGATGTCTCACGATGTATTTCTTTTCCTGCATGTCTGATAAACTTAACTAGTTAACTAGTAATTAAAGACATGTGGGGTGAGGAGGGGCCCAAGTCCAGCACTTTTTTATTAATTTACTCTAATAAATATAAACAATAATAAATCTGTTGGGACATTTGCACGCAGTACCATCTAGTTCCACGGTAAGCTACGAGGCTTGTGTTACGGATACCAGATAGTTGATACACTACACATATATAACTTTAAATACATACATATTATAAATATAAACACCCATGACTGAAGAACAAACATTCATGCTCATCACACAAATGAATGCCCCCAGCGGAACTCGAACCTGCGACCGCTGGCACAGAAAGTAGTGTCACTACAAACTGAACCAAACGTGTCGTCCAAATATGAAAGTCTAAAAGGATTTGTGTTCATAATATTGAAGCCCATTTACGCGATAGAGTTCTTCGAGGCGAGCGAGTAAAAGAATGTGATAAAAGTCGAGGAATATAAATATAATACTAGTTATATTCCGTTACTCGCATGTCTAAGTACAATGATAAAAATCTTGTGACACTCACTCGAATTCTCTATCCTCCAGTAAAAATAGCGGAACCCTTTCAGAGATTAGACATTTAGATTAGATGAATAGCCTAGTCGAGAAGTCTCTTATCTGCGAAAAATAGTTAGGAAAGTCAGAAAATTATAGGCAATGGCTCATTAGACGCGGAATAAAATTATGAGAAAGACGTTTTTTTTTAATTTTCTGCAAATAAAAATGCAATTGTTATAAACATTATTGTTTTTAAACCCCGATGCAAAAGGAGGGGTGTTATAAGTTTGACGTCGATGTCTGTCTGTATGTGGCATCGCAGCTCTCAAACGCTATCTATATGTTCAATAGTAGCAAATTTAAAACAGCATATGTATATTTTAGAAGAATATCTCGATTTATTAATTTTAAACGTTATCAACACTGGAATAGTATAAAATTGTATCGTGTTATCATACAAAATATGTACCTAAGTAAGAAAATGACAAAAAGATGTTTCAAGTTGTATAAATATGCATTTATCGCCACCTGCTCTCAGTCACATTCTCGTTTTTGTATAAAAACAGTGTTAGTGTCGCTCGCGGTTTACATACTTGCTAATTGCTATTTAATCTGTCTCATTGTTTGGGCTCACGTACCCGTATTTCTTTTATAGATAATGTCTCCAGATGCACTGTAAGTTTGTATTGTTCACTATATAGCTTGACCTAAATTTTCAGTCTAGGCTCTACGTGTGAGAATTTCAATAATTTTTTGACTGACTGCAATAAGACGTGGAACTTTTGTCTGATTTTTTGTATTTGTTACTCGAGTTTTTCACCAATTGTAGATCGATTTTTATAAATAGGTGATTTAAAGGGTAGTCCTATTTCAATTGAAATAGCTGGAGTTTATCTTCTACACCCAATGTAAAATAACTTTACTATTTTACTTTTTATGTATGAATATTGTACACATTAAAATTACATCATTGGTCATCACGTTAAATTTGGTTTTAAGTATGATGACATTTAGTCATGGCAAAATTTAATACATACTTATTATATTTTGTGAATATAGAATAATATGAGCTTGGCATTAGTACTTGCTACGTACGTGTTTTATTCTTAAACATATGTTGATCACTCTGTTATAGTTCTACATATTATTTGAGAACCCCACGTAGTAGAAGCAATGCGCCACATGTACTATCTATACATATAATAAAATTGTAACTAAGCCGAATCTGTACATTAAATATTTTTTGGAAAATTTTATTGAAATAGACATTATTATCGATACAGAGGCCGAATCTATAGTTTGTAGAATTTTTTTGTGATAGCTGGTTATCCGGGTCAACATATAGGATACTTTTTACCGCGAGAAAATGTTTCATTTCTGAGAAAAAATATAAAAACTACATTGTAAGAATATACTAATATGTGAAACCTAAGAATTTGTTTTTTGGTCATCTGAACGCGGGCGGAGCCGCGGGCAATGCTAGTATGATATAAACTTATTATTAAAGATTATTTTTATAATAATACACAGTTCGACAATAATACAAAAATACTTCATTATTGCTCGTATAACCCACGTGAATGGGCACTTGAAAGTGCAATATACCCATGTCTTTATGCAACGTAAATGAAATATGAATATCCCGGTACAACTTTACTGTGAATGTCAAACTTTAAATATTTTTCATGCTTTTAAAAAGGCAAATATTTGTTCCATTTGCGAATGACTGAAGGTGTGTAGTTGGAAATAGGTCTCGGTTTTCTGCCGCGTGCCGTCCTGAGAGCATTCTATTAATAGCTTACGAGGTACTCTTTGTTATTATATCTATATAGTCCTCACACGCAGTGTACTTTGATACTAAACAATTAGTAAATGTAAATAAATTTGTATCGCCAAAGACTACTACTTGATACTACTAAAATAAACTAAAATTGATAACTGAGAGACAACGTGCAGAATAAACCGGTGGGTGTAAAGTTTGAAGTTTTGGACATGAGTTCTTTAATGACGAAGATTTTTTTTCAACTTCTAACGGGATTAATATTATTAGAAAAATAAAAATGATATGACATATTGTCATTTTTAAAATCAAACATAAAAGTTTCTTTAAAACCCATCATTTAAATGTATGGCTTACTTCTTGTATGGATATGGAAAAGTAACGTATTCTCGCTTCTCTCGTCTCGTCCTCATCTAACTAAAGATCCGGGTAACAATGGGGTTTAGACGAGTTCACAAGAGTTTACTATACAATGGTGTATGAATAGAAAAATTGAGAATTGTACTTATTGAATGATAGGATGTGTGGGATCATAATATGTTATTTTCACTATTATGGTTTTCTAGTAGTTTGAACGCGGGCGAAGGCGCGGGTACTGCTAGTTTTTTATATTTCTATTCTAGAATGACATTTCTCTAAGCCTCATTACTAACTGTCGTCATAGACGTCTAAAATGCATCAATTGAGTTAAAAGATATTCCATTGTATTTATACAATTATTATAATTATAGACGCAAACTGATGAAGCCTTATTACAGCAGTAATATCATACCTTCAATATTTAGATTTATATCATGCAATAACACGTGCAATTTATAATAATAGCTTATATAAGAGTCTTACCTTTACCTATTCAGCCCTTTTTAACGTCCCACTGCTGGGCACGGGCCTCCCTTCAATGCGAGATGGATCAGGCAAGGCAGTGGAAGCCCAGTTGTAACACGCTAGCTAGGGAATCCGAGTGAAGCGTGTTCAAGGAAAACATCGTGAGGAAACCTGCATGTCTGAAAGAATCTAGCAAATTTTTCGAAAGACATGTGAAGGCCGCCAACCCTCACTTGGACTATGACTTCATTAGTGTTCTAACAGAATTTAATTACTGCGAGATAACTAAGTTAAAACGTTTACCATCACGTTATTTTATATCAGATGTAGTAGTTTCTCACACTAAGTGTCGTCTGAAGCCGGAGATTGGTACAGCGTTGCAAAATCTGTTGACGTAACCGTATATTGCAAATGTATCCTAAAACGACCGTCCGCTTGGAACCAAACATCAAGGACTGCGATATTTGATGCCATGATATTAATGTAATTTAGTAATAGAAATATCTGTTACTTATTAGTGGTGCAATGCATTTAAGTCGTGATTTGCGTTTTTATATAAAACGTTAATGGTTAAATATGGTATTCTATATTTAGGAGTATAGTATTCTATTCTAATCGCTGTTTAATACAAAATGAACCCGCAATAGTCTTGATATTCATCTTAGATTAAAATAATATTTGGAGCATTAAAGTTCTTACCTACGCCGCACTGAAAATTAATTCACAATAATTGGCGAAAATATCTTTCTCCTCCGGTCAAAAATAAAAACTAAAAACCTTTGAGAAACGTGTATCCAATTTATTTGGATATGTAGTATGAGTTCATTATTACTTATAGTTTCATATACCTACATGGTATGTACATAAAAACGTGGTTTCTGTATCTACAATATTATGTTATATATGTAATTAATTTTCTCTCTCTATATATTATACTAGCGATTCACCCTCGCGTCGCTCGGGTTCGTCCCTAGCTTGCTTCCTAATACAAACTTTCATCCCCATTTTCAACCCCTTAAGGTGATGATTTCCCGGATAAAAAGTATCCTATGTCCTTCCCAGAGTCTCAAACTATCTTCTTATCAAATTTCATCTAAATCGGTTCAGTAGATCCAGAGATCACCCCCTACAACGTCACAAACTTTACATCTTTATCATATTAGTATAGCTAAAACAAAAGTTGGGTTAGTTACACTTTCTTTTATCTTTGATTTGTTGAATTGGTCTCCGCCCCAAATAGTAGAATAACTATTAAAATATCAGAAAAATTAACGAAAAAAATGACATAGCTAACACTGGCTAATGATAATCATTTATGTATATCTATTTAAAACGTACTTAGGGTACCCGAGCGAATCGAGGGTTAGTCACTAGTTATCGATAAATTTTTATTTCCTATTATCTTCTTACATTATATAATATTCTCAGAAGTTTTTACTAAATTATATCATGGAAGTCTCACGATCTATTCATTACGGCTTTGACTTCAATTCTTGCAATAGTTATAATTTGTTATTTTTTATAGAATCTAGAATCTCCGTTCCGCCTTCACGCTTCATAAAATATTTCAAATATCTTGTCCAAGTGACCACGATTTCAACCTTTGTTTAATATTACGATGTCTGATAAGTAATTGATTTGTTTTTTATCTATATCTATACTAATATTGTAAAGATGCAAAGTTTGTTTGAACGCGTTAATCTCAGGAACTACTAATCACATTTGAAAAATTCTTTTTGCATTAGATAGTCCGTTTATTGAGGAAGGCTATATATATCATATACAAGAAGAAAGACTATATATCTTTATATATATAATTCTTCTGTGAGTGTGTATGTCACTGAACTTCTCTCAAACGACTGGCCCGATTTTGATGAAATTTTTTGTATGTGTTCAAGGGGATCTGGGAATGGTTTAGATTCACAATTTGAATAATAATTTTCATCAAAAAAATTATTAAAAAAAGTTTGAAATTTTCAAATTAAAGACGTGTAGACAGGACAACGTCTGTCGGGTCCGCTAGTATCATATAATATATAGTATGTCAAGATTAACCGTTAAAACGTACTTAGGGACGAACCCGAGCGAAGCGGGGGTGAGTGGCTAGTTTAATATAATTCTGGGAAAGTGTAGACATGATAATTTATTTTAAATATATCATTTTTTTAAATATTGCTGTTTGCTGAGTAATTCTTTACATATTTATAAGTGAAACTTGTTATTCATTAGAGAAAATTCTCATTATTTTGATACGCAACGAATATTGCAATATTTACTGATACTAAAATAATACAAATGGTGCTAAAGAAATACATATTTCTACATACATATTACATATAATAGTTAAAATTTGATGTCCGTAGTCGCGTAATAATGCCGTTTAACAAATTGTTAATTGTATAGCGATTACCGACATTTTTATTGATTATTTTAACAATTTTCTGACATTTGCAATACATATTTAGAAAGTCTGGATCAAAAACAAACCCACGTCCTGCGTGTCATGGACCACGGTAGCAGTGAACTTTTTAAATAGATTTATAACATAATACTTTCTTAGATTTACGCGAATATTTGACATTTTGAAATAAAACTATCTTTTCGGATTATTTCGCGGATTTATTTTGATTTTTGGTTCCCGACGTTTTGAATGCTTTACAGCATCCATGGTCCATGTCTATAGTTTTATTTCAAGATTTATAACACTTATAATAATATAACACTCATAATAATAATAAAATATATAAAATATTACTTTTCGTCTTTTCTAATGGTGGACTCATGACGTTCAGTAAAAAAAAATCATTGAATGGTAATAAAATATTTTGGTCTTCTTCCATGGGATATTGGCGAAGTAATATGTGCTCAACTAGCACGCTTCATTAAGAAGAAAATTGAATTGAATAAACAGACACTTTAATTTTATTTCTTTGTATAGATTTGAGCACTTCCTGAGATTCTGACATTTGCAAAATTCAGAATGTCCGGGTCAGATATACACCCACGTCCCGCATAGCACTCGGCACTACACGGTAGCAGTGTACGTTGTACATTGAATAGAAGGTCACGAACAAAATGCGATACTCAACAATACACCTCAGCCGTGGACTGAATACAAAACATTGTATACTACTTGTATCAATTATTGTGTATGTTGTAGCACGCGGGTTTGTTTTTAGGCTAACACATTTCATTCTCATTCCTTTTATAAAGACCCCATTGCTGGGCCCGGTCCCTCCATCTCATTGAAAAACGCGATGGGAATTAGGTGTAATATAATAATTACTATTAAATAATTGGTTTACACAATAGATTTTTATACTTTAAAAATTATATTTCGCATGTAATCAGTTTAACAAATATAAAGAAATGGTACTATTTTTTTTAGCAACAACGGTCTATGATATACTCGTACGTAAAACTGTCAATCATTCACTCGTGCTTTTATATTACTGTGTACAGATTATAAATTATGAAACTTGGTATGGCGCAGGCATCTCTCTACGGGTTAACGATTTGTTTTGAATTATAAGTTGCAAAACAAAGTTATCTTGCTTTGTTGTAGTCGCAGACAGCTATATGCCATATGGGCTTTGCGAATTCCTTTGGTATACTATCATTGTGTTCGCTAAAGTATGTTACGTACTTACCAAAATATGTTTATTGTTTACTAGCTAGCGACCCTCGCTTCGTTCGGGTTCGTCCCTAGCTTGATTCCCCATACAGACTTTCATCCCCATTTTCACCACCTTAAGGGATGATTTCCTAGATAAAAAGTATCCTATGTCCTTCCCAGGGTCTCAAACTATCTTCATACCAAATTTTGTCTAAATCGGTTTAGTAGATCCAGACATTACCCCCTACAACGTCACAAACTCACAAAATCACAAACTTTACGTCTTTATAATATTACTCGTAGTATAAAAGACTTCCAAAGTGAACTATTCTAATATATACTAAAGTGTAGATACAATCTTTGTTATGTCGTGAGTTTATCATGTTCTCCAAATCTTAAACAGGATGTTTGAGGCATAGTAATTTGTTTATTTGAAATATAATGAACTTGTTATACGAATGAAAATTATAAAGTTTATATACTTACATATAATAACAAGATATCACTCACTGATTAATCACGGAATCTCCAAAAATGTAATGCTGCAAACTTGAAATTTCTCGTAGGTCTTCAGAGGATGCTGAAAAATAATTTTTATGGTTTAACTCCTAGTGGAGTAAAATGGGTTCAAAAAATTGACCAAAATGGAAGATTATTATTTCGGATTAAAAATGGCGACTATACTATTAGATTCAGGTCTTACGCAGTACAGCCTCTGGGGATGAAAATTAGGGGATGATATGTATTATATATCTATAAATAAACTAAGTGATAGAAATCGCTAGTTTATTGTGTCTTTAAATAGAACACTTTTAAGACGCCGAATACCAGGAAATCTAACGCAATTTAAAAGTATAATTAAAGCTAACGTCAAAACATAGTCGGTCCGGGGTCAGCTGATCTATTCCCTGACCTCACGTTATTGTTGCATGTCGCGCGAGGCCACACCATCTTGCCTGCTTGCCGCAAATGATGTACTCATGTATATCGAGTTACGTACTTTTGTAATGAGTTTCACATGTGATTCCTATGGGTTTTTTTAAATGTTGCCAGATATTCATTGATTTTTTTTGCTATTGTATTTTTTTGGATCTCCTATGGATGTTGGTAGTTAAAGAACAGCTGATAAGATATTTTTGAACGACGTCAATCTGTCTACATTTTATAGGTATGTTTCGAGATATCTGTGGCAACTGTGGATTTTCGAAATACTTTTTAGGGTTCCGTACCCAAAGGATAAAACGGGACCCTATTACTAAGATTCCGCTGTCCGTCGTCCGTCTGTCTGTCTGTCTGTCTGTCCGTCTGTCAAAAGGGTGTAACTCATGAACCGTGATAGTTAGACAGTTGAAATTTTCACAGATGATGTATTTCTGTTGCTGCCATATCAACAAATACTAAAAAATAGCATAAAATAAATATTTAAGGGGGGTCCCATACAACAAACGTGTTTTTTTTTGCTCGTTTTGCTCGATATTGATAACGGCAACAAGTAGACGCTTGAAATATTCACAGAATATTTAGTTATATATTCACTTTAAAAATAAATAATTAAATTAAAATTAAAGAAATATTTAAGTGGGGCTCCCATACAACAGACATGGTTTTTTTACCGTTTTTATAGATAATGGTCCGGAACCCTTCGTGCGCGATTCCGACTCGTGCGGAAGGGTTGGCCGGTTTTTTATGAATAGATTATATCTCAAGAGTTGTATCGTACAAATAAAAAAAACCGATGAATTATCTTTAAGGATACTTAGATGCTTATTACTTGAGATTTTGAAAAGTCTTTGTAATGTGGTGACAATTTAAAAATTGCCAACCAGCCAGATAAAGTCGTTTTCCGAGAAAGCAGTAAAATGTATAAAAATATATGCTTTGAACATAGGTTTAGTTTAACTACTTGTTTTTTGAAGTCGGCTAAAAATTCAAACGCTTTGCAATCATACTTAGAATACTTTCTTAGATTTACGCGAATATTTGACATTTTAAATAAAAGTATCTTTTCGGATTATTTCACGGATTTATTTTGATTTTTGGTTCCCGACGTTTCGAATGCTTTACAGCAATCACGGTCACGGGAGAGACTAAGGTTATAGACGTCTCAAACACATATACTTGTTACAGATATAGGTATACTACTTTGCAATCAATTTAGTTTTCAAACCCAATCGTACAATTTCCTTTTTAGATTTGCAAAGAACGAAATGGAATTTCACTTAGTTAGAAACTAACCAAGTTTAAGCCAAGTTTCTAACATTATTGCTCACGCACCAAGGCTTTCATATACTTTCGTAAGCGACTCGTTAACTGATTTTAAATGTGATATACTTTGAATGTTCTATAGCTTGTTTTTATCTGCAGTTCTGGTTAATTACTAAGAATTAAAATTATTAAGGCAGGCAATAATTGCTTTAAAAGTTTAAGGTCGACTTCGAATTTTTTTTAATATAAATATTAAAAAAATAACTTCAATACAACCTTTCTTTGCCAATGCTTTTCACAGATGGAAGTAAATATATTTTTATTATAAAATCACGATGCATTTTATCGTGTCTCCTTTACAAGTCTATACAGATAAATAAAATTGAAGTGTCTGTTTGTAATGACAAAATAAACGCTTATTACTAAATTCATATGAAATTATATACGGTGATTTTAAAAGAAAACACATTTTTTAAATTTTTGTCTGTCTGTCTGTTTGTTGCGGCTAATCTCCGAAACGGCTGGACTGATTTTCATGGGACATTCACTGGTAGATCGCTTATGTTACTTAATATAAGGTGTAACTTGGGCTACCTTTATTTAACAAATAAAGGGTCCCGCTCAAAAAAATTAAAACGTAACTGCTACTTAGGGACGCACCCGAGCGAAGCGAAGTTGAGTCCAGCGACGTCATAAATAATAGTAGGATATTATGCGTAATAGGTACATCATTAAAATATTTTACGTACTTGTCGTGAGAATCATTTTTAATGTTAATTATTACGTACTCGTTATACCGAATTTTGAAACACTGTTAATTTAAATTCATCACGCATTCTTTAAATTATAATCCTTTATTCATATAAAATAAGGTTTTCATCTGTTCATGTTACACGCAATATTTTTTTTTAATCAATTTCAGCAGAAGTTTGAGTTATTGTTTACTGTAACCTGTGTATTAAAATATTAAATTATTATATTACACTTTAAAATACTCCTTTATCTTTAGGATAATATATAATTTAAGTACCTATATTATTAAAGTAATTTTTTATATTTTTACTTTTATATTTTTAATTTAATAAATTATTGAACAATATTATATGTATATTTATTATATTATTTCTAATGTTTTATGCCTTACTACTTATCTTGTTATTTATAAATTCTGACAGAAGTTTTAAATTATTTCTATGCTAGAGACACCCTCGTTTCGCTCGAATCCCGAGGTATGTCTTGAAGATTAGTATGGAATAGAAAGACTATACATTATATGATATATAAATTATATAAGGCTATTTAATGCAAAAAGAATTTTTCATATCGGATTAGTAGTTCCTGAGATTAGCGCGTTCAAACAAACTAATAAAGAAATAAACTCTGCCTCTTTATAATATTAGTATAGATTAGTATAGATATTATACCTAATTGTTTACTTCATTGTTTTCTGTATTATTTTGTGGACATTATGAAATAAATATAATTATTTCCCCGATAGTTAACACTGAAGCCAATATTTAAAACTATCTTAGAAAAAATGTCTTTACTTTATAAAAATATTACTTAATGTTTCGAATAAACTACAGAATTTATTATATAATTCTAAATCATATAACATCTAAAATTCATTATCATCATTTTTCCGTAATAGTTGCTTTTTTAAATTCAAAACAAAAATTTAATCCAACTCCATATTTAATATTCAACATAACATATTCGTTATAAGCCAACAGGTCGTCCGCGTCCGTACCAAGCGCGGGCCGGCACGGCGCGTGTTTTTGTTACGTCGCATTTACTTTTATCTGACAGTGACAGACGTACACAAAGCTTTATGTTTTTTTTTTAATCAAGATGATATTATGGCTACGTGCGCTTATTATACAGCTTATTACTCTTATTTGTTTTTTTTTAATATTGTATTCGCTATTCCGTTATTTATATTCATTCATGATTATTACGACAAATTGCTAGGGCTTTAGTAGATGTACCCTAAGAAGTAAGAACAAAGCAATTTGTTTCAATACAAAAGTAAATCTATATGCACTATAAAAACAAACAAAATTGATCAAAGAGAATAATTTGCTGTAGCCATTACTTGAATTTGAAAAGGTCAATTTCTTCTTATTACCTACGTAAATAGTGAGGGAGTTTAAAGTAAATTAATATAATAAGTATATTTGCATAATTGCAACAAACTAAAGTATTACATTCTAATATGACATTGCAAATAACGTCGGATTACTTCCGTTTGTCAACGCGCAATAAAAAATGTGCCAATAATACTTTCTTAGATTTACGCGAATGTTTGACATTATTAAATAAAACTATCTTTTCGGATTATTTCGCGGATTTATAATAAATCCGCGAAATAATCCGAAAAGATAGTTTTATTTAAAATGTGCCAATCGTAATGCTATACATGTACAGTGTACACATGCATATATATGTGAATGACGAACTTTCAAAACAGTTGTTTTAGTAGAAACTAGCAGCTCCCTCTCGCTTCGGTCGAGTTCGTCCTTAGGTACGTTTTAAATAGATATAAATAGTTATTAGTCAGCGTTAGCCACATACATTTATTTTCGTGAATTCTTCCGATGCTTTAATAGTTATTCTGCTATTCGGGATGTAGACAAATCCAACAAAACAAAAATCATAAAAATCGGTCTAGCCGTTCTCGAGTTATATGTGTTATAACAAACCCGAATTTGTTTTATATACCTACGAGTATATACCGAGATATTCAAAGTAAGATCTGCTTCGTGGAATCCGTGATATGATGCGTGTATCTAGAAAATGATAACATTACATTTAAAAACAAATAGGTAGTTATTGTTGTTTTAAAATGGTAGGTACACTGTTGAAATGATATGCCATTTGACACGCTACGTGAATACGTTTTTTATTTAACCTGAATATTTTGAAATTAAGTATATTTCATGAAATATAATATTGATTGCTTATTAAATTCTTGTTGGCAATCTGAGGAACATTTTATTTTTTAAGATATTTACTTATCTATATCTACATTATTAAAACGAAGTTCATCCTTAGAAAAAGTGTTTTTCAATCTCTTATGCCCGATTTCACCAACAACCCATAAGCTACCACCTACGTATGGGATCCCTAACTTAAAATTCTCCTAAACTAGCCCCTAAATTAAACTTCGTTTTACCATCGTCTTTAAGCCCATATTTCGAGCACCTAAATTTAGAAGGCCTTTTAACATTTAGGTGACCCCTAACTGTCGGTGAAACAGAAACGGTCCCCTAACAGCCACCTAACCATGCTTAGGGGATCCCTTAAACTTAGGTGACGTTGGTGAAATCGGGCGTTATTCTTTTTAAATAAATCGTTACCAACTAACTCGTAGGCTACGTTTCTTAGTTTTTATTACGACCAATGCTAATTAATAGAAAAAAATATGGATCTATTCATCAGTCTTCCCATAGATGACTATAAATATATCATCATGATTCAAGCGGACTCATAATTTCCGATGCACGTGTGCACTTAATTACCTGCGGATGTCTTTAATTACTGCTCTGATTTGTCTTCTCCTTCTACTCTGCATATTTTCGAATACGTGAAAGAGATAGAATTTTTAGTTTAATTCATCTCATTATTCAAAAACATGGGGCTGCCATAGCTTTATCATGAAAGTGTAATTTTTTTGATCTGGTATTATTTTTAAATGTTTCTAGGATGAGTAATATATTTTTTTATCAATTTGCTTCTTTGCTTTTTGGCCGACTTCATTAGATCTAACCTTATTTTTATTAGAAGTTATGTTTCGTATTTCCTACTAGAAGAATTATTATACTTTTGAAGGTAATTTGTGTGGATTAATTAAGTGTAATACTGTTGAACGATAATTTGGTAACACAGCGGGACTTTCCATTAGTTTTTCTACGTCTTCCTATACAGATTTTTTGCAATTAAAATTATTGCTACTATGATAACAAATGTTTCAGTTAAAATATGCTTTCTAAAATAAATCGATTTGATACATACTAATTTTGCAAGTTAATTGAAAAATTCAAAATTTTTATGGAATATCGTTAAAAGCTTTTGTGGTAGTAGAGAAAATATTTTTAAAAATGGTTAAAACTTAAAAGTACTAAATATTTATAAAATTGAAACTAGGCTACATTCATAGTAGCTTTACTGAGTAAAAGAGATGGAAATTATAAAATGTTATGTTGCGGTAAAGTAACTTGTTGAGAAATAACTATGTTATGAATGAAAACTGCGACGTTTATTGCTTAAGTGTTTATAAGCCATCACTAGCTTCATTTTTACAGTTTCTTATATAAACCATATATTATGGTATATGTCTGTCTATTCGTCTGTCACAGATTAATTTTTTCTTTTAATTTTGTTTTCTTCACGGTTCTGCCCTATTGAAACCCATCGCGATCATATTAGTGTTTTAGTAATTACAGTTGCCATTGTTGTTGTTAAAAGGCACGATCTGCGCTAGTTATTTATTGATTTACTTTATTTTACATTGTAATCATTGTTATCCCCATAGTAATACGTATTATATTCCTCTGTATGTATCACAAAGTCAATATTTATCAATATGTTCTGCGTAAATTGTAAGAAGGTCGTGTGCATTGACGTAGGTATCGCGGTTCTTCACAGATATATTATATATTTATTATTCGGTAAATACATCGTACGTACGTATTATATATGTATTATTCAGTAAATACGTTTATGATTTATATTAGTTGAAACTAACTATAAAATAAAAAATCTTACTGAAATTTTAACATACTCCTAAGTGTCGTATTTCCGGTATTATTTTATTATCAGTCGGTACGATAATTTGATACATTCGAGCTGGTCTAATGATGGAGCCAGAAGGTGGAACTCTTCGAGCTTGACTTGTAATTGCTTCCTGTTAATTGCAGTATCTACACTATTCCACTAACTAAAATACCATTGTGTTACAATGGTTACTAAAATCCGTGTTAACATGAAACGGAAACCATTGATGTAGGTACCTATGTAAAGTTAGGTACTGGGTAGTCGATGTCACTGTACACTTTAAAACTATACCTATATAAAAACCTAGCGACTCACCCGAGGGACCTTCAGCTCGGGTTCGTCCCTAGTCGTCGTTTTAATTAATAGTATAGATTTCTCAGAGATGAGATATTTTCCTGCAGTAAAAAGTATCCTATATATTGATCCGAATAACCAGCTAGCAAAATCTGTCCAGTGGGTTTTTCGTGATACGTCACAGACAGACAGACAGACAGACAGATAAAAATTCTAAAAACTATAGTTTCGGCCTCTGTGTATCGATTATAATGACTATTTCAATAAGATTTGCACAAAAAATATTTAATGTACAGATTCGACTCTTTTAGAATTTGATTATATATGTAGGTATCATTAAACGTCAATCCGTTATTAGGCTGGAGCTTAAAATAAGGACTAGATTTGAGAGAGTGAGGGCATATCAGTAGTGTTTTTTTAACGTATAAAGATATTGTATATTACTAGTTGTATTGATTAGTTCTTAGGCAGAACTTGTATATTCACCTATTCTGTTTGTTATTATGTAAACGTTAAAAGAAAATATGGATTTCTCGTTTATGTAAGTGACGTGTATTATTATTATTCCTTTAGCTCTAGAGGATAGATAACTTTCTCTAATTTGGTGTTGTAAATATTCAATAAATTTTTTTTTATTTACACTTACACTCTTGAGTTTTTATATAAAAAATAGCGACTTGCCCTCGCTTCCCGCGAATGCGTCTCTAGGACGAAAAAAAAAAATAAAGCGGGACCCTAATTCTTTTTCTAAAATAAAAGTTGCCTAAGTTAAATCAGCTGTCTGCCAGTGAAAGTCCCGTCAAAATCGGTCCAGCCGTTTCGGAGATTAGACGGAACAGACTGACAAAATTTTAAAAATTGTATTTTCTTATAAGTACCGTATATACTTTCATATGTTTTTAGTAAAAAGCTATTATTTCAAAATTACAAATAGACACTTTAATTTTATTTATCTGTCTATACAGATAATATCTATACAGATATTATTATTTTTATATAAAAACGCAACAGGTTTTATCTCACAAAACCATTCTGAACTTGCGTTGATAAAAACCAATAAAAATAGCTATATATTCTGTTTATATATTGTATATATGTGCTCCTATTATAATTATCGAGAACACACAAACAAATAAGCATTTTTTTGTAATAGTAAAGATTAAGTATACAAAATTTTTATCATAATGTACACAAATAAAGATCATATATCATATAATAAGTGCACTATAAAATATAAATCGTTATCTAAATTCATATTTAGTAATAAATTTAAATTCGCATGGAAGTCATTATCAACTCACCGCCCACGTCAGACGCGAGAGCAAATTATCACATAATGACATTCCGGACACACTTCTGTGTGGTGTAGACTCTAGTGGAGACATGGTGATTGATAGGTAACTATGGCACAATACGATAGTGTGAAACAGCTGTTTAAAATTTTAAATAAACTTAAAACTATAGATAATAACCAATACCGAAGTAATTTTATCGCAAAAAGTATACGTAATTAATGTTATATTGTACGTCAGTGGGCGATTTTTATCTTTAGGTATAATCTTTTTATGGTAAGCTGGGTTTAACCATATTTTTATTTGTTACAGAGGCGTCTTTCCATGGAAAAGCAGTTCCTCAACCAAAACCCAAGAGACAACACCAGGTTCGACTTGGCGGTTATTCGGCAGTAAATCCAATGGGAATTTAACTAAGAGTTTGTCGACTGAAGTTCAGAAAACATTGACTCCAGCTTCGTCAGCCGCGAACACTCCTCATCACCACAAAAGACAAGGGAGCTCGGCCAGTGAAAAACAGTTTGACGATCTCGTCGCTAGTTCAATAGCACTTATACAGCATGATAGGTGAGTGATAATAAGCTACTTTGGTATCTATAATATAATAATTTTTAATTATTAATTTGGTATTATGTATATATATATATATATATACGTATATAATATATAATAAACATATATATATATACATACATACCAATTATAATTTTACGCTATGTATATAGAGTTTGCTACAGGGTAATACATATATGTATCTTTTTAAGAGGAATAATTTTGTAATACATTGTTTTCATATACCTTTATTGGCGTACGCAGCGCGGCAGTAAAGACAGTCCCAGTCGGCATATTTTTTACGAATTCTTCAACAATGTTCGTCATATTTCTTTCAATTTACATAAAACCTTAATGAATTATACACCTAGAGCTTTCTCATGAATCACTTATAAAACCGTATGAAAATCCGTTTGGTAGTTTATCGCGTTCTCTAGTAAAATTGAGACAGCCACTGCATTAAAAGATCAAATATGCACTTGAAAGAAAATGTTACACTTTTTTAGATTTACGTGAATATTTGACATCTGTAGGTACATATAATAAAATTCAAACAAAGCCGATGTCGAATCTATACATTAAATATTTTTTGGAAAATTTTATTGAAATAATCATTATTATCGATACAGAGGCCGAATCCATTGTTTTTAGAATTTTTGTCTGTCTGTATGTCTGTGACCGCATCATGAAAAAAACACTGAACAGATTTTGATGAAATTTGGTATGATGATAGCTGGTTATCCTGGTCAACATATAAGATACTTTTTACTGCGGGAAAATATCTTATCTCTAAGAAATCTATACTAGACGTTAAAACTAGGGACGAACTTGAGCAGAGCGAGGGTCAGTCGCTAGTTTTAAATAAAACTATCTTTTCTGATTTTTGTATTCTCCCGTGACCATGATTGCTATAAACTATTATATATAAAATAACTATTATATATAATATATAAAATAAGCATTCGAAACGTCGGAAACCAAAAATCTAAATAAATCTGCGACAAGATCCGAAAAGATTATTTTAGTTTTATTTAAAGGAAAATGTAATTCATTTTAATCGATTGTTAGATAAAATTGCAATAAATAACAATATATTAATAGATATGATGACTAGAAAAGTTTCATGTAAACATAATTATTGAAAAATAGTGTCGTATTTAATTAAGAGATAAAAGGAATGAGGATTGATTCGGATATCGTTTACGTATCAAAATATTATCGATTACGTATACTTAATAAGCGCCAACAATAGTATTTTATGTAGGTACATATACAATACTTTCTATCAAAACTTCATGAAAACATTAATAGCTAAAGTATTTCGACAAGCGTCACAATGGTTATATCCGGGAAGCCAATATTTTTATTTCTAAACGCACACTTTGGACTTTCTGTCGGCTTGTAGTTTATACTCATTATCTGTATATATTATAGATATGTACGGATGTATGAACATTATAACGATTTTTTATCGATAAAAAAGTTTTAAACTTCGTCTTCAAACTTATTACGAGTCCGACTAAACTAACGCGATAACTAACTGACGATAAAAAGTCTATAGTCTACGGTGGCTTTTACTATATCGCCTGCGGTGTGATCCAACTTCGAATTTTACCGTCTTATCTCTTTGCTTGTGACAAAACAACTTTACTCATGCATATTTATTTCTTTAAATAAATAAACATAAAAAGCAAACAGTAAATACAGATCCAAATCGTTAGAGCCGTTTCCGAGATATACAAGAATTGCTCATTTAATATTATAAGATACAATAAATATTACTTCAATAGCAATAGCGTTTGTATAGGTTAAAGGTTTGTATAAGAATTTTTTCGGAAGTCAAATTAAAAAAGTCTGACAAAGCCTTAACAGACTGCGATATAAAAATGTATAAGAGATTAGTCAAGAAATTTAGTGATGCGAGTAGTTCAATAGCCTATACTGGGGTCCGGCATGTTGTTGTACCGCATATGAGGTCACGCTGGGTGTGAGCGACCGATGTTGGAATAAATATCGGTATAATTTGTGGCCCAAATGCTTAAATATACTGTTATATTCAAAATAGTATTTTAGATAAACTATAAATAATAATATGGTACCTTATTTCCTATACATATTTACTCTTTTGATGATTATGAAATGTTTGTATGAAAACGAGTAATTCATCTTTTATCGATCTATTTTTTCTTAACGACATTTGGAGTACATTTAGAAGCCTAAGCCTAAGAATATTGCAGGTTTTATTCATTTAACGAAAAGTACTGAGTGTGTATTCAGCCCTTTTTTTACGTCCCACGGCTATGCACGGGCCTCCCTTTCAATACGAGAGGGATCAGGCCATAGTCCACCACGCTGGTCAAGTGCGGGTTGGCGAACTTCACATGACTTTCGAAAAATAAAAAAAAACTCAAAAAAAGGTCTAATTATGGCTAGGAACCATCCACGTTATAAGTAAAAGATCATTAAAAGAAGAATAATTACGAAGAACGGAATTTTATAAATAAATATAATACTGAGACCAATTTCAAAGAATTGGCTTTAATAAGATAGGCTTGTAAATGTTTTATGACGTTATTTGAGTGCTATTTCGCATACGTTCGATTCCAAGCTTACACCATAAATATATGGCACTATAAAAGTACAATATACTAGCAGAACCCGCGGCTTCGCTCGCGCTAAAACTACAAAAAATCTTTAAAAAGGTAGTTTCATACAAACTTTCATCCCATATTTTACCCCGTTATAGGATGAATTTCGAAAAATGCTAAAACACGTATTTATTTAATTTTATTGAACATTAATACTGAGTTTCAAGTAATTTTGAACATAAACATTTTTTGGATTGTATTATAACTTTTTTCCCGTGGGAATTAGATAATTTCCCGCGGTAAAAAGTAGCCTATGTCACTCTCCGGCCCTCCAACTATATCCACACAAAAAAATCACGCCAATCCGTCACTCGGTTTCGACGTGAAAGAAGGACAAACAAAAAAACAAACAAATACAGTTTTACATTTATAATATTAGTATGGATGTACGTACGTATACAATGTATTTCTAAGGCTTAGGTTTATAGTTTGTATTGGTGATTTGCCTTTGTTTCGCTCGGGTGCATCTCTAGGACTAACTGCTTCTCTCTAGGCATTCTTAGAACTAACCAATAGCCTATATGTTACTCCAGGTCATTATTTATCTATGTACTAACTTTCATCCAAATCCAGTCCAGTCGTTTCAGCGTAAAGGGGTAACAAACATACACATATACAAACTTTCGTATTTATAATAGTAGTATGATATACTTACCCACGGATCAATGGCGTAATTCCCATCTGCCTAAACCATGAGAATAACGACACGTCTGACCGACATAAGTATACCAGTACGCGGTTTCTGATGTCACGCATCGCTAATTACCATGGCTTATTTATATTTTGTTTTTTTTTATTTATTTTGAGGTCTGTGGTCAACTTTAATGGCTTTATTGCGAATAAATTCTATTATGCTTTTATGTCTTCATGTTTTGCATTTGAATGATTTGACATAAATGTTATTATGTATTTTGAATTTATATGATAGCAAATGATATCAGCCAAGTGTAACGCGTTTGCTTGGGAAAACTAGAAATGGGCTCAAAACCCGAGTCTCGTATCTCTGATATTATCATTTGCGCATCAGTCTCATCATGATTACCATTTGTCTCACAATAAAGAAAAACATCGTGAAGATACCTACATAACTGTGAGAACATAGCAAGTTCCCGAAAGACTCTGATGTCCGCCAACTCGCACTTGATCAACACGATGAACTGTGGCATGATTCCCATCACGCTAAAGATAGGCCCGTGCCCAGCAGTGGAACGTTATAAAAGGCTAAACACATTTTGTTACCCAAACTAATATTATAAATGTGAAAGTGTGTTTGTTTGTTTGTTTGTTTGTTTGTTTGTTTGTTTGTCTTTCTTTCACGTCGAAACGGAGTGACGGATTGGCGTGATTTTTTGTGTGGATATGTATAAGATAGTTGGAGGGCTGAAGAATGATGTAGGCTACATTTTACCGCGGGAGCTTATCTAGTTCCCAAGGGAAACACGTTATAATACAATCCAAAAAAATATTTACGATCAGAATTACTTGAAACTTGATATCAATCCTCTTCGATAAAATAAAATTATTAATTAACCTTAATTTGTATTTCGCGAATAGAGGTAGAATAATTGAGATGATATAGCTCCCTAATAGACGTTTTAGCTTTAAAATGAAGAAAATGTTGGTAATGAACATTTCAGCAATCTTTCTCGTTTATCATTCTAGTCTTGAAAATGCAGCCATTGCAAAAAACTATTCGTGCAAATATAAATTAATTGCTTTCGTGATTCCACTAATCGTGCTAAAATAAATCCTTAGCCTGGATGGGTATTGCGTGTGCAATTTATAAAATTTTGTTCTAAATGAATAAGCATTGTTGTTTTGTGACCTGCTCTTGATTTGGCTAGGTCCTACGAATATCTAATTCTTAGGTATGATTAAGTTTTGAAATTAATTTCACTAAAAGGTAGCTACATTTTTTTGACGACACGTTTGGTTCAGTTTGTAGTGTTACTTGCTGTGCCAGTGGTTGCGGGTTCGACTCTCGCTGGGGGGATTAATTTGTGTGATGAGCACGAATGTTTGTACTTAAGTCATGGTTATTTATATTTATAATATGTATGTATTTAAAGTTATATATGTGTAGTGTATCAACTATCTGGTATCCATGACATAAGTTTTTTTTAAATGTCATGACATGTTCAATTCAATGTCATGTCAGTAATGAAACAAAAGAATTGAATTGAATCGCAGGCATGTTATAGTATAATGTGATGGTACTCATATTGTCTTTACAACCAAGCCCAAGGCATCGGCTAATTTCCTTAACCAAATTTTTCAAACCATTAAAATCTTTTGTTGTTTATGTGTTTAAGAAGAAACTAAGTGTGCAAAATAAATCATCCGTAATCATAGTTAAAATCGTACCTATTAAAGTTTTGACAGATTGCGTGTATCTAATTTTTTTTTAATACCACTGCGTTTATAGAGTGTTGGAATTAGTCGACTGCTAAGTTTATGTACATATAAATAGATGGATCTTTTGAGAAAACGCTTCAAATGACGCATATTTTTGTTTCCTTTTTTAACCGACTGCGACGAAGCCCAAAGGATGGTAATGTGCTTGACCTGTATGTCTATATGTTACCATGTATATTGTCTAGTGAATAAATACTGGATAAATTTCTTATAGTATCTTTAAACGAGCATTTTTACTTTCGTTTTTTTATCAATATTTATTTAAGTTTTTAGTTTAAAAAAAAAAGAAAATTGTACGTTACACCAAAAACTCCGAGAGAAGCTCGATAGCCCGGGTACTGTATATACTCGCAGCTAGTGCAAAACATGTATGTATGTATGTATGTCTCCGACTGTAAAATACTATATTCGGTCTTCCTTCGTCAACTTGTTTTCATCTTTTAGTTGGCTTTTTATTCCGTCGGGGTTTTTATTTCTGTAACTGATTTTCTAAAAGGACTTACCTACTATCAGTAACAACATATAATGTACCGTAATATGTAACTGTATAATATTACAAGTAACCCACTGATTTGCATGCATTTTCTATGTAAAAACCAATGCTTATTGACTCGAACCGGAGAGAAACAAAAACATTAGCATTGAATGCATCTTGGAACTGCATTTATAGAAATGCAGTTCCAAGTTTAGTTTAGCGAATCGATATATGAGATGTTCTATGGGGCTTATAATATAATCTTATGGGATTTTTTAGCTTAAATATACAAATATGATGATATATTAGGGATATACTAAGTACCTGAAGAATAATCAACACACCCTTAATATTCTTTTCTTCAAAAAAATATACAAACTTATTATATATACATACAAACAATTATACATACAACAATATATACATACAAACTTTTGCGTTTATCATATTGCTGTGATTACCTTTTCTTTAGATGTTTGACTGTTAATTTATATTACTTAGTTTTGCTGTAAATAAACCAACTTTGTTAAGGTTCATTAAACCGTGTACAGTTATAACCGTGATATTGTCTACTCTGTCCCTAATTTAATACTTTTATTTTGAAATACCTACTCTTTGTTGGATGAATATTAAAAAATCAAAATATAATTTATTCAAATAGATCTTTAATACAAGCACTTTTGAATATCACTTTTAACATTTTCAACCGACTTCAAAAAGGAAGAGGTTCTCAATTCGACTGTATTTTTTTTATGTTTGTTACCTCAGAACTCCGTCATTTATTAACCGATTTGGACAATTTTTGTGTTGTTTAAAAGTGTATACTTCCAGATTGGTCCCATTTAAATTTCAAAAAAAAATACCACCCCTAAGGGTGGAAAAATAGCTAATGATGAATTTAACCTACTTCTAATTGTCATATTGACTTGAAACTTTGCAAGTGTTTCTATTTCCGTTGATAGTACAGTGGTTCGGTATTGTTGACCTGATCTGATGGTAAGGCCAGAAGGTGGACCGTGGATAGGTGGAACTCTTCAACGGCTAATAGTAGATACTTTGAGTTTGGGCTTATTTTGTTTGATTTGACAAGCCTAACACGTTAGAATTCTTACTTTGCTACTACTGTCTACACTAAAAATTGAAAAATAAAAACTTTTTAAGAAAAAAATGAAAACCGGTGTGATTTGCTTTGTATGGGCTGGCACCGATTTCGAAATTTTTTGATTAGGTATGTATAGTAAATGAAAACTACCAATCAGTTATTTTTACTTTTTAGTGCTTTTGTTTAAAGTCGGTTTTTATTTTTTTATTAAAAATTAATAAATGTCAGTATGTATGTAAGTCCCTGAGGAATCCACCAGCGGCTCGGAAAGCAGTTCTGCTGAGAAGAGCCGACGAGAAACTCGACAGTTGCTCTTTTAAAATATAAACATACATCATATATTTACGATATTTCTAGAGAATAGAGTGCCAAGTGATTCACCATTCAATCAATAGGTACCTCTTTCATATATCATTTTTTAAATTTTTATATAGAAGTTCATTAAATTGGGAATTCTTTGTTTATCTAATTTTTAATATTTACATATGAATTTTTACTTTCATTTTGAGATACTTTTCTTTCCTTTGTATTTCAAAGAAGTAGAAACAAACATACATAAGGCAATACTGTGTATAAACTCACGCCTTTGTGAACAAGTAATGTATCACTAGCTTTATTAGGTGAAGGGTATAATCGATATCAAAGAATAATGGTAGGTATGTTGAATGTTATCGAGGTTAGTATTTAATTGTTTATACTGTTACAGTAATCGAAGTGGATCAGTGATCAGTTAGGATATATTATCTATATAAATAAGTATACATGAAATTTTGTTCGTGTATGAAATGTTCGTAATGGTTAGAATAAAGGATTTAAAAGATTTAATGAAATTTTTTGGACATAAATAGCAAAAACAGTTAATAAACTCTGTCGCAATGATTAACACCCTTCACCAGCGTAATTAGAAAAATATGTACAAACTTACATATACATTCAAAAACTTATAAAATAACATTTAAAATAAGATTATATATATAATAGGTATTAGACGTTGCCAGGATCAAAGAAAAAATTGGAAAAATGTGCTTTTCTATAGAATATTGTATGAACTCAAATATCACTAACACCATTGAAACTCGGGCAGGATAAAGCTTGTGGGGTCAATTAGTCAGTTTACAAAATAAATTTGTTGATTACGCAAATATTAGTATCATATTAATTTGTTATCTATACTATAATAAAACCGTAGAGGTCGAAAGTCTGTATATAGCAAAAAATGCTAATAACCGAGTCAGGGGGATGTAAGAAGACAAATAGAACAAATCCAGTTTTTTTTTCAATTTTTTTGTTTCTCTGTCTGTTTGTACGGGCTAATCTCCGAATCTATTGGACCGATTTAAATGAAATTTTGCATGGTGGTACCTTATATCCCCGGGCAACATCTTAGATACTTTTTATCCCGGAAAATTAAATAGTTCCCGTGGGATAGTTAAAAAACTATAATAACTTATACAACTTATGCACCTAATTTAGTAAAATTTAACATTCTGATACCTTATATTGCCGGTCAAACAACAGTAACCTGTTTTCATCCAGGAAAATGAACGGTTCCTGTGGGAACTAATAGATCTCTATTAGTGTTTTGCATATAATAAGACTTTAGTGTCTAAAATTTCCTTGAATGTAAATAAAATAAAAATACATAGATACATATTATATGTAAATTAACTACTTATGACAAAAATATTTTAGGAGGTTTGGCAAAATTATCACATAATGATAGTCACAGTAGAAAAATCACAAAAAGCGTACGCATAAAGCCTCATAAAACACTTTATTTCTTAATTAAATAAGCCATTAGTACGACTTTATTATGTACTAGCGACTCAACCTCGCTTTGCTCGGTTTTGTTCCTAGTGAAAAATAAAAAAAATATATATCCCACGGGTACCGTAGATTATTCCAGGATAAAAAGTAGCCTATGTGTTATTCTCATGTATGAGCTATATTATTGTAAAGTTTCATTAAAATCCATACAGTAGTTTTTGCGTATAAGAGTAACAAACATTCATACATCTAGGTATACATCCAGATATCCATACATCCTCACAAACTATCGCATTTATAATATTAGTAGGGTCTATCTACCTCTCAACCAGTAAATAACAAATCTTTAACCCTGACATTATAGTATATAAGACAGGAGTCGTAAATTGGGCCCTTTAAATGGTCGAACAAATTGCATGCCGCCATCGCTTGGCGTTTCCGTTCCAGACTCTATTGTATGAAATTACTAGCCTGTAGCTGTACTTTGAAACCATTAGGTTATTAATGCGTTATTGCGTTATTTTGAATTACTGTCTTGTTGATCTGGCAGGTTTCATGTACGGCTGTAGATCTGGAGTCCTGGGTTTGATGTCTGTGTCGGGCTAATTATAGTTATTGGCTTTTTCTAAAGAAATTCTCAATAACAGCCCGGAGGTTTCACTCCCATGCAGTCTTGCAACTGATCTCAAAGCGGTCGTGTTGAAATTTTAAATAAAACTACCTTTTCGAATTATTTCGCTGATTTATTTTGAGTTTTGGTTCCCGACGTTTCGAATACTTTACAGCAATCATGGTCAGAGGAGAGACTAAGGTTTTAGACGTCTCTAAGGCGTTTTATTATTGTTACAGATAGTGCCTACTCACACTATAAGAAAGTATTACGGTTGTGATGAATGGTCCCGTCGCGAAGCGCATATGAAAGAAATAGACCATTCGGTACTTAAATTATAAAATAAAAGTTAAATGTTTCAGCTACGGAATCCTCGGTGTGCATCAAACACGCCCAGAATTTCCCAGAATTTTTCATTTTTTATAGCTATTATTGTAACGGCATAAACTAATGTACATACATATATAACTAATATCCCAGGAGAGATACTGTACCAGAATATCGTATTTATAATATTAATCACCATGAAATATTACACTACTCTACACTAATTATATAAGCTCTAAACAAATTACTTAATTTATTACCATGTTAGCCAAACATTTTTTTTCTTATGAAAATACGTTATTTGTTTTGGAACATAATAAAAAGTCTCACTGTTTTTTTTTTATGTATGCGATATAACATGAGAGAGGAATAGGTAGGTACTTAAATGCCAAAATTTGAAAGTATAATAATAATTATGATTAAATATTTAAAAAAAAAACTAATAAACGCTTTTAGTAATCATTTATGGGCTTCGGAAATTTCAAATTATGTATTTAAAAGGTGCGTGGTGTTGATAAAGCCTGTGTGGAGCACGATCGGGTCTCAACTGAAACTAATATATACATATAATAAAATTGTAACTGATCGGTGTCTGTACATGGAAGATATTTGAGAAAACTATTCTTAGGGGTCTTTATTAACGCAATAGAACCCAAAACAATGATTTTTAGATTTTTTTGTCTTTTTGTTTGCGCGTTTATTTGTTTTATTTCAATCGGTTCATAAATAAAAAAAGTTATGTTAATTTAAAGAATTACCTAGAGACGTACCCGAGCGACGCGTGGGTGAGTCGCTAATAAATAATAAATATAATTGAAAACGAGCTTTGTACATGATTAAACCAGATTTGTTACGTAATTTATCTAACAGGATGCCCCTTTCAGCAAACAATCACGACCTCTATTTAATACAAAATAATTCAAATACCATTATATGAGTATAATAACACATGCTACTCTGTAATTCTATTATTTATTTTGCCTTAACATAAAGTATTAAATTGATAATTTACTTTGATTTTCCTTAATATGCAAACATGTTGTGGTGCTGCTAAATGTCACGTCATTGACCTTATTTGAATACATTGGGTTGGCAAATCTCCAATAACGCTAATTTCAACGTAATTTAACGTATTTATTGAGCTAGTTGGTGGTGTTACACCTTCTTGTTGCCTTGTTGCCGTACATCCAATCGAGACAGTCCCATTGAACTATGGGAGTCAAGGAATAGAGTGCATTGTACTTCAAGTATAACTCTTGCGTAGATAGCTATTATCAGTTTGATTAGACGCCATGACCGTCAATTAGTGATATACATACATATTTTCAAAAATCCTGTTAATTCTTTCTTACTGTCACTTTTGATTCACTCTTCCATTTCATAATGTATTTAAAGTACAGTTCCGGTCAACATGTAGGATACTTTTACTGCGGGAAATATATCTCATCTCTGAGAAATCTATTTTAACCGTTAAAACGTAACTAGGGACCAACCCGAGCGGAGCAAGTGTGAGTTGCTAGTATACATATAAAAACCTCTAAAAAGTTAGAAAAGAGCTGATGATTTTGAAACGGCTGAACTGGTCTTGATAAAACATGACAAAGAACCACCGCTAGAAAACCTGCTTTCAAATAAAAAAATACGCATCCAAATCGGTTCACCCGTTTAAAAGTTACGGTGCCTCAGACAGACAGACACACACACACACACATAGCGGTCAAACTTATAACATCCCTCTTTTCGCGTCGGGGTTTAAAAATCAATAATAGTTTTAGGTATATTCCTGTCTGTATTATATGTACTTTTACGCTTCAAAATTGAAAGCTTTCAGAATTGAATTAACTTCTGAATATAAGGAAAGGGGAAACGGAAATTGTCTGTTATCGTTAAAAGAAATTTGCAAAGGTTTCTTTCAAACGACGCCGACTTTAGAATTCTCTTTTACACTTTATATATATATTATCACTTAACTTAAACAATTAAGTTTTTAGCTTTGATGATAAGAATAAGTACTTTTTTTTCTTATCGCTCTTTTATAAGGCCAAATTAAATAGCAGGATAATTGACATGGCGGTTCGAAAAAAATATGAATTTTGACGTTAAAGCAATGTTTGTCTGTTTATGTTTTTACAGTTGTTTGCTGTTTCTCATTTATCCTATACTTACTAGAGACAGATATTTGACATAAGCTTTATACAAAATAAGTCAAATTCCTATCGGTAGGAAGGAAAACAACAGATGCAAATAGGTTATTGGGATTCGCCGTTAGATACTTGGTTTCGTATTAATGTTTAATATAACTTCTTGTGAACAAAAATAGAATAATTTATTTTCAATGTATCTATACTAATATTATAAAGAGGCAGAGTCTATTTGTTTGTTTGTGTGTTTGTTTGAACGCGCTAATTTCAAGAACTACTAATCCGATTTGTAAAACTCTTTTTGCATTAGATAGCAAGTTTATTGAGGATGGCTATATATAGGCTATATATCATCATGCTCCTACTCAAGGGAACGGAGCAGTAATCATAAATGTCAAGAAATCGGACAGACTCCCATATATTATTTTAAAACTGATGTTTATAACCAAACAAATTTAACGCGGGTGAAACCGCAGGGCACAGCTAGTCCATTATATAGGTAATATAGGTAATATTATAGAACCTACTTGTTATGTTCAGATACGTTCAGAGTGTGATATAGTGTAAATGTATCATCACATGCTGAAATATTACGATGGCCCCAACACTCAAAATAATCCATTTTGATCTCTATTTACATGGGGTTACAGATTCAAATCCCATTAACTTAGATAAATGCCTAGTGTGCATGGCAGGTCACGAAGTAAAGGAACGCTGCAATCGGCAGTTAGTTGGGAATTTCCTACAATTACCATCGTTCTTATGCACTCAAGTGTTGGCTTCGTTTTGCATTATTAGGCATAATTCGTGCTTCGGCACAGAATGTCTGAGAAACAACTTGTTATTACGAAATATTTTTAGTTGTAAATGTTAATTTTAGGAACAGCTATAGAGATATAGAGGTTTTGTACTCTAATTACTGAACCACTATAATACTAGTTCTTCGTGTTTTTTTACTAATTTCAAAGATTGAGGAGGTACAAAGTTCGGCTGTATTTTTGTGTTATTTGTCGTCGTTACCACTTATGAATTGTATTTTTTTTAATGAACATGTAAAATGCCAATGGATCACAATTCAAAATACGTATAAATATATTTTCTAACTTTTAGGCTCTATACGTTGTAAAGTTTTTCATCCTTTTTATTTTTTTAACGTTGGGATATGCATTTACGCATACCACCTGCATACATACAGGTGGTAATGTATGACTCACCTTCTAGAAAAAAATGTGACCTGCACGGAGATTGTATTTGTCTCATCGTGTCTTTTTATTTACTAGCGACTCACCCTCGCTTCGCTCGTGTTTGTCCCTAGGTTGATTCCCTATGCAAACTGTTAACTCCATTTTCACCCCCTTAAGGGATGATTTCCGGGATAAAAACTATCCTATGTCCTTCCTAGGGTCTCAATTTAGATGAAATTTGATAAAAAGATATTTTATCAAATTTCATCTAAATCGGTTCAGTAGATCCAGAAATTACCCCTAGAACGTCACACACTCACAAACTTTACCTCTTTATAATATTAATAGATTACTTATACATTACAAGAAAAATAATAAGATTAATTATAAAATTATAATTATTACAAAATCAGATGACGTGTTACGTTATAAATATCATATCTATATATTATACTAGCATTGCCCGTGGCTCCGCCCCCGTTCAGGTGACCAATTTTTTTCTCAGAAATGAGATATTTTCCAGCGGCAAAAAGTATCCTATATGACCCGGATAACCAGCTATCACCATACCAAATGTCATCAAAATTCCTTCAGTGGTTTTTCTGTGATACGGTAACAGACAGACAGACAAAAATTCTAAAAGCTATGGATTCGGCTTCTGTATCGATAATAATATTTATTTCAATAAGATTTTTCAAAAAATATTTTATGTACAGATTCGGCTTAGTTACAATTTTATCATATGTATAGATTATAATAAAATGATGTAATAGCACTTACATTTGGAAGTAATCATTAGATAAGTTTCGTAGAAATTTTGCTTTAGGTCAAAGATCATGACGATGTTCCATGAAAAAGATTACTTCCATTACGTGAAATTGACTTTTTTTTTTAGTAAAGGTCAAGAAGTTAATAAAATTGAGACTGTAGCTCCCCCGAGTTTTCTTTTAAAGAACACTTTAGTAACGGTCGTATATATTACAAATACTTTTAAGAAAGAAAGTACCGATTAAAAAGTTGTAAGTGCTGGCTGGAACGCGTTATTTAATAATATTCGAAGCAATTGTGTTATCCGTAAATCTATTTTTCTTTTACAATTACATAGATCTGAAAAAAATCATTTTGGAAACTAGATTTACAGATATATTACTACATACTAGTAGAGACCCCGAGCTATTTTTCGGGGGGCTATATTTTTTAAATACATAGACGATATATGGTTGTTTTGTAAGCTGCCGAAGCACTTTATTTATATTTCTATTTCATCAATCAATCAATACTCAAAGTAGACCAAAATTTTAATAAATAAAAAAAGTCATTTTAGTAATAACCGTTCGTGGCCGTGCTAAAGTACTCCTAAAGCAAACAACGCCATCGAGCTATACGAGTATACTGTAGAAACTTATTATCTAACTAGCGACTCACTACTTACGTCTTATTTAATATAATTTATATAAATTTCTCAGAAATCAGATAAATTCCCGCAGTAAAAAGTCCGGATAACCAGCTATCATCATACCAAATTTCATCAAAATTCCTCCAGTGGTTTTTCCGTGATACGGTAACAGACAGACAAAAATTCTAAAAACTATAGATTTGGCCTCAGTATCGATAATAATGTCTATTTCAATAAGATTTTCCAAAAAAAAAAATTTTATGTGCAAATTCGGCTTAGTTACAATTTTATTATATGTATAGATGGCAGATTTTTTAATATGTGTAACAATAAAATAACAGAAATTGATTGATGAACGTATTATTTTACTTAATGGTCAAATTATAAGTTAACACATATAACGCCATCTATTGAAATTTATTTGTATTATTTTATTGTTTTCTTGATGAGAATTTATAGTTTTATGTTTCGATTCATATAAATATCTTTAATATATAAGATACTAGCGACTTATCCTCGTTCCGCTCGGGTGCGTCCTTGGGTACGTTTTGATTTTTTAGAGTTTAGAGCGAGACTTTAATTTTTTTTAAATAAAAGTAGGCAAGTTACTCCTTGTAACATCAGTTATCTGCCAGTTAAAGTCAGGTCTTAATCAGTCCAGCCGTTTCGGAGGTTGACCGGAACAAACAGACAAACAAAAAATTAAAAAAAGTGTTTTTCTCATAAGTAGGTACTTATAAGAAAAACACGTATATAATTTCATATGCATTTAGTAAAAAGCTGTTATTTTAACATTACAAACAGACTCTTCAATTTTATTTATATGTGTAGATATGCTTAATATAATCGTAATAATATGCTCTTAGGAAAATAAGTTTGTTAATAAAACCGATAGAAATAAACTTATTATATTAGAATTAAAACAACCTTGTATGAAATGCGTCAGTCAAAACTATTATTACGTCGGCAAGGCCTTAAATTAACACATGAAAATCATTGTACAATTAGTTGGTTCGCAAATCGTTAATTATATCAACGTACGTTAATAGACTTTAAATGTATTCGCTAATCACGTAAACGATTACGTAGCAATGGCAAAACCAGTTCAAGCGTTGATATTAGCAAAATATTTACCTACTAGCGACTCACCCTTGCTTCGCTCGAGTTCGTCGCTAGGTTGATTCTCCATACGAACTTTCATTATTAATTTTACGATATACATATATGTACATTTTACATATACATATGTATTAATGTATATGTATAATTATTTGTTTTCGATATGTAGGTTTTATTGATTATATGAAAACTTGTATATTAGGTATACGAAAAAACCAGAAAAGCTGGATTGGTATTTTTTAGTTTTTTTTATGTAATATAAGTGTATTAAATTATTTCTAGCATGGTAAAAAATATTATATATTAGATTTTAATTATCTTAATGACGTAATGATGAAAATTTTCTTCTGATCTGAATCTCTGATTAATTCTCAAAATGAATCCGCGAAAGAATATTTATGGATAGTTTAATTGAAAATATTCAAATATTCGCGTAAATCTAAGAAGTTATGAGTGACATAGTTGTTATATTGTTTTCAGACCATCAAACTTACCAGCGAAGTGCACGGAGGAAGCTCTCCGTCACAAAGCTGAGCATGCGAGGATGGTGGAGGCAGCCAGGCGGAGAGTCGAGCGTGAGGCTGCAGCAAGGCATGCGAGATTGCAAGAGTCCATACGGATGGAAGAAAGATTAGCAAGGCACGCGAGGGAGTGGACACAGACTATATTACCGGATTGGCAAAATATGTGAGTACGCTTATATGCTTTTAAATAATGTTTGAGACATCTTAAACCTCAGTCTCTCCCATGACCATGATGGCTGTAAAACATTCGAAACTTCGGGAACCAAAAATCTGAATAAATTCGCGAAAAAATCCAATAAAATAGTTTTATTTAAAATGTCAAATATTCGCGTAAATCTAAGGAAGTATTATTTGTTTGAGAATTCGAGAATATTCTTTGGGATTCAGTAAGTTGTTAGGAATACGTATGCGTGAAACTATTTATTTAGAATTTAAAGTGATTTATTTTATGTATGTACTTCATGGTCGTTTGACTTCAAGGCATTAAATTTTAAAAAGTTAGAAAGGTTAAATTGCCCAGATTGGTGAAGCTGTCTCTCATCAAAATTAAACCACGACAAGATCCGAAAGTTTTATTTGCTTATATTAATTTAAAATAATAAAAGTTGTATGTAAATGCAAGGCAATTGGGTTGTTGATAGACGACATTTTTATTATACGTATGTTATATAATATACATATCTAACTTGACCTGGGTATAATACTTAGCAATTTTTGACATTTTAAATGAAGCATTTTCTTCGGATATTTTCGCGTTTTTATTTTGATTTTTCCCGTTAAAGTGTAAAGCACTGGAAACCACGAAAGAATCCAAATAAATAATTTCGACCTTGTTATATTTTGACTGCTGTGTATTGCGGCATTAGTAAATCATATATTAGATTTTTTATGGCTTCATCTGTTATCTGCGACAGACGCCAAATCCATCACCCGCTAAATAGCAATGAGGGCGAGTTACGTATTGTATGTGGAACAATGCTCGCGATTTACATGAAAAAGTCATTGTTTTTGATGTTTTCTTCCATACATCTATTGTTGTTTTCAATAAAACTGACGGTGTGTACTCATTGTGTACTTATTGCCATATTCTCTTCATGATATTGGTACGAGTTTTTGTTAAGTTAGTTCAGTGACCTACTTATAGTTGATTTTTTGCCCAGAATTTTAGTAATTTAGGTATTTGCTTAGGGGCTTTTTTAATTTTTCTGTTAGGGTTTTCTCAGAACATTTGATTGTTGTCAATAATGAAAGCTGCAAGAAATAAAAACGAAACGGTATGAATTGTAGTAGATTCAGTATGGACGATGGATTCAGTATTTAATATAGAGTATTCTAAATATTTATATCTATTTATTCATTTGCAGGAAAAATGCAAAACGTACTCTTGAACTTTGGTGGAGCGGGCTTCCACCGGCTATAAGAGGTCGGGTCTGGCAACTGGCAATCGAAAATAAACTTAAGATAACACACGAAATGTACCAGGATTACGTCACAAAAGCGAAGCAGAAACTACTCGAGGCACAATTGAGACGGAAAAGGTTAAAAGTCAACATCAAAAACACATGTGACTGCAAAAACGATCAGCCCAAATCTGATGAAACTAAAGAAGATAGGTTATCCAGTGGAGACTTTGCAAAGACAGAAGAAAGATCGTCCAAAAGGTCGGAAAAGATGTCCAAAATGGACGACAGGTTAGAAGATAAATCGGAAAAACCACGATTGGGTATGCCAAGAAACTTTAGCGAGCAGAATCTGAAGACGTTGAACGTAGATCCAGGGCCGAAAAAGTGTTGTTCAAAATCTAACCCTAATTTGTTAGATTATAGTGACGAATGTTCTATGGAATTAATTCAGTTGGACATAGCTCGGACATTTCCACATCTGTGCATATTTCAACCGGGCGGGCCCTATTTTGATGTACTTCACGAGCTACTCGCGGCGTACGTGTGTTATAGGCCTGATATCGGTTACATACAGGTAAAATTTCTTATTTACTAGTGTATTAACCCCGCTTTGCTTGGGCATGACTCTGCGACTTTATACAAAAACATCGGCTTTTCCCTTTATACATAAGATATAATATGTATTCATCTTTGGCAAACGACCAGCGCCATCTTGTCGCAAATTTTATTAGTAACTGTTCATTTTTATACAAACATGTAACTTTGCATTTATAAATTTAGTGCAATATCTATTTTCTAAAGATATATTTATGAATAGCGACTCGCCCTCGCTCCGCTTGGGTTCGTCTCTATGTTAGGTTACGTTTTAACGTTTGGTATAAATTTCTCAGAGATGAGATATTTTCTTGCAATAAAAAGTATCCTATATGTTGACCCAGATAACCAGCTATCATAGCAAATTTCACACAGACAGACAGACGAAAACTCTTATAAACTATAGAATCGGCCTCTGTATGGATAATAATGACTATTTCAATAATATTTTCCAAAAAAAAAATTCATGTACAGATTCGGCACAGTTAGAATTTTATTATATGTATATAGATTTTCATTTGCTTTTATATATTGTTCCAGGGTATGTCGTTTATAGCTGCAGTGTTGATATTGAACATGGAAGCCCCTCAAGCGTTTGTGTGTTTCGCCAATTTACTAGACGGGCCAGTGTTACGCGCGGCCTTCACTAGAGATGGCGCTACTATGCAGGTGAGTTACTGCCTAATTTACTAAGTCCAGTTTCTCCCGGGACCATGATTGCTGTAAAACATTCGAAAGGTCGGGAACCAAAAATCAAAATAAATGCGCGAAATAATCCGAAAAGACAATTTTATTTAAAACTAGCATTGCCCGCGGCTCCGCCCGCGTTCAGATGACCAAAAACCAAATTCTTGTAGTAGGGGAGCCCAAGAGGGGATTTTCTGTAGTTACTCAAGCGCGGCAGATTAACATAAAAGAGGTTACCTTGCACTCTATTGAGTACTTTCACCACAATATAAGTCTTCTATATAAAGGGGCGCGTCTAGGGAAGCCGATTAAAATATTTAAAAAATGTTTTGATAAGGTAGAAATACTTGAAACCGTCAGATTAAGGTGTGGTAGGCTAGTCACATCCTGAAAAGTGTCCAATTTAATAATCTGCCGATTTGCACAAGCCTAAGAGGCAAAAATCATCATAAACTTTATAGTCGATTAATTCGCTTGAGTAACTACAAAAATCCCCTCTTGGGCTCCCCTACTATTGGGTTTTACATATCAGTACTGTTACATTGCAGTTTTTGTATTTTTTCTTAGAAATGAGATATTTTCCCGCGATAAAAAGTATCCTATGTGTTGACCCGGATAACCAGCTATCACCATACCAAATTTCATCAAAATCCCTCCAGCGGTTTTTCTGTGTTGCGATAACAGACAGACAGGCAGACAAAAATTCGAAAAACTATATATTCGGCCTCTTTAGCAATAATAGTGTTTATTTCAATAAGATTTTCCAAAAAATATTTAATGTACAGATTCGGCTTAGTAAAATTTTTATTATATGTATAGATAATGGCTTGATCTTAAATTAAAATTTGTAAATTAAAACTGTTTACATTTATCTCGTTTTGACATCTATCGGCACTCTGAGTGTTAGCGCTAACACGTCACGTGACCATGTCGATGACGACTTACATGAACTTACTCGCCATTCAAACCTGTCTGTAGAAGTTTTCACTTCCATTGTTTTAATATTCATTCCTTTTTTCATTATTTAACTTCATACCAAATTTCATCAAAATCTGTCCAGTGGTTTTCTCGTGGTGCGTTCCCACACAGACAGACAAAATTCTAAAACTACTGATTCGTTCTCTGTATCGATTATAATCATTATTTCAATAAGATTTTCCAAAAAATATTTAATGTACAGATTCAATTCAGAATTTTATTAAATGTCTAGGTGTATTCTTTAATTAATTGGACGTAGTTATGCGAAATGGATCCAGCCCACGAAAACTTTTCTTTGAGTTACTATCATAAAAGGCGCTTACACATCTTAGACTTATTTAAAGAAACTAGATAAAATACCCAATACAAATTTTAAACAAAACTACGGTCTTGTTATTTTGATATACCAATTTTAGGAAAACCACTACTTTCTCAAAAGTAAGTTTTTTGGTTGGATCTATTTTGCTTAAGTATGTCCCATTAAAGGAATAATGTGAGTATGTATGTGTGTATATGTGTTTGTTGTGTATACAGCGGCTATGGAAAGCGTACAGCCGGCTGCTGGCGCACAACCTGCCGGCGCTGGCGGACGCGCTGGCGCCGGAGCTGTACCTGGTGGAGTGGCTCTACACCGCCTTCGCCAAGGCCATGCCTCTGGACGCCGCCTGCCGTGTCTGGGACATGTTCCTCAGGGATGGGGATACGTTCCTGTTTAATACTGCCCTTGGTATGTTTTGTTTTTACTGTTAAGAGAGGCCTATCACAAAATGTTCTGCGTTCTATGGTATTGAGTTCGACCGACCGATCGCTTTTTGCTAGCATTTTCTGCACTTGTAATTACATCTATGTAAAGTTTTTATAATAAATTATTTAAAAAAAAAGTATGTCATTATGTTTCTTTTGAACTGACGTATATTCTGGTATAAATGTTACTTAATAATATTAATGTTGTAAGGATATATTTACAGCTAATTCTAAACGTTTTTAATAGTTTTTACGATTTTGAAAAGGATTTTTTTTATAGAAATCCAATGCATATTTTCAAATTTCGAGGCCGCTGTAAACTCATCCACTATATACGAGATATTATTATACAGTTCGTTTGCTTAGTATAATATTTTAATCCATAAGCTTGAAAAAGGGCCGTCGCGCATTTTATTAAAAAACTTACTTCGGACATTTGGACTTTATTGCAATTAACAATGAAAATTTGCGAAAAGCGAGGCCGCTATGAACTATATTAATAACTATTCTCCACCATACAATAAGTCAAAATTGTCGAAAAGTTTCAGTTTCTCTGAAGAAGAACGTCAAAGATGGGCATTAAGTTGAAAAATCTCGGTCATAATGTAATAGGCCTTTTAACTTTTAATGTGAAACATCTAATGCGGCGGGTTGAACCGGTTGTTGGCGTGGCGACGTGGCGACGCTCGTAATTATCAGACTCTCTCTAACCGCGTTGAGCTCGTATTTTAATTTTATTTTTAATAAATTAATAATAAATTTTGTAATTAAAAGATGTACTTTTATAGAAAAAATTGAAATATTTTATTTTAAGTTATGTCATATTTACTGCATTTAAAAATCATCACGTCATAGATATGCCAGACGTCCCGCGACGGCTTTAATTATTTTACGTGTGTATTCAGCTCTTTTTAACGTCCCACTGCTAGACACGGGCCTCCCTTTTATATGCGGGAGATCAAGCTCAATACTCTGGCCATGTGCGAACGGACTGAGCATTTCTTTCGAAACGAAGCCGTTTCCGAGATACACGAAATAAATATATATATAAGAATTGCTCATTTAATATTTTAAGATATTTTACACAGCAAAGACGTAGAATTACTTTTCATTACTTATTAATAAATCATCTCCGCAGGTATTCTCCATCTCTACCAAGACGAACTAAAAGACATGGACTTCATATCGGCAGCACAATTCCTAACAAAACTCCCAGAGGACCTGGACCCTGAAGCGCTATTCAAAAGCATCTCCTCAGTCTCCATGACCCTGGACGGTATGTCGTTCGAGGAGCTGGTCTCATGCTGTCCAGTAGAGAACAGCCTGGATGATGATGTTACCATCCGATTATGATATATTACATATAAGTGGTTCGGTGAGATGTCTGAACGTTTGAGAGGTTTTGGTTTATAGTACGTGTTTGTTTTGATGTTATACAAAAACTCAAGAAAACAATTAACGTCGCAATTGTCCTCGAAAAGTGCATAATTGGAAATTGTTTGCTTTTTTCTAATATCTTTTGTTCATTTTTCGTATGACAAAATTAAAACGCACGTTGTTTCGTTTAAAAAAGTACTCTATGTGGTGTGCGTAAGTTCGAATTTGTGTTTAGACAATTAAGACTTTATTTTTGAATTTTGTTCTTTGGTTTGATTTAACGTGACATGTCGACGGCACTTTTTGAAGAGATATTTATTAGGTAAAATGTATCTATGTGTTTTTATATGTCAGTGTGGAATTTTAATATTGGAATGGAATTAATATTTATAATTTATATAATATTTAGTGACTTTGATCAAAATGTTATTATTCTTTTTGGTTTTTGCGAATGATGTAAGTTTTTGAAGGGTTAAATTAGTGGTTTTATGTTTTATTTATTATTTTATATATTAAATTGCATTGTAGTGAATAATGGACGGCTATAACCGCCATGTTTTATGTATGTCATATGAAAAACTTATTATTCTTATTAAAAATTCGATTGTTCTAACTAAAAAGATCTGAAAATCGCAGTTTAGTAGATGTTAAAATTGAATTTATTGTTCGTAAATGTGGAATTATTTTGTCCGTGTGTGTGTTTTTTGTTATGATATAATATTTCTTGTAATGAGAGGTCTCACGTGAATAGTATTTTAGATGGCGCTACTAACATACAGTTTAAAGATTTTTTTTTATATAAATACAATGTAGAATTTTAACTTTTATTTAAGTACATAATAAGTTAACTGGAGTAAAATATGTCTTTAGGGTTTGCAGTTTATATTAATTTCGTATTCTTTGGTTTATACCAATTAGAGATGTACGTATTCAGCCCTTTTTAACGTCCCACTGCTGGGGGCGGGTCTCCCTTCAGTACGAGGGTGATCAGGCCATGGTCCACACTGGCCGAGTGCGGGTTGGCGATTGAGATGTTATACAAGATGAGATTTTTTAATATTACTTTTTTAATACTTTCATAGATTTACGCGAATATTTGACATTTTAAATAAAACTATGTTTTCGGATTATTTCGCGGATTTATTTTGATTTTTGGTTCCCGATGTTTTGCTTTTTTTTTCTATATTCGTTATATCAAATGTCTTTCTCTGATGAGCAACATCAAATAATGTTAATATGCATGTCTGAGATTACCTAGGTAGTTGTTGAAAGACATGCAAAATCCAATCTACCAACTTACACTTGGCCAGCATGATGGGTTTTGGTTTGATCCATCTCGCATTGACACGCCCACATACGCCCACTCCCAGCAGTGGGACTTTAAAAAGGTTAATATTATTTAAATATTTATGTGTTATATGCTAATAGTGTCATTAACGGTGAAATTTCATATGTGACCTTTCATTTATAGATTTTTTTGGATTTAGAATGTGTGTCGTGATTGAAATGTAAGTGATTTTATAATGGAAATATTTAACGTATATGTATTGCATATAGCTTAATCTCATGTTTATGAGTCACTGGATCTTTTTAGAACTATCTATTAGTTAAATTGTATGGGAAATACAAAAAGAAATTTAAAATAGAGTTTAAACTATAATATAATCAATGTGTCAAGTATTTGCGGTGATCAGACTCCCTATCGGCAAATTGTGGAACTAACTACTACCAATAGTCTTTTTTTTTAGTTATTTAGTGCTGTAAAAAGAGGTTACCTAGAAAGTTGTCGTTGATGGTCAAAACGCGTGTTGAGTTGATTTTGCAGCGATCGTACGTTAAAACTATTCGTATTACAAAAAAAAAAGTTATTATAAAAATCATAAGAAATTTTCTCTAGTTTAATTTATTACGAAACTATTTTCATCATTTTCTGAGTAGGAGGTATTGTCAAAAAACTGTTTTAGGCGCAATTTTTCCAATATGGCGGCGAGATGCAAAGATGCGTGGCAAAATAGAAATTCTGAAAGAGCCCGTCGAAATCTACAAAATTACCAATTTTCAAAACTCCCGGAAAACTTTCTAGGCTAAACTACCAATTTACTGTACTTCTATACATGTTTCGAAACTAGATTAAAGTGTCCACAGTTTATATAGAAAGTGGAACTGCTAATGTTAAGGAATTTGTAAAGTAAATTCCTTTCATTCGTTTAAATAATAACCACTAGGGAAATCTAATCACCATTAATATTTTCACTTTAATTAAATTTTCCGATTTAATATCGATTAAAGATTCGATCTTGTTTATTAAAAAATATCGATTGTGTTATGATAAAGCTATATAATTAAATACTTTGAACTAAAATACAACTCGTTCAGTAAGTGTGTATTTTATAGTACATATTTTAGCTTTTCTCTTGAAGAGAAAAAACTAAATAGACCCCTTTAAGGAACAGTATTGCAACTCAATATTGAAGTAATTCCGAATTTTCATCCATATTAATATTATAAATGCGAAAGTAACTTTGTCTGTCTGTCTATCACCTTTTCAGGCCTAATCCGCTGAACCGATTCAGATGAAATTTGGTATTAAGATAGTTTTAGACTCTGGGAAGAAAATAGGATAGTTTTACCCCAGAAATCGTCCCTTAAAAGGATGAAAAGTAGTAGTATATACAATCTATCTACATATTTCACATTAGGCGTCAAAACGTACCTAGGGACGAACACGGGCGAAGCGGGGGTGAATCGCTAGTATTTAAATATATGAGAAATTAAGTCCATTTTTAAATTATCTCAATTATTGAGTTGCAATGTTGTTGTTTAGAGATGTCGAAATATAATAACGTGTGAATTTAACCAATTAATCTTAATCTGTGACTAATTTTGTCTGTGTCTATAACATTTTTTAATAATCTGTAAATATTTATTATCTTCACTATAATGTTAGTAGTACTTGTATGTGAGTCGGGCCTATAAAAAAAATAATTTAACGTTGTTAAAGCTATCCTATATAAGATTTTTTAATGAATTTAATACAAATTAGAAACCATCATAAGACATAAAATTTATATTATGGTTATTTGTCATGATTTTTTTATTCTTAAAAAATAAAATATCCTTAACAAATGGCATAAAAGACAGACGAACAAAAATTTAGAACATTTTCAAAAGTCAGCCCAACTTTGAATTCAAGATAATTAGCTACTAAAATATGTTTTAAATAAGTTGATTTCGTGTATATTATTTATGCACATGACAGTATAGACTCTTACAGACTTTTACAATGTTTGTCTTAATTTTTAATAGGTCCTTTTATCACGGTTCTAGATCTAGATATCTGTCCTAAAGTTAGTTATCTGGTCGTGAGGCTCGAGGTGAGAGATGTTCATATTATACATAGGTACATAATTTGTCTTGATTTGGTCAAAAATAAGCGTAGTTTGGGGTAAAGTTGTTATAACATAATGTAAAATTGTATATATTACATATGAACTTAAATGACTGATTTTCAGTGTTATAGCATGAACATATCATACTAGTTATATGTTGCAAAATTTCTTAGATAATATGTTTGATAAATATTTAAAATGATTATTTTTAAAACAGATTATTAATTTAGTTATTTTTTTTAGCTGTAAAATGTTTCAATGTTGCCAGTTAATATTAATGGGTTGGATTTTTTTTTAAATTGTAGTTCTTTTGAAATTACAAATTAACTGGTTATTTCAAAGAATCATAATATGTAATTAATGTTTTTTTTTTTAATTTTTACTCTTCAATGATGTGCCACGTAAGTAGAACCAAGATGGCGCTGCGTACTTCTCATAATATAAAAAACTTTTTATAGTAATGTATCATAATATTTAAAATACTTGTAAGATACCTCAATCAATTTTTCTTACTATAGAAATCTCAATAGAGTTACAATAAGCTTTTTACTATATTATTGTTTATCAAACATTTTATCATATTAAACAAAATTAAGTCCAATGACATTTTAAATAATACTATCTTTTCGGATTTATTCAGATTTTTGGTTGCTGACGTTTCGAATGCTTTACAGCAATCATGGTCACGGGAGAGACTGAGGTTTAAGACGTCTCAAGATTATTATATAACGTCGAAACGTCGGGAATCAAAAGTCAAAATAAATCCGCGAAAAAATCAGAAAAGATAATTTTATTTAAAATGTCAAATTTTCGCGTAAATCTAATTAAGTATTTAGTGCAGTGAGTGTAAATAATGTAAATAATATTCATATATTAATCGTCAATTAATTATATTATACGTTATAATTGTATGGAAACAACGAGTAGTAACACCGGCCTAATAGTTAGTGGAGCAAAGACCGTTCGAACGTCTAGTTCTTAGACTAGGAGAGTGAGATGGACGGAGCTTATATAATATGCTAATTTATTAATATGTTAATTTATTAATATGTTGGGACATTAACACACATCACAACCTAGTTCCATGGTAAGCTGCGATGCCTGTGTTATGGATACCAGATAGTTGATACACTACACATATATAACTTTAAATACATACATATTATAAATATTAACACTCTGACAACAGGTTTGGCTCAGTTTGTAGTGACCCTACTTCCTGTGCCAGCGATCGCGGGCTCGAATTCCGCTGGGGGCATTCATTTGTGGGATGAGCACATTGTTTGTACTACATTCATGGGTGTTTATATTTATAATATGTATGTATGTATTTAAAGTTATATATGTGTAGTGTATCAACTATCTGGTATCCGTAACACAAGCCTCGTAGCTTACCATGGAACTAGATGGCGCTGTGTGTTAATGTCCCAACAACATATTTATTTGTTGCATATCGTACCACAGCGATGGTAATTGTATTATTTATGTAGTTAATTTATAATACCATTCACTGTGAATTGTCAGGCTCATTTACTGTCTTTTGGGCGCTCCGTCTATCTCAGTTTTGTAGTCTGAGCTCTAATCTTAATATAGGTTAGGAATATTTATTAAGTACTGCGTTTGTTCGTTTTTGTATACTTTAAAGTATACACTTTGGCCAAAGTTTATTCATCTTTATATTTATTTTTTAAATTTAATATTTTATATGATACAGATTAAAATATTATTTGATGAAAATAAAAAAATATATTGAGGTCGATAAATTTTGCAATAAATTAACGTTCGTCATAAACTATTAGTTATTAATTAAACAGCTTTAACAACTACTTAGTATAGACTCTTGCCGTGGAAAAGAACCTGAGTGTGAACACGAATTTTATTATATTAGGAATGTCGAGTTTTAAATTTTATTATATTTCATAGTCACTTATTATTTTTAGCACATATTATTTGTTTAAAATATATTATAATAATTTTTTTTTATTATACATAATATATTCAAAATTTAAATATACGAGCCTTACAGGTTTCAAAGGTAATATCATAAAAATACATAGAGTTTGTAGCTTGGAATTTACCCGATGTCAGAATTTAGGATTCTAGATCTAAACATTTAAGGACCATAAAAAATGGGAATAATATTGATTTCTATGCTTTTCTGGAATTATTTTAGTTACATACTCTATGCATAATGATTATTAAATATTTATAATCTGTTATAAAAAGAGAAATAATTGAATATTTACCTTTTATATTATTTTTCAATTCGATAATTTAAAATTTTATGTATCAAGGTAAAAAAAGGATTTTAACATATAAGGATAGTTAAAACAGTTGTGATGTTGACTGATATTATAATGCCATCTCGATATTTGTAATGTTAACGAAACGGAGTGACGGCCCCAACGTAACGTTAAGTTTTGATCGTAAAATAAAAATTATGAAATATGATTTTTTTGTTTTATTCTTTCCATTTTTTGATGCCAACTTTACCCAAAAATATTACTTTCTAAGTAAATAAACTTTTTTGGTTGTAACCTTTGTTAAGTAAAAAAAGATTAAGAGGTCACCTTTGTCATAAACGATATTATTTAAGTATATTAAGGAAAAGGAATAGGCTAGTAAAAATAGAATTTAACTTTGCACTAAACCGATCCAATTTTTTTTATAATGGTTAGGATCACTTTTTGAGTATAAAATTATAAAATGCTGACAGATTCCGGTGGAGCTTCAGGCGCCATCTTGAAAAAATGTTTTTGGCTGATATTTCGGTAACTACGCATTTTAGGGCAAAAATTATTAAGACCATTTTTGTAGAGAATAAAATTTTCCATCTTTTATTTCCTGTATTATTTTTTTGTAAAACTTACCGTTCACGATTTATGACCCATTTAATGAACCGGTTTTTATATATCGGCCCATAACTCTTAAAATATTGGTTTATTCAATGAAATGCATCTATCCATTTTTAAAGATCCATTTATTTTCTACAACTTTTACTTAAAACTTTTTTCTAATATCCATACTTTTTGACCTTTTTTCCATCCATACTTTTTTTGCTAAATTATACTTTTTTAGATTTACGCGAATATTTAACATTTTAAATAAAACAGTAGTTTTATTTATTACTCAGTACTTACATATAATATTAGCCGAGTTACATTATTCTAAAGTCGTAAACATTGTATGCGAGTTGATCATTGTACTCTATTACTTTAGAAAGATGGAGTGGAAAAATGTGCAAAAAATAGAGGCATTGGAGCTTGCTAAATACCTAAAATGAAAATTTATTTACAGAATATACCTACGTTAACTACCTACTAATATCTTTTAAAATCCTGTATATTTTGAGTTACGATCGCTAAAATTAAATTGTTTTTCATATATCTTTAAGAAATAATATGAAACACGAAATTATTTTTGCAAATAATAAAGTATGTATTGCGAAAATGTTTTTTTTTCGTACTTTGATCACGGGCGAAGCCGCGCGTTCTCCTAGTCTAAAAAAAATAAGTTCAAAATTTTAAGTTCGTCTATTAATTAAACAACTTACACATAACATAGTTTAATGTATTTAATATACATTGATAGTAATGTTCAGAGGAAGGCCGTGCAGTCAAACATAACCCTCCTTTTGCTTCGCCGTAGTCGGGTAAAAATACCTGGAACTCGTTCAAATCAGATTTTTTACACATATGAATGATTAACTCAAACGAACAAATATTTTTTTTATTACAATTAATATATTATAAAAACACATTAACATATTATTTTCAAATCGGGACTTAAATAAAATTACATATATTTTTAATCTGTATCCGTATTTATTACTTCTTATAGTTCAAGTATGTAGACATTTATTATGAAAATTACAAATATTTTAAATTAATCTAATTAGGGTTATCAATAATTGCTTTAAGATAACCTAATAAATCAAAGTATTACTATTTATCGTATAATTTCACGGCAATTTCATTATTCGACCTCCTACATCAATTTTTTGTAATAGATATGTTTATTTTTAAAACGCATGTAACGTACCTAAAAGTATACATTGTAAAAAATAAAATTACTTTTTAACTTGTGTGAGTGTATGTATATGCGTGTGTACCTATATATGTGTGTGTGTGTATGTTTGTTACTCTTTACGCTGACACGGAATAAAATGTTAAAAGGTGCTGCTGTGCTACATTATGTTATATTATAATTTTTAAATAGTTCTTTTAAACCAAATTAAATTCTTTGTTTTATACTATTTATTTCGAAGTTTACACCCGAGATTTTTGTAATAGAAAGTTTTTGAGAACCTCTCCGAGAAATATATTTTGTTTAATTACGGCCGCACCTACATTTTAATTTTTAATAAAAACCGCACATAAATCCTACTATTTAAATTATCTAAATTGTCAATTCAGATGAAGTAAATAACACCAATAAACATTAAATGTAGACTGGGAACGAATATTCGGCTAGTATTCGCCCTGTTCGGCTACTTTTATCGTATTCGGCCGAACACCGAATATCTAGATACTATTCGGCCGAATACCGAATACTTAAATGATATGTTTTGTTGTAATCAGATAATAATAAGGAATATGCGTGTGATTTAAAGAAAGGTGAAATATTTTTTATCATCTTTATTGTTTTTGAATTAAGCTTATATTGATATTTCCTAATGTAATTTGTCTTTGATTAAGAAAATAATTATTAAAAAGTGCAAAAGCAGGGGAGAAATTCAAAGTAAAGTTGAAACGCAACGCCATTGGTCAGACTAAATATGACCTCAGAGTATAATATCATAACATCGATTAGTGATTTTGCCCCTTACAAATTGGGTCGTCATTTCTGTGTATATCCGCTGACCGAATACTTTTGCCTAATATTCGGCTATTCGGCTATAAAGCCCGCCGAATATTCTGCGTATGGGCGAATATACTATTCATTGCAAGTCTAATTAAATGTAAAATAAAAAAAATGATATTTAAACGTAAAATATAAAATCAATTACCGCAATTATATTAACGTACTTTACGTAAAAGTTTATTTGTAAATAGATATTTATATATAATTTTATATTCTTCGCTCCGTACCTACTAAATTACCATGCACCTTTTTTTAAACGCTAAGCAATGCATTCATACCACGTAGGACTCATCGGCTAGAGAAGCCAGTACTATTACTACTGTTACTACTTTGAAAATATTAGGCACATTTCAATTTAACTGAGAATTCCCAATAAAATTTTATATTATAAGCTAGACGATACATTTGGCTCAGTTTGTAGTGAAGCTGCCAGCGATCGCGGGTTCGAATCGCGCTGGGAGCATTCGTTTGTGTGATGAGCACGAATCACGAATGTTTGTACTCCAGTAATGGGTGGTTATATTTATAGTATATAAAGTTATAAATGTGTAGTGTATCAACTATCTGGTATCCGTAACACAAGCCTCGTAGCTTACCATAGAGCTAGATAGTGCTATGTTAATGTCCCAACATATTCTATTTATTTATAAGCTTACAAAACTTCCCCTAACTTAAACTAAATAGTTTATCGCTGCCCTTTGACATTTGTACGTCAGATAAGAGGGGTACGGGCACCTAACAGGGGTCCAGAACGCATGCGCGTTAGGATGACACTCAGTCATAGCTTCACTAGCCCAAGCGGTACATGTTAAATAACCTTATTTATATATTCAAATTTGTATATAACATAAGTTTTGAAGTGAAATATGGCGGAAAAGACGGAAATTGCCAACGAAACCATCGGTCTATTGGAGAAAAAGGTAACAATACAATGAAGGTCATTAAAGGACGATGTTTAAATTCTGTGATTACGTGAGCCGAATATTTTACTACGAAGTTTATTTTTTTTAATATTAAAGTAATTTTTTTATAAGTGCGAAAGCCAAGATTTGTTACGATTTTGAAGTTATATAGTAAACACTAAATATAACCGTTTTTGACTTTAACTTGCTCCAAATATGTGATAATATCTGTAGTTAAATATTCCATAAAGTTTTTAATGTGAAGCTATATTTAAAATTATATAAATTGATTTTCGATCAAATTAATTTTTTTAGGCTAAAGCGAATTGAAATTTCGTAATTTTAGAACTTTAACTGTGAAGAAGTCTGTTTTAATTCATGATTACATCAGAAAATCGTATCGGTATTAGGTACTTACCTATTTATTATTGCCTAATGTGATTGATGTTTGAAGCTAGCTAAATCCGTATTATCACTATCATCACTACATAGTATAAAACAAAGTCGCTTTCTCTGTCCCTATATCCCTATGTATGCTTAAATCTTTAAAACTACGCAACGGAATTTGATGCGGTTTTTTTAATAGATAGAGTGATTCAAGAGGAAGGTTTCAGTATATAATTTGTTAAGTTTTTGTATACATTGACTAAAATATAACAATATTTGTTGGAGGTGTCGGAAAAAATAAGACGCCTGGGAGCTTTCAACGAAAACGCTGCCTAAACCCTTTGAGATATAACAAAATAATGTATGTTGGAATTGTGTATCTTATATAGGTCTACAGAAAAGTCCACGAAGGCATATGTCTAACTCTTAAGGATAACATACTATATCCATTTTAATTTAAAACGTACCTAGGGACGAACCGAGCGAAGCGAGGGTGAGTCGCTAGTATAAATATAAATAAGGAGGCAAAACGATTATTAAAATAACATACGTAGTAAGGACTGTAGATTACTAAAATCAATATTTAGTAATTTATATACGTCGTTTATATACGTTTATATACGTATCCTTTATATAACTTCTTAATATTTGCATTATTTATTCGCACTGATGATATGTTCCTGCTTACACATTCACACAAACTGCAGTAGTTTTGCTAAGTTTCATTGAACCTATAATTTTTATGTTTTTAACAAGAATTTTGATATTTTACCAATGAAATTGAAATCTTGCATCATTATATCACCTCTATTTTATAGCTTTCAAAATCATCTTCTAAATTATTACAGACCAACAGATAGACGAACGACTTGAAATAGTTTTATATATTGACATTATACAAAAAAGCATATAAAATACGCAAATCCTATACATATAATAAAATTCTGACTAAGTCGAATCTGTACCTTAAATATTTTTTGGAAATTCTTATTTAAATAGACATTATTATCGATACAGAGACCGAATCTAAAGTTTTTAGAATTTTTGTCTGTCTGTCTGTCCGTTACCGCGTCACAGAAAAACCACTAGAGGGATTTTTATGAAATTTGGTATGGTGATAGCTGGTTAGCCGAGTAAACATATAGGAAATTTTTTACCGCGGGAAAACATCTCATTTCTGAGAAAAAATACAAAAACTGCATTGAACGCGTGCGGAGGCACGGGCAATGCTAGTTTATTATATATATGTATCCGCCTTTTCCTGGATCTATACAGAAAGCTATCGTGACAGCTGAAATATAATAAAATTCTATAAAATTTTGTTTGGCCGCATATATCTGTACTAATCTTAACTTATTATGGGTTTATATGTTTTGGCCCTTTAGATATAAAAACAGTTAATCCTAATAGAGACGACTCTATATTTTAATAGAAAATAGTGCCATGGTGTCATCAAATGTTTGACTTTATATACCTAATTGTATATATATATATATCTAAGTATATTAAAAATATAATAATAAAAAATTGGTTAACCATCGATATTTGTTTGAATTTTTAGAACACGAGAATTCACGTATGTTTATTTGCTTTTGTATATGTTGTTATTACACAATTTTTTTTATATAATAAATCATCTTTGTATCCTCGAAGATAAAATATAAGCATTTGTAATAATGTATATTTAAATTAATTGGTTTCTTACTTCATATCTTACATTAGTCGAAGGCCTTTGACCCTGCTCTACACTCTAACACAGAAAGTTACAAATAAACATTAAATAGTATAAATATTAATTACAGTGTAGTCATAATATAAACTTCTAATTAGTATATATATATATATATATATATATATATATATATATATATATATATATATATATAGTAACTATCGGTTTACACTCGCTTCGCTCGTGTGCGTTCGTGGGTAAGTTTTTTTTGAGCGGAACCCAAATTCTTTTCCTAAAACAAAAGTAGCTTAAGTTACTCCTTATAACATTAGCTATCTGCCAATGAAAGTCTGCCAGTCTCGTCAAAATCAGTCCAGCCGTTACGGAGATTAGTCGGAACAAATAGGCAGACAGACAGACAGACATTTTTTTTTAATTGTGTTTTTCTTATAAGTACCGTATATAATTTCATATGTATTTAGTAAAAAGCTGTTATTTTGACATTACAAACAGACACTTCAATTTTATTTATCTGTATAGATAGCAAAATCCCATTAGGATAGCAAGTTACCTTAGTTAAGATGCGATAGATAGTATAAGACGCAAATGATATACATAATATTGATCGTGACTTATTGATATAACTTTTCAGTTCTGTTTTCATAAGTACGAGTCCTTTTGCAATAAAATTACTTAAAAAGGTATTCCAGCTTGAAAATTATTTAAAAGAAAAATAAAAATGTACATCTACCTAATCGATTTTGAAATATTTTTTTGTTTCGAAGGGTATACTTCCTACGTGGTCCCATTTATTTTTTTTATTTTTTAACAATATATAAAATTTTAATAATATATATATTTTTTTAATTAATTGCTTAATCGAATATGTTATTAAAAACTTTCTTCTTACAAATTACCTGCTTATTACGTCTACACTAAATATGAAAAAAAAAACTTTTTTTTTATAAACCGACTTCCAGGCACTCAAATGTAAACCTAGGGACGAACTCGAGCGAAGCGAGGGTGAGTCGCTAGTAGATTCATAATTGACAGAGATATTGATTACTTCCTTCTTTTTAAAGTGGCTCAATATTCAATAATAATCCATATCCGGTTTATATAGACAAAAATCTATGTCAATGCCCGGACCGTTCATTATATACAGAAACAAAGTCATTCCGTTTTTCTGTGATTATGTAAATATGGTATGGACAAAAACCAATAAATAAAATTTTATATATAAATGTTTATTTGTTATAAAGCGGCGGTGTTAGTTTTTTATTGGTATAAAAATCAAATACAAAAAAACGGTAGACGGAAAAACGCGACACTGCCAAAATGAGTAAAAAATCAGTCAAATACGAGTCAGAAATCGTATTCATGCACTAATCATTCTGCATCACGCTATAAAATATGTATATATTATACCTACTAGCGACTCACCCTCACTTCGCTCGGGTTTGTCCTTGGATACGCTTTAACGTTTAACGTAGATTTCTAAGAAATGAGATATTGTCCTGCAGTAAAAAGTATCCTATACGTTGTCCGGATAACCAGCTATCATCATACCAAATATCATCAACATCTGTCCAGTGATTTTCTCGTGATGCGTTTCCAGACAGACATACAAACAGACGGACAAAAATAATACATAATAGATAATAAATAATACATTCGGCCGCTGTATAGATAATAATGACTATTTCAATTAGATTTTTCAAAAAAAATTAAATGTATAGATTCGACTTAGAACGTTATTATATGTGTGTATTCAATATTCATCCCTTTTTAACGTCCCACTGCTGGAGGTGGGCCTCCCTTCAGTACGAGGGGGATCAGGCCATAGTCCACCACGCGGACCAAGTGCGGGTTGGCGGACTTCACATGTCTTATTATACGTATAAATACTTATAATATAACCGTATATAAAAAAGTGGTTAAAATCAATAGCGCAAATCTAAATAAGGCATAATATAGCCTATCATTATTTGTCATAGCTTTAGGATTTGTAATCACTTCAAGTACGATGCATGTACCCACAAAATCTCTTTTCTTGTTTGGGGGTTCCTCTAATATTTTATTTTTTTTAACTTTGTTATGAAATATCTATTACGATTTGAAATATGTGTTTTTGGTAAGAAGGATGGTCAGTGTAGAGCCATTGAATAAAACTTTGTCGGAACCACAAAAACCATACGATGTTTATTTTAAACACGTTTCACGTTTGCGTGCAGACTACAGGTATACCCACCTTGCGGCGTGGGTTTATTCGTGGCATTTTGCTATAGGGTTTTCCCAAAACAAAATGAGCATATTTTTATAAGTAAGATACTTGCTTAATCATCCAATCCATTTTAAGTTATGCACTTATTATTATAGATATAAAAAATCATACTGTCTACTCGATTTTCCCAAAATTTTCAACCGACTTCCTCAAAAAGGAGGAGGTTCTCAATTCGGCTGTATGTTTTTTTGTTTGTTATATCAGAACTCCGTCATTTATTGACCGATTTGGACAATTTTTGTTTTGTTTGAAAGTGTATACTTCCAGATTGGTCTCATTTAAATTTAAAAAAAATCTAATATTTTTTTTATTTTTTATTCACACCGACTTTGAAAATATTTAATTAGGTATATATAGTAAATGAAAACTACCAATCAGTTATTTTTTACTTTTTAGTACTTTTTTTGAAGTCGGTTTTTATTTTTTTGTTAAAAAGTTTTTTTCCTAATAAGTAATCTATCGTAGTGAAAATGTTAACGAAGTCAGTGTAGCCTTAACGTAGCAGCAGCTGTGGTCATTAAAGCAAGCTTCGTTAGAAAGAAGAATCTTCCAATACATATAATAAAATTCTAACTGAGTTGAATCTGTACATTCAATGTTTTTTGGAAAATCTTACTGAAATAGTCATTATTATCGATACAGAGGTCAAATATATAGTTTTTAGAATTTTTGTTTGTTTGTCTGACTGTGACCGCATCACGAGAAAATCACTGGACAGATTTTGACAAAATTTGGTACGATGATAGCTGGTTTTCCGGGTCATGATATAAGATACTTTTTACCGCGGGAAAATATCTAATGGTAGAGAAATTTATACTAACCGTAGTAACGAACCCGAGCGGAGCGAGGGTGACTCGCTAGTTTATTATAAATACAAAAGTTTATATGTGTGCATCTTTTTTACTCCTTCATGCTAAAACGGCTTGACAGATTTGGATGAAATTTAGTAGGTACCTACACAGACTAAGTATAATCTGAAATAACAAATAGGTTACTGTAAGTTATAGTAGTTAGTTGTATACTTTGAATCGCAAATACCTATTACACAATTATTGTTATATATTCGTAATTGGGATGAGTTGTGAAACCTTGACCCTTTTCGTTGACGTCACACCGCCCTCACCCAAACAGTACTTGTTATTACCGAAATTTGAGAGTAGGCAAATGTGATGTATTTACCAATCATGGTGATCTCTTTATTATTTATATATCTAACTAGCGGCTCACTATTTTTAGGTTTTCCTCTAGGAAATCAAATACAAATCTATCCCACGGGAATAGTACATGGGTGGGATAGGTTTGTTTTTGTTGTTGAAGCGAGGGTGAGCCGCTAGTAACCAATAAAATAATTGAACTTATGACCCTTTGTTATGTAAAGAACGTTTGAATTTCATAATACCTAAGAATAGACAAACAAACGGAACGATATATAATAATGTCGCAACAAAGCAACTCGTAATATGATCAGATGGGTCACATCCTGTCCAGATAAAGACGTTCTTGAACCCACACAGTCTTTAACGAATTGATACTTTAACCGACTTTGGAAATAGTAAATTAAGGAATTTTTTTTAAATAATATCGTGGCACTTTTTAATCTGACTAGCTATTTTTTTAAATATTATTAATAAAAAAAATTAATGCGAAATAGTCGCGTCAATGAATACGTTTTTAATTATATACTTTTTTAATTTCTTTGCTTTTTTTTTATATTTTTAAAATCAGAAACCTTCTGAAGTGGGGACATAATTATTTATATTGTTTTCGCGAGGCATATTTTAGTCCTTAAAACTTAGAAAATTATGGCTAGGGGCTCGCAAAGGTCACTAGTAGGTATTATGGACAATTACGGACTTTTAGGTCAATAAATATGATTCAAACGTGAGGGTTACAAGTTTCATTTAAATGTATCGGGCTATTTTTTTAATATAACTCATTTATTTAACCCCTCATCTATACTAATATTATAAAGGGGTAAAGTTTGTGACGTTGTAGGGGGTAATCTTTGGATCTACTGAACCGATTTAGATGAAATTTGGTTAGGCTATAGTTTGAGACTTGGAAGGACATAGGATACTTTTTATCCTGGAAATCATCCCTTAAGAGGGTGAAAATGGAGATGGAAATTTGTATTGGGAAACAAGCTAGGGACGAACCCGAGCGAAGCGAGGGTGAGTCGCTAGTATTCTTATAAATCTTTCATATATTTGTTCTTTATGTCTATCTTCGAATAGGTAAGGAGAAATGTCATACAATTATTACTAACTAGCGACGCACACTCGCTCCGCTCGGGTTCACCCCTACTTACGTTTTCACGTTTAGTATAGATTTCTCAGAGATGAGATATTTGCTCGCAGTAAAAAGTATCCTATATGTTGACCCGGATAACCAGCTATCATCATCATCAAAGTCATCCAGTGGTTTTTCCGTGATGCCGTCACAGACAGACAGATAAAAATTCTAAAAACTATAGATTCGGTCTCCGTATCGATAATAATGTAAAAAAAAAATAAAAAAAAATTTAATGTACAGATTCGGTTTAGTTACCATTTTATTATAGGATGATTTCCGAGATAAAAAGTACCCTATGTTCTTCCCAGGATCTCAAACTATCTTCTTACCAAATTTCATCTAAAGCGGTTCAGTAGATCCAAAGATTACCCTCTACAACGTCACAAACTCACAAACTTTACCTCTTTATAATATTAAGTATAGATATAGTATGAATGCCTATAAAAATAATTAAGTCCTTTTTAAACGTCCCAATGCCAGGCACGGATCTCACTCAATTCGATAGGCATTAATTAGACCATAGCCCACTACGCTGGATAAGTGCAGGTTGGCAGACTTCACATATCTTTCGAAAACTAGTTAGTTTAGATAGGTTTTCTAAAAACGCTTTCCTTAACCGTAAGGCAAGTGGATATTGAATATGCTTCCAACATGAAAATGCCTCAGTTGAGACAGTGCCTCAGTTTTAACTTGCATTATAAAATGCCGTAGATTTATCTTAAAAATCCATAACTAGAAAATATCTATAATCTATTTTATTTCTATTTATTGTACTAAAAAAAAAATATTTTTCTATACAAAGAGTATATGACGTCATATACAACACTTATAATGGTTGGAACTCTTTGAATCCACTTGATTGCTTTTTCATGTAGCTACCATATATTTAATTATTTTAATTTAACTCCGTCTTAAAGTTTGAATGAAGTGTAACATTTCTCATACCAATGTTATATTTATTCATTTTATTATTTCTATGTAAATAGTATGTATTTAACCTACTATATAAAATATTTTGATAAAATATCTTTCTCTTTCTACATATTAGAAAACAATGCCGTTTTCTTAATACAGAAAAGTTTTTTTGAAGGATATTTAGATATTACTAAGTACTTTTGAAAGAAACTAACCAAGCAAGTACTGATGACAAGTAATTAAATTCAGCCCTTTTTAACTGTTGAGCCAAGCCTCTCTTTAATACGAGGGGGATCAGGCCATAGTCCACCACGCTGGCCAAGTGCGGTTTGGCGGACTTCATATTTCTTTCAAAAACTTTCCCAGGTTCTCTCAGACATGCAGGTTTCCTCACGATGTTTTTACTTTACTGTAAGACATGTGGTAATGATTTACATATGAAAATATCCGAGGTGTGGGACACGCGTTACTGGGTTTCCTAAGCGAGTGTGTCACCACTGGGCTACCGCTGCCTCAGCAAATAAAAAGAATATCTAAGTATATTCCACATACGATATATTCAGTTAACATTAGTTTCCTATTTTAGATCAAATAAAATAAATTCTACATACTATCAGTTACTGCTAAATAATGTGTTTTTTTTGTGGGTGTGTATGTGTGTTTGTTACATTTCCGCGCTGTAAGAGTTTTGTGAGTGAAATTCGGAATGAAAATATATTATATTCTGAAATAATATTAATTATTATTATAGATTTTTTTACTTACGTACCTGTTATTCGTAGGAAAAATTGTCTTAAAGCACAACATTGCATTATAACAGAGTTCATTCAACTTAGTGTGTTTTACGTTACTTTTTAAGTATTATGTTTTTATCGATTTAACAAATTAAACTGTTTTCACTATGATCGTTCTGTTAAAACTTAAAAAATCAGTCAAGATCTTTTTCTCCTATACTTTATTTATTTATATATATATATATATATATATATATATATATAATATATATATATATATATATATATATATATATATATGTATATATATATATTCAGAATCTGAAAATTAGGATGAACAAAAAATACATATAGACGAAGTTAGAATCTTCTCTTTTTTGAAGTCGGTTAAAAACAAAAAGACATACAAAAATCTTTTAATGTATGGAATTTCAAGAATAATCTTGATATTAACTCAATATAAGATAGCTATTTAGACCGAAGACCAGAGAATTTACTTTTTCGAATGAAATGAAACAAAAATTCTATTTACGTGTAAATTAGGTATACGTTTTATTACTTTACGCTTGAACTATGTCCTACTTGCCTAGATCTAAGCGCGATTATTTTCATGAGAATATACCGTTATATTAATTTTTTTCGCCTACAAATTGTTACGTTCTTTATTTTTTTATGAATAAAATGAAAGTTCTACGAAATATTTCTATTTACCGGTCGTTAAAATAAATTATACATAAATGTAAGGCTTTTAATCCCATTAAATGAGATTTTAATAGAAAAAATTAAAATAGGCGTCCTCAATTAATTCAAATTTTAGTTTTGTCAATGAATAGTAAATAATTGATCAATAATCAAACAAGTCAAGCTAAAAGTCTAAGGAAAAGTTTAAAAAATGATTACAATGGAAGAAGTGAAGGCGCTTGGCAATTTATACTCAGGGAAGAAATGCAAATATGGCTAAAGAATAACAAATATGAAATACTAAAGACAAGCGACCACAGGTCACTTTTTGTTGCATACATGAGAGGTATTATATTTTAGTGTATAGATGTGTGCACTATCTATTTGATATAGATATTATTAGAGTTAGAGTAGTATTAATCCATACATATAATAAAATTCTAACTAAGCCAAATCTGTACATTAAATATTTTTTGGAAAATTGAAATAAACATTATTATCGATACAGAGGCCGAATCTATAGTTTTTAGAATTTTCGTCTGTCTGTCTGTCTGTTACCGCATGTCAGAAAAATCACTGGAGGGATTTTGATAAAATTTGGTTGTTGATAGCTGGTTATCCGGATCAACATATAGGATACTTTATACCGCGGGAAATTGTCTCATTTCTTAGAAAAAATACAAAAACTGCAATGTAAGAGTACCTATACTAATATGTAAAACCTAAGAATTTGGTTTTTGGTCATCTGAACGCGGGTGGAGCCGCCGGCAATGCTATTATCAAATATGTCGTTAATCGCTTGCCAAGACGTAAATATTTATTATGTACAGGAAAGAAAATCCAATGTTTTTTTATCAAGACGCAAAAGGCATCTAGGGAGTAGAGACCCGAACGAAACCTTTTAATCGTTATACATTATATTCAGAAAGTAGACAAAAACTTACCTAGCTTTTTAGGATTCTGTACCTGAAGGGTGCAAGGACCCTATCACTAAGCCTTCGTTGTCCATCCGTCTCTCTGTTAACGGGCTGCATCTCATGAACCGTAATAGGTAGGAAGCTGAGTTGTGTATTTCTATTGGCGCTTCTTCTTCTTCTTCTTCTTCTTCCTGCCCATTTCCCAAGTCACTTGGGGTCGGCGCAGTAAGTCTTCTTCTTCCATTCTCCCCTATTACTCGTCATCTCATCATTCACCCCTTTCTCTTTCATGTCTTGTCTCACACAATCTATCCATCTTTTCTTCGGTCTTCCTCTACCTTTCCATCCATCTACATTCATTTCCATCTCTCTTCTCGTCACATGCGTTTCATCCCTCCGCTTCACATGCCCATACCAACTAAGACGATCCCCTTTCAACTTCTCTGTCACTGGTGCTACTTTTAAGCTTCCTCTTATGAACTCATTCCTTATTTTATCCATCCTCGTCACTCCACACATCCACCTTAACATTCTCATCTCTACAGCATGCAATCTTCTATTGGCGCTATAACAACAAATAATATAAAACTAAGATGGCGAATTTCAAAATGGCCGCGAATTTGGTGAGTTAAAAATAGATCATTCTACAATTTTCGATATGGTAACTAAGCAGTAAGAATGTTAATTGATATAAAATGCATTCCCCAAACTTAAATCCGACCCAGTTGGTTTAACTACGACTTTTTATATATCATTTTATTTATTTTTATTTTAGCAAAAATATATTGTGAATAGCTAGTCTTTATTTACTATATTGCTATTTAATATTTGTTATTAGGGTATTATAATTGATTGATTGAGATCATAAGCCACAGGGCCTAGAGGTTCCATTTTTTTCGAAGATATTTATTGAGTATTCCAGGGTTTTCTTAAACTAGTTTTGTTGAAACTCCTTCCTTAAAAAATCCTTTCTTATAAAAAATACCATTTTTGACTTTTACTTAATATTCATACTAATGTTTTAAATATTTTTTATTATGTATGTATGTATGTATTCAGCCCTTTTAACGTCCCACTGCTGGGCACGGGCCTCCCTTCAATACGGGGGGATTTTTTATTATACTCTATTTAAAAAAATGTTTCCATTTGGAAGACGAGTGAAGTCTGAGCGACAACTAGTTTGTATCATAAAATTTAACACCGGAACAAATATTCATTCTGCCTACATCATTTGTGAGGGATTTTGCCTCACATTGTCACGTTTCCTTAGGAAGTGTAATAATTTATATTAACAAAAGGTCGAGTATGAACTTGGAATATATAAAATGTGTGTAGTTATTAGTTAGGGTGTTATTGTTATTATTATCCTTATTTTTAATATGCTATTATATTATCTATTTCATACTAACCGTTAAAAGGTATCTAGGGACTAACCTGAGTGAAGCTAGTGTGAGCCGCCAGCTGTCTATATTACATAAGGTTTTTAGAATCTAGGCTTTGAAAATGAATGCTACTAATATCTTTGACTGAGTAAATTGTTATTTAATGTTACAACTTTCACGTAATTACTAATGAGTGTCGACTCTGTATCTGTAGTAAAAGGAGGTTTGTTGACATGTAGGTACTAGGTAGCATTATACTTGTATACATTACAGTACTCTGTCTGTCTCTAAATTGATTTGTCATTTGTAAAGAATATCAACTCATTAGCCATACATACATGACATATTGACGTATAGATATTTATACTGTACGTTTTTGTACTTCATTCATTAATGAAATAAATATAATTCGAGCCATATTTAGTGTTTATTTAATCACTAGCGGCCCACTCCGCTTCGCTCGGGTTTGTCGCTAGGTACGTTTTAAATAGATATAAATAGTTATTAGCCAGCGTTAGCCATACAAATTTTATTTTTTTTTCAGTGATTTTTCTGATGTTTTAATTACTTATATATTAATTTAAATTATTTACAAATACTTATATACGTTATAAATGGTATAACTAACACGACTTTGTTTTATATATTATATATTTACGTGATTTTATATTTTTTTCTCTTTATTCACTTTTTTAACTCTCCGTGTACCTTAAGGAACATATGATTTTTTTTAGCTGAATTGGTCGAGCTCTTCTCGAGTTTTGCGCTTAGCAACATTCATTTATATAGATTATTGAAATATTCGATTATATTACGATTTACGATTTATCCGACTGCGGCGGAGCTTCAAAGGAGAGTTATGTATTTACTAACTTTAGTGCTCTTACGATCCACTCTAGTGTCAGAGAAGTACCAGGAGCAACCCACAGCCTCACAGATATGTCTCTTCGTCACAGACAATACACTTCCTCAACTTGTTTCTATCTTTTTACGCAGTCGGGTTTTTTATTTTGCTTCATATTGTGAGAAATTACGTTAATATATTATACGTTATACAATTGTCAAGGTTAGAAGCACTTTAAACAGGTATCCTAGAATCAGGCTCTTTAGAATGAATTATAGTACTACTAAATGTAGGACAATAAATATTTAATAACTTTATATTTCTTGATATCACACTATGGTTATTTTAAAAACTTTTGACAACGCAATGGCACTTACGATATTTGAATTATCAGATTGTTATTTTTGCGAGAAAAATAATAATAAAAAATGAAGTGCGACACTATAAAATAATAAATATTAATGGAAAATAAAAACCAGCTCTTTACTGAATTAATTATTAAAAATAAAAAAAAATAAAAATGAATACAAAATTAATGTAACTCTTTATCCGAATCTGATATAGATATTCCACGCTGAATTTGGTCATTTGTTTTATATCTACATATTTTTTTATTTATTCTAGTTATTATCTTGCCGTGTATTTTAATATGACTTGTACAATTTATTAAGTGAACACCTGTTTTGTAAGTATATAATATGTTTATTTATTAACACATTCAAGACCAATCACGCGATATCAGATAGTGTGAGTTCTCATCAAATGGCCGATCACCAACTGGGACGTCCACTTGGTGCTATGAAATATCTAAGAAAAAAAACTTTTGGCCACCCTACTAGTACGTTGTTTTGACATATCTCAGGTTTAGCCAGCGTTAGACATGTAAATTTTTAAGAACTCGTCCGATTCAGTGTTTTCCCGTGGGAATGAAAGATTTTCCCTGTAGTGACAGATATCCTAAATGTTGACTCGAGTTATAAGTTATCACTATACAAAGTTTAGATAAAATCGCTTCAGTACTTTTTGCGTGAAACGCGTAGTTCGATTTCGCTTAGTTTCTGTTTTATTATATGAATAGATAAGTATAATTTGTAGAGAACACGCGATCTTTTCAAAAAACAAAGTTATATGGGAAATCATTCTCTAAGAAAATATTACATGTAATAACTAATAAGTAATAAATATATTGTAGGAAAATAATAAAAGAACTTAACATAAAAATTTTACGATCTTCTCGTGCAAGATTGTTAGTACGATAGTCTAAAAAGTATTGCATAGGTTACAAACTTCGAAATACATATTTACTGTCTATATAAAAATGTATAAAAATGTTCAAGTTATAGTTCTTTTGTCACGTTTGGGAAAAAATATGAGAGTAAAATTTTTACGATGCGCGCGCACATCGACAGCCAAAAAGCGACATGGTGAAGTTAGCTGAAAGTGACATGATGAAGTTAGCTGCATTCCTTTTATAAATAGAGAGTTGTGACTTTACGGGATGAAATTTTTTGCTATTTTTCTTCTGTTACGCCAAAGAAATATAACTTCTTATATGCGTACATAAGTACACACACACATTTTTTTTATCTATTTGCATATATCAAAGCGAAGAGGTTCATTGTATGAATATTTAATTATTAGTATGAATATAAATAATAAATTCAAAGGCTTATAAAACTGAATGTATAAAATCAGAAAAAAAAAGAAAATTAACTTAAAAAGACAAAATTAAATAAACACAATCTACTTACAATAAATGTCTATAACTATACACATTGTCATTTTTGTTTAAGTTTTTTAGTTCTACGGCACTCCTATATTATTTCTTAGTCTGAATTTGAGATCCATTTTTTAAGATGAGGAAACTTTTCACTAGATCTATACTTACTTATTAAAATATAAAAACATTTTATGTGTCACAACAAATAACTGTTAAAATATTTTAAATAGTGTAAATTGAGTAAACACCGCGAAAATTTGTTCCGGTTTTGTTCAATTCGGTATTTATTTGGCTAAGCGTTAAACCTTCGTCAGTACACCGCGGTACTACTTACAGAAAGGTTTTCCCGCGCACCTGTCAAATATTTCGGAAACCACAGATTATTATATGACACTTTTGATTTTAAACAATAAATAAATAATCATATTTTTATAAGTATTATATTTTTGTATAATCGTTCACATATTCATCATTTTTATGTAACAATTTCAAGGTTTTTTTTTGTGTTCAGTGAGGAAAATTATTATAATTAGATCGCGTAGTGATAAAGAAAAATGGATAAAAAGCGTGGTTATGATAATAATGGATACGTTATGTCGGAAAAAGATGTTTGGATGGAAAAGGTTAGTATTCTAATTATTTGTTATTTTTTACAGGCTTCATTTTGATAAGTTTACATTCTTTTATACTATATGCCAATGAAATATAGAGATTTTATATATAGAGAATTTTATACGTTCATAATTTCGCAATTCATATTTCATTGTTTTTTTTCTACTATTCAAATGTTTTTGTTTTTCTGTTCTAAATATAATAATATTTAATATAAAAATTGATCTAAAAAAGTTACGAGAGCTAGAAATTATTGCACGGCTAATACAATATTAGGGTATTTTATTATTTATCTTAATACTTAATTAAACTTATTAAATAAAATTACTTAACAATATTTTATTACAGTTTAATAAATTATTTTAATTTTTCTACGTTTTACGTATAAATCTTTTTATCTGCACTTTCGTTTAAAAATAAGGATTTAGCAATCTACAACTTACGTGTCTTCAACCTTGTTGCCTGATTTTCCATGCATGACGGATTGTATGAATGCACATATTAGACTAAAAATATATTTCAATTAAAAAGGGATTTATTATATTATTTTTAGGACATAGATACTATATATATTAAAAAATGTTTAGTGTTTGTAATTTAGTATTGAATTCGTTAGGAGTAAAGAAAATGTACGAGTAGGTAAGTATGTAGATACAACATATACTTACTTGTCTTACAAATTTAACATATTATGTAGTTTTATTTAAGATGTATAGACATTATACATTAATCTATACTAATATTATAAAGAGGTAAAGTTTGTGAGTTTGTGACGTTTTAGGGGGTAATCTCTGGATCTACTGACCCATTTGGATGAAATTTGGTAAGACATAGTTTGAGACCCTGGGAAGGACATAGGATACTTTTAATCCCGGAAATCATCCCTTGAGGGGGTGAAATGGGGATGAAAGTTTATATTGGGAAGCAAGCGATTTTTAAGTTTAGGTAATTTGGTAAATCTGTATTTTTATTTAAATCTATGCACATATAATCAATACAATGCAGACTTTAAATGGTCTTGTAAGAAATATTCAGACCGTATCAAAAATAAAACCAAACACTTCAATTATTACTAGGTCGTAGATTACGATAGTCTAATATTTTGTTTTTATTTTGCTAACCGAGTTCTGATATTTGGTCATAGAAAAGAGAAAAATAAGAATAAAACAGACTAAGGCTTACGTCATTCAGCTCTTCCGTAGGATTTCCGCTTAATAGAGGTAATATCTTATCTGTTATTAGGTTAAACCTGAGATTGTATGTTAAAATTGTTAATTTTGTAATTATTATATTTTAAGAATAGTAACAATGAATATTTTAAATGGATTTCAAAGCAACAATTTTACAAAAATTTAAGACACAATATTATTATGCCAATGAAATATAGAAAAGGTTTAAGGTTATATTATATTTTTATTTTTATGTCATGAATATAAGACTTAACAATAGATAGTATAAATGTTTACTATTAAATTAGAAGCTGCCAGCCTATCTCAAATTAATAAAGGACATGTATAATCTACATTATCTTTTAATTAAGAGAATGGAAAAAAGGAAAAAAATATATTCTACGCATACATACATATCTTCATTTGCAACTACAGTTTTATCGACAAATATTTTTAAATTAAATGACTTGATGGATATTATAAAAAATCTTGAAACAAATAATCTCCGCAATAATTTACTGACGGTGAAAATAAAAATATAATAATTTATTAATTAGACTTTTTGCTCCTATAATAATATCAAATATACTATTTACGAGCACTTTTGAAGCTTTAAGCTCTAAAATGTCATATGTCATATTGTCTGTCTATTTCAAAGTGATGCCTAACTGGAAGTAGAAGAAATATGTAAGCTTTAGGTATGATCTTTACATATTATAAAAGTGTTACAACTGATCGCTGTCTGTACATGACAGATATTTAAGAAAATCTATTATTTGGCGTCTTTATTAACGCAATAGAACCTAAAACAATGATTTTTAGAAGTTTCGTCTGTTTGTCTGTTTTTGCGCGGTGATCTCGGAAACGGCTTATGCGATTTGAGTGCGGTTTTCATTAATGTATTGTGGAAAGCTTCACTTAACTTTTAGTATTTTATATTTATAATGTATATGTATTTAAAGTTATATATGTGTAGTGTATCAACTATCTGGTATCCATAACACAAGTCTCGTAGCTTACCATGGAACTAGATGGCGCTGTGTGTAAATGTCCCAACGTATTTATGTATTTATATTTAGTATTTGTTTTATTTCAATCGGATCATAGATTAAAAAAAATGTCAAGTTATATACTATTCTTTATTGCACTTATACGTAAAATACAGAGACTAACAAACAATAAAATTAGTTAGCAAAGGTGGACTTATCTCTAAAAGAGATCTCTTCCAGTCAACCTAAGTGAGTTGGAGAGATACTCGTAGTATTAAAAAGCAGGATAAAATGCAAGAATGACAAAAATTTAAAGTATGACCTAAGGACGAACTCGAGCGATAAGCTATAATATAAATACTTTATAAAATACTCTTTACTATTATTATAAGTGCAATGTTTGTAATGTAACAAGGAAATAATTCATACAAAATATAATATTTAATGTGAAATATAAGCTTTTATTGCACGAATTTAGAAAGGCTAATATTAATTACCCAATAAACATTTTTCATATAATTAAAATGGTGGCATAGTAATAAAAATAACATATTACAAAAATCCTCACTGCGTAAAATGCGAATTAAAAATGTAGAAACAGAATGGCGTAGAAACATCCTACTAATATTATAAATGTGAAAGTTTGTGAGGATAGATGGATGGATGTTTGTTACTCTTTCACGTCAGAATGGCTGAAAGGATTTGGATGAAATTAAGCACAGACATAGGTTATAGTTTGGAATAGTACATACATTTTTTTATCCCGGAAAAATGCACGGTTCCCGTGGGATAGATTTGTTTTTGTCTAGGGGCAAACCCGAAACGAAGCGACGGTGATTCGCTAATAATATTATACAGTTAAATACGTACATACATACGTATTTAGCTACATATGTACATTTCAGGTACAGGTCAAACACATAACCCTCCTTTTGGGTTTGCAGTCGGGTAATAACATTTACCGTAACCCGGAACAACAGCGTTCAGCAAAAAAGCGGAAGAGCTAATGTTGAGAAATTATTTATTTTTAAATAGATTACGACTTGCGTATTGTGACTATAATTATAAGTTTCGCAGTAAATTGATTAATAAAACGTCGTTTATAAAAACAGTAGAATAATTGTTATTATTATAAGCATTGAAATACTCGAGGCCTTTTTTCTGAAGACAACCGTTTACGATTGCCTCATTTCCTATTATTATATATATAAAAATAAAAATATGTTTGTCTATTTGTAACGTATACATTCCTAAAATAAGGTAACTTTTTATTTAACGCATATAACCTGCAAATACTTTTTTAAACTATGTTATTTATTAAATATGTTAATTTACTTAGCAATATCTCTAACTCTATCGATTTAACGATTAAAGTACAGTTTTTGTAGTTCATTTATTATAGTTTTCTTTAATTTGTAATGGTATTAACAGTTTGCCATACAGTGTTCACAAATTAAAGAAAAACAAGTAAAATCAGTATTTTTGAAGTATTTTTTAAACTTTCTACGGAGTAAAATCACATTTCAAATTCATTTGATGATGATGTTCTCCTGACCGATTCAGGCAAGTGTACGCGCAGACACTCTCTATTCCTGTCACTCTCATACTCCGGTGGGACGACTACTCGACACGACCGGTGAGAGTTAAGGCGCAGGACCGACGGCTTTACGTGCTCTCCGAGGCATGGGGGTGAAACACCGCCAACTTCAAAACTCCGGGCTGTTACTGAGGCTTACTATAGAGAAAGACTCAATAACTAAACTTGGCCCGACCCGGGACTCGAACCCAGGATCTCCGGGTGTGCAGCCGTACATGCTAGCCACTACACCACCGAGGCAGTTAGCAGAGTTGCAGAGCAGTTAGTCAAATTCATTTGAGTTCATACATAATTTGTGTTGTATACATTAAAAAGATATTAAAACATTCAGGAATGTTTCCTAACAGAAATATTACGATGTTAAATAATAGCCTATTCATCTGTCTCATATTAATTTCAACAGCATTAATAAAATTAATAGTTTTTCCTATAATTTACACGCAATTACTGAAGCAAAAATATTTTGAACTATTTACTGCCAGCGATTTCGCTCGCCTGATTTTTTTTGTAACTGTCCTATCCGTATGTTTGTTACGTTTTTTACGCCAGAACGGCTGAACGGATCTGGATGGAATTTGGTATAGAGATAGATTATAGTCTGGAATAACACATAGGCTACTTTTTACCCCGGAAAAATGTAAGGTTGCCGTGGGATACATTTGTTTATGTTTTTCTGGAGGCAAAACATAAAAGTTTGTAAGCATGCACATACATATGTTTGCAACTCTTTTACGTCCAAACTACAGAACAGATCCTGATGAAACTCTACAATAATATAGTTTACGAATCAGAGAAGCACATAGGCTATATAAAGATTGTAATACATAATTGAGGTATGCGGCGGAGCCGTGGAAAAACGCTAGACAATAATATTTTTTACGATTCCACGCTTTATTTGAGCGACTAAACAATGGTGAGCTCAAAAAATTTAAATAATAAACGCTGTCTTTATTGTATTTTTGAACATTTTTAAAAAACTAGAACTATTTAAAAAGATAACTAAGTAAAACTATCTTTTCGGATTTTGTCGCGGATTTATTTGCATCCGCGACAAAATCCGAAAAGATAGTTTTATTTAAAATGTCAAATATTCGCGTAAATCTAAGAAAGTATTAAGATAACTAAGCTTTCAGTGAGAAGGTAATACTTTTTTCAATTTAAAACTATTGTAGTTATATATAGTACATGTATATATACATAGTATGAATGTAGGTCGGGGTGAAAAAGCTCGAACGCAAGGCTTACAACATTTACCGAGTTATCGAATTCTTTTATTGTAATAAAGAAAAATAGGTTAGATAACTTCACGATTATTATAATTTTGTACTTAAATTAAATTATAATCTGAACTAAATAAATACAATGTTAATATTATTAATTAAGTTTCTGACTTAAAACTATAACGTTGTAGTATAGATAATAGATATGCTTTATAAAATCTCTTTTATTAACCGACTTCCAAAAACGAGAAGGTTCTTAATTGGTCGCAATCTTTTTTTTATGTATATTCACCGATTACTCGAAGACGCCTGAACCGATTTGGAAAATTTTTGTTTTGTTTGAAAGAAAAAAAAAGACAAAAAAGATTCCGACGAATTGGTGCCCTCCTCTTTTTGGAAGTCGGTTAATGAAAACTAACTAAATTGTCAATGTCAAAAAGAATTCAATTCTCTCGTTAAAAGGCTTCGAAGCGTGCCAGTTGACCACAGATTACTTCGCCAATATCACAGAATGGAGAAGATACAAAGTAGATTGGTCGGTAATATCAAAAAGAAAATATGCCATTTAAATAATTAGTTCTAATACTATTTTAATACTTTTATAATGTTTTTCTAATTAAAGTCAAATTATTGCACATACTGCGGGCATGTTGACGAGTATGGTATTGTAAATCGCTTAGTTATAATTGCGTTTCAGACTCCATCAGCATATTCTATACGCTACGTCAAGTCTTTATTTTAGTTTGCAACTCTGAAGAGCTCGGATTCGATTCCATTAATACTTAAAGCCCGTCAAACTCTGTGATTTCTCGCTCAATTATAAGACATGTTTTACACGGTTGCCAAATCTAGTACTTATAAATATAAAATTCGTTCCTATATGTTGGAGATCCATGTATGATCCACCATCTTTATCTACATTTTCTGATGCCTCTAACATTGTGAAACTTTTAACCTTGCTAAAACCTTTAGATAATTAAAATAATTAAAATAAATATTATATATTAGGGAGATATTTATATATATTTAGCGGCCCAATTTGGTTATTTATTATTTGGGCCGATTTATATGGTTTTAAAACTAGAAGACAAGTAGTTTCCATACGAATGCATTATAATTCTTAAACAATTTAATTAACACTATAGATTTTTATTATATTAGCAGTAAAGAGGACTTTGTAATCAACCAGTGACTCAATAATAATAAAACGTCAAGATTCTTCTCATAATATATACAATGTATCATTAAAAGATAGTAATTTCGTATAGGTAGTAACTAGTAAGATAACTTTTCGATATAAAACGCCAAATAGCCTGTCGCCCCTTAAAGTATCCATACTTATAATATTAAAATATGAAAGTGAATTTGTATATTGGTTTGTCTTTCTTTTACTCTGAAACGAAACAACAGATTGATGTGATTTTTGTATATAGATAGTTGGAAAGCTTGACAGTGACCTAAGCTTTTATTGAGCGCGAGAAAATATCTCATTCTCACAGGAAAATACGTTATAATAAAACTCAGGAAGTCTAGATTGATTGAAATTCCGTTTTCTGTATGGAAACGATGCGACATAGCGTCAGGCTGTGTCACTAGCAGTTTATAAAATAAGGCAGTGATAACGAGATAAATGAAACGTAATAAACGTTAAAATTAATATAATTTTATATATCGACGGCCAGATTAAGCTATATTCATTATTAATGCCAAAAATAAAGTTGGACATATAATAGCAAACACATTTTCTCGTTTTCAAGTGTATCGAAGTTATCATTGTGATTTGTATCGTTAAAGCTAATTTCTAATAGAAAAGCGCGAATGTATAATAAAAGCTTATTTCTTTGAAAGCTAGTAAATATATTTACTGCCTAATAAAGCTAGTTACTTGGAAAATTACATTTCGGTTAATATCTTGCGTTCATTTTGTAAACCGGTACTGTGAAGACAGAGTGTATGGGGTCATTATTTTCTTGCTAGTTAGGTACCAGTTTTTCTCGTGTTCGCTCGGCATGTAACTTTTATTAAAGAGAAATTGTAAATTATTGGGTTTTATAATATTTGGTTTAGGTTTCTCAGCAGCACTTTTTTTAAATATACTAGCATTGCCCGCGGCTCCGCCCGCGTTCAGATGACCAAAAACCAAATTCTTAGGTTTTACAAATTACTATACTCTTACAATGCAGTTTTTGTATTTTTCTCAGAAATGAGGCATTTTCTCGCGGTGAAAAGTATCCTATATGTTGACCCGCATAACCAGCTATCACCATACCAAATTTCATCAAAATCCCTCTTGTGGTTTTTCCGTGATGCGGTAACAGACAGACAAAAATTCTAAAAACTATAGATCGATAATAATGTCTATTTCAATAAAATTTCCAAAAAAATATTTCATGTACAGATTCGGCTCGGTTAGAATTTTATTATATGTATAGATTTGGGTTAAATTAGTTTAGCATTTTAAATGATATTAAATAAAATAAATAAGTTTCGAGGTCGAAGGAGGCCATTTAAATTTGATAATAAAGGGATATTCCATCCAGAAAAATAAGAAGAAGATGGCTAAGTATTTAGTTAAATGTGCTTTAGGGCTAAGTCACTTAATCTATAGTACCTGGGTGACCGGGCTTCGCTCGGAATTTTTTTTGTTATATTTTTCAAATCAAAAAAAGTTTATTATTTTTCAGATCAAAAAAGAACTAAAAACTTGAATAAATACAAAAAAAACGAAAGTAAAATCTCTGTATCCGACCGAGATTCGAACCTGTGATTGTCAATCTTGCGCTTTGGTGCTTGATCACGACGCTTATGCCCGAGCTTGCAAAATTAGTACTAACAATATAATGCGAAAGAAAACCGCATGAAAACTTGAAAACACGCGTTTTCCCAGACATAAGACTAATCTAGATCGATTTTTCGCCCACAAAAACCTCCACATACCTCAGCAAAAAGGTTAGAAATCGCCTGTATAAATAAATAAATAAATAAATTGTATACAAGATTGCTCGTTTAAATATATTAGATTTGTGACGAGTTCAATACATTAAGAGATAAGTCTTGGTGGGTGGCGGTTCTCAAGGTGCCTTTGACACACTCACATCAGAACAAGTCTCTTACGGTCCATTCAAGTTTTTGTCTCGTAAAATTGCATCTCCATTTACCGGTTCGACCCTACCTTCTGTTTTACGCAAATACCTTTTCTTTTTTTGTAAAACGAGCAAAATTTAAAGACGTTAATAATGACCAACAGGCCAAAAGGAGATCCAATTTTTTTTGACAGAGACAACAAGTCTAATTTATGTCAGATTTAATAAAAATTATGAACATATTTCCACATAAAATTGATTATTGATTTAATAAATAGATAAAAGTAATCTAGTATGTTTAGACGAAGGTGCGTTTTGCTTCTTAGCAATAATTTTTCTATGTAGTAACAGAAATTTATATTGTCAAGGCCTTAGGGCTTCGTCATTAAATCTAGCTCTAAGTGACACAGAAAACTGTTTGTTATTAATTTTACTTTACTTTGACTTCACTTACTCTACTTTTCACTTTCTACACAAAATAAAGGCAATTTTTTAATTGATATATTAAACAGACAGACAGATAAATGATATCGCGTCATTATATATATAAATACTTGTCTGTAACTTAACTAAGTTACAACCAAGTATACAATATAATAATGTAACCACGCAGAACCATATTTTTTTCTTCATGGACAATGTATACGTTTTTACAACATTTAATTCATTTTTTAAAAACATTCAAAAAGCTTATATTGTTTAATTAACAAATAATGTTAAATAACGTTTGTACTAAATGTTAGTTATCATACACTAAATAATTTTATAGAAGATAACACATCTTGGGAATGATGGGATTGCTTCCAAGCTATTTCAATTGTTGAAGAATTATTGGGATGAGTTATAATTATGTATAAAAAAAATCTTACGTTCTTTCTTTCAGAACTGGCGGTAGAGTCACGAACTTCAGTAAAAAACTGCAATAATTTCATAAAAAGGGTTGAATTTGAATTAGAGGTATAAAATTATATTTTAATATAGATTTCTCAAAGATGAGATATTTTCCCACAGTTAAGTATCCAACATGATGCGTTCTCAGATAGATAGACAGACAGACTGACAAACATTCTAAAAACTATATATTTGGCCTCTGTATCGACATACATATATAATAATGACTATTTCAATAAGATTTTCCAAAAAAAAAATTATGTACAGATTCGACGACTCAGAATTTTATTATATGTATAGATATTACATATGTTGTGTTAAACTCAAGTTTCACTATGTTTACGTATAACGGCTTACTGGACCGACTTGTATAAACTCATCGAGTTTACCGACAATCTTATTAGTGCATTACATTGATTAAAACACTATCATATATTAAATGAAAGCCTTCAGCTGCAAACGTCCATATTGACAATTGACACACCCATTGATTCTTCTTTTACACCTGCTGTGTTGTTTAAAATATATACCAAGATACGATAAAATAAAAACTAACGTAAAAAGAAAATTACTACAGGAAGGCAGTAGTAAACACTCCTTCGTTACATTTTAATTTTAAACCAAAAAGCCATAGAATTTTCAAAAAATATGGAGAATTGTGTTAAAATATGGAAGCAAAACTGATAGGTTCTAATCTGGTAACGATACATGCAAATAAAATCGTAAAATTTTCCACACTTAATTTTACAATACGATATATGATACAGATAAAACACAAAAGTAAATAGGTAAGCTACCATAAAAAAATAACAGTCTGTTCAGTGGTTTTCTCGGGATGCATTCTCAGACAGATGGACAAAAATTCTAAAAATTGTAGATTCGGCCTCTGTATCGATTATTATGATTCTCTCAATAATATTTTCTAAAAAATATTTAAAGTGTAGATTCGACTCTGTTAAAATTTTATCCTATGTATAAATAAATAACATGTTTTTTAGATGTTGCGTTATATTTTAGAGTTATTAGCATTACGTAAATATATGTATATTTTTAAACACTTGCTGTATTTACTCACAAATAAAACAAAATTTCCACTACTCCTCTAACGCGAAGCTTGTTATGCAAATTTTTCTTATTATTAAAATCAACACTACTCGCCTCTTGTCTAATGTCTACAAATACGAGTATGTGATTATAATAAAACAATGTTACTAATTTCGCCTTCCTCTTTAAACGTTTTTAGTTGCATAATTTTTTGCTAGTTTAAAAAAGTATTTTTTTCTAATCAAAATTTTTCAAATCATTTTGAAAAATTGTGGGTAGGCGCTGTCTGTAACAAGTATATAACGACTTTGAGACATCTAACACCTCAGTCTCTCCCGTGACCATGATTGCTGTAAAGAATCCGAAACATCGGGAACCAAAAATCTAAATAAATCCGCGAAATAATTCGAAAATATAATTTTATTTAAAATGTCAAATATTCACGTAAATCTAAGAAATTATTAGATAAGTTTACAAAATACTTATTCAATTTGAAATACCATTTTTTTTATTGTAATGGTCAAATATTGAATATTTAAATCTATGAGTGACTTTGAAAAGTAGAGATAATTCTAATCGGGTGGTCTTTTTTAACACGCTTATTCTTTATAGGATATGAATATTAGAAATATTCACGTCGCAAAAAAATTTACCTATTTTTCATATTTCTTCTTTAGGCACAGTTTATATCTTAACCGTTCTTAAAATTACAAGTAAAAGTTGAAAAACGTAAAAAATAAACGTTTAACAATATATGTATTTTTATAAAACAGTATTGTTATAAAAAATAATACAAGAAAATGTTCACAACTGGAGAAAGATTTATCCTTTTCAAAGAGATATCATTGCCAAAGTCGGTTAAAAATTATTAAATCCCAGTTTATTTTATTTATTTTAAATATTATACATCTGGCTGTCTATCTGTGTATACAATTACATGTACGAAACCTTAGAAACAAAAAAAATCAAGATAGTTTTTTATTAAAGCGGGATACATTTTACTACTTTTATTGCCTAAAATATACATATTTTATAGTAAAAGTTGTTAATTGTGATGATTCTGCAATTGAAATGTCATTTCCAAACTTGTTGAAGACTTTGTCCATACCCTGCATACGTGACACGTACATTTTGAATGATGAAATTATGTAGAAAACTAGCATTGCCCGCGGCTCCGCCCGCGTTCAGATGACCAAAAACCAAATTCTTAGGTTTTACATATAAGTATACTCTTAAATTGCAGTTTCTGTATTTTTTCTCAGAAATGAGATATTTTCCCTCGGTAAAAAGTATCCTATATGTTGCCCCGGAAAACCAGCTATCACCATACCAAATTTCATCAAAATCCATCGAGTGGTTTTTCTGCGATGCGGTAACAGACAGATAGACAGACAAAAATTCTAAAAACTATAGATTCGGCCTCTGTATCGATAATAATGTTTATTTCAATAAGATTTTCCAAAAAATATTTAATGTACAGATTCGGCTTAGTTACAATTTTATTATATGTATAGATTGACTTCAAAAAAGAGAGAGGATTCAATTCGGTTCAATTTTCATATATCTAAAACTTAGTTTACTTATTTACTTATTACTTTATTTTAATTTTGTTTTTATTCTTGTTGCAGGTACTTGGATAATAGACTGTTTCTTGTAATACATTTTATGCTTTAAATTTTAGTAGATAAAAAACATATAGGATAAACCTTTTGGTTTGTACACCCCAGTTTAAAATAAATAGCCACAAACAGCCAGTAGTAATTATTATTATGATAATCAAGCATCTCTTAAAAACTTACACATCTACATATATAAAAATCAATTGCCGTTCGTTAATCTTGCTAAAACTCAAAATTGGGTTGGACCGATTTGAATTATTCTTTTTTGTTTTGTCAGGGAGGTTTAAGTATAAATAAAATAGTGGAAAACCCAAAAAAAATACAGCTAAAAAAAGTTTAGAACTGTTTATTTTGTAGCTATGTATATATAGTCTGTCTATTCCATAAGTTAACCGTTAAAAGGTACCTAGGGATGAACTCGAGCGAAACGAGGGTGAGTCGCTAGTTTTATTTATAAATATAACATTTGATTACTCTTAAACTTTCCTGTATCATTTAGTTCCAGATAAAACCCTAGCTCATGCTCATTAAAATATAGCAACTACTTTAATTAAAATGTAAAACCAAACTCGTTTTACGATATTATTTTACTATGCAAATTTATTATTCCAATATACTTTAAAGCTTCTACAGTATAAAGGTATGGCACCTAACATAAAAAAGTCTTGAATAGATAAAATATTAAAACACAAATTACTGACTGGTTTATGTCATAGAAAGATGAACGTTTTGAAGATCAATAAGAAAAGAATTATCTATACATCAATACAGATAAATAAAATTGAAGTGTCTGTTTGTAATGTCAAAATAACAGCTTTTTACTAAATGCATATGAAATTATATACGGTACATATAAGAAAAACAATTTTTAAATTTTTTGTCTGCCTTTCTGTTTGTTCCGACCAAATTCCGAAACGGCTGTGCCGATTTTGACAGAACTTTCACTGGCAGATAGCTGATGTTGTAAAGAGTAACTTAGGCTACTTTTATTTTAGAAAATAAGGGTTCCGCACAAAAAAATTAAAACACACACCGAGCGAAACGAGGTTAAGTCGCTAGTATAAAAATAATATCTAGTCTGTACTAAAGTTATAAAGTTGATGAAAGTGTTTGTTTGGTTGAACTCCTTAATCTTTGAAACCGATCTGTATCGAAATTGTTTTGCATTTCACAGCACGAGCATAAACTTATATTAAAATAAATTATCTTTTTGGTAAGTTATGGAAACTAAATAATTTAATAGCACATATATAAAATAGTTCACAATTAAAGTGTAACAAACATTCAAACATCTTCACAAACTTTTTTCAGTTATACATACATTTTTTATTCGCGTCAAAGTAAAGTCGTTGACAGTACACGTAAGGTTAACAGGCCTGCCAGTGGGCCTTGACATTGACAATGAAACAAAACTCGTTGCACTCGACATTCGTATTATTCATCCATTTAGTTTATAGTGATCTTTTGTTTACTATTTACTTTATGTATATGATATCAACTAAAATGGTTTTACTCATTTAAACGATTATAATAGTTATTAAGTTTAAAAGCTTTAATATTTATTAATGAACTAGCAACGCACCCTCGCTTTGCTTCGGGTTCGTCCCTAGAAAAAAACTAATCTATCCCACGGGAACTGTACCTTTTTCTGGGACGATATATAGCCTATAGTCTTCCTCAAAAAACGGGCTATCTAATGCAAAAAGAATTTTTCAATACGGATTAGTAGTTCCTGAGATTAGCGCTTTCAAATGAAGAAACAAACAAATTCTACCTCTTTATAATATTAGTGAAGATTCAATTCAATTTTCTTGTTCATGGCTTCAAAACAAAATGTCCTTTATTGATTGACATAATGTGTGTTTTGATGTACCTGAAGGAAATCGAACAATTTCTTTTTAATTTATGACTTTTAATAGGTTAAACAGACCAAATGTGCTTGACCCTCTAATGTAAAGAGTCTCGATACATAGTGGAGGTCAAATAAAATGGTCACTAAAAACTGAACAGGTATACACGCGAACACCACCAACACCAACCACCAACCAGTAATTTTGAATAATCACTAGCTGTTCTTAAATATAATAATGCGTCGTAGCGTATATGGGCATGGCACTCGAAAATTGGTACCAAAAACGTCATCGATATTCACCCTATATCAGTTGATAATAATTTTATACATATAATGCTTTGTATAGAATTAGCATTTACGACTAGTGCAAAATGTAAAATTAAAAAAAGTTTATCAATCAATTTTTATATTGTGAATTTTAATGAAACAGGGTGTAATATTTAAACGTATTTATAGATTTTTATAAAGATACAATCACGATATATTCGGGTTATTAGACTTTCATAACACTGTATTCCTATTATAAAAAATGTATCAAAAATCGAAGCGATGACCTTTACTATGTTAAAATTTTACTTCAGATCTCTTCTGCAATTATTTAACAATCAATATTAAAAATCTGAAATTGCAAAAAGCTTGCACGTACACCTGTGTCGTTAACTTTCACAACAGCGAGTTAAAGGCCGACGAACTTGTATTAAGTACCTACTTTATATTCACATGTTTATATTTATTATTTTATTAACATAAAAATAAAGTGAGAAAAAGAGAGAGAGAGAGAGGAATAAAGAGAACAGGAAGAAAATATTTGACTGGGTAAATAGTAAAAAGTGAAAATATAGCTTCAATAAGCATAAAAAAAATTTAAATCTCTGAAATATTGACCAAATATGTTTATTTAACCAAATATTGTTAATGTATTTACTTCTATTATTTATCTAACTTCTATTATTTATATAATTGATAACTGCCTCGGTGGTGTAGTGGCTAGCATGTACGGCTGCACACTCGGAGGTCCTGGGTTCGAGTCCCGGGTCGGGCCAAGTTTAGTTATTGAGTCTTTCTGTATAAGTAAGCCTCAGTAACAGCCCGGAGTTGGGAAGTTGGCGGTGTTTCACCCCCGTGCCTCGGAGAGCACGTAAAGCCGTCGGTCCTGCGCCTTAACTCTGACTGGTCGTGTCGAGTAGCCGTCCCACCGGAATATGAGAGTGACAGGAATAGAGAGTGCACTTGTGTCTGCGTGTACACTTGTGCACTATAATATCTCCTGCGCAGTTAGCTAGTCTCAATGAGATTGGCTGCCGTGGCCGGAATCGGCTAGGAGAACATCATTATTTATCACGGACGTTTTGAATGCGTTACAGCAATCATGGTCACAGAGGAGACCTAGAACGGGAGAGAACAGACGAAACGTCGGGAACCAAAAATCAAAATAAATCCTCGAAAAAATCCGAAAAGATTATTTAAAATGTAAAATATTCGCAAGTAAAGTTTCATAAATCTAAGAAAGAATTATATAATAACTAGTCTTCGGATTATAATCACACTAGCACTTGATTCCCCATACAAACTTTCATTCATATTAGCACCCCCTTAAGGGAAGATTTCCGGGATAAAACGTATCCTATGCCCTTCCCGGGGTCTCAAACTATTTTATTACCAAATTTTATCTAAATTGGTTCTCTAGATCCAGAGATTAGCCTCTACAACGTCACAAACTCACAAACTTCACTTTTTTATAATATTAGTATAGATCGCCGCCGCGGCGCCGCCTCGTTACTATGAAAAAACGCAAATTTTTATATCAACACCGAAAAATGCCGAGCCGAAGTTCGGTCGTCCAAGTAGTATATTTTTAATTGTAATATAGATCTTTCACTAAAATCCACCACATCTTATACCCATAATATAACTTATGATTTTATACGAATAATTGCTAACGACAATCATAAAGGGCCCTTGCGATTGTGCATTGTGCACTAAAACTATTCTATCAAATTAAATTTCTCAATAGTATACTACCTTGAAATACTAGAGCAGAATTGATAAAATCTAGTCAAGGCTCAATTAGCATATTTACTTAAATAAAAAAAAATACTTAAAAATACGAATAACAAATAAATATGAAAAACAAAAACAAATCTATTCCTCGGGAACCGTATATTTTTCCGGGGTAAAAGATTATGGTCTGGAATAACACATAGTTATTCCAGACTATAATCTATCTCTGTAAACTTCATCCAGATCCATTCAGCCGTTCTGGCATGATTGAGTAACAAACATCCATACATACTCACAAAATTTTACATTTATAATTTTTATACAGACTAGAGACATAATATCTGGCTGCCTAAAAGAAGCGTATGTGCTATTCCTGGTATCTTTATAGTAAGTTTTATCAAAATCAGTTCACATGATGATTTCCACTATCCATGTGACTAAGTTATATCCATATTTTCAAATTTCAGTCTTATTGCAATGAAATTTAGCTATATTTTATAAAACTATGCCTGTACACTAAAGAAAATCTATTCAAACACGTTCAGCAGTTCTCTAGTTATGCATGACCAACTGACAGACATGACTGATATCAAAATTTTGTCAAATATTCTTCGAAACAAAACCTTTCAACATTTACTTATAAAACGAAATAAAAACATGAAAAGCTTATAAAAAATTAATAGGTTGTTGGTACACATATTTTTGATCGACTTTAAAAGAAAAAGAATAAATTGTGAATTGGACCACAGATCCAACAGGCCTGAAGGAAGTGTAAAAATAATAATTCTCTTTATCCTTTAAACGAGCAATTCTTGTAGATTTGTTTATTTATATCGGCGATCTCGGAAACGGCTCTAACGATTTTCATTGTGGTATGTGATTAGTCTTATGTCTGGGAAAACGCGTGTTTTCAAGTTTTCATTTGTTTTTCTTTCGCATTATTCCACGCAAAATATTTAAGCATCGTGGTCAAGCGGCCAAGGCACAAGATAGACAATCATGGGTGTCCGGGTTCGAATCTCAGTCAGATACAAAATTTTTACTTTTGTTTTTTTTTGTATTTATTAAAGTTTTTAGTTTTAAAAAAAAAGAAAATTGTACTTTTGGCCAAAAACTCAGAGCGAAGCTCAGTCGCCCAAGTAATATTTACTGTAATATACCTAATAGTTTTGGTGTATTACATTATATTGTAATTTAATACACCAAAGTTATTAATTTGAGAGGAATAACGTAAAAGTGACAAACAATATATACATAATAAATGTAGTTGGCTACTTGAATCTTTCTTTCTTGAAAGTGGTTAAAATGAAATAAATTCACTGCAAAAAAACTGTATAATAAGATTAGATAAACATCTTATAACATCCAACAATCATTCGTCATTTGAGTTACGAGTATCTTTTTAAACACTATAATTTTAGCTTGCTCACGCAAAAAATACTTGTATATTTTCTTCAAATTGCTCTATAATTAGTGGATCGATTATTTTTTGAAATAATATTTGTCATATGCAGTCTTATCCTTTATTTATGTACTATTAAGTTTATTTAAAAAGAAATATGTGTATGAGACGGGATTCCTCCATCGAAAACTAAACAAGTAAAAAACCAATAAAAATTAAAATTTCTAAAAACTAAAAAAACCAAACACTTTTCTGTATTCTTTTGACCAACTGTGTTATTATTGAAGAGTTCCACTATGCACCTTCTGATTACATCATAAGATTAGTTCGATGGCATCAAATTATTGTATTGGCAACCGGCTAACAGATTCTTTTGTACTAGTCAAGTTTTAAAGACATATAGAAGTACTGAGGTAAAAAAAACCCAGATAACAAAATTGCGAGTGAAGCAAAAAAAGCGTGGTAAAATAAATTTGTTTGTACCTATTAATCTCCGAAACTACTGAACTGATGTCGATAGGGTTATTACTGGTGAATAGAAATTTAAAAGGAGAGTGACGTAATATGGTAGTTTATATCCAAGAAATTACAAGGGTAAATTTAAAACAAGGATTTAAAAGAAGGATCGAAATAACCTCTGTCATACATACATATATGTATTCACAGACACTAGTAAAACAAAATTAATTATTTTTTGGAAAAATCTTATTGAAATAGTCATTATTAACGATACAGAGGGTGAATCTATAGGTTTTAGATTTTTGTGTGTGTTTTGTGTCTGTCTGTCTGTGACCACATCACGAGAAAACCAATGGACAGATTTTGATGAAATTTAGTATGATGATAGCTTTAATACAACTGGATAACCATCCGATTCATTATGTAGGATACTTTTTACTAAACTTTAAAACATAACTAGGGCCGAACTCGAGCGGAGCGTGATTGAGTCCCTAGTTTGGAATAACTACAAAGATTTCGCATTTTTAACTACAATAGCACAGTTATTTCTTCTAGGAACTGTTTTGGTAGTCTCATCACGTTTGACAGACATGTTACGTCAGTGAATTCACGTGCGCTAAACTTTTTGGACAAGTTATTGCCGACGTTATTGACGACACGTTAGGCTTAGTTTGTGATAACCGTACTTGCTATGCCAGCGGTCGCGGGTTCGAGATCCGCTGGGGGCATTCATTTGTGTGATGAGCACGAATATTTGTACTCCAGTCATGGGTGTTTATATTTATAATATGTATGTATTTAAAGTTATATATGTATAGTGTAACAACTGTCTGGTATCCATAACACAATCCTCGTAGCTTACTATGGTACTAGATGGCGTTGTGTTAATAAAAAAAAAATTAGTCATGCGGTTCTTTCTGTCTGTAACCCAAATGACATTTATTAAACTTCAATTCTTTGTTTTTTGGCTTTAAGGCGAGTTAATAATTCCAATATTTCAAGGCCGTTTAGTTTTCGTTTTTCAACCGACTTCAAAAAGGAGGAGGTTCTCAATTCGACTGTATGTTTTTTTTTTTTTTATGTTTGTTACCTCAGAACTCCGTCATTTCTAAACCGATTTGGACAATTTATGTTTTGTTTGAAAGGGTATACTTCCAGATTGGTCCCATTTAAATTTCAAAAAAAAATACCACCCCTAAGGGTGGAAAAACAACTAATGATGAATTTAACCTACTTCTAATTGTCATATTGACTTAAAACTTTGCAAGTATTTCTATTTCCGTTGATAGTACAGTGGTTCGGTGTTGTTGACCTGATTTGATGGCAAGGCCAGAAGGTGGATAGGTGGAACTCTTCAAGGGCTAATAGTAGATACTTTGAGTTTGGGCTTATTTTGTTTGATTTGACAAGCCTAACACGTTACAATCCTTACTTTGCTACTACAGTCTACACTAAAAAGGGAAAAATAAAAACTTTTTAACAAAAAAATAAAAACCGACTTCAAACAAAAGCACTAAAAAGTAAAAAATAACTGATTGGTAGTTTTCATTTACTATACATACCTAATCAAATATTTTCGAAGTCGGTGTGCTTTGGCTAAGTAATTAATGCCTATTAAATACACACCTAATCAAATATTTTCGAAATCGGTGCCAGCCCATACAAAGCAAAGCACACCGACTTCGAAAATTTTTGATTAGGTATGTATAGTAAATGAAAACTACCAATCAGTTATTTTTTACTTTTTAGTGCTTTTGTTTGAAGTCGGTTTTTATTTTTTTGTTAAAAAGTTTTTATTATCATATCTAAGTTGAATTGCTAATAGATTATGATTTTTTTTCTTGAAATTATATTTATTTGCTCTTTATTATAATTTATAACTAATTTTACACGTGTGATGTTAAAACTAGAATAATTAATCCTTGTAGATACGATGCCCATACGAGATGAAATATTGGATAGTTTAAAGTATATATGAAAAAACTACATAATTACTTATAAATAATTATTTCTATTTCTTAAAAGAATTTGAAACTCGGTTTTCTAAAAAATTGAAATAATTATAGTAATAACAGCTAAAATTTAATAAATAATATTCTATATTCAATTATAAGACCTATTAAAATAATTAAAATTATTAAAATTAACGAATATAAGGCACTTTGGTGCCTTTTTTGATTTTTTTGAATTCATTTTGTTATTTTATGGGTAGACTGTCTGTAACAACTATATAATGCCTTTGAGACATCTAAAACCTTAGTCTCTCCCGTGACCATGATTGCTGTAAAGCATTCGAAACGTCGGAAACTAAAAATCAAAATAAATGAGCGAAAACATCCAAAAAGATAAAACTTTAAAATATTTAAATTACATCCAAATTTATCCAGACGTTTTAGCGTGACGGAAAAACAAACATACACACGTATGGAGAAACTTTCGCATATATAATATACATAATAATTGTAGTTAGATATCACGATTAATTTTCCTACGTTTGAAATCCTCACGTAGCTTTGCACCGTCATCGTACATTTTCCTGTTTCCTATACTTTATATCTTGATTCGTAAAATTGTTTCATTATACGCACCTGATTTGACTATATAATGAAACAATAGAGAGCGAGTACTTAGAACGGCATTTTGTCATTGTTACCATTGTTTATATGATGGCTTATTGATAGGAGCAGGTTCGATTACTGTTAGGTGTAAATATTAAGTACACTGGAGTCCAACTTTACATATCTTTATTAAATCAAGTTATTAAGCATATGATAAATATGTCTTTCGTATATAATATATTATTATATTATATTAAATGATTAGATATTATAAGTAAAAAGTTACCACTTTAAGATCACTTTATATATTTACGACAGCATACAGTCTATAACTCCGCAAATATGTATTGTCTTGCACAAAAAATCACTTAGAAACATTGTTGTCATTTTTAAAGACCTATTTAGAAACACCATTTTAATGTTTATTCTAGACGTAATTTTACTATAGAATTGTTTAGCCGTGAACAGAAGATACCTACTTACCAAGTTTCAGCTATGTAGCTTCAGTAATATCCAGTAAAAGGGTTCCGTTTTTGCCTTATGCTACGGGAGCCTAATGAAAGACATAACGGTGGCCTCCGAGAAGCTTTTTCTCTTTCTGTCTTTCACTTTATTGAAAAAGGGAGACAAAACCTTTCATTTAAATGTTTATCAACATAAGAAAATAAATAAATAAATAATAAATATGTCAGGACATTAATACACAACACCATCTAGTTCCATGGTAAGCTAGGCTTGTGTTATGGATACCAGATAGTTGATACATTATACATATATAACTTTTAAATACATACATATTATAAATATAAACACCCATGACTGGAGTACAAACATTCGTGCTCAGCACACAAATGAATGCCCCCAGCCGGACACGAACCCGCGACCGCTGGCGCAGCAAGTAAGGTCACTACAAACTGAGCCAAACGTGTCGTCAAAAATAATACCATACCATAAGTGCACACATAGTGTCATTGCGGGCTAAAAAACCCATGTAGATTGTATTTTTTAACTATTCGAGAAGGATTTATAGCGTACCTACTAGGAGCTACAAGCGAATTAAAATTTCTGACATGAAGCCAAACAGATAAAGATCCACCTTCTGTATAGACTTACCTACGCAATTACTATTATTTACATAAAATATGTTTAAAATTGCGCAGTTTCATTAAGGGGTTTTCCCTTGGTTTGAATTTTATTCTATAACCAAATGTACGTACATTTTCGATGAATGTTGGTATTTTTATGGACCTTTACTTCACCTGGTGATCTTAAATAGCCTTGCTTATTTTGGAAGGTCTGCGTCAACTCGTACTTCGCCAGCGTGTGGGCTATGGAGCCCCCTCGTATAGAAGGGAGTCCCGTGCCCAGCAGTGGGACGTTAAAAAGGACTGAATACATACATACAAATATTATTTTACATATTTTTGTTATTAATTTTCATCAAAATTCTTAAGAGTGATGCATATTAATGTAATTTTAGTATTATACTTTAAAATATACAGCCCTATAATCAGTAGTTAGGTCTAAGCGTTGTAAATGACTTAATCATTCAGGACATGTGATTTTATATCATGTATTATAATAGATTAATCACATGAAGTGGTCGTCTGTACTACTCTTATAAAGAGAGAAAAATTGTTTTTTTTTGTATGTTTGTTTGTAATGGGTAAACTAAAAATCCGCTAAACCGATTTAGATAATATTTGGTATGAAAATTGTAAGAATGAATATAGGAAACTATCTCGGAAAGGAAATAAAAGTTTGTATAGGGAATCTATCATTTCTCAAGTAAGATATAAACTCATCATACCATAATAATGTATGTATGTATGTCCATAACAATTGTTAAAACGAAGTCATTAGTATTGTATATGCTGACTAATTTGTTTTTTTTTTTAATTTAATTACATCACGTGATAAAAATGTTATAGAAATAATTACAATATTTTAAAGTATCAAATTAAATATTTAAATTGTATTGTTCATACATTTAGTTAGCTGTTTCATTAGCAAATTACTCAGTGTAAAATTTATTATGTAAAAAGTGTGAATACAGCAGTTTTCTTTAGTATATTTACATATAAAAGTATAATATACACTTGCGAACAAAAACATTGTAGCTCCTCATTGATATAATAAAAAATAGAAATGAACTTCCCATAATATTATTATTTATTTAAATCCCAAATTAAATTAATAAACTACTATTATAAATGTGAAGTTTGTACGTTCGTGTATGCTTGTTCCTTCACGATGAAACGGCTAAACGGATTCGAATGAAGTTTAGTACACATATCTAGAGATAATAATATTGTTAGGCGCCTACGGGGACGCGCCTTTTTTTAAGTTGGTAAATGCATTAACGCATACCACCTGTATACATACAGGTTATATGGGACACACCAAGTAGAAAAATCAGGTGCATCGCCTCCCAGTGTGCATCTTGGCTTTCCGACCGGCTGAATTACCGGACGTCAATGAGCTAGACCGGGACAAGATGAACACACATCAGATGGGGTTCATCCCCACGGCAACACCCCTGACCGAAACGAGGTTAAGTCGCTAGTATTATCATAATATTAAATTACAACTTTGTTCCTCGCAGGTGACGACATATGTATTATGTATGAATATCTTCTGAAGTGCCATAAAGAACATGGCGAATACATAGGTAGATGAATACGAATAGCAGCTTCACCGTGTACAATTATACAATGAATCGGTATCAAGTAATTTCAAAACTTTTAAATGTCAAACTTTTTTTTGCCGATGGCAAAAAGGAAGTAGGTTTTTTTTTGTGTATGTTCTGATTATCTTCGTTCATTTTTTTATTAATAGATTATAACCTCAAGAGTGATCCCATACAATTGAAAAAAATACCAACTCGAAGGGTGCAAAAAAAACTCATTAGAAATTTAAAGTTGTTATACATTTTAGTAAAAAATAATTATTGATTTAAACACCCAATTAATCTAAAGCAGTAAGTAGTACTTGTAGTCTTAACAAAAAATGGACGAGTAAAACTGGAGTAAAAAAATAGTTTTTTTTACAGCATTACATAACATATATATGCCATGTAGGGAAAAACATTACAGAAAACGATCTCAAATGTCCTGTATCATATACGACGTTAGATCGCAAGTGATGCCCATTTACATGTGACCCGCGCTTAAGGAAACACTTTAAAGTGGGTCTATCGTTCATTTTAAAGTTAAAAATTAAAATTGTAATAATTTCAATTTTTTTATGTGATTTTAAATAGAATAACTTTATTTTGTGTCCAAAATGGTGAACAATAATGTGTTTTTGGTGTCGTTGAAGTATCTATCATTTGATGATGACAAGGTTTGTTTCCTGTATTATTTTTAGAGGCATATTTTTATATTACTTTATTAACGTTTAGATTTCTCGAGATGAGATATTTTTCCGCAGTAAAAGTATCCTATATGTTGACTCGGATAACCAGCTATCATTAAATTCTGTTCAGTGACTTTAGTGTTTTTCTCGTGATGCGTTCCCAGACAGACAGATAGACGGACAAACAGACGCAGACAAATAAAAATTCTAAGAATTAAAGATTCGGCCTCTTTATAGATAATAATTACTATTTCAATACGATTTTCCAAAAAATATTTAATGTACAGATTCATCGTAGTTAGAAAGTCATTTTACGTAAAGATTTAGTTAAAAATAGTCAATTAAATAAATGAAAAACTTAACTTAATATAAAAGAGAAATATGTAATTAAATTATTTTATTCATACGACTATTATATTTCTTTATTGTATTTAATCTGGCAATTATAAACTTACTCCTCTATAAAATAAAATATATAGGTTTATATAGGTATTTAATGTATATAATAAACAGTAATAAATATGTTGGAACATTAACACACAGCACCATCTAGTTCCATGGTAAGCTACGAGGCTTGTGTTATGGATACCAGCTAGTTGATACATTACACATATAATTTTAAAGACATACATACATATTATTATAAATAAATATAAATATTATAAATATAATAACAATGGTTGAATTTATGCAACATTCTATAATCAACATTTTTAATGACAATATAATATTTTTATCTTATTTTTATATATATTATTATATTTACCTCTAAAAATGAAATAATCAGATTTAAGTGATTTAAAAATCAGTTTATTATTATTTTTTTATTTAAAACTTATTGGTTAATCAAAAGATTTCAAAAATCACTTTCTTTTTTTAAATAATTACAATTTATAATATTATTTAAAAACTATAGTCAAAGGTTTCATTTTCGAATAGATATCGTTCTAAAACTGTTAGAGAATAGGAATGAGGCTAAGATACCTATGACACTATCTAAAATGTTTCAGGTTTTACGCATAATAATAAAGAGGTACGACCACAAATTAAAAGTGGAATTTGGCCAAAAATATATTTTGTAGAATTTAATTAAGTAGTATATTATAATAACATGTCGACGCGTTAGTTTGTAGTGACACTACTTGCTGTGCCATTGGTCGCGGGTCCTGATGGGGGCGTTCATTTGTGTGATGAGCACAAGGTTTGTAGTCCAGTCATGGGAATTTATATTTATAATATGTATGTATTTAAAGTTATATATGTATAGTGTATCAACCATCTAGTATCCATAACACAAGCCTCGTAGCTTACCATAGAAATAGATGGTGCTGTGTGTAATTAATGTCCCAACATATTTATATTTATATATGACATAATGGTTTTAAGAAAAATAAGATAGACGAATTTCTTGTTTTGAGGCGTACAAATAAATAATGTATAAGTTTCTAGTTTTAAAATATAATAAATAATTTGTTCAATTCCACAGATAATTTAATATTTATATTATGTTATTTTATTAATCTCTCAGACATAAAAAATAAATAATTTTTACATAATATATCACTATACCATTTTTTATTGTATATTTAATTTTATACTTTTTATTGAATTGAAAATTCTATTTATGGACATTTTATTGCATCATTCTTTATTTTTTAAATAGATAAAATATTATTTTTTCCTATTGGAATTAAAGTATATCAAGAAGTCAGTCTCTCCCGTGACCATGATTGCTGTAAAGCATTCGAAACGTCGGGAACCAAAAATCAAAATAAATTCGCGAAAAAATCTAAGTAAGTATATATATATTATATCAATAATTAGTATTATATCAATAATTTTAATAATAACAAACAATTTTACCATATTAGATCAATATATTTAGAGAGAATAAAGTGGCTAGCTTCCCTCCCAGTGTACCTCTAGTAGGTATAGAGATATAACAGGTTGTGTGGCAGTAGCTAGATAATGATACTTTACCAATTTAAGGCGTTTACACACGGAACTACATTGTTGAAAAGCACAAATGAATGTGTATATGTCTTTAATATTATAAATGCGAAAGTTTGGATGGATGTATCTTTGTTACTCAATCACTTCAGAACGGCTGAACGGAACTGGATGAAAATCACAGAGATAGATTATAATCTGGAATAGCACATAGGTAACTTTTTATCCCGGAAAAATGTACGATTCCCGTGGGATAGGTTTGTTTTTGTTTTTTACAGAACAATGGATTGATATTACACAATCCCTCGATTGTCTATCTATTCCAAACTAACCGTTAAAACGTGTTAAATTTAAAGCTGTCGCTGTTCCTCGTAGGATACCTTCTAACGCTCATAGGCTTAGAGATCTGCCTTTTTTATAACACTGCTGCGCAGACATTTTTTTATGCTTATAATTTTTTTTACTTTTTTTATTGTTATTTGTTATTTTATATTATCTGTAAGCACGTTTATATTTTTTTATTATTTCTATTTAGTATTCTATTCTAAATGAGTCGATTTTTGGCGCGTCTCTTTTGTATAACCTACTATTTCTTATGTAGCCGCCTTTAGTCAGAACTGGATAAAAAATATTATTGTAGTAGGTATATAAAAACCCGGGTAATCCCCCTGTAACCAAATACTTTACTCTTACATATTTTCTTAAATATAAAACTTTGATATAATGCGAAAAAATATTTATTTTACATGAATTTAAAATTATATAAATTTTTTTATTAATAATTTATAAATATCGATATTATTATTTTAATTAAAAGGGCTCTTGGAAATTCTAAATCAAAATATAAACATATCAATAAAGTATATTTGGTTCAAAAGATACACAGATTTCAAATCAAACACAGAACAGAAAATCCCTTCAAAAGTAGCAGATACTTAAGTAATAAATTGAGTCACTCGTACACTCGAATTGAATTTATGAACTCTATCAAAACATTATAATATACTCTGTGTTTACATTATAATTCGATTAATATTTACTTCACTTATAATAATTATTATAAAATAATAGGTAATAATAATAATACACACATACTTGATCACCTTAATTCATTCATACGATCTCCAGAGACAATGCCAGATATTACACACGGTATAACCTACATGGTACCTAAAAATAACGACACACAAAACCCAGCAAATTATAGAACAATTACTTGCTTGCAGACCATCTATAAGATTTTTACAGCATGTCTAAGTGAAACTATTTATAATCACATATCAAAAAATAATATTCTTTCAGAGCAGTAGAAAGGTTGCAGAAAGAGTAGCCAAGGCTGTAAAGAGCAGTTGACAATAGACTAAATCATAATAAATAATGCATTTAAGAAAAAACATAATATATTTAGTATCTTCATAGATTACCATAAAGCATTCGATTCTGTACCACATAGCTGGCTATTACATGTGCTTCAACTATATAAAATCCATCCAAAAATAGTTTCATTCTTAAAAACTGCTATGGAACACTGGTCGACAGTATTAAAATTGAAAAACTCATCTTTTACTATATCTACTGAACCAATTTAAATAAGGCGCGGAATTTTCCAGGGTGATGCGCTTAGCCCCCTCTGGTTTTGTTTGGCATTAAATCCACTTTCAAATTTGCTTAACAATACAAATTTAGGTTACAACTTAAAAACTACTGATTCGGTATTTACAATTTCACATTTATTTTATATGGACGACATCAAGTTATATTCTTATAATAAACACAATCTCTTTTGTTTAGCAGATATAACTCAAATATTTTCCTCTGATATTAAGATGCAATTTGGAGTCGACAAATGCAAAATATTATCAATTCACAAGGGAAAGATTGAAAAACCTTTTATACTCTACAAAACAATGAAAAGATAGAGCCTATGGATGATTGTAGTGTTTACAAATATTTAGGTTTTAAGCAATCTAGAAAAATAAAACAAAAGGAATCTAAACTAGAATTAATAATCAAGTTCAAGCAGCGGTTAAATCTTATTTTAAAATCACACCTGAATTCAAAAAATACAGTAAAGGCGATAAATACATTTGCTATACCCATTCTGACATATTCTTTTGGAGTCATAAAATGGTCACAAACAGACTTAAAGAAATTACAGAAGACAGTTAATACGTACATGACAAAATATAGAAAACATCACCCAAAATCATCAATAGAAAGACTTACATTACCACGGCACGAGGGCGGACGAGGATTAATAGACATAAATAATTTACACAATAAACAAATAAACACCAAACTACACAACTAAACAAAAAACTACTTTCACAATAAATCTCAACATTCACTCCTTCACAAAAATGCATCAAAAATAGATATGAAACTTACGCCTCTTAATCTTCTGGATACAAATTTACAACCTAATGAATTACTAACACAGCCGCAGCAAAAGATAGCAAGGTGGAGCGAAAAGTCTCTGCATGGAAGACACCATAATGACTTGAACCAGAATCACGTCGATAAGAAAGCATCGAACGAATGGCTAAGGCAGGGCGTGCTCTTCCCAGAAACAGAGGCTTTTATGCTTGCTATACAGGATCAAGTAATTCCTACCCGTAATTACAGGAAGTACATTACAAACGAAATAATACAAGAAACAGATACATGTAGACATTGTAATAGCGCAGCTGAAACGATACAACATATAACCGGAGCCTGTAAAGTTTTAGTTCAAACTGATTATAGACATAGACATGATCAAGTAGCATCTATCTTACATCAGCATATAGCGCATACATTTAAATTTATACCCAATAAAGTACCTTACTACAAATATAAACCAAATACAGTATATGAAAATAGCCACTAGTTAAGTTAAGTTATACTGGGACCGTACTATCCTCACAGACAAAACAATTCATTATAATAGGCCAGATATTTACGTTTCATAATAAGCATACGGATACCGTTTATATTATCGATATAGCTGTCCCAATACTCATAATATCCAATCGACCATAAATGAAAAAATCTCCAAATATCAGGAATTAGCAATAGAAATAAAAACTCAATGGAAAGTGAAGACCGTTCATATAGTACCAATAGTCATATCTACTACAGGAATAATACATAAATCTTTACAAAACAGCTTAAATATTTTAAACATCCCCAAAACCACTATAAATACAATGCTGAAAGCTATTATTCTCAATACATGCCGTATCACACGTAAATTCTTATCTAGCTCATCAACTCATTCTATCACCACTATACTTGGTTGAAGCCCGTATAATGGTAATAAAACCTTCTGTTAGAAGAGAGAATATTAAATATATAAAAATAATAATAATAATATACTATTCTGAACATATGTCGCATAGTCCGAAAGTTTCTGCAAGACGATTCCCCTAATCATCCATGTCGATCATGATTATATATTTATTAATACAATATGATCTTACGTCCTTTTACCTTTTGAAAACAACAAAAATGCTCATTTACATAAAAATATTATCAAAAATTATTCCATCAATTATTTATTGTCGGTTCTGTTATCAAACATAATGACGCATTAAATGATCGGTATTGTACAATATCTTCTTACAGATATGATAAAAAAATCGCCCCCCTCATAAAAACATAATCATATCATAATGAAATTATAAAAAAAGTTTAGTAACCACCCGGAATGTTTTTATAGTTAACAGTAATTTGTGTTCAATTCAATTTCATTTTCTTCTTAAGGCTTCAAAACGTGTAATTTGTATTAATAAGGAAAATATTTTAAATGTCGTGCAAATTGATACTTTGACCGATCATATCATAATATAGTCAAAGACAAAATTTTCTAGTTTTCTTAGAATTTATAATTTTCAAAGATCGATTTTGCATAAAGGAATGAAATGAATGATCTTTAGTTATAAGTATTATGATTTCTTTGTGTAATAGAAATTAGATTAGATTATAACTAGACAACTATTGATATAGAGGTCTAAAAATTAGCCTATACAACTCTCACGCGTATAAACTTCTAGCAGAACCCGTGGCTTCGCTCGCGCTAAAACTACAATAAATATCTAAAAAGGTAGTTTCATACAAACTTTCATACCCTATTTTAGCCCCTTATAGGATGAATTTCGAAAAATGCTAAAACATGTATTTATTTAATATTATTGAAAAACATTAATACCAAGTTTCAAGTAATTCTGATCGTAAATATTTTTTTGGGTTGTATTATAAGGGTATTTCTCCGAGATTGCGTTCTTCATCTGATTAATAATAATCATAAGAGTATGTTGAATAGAGCCAAAAATGAAAATATTTTTTGGCCAGATTAATCAGATGAAGGACGCTATCTCGGAGAAATATCCATAACGTGTTTTACCGTGGGAATAAAATAATCTCCCACGGTAAAAAATAGCCCATGTCACTCTCCAGCCCTCCAACTATCTCCACACAAAAAAATCACGCCAATCCGTCTCTCTGTTTCGCTGTGAAAGAAGGACAAACAAACAAACAAGCAAAGAAACAAACAAACAAACTTTCACATTTTTAATATTAGTATGAATTTCTATACAAAATCTTCAATTCGACAGCTATTTGCTAGGTATGTGAAAAATGGATATGTCAGGAAATTAATAAAGCAAGGAATGCACATCCACATAAATAAAAATGGAATGCTGTTGTTTAGTAAACGCATCACTAGAAAATGGCTGGACCGCTTTGATGTTCATTGTTCATTATATTCCGAACTAGCGACTCCACCTCGCTTCGCTCGGGTTCGTCCTTAGGTACGTTTTAACAGTTAGTATGATATACAAATCTTTGAATTTCTCGGCTTTTCTGTACTATAATATTCATGTATTATACATACAAACCTTCCTCTTGAATCACTTTTATCTATTGCTGAAAACTGAATTAAAATCCGTTGAGTAGTTTAAAAGATCTAAGCGAACAGACAGCGGAAGCGACTTCATTTCATACTATGTAAAGATAAGGTTTTTAGAAAAAAAACAAATGAAAAAATTGCCCATAAAATTAGAAAATTTTGAAAAAACTAAAAACGGTTTTTTCTGTAGATTTTTTATTTGAACTCAAAGCTCATAATTTATTGTTTTTTTACGAGTTTTATAAGTAACGTTAAAGTAAAAGGGCAAAGGATCCTTTTCACCAGAATTAAAATTACCAAACAAACAGAGTGATTACGAAGCGGATATAGTTTTTGTATCGTATGACATACGCATTGCAATATTTACGCTACTTGCGTCAGGTACGCCTTACAATACAAGTAGGTACGAGTATATCTCAACAGACAACCCGTCAGTTACTTTTAAAGTAAAAGTGTACACTTACTTCAAAATAGCTTTTATATTTAACCAGTTAATGATGATGATGATGATGTTCTCCTGACCGATTCCGGCCACGGCGGTGAATCTCATTGAGACGAGCCAGCTGCGCAGGAGATATTAAAGTGCTGAAGTTTACGCGCAGACACAAGTGCACGCTCTATTCCTGTCACTCTCATACTCCGGTGGGACGACTACTCGACACGACCAGTGAGAGTTAAGGCGCAGGACCGACAGCTTTACGTGCTTTCCGAGGCACGGGGGTGAAACACCGCCAATTTTCCAACTCCGGGCTGTTACTGAGGCGTACTATATAGAAAGACATAATAACTAAACTTGGCCCGACCCGGAATCAAACCCAGGACCTCCGGGTTTGCAGCCGTACATGCTAGCCACTACACCACCGAGGCAGTTAATATACTGACATGAACAAGTTATATAGTTACTGAATTATTTTACTCTAAGGGAAGTGATACTTTATTGAGCATTCCTATAATTACATTATGTCGAACCACCACCACCACCAAAAACGTACTTTGTGAGATTCAACCCCTAAAATGGCGTAAAGAGATGACAAAGTTTCTATGGAAAACAATAATATTACTACATCTATACATATAATAAAATTGTAACTAAGCCGAATCTGTACATTAAATATTTTTTAGAAAATCTTATTGCAATAAACATTATTATCGATACAGAGGCTGAATCTATAGTTTTTAGAATTTTTGTCTGTCTGTCTGTTACCCCACCACAGAAAAACCACTGGAGGGATTTTGATGAAATATGGTATGGTGATAGCTGGTTATACGGGTCAAAATATAGGATACTTTTTACCGCGGAAAAATGTCTCATTTCTGTAAAGCATTCGAAACATTCAAAAATCAAAATAAATCCGCGATAAAATCAAAAAAACTATTTTATTTAAAATGTCAAATATTCACGTAAATCTAAGAAATTATTAACTTTAACTTTATTAGGTAAAAAATGCGCAAGTGTTCGTATGACAATAATGGTATTTACTTCCTGTAATGCAGCTTTATATCTTAGCGGGCGCGTAGTACACGTCAGTCAGTAGAAGCGGCCAGTGTTAGTGCGTTGTTCTGGAAAATAGGCCGTCACTCGTTACTCGTGCAAGTCGAAATTTATCGATAGATTAGTTTGATATTTGACAGCGGTTTTTTTCCGATCAACACCCTATTTTCTCTGGATAGTGAAATTATTGTTTTTAGGTAAGTTTTTTTTATTGGTTTATTTATATGTATTATCATGAATACTATGGGACATGTAAGCATAATTATATCATTATGGTGTATATATTGCATATTTTAATCAAAAATATTTAAATTATTAACTAAATTAATTTATACACATAAGCATCTGTGCTGATAGCTCATTGCATAGTCCATGTATTTGTAAATTTTTTTTGTTGTTTTTTTAATAATATCGATATTTTTTTGGCTTCTCGATTTCATATTATTTTTTTTAAAGTGAAATTCGTATTGACGCAATTGAATTAACACACTATTTTATACAATCGTCTTAATTATAATTTGTCCCTGGAAATTATTCTATAAAGTAACAAGAAAAATGGGTATGTATGATAAAATAATTTTTATCAATTTACAGAATTTATATTCATTTATATTATATGTAAATTATTTTGCTATTGAAAATAATCATTTAGTATAATTGAGGGTACTTTTCGAATAAATTAACCCACTTAGATGTTTTCGCTCGATCGTTAGTGCTCTCTAGTTTCTATCATTTTTTTTTATTTAAATAACTGGAAAGAGAAGAGAGTGGTTTTTGCCCAGCAGTGAGACACTAAAGGCTAAAAAATTAACTAAAAATTGGACTTTACATACATACGAGTTCATTATTAATTTACCCGATTGCAAAAGAAAAGGAAGTGCGGTAACACAATTTGTATTGTAATATATTTAGCTAAGGACAATAATATCAATAGATTGTTTTGCGTAAATTATTACTATTGTGAAAATATGATTTCGCCTTGAATATCTTATTTATTGTACCTAATAAGTAAGTAATATCTACGTTATGTACTATTGAAATATTATATAGATTTGAAATTGTCTTCATAACTTACACACTTAAACATCGGATTACTATATAATAGTGTATATATGTAGGTATGTATGTATATAATAGTGTGTTTGTATGTTTGTTCCTTTAAGTTGTAACTAAAGCCTGGATGGTTTTGGACTACGTTCTGGAATAACACATAGGCATCTACGAACGCCCCCCAGCGAAGCGAGAGTCAGTCGCCAGTAATGAATAAATGCTAAAGTTTATGATAAATAGTAGATATACTAGCGGCTCACCCTCGCTTCGCTCGGGTTCGCCTCTAGGAAAACAAAAACAAACCTATCCCACAGGAACCGTACATTTTTCCGGGATAAAAAGTAGCCTATGTGTTATTGAATACTATAATCTATCTCTGTGCCGAACTTCATGTGCGTGAGAGAGTAACAAACATCCATACATCCACACTCACGAACTTTCACATTTATAATATTAGTATAGATGTTAAATTAAGCGTGTTTGAGTCATTTTCAGGATGTAATGTTTCAATTTTAGTGAGATTTAAAACATTGAAAATTTACGTAACACGCGAGTGAAGGCGTAGGCAGAAACTAGTGTAATAAATAAGAAAGTTTGATTGTTGGTTTTTTAGTTTCACGCAACGTTGGAGCTATGTTCGGACGTGATCTCTCAACTATTTTTTCCTGATAAATTCATATTTAAACAAAAAAAAGTAATAATTCTATTTAATATTTTAAACTATATTTTTGTATAAAAGAAATGAACTAGTAAAATAATGCAGATTAATCAATATGGAATGTGCAGGAATGCAGAGCGAAAACGTGAAACAAATATATTAAACAATATATATATTTAAAAAATCCAGTCACCCTAATATAATTTAAATATAAATGTTTCTGAATTATTGTGCTATTTTGTTACTTACTGCTTCTTAATATTATTTAACTAAAAATTCTGAATGGAGACAGCTTATAGAATGTAGATATCCTGGATTAGCTACTTAGTTTTTATCAGTAAAAAATATATTTGTTTAGCTCCATATCTGCACGTACATAAATACTGAATTTATTAATATATTTAGTTACTAGCGACTCACCCTCGCTTTGCTCGGGTTCGTCCCTGGCTTTATTCCCCATACTTACATACATAATAAACTTTCATCCTCATTTTCACCCCCTTCAGGGATGATTTCCGGGATAAAAAGTATCCTATGTCCTTTCCAGGGTCTCAAACTATCTTCTTACCAGATTTCATCTAAATCGGTTCAGTAGATCCAGAGATTACCCCCTACAACGTCAGAAACTCACAATCTCTTTTATTATAGTATAGATTTATGTAACACTAGTGACTTAACCTCACTTCGTTTGTCGTTTTGATACGTTTTAAACGTACATATACTTAGAAATAGTTGTTGTAAGTGTTCCTTAGAAGATGCTATCGTGGATTTTTCAAGAATTTTCTAGCACATTATTTTTATGTATATCTTAAGGTTTAGCCAGCGTTAGTCATGTAAGTTTACGAAAACAGCTTTTTTACAAAATACCTTCTTAGCTCTAAGCTTCTCAGATCTCCTCGTCTCTCGTATATCGCTCTTTCTATTAATGACAACTATATCAAAATATGTTGCGTGGTTTGGAAGAAGTAAACGGATAAACAGACAAAGGTAGATAGCGGCTCGTAGATATAGATATAGATGAGCGAGTTGCGTTTGAACTAAATTTTATATGTTATTTATATTAATTGTTCAATATGTTAATTGTTAACAAATCATTTTTTTATAAAGGACTATGATTGTGTTTTCCCATAGAAATGAGATATTTTTCTGTAGTAAAATGTATTCCAAATGTCGGCCCGTGCAATAACTTATTACTACACATTTAGTTGAAATCCGTTGAGTAATTTTTGCGTAAAATGCACATATACGACAAACAGACAAAAAAATCAACAGCTATTAGTTTGGAGTTTATATTTCGTATACATTTTTATCTGACACTACAATGTGAATTTTATGTAAACATAGCATCGAGATAATGTTTGGTCCAGAGATCGAGTTGATCCTATAAGCTACATATATTGAAAAAGTTAGAGACACGAATCTCTTATCCCTCTGGGAAGTGAAGGCATGTTGTTGCAAGCAAAAAAATTTGAGTAAATTGACAGTGGAATATTAGGTCAAAACCTTAACATTATCAGAAAAGTTACACATATGAGTCAAGATAATTAATTAATTACAAGGACATCCCGATTAATAATTATTAATTATATTATCTACATATTTTGCATATTTTTTTTACTTTTTTGTGTTACCGATACAAAAAAGTATTTGCTTCTCGCTTGTTAACTCTTTAGGATATAAAAATCGGTTAAGTGCGAGTCTCACTTGCACACCGAGGGTTCCGTGGTATGAAACGTAAAAATAAGTTTACAATCACAAAAGGAATATTTTTTGACGTAAGAACGATTTTTCGGTTTTCGAATTTTTCCCTTTACTTGTTCTATCAAAACTTTGCTTCTGGCTATATTTCATGATTCTAGGTCAATGAGCAGTAGATACCCTAGAGATTTTGCTTACCTAGCGAATGTAGATAGATGTTGGATTTTTTCACATTTCCTAGGGATTGTAGAACTGTATTATTATTAGAGTACTAGGTATATTTTTAAATATACCTAATACCCTAATAATATATAATGGATAGAGTATATTTTTAATTATAAGAATATTCCCTCCACGACCGCGGACACGGAGGCGTTAGATTTCTTAGAAATTTACCTGGAGGTGATATTAATTTCAACCTGATATCTACACGTGTTCCTGAACAAATGGGTCTTGACAGACAGATGGACGGACAGCGAAATGATCCTATAAAGGTTTTTTCCTTTTGAGGTACGGAACCCTAAAAAGTACTCTCTTGGAACGATGTTGTTTCTGTCTAACATACCTATACTTAATCACAAATAAATTCTTGAATAAATTTTCCATAAAATCTGTTTACTCAAAGATTCTAATAAGGCAATTCTTTTATTGATATGTGATTTTTTAAATTGAGATAACTTTTTATTTATGAACCGATTGCAATAAAACAACAATGTTAAGTGAAGCTTAGCACAATACATTAGTGAAAGCCGCGCCCAAATCGGTTAAGCCGTTTCTGAGATTAACGCGCACAAACGCATAGACAAACAGACAAAAATCTCTTCCATGTACAGACAGCGATCAGTTATACTTATAATATGTATGTATAGATTTCCTAACACAGTTAAAATATAGTCTCATTACAATCTTGACAAATGTAAAACTCAAATATGACAAGTACTGCATTCAATTAATTATCATATTGAATCATCAAACAAGGACGTCGACATAAAAAAAAGCGTATTGACCATATAATTACAATAACTAATAAATTCTATTTTATGAACCATCCAACCATCTTTATCGCTGTTAAGTTTAATTAAGTTCAATGTTTATAGCATTTTAGTTGTTTTATCAATATACGTAATTGCATCTTGGTAGGAACTAACTTTGCAGAGTTTAGCTGGCAATATAAATCAAATCTAACTGTACCTACAGAATTAATGCCTCAGTATTGTAAGGCACTAATATCATTCAAACACAAAAGTACTTCGACTTCAAAACTATTATTATTTGAGTTTTAATTTTGCTAACCTGATAATAAGAAAAAAAATTAAAATCGACACACAATTGCCTAAAATATCTTGTAACATATACAACCAAAACATATACAAACAAAATATATACAACCGAATGATACTTTATTCCACTCTCTTTTTGAAATTAATAAAAAAATAAAAGCATAACCTTCAATTCAATTCAATTCTCTCGTTAATGGCTTCGAAGCGTTCCAATTGAGCACAGATTACTTCGCCAATGTCACGTAGAATGGAGAAAAAACTAACGAGATTGGTCTGTAAATTAAGATAATTAAAACTATATTAAATTATAATGTATAAAAAAGGAGTAAATCCTTTATATACCTTGGACGAACAACAAAAAAGCATTATATTTACAGAGAAGGTAATTAGAGAGAGCACAGGCCAAGTGCTATGATCTTGATTAATTCTGCCACTTTAATACTACAATCGTGAAAATGCACTGATCCTTGGTCCACAAATAAATAATTAAAATATTTTTCGATTATATCCATACTTCTATACTAATATTAAAAATGTTAAAGTGTGTTAGTTTGTTTGTCCTTTTTTAACGACGAAACAGAGTGACGGATTGGTGTGATTGTGTGTGTGGAGATAGTTAGAGGGCTGGAGAGTGACATAGGCTACTTTTTACCGCGGGAGATTATCTCATTCGCGCGGGAAAAAACGATGGGAAAAACCCACATCAACTCATCATACCTTATAATATACATATAACGTATCTATTCCATAGTAACAGCTAAAACGTACCCAGGGACGAAACCGAGCGATGCGAGGGTGAGCCGCTAGTTTCTTATAATTTTCTTTCTAAGATACAATTTTTAATCATAATCTTTTAATTTTATTACATAAGTAATATAATCTTAATCACACGAGATAAATACTAAACACCTATCGCTTATTTATCTTGACACTTATTGAATGATAAAATGTAGGCATGTTTGCTTTTTAGTTTTTGTTAGTGAAAATAATATAATAATTTCTAAATTTGTAATTGACTTTATTTACTGTTTAAACGTGGTTTAATGAAAACGATAATGGCGTTCTAATTTTAGTTTGATAATCATATTATTCTTGTATATTGAACTTTGAAATCAATTGTAAATAGTGGTAACATTGAATCTAAATGCGTCAACGTCAGTTATAAATTACTATGCCTGCAGTACACTGCCACCACACCCCACTTACTTACATACATATCATGTATGTATATCCTATATGTCAACCAGAACTATTCCATACATGAAGGAATGACGTCAAAGTTCTTTACAGTTTACATTTATGAAAAACTTTTACGTTCAAGATATTTGTTTTCTCGAAAAATTATTTATAACTAGCGGCTCACCCTCGCTTCGCTCGGGTTTGCAACAACAACTACAAACAAAACAAATATAAAGCTATCCCACGGGAACCGTACATTTTTCCGGGATAAAAAGTAGCCTGTGTTATTTCAGCTGTTCTGGCGTGAAAGAGGTACAAACATCCATACTCACAAACTTTCAAACTTTCACATTTATAATATTAGTATGGATTTGATATAAAATACACGTTTTTGTTGAGATGATTTTTCAAATAGAATGACTAATGAAATACAATATAATTAAATTAAAGCGAAAGACTAATAAAATATTCTCTCCCGTGACCATGATTGATGTAAAGCATTCGAAACGTCAGGAACCAAAAATCAAAATAAATCTGCAAATATATCCGAAAAGATAGTTTTAATTAAAACTCTAACTATTACTACATGTTATAAAATAAAGTCTGGCTGTCTCAACGCGATAACCTCAAAAATTATCGAACGGATTTTCATACGTTGTTCACCGATAAATAGAGTGATTCTTGAGGAAGGTTTTGGTACATTAAGGTGATGTGTAAATCAGCTAAAATATGACGATGATTGTTGAAGATGTCGGAATAAATCATGCCGACTGGGAGCTTTATTGGTGTGCGCCGTATAAACTAATAAATTTATATGAAAATAATATAAAATAGAATAAATATACATATAACTACTGTCTTAGACTTACGCGAATATTTAACATTTGAAATAAAACTATCTTTTCGGATTATTTCGCGGATTATTTTTGATTTTTGGTTCCCGACGTTTCGAATGCTTTACAGCAATCATGTTCTCGGGAGAGACTGAGGTGTTAGATGTCTCGAAGGTATAGTTCCTTTCGTTACATCTAACACCTCAGTCTCTCCTGTGAATGTGAAATAATCCGAAAAGATAGTTTTATTTAAAATGTATAATAGAATTATTCCTCTTAAAAAGATTTTCCTATTAAACTGGAGCAACGCTATGTGCATGTACACACCGATCTAGGGACGTACCCGAGCGAAGCGAGGGTAAATCACTAGTATACAGATAACTAAAGAGCTTTACACTGGTATTAAATATGGTAGGGTAAAGTTTATCTAGTTGATTTGTTGTGTCAGATTGTTTTAATCATATCAAGTAGGTACATAGGTCACAGAGTAACTAATAGAAGTATACCTAAATGTAAACGTTCGATAAACCGAGATTATCAATAATTGCAACTTAAATCTATTGAAAACTAGTTTAATAGAACGAAGCCATTCATTCTTTATTTACTTTTTAATTAATTAATATCTAATTTAAAATGGTAATCGATGCTTAATAATTCGCACACTTTGTGATTTTTCTTATAATTGTTTTTCAATTTATTATCTGTATCTTAGCTTTTTTCTTGTGAAGAAATAGGTCTCTCCTCATACCATTGACTCTTGCCCATAGAGAATGCTGAAATGAGTGATATGATTTAGTGGCAATCAATGCTTGAATAGTTCCTAGGTTTGATTCCTTCATAGGGTAAATGTTTTAATGAATCTCTACTCGATATAAAATATTGACATTGTCTTAATATAGGAAAGGAACAAAACAGTTTGTTACTTTTACTTCTTTTAAGAAAGTATGTGAAATGATAATTTAACCTTTTAACTTAATGCAACTGTAAACACTGTGATTACGGAATTTACACGATATAATATAAAATATGAAATTATGAACAAATAATTGCCTTAAGGCCTTGAGAATACATCAGTCCGCATTCCTAAAAGCGGTGACAGCGCCCAATGACTAATAAAAAGCACTTACATACAAACTGACCGACTCACTCGTAATCTAAAAACGAAACCGTTTTCTCTTACGAAATTCGGTCACTTATTAAACTGTAACATTTCTCAAGTAAACCCAATTTATGTTAAAAGTATGAAGCAACAGGAAAATCCCCGTCGAAGTTTTAAAATTACTGACAATGTTAATATTTCAATACAAATACAATTGTTTGTCGGTAGTGTTTAATTTAGTTATAAGTGGTAACGAACGTGGTGTCGAGTGCGAGTGATTTTTTCGTTATAAAATAATCCTCAAATAGGTACTTGTATTATTTTGCTAGTATTTTCTTATAATATTAAATGACCAATTCTTGTTTAAACAGTTTATTTCGTATATCTCGGAAACGGCTCGGACGATTTGGATCAAACTTTGTATTTAGATGAGGTTTTGTTTTTTAAGTTAATCTATAGGTATATTACGTGCCTTTTCAAATTACGATGATCTGATTATCTAATATATGATTGCTAGTTCGTTTATTCATCATTCTTACCTCTTTCCGCTTAGTACAGTCAAAGCAAAAATAGTTTTATGAGGTTATATTTGAATATCGATAAAATCATAATATTAAAAAAAGCCGTTTTAAAATATAACTAAGAAGTAAATGTTTATCTTTACTTATAAAATATGAAATTATAGTATTACCTGTTTTGGAAATCAAAATAGAGTATACAGTTTTAAGTTATATAAGATAAAAGTTTTAAGTATTTTTCCTTGACATAAATATACCTAACTAGCGACTCACCCTCGGTCCGCTCGGGCTCATCCCTAGTCAGTTGTTACTAGTTACGTTTTAACGTTTAGTATAAATTTCTCAGAGATGGATATTTTCTTGAATTAAAAAGTATCGTATACGTTGACCCGGATAAACAGCTATCATCATACCAAATTTCATCAAAATCCCTCCAGTGATTTTTCCGAGATGCGGTCACACACAGTCAGACAGACAAAAATTCTAAAAACTATAGATTCGGCCTCAGTATCGATAATAATGACTATTTCAATAAGATTTTTCAAAAAATATTTAGTGTACAGATTCGACTCAGAATGTTATTATATGTATAGATTATTATCTTTATAGATTTAAAAAGTACATCTCAGTTAGAAAGCTAACATTTTACATTTAACAGTTATTAAGTTCAGAATTTCATTCCAGTTACCAAAAATATTATCAATATCATACATTCGCAACCTACTTGTAAGTTTATTCACATGTTATTTCATAGTAAATACTCACTTTTGTTAACCGATAAGATAACTCTATCTGATGATAATCCTTTGTAGATCAAATTCTCAGTACAGATTATAAAGCGAGTAAATAAATAATTATTAACATAGAAATATGGAGGGCAAAAATTGTATAAGCTGAGATATCTTTTGAGAAATGTGTGAAGAGCATGTTTTGTAGTTTTTTTTAATTTATGATTTTATCTATATCTATACCTAGTATTATAAATGTGCAAGTGTTGTACGTTTGTTTGTTTGTCTAGATGTAGTGTGATCTAGACTGATGGATTGGCGTGATTTTTTGTGTGGAGATAGTTGGAGGACTGGAGCTTTTTACCGCGGGAAATTATCTCATCCGCGCAGGAAAACACGTTATAAAACAACCCAAAAAATGTTTATAGTCAGAATCACTTGAAACTTGGTATTAATGCTCTTCAATACAATTCAATAAATAGGTATTTTAGCATTTTTGTAGACGATGAAATTTTTTATGAAACCTACCTTTTAGAGTTTTTTTGTAGTTTTAGCGCCAGCGAAGCCGCGGGTTATGCTAGTAATTTATAAGTTATACCACGAGATAATAATAAGCCTATGTTCATCTCCATACCTATAGTCTATATGTATAATATTGCTGAGTTTCAATACGATTGGTTAAGGAGTTGAGACGTTAAAAGGGAACAAACATGTAGACAGTAATTTCAACTTTTATATTAACAAAGATTTATATATAAAGTTGCCCTTTATGCAAATATTTTTAAATGTCAAACGTAACAAAGGTATTAAAAAGCCAGTGGCTATAAAAGATCCAAAGATATCCGCCCGGAATCGGATGTCAATGAATAGGAGAGGGAGGTCGCTAAGTAGGAACTAAATTACATACACGCATATAAATCTAGAACATAATATGATATATCTATACTAATATTATCACCTTTAGGAATATATTTTACTTACAATAAAGAAAATTACAAATATACTTAAATTATATATACAAAACAAATGTACACTTACCTTCAGGTAAATTTCTAAGAAATTTATTAAATTTCTAAGAAATCTATTGTTAACTGTAACGCCAGCGCGTCCGCGGTCGTGGGTTATAAAGAGTCAGAGTTTGTTTGAATGCGCTAATCTCAGGAACTATTAATCCGATTTGAAATATTATTTTTGCATTAGATAGCCCGCTTATTGAAGAAGGCTATAGGCTATATATCATATAATATATAGTATATCTATTGCATACTAACCGGTAATAATAAAAAAAATCAGTTGTGTTTGTTGCTTTATTGAACACTAGTTTTTGTCCGCGGTTTCGCTCGCGTGATAAGCGAGGTGAGGATCAAGGGTAGTCTATATCAAATCCTAGGATGCAATCTACTCGTATGTCCTTGCCATTTATTGAAATCTGGTCTGCGGTTTAAGAGTAAAAATGTAACAAACAAAATAACATTCACATTTATAATATTAGTATGGATTTATAAATATTGGGCATTATTTTCAGGCACTGACAACAAAAATTGTTATTCCACTTTAGAGGTGGGCCTGCCTTTTTATAAAAATTTTATAGCATATCTTTATCATTTTAGTCGGTTAAAAATTGAATTTCTGCAATTATCGATTAATTAATCATAAAACTACAAGTTTATGACAAATATGACAAAACTGCCTTTTGAAACATTAATATTTATTTAATACGAAAATATTAATCGATTTATATATGAAATAAGTTACTCGTCGTACATATATTTGTTGCTAAGTATATAGGTACTTCTTGTACTCTCAAAAGAAAAGAAGACTTGAAAATGAGACTTCAGTATCTTTTTGAACAAAAGAAAATACTAACGCCCTATTCTTAGCCAAAGATGACTTTGATGACTAAGAAATCAGCAAGACGATGCAAAAATTATATAAGTCTTAATAAAGTAACACTAATCCATTATTTTATCTCTAACAATAACAAAAAGTATAACTATTATGTACTTTTTTTGACGACACGTTTGTTTTAGTTTAGTGACCCTACTTGCTGTGCCAGGCGTCACGGGTTCGAGTCCCGCTGGGGACATTATTTTGTGAGCAGAGCACGAATGTTTGTACACCAGTTATGGGTATTTATATTAATAATTAGTATGTATTTAAAGTTATATATGTGTAGTGTTTCAACTATCTGGTATCCATAACACAAGCCTCGTAGCTTACAATGGAATTAGATGGTGCTGTGTGTTAATGTCCCAACACATTTATTTATTTATACGTATATCTGTGTGCAAAATTTTATCCAAATCCGTTAAGCCGTTTCAGTGTGAAGGACAAACAAACATACGTACATACAAACTTTCGTATTCATGATAGAAATGTAATAATCTCTTTATATAAAATCAAAAAATATAAATTCCATGAAATCTAAGTTTTGTTTACATTTAGATTGTAATGCGGTACAAACACCGCGTTGATTGCACTTGATAAAGTTAATTGCATTTCCAATATCATTATAGTGATTGTTAACACGTTTGATTGATACTCTATAAAGAGCCATATAAGCAAGTGTTTTAATATGTTATTAAATATTTCACTATCGATTATTGCAATGAAAGCGCGGTTGTATTTTTTAGGAAGATATCGCGCGCTCGAATCTCCAACATGACAAATATTTTTAAATTCTATGTAAGCCTTTATTCTATATATATATATATATATATATATATATATATATATATATATATATACACGGTACTTATGAGAAAAAAACTGTTTTTATAATTTTTGATTGTCTGTCTGTAAGTTCCGGCTAATCTCGTAAACGGCTGGATCGATTTTGACGGGACTTTCACCGGCAGATAGCTGATGTTTTAAGGCGTAAATTAGGCTAGTTTTATTTTAGAAAAAATAGAGTATTGCGCAAAAATATTAAAACTCACGAAATAGTGCACAAAATCCGAGTTATTAACTTTAATCGAGGAATATCACTAAGATCATCTGCGCAGAAGATATAACGTGCACTCTATTCCTTCACTCAATAATACTCCTATAAGAAAGATACTTTCATGTTCTCCAAATAGGACAGTAATGTAAAACAGCCACCTCTTTACACTTTATACAGTTTTATTATTTAACATTTATTGTACTACAAAGGCTTACATATAATTTTTAGTGCGAAAGTTATAAAACAATAAATATATTTTTTATATATACCTACCATACCATATTCCTAAATATTTATGTGGCTACAGTACTCGTATAAGGAGTGTTATTAAAATTTTTAATATTATCTATGTTATCGATTGCTATGTCTGGCAATAGGTTTGGATTACATTATGGGGACTAATCACAAATATAGGCTTTCTATTATGGCCAGTCAGCTTACCATGCAGGCAGAGCTGTGGGCAAAACTAGTTTGCCATAAGTAATCTAGAGAAGATACAAAAGATTTTTACTATCTAATAGTTATTATTCTTTTAACGAGGAACAATAATGTTAAGACAATGCTAGCAACCCTAATACAGCTTGCAACATTGAACGTACTAATACAGTTATTTTCATTTTCCTAAGGACAATATAGCGTTTAGTTAATAAATAAATAAATATGTTGGGACCATCTAGTTCCATGGTAAGCTATAAGGCTTGTGTTCTGAATACCAGATAGTTGATACACTACACATATTTATGTATCTTTAAATACATACATATTACAAATCTAAACACCCATGACTAGAGTACAAACATTCGTGCTCATCACACAAATGAATGCAGCGGGACTCGAACCCGCGACCGCTGGTACAGCAAGTAGCTTTACAAACTGAGCCAAACGTATCGTCAGTTAATTTTTAATTTCAGAATTTTCTCTCGTTTCTGGAAACTTCTAGTTAAATCTTGATTAATATTCTAGCGCACTATTTAATTGCACAATCATTACCAATTGATAGAATAAACTATCATCATGTAAATGAGCCACAATATAAGTATCGACTACATCGTGGTAAAAGATGCAAAATTCCTTTCTTGGTTATTCACTTGTTTTACATGTTGCGCATTTTGAAGTAAATTTCTACACTATGTTTCTATATTGACACTAGCGGACCCGACAGACGTTGTCCTGTCTACACGTCTTTAATTTGAAAATTTCAAACTTTTTTTAATAATTTTTTTGATGAAAATTATTATTCAAATTGTGAATCTAAACCATTCCCAGATTCCCTTGAACACACACAAAAAATTTCATCAAAATCGGTCCAGTCGTTTGAGAGAAGTTCAGTGACATACACACTCACAGAAGAATTATATATATAAAGATTTGACAATATTTATGTATAAATATTTATCTTTAACACGAATTGACAACGTAGTCTTAGTAAACAAGATAAATATCACATTTTATATGTTAGGTTTGTGCTATGTTCGCTTGGAGACAAGAGACTCCATGTAAGTTAAACCATTAGATGCTAGGTGCAGAATAATAATATGTATAAAATAAATAAAAATAAAATAAAAATAATGTCCTCCTAACCGATTTCGGTCACAGCGGCCCATCTAACTGAGATCAACCATTTGTACAGGAACTGTCCAAATGCACAACTTTGTGCGCAAAAACCAGACAACTCTCTATTCTTTTCACTCTAAAAGTCCAGTGGAACGACAAATTTTGACAACCGGTGAAACATGAGGCATAGGACCAATAGCTTCACAACTTCGGACCGTTACTGAAAATCTTGACTGAGAACCACAATAATTATACTCAACCCGACCTCGGATTCGGATCCAAGATCTGTGAATCTGTCAGATCCGGATTTATTATTTAGGTTGGTAAATTGCTAAACGTAATCAGAATCTCAAGAAGAAATGCGTCTATTATCTTGACAAGTTGATAATGTTTGATAGCATTTATTTTTGCTCATTTGTTTCGAAATACTGTATATTTGGTCCATAATAATGTTTGGTGGAAGATCAAATGCTGGACTGGGGTTTGCTGTTTTTCCCTTCAATCCTCCCCTTGGGGCGACTTTGTTGACAGTGAATTTATTTTCAAGTGCGGAACAATCCATGTCATCAACAAGCCGCTTCAATTATATGGTACTGTTACAATACTATAATTTCTAATGTTATAACTGTAGAATGATTGGTTTGTTGTGATTTTTTTGTACAGAGCGTTTATAGGATAGAGAGTGATAGGCTAATTTGTATCGCAATTTAGAACACCCGCTATGTGCACCCATGACCCAGCAGTTATTCTATAGCTTTGGTTTTTATACTTTATGTAGAGCTCAGTTTAAACTAATAAAATGTACCTATTTGTTTAATTTGCGAGTAGAAGTCATTTAATCAATCACTTTTTGTTGGGTTTCTGCGTTTTCTGACCTTGATTACAACGATAAGCTGTTCCAGAACTAAAATAATATTAAAGTTGAATTTGACTTATCCTATTTTTTATGTTAGGAAATGCATTTACGCATACCGGCATACATACAGGTAGTTATGTGGGACTCGCCAGCTAAAAAGCCAGTACTACCCACTAAAACCCAACAAAGCCTTCCCCCGTCTTAATGGGGCGTCGCAGGATCGCTTACGCATTCAACTACGACGCCCCACGGCAGGTCTGCCGAAGCAGACCACAACAACCACGGGGTTACCGCATGGGTAATCCGCATGGTACACCGCCCTCCGAAGAGGGCCACCTCTCACCGCCCACCGAAGTGGGCCACCTCCCTGTGCGTTTCTTGGCTTCGCGCCCGGCTGTATTGCCGAGCACTACTGAGCCTCCCCACCACGACAAGGTGAACGCACGTTGGGGGGGGGAAGAAATGTATATGGCTTAGGCTTGCCGTCGGGGAGGGCCCTTCCCCCACCCCGACGGCAGGCCTGCCGAAGCAGACCACACAACCAAGGGGTTGCTCCAACTGTCCACTCTGCTATCAGAGAAAGGAGCAACGTGCATGATCTCTTGAGTTTGGCTTATCCTGCGGGAACATATATATGTATATATCACTTTACAAGATTGTAGACAAGATCTTGTGGACAAGATTTACGCGTGATTCAGTCGAATGTTATACAAATTGTGTGTTCAAACATTTTTACACAATTGAAATGAAAAGTACTTTATATGGAAAGGTATTTAGATCTTTTTAATTTTTGCGAGCGACGGTGATTTTATATTTCTGTATACTAAATAGGCATAATACACTACGAAGCATTAATTTTTTTTTAAATAAAAATGGGCTTACTCTTGACCGTCATCTTAGCTCGAAGGCATAGATAAGGTCTATGATTAATAAAATAATTAATAAGAAATTAATATAATGAACACTTTTCAATACAAAACATTGACGTTCTCCATAAGTAATACATTCTTAATTGGTTGTTTCATAAAAAAATTTAAGGAAAAATCCTTAAAAAAATTTATGAAACAACCAAAAAGAATATTGTGCTGTTTAAAAACTAAATTAGAGAATAGTAATTAGATAGCTCTATGTAGTTTATGTGAGAATTTTAGAGATTTATAAAATGAGTTTTTTCTTTATAGTTACCTATAAACAACACACCAGAAGAAATTTCTATGTATATATATTATACTAGCATTGCCCGCGGCTCCGCCCGCGTTCAGATGACCAAAAACCAAATTCTTAGGTTTTACATATTAGTATAATCTTACATTGCAGTTTTTGTATTTTTTTCTCAAAAATGAGATATTTTCCCGCGGTAAAAAGTACCCTATATGTTGACTCGGATAACCAGCTATCACCATACCAAATTTCATTAAAATCCCTCCAGTGGTTTTTCTGTGATGCGGTAACAGACGGACAGACAGACAGACAGACAAACAAACAAAAATTCTAAAAACTATAGATCGGCCTCTGTATCGATAATAATGTTTATTTCAATAAGATGTTCCAAAAAATATTTAATTTACAGATTCGGCTTAGTTACAATTTTATTGTATGTATAAATAGATATAAACATATATTTTCTTATTATTTTGTTCGTATTTTTTGTAAAGAATGCCAAGGTATCTTATCTTATTTTCACATTTACGCTTATCCCCCAGCGAGATATAGGGCTTAGTTACTATGAGTTGGGGTACACAAATTTTCAGATGGCGACATCCATACTATCATCATAACATAAATGTGAAAGTGTGTTTGTTTGTTTGTCCTTCTTTCACGTCGAAACAGAGTGACAGATTAGCATGATAATTAAAGGGCTGGACCGCGGGAGATTATCGCATTCCCATAAGAATACACGTTATAATAAACTCAAAAAAATGTTTATGATCAGAATTACTAGAAAGTTGCTCTTTAATACAATTAAATAAATACGTGTTTTAGCATTTTTCGAAATTCATCCCATAAGAGTGTAAAATAGGGATGGAAAGTTTGTATGAAACCTACCTTTTAGAGTTGTAGTTTTAGCGCGAGCGAAGCCGCGGGTTCTGCTAGTAATATATAAGTATATACGATGTATTATGATTTATGATGCATCGAATGAGCAATTTTTGTAATTCGCTGTGGCGAATCAATCACTAGACGTTGATGAATGATTTTGAAAGATTTCAAAACATATGTACCTACATATTTATCTATAAGTACCTACATATAAAATTCTAACCAAGTCGAATCTGTACAATAAATATTTTTTGAAAAATCTTTTTGAAATAGTCATTATTATCGATAGGTACAGAGGCCAAATTGATTGTTTTTATAATTTTTGTCTGTCTGACTGGGAATGCATCATGAGAAAACCACAGACAGATTTTGATGAAATTTGATATGATAATAGCTGGTTATTCGGGCTCATCTCTGAGAAATCTATACTAACCGTGAAAACGTATAGCGCAAAAACAATTAGCGAGAGTGTAAGTCCCTAAGAAAGCGACACCCGGCTCGGTAAAGCAGTTCTGCTGAGAAGCGCGAAACTTAACGGTTTCAAGAAAAATTGCTTCCAATGGCGGAACACCTTAAAAGCGATCATAAAGTCACTAATTTTTAGTTAAAATAATTGATAACAGGCTATTATATCCCACAAGATAAACTTGACGTTCGGGATAAGTAACTATATATTTTTGTGTTTATGACACTTTCCATATTATAGCTCATCCCCATTAAATCACGTTAACATATTTCTTTGTTTCTGTCTAAAAGAAGGACTGACAATCAAACACGCTCGCATATTACATACATATTACTAATGTCTTTTCAATTCAGGATGAGCGATAAAGGCCGAAGTTAGTAAATAAGTGTGAAGTAGACAATATTAGATACGTGTTGGTTAGTTACGGGAGATATATGTATGTATATGTATGTACGTACAATTTATGCGAACATCTTTGTTTAAAGTAATTTGCAAGATAATGAGTGTACTTGCCATTGTTAGTCTCGTCATCAAGTCTTCGTTTTAAATTTTTCATTTTCATTTAGACACGCTGCTATATGAAATATGCAGCTTGTTGAGAATTAAATATTGTACTTATTACATCGATTTTTTAATAAAAAGTTACAGATTTAATTTTATATAAACAGATTTTTTTCTATAATTGTCTCTCTGTTGAGACTAATTAGCATTTTCACATGACTTAGTCGAATGCGTTTAATGTATATGATAATTACTATTTTGCGCTCTATATTTGTAATTGGTACTTCCTATTTTTCGCTTAGGTATTTTAAATGTTGCTTAGATTAATATTTTAGCAAATGTTTTTTCTACTTTACATAAGTAAAAAAAATAGCCAAATTTAAAATACATAAATAGGTTTTAAATAAAACTATCTTTTCAGATTTTTTCGCGGATTTATTTTGATTTTGAAATCAAACCAAAAATCAAAATAAATCCGCGAAAAAATCCGAAAAGATAGTTTTATTTAAAATTTCAAGTATCACGTAAATCTAAGAAAGTATTACATAAATAGGTATTTAATGATTTAATTTTTAGTGTGTGACAACTAGGTGATACCCGAGCGTCCTTTCATGTACTACTGCTATAAAAATATATTGATTCACTGTGTCACAAACTCTTTACTCGTCAGTAACAGTTCCTCAAAAATTGGTTAAAAATTTGATTTCATAGAAACTCTATCCTCTATTCTTTTGAAACGCTCTTTTTTGTGGTATAAAAATTAGCTTAGAGCTAGAAGATAACAATTTACTCGTAATCTTACTTTTAAGTATAGAATATAGATATAATATATAAAAACATACATGTATACATGTTTAATTTTATAAATAAAATGTTGAAACGTACCTACTTTTTATAATGTACTTATTTACTAAGGCTATAAACGAATGCGATGATAATAATTTTTATAACATGTTGTTTATAATGCTAAGCATATGGATTCAATTGAACTCATAAAATCATATGAAGTTTTATCACGAAGGTAAGTTTGAGGTTTTACTTATTTTATTTATTTTTTATAATACTAGCGACTCACCCTCGCTTCGCTCGGGTTCGTCCCTAGCTTGATTCCACATACAAACTTTCATCCCCATTTTCAGCCCCTTAAGGGATGATTTTCGGAATAAAAAGACCTGTTCTTTCCAGAGTCTCAAACTTTCTTCTTACCAAATTTCATCTAAATCGGTTCGGTAGATCCAGAGATTACCCCCCTTTTGTTTTTTTAACGTTGGGAAATGCATTTACGCACGAGGTGTTGGACTCACCGGCAAAACCAGTACTACCCACTAAAACCCAACAAAACCTTCCCACGTCTTAATGGGGCGTCGCAGGATATAAAAAAATACGCATTTAGCCACAAATGTCATTTTACCGCAAACAGGCCATGCATAGAGCTGACATTGCAGTAATGAAGTAATCTATATCAGTTCATACATAACTTTCGGCACTTTCAAAGAGTTCGTAGAAAATGATTGAATGTACCGCCATAGATTATTTAATAGTTACTTCATAAGTGGTGTTTTATGCATTTATTTACATAATGAACCTATTCACGAACAAAACATGTAGAAGTAACTCATGAATCATGTCTATAAAGGTAGCTATACAACATAAAGCCTGAAGTAATAACAATTTAGCAAGTATAAACAGACAGATAGATACAAAAATAGCAATATAATTGTATTTATATACGTTTAGTATCAATAAAATGTTTAAACTGTGAGTCATTTACAAGTTTTTAGATAAATAAATTAAAATTTTATACTATTTTTAATATTATCAAAGAGGACATACCTTCCTTTCGAACTTATTATAAACGCGAAAGTTTCTCTGTCTGTGTATGTTTCTTACTCCTAACGGCTGAACCGATTTGAATGAAAATCAGTATACAAATAGAGGTACGGGATGGATGCGGGATGCCCACGATCGGTTTGGTTGGCATTCTATGGGGGAGGCTTTCGTCCAGCAGTGGACGGCGATAAGCTGAAAAAAAAAATACAAATAGACTCTGCCCTTTTTATATGTTGGGAAATGTATTTACGCATACCACCTGTAGACATACAGGTGGTTATGTGGGACTCACAGACTAGAAAAACCAGTACTACCTACTAAAACACAACAAAACCTCCCCCGTCAAATAGACTATGCCCTTGACTAACACACTGACTTCTGTAGGCACATAGATCAGATTTTCCATAAACTTATGAGAATTTAATTTAATTTAATAACGTATTAGAACCATGTACATAACACAATAGTTATCAAAACAACACTATCGCTATTGTGAAAATAACACATATAAAGTTACTTGACGTCACCAACAATAACTAATTAACTGAATATAATGAACTATAATTATTATTATGGGATCTTAATAGCATTGTTATTTTTGATTTAGATCCCATCTTGGACGGTTAGATATTATTGGAGATATTTATTATTTATTTACTTACTAGCAGAACTCGCGGCTTCGCTCGCGCTAAAGCCACAAAAAAACTTAAAAACCTTTCATTCAATTTTAATTTCGAAAAATGCTAAAACATGTATTTATTTAATTGTATTAAAGAGCATGAATTACCATTATACCAAGTTTCAAGTAATTCTGATCATAAATATTTTTTTGGGTTGTATAATAATTTGTTTTCCCGTGGGAATGAGTTAATCTCCTGCGGTAAAAAGTAGCCTTTGTCACTCTCCAGCCCTCCAACTATCTCTACACAAAAAATTATGCCAATCCGCCAAGCCGTTTCGACGTGAAAGTAAGACAAACAAACAAACAAACACACTTTCACATTTATATTAGTATGGATTTTAAGTGCAATACAATACCTCGTTTGTCCATTACCTATATCGGTACATCAATAAATACTTGGAGATCCAAGTAAAGCGGGTTCAACTCTGACATTTTCACGTGCGAATCATTTTTCAACATAATTATTACGGAGAAGGAAAACATCGTGAGAAAGCCTGCAAGTTTGAAAGAACCTAGCAAGTTTTCGAAAGATATGTGTAGTTCGCCAATCTGCATTTGGCCAGAACACCAATATTTACCAATATTAGCCTATGGTCTGATTTCCCCCGTATTTAAGGGAGGCCCGTGCCCAGTAGTGGGACGTTAAAAAGAACAGAATGCATACAATGCATACAAATAAAATTCCATTAGCAAGCATCATGTTTTGAAAATATCTCCTTGTTATTGAAATTCGAGCTGATCGCAATCATGATATGGATATGACGTATCATATTGTACTGCAACGACATTTATTGATATTACCATACAAACTCTTTTGTAATTAATTTATTATGTTATAAGTTTATTTATCCCTAATATATGAAGAAATATTGACGGTAAATAAAGGATAATTGTGCAAAACAGATTTTCCATTCATTGGGCAATGTACCTAATATTGAGAAAAGCTCTATCTAACACAAATTTAAAAGTACCTAGCATTTTTTTATTATAACAATCGAGCAGAGATTACTCATAAAGTATAGTCTATCCTTGTTGTACTCGTACATATATACCTACATAAGAATATATTAAACTAACGACTTACCCTGTCTTCCTTTGGGTGTGTCCCTAAGCTTGGTTTAGGTAAGTATAAAAGACAAATGTCCAAAGATTTTTTTGCTCCAGAAACTTTCGCAGTCGTATAACACACCAGAGTTTCATCACAATCAGATCAGTAGCTTAGAAACGCATAGAAGACAAACATACAAACATTCATTTTTATTATATATAGGTTAAATTCACTTGATTATAATCCATATTTAATATTATAAACGTGAAAGTGTGGTTGTTTGTTTGTCCTTCTTTCACGTTGAAACAGAGTGACGGATTAGAATGAATTTTTGTGTGGAGATAGTTGGAAGGCTGGAGCGTGATATAGGCTACTTTTTACCGCGGGAGACTATCTCATTCCCACGGGAAAACACGTTATAATACAAAAAAAATATTTATAATCAGAATTACTTGTGAAACTATGAAACCTACCGTTTTAGTTTTTTTTGTAGTTTTAGAGCGTAGCCGCGGGTTCTTCTAGTATTTCCATAAATCGAAATCGATAAACAACATAATAAAACGTCTGACTTTTCATTACGATGCAATAGAGATCAACCATTTCATGATAATCCATAGTACCTAGTACATACTATCTTATCATAGCATATAAAATAACAATCATTAAAATATGTATTATAATAATTGTAGTTTTACAAAATACTCGTAATATAAAAATATACTATATCTACGTAGTGGACCTGTGCTATGAAATTACCTGGCCGGCCTTGTTTAGTAGTTAGCATGTATGGTATGCCTGTAAACTAATATCTAGGCTCAAGTCTCGAACCATACCAAGTATAGTTACGGGATTTATGTTAAGAATTTGTAAGTGATAGTCCATGTTCCCAACCTTGTGATTTGAAGAGCACGTTCTTATCTAAGGGCTGCTCTTTCATCTTTTGCATCGAATTGCCGGCCCTGCTTACTACGGGAAAGAAAGGAATAGAGACAATTGCACACACACTCACTATATATTATAAACTACACCATATAAGGAATACGTCCTTCAAATTTCACGTTTCTACGACCAGCGGTTTATAATAAGCGGTTTGTTTCGATCCATCAGTCAGTCGGTATCACCACAGGATGCACCTCTCCTTCTCAATTCTTCCTTCAGCTGATCTGACTTCCAGGTACAATACATTGCACAGGTAAGATGCGACCACAATAGAAGCAAAAAACTAAGTACAAAAGAGATATCATAATAAATTGCTTAACCTTAGACTGAATGTAAATATATGTGGCGCCCTCCTTCCGAGGAATCTTCCCCATTGAAATTACTAGAAAAGTTTCGAAATATCGAATACTAGAATGTTCTTTGTTTATGTATATAAAAAGGCCGGCAGTGTGTCGAGAGATCAGTCCCCCCGTCTGACTCCATGATGAGTCCGAGCGGGACTGACCCAGGGACACACCCATATTAGTGGGCGGCGATCGACACCATAGTCAGAGGGCTATGCCCTGATACCATTTCCCCACTGCCCTTGCGGAGATGTGAGAAGACCCGAAGAGAGAGATCAGTTGAATTTCAGAGCTAAGAGAAGACTGAGAAGAAATAGGTAAAAGTGGAAAAGTGTAGTAAAGTTATAGTGAAAGTGTGGTTAAAAATTGTGTTCAGAGAATGAATTAAGTCAAAACTGTTTACGTACTGCGTGTGTTTGTTTTATTATTCGCCATAAATTGCTCTAGTGAAACAAAAGTAATAAAATATCCTTGGAGTAAAAGACGATTTATTTCCAATCCCCTAACTCGAAGAACGTAACAATATTTTATTTTAAAACTACAAAAACTTTGGATAGTTGATAAAACAACATATTATTTATTTGAATAACGGGTGCGATTTAATTTTTCCTGTGGCCTAAAAACTTCTTTATACAAGAACCCTAACAAGAACCTTATATGGTGGATGTAACTAGCTTAAGAAAAATGTAAGAAACATCCCAATTAAGCACGCACTTATTATGTACATATATTATAAGTGATGTTAATATACATCATATTATGTATAATTGAATTATTTGATTTATTATAAGTATTCTTTGGAGTGGCTTTGATTTAATTTGACAATTTTGCAAAATTTTTGCTAAATTACCAGACAAAACTTTCGCATTTGCTTATATTAGTAAAAAAATATAGCGTTCATAAATACATATATTACTTATATATAATAACTGTAATTATAAATAATTTATGAAGATTTACATATTACATCATTTATGTCAATCACGTTAAATATCTCACGTGTTCTCCCACTGTGCACTGTTGGCAGCTGTTAGAAAATCTTCCTAAATTCTGAAACATAAGGTTTAAAATTAAATATATCACATCTAATTTATGTGTAATTTCGATGCGATTTTCTGCCATACAACAAGTCATTGTCAAGGCCAGTAAATTGTAATGCTTAGAGAATACAGAATACTTTGTGGTATTATGGATGAGCCGATTTGGCTCATGTTCTTGAAACATGAGTCATATTATGATAGTTTATATATTTTTTTATATTTAACAAGAAAAGTTAATAGGTACAGGTATACAAAAAATAAGGAATATTCTAAATACTATTTATATTTTGTTCATATTAGGTATACAATTATATCATCTGTAATACTAGTCAAGTGTGATCGTAGTAAAATTTTGTTGTAAGAAACTGAATAATTTGTAAATACAATTACTTTTCTTATATTATTATACAAAATTACTAACACTTTAAATCTATCTGCAAATGTATAGATATTTTAAATTGCTGTTTTAATATTGCAAGGCGCTTAGCAAATACTGAATTGCTATTATATTATATGGGTATTATTATTTATTTATTTTTAGTTGATATAGAAATAAACTTTAAATATTATTAAAATATAATATAAGTGTCACATTTTGCAATGAAACCACTATTAACACAGATAATAAAGCGCACGTAAAAGTTTTACGTCAACCTTTGAAATGTCAAAGTCATCTGACTTAATTCTAGCAGATAAATGACATTGACAAGATATCGACGTCAACAACTTCGCAGTTCGCGATGTTTTTGCAAAACAAAACAAGTCGACAATCGACATTCGTTAAGTGTTCGCGCGTTATTTAGTGTTTTAAATCAGTTTACAAATGTTTTGTATTTGACACAATAATCCAAAATGCGTTCAAGCTTGTTTCGTCGTCAACGCTATAATAGCTCAGAAACAGAACCTTTACTTGCTGCAATACCTCACCCGAGCCTAATTCAAAATGAGGTATAATTCAATTCTAAAGAGAAACTTTAATTGTTACATAAATAATTATTCTAGTTATGTTATTATTACTCATTATCTGCGTTATTTATGATCGTCTTCGTAACAATTTTATCGTGATCCGCATAATCAAATATTATCATGCAGACCTGTTTTTGTTTACTCACATAAATGTGATATTTAAATACATATAAGAATTTTCTTGTTCCATATATAATATTAAATATAAAGTATAAATAATTTTAATGATAATATTCATAACAAAAAAATATTATAGTTTTTCTGAATAAATATTTACTATTTAAATAACCTGATTATAAATAATAAAACACTGAAATTAAATAAAAAGAAACCGAATTAATTTGCTTAAAAATATTAAAACAATTTTACTTTAGACAATAATATATAAATTTATTTCGATAAGTCGATAATGTATAACTTTGTCTATTCCAGCAAGCAGAAGGCAACAACGGTGCCATGGCTGATGTGGGGGTATCACAATCAGTACTAGTTGAGCCAAGAGGGGACAATGGAAGAAAGCTACCGCAGTACATTGCCGCCTTGTCAGGTTTGTAAACTATAAACATATTCTGTCATAGTTCCATTTAATATGAACTGTACTAATAAACAAATGCATAATTTTGAGATGTTAATCAATTCTGGAATTAATTAATTTGAACATTTACAATGTTTATTCTAAGTGTGTCTTTAGAGTTAAAGTTTAACTATGTTTAAACTCCTGACAATAATCATAGTTTAGTTTTAAAAAGAAACACATTTGGATCAGTTTGTACCCTACTTGCTGTGCCAGAAGTCGCGGGTTCGAGTCCCGCTGTGGACATTCATTTTCATGATGAGCATGAATGTTTGTAGTCCAGTCATGGGTGTTTATATTTATATGTATGTATTTAAAATTAATATAATATGTGGAGTGTATCATCTATCTAGTATCCATAACACAAGCCTCATAGCTTACCATGGAACTAAATGATGCTGTGTGTTAATGTCCAAATATATTTATTTATTAAAAATATACCCATGCTGGTATCTAATCCAGGAATTTAAATGTGTAATATTTAAAAAAAAGTTTGCTTTAAGATAATAATAATAGATCAATAATATTTCCTGTGGAAGGTTACAACATGATAAGTATTTTTCATTCATAACTGTAATAATGTAACCTTGCAAATGTAAATGCTGTATTTATCTACATTTTTATCAATAATTTCTATTCTATTATTACTGGCATAGATATTAAAGTTTTTTTTTTTAATTTCAGCAACTCTCGGCGCTTTGGCAGCGGGTTCGATGCTCGGGTGGTCTTCTCCGGTTATTTTCAAAATAACACAAAGTAACAGTACAGATTACAATTTCGATGTGTCTGCAAGCCAAGGTGATTGGGTGTCGTCTCTCATCAATCTCGGTGCAGCGGCAGTATGTTTTCCCATAGGACTTATAATGGATGCGATAGGACGAAAAACTACGATGCTTTTACTTATTATTCCATTCACATTAGGATGGCTTTTGATAACATTCGCAACAAATGTCGGAATGTTAATGGCTGGCAGGTTTATCACTGGTATAGCAGGTGGAGCTTTCTGCGTAACAGCACCAGCTTACACGAGTGAAATTGCACAAGACTCCATCCGAGGAACTTTGGGCAGCTATTTCCAATTGATGATAACAGTTGGTATTCTTTTCGCATATGCTGTCGGAAGCTACACAAGCGTTTTTGTATTCAATATCCTTTGTACTTTGATCCCCATTATCTTTGGTATCATCTTCTTCTTTATGCCCGAGAGTCCCAACTTTTTGGTTGTAAAAGGCAGATCTGAAGAGGCTAAGGAAGCATTAATAAGATTACGTGGCAGGAATTATGATGTTGACAGTGAATTGAATAATCTCCAAAACAAAGCAGAAGCTGCTAGTAATGACCCATCATCCTTCGTCACATCCATCACAAAGAAAACTGCTTTAAAAGCTCTATTAATTTGCTACGCCCTTATGTTGTTCCAACAATTGTCTGGTATTAATGCGGTTATTTTCAATACGTCGGCCATCTTTGATAGCGCAGGCGCAACTATTCCGGCTGCAATCGCAACTATACTTATTGGTGTTATTCAAGTTATCGCCACTTTCATTTCTAGTTTGGTCGTCGATAAACTGGGCAGACGCATTCTCCTTCTGTTCTCTGCTTTGGTAATGTGCCTATGTTCAACTGCTCTTGGCGTATTTTTCTTTTTAAAAGACACTCACGGTGGCGATTCTTCAATCGTTGAGTCGATATCCTGGTTGCCTCTACTTTCTCTCTCTTTGTTCATCATCGCGTTTTCCCTGGGCTTCGGACCCATTCCTTGGATGATGGCTGGAGAGCTTTGTCTGATTGATATCAAAGCTTTCGTCGGTTCTACCGCTGGAACTTTCAATTGGTTACTCAGTTTTACCGTCACAAGTACTTTTAATTCTTTAAACACTGCCATTGGCTCGGGACAAGTGTTTTGGATGTTTGCCGGTATTATGCTTGTTGGGTTCGTTTTCATATTCTTTGTCGTACCAGAGACAAAAGGAAAGAGCGTTGACGAAATTCAAATTATGCTTGGTGCGAAACCACAGACAATTAATGGAGATGAGAAAAAATAAACAATCATAGAGACTGATTAAGTATTTTTGTATGAAGACTTTCTAGGTAGTCTATGGTTGGCTAACTCTAGTTAGTTATCTTTGGTGTCAACAATTCAATGTGCTTGTAAACAATTTAGTTAATGCTGTTTAACCAAAGATTCAACCGTCTGTTTTTCGTCAGCGATAGTTTTAAAATATAAATACTTAGCTCTATTTATTTACTTTATATTTATTTATTTATAATTTATACTTCGAGTGCAGTTTTCTTTTTATAAATCGACTTTTGTCTCCTCAACGGGAACAATCTGATATTGTTAGTCTAGGTTATAAATGATGTATATATATTGCAATTTTAATACATTTTTGACAATTTTAATTAAGAAAAAATACAGGTGGAAAATTGCCATATAAAAGTATAAATTTGTATGACAGCTATATATTGCCATATTTATGTATATAGAAGTAGCAAGGCTGTTATCGTAGTAGTAGAATTTGCTGTTTAGTCCAAGTGATCATGATAAATGTTTAAAGAAAATTTAGTAATTAATACAAGATGTTTTATGCATTTATAATAAATTTAATTGATAACTCGCAACTTATTATAAAAAAACCTTTTAAATTTGAATTATTCGTTGTTTTATTTGCAAATAATAAAAATGTACCGTTCTAATGTTACTTAATTTATAAGAATGGAGGCAACTTCAATAAGTTCGATATTTTATACTATTTAACACTGTTCATTTCGTATTATAATTGTCCTGCTCTAAAATACTCTTTAAATACTGCACAATAGGCAAAATTACTACCAAAACTGATGTTTAACAAGCCTAGTTTCAGAGCAATATAATTATAATTCGAATACTATACATGACGTGACCTCTATTATTATATAATATATAAAATCTAGTTATTATGTCTTAATTATTCGTATCTATGACACAAAATCATAAACATATCAGACAAGACAAATATAATACGTAACTTTCACTCGAAGAGAAAGCAGTAAGTGTTTTAGGGAAAAAGAATAACAATAATATATTATAATAAAACTGTGTCATTACGTTTTAATTAAAGATAAATAACTAAATAAAATATTACGAAAAAGGTTTCCTAATCGTATAGGAGCTGAATAGGGTGAATAAAGTTTGTCATTGTATTTCTGTAAAAAAATATCTCTTGTCGTATGACTTTGGCATATCGGATTTTAACGGATGATATATTTTTATATGAAATTCTTGTATTTTATGTATTTTACGAAATAATACCGTAACCATAGTTGGAATAATATTGAGCCTCACAAAATTAAATTCTATAGAAAAATAAAACAAATATGCAGTCACTTTTTATAGGTCATTGATTATACACTGAAAAAAATAGGCCTTATATGAGCCAATAACTATTATTCAAAACTAGAAATAGTGTGGTCGTTATATTGCAAATTACGTGTCTATTCATTATCGTCTATACATAGTATGGGAATTAAATATATATAATATTTTTCATCTATATTAATGCGGGTTGCCATATTTTGGAGATGAGAATTGATATTGTATTCTGTTTTTTGAAAAAACCTTGTTTTCAATAATTATTCTTTATATGGACTTGTTAAATTATTTGCAAATATTTGTATATATTGTTTTAGAATAAGATAAGTGTGATTAAATGTAAGTAATTACTGATATATGTTGTTTTAATTTTATTATTCCAGGTGAATTTAAATTGGAAAATTCCAGGGTTTTTCTGCACTATATATTTGCTTGAGACCAATATTTATGGAATTCGATAATTCCTAAATTATATATATTTTAAACAGTATGTGCTAATATATTACCCACTGAACATTATTGGGCCCTCTGTGTGTACCGATTTCGATTCCTGCTTAGAGATGCACATTTTTACCATTAGGATATATCTTCCAGTCTGATTATGGCAAAGCTGATGGGCAAATATATTTTTTTATTTTAATTTGTAAGGAAGAGCTTGAAGTTTTTTTAGTACTTAATTTTTCTTTGTTTTGTGCCCATTAGGCTTAAAAGTCGATGTCACAAATATGGAGAAGATAGAGCGATGTCAAATAGAACATAAATAGGAAATTATAAAAAAATGAAAATTAAGCTATTTATATTTTAAAATAAACTTTTTTTAAAGTATTAACAAGGACGGTTACGTATTTAAGTAAGTAAAAATAGGAGGGGTGGTGATAAATAGCTGCTTTTGCCATTTTCGTTAAAATTAGATTGGACAGATTGGGAGAACTTTGTACTGTTTACTGATAAACTGACTGACAAGTTTACTGATTTTTGTGGCCCTTGATTTTCAATCATGTACAGGTAAATATTCAATGAAATTAAATTTTAATGTTTAGGTAACTCACCACTTCGAGAAAGAGCCCGGAAATTGATATTTTTATTATAAACGGGTATAAAAGCAACACGATTAAACTTGGTTTTAAATTTCACTGTCCAATTATATAAAAAAAGTGAAGAAATGCAGATACGACATATCTAAGGATATGGATACTAATAATAATGTGTTCAAACACAAGTGCACTTTGTAGGTATTCCTTCCACTATCAAAGTAGAACAAATCGATACGACCGGTGAGAGATCAGGCGCAGGACTAACGACTTTAAGTGCCGTTACGTGGTAAAACACCGTAAGCTTCCTAATTCCGAGTTTCTATTGCTTAACAAAACTATCGAAAACTTTATCTGGTCTGACTGAAACCCAGGGCCTCCAAATTTGCAACCGCATATGCTAGCCACCAGACTAACAAAGCAATTAAAAGTTCAGTTAGTTAAGTTAACTGTTAAGGATCAAATAAAAGTAAGATACATATTATAAATAGATTTTCTGTCAGAAAAGCGCCTTTAGTAATTTATGAGCAATACATTGACTATTATATGCCCACAACAAAGATAAAGGAGGTTGTAGTTATTTTTTTATTCATAGCTTTTCCTTCCATATATTAAACACAAGATTACTAATTCCATATATTAAACAAAATATTACTAACTCTTTAAATTCCGCTCAAATGCCACTTAGAAAGTGGAAATATTAAATTTTGACATTGACGAAATTACAACTACGTATTTAAAGTAGCATGAGATCTGATAATTCTAATATAAAGTTAGTTCTAGGCTTCGGTTGGCAATTAAATTCCGATAAACTATGTTTTAATACAAATTATAAGATCCCCGGTGTCATGACTAAACGTAGTACCACTTACTTTCTGTTATTTCACAAATTTTTGGCCTTCTCGCCCCTTGTATTATTAGTATGAAATGCTTATCAGTTTGTAGTGACCGAGCGAGCTGTGCCAGCGGGCGCGGGTTCGAGTCCCGCTGCATTCATTTTTGTGATGAGCACGAAAGTTTGTACTCCGGTCATGGATGTTTATATCTATACATATAATAAAATTCTAATTAAGTCAAGTAAAATTCTGACCGCATCACGGAAAAAACACTGGAGGGTTTAGAAATTTGGTATGAGGATAACTGGTTATCCGGGTCAACATATAGGATACTTTTTACTGAAATAAATAATAAAAAAAATATTTTTCAGGAAGTGAATCTACATCAAGATGATGTCTTAAATATTCTAACCGTAATCAGCCGTAGTTCGCAGATGTCCCATCAATGTACATAAATTGTTAAAAATAACATTTTACACTTTATTTGAACTTGACAATGACTTTTTCAATATCATCAGACCGTGTCAAAATACGCACTCAGGTGTGACTAAAATTTACATTTTCAAGCTTCTGAGAAAATTATTTTTATAGTGTTTCAGGAGTGGTGTGCGATATACGTATTTTAAGTGATATTTCAGTCTGTAATTGAATTACAGGTGTCAATTGTGTCATATACGTAAGAATATTTTTTTTTTTAATTTTAGATGTTTAATTTTTATTTTAGGAGTATTTCCTTAAAATTAAAAATTTCTCTGTAATAATATTATGATTAGAATATAATGTTCTCACATATGTATTTAAAATATATGTTTTTCAATTACATAAGCCCCTTTATGATAATTAAAAATAGTTTCAAAATTTAGTACCTGAAAACTTAGAACTCAAACACAATGAAACAAATAGTGATTTAGTTTTAAATGTTTTTATTATTATTATGTCTCAAAAAAAGGGAATAAAAAAGTTTAATGTTAACCCAAAAAGACAAAAGAGGATCCATATACAACTACTTCGTTCTTCTCTTTTTCTTTTTCTGACCAAAAACCAAATTCTTAGGTTTTGCATATTAGTATACTCTTACAATGCAGTTTATGTGTTTTTTCTCAGAAAAAAGATATTTTCCCGCGGTAAAAAGTATGTTGACCCGGCGGTTGAAAGTATATTATACTATATGTTGACCCAAATAACCAGCTATCACCATACCAAATTTCACCAAAATCCCCCCAGTGGTTTTTCTGTGATCCGGTAACAGACAGACAGATAGACAAACAGACAGACAAAAATTCTAAAAACTATAGAATCGGCCTCTGTATCGATAATAATGTTTATTTCAATAAGATTTTCCAAAAAATATTTAATGTACAGATTCGGCTTAGTTACAATTTTATTATATGTATAGATTACATGATTTTCTACTGATTTTGTGGCGTGCCAATTTTTATTTATATAGATGTCTAATATTCACGTAAATCTAAGAAAGTATTAAAATAAGATTTTTTTAAAGTGGTTCAGTACATCCAGAAATTAATGCAAAAAATTAGACAAACAAAGAAACTCTTCAGGTTTACGTAATAGTATAGAATATAACGTGTCATAACAGCTCGAGGTAAATTTCTAAGAAATTAACTAAAATTCTAAGAAATCTATTGTTAACTGACACGCCGGCGTGTCCGCGGTCGTGAAGGGACTAATAAAATCTACAAAATCTTAATAAGATTTTCTTTAGATTAGGTTGATAAAAAAAACAATAACTAATAGTAAATTATAGCATTTCCTTAATTATAGATATTATTTATTATACTCAGATACAGAAAGCAGTGATTTATTATTTTGTTGTGTTCCACTCATGAGTTACGAGTAGCATATCTGTTACCCGCAAGGCACTGCCTGTAGCATATTCGAAAATCGTCCTTAAAATTAAATAGTAAGTGTACCTTTTACATTAAAAAACCGCTTATATATTGGATATATACTTGGTACTATAAATCTATACATATAATAAAATTCTAACTGAGTCGAATCTGTACATTAAATAGTTTTTGGAAAATCTTATTGAAATAGACATTATTATAGATAAGAGGCCGAATCTATAGTTTTTAGAATTTTTGTCTGTTGTTTTTCTGGAAACGCATCACGAGAAAAACACCGGATAGATTTTGATAAAATTTGGTATGATAATAGCTGGTAATCCGACATATACGATACTTTTTACTGCGGAAAAATATCTCATCTTTAAGAAAACTATACTAAGCGTTCAACCGTAACTAGGGACGAATCCCGTAGCAAATAGTAAATATGGGAGCGGAGCTAGGGTGAGTCGCTAGTACTATTATAAATGTATGTATGTATGTTACTCCTTAACGCTGAAACGGATTTATTCAGATGAAATTTAGTACAAAGATGACCTAGAGTTACGTATAGATAGCCTATCTATTATTATCGAAGTTAAATTAATTAAAACAATAATTATTTTAACAACAAAATTAATTTCTTCTATAAAACAGTGCTCTACCTCTGCATGCCTCCAGTCAAGGCTACATAAGAGAGGAAAAAATGAACTCATAATTTACGTGATTCAGATGTGCGATACTTCACTAGCTTCGCATCCGACTTCGATCGTGATATTTATTTGAAACTAAGTAAAAGACAAACGTCCAAAGAAAAATCTTTTTTTTGCACCAGAAACCTTCGCAGACGTATACAGAATAACCCACAAGAGTTTCATCACAATCGGATCAATGGTTTAGGAACGTATAGAGGACAAACATATGAACATTCATTTTTCATGAAGAACAAAAATACAATTAAATATAAAAAAAAATATTTCAACCCTTTCTTATACAAATCCTTGCACTAGCATACTTTGATTGATTCTTATTATTTTATCAAACGTAATTCTGACAAAAATGTGTGTCAATTGATGTTATAATTTATATTCTTATCAGTACTTATATTTAGTAGTTATTGCCCACTATCTTTTACTTTAAATAAAATTCCTAAGAGCGCCTGTTAATGAATTAGATGTTTCGATACAATTTTTTTAGTCGAGAGTCCCTCTTCTTAGGTTATATTTTCGATATCTTTACTTATCTATAAATGCGAAAATCAATTCCTTTGTAAGTTCTCAATCCTTCAAACCTCTTGCATTCATATATAATGATTTAGTTCGCGATGGTTTTTGTCTTCTGCTTTTTACAGAACTGTCAACTGTCAAATCTTTTGCATTTTTGGCTCTGCTCGATACATTAAATTTTTTTTTTATTTAATCTGTATTAAATAAGGCTGTATTAAATAATCTGTACTAAATAAGAGAAACATATCCTACGCAAAAATTCCATAGCAAAATTTGGAATATTTAAACAATTTTTTAAAAGTATTTAATGTAAAAGTTTGTATACGTTATAATATTATTGAATGACTAGAGTCTCGCCCTCGTAACTCTGTGCACGTACATAAATAACTCTTCGTACAAGTAGCGATTTATTTTTATTATTTTTCATTATCTTCTTACAAATATATTAATGAAATACTGTCCGTCTCTATTAAATACTTGAGTTTACCACGCTTGCCAAGTGCGAGTCGATCTTCACATGTATATCGAATACTTATTAGGTTTTCTCAGACATGTAGGTTTCCTCACGATGTTTTCCTTCACCGTAAAACAAGTGGTTGTCATGTTGGAAATTATTAGCATATGAAAATATCAGAGGTGGTAAGACCCGGGATTTGAACCCGCTTCACTCGGTTACCCAAGTGAGCGGGTTATTACTGGGCTATCACTGCGTTAGAGTACATATTACATAAAAATAACAAGACGCCACACCAATCAAGTTTCCATTAATGACCAATACAGATAAGAAGCAAAGAGCAAAAACTGGACTGTATCCTGATCCCCCTCGTGTTGAAGGTAGGCCCGTGCCCAGCAGTGGGACGTTAAATAAGGGCTGAATACAATACACAGGTCTAAAATCCTTTGAAAATGTGAAAACATCAAAATATACGGCCGTTGACCTAGAATCATGAAAGGCAAAAAGCAATGTCTTTTAGATCAAGTAAAAGGAAAAATCCGAAAACCGTAAAGTTGTAGTAACATCACAAAAAAAAACTATTACGATTACTTTATTTATTTTTTAAATGTGCCACTATTTCTCTAACAAACGTCTAAACACGACATTTAGATAACTACGTTGTGCATTATTATGCACCGTTGTGCATAATAATGATTAGTACTTATCTCATTAGCATGCTTAAAACACTTTATATCTTGCTTGCAATGTAAAAAATTGATAAGAATCTTTCTTAGATTTACGCGAATATTTGACATTTTAAATAAAACTATCTTTTCGGATTTTTTCGCGAATTTATTTTGATTTTTGATTCCCAAATATTTATATTATTATGTTCTTTATTGCACTTAAAATGTGATACAGAAAAAAAAACAACAATAAACATAGTTCACAAAGGTAGACTTATCTTTAAAAGAGATCTCTTCCAGTCAACCTCTGGTTATGGAAGATGTCAGCAGGCAATATAGTGCAAAAATATACTAAATATATACCTAATAGAAATAAAGGTAATAATAATCACATATACCTACCTATACATACGTACATATATACATACTTAATATATAAAGTATGAAAACAGAAAAGTGTTGATTGATACTTGTCTACATTTAGTAAATAATTATTTATATATTTATTTTATTTATATGATAAGAAATAAAAAATAATATAAATCTGTTATTATTATATAGTATTATCTTCTTTTTATTGCTGAAATCAATTTACTTGCAATATTTATTATGTAGAGTAATCTAAAAATATTGAATGAAACTTAATTTAAATTACTAAATATGTATTCGTACGTTTACGGAACATTTTAAGCACATTAGTGTCCATACAAAATTTTTATTGACAACTGTCTCCATTAATTAGCTATTGTTTGTGACGTTATAAGTTACAAAGAACAGCGAGCTCAAGATATTAGATCCGAAGTAAATACAGATATCTACGAAATATATATTTTTCAAGTGAAATTTTCAATCTGTTCATATTGTATGGATTTACAAATGAACCTTGAGGGCCAATGCAAACTCTAAGTAATAAACGTTTTAAAGAGTCATGGGGTAGATTTTTATAAGAACTATAACTAACTGGATAATTAATTTTTTGAAAAATAAGTGTTTAAAATATTCTACTGACTTGATATTTTCCTGTACTTTATAAGGATGAGACTTGTTACTCTCAATACTGTCAAAGCAACAGACCAAAAAAACATTATTGCTAACAATCTACCTAGTCTTAAATTTAATAATTTGGATGGTGACTTTACTTTTTTCCGCTGGTCATTGAAATGATTCCGTTCCCATTATTCTATTAATAAATGCGAAAGTTTGAATAAATGGATATTTCTTACTCAATCACGCCAAAATGGCTAAGCGGATCTGGATGTTTGGCACAGAGATAGATTCTAGTCTGAAGTAGCACTTTTTTTTATCGAACGATAGGCTTGCGTTTGACTACAATCAGCGCTGCGAAGCACCGATGAGGTCTAGGTTGGAGTGCGCTTGCCTAGAAAAATGCCTGTTCACTCTAGCCTTGAATGTACTTGGATTGTAGGTGGCAGGAAACACGGATGCTGGAAGGGTGTTCCACTCCTTAGCAGTTCGATTCAGAAACGTAGAACTGACTTAAATTACTTTTTATCCCGGAAAATGTACGGTTGCCGTGGGATAGATATGTTTTTGTTTTTCACAGAGCTAGGGATCGACTATCTATTCCATACTAACCGTTTAAACGCACCTAGGAACGAACCCGAGCGAAGCGAGGGTGAGTCGCTACTACTTTACCCCTTAATTGCTCGTATGGGGTCAAAGCACCTTTGCGTTTAAAAAAAAGTATTCATAGCGTTCCGACTTTCCCCGCGCCCCCGCTAGCTTCCTAACTCGTCTCTAAGTTTGTATTTGTGTAGCGATCAAGTGATGGGACCACAAGGACTAGTCGCTGTTCTCCTGAGCGGTGACCCCAGGTGAGTAATCACGTAATTTTTTTGAAAGAGGTGAGTTGCTCATTTTATTAAATATTTTTCGAGCATTATTACTTCTTTTGGTATTATTATTAGTCCAATGTATAAATTTATGTCACCTATATATTTTTTATCGCTTTATAAAACAAATTGATCGAAGAATTGCGTGTCATCGTGCGATTTGTATCTTTTCCTAGGGATCAGCCATGAATCGAATGACCGGAGAGATAAGCAAATTTTGCAATTAAAGATGATGAAGACCATGTTAGAAAGTCAGGTTCTGTTTCGGAGTAAGGGGAGATAAGCCAAAGTGACCACAATAGTACTAGCTACTCACTTACACACACACGCTAACTCCTAAGATTGTAAATGATCAAACTATAACATGCGCTAAAAATGATAAAATTGAAAGAAAAACTAATAGCTTTGCAAAGATATAAATTTTTTAATTACTTTCAACAGTTTAAGTCATGAATTAATTTAAATTCAAAACATTTTCAACCGACTTCAAAAAGGAAGAGGTTCTCAATTCGACTGTATTTTTTTATTTATTTTTTTATGTTTGTTACCTCAGAACTCCGTCATTTATTAACCGATTTCGACTATTTTTATGTTGTTTGAAAGTGTATACTTTCAGATTAATCTCATTTAAATTAAAAAAAAATAACACACCTAAGGGTGGAAAAATAGCTAATGATGAATTTAACCTACTTCTAATTGTCATATTGACTTGAAACTTTGCAAGTGTTTCTATTTCCGTTGATAGTACAGTGGTTCAGTATTGTTGGTAAGATCTGATGGTAAGGCCAGAAGGTGGATAGGTGGAACTCTTCAACGGCTAATAGTAGATACTTTGAGTTTGGGCTTATCTTGTTTAATTTGACAAGCCTAACACGTTAGAATTCTTACTTTGCTACTACTGTCTACACTAAAAAGGGAAAAATAAAAACTTTTTTACCAAAAAAATAAAAACCGACTTCAAACAAAAGCACTAAAAAGTAAAAAATAACTGATAGGTAGTTTTCATTTACTATACATACCTAATCAAATAATTTCGAAGTCGGTGCCAGCCGATACAAAGCAAAGCACACCAAAACTACCAATTATTTTACCAGTTATTTTTTACTTTTTAGTGCTTTTGTTTGAAGTCGATTTTTATTTTTTTGTTAAAAAGTTTTTATATTCACCATTAAATTAGTATACTGAATGACATAAATCATCCACCAGTTCGGAAAAAAAACCTCAGTCCTGAAAGAACTGGGGAAAAAGACGCAGCGTGACTAAAATTATTTTTTATCTTTTATTATTAGTAAAATTATAAATAATAATTATTCTATAACATTGATAATGAAAGATAAAGGATAGAAATCTTTAATCTGTAAATCGTAATTTGCCGTGTATGAGTGTTTACTTGCAAGCCGACGATCATACCACGTGTACCCTGGTGTAAGAGCCTTCTTCTACTTACTATATATTTTTGCAATCATTCACGGTACGCTGTCACACAAATTCAAACGTACAGTTATTTAATAATTAACTTAAAATATTTTTAATGTTATAAAATAATTATTTTCTTAAGCGATTTTCAGTAAATTACCTATCTAGTGTTTGTGACCCTAGAGTACTAACTTATTACAATATTAAAGACGTGACGTTTTAGTGAAGTGAACGAATTTTTTCTTAGATATTTGAAAACTTTAAATAAGAAAAATTAAACGAAGTTATATTTTCGCTTATATGAAGAATATCCGAATCTAAAATACAACGAATTACGGTAAGTGTTTACAAGTCTTTGTGTGTTTTAATTAATTAATTAACTTCTTAAGTTTAGTTGGGTTATTTCTTTTTTTATACTAAAATTATAGTTTGGAACTAGAGCTAGTGTCTTGGATATGCGCAAGCGCATTTAATATGATAATTAATTCCAATTAATTATCATTCATCTCGGACGGGGAAACCCCCTAAATTTTAAGCCCTAACAATATTTTTTCTGTTTATTCAAAAATGAATGAATGATGCCTGCAGTTTTACTTGAAAGTTGTATGTTTGTTACACGAAATCGTCATGCAAGTAAAAAGTTAGTGCAATAGAGGTGATACATTACCATTATATATTTTTTTTCTTCATATTTTTATTTAGTCATTTAGTCACGAATATAACTTTAATTACACATAACATTACCGCGTTGATAAAGAGTTGAATTTTAATAAGATGTTTTTTTTTCATATAGATACGCAGCAAATATCAGCTTGGGGATTATAATAAGAATATACTAATTTTGGTAGTCTTAAAGTAAAAAGTTAATTTTAGACCTTAAAAATCACGATTTATTATAAACAAACTATACATACACATATTGGCATTCTGAAAAATATGAGATAGCTATTAAAATACTTTCCACGAAAATTATTTTGATGATAACTATATGGTAGTTTTTGAAATACCGGATAATAATGTCGGTTCCACGCGTTCACTTAAAAATGTAATTTTGTTTCTCGTAAAAACTTATTTATGCCGTCAAAATGAATATTGTAGATGGGTGTAAACATTTTATGTTATTTTTTTTGTATCACTACAGATCATATAATATTCACTTCACTTATACTTATTAGTCGCTTAATGTTTCACTTAAAGCTGGGGCTTATATGATTTTTATCTCTCTATACATATATCTGTATATTAAGAGAAGCCCTTTCTTGAAATAAAAACTCGACTCCATAGGTAAGAATTTTGGGAATCCTTGTATGTCTTGACCTCTTCAGTACAAGGAAATTTAAAAGCGGCCCAATCCAATGCAAACGACAGACAGCCTTTAAATCGGCATTTCAAAAAATCATATAATTTAACTGAGCAATTCTTGTATAAATAAATAAATATGTTGAGACACAGCACCATCTAGTTCCATAGTAAACTACGAGGCTACTTACGAGGATACCAGTTAGTTGATACAGTACATATATATAACTTTAAATACATACATATTATAAAATATATAAATATCCATGATTGGAGTACAAACATTCTTGCTCATCATATAAATGAATGGCCCCAGCAGGACTCGAACCCGCGACCGCTGGCACAGCAATTAGGGTTACTACAAACAGAACCAAACGTGTCGTCAGTATATAAATTTATTTCATGTATAAATTAATGTTGTTTCATGTGTAAATTTTGTATTTAGTTAATGTTTTTCGTTTTAAGTTTATCTTTATAGGTGTCTTTTTTGAAAATAAAAACGCCATTTTTATATCTATTCCGAAAAAGGACAAGCGAAGCTCGTTCGCCCGTGTACCTTTTTTTTAGTATCGGGAAATGCATTTACGCATACCACCTAATCCCCCAGGTGGTGATGTGGGGCTCACCGGCTAGAAGAGCCGGTACTACCTACTAAAACCCGACATTCCCCTCCCCTTCGCTTAAATGGGACGCCGCAGGATCGCTTGCGCATGCATAAGCGGGTGGCATTCCCCTATCCGCCACCTGGGGGACGCGCCCGGTAGGAGTTGTTCGCCCAGGTACCTACTAATATAGTTAAGAGCGTTCGTGTTCACATTTTTGGACTTCAGTGTCCCTACCCATTTAAGGTACCTGGGAACGCACACAAGCGAAGTCATAGTAAGTCGTTAGTTAAAGATAAAAGCTTATCCTGGATTTTAAAAGATAAATGCATTGTGAACAATTAACTAACAACAGTTTGTTTAAGATAGCGTTAACATAATTATTAATTGTTCTCAGATTTACGTTTATTTACACTTAGAATATAGAACATTATCTGTGCAACATTGCAAGTAAAAGCAAGTACTACTTTAGATCAGCAGCGCAAAAACGGTCTAAGTGGCACTTTAAAAAAAAAAAAGACTATATAAAAGGTAAAATATATTACTAACAGACTAAGTTTCTTTAAAACGCCTTTATTTAGCCAATTATACATTTTTAGATATTTTTTCTATATTTTTTTCAGCCTTTAGTGCACCATTCTTGGGCAAAGGCCTTTTTTTCTAATTCCAGTTTTCCTAAATACTTCTATTTTTTTATGTGACTATACATACCTAGTGGTTGCAGAACTAATTTACACTTGACTCACTACTACTGAACTTATAACGAAGAAAGCGGAACCTTAGTGTAAATATATATATATGTATATATATATATATATATATATATATATATATATATATATATATATAATTTTTCGCTTCGCATTGCATTTTAAGTTTTCGTCTATTACTATAAGAAATGTAGGTTATTTTTATCGTACAAATGAGGTTAGGCCATTCTTCCGCTGACACGTTTTATTTATCCGTGGCAGATCAATGCTGTTTCAGCATTTACCTCCTACCAGCCAACTTAGCGATGAAAGAGAAAATATTTGTCAACTCAAAATATAGGGAAATTAATATTATGATACTACAAAAACTAATTTTTTTCGGTGACGGTCGCCACAATCAACTTATTTCTTAAGTGTATATATATATGCATTTATATATTTTTATTTATTCAGGTGCAATTGCAGATAATACCAATAAATCATATCAAAGTTCAATATAAAAAGAAAAAAATACAATTACAAATTACAAGCGCTTTTATCGAGTGGGATATCAAATTTTCTTTATACTCATTTATACTTTATTTTTGTTCAAACTTACTTTTTTATTAAAAACATGTCATGTGCATTGCACAGGTTATATAATCGTTAAGAGGATTAAACTTTTCAGTCGTTGCCAACCGGCACAATTTTGATATTTTTCCAAAATTGTGTTATACAAAGAAATATACATTATATCTAGAGAGGACACCTAATATATAAAAAATGTATATGTATAAATATTATATAATACATATTTATTACATGCTCCAATTAAAAATCCGCAGTAAAGCACGAGCGTTTACAAAAAAGTCGTTTTGTTAATTAAAAAATTGAGTAGGTAACACTCCCAATACGGCCGGTCCCCGTGGGAGCAGTAAACCACCGCCCTCCATCTAAATAAAACAATTATATATTGCACCCTATAATATATATTGCACCTTATAAGAGAAGCCAAAACTGGACTAGAATCACGTAGGAACGAAAAGAATAGAAGCAAAGAAGAGGAGGCCTTTACCCGAAAATGTGTACCCAAGAGAATATTACATACTTATGTATTATAAAAAAAAACAAATATTAAATAAAAACAAAACAAAAAAATTGAATAATATCATGCATCAGACATTATTATTGTATATATTAATTGTATACATTTATTGATATTTGATTTTTATGAATTTTAACTATATATATTATTTTAAACTCTTTGTAATCTTATCTTGGATAATAAAGGCTTATAATTATATTATTATTGTTTAAATAAAGAATTGTTAACATTTTCCCTAAGGACCAACGATACTCATGGGGAAGTACTATAGTATACTTCTATAGAACTATTCACACATAATGTCATTAAAGATTACACATCACATAACGTCATTGAATAACTAATTTTTTAACAGGTAACTAGTATCAGGTGAAAAAATATTGAACCTAACATTTTCTTAAATTTATGCCAATATATGACATTATTATACATATATCTTCTTCTTCTTCTCCCTGCCCATTTCCCAATCACTTGGGGTCGGCGCAGTACATCTTCCGTACTGCTGATAGGATTTGGCAAAAGTTTTACGACCGGCCGCCTGCCTGACGTCAACCCTCCTTGGGAATTATTATATATATATATATATATATATATATATATATATATATGATAGATATGTAAAAGTAGATATTAATAGTGTTGCTTAGTAAGTTGTTTTTAAATAATAGCAAACTAAATTAAAATTATTATCCTTAATTAATTTTAACTTTTTTAAATTACACATGGAACAATTATATAGCTTAAATAATTAATACTATATTTTATATTTTTCTTTATGGTTATAAATATAATAATGGCAGCACTAAATATAGATTACTAATTAATATTTTAAAATTGTAATAATTATAAAAATAATAGCAAAAATTAAATAAATAATTTTCCATATTCAATTATAATTAAAATTATGAAAATGTTTAAAGTTAAAAAATATTGTAATGTAATTGGTGCAATTTTCATTTTGTTAATTGTGGATAGGCTGTCTACAACAACTATACATTCAAGACATGTAACACCTCAGTCTCTCCCGTGACCATGGATGCTGTAAAGCATTCGAAACGTCGCGAACGTAAAATCAAAATAAATCCGCGAAATAATCCGAAAAGATAGTTTTATTTAATAATGTCAAACATTCGCGTAAATGTAAGAAAGTATTATATATATACATATATATATATATATATATATATATATATATATATATATATATATATATATATATATATATATAATATATATATATATATATACATGTAAGTTTTACAATAAATATATATATATATATATATATATATATATCATATATAATGAGCATTTTATGGATGTAAAACATTCGAAATCGTTCGTTTGAGTCTTGACTTATTTAAATGGATACTAGATATTATTGTACAAAATTAATCACATTTCTATTCAATTACGCTTTTTTACCTTTATCCTACTTGTAAAAGATGTCGAGCGGAAAATAAGAAATTATCTTATATATCAAATCTTTAACGGAATATCTAAATAGTACACACGCCGGCCCAATAATCCCAACCTTACCCTAAATTGATAAAAGTATTAAAATTTCGTTATTTCTTTGTAATCTATTGATTGTTTATTTATGAAAGTACAAAACACTCAAAGCGCGTGTACGATTTACACTTGACCTAGATTTATTTTTATATCTAGATGATATATTAATCTATACTTCTATATTTATACTAATATTATTAGGAAGAAATATTTGTTTGTTTATAATCGATAAACTGTAAAGCTGAGCCAATATGGCAAAAATAAATAAGCCTCCATACGCAAAAACATGTATTGTCATAAAGGTAGCATATTATACGTATTCTAGCATTGCCCGCGGCTCCACCCGCGTTCAGTTGAGCAAAAACCGAAGTTTTAGGTTTTACATATTAGTATACTCTTACATTGCAGTTTTTGTATTTTTTAGAAATGAGAAATTTTCCCGCGGTAAAAAGTATTCTATATGTTGATCCGGCTAACCAGCTATCACCATACCAACTTTCATCAAAATCCCTCCTGTAGTTCTTCTGTGATGCGGTAACAGACAGACAGACAGACACACAAAAATTCTAACAACTATAGATTCGGCCTCTGTATCGATAATAATGTTTCTTCTCTAAAAGATTTTCCAAAAAATATCTAATGTACCGATTCGGCTTAATTATAATTTTATTATATGTATAGATAGCAGGGATACTGTAAAAGGCATGAAATTATAATTTCACTAGTGAAATTAGTTTTTTTTTTAATTTCAAACCCAGAATGGCTACTATCAATAAAAACTATACCTAATAAAGCAACAAAATATAAATCAGCAATATGATTACGTGTCAAAAATAAATATGACATTTTGAATGTGGTCAAGGCAACATTTTTTATAGTGATACGACAAACTGTGTCATCGCCGGTAATGAAAATATTTCCGAATGAAAACTATTATTATTATAATTTATTGAACACGTATATCGCAAGTTAAGATTTTTTTAACTACTTATACTAATGAACTTATGAATAAATATTAAATAATTAAAAATATTGTATTTCTATCCTTTTATTTTACTATGTAGTCATATTATTTAAAAGATGTTTTTTTGACCAATCATTGAAAGTTTTACAATATAATAGCTCATAACATTTAGTGGAATTGTCAAAATCACTGAATATACAGGGAAATTATAAAGTAACTGATATTATTCCGTGATATTGTAAGAATTGGAGACGTTTGACAAAAGTCCGTGTAATTATAATATCACTAGTAAAATTATAATTTCACGTGTTTTACAATGTCCCTGCGACATAATATGTTTTAAGTTAACTCCTTTTTTTTTAACGTTGGGAAATGCATTTACGCACGACGTGTGGGACTCACACAACGTAATACAGCGAGTACTACCCACTAAAACCCGACAAAACCTTCCCCCGTCTTAATGGGGCGTCGCAGGATCGCTTACGCATTCAACTACGACGCCCCGACGGCAGGTCTGCCGAAGCAGACCACAACAATCACGGGGTTGCTCCAAGGTCCACTCTGCTATCAGAGAAGTACCAGGAGCAACCCGCATGGTACACCGCCCCCCGAAGAGGGCCACCTCCCACCGCCCACCGAAGTGGGCAACCTCCCTGTGCGTTTCTTAGCTTCGCGCCCGGTTGGATTGCCGGGCACTACTGAGCCTCCCCACCACGACAAGGAGAACGCACGTTGGGGGGGATTAAATTAACTCCTGTAATAATTAATATGATAATTCCAATAATAATTAGATACTTTTTAACTGACTTTTCTGTCTGTCTGCCTGCCTGTCTGTCTGTCTGCCTGCCTGTCTGTCTGTTACCGCATAACAGAAAAACCACTTTAGGGATTTTGATAAAATTTGGTATAGTGGTAGCTGGTTATCCGGGTCAACATATACTTGTAGGATACTTTTTATCGCGGGAAAATATCTCATTTCTGAGAAAAAGTACAAAAACTGCAATGTAAGAGTATATCAATATGTAAAACCTAAGAATTTGGTTTTTGGTCATCTGAACGCAGGCGGAGCCGCGGGCAATGCTAGTTTTTATAATATACTGATGATTAGATATATAAATATATCTAATCATCGCTTTAGCGCTTACGCTCCGACTTAGGTCGAATTCAGTATGATATTTGAATATAATTTATATTCACTAATTCATTTAATTCAAATATCATAGTGATTATATTTTATCTTATTTTCAAGTGCTTGATTATAACAAAGCTAAATAACAGTGATAACAATAATAATTATAATCCTTAATATTCGAGATCGAGAGGAAAATGTCGAGATTTTCCTCGTATCTATTGATAATTATTATATTCAGTACTTTTGAAACAAACTTTTTTTTTTAAATCGACAGTAAGTAAATATAGTCTGTCCGTGTCCGCTTCCTAGCCATTGCATCTGCGGAACAGTTGCTCTTTTAAATATTGAGTTACTAGCATTGTCCGCGGCTCCGCCCGCGTTCAGATGATAAAAAACCAGATTCTTTGGTTTTACATATTAGTATATTCTTACATTGCAGTTTTTGTATTTTTTCTTAGAAATGAGATATTTTCCCGCAGTAAAAGTATCCTATATGTTGACCTGGATAACCAGGTATCCCATACCAATTTTCATCAAAAATCCATTAAGTGGTTTTTCTGTGATGCGGTAACAGACACAGACAAAAATTCTAAAAACTATAGATTCGGCCTCTGTATCGATAATAATGTTTGTTTCAATAAGATTTTCCAAAAAATATTTAATGTACAGATTCGGCTTAGTTACAATTTTATTATAATGTATAGATTAGGTTACATTATTTTTTTTTATTAAGAACACCACTAACAAAACACACAATACAATTTATCTTCATTCTTGATCACTTTACTTACAGGTGTACAACATATATTAAAAAAAAACAAAATGAATAAAAATGACGGTTAATTTGTAAAGTAAAAACTTTAATAAAAATATAGGTATATTTTTTATATAAATAAAAAATATATATTGAAACATTAAAATGCTAATAATATTATAAATGCGAAAGTTTGTGAGGAAGTATGGATGTCTGGATGTATGGATGTTTGTTATTCTTTCACGCAAAAACGATTGAATGGATTTTAATGAAACTTTACAATAATATAGCTCATACATCAGAATAACACATAGACAAGGTAATTGCATAACATTACCGTGACATAGGCTACTTTTTGTCCCGGAAAAATGTACGGTTCCCGTGGGATAGATTTGTTCTTGTTTTTCTAGAGGCGAAACCAAGTGAAGCCAGAGTAAGCCGCTAGTTTTAAATAAGTTACGCTAACACCATAATTACGTTTATGTATAAAAAAATTATTAAAACAAAGTTATGAATTCAATATTAAGAAACAATAATACGGTAGGTACATTTATTAAAGTAGTAAGCTGCACTATAAGGAACCCAAATCTTCGGCTTTCTCCATAAAAGCGCGGGAAAGATGTCCAAAAACCTCTTTTTTATTTTTTTAATACATTATTGGCCTAGATTGCCGAAACAAATGTTTTTAAACGGATTTAAATACAAATTAGTCATACTTCTTTTTAATTAAACCCTTGTAGGTATTTAAAGTTTTTAGTTTTGGCCTGTTAGAAATTTTGTGCTTCATTTAACAATTTGTTATCTATCCTAAATTATTTTTGAACATGTGAGTTATATATATTTTCATTTCTTTTTGATAGGTATCATTATTTTGATAAAGCTGAAGGGTTTGTTTGTTTGGTTGATCACTAATCTTAGGAACTAATAATCTGATTTGAAAAATTCTTTTTGCATTAGATAGCCCGTTAATTGAGAAATGCTATAGGCTATTTATTTAGCTAAAAAATTAAAAACACTAATAAATTATGTATGTACTATGTACCTATATTGTTAAATTTTCCTCGAATTTATATATAGGGATATATATATAGGGATAGATTTGTTTTTGTCTAAAGACGAACCCCTAAGCGAAGCAAGGGTGAGTGGCTAGTATTAGTTATAGATACAGTTATATTAATATCATTGCGTGTTTAAAACCCCATTTACATTCCACGTGTCCCTCAAGTGAATAGTACTTATTAAGATGCATTATGGTTAATGCATTATACAATAAGTTAATATTTTAAAGTGATCATAATAAGTTATCTTTGTATGTACAGACTAATTAGATATTAAACAAAACTTAGGTATCTAATTGCAATGAATATTTTATAATAGGAATCTAATAAGCCTAATCAGATATTTTCGAAGTCGGTGCCAGCTGACAACATTTTAAGATATGAATATCTGATAGGTAAAATATGTATTTTACGTATCGAAATAAATAGGTATTAGATTTGCTTTGCATCGGCAATTATATTATCATATTCTTCTAAATGGAAACCCCCATTGAGTTATTTTTTACATTTTAGTGCCTCGAAGTCGGTTTTTGTTTTTATCTTTATTTTTCCATTTTTAGTGTAGACGTAATATGCAGGTGATTTGTAAGAAGAAAGTTTTTTAATAACATATTCGATTAAACAATTTATTTAAAAAATATATTTATTGTTGATTTTTTTTAAACCGCTCGACCGATTTCGATAAAATGTATATTGGACCACCTGGGAAGTATACCCTGTGAAACTTTGTTCGAGTAATCAATGAACCTCTTTCGTTTTGGAAGTCAGTTAAAAAAAAAGAAAATTGAAAATTAATTTATTTGTTTAGAAGTCTTTTGTTATATCTATTACAAATTATAGATTTCATAATTTATACTTCAGCCATCTTATTCCATCACTCATCTCTCTCCATTTAGGAACAAAAAGGTTTCCACAAAATCAATTAATAATAAAACTTTTCTCCTCTTTTTACAAAATAAGGAGCAGAAATAATAAATTTGAGGAAAACTTAACAATTAAGGTACATAGCACATAATAATTTGTTAGTGTTTTTTATTTTTTAGCTAACCTTGTGACGTTGGTCCCGACAATAACCTTGAGACGTTGCCCCCAATAAACTTGAGACGATTCAATATTTATGATATAAACTAATTTTTAGGATTATTTCGCGGATTTATTTTGATTTTTGATTCCCGATGCGACATTTCGAATGCTTTACAGCAATCATGGTCACGGGAGAGACTAAGGTTATAGACGTCTCAAAGGCGTTATAATATACTTGTTATAGACAGTGCCTACCTACCCACCATTTTACAAAAATGAATTCATAAATTCAAAAATGGCACCAAAGTACCGTAAAATATTGGTTGATTTTAATTCTAAACATTTAATTTATTTTTAATAAATATCATAATTAAGTATAGCAATATTATTTATTTAATTTTAGCTGTTATTTTTATAAAAAATCATATTTTTTTACTTTATTCATTAATATCACTTAGTGTTGCTATTATTATATTATGTACATATAATCTTATAGAATATTAAAAAAATAAAAATATGAATTATTTATTTAAGCAATATTATTGTTTTGTATGTAATTTGAAAGAAGTTAAAATATTAATTTAGATTGCTATTATTTAAAGTTAAAATATTAAGCAACACTATTGCAACCTTTATAGACAAAAAATATTAATAAGAATTACTGTTACTATTGCGATCCACACACTAGTATTAACTAACTAGGTACATTCATTAAAGGGGTAGTTTTATTATATTAGATGGTTTTGGCTTAACTTTTGTGTTAAGTTTAAAGAAAGGCTATTCAAACACGTTTTTAATTTCTTATCGGAAAACAAAAACAACCTTCAATATTTATATTTTTTCTTTGGTACGTTTACCATAAAAACATATTGTGACCTTATTACTAATATAAAGTTCCGATTGAATATTTTAGTCACGGTTTCCGGCTTATATCAATTCTTACAAAATATAACTTTCTATATTTTACAAGGTTTAAGGAAAATACATCGCATTGAGCGTAGCGCAGCGCGTAGCAAATCTACAAGGGGATATTATATGTATAAAAACCTTGACATTTAAGGAATATTTTATTAAAAATCGGAATATATTTAGTGTATACTGCCTCGACGGTGTAATGGCTAGCATGTACGGCTGGACATCCAGAGGTCATGGGCTCGAGTCCCGGGTCGGGCTACTTGGGATGTTTGCGGTGTTTTTCACCCCCGTGCCGTGAGCACATGTCGTGTTGGTCCTGCGCCTGGCCTCGCACCGATCGTGTCAAATTATCGGTCCATCCGAATATAGAGAGTGCACTTGTGTGTGTGCGTACACTTGTGCACTATAATATCTCCTGCGCGTCTGGTTAGTCTCAGAGAGTCTGGCCGCCGTGGCCGTAATCGGTCAGGAGGATATCATCACCATCATAATATAATCGTTCTAAATCTTTTCTCTACCTCTCTCTGCGGCCTCCTACAACGCGGGAAAGGGAATCCTGGAGTTACAACAACTTTCAATTTACGGTTATTAGTTTTTATTCGCCATATGGAAAACCGTATATTTCGAATATATTTTTTTCTATTTATGGGTCAATTTTATGAAAGTACCCAATTAAACTTATTAGACACTAGCGACTCACCCTCGCTTCGCTTGGGTTCGTCCCTAGATTCATTCTCTATACAAACTTTCATCTCCATTTTCACCCCCTTAAGGGATGATTTCCGGGATAAAAATATCCTATGTCCTTCCCAGGGTCTCAAACTATCTTCTTACCAAATTTCATCTAAATCGGTTCAGTAGATCCAGAGATTACACCCTACAACGTTACAAACTCACAAACTCACAATTCACAAAGTTTACCTCTTTATAATATTAGTATAGATTAATGACTTTTAAAGCAGACAGCAGTTATCCTCAACCGATTGAGCTGAAATTTGTATACACGTTAAGTTTGGATGACTATAGCTAAGTGATGTCATTCTAAATCCAATATGGCGGACTACAAAAGATGGCCGAATATGTTTATTATGCACTCTCATGATATGGATATCAAATGAAAGGGTTTGCTGAGAAGAATGCGAATGAATAACTAAAAAATAAAAAAAATTAACTCTAAATTAAATAAAAATATTACACAATTTATATGATATAAAAAAATTGATTTGAAACAAGGTTTTAAATGTTAATTTATTTTAAATCACGCTACTATTTTTCACTTTGACATTTATTTTGGTGGTCTACGTCTATATAATTCACAGACGATAAAGTAATTAGAACGATTACTGTTAGGTAAATAGTACCTACTACCTATTTATTATATACTACTTTCATTAGTTTCGAAAACAACGTGGTTTCACTTGTAAGTTCTTATTATAGATATATTTATTTGTACAAAACGCTCTGTATTAGATATTATAAAAATCCTCAGACGGATGAAATGGAATAAAACCATGCTTGTACAAACCATCAAACAGAGAAAAGTTGTGTACCTACGACACAAGCTAACTTAGATATACGTCGAGAATCGATCTTACATCTACCTTTTACAAATATAACATAATACATTTCATGTATATATAATGTTATGTGTTTAGTGCTTACCAGCTTCTGTTTGTTGTAGGTACAATACGTATATTTGTATATATAATTTTAGATCACAGGCACTAATTAATCGTGATCCTCGTTTTAAACGAGGACGCCTTATACGTAGATTTCAAGTTGATCATCAAAAGCGAATTTTGATAAAAATTACACAAATAAAATTTATTTTAACACTGAAAATGGTTTTTGTCGCTTCAGTATAGGCCTGATTTTCAGCGATGATATTATATCGTCCTGGTGTCGTGGGTTTTGGGGCTGACTAGAATGTCAAAAGACGCAACTAGACAAAATCTACAAAATGCAATTTTTTTTGTAAAAACTCAAAAACTTTTTTTTAATTAAAAAAAACTGAAAAAGTGTTCATTTTTCGCCCGGTTTCGATATTTTTTTCTATAATATAATTATTATGTTAAAAAAATTCATTCAGTTCATTTGGAAGATTCATTTTCAATGTACCCGAAGGTCGTGGCAGACACGAGATCTGTGATTACATTCCACATATCCCAATTTTTGTTTATTAATAGGTTCACAATATATTATATAACTATAATATACCATACTTATGATAATCTGGCCGATGCGTTTAAATGTTGGGAAATGCATTTACGCATATCACCTGTATACATACAGGTGGTTATTTGGGAGTCACCGGCTAGAGAAACTAGTACTTAAACCCAACAGAACCTCCCCTGTGTTAATGCACGTTTACACACACAACCACAACACCCCGACGGCAGATCTGCTGAAGCAGACCACACAACCAAGGGGTTACTCCCCTCAAAGGATGAAATGAAAGGAACGTCCCTTGACTAATATTTAGTTGTCCCAAACAAGACTTTCATACTATTTAAAAAAAAACTCACAGCAAAAAGGTTTTCGAATTACTGTGTATGTGTGCACTCACCTTTTTAGTATTTAAACCTTTGGTCAGTTAGCCGTAGACTAACTGTCAAATATTATTTAAATAATCTAATAAATAAACTTCACAAAAACGATTAAAATACTCACGAAATAATTAAACTACGCTTCGCCATTTTCTTTGTTTTGAAAACCAAATGATATTTACGTCAATATTGTTTCTAAGTAAATGTTGTTAAAATGTAGAAAAAAATATACTACTTGGTTCCTAGTGCTGTAAAAAATTGTCCTATTCTGAATTTATCCCTTTCATAGCACTTTCCCCCTATTGTCATATGTGTCAAAATTGACTCTTACTCGACGTAGAGTAATTCCACTGCTATTTTACACCACATTTTATTGTTTTACCTATTTTAGTACGGTAATAGTAAATTGTGTATCAAATTGTTAATTTTTTAAAAACCTTGTATAAAATGTGGGGTTAACAAGTCGTCGGTCAAACCAAACCCAAAAGAATTTGATAGTGCGCGACCAAATCCGCAGTTACTCCTTTGTATAAGTAGGCGTGAAAGATAAATTCTTATCTAAAAACTTTGATAAATGTTCCGGATGTAAAGGAATATTGAGTCACAGTCTATAATATAAAAATCCATAAAGTACAATGCAATTTTATTGTTAATGGCTTCAAAGCGTGCAAGTTAAGCACAGACTACTTCGCCAAACCCATAAAGTAGGCGAACGCCCATTGATTTTAACGGAAATGCTGTCAAATGTAAGGACTGATAAAATCTATTCAACTCTCTTGTGTATAATACAGTTAGAACATCGAGTCGACAAACAAACAATACCTAAGTATTTTTAGAATTTTCCTTAAAGTTTTATTAGCAAAGATATTTCTTTAAAGTACTCGTAGGTAACATTTTGTATATATTGTATTCGTTATTGGTATATTTAAAATATAAATTGTGTAGTTGTGCATTTTACACAAGTAATTACTTCATAGTATAGATATGTATTATTTTACAACGTAATAAATAACTTCTATCTAATGTGACATTGAATCATTTTCTCTAGAATTTAGATTTTTTTTATTTCTTAACTGATTGCTTTAAATGCAACTTCATTACATTTAGATATAAGTACAATAAAATATTTTCTATCTCACTCTCTCTAATAACCCAATCTAGCCGGGCTTGAACGTAAACGTCCTGGAAGGTAATGTGAAGTACCCGGTTTCTTCTCTGATTCTGTACCTAGACAAAAATTCTAAAAACTATAGATTCGGCCTCTGTATCGATAATATTGTATATTTCAATAAGATTTTCAAAAAAAATATTTCATGTACAGATTCGGCTCAATTAGAATTTTATTATATGTATAGATTACAGAAGCGCGTCATTTAGAGAACTCAAGCCAAAATTAACAAACTACAAAAAAAATATGATAAACTACGTTGAAGGTCGCTAGTTCGACTTCTGCATGCAGCAAATATTTTTATTGTTTTTCGCACAAGGAAAAATGCATTAATATTTTTAAATATTTATTAAAAATTCGCGTATTACGAAGATTTAAAATTTTTACATGTTTCTTATTAAATATTGATAATTCTAAAATGTTATTAAGTGAAACAAATGCGAATATCATGAAATGTTTTAAAGTTTTTATGGTTAAGAATGCGCCATAAGACTGCTCCGATTCGGTTGATGCTCAACGTATTTAAGCGAAATAAAAACTAATTAAAGTTAGTAACTATTAAAGTTTTTATTTTTCTATTTTTCGTGTAAACGTAATAAGCAAGTAATTTGTAAGAAGAAAGTTTTTTGATAACATATTCGATTAAACAATTTATTAAAAAAATATATTTATTGTAGATTTTTTTAAAAACCGCTCGACCGATTTCGATAAAATTTATATGGGACCACCTGGGAAGTATACCCTTTAAAACAAAAAATATATTTACAAATCGGTTCAGGCGTCTTCGAGTAATCGGTGAACATACATAAAAAAAGATTCCGACGAATTGAGAACCTCCTCCTTTTTGATAGTCGGTTAAAAACAGTTTTTTATTTACTATAGACTTCTGTGAGAGCCGCTGTTGCCGGTTGTTGGTCGCCTAGTTGGGCTTGCCACCGGCGTGACTAAAATCGGCTGAGCTAACCGCCTGTGAGGCACAAGGCACTCCCCCGTCCGACTCCATCGCGAGCAGGGTTGGATTTAGGTACGTTGCGTTACAAAAATTTTAAAGGACTTGTAAATAAATATAGTAAGTACATTTTGTTATTTTGAATTTAACATAGTCATTAAAAGTTTATCAGTTCTTCAATATTAGTTTCATCCTTAGAATTTAAACTTATTAATATATCCTCAGTAGGAATAATTAATAAAATCAGTACAATTCCCACTTTTGCTAGGTACCGTCGTTGATAGCGTCACAACTCAAGATAACAAAATGGCGTCTATGGATTGTGTTGCCAGTTTGTTTCTTATCTTAGTCTTAGTAAGGTTCACTTTACTGAATATTCTCTCACAGTCAGCATTAGCATGGAGAAATTCTCAGCAATCTAGGACAAAATTAGTTATTTATGAAAAGTAATGAAATTATAGTATTTTTATATATAGATATGGATAGTATATAGTATGAAGCATGAAATTGTAGTATAAATACTATACTTATAGTTCGAAGTCCAACCCTGATCGCGAGTCCGATCAGGAGTCACCCAGGGACACTCACTCAAGGACACGCCTATATTAGTGGGCGGCGTTTGACACCACAGTCAGAGGCCTATGCCCTGATGTTTCCTCACTCCCCTTGCGGGGATGTGAGATGAACAGCGTGTTTTTTTAATTCATTTATAAATTAAACAACCAATAGAAAAATGAAATTCGGCAACTGAAGAAATACTTCTTCCTGACAATACAAAAACCCTAAAAAAATAGTGTTAATAATAATAATGAACTGTTTTTGAAATAAATAGCAATATGTGTGCAAAACATGTATTTTTCAAAAAATATATTACACAGAAAATTTTCAACAATCGTGTTTTCTTTGGCAATTCAAGATAAAAGTTCGTCATTTCCCTGAATATCAAAGTAAATAAATAAATAAATAAGTTGGGGCATTAACACACAGCGCTATCTAGTTCCATGGTAAGCTACGAGGCTTGTGTTATGGATACCAGATAGTTGATGCACTACACATATATAACTTTAAATACATCCATATTATAAATATAAACACCCATGACTGGAGTACAAGCATTCGTCATCACACAAATGAATGCCCCCAGCGGGACTCGAACCCGTGACCGTTGGCACAGCAAGTAGGGTCACTACAAACTGAGCCAAACGTGTCGTCAAAGTGGTAACTTTCACAGATTCTGAAATAAAAAACTATGTCTAGGTGCAAAATTGCCAGCACCACTCCTTAACCGCGAGGCATATTAGCATCAATTCTAGATGACGTAGGTACTTGGAAAAGAGTCTTTATGGGATGTTTTTGTGCTTGTTATGTGCTTCCTAATCATCTCCATTGTCTAGTGGTTGTTATCAATGTTGGTTGTGTAAAAATGAAATGCAGTAATAAAACGTTAAATAATTAAGATATTTGAACTATGATAACGGAATGGAATATTATAGCTCATATTATTATTATCATCAAAATTACTTAGTTATGGCCCGTTTAATCGAAAGACGACAAGTACTTGAAATATGAAGAATCATAAAAATATATCTCTATTTTATATATTTTAATTTTATTGTATACGCACGAAGAAAGATAAGAAATTGTTGTTATAATATTTTTTAACAATACTTACAATAAGATAGATATTAGATTCTAATATTTGACATTAAAAAAAAACTATCTTTTTCGGATTTTTTCGCGGATTTATTATGATTTTTGGTTCACGACGTTTCGAATGTTTTACAGCAATCATGGCAATCATCGAGTTTCTCTCGTGACCATGATTGCTGTAAGGCATTCGAAAAGTCGAGGAACCGAAGACCAAAATAAATCCGCGAAAAAAATCGGAAAAAGTTTTATTTAAAATATTTTTTAACTTAAAAAATTATCCCAAAAATATTTCTTGAAAAAACATTCCAAGCTTAGCGTGGATACTTTCCGGAGACCAATTTATTAAAAAAAGAAAATAGGTATGCATAAAAAGTAAGATCGTGTAAGTGAAGTAACGCCACAAGAGGATATAAATTGTTATGCAAAATTAGTTTCAGCCTGTGGCCTCGGTCATGGTTTACGTTTCTACGTATAAAATAGTTCAACGTAGTTTTTCCGAGATGTTGCGACTGCTTCTTTGTACGAGGATAAAAAGTAGGTACACATGATACAATCTTTAAATCTCTTCAGCGGTTTAAACATAAAAATTTAAAAGGTCAACTAACAGATAGAATAACTTTCACATTTGTAATATTCATATGGATTTATTACTTAACTAGCGGCTCACCGTCACTTCGCTCGGGTTCGCCTCTAGAAAAACAAATCTATCCCACGAGACTGTACATTTTTCCGGGATAAAAAGTAGCCCATATGATATTCTGATGTACGAACTATATTATTGTAAAGTTTCATTAACATCCATTTAGTAGTTCTTGCGTGATAGAGTAACAAACATCCATACATCTACATATATATCCAGACATGCAAACAGACATCCATACATCTTCACAAACTTTCGCGTTTATAAAATTAGTATAGATACTATTTTAAAATTATCAATATTTAATAAGAAAAATGTTTTAATTTGTGCCTATAAAAATCGAAAAAGGCACTGAACATTTTTGTCTTTGTTTATGTAAATAGACAAATAAATTTTATATTTAAATTTCTAAGCAAGTACAGCTGTTGACGCGAGCAGAGACGTTGACATAGTAATAAAAACATAATAGCATACCGATTTCATTACCTCGCGCTGAGAAAAAATTCTAATTCTTTTGAAACTTACAAGTACCTAACTACTACCGTTCCTACAAGTCATTTGCGTTGGAGATGTACGCACAAATATGCACGTTGGGATCACAATTCGACCTAACCAGAGGGAGATTAAGCGTAAGTTTGACAATTTTTTTTATAAAAATATGGAGCAAGCGACTGGAAGATCCACCTCATGGCAAGTGGTTATTGTCGCTCATAGACATAAGTCAGTTGCAGGTATGTTATCGGCCTTTAAGGGATCTGAAGATATAATGCATAAGATATCTTTATGGTACCAGTCGTCGACGATTACTTCGTATATTTTACCTAACTGGTACGGTTAAAAGACAAACAAGAAATAAGTGACTAATCATTAAGTAAAGATAACTTATATAACCGTTTGATGTGTTCAGACCTTCTTTACGTCCCACTGCTGGGCACGTTCCCTTCAATGCGACGGGATCAGGCCATAGCCCACCACGCTGGCCAAGTGCGGGTTGGTGGACTTCACATGTATATCGAAAACTTGCTAGATTTTCTCAGACATGCAGGTTTCCTCACGACGTTTTCCTTCGCCATAAGGTAAGTGGTAATCATTTTAGAAATGATTCACACATGAAAGTGTCACAGGTGCGAGACCCGGGAGTTGAACCCTCTTCACTTGGTTTCCCAAGCGAGCGCGTTACCACTGTGCTACCACTCTGCCAGTCTACCATCGAGTAAAAATATTGTGCCGTACCCTGCGTGTCTGAAAAAATCTTAACCCTTAGGTAATTTTTGAAAGAAAATGTTGTAATATTTTCTCGAAACTAAATTATACCGGTGATTATCAGACATGCGGATGTGCTCATCCATATTATCTTTTAGTAGTTTTATAGTTTTATAGTACTGCGCGCGTTGTCTTCTTATCTCTCAAATCTCAGATTAAGAAAGTGAAGCCAGACATTGCTCGACCGTTGATTTAATAAAATAATTTACCTACGATAAAATTTCTATGAATGTTTCAGCTGAATTTATGAGATTTATTTTACAGTGGCAGGGCTCTAGTGCGAGTGGAGTATTATTTTTTGCAGGACTTGCAATAAAATAATACCCCACCTACCCAAATAGATATTTACAAGCAATTTTGTACAGAAGCAAGATTTACAGAAAACATTGCTGTTTTTATACACAATTTAAGTATACCTAGTTATTTTGTTAAATGCTTGTTCTACATGAGTATCAACAAGAATAATTGTCCCGTATCTGCGTAAATATGAGCATATAGCTAAGTAAACATACTTTTCCTTAACTAGATATTTCAAAAACCTTCTCAGCCACCTCGCATGAGAGTCACGTGGTTGATTGAAATACTATGTTCTCCACGTCATGGGCATGCTCAAGCTTGGCGAAGAACTATATTAACGCTTAGTATAGATATTTAAAAGATAAGATATTTTCCTGCAGTATAAAGTATCCTATATAATGACCCGGATACACAGCTATCATCACACCAAACATCAAAATATGTCCAGTCGTTTTCTCGTGATGCAGTTACAGATAGACAAAAATTCTAAAAACGATAGATCTGTATCAATAATAATAACTATTTCTGTTTTAATTATACTGTTAGAATTTTATTATACTTACATATGTATACCGTATAGATAGAAGTCATTAAGACTATAGGAGCCTAATGGTTTTTAGAATTTTTGTCTGATGGTTTTTGTGTTTAGTGGCGCAACAATCAATCATATTATGTTATATACAATGGTGCCAATTCATTATTGCACATAATATTATTAAGACAATTAACTACTTACATCTACCTATCTATTCAGCTCTTTTTAACGTCCCACTGCTGGGCATTTTTAACGTTCCACTGCTGGCCTTCAGTACGAGGGGAATCGGCCCATAGTCTACCACGCTGACCAAGTGCGGGTTGGCGGACTTCACATGTCTTTCGAAAACTTGTTAGGTTCTCTCAAACATGCAGGTTTCCTCACGATGTATTCCTTCACCGTAAGGCAAGCGGTAATCATGTTGTCGCACATGAAAATATCAGAGGTGCGAAACCCAGAATTTGAATCCACTTCACTCAGTTTTCCGAGCGAGCGTGTTACCACTAGGCTTCCACTGCCTACTTACATATCTATATTGAATTAAACAATATTTAAGACCGCATACTGCTATATCTTTTTACAATCTTAAAACTTTGTATCACTTCAATTAATGTTAATCACTTAAAATTCATAATGGATATAATAAAATTTAGCTTTAAGGAAATATCTGTAAATATATTTAAAAGGTTATTTACACTGTGGTCCAAAATAACGTTGACAAAATTAAAAAAAATATATTACAAAAATAGAATGCTTTGCGTTCTCTTTTGTTTTTGTTTATTCTTTCTTCATTCTTTGGCGCCATTTTAATATTGTTTGTTGACTAAAAAGTTTTAAAATATATTTATTACGTTATGTCAGAGCAGCGTGGAGCCATAACTTCATTGTATGAGCGTGGAAAACGGCGGTGTGAGATAGTAAACATTCTTGGTGTTAGTCGTCAGCTAGTTTGTTCAGCAATTAAGCGCTATGTTGAGTTCGGCAACATCGGAGACCGTCCTTGGAGAGCACGTCAGCGGACTGTTCGAACTGCTAGGAACCAAAACATTATCAAACAAAGATTAGTCCGAAATCCACATACCAAGGTGAGAGAAATGTCTCGAGACTTGGGGAAAAGTCGCTCCACCGTGCAGCGTATAGGGAAATATGATTTCTAATTGATACCATACAAACTTAGAAAAGCGCAATTGCTTACAGAGAAAGACAAAAAAATTCGCCTCGAGAGATGTGGTTTGCTTAAACAACGCTCCGCTGCTTCGAATTGGAAAGATATCGTATTCTCCGATGAAAAATTGTTTTCGATAGAACAAACCCATAATCGCCAAAATGTCAGGATCTGCTCTTCCTCTCGTCCTGGAGCTGCTGCAGTCATTCCACGTCGCCAAGACGCAAAATCAATTATGGTTTGGGATGCAATTTGCGCCACTGGCAAAATTCCCGTCGTTTTTGTAGAAAATGGTTTAAAAATTAACCAAGAAAGTTACCGACGAGACATCATTGAATATGTGGTTCTTCCTTGGAGTCAACAGCACTTTGGTAACCATCCATGGATATTTCAACAAGACTCTGCTCCAGCTCACAGAGCTTTAAGTATTCAACAGTGGTGCGAAAGCAATTCTCCTGATTTCATCAGCTCAAAAGAATCGCCACCCTACTCGCCTGATCTGAATCCAATGGTTTACAGTTTTTGGTCAATCTTAGAGGCAAGGACTTGTTCTATGCCCCATAGAACTGATGACCTGAAGGCTACTCTTACACGGGAGTGGGACAAAATATCTGTTGAGGAAGTGCGGAAAATTGTTGAAAATTTTACCAAGCGTTTGACTCTATGCATTCGCGCTAAAAGAGGTTATTTTGAAGACAAATAGGGATTCTTGTAAAAAATAAGTTGTATTTTTATAATTTATAGAATAATTTCATTTAAGTTTAAAGTTAAGAAAATTATTTGAAAAATCACTTGTAAACGTTATTTTGGGCCACCTGTACTTATCTATACATATAATAAAATTCTAACTCAATCAATGGAATCTGAACATTAAATATTTTTTGGAAAATCTTATTGGAATAAACTTTATTATCGATACAGAAGCCGAATCTATAGTTTTTAGAATTTTTATCTGTCTGTCTGTTATCTATGTTGTCGCATAACAGAAAAACCACTGGAGGGATTTTGATGAAATTTGGTATGGTGATAACTGGTTATCCGGGTCAACATATAGGATACTTTTTACCGCGGGAAAATGGCTCATTTCTGAGAAAAACTACAAAAACTGCAATGTAAGAGTTTACTAATATGTAAAACCTAAGAATTTGGTTTTTGATCATCTGAACGCGGGCGGAGCCGCGGGCAATGCTAGTATGTATATAAACGACGTAATAGAAAGTGTGAATAATCCACACACAAAACAATTTTATCTTTAATCCTGTATTTTAAAAATAAATATTAACTCATAACCGCATACAAAGACTTTTATGTTCAAACTGACGTAAGTCTATTTTTTATTTGCTTTATTACTGCCTAATCTTTGCAAAATAATAAACGGCGATTACGGAGTTTAGTATCAAAGGATTTAACAAAAAAAAAAGAAAGAAAAAGTCTAATTATAATTCTTCTCTTTTAATCGTCTCCACATTTTCATCAAAAATCTTGATTTGTCCGTCGAAGTCCAAAGAAGAATTAATCATTGTCCGTTGCCAGATACATACAGCATCTAATAAGGGCCAGTCCACACTACATTTAAAACGCGCATATCAAAATCGCACGTCTGTAAATCGCCTGCGTGTCCGTGTCCTGTCCTGATATATAAAATGACCTATGCACACCACATTTTAAAGTCGAGGCCGCCGAGGACTCGAATATCATCAATGTACGTTATTTGCACGCTTTTCCACTGATAAATTAAAAAAAATTGCATATTAACATGTCTTTTATTACGTAAACGCGCGTCAAGATCGCATTAACTGCGCGATAATATAAAATCGTAATGTGATACATGAAACCCATAAAAGTACTGGAAGTGCTTATGTTCCGTGTACGTGAAAATTAACTACCTTCCTCTTACTGTATTTCCCGTGTGTCACATTACATATAAATAATTCTATTTAAGATTTCCTTAAAACAAACTCCTATATGGATAAGTAAATGCGTTTTTTTTTGTATTTGCTAATGACAGCAATTTTTTTTTTTGGTTGACAATGCTTGAAAAAAATGTAACAAAACACCTAACGACTGAAACAATTTAAATACATAGGTACATTAACTATTCAAGGATTTGTCTTATATTACTTTAAATATTCTGATTTGCACAAAAATATACTCCTATTTAGGTAGTAAGAGGTAAAGTGACTCTGTTATGTGGCGAGAGCAAAATAAGTTTTTTTTTAATTTATTTATTAACACTGAATTAACAAGATTTAATATAAAGAAATTGAATTATTAGAAATAGTAATAAACTTATACTAAAGAAACAGAGTAAAGATCTTGAAAGGAGTTAGAAATGGGAATATCTTTATTTCGGGAGTGCGGGAGTATTTATATGGGTTTGGAATTTGGAATAGGAGAGGATAATTAGTGGTGAGAATTACTTTATTTACATAACAAATTTGTTAACACTAATTAAGGGCTAAAGGTTGTTAAGTTAATGATTATTTACTAATGATCTAAACACAATATGGAAGTACACAGTACATAAGAGATTTATATAATATATGTGAGTACATGCCTAAGAATAGGTATAGGTAAGTGCATATGTAACAACTCCACTATACCAGTTAAAATTATTTGGTATTGTTTTGACGGCTTATGTCTCATACAACATGCGCCCGTATTTGCTTAAAATGTGGGTAGTACCTATTTTAACAGGTAATTTCGTCACTTATCCAATTTATCCATCCTTTATATCAAATTATATAATTTTTGAGAAACAGAAAACTTTTAAAAATTTAGAAGACTATAATTTCCGCGTTGGATATTTACCTAGATTAGATAATTCGTTTAAAGTTTACCCGGATTTCTCACACTCAAGGTATAACTTTTAACAAGCAGATAAACAATAATTTTGTATATTGTTGACATATTTAAATTCACTGACTACACTTCACTGATTATATTAGCGCGCGACTTCACTTGAATGGTTAAGAATCTTTGATTTCAGTATATTGTATACGTTTGTCTCGGCTAGCATTCTATCCACTATTTTTTTAACGTTGGGAAATGTATTTAGGCACGAGGTGTTGGACTTACCGGTAAAGCTAGTAATACTTACTAAAGCCCAACGGAACCTCCCCCCGACTCGACTAATGGGGCGGCGCAGAATCGCATACGCACTCAACCACGACGCACGAAGCAGTGCTTCGGCAGACCTGCCGTTGGGGCGTCGTGGAACATTTCACGAGTAGCAAGTGAAAAATCACATGAAATGCGTTATCATACGTCACACCTGCTACTTAAATTCACAGTGACTGCTACAAATCACCATAATCATCATAAACTTTATAGTCGATTTTTGCCTCTTCGGCTTGTGCAAATCGGCAGATTATTGAATTGGACACTTTTCAGGATGTGACTAGCCTACCACACCTTAATCTGACGGTTTCAAGTATTTCTACCTTATCAAAACATTTTTTAAATATTTTAATCGGCTTCCCTAGACGCGCCCCTTTATATAGAAGACTTATATTATGGTGAAAGTACTCAATACAGTGCAAGGTAACCTCTTTTATGTTAATCTGCCACGCTCGAGTAACTACAGAAAATCCCCTCTTGGGCTCCCCTACTAATACTTCATTTTAATAGCAAATAATATAAAGTGTGACACCAGACCGTCGAAATAAAAAATCATTGCCTGTGAAAAGTAGCACGTGAAAAATATACGTAATTTTATCATATGATAATGATTTAAAAGTAGCAATCATTTCCATGCTTACGAAGCAGACTACAACAACCATGGGGTTGCTCCACACTTTACTCTGCTATCAGAGAAGTACCGGGAGCAATTCGCATAGCACACCGAGGTGGGCCGTCTCCCAGTGCGTTTCTTGGCTTCGCGCCCCGCTGGATTGCCGGGCACTACTGAGTGCACCCCTCCCCCCTCCCCATCCCCTCACCACGACAGGTGAACATGTGGGGGTATATCCACTAACTATCTCGGGGGCTGCCATCTCTATTTTAAATTTCATCGTAAATAAAAATAAGTATCATCATCAAATTCTAAAGGTCCCCACTGTAGGGGCACGGCCTCTAAAAAAAACTTAAATTATTCACGTTACTATAAAACTGCAAAACTAGTTCATTTAATAGCAGCCCCCGACGGATATGCTTAACTTTAACTCGCCATACATTTATTTTTTAAGTCGGGGTTTCTTAAATTATTTTATCCTTTTCAATTACTTTTAAACCGTCGTCGTGGGTTTTTTTTAATAATTTTGCTTTTTTAAAATTAAATAAATTCGAATAGCGGTAGTACATTAATAAAATTGGATCAAATATGAATAGCAAAAAAACGAGATAAAAAAATATCTAATTCTCTAATCTCTCTGGCTAGGGTGATAGCGTGAAGTATGTAGATATAAATTGCAATATATAAAACGATCTAAAACTTTGTACAAATAACTTCATGAACAGGAGTCAAACCCGCGTGCTTTCGACGCTTGTACAATGTACATATTCCAGCTAGAAACCCACTGAGATACAAAAGCTATTTATATTAATAATATCTTTTTGTAAATAAATTTTCTCATTATGATAGGTTTAAAAAGCCAAATATTTTACAATGTTCTTTAGAAAATAGTGTGATTATCATATTATGTCGAAGTACTTCCTATAAGCATTATATCGCTCAGCCGAATCTCGCATCAACAGCCAGTGCTAGTGTTTAGCTCAAGAAAATAGGCCGCGGTCAGACTTTTGCATATCAAGTTATCAGTAGATTATGATATTAAAATATAAGCATTTGCTGTTTATTTCTTTTAAAATGAATAATAGTTTATAATTTTTAATTTTGGGATTTTTAAACTTAAAATTTACAAGGTGAGCTTTATTTAAAAGGTGAGTTTTTTTAAATTAAATATTTAAACGACTAGTTTCAACGGTTTGCTTTAAAAATTTGAAACAAGAAAAATATATTTCCAAGTGAATAATCACTTTCTTTAATAGTAAAGGAGTAAAGGAGGAGTATTATTTAATCTGCTTTGAAAAAGCATTTTTTTTTTTTTGAAAATTCTTACATTACAATTTGCAACAGAAAGTATGGCTGTGGATGTGCGATTCAGTTATCATAATTTTAAGTTTAATAGGTAATAATATTAAAAGTACCTTAATAGTAAAGTGATTAAGAGATCAAAATTAAATTTCATAAATTTGTTATTAGTAATAAAATAAAATAAATTTTGATCACGTAAATTTCATGAATAAAGTGCAGGGACATGGAAAAAAGTGCCTATTCATTTAGTTTATTTAAAAAAAACTGTATTTAATTTTTTGTAAAAAAAGCTTAACTGAGCTGGGAATCGAACCAAACAAAAAAATGCAAAAAAGGACACCGTCCCTATTTTAGCGAATAAATCGACAGGGTCTATAGTAAGGGTCAAATCTCCCGAACAAACATTGTATCTTGGAATTAAAGAAAACTATGAAACAGGACATAGAAGAAAAGCGTCTTAAATACAGAAAATATCAAGTTTCACCCAAAGGATACATTATTTTAATTTTAAAAATAAGATTAATATTTTAATAATAATTAATTTTAATAATATTCTATAATATCTATACTAATATTATAAAGAGGTAAAGTTTGTGAGTTTGTGATGTTGTAGGGGGTAATCTCTGGATCTACTGAACTGATTTAGATGGTAAGAAGATAGCTTGAGACCCTGGGAGGGACAAAGGATACTTTTTATCCCAGAAATAATTTAAGGGAGGTGAAAATGGGGATGAAAGTTTCTATAGGGAATTAACCTAGGGACGAAAGCGAGCGAAGCGATAGTGAGTCGCTAGTAATATCTAAATTTATTTCGTGTATCTCAGATACGGCTAACGATTTGGAATAAATTTTGTATTTAGATAAGATTATACTTTTTCAGTTTATTTATATAGATTTCTTTTGTGAAAAAACGCATTTTTTATATCTTTTCGAATAACGTCAGGCAAATCTATTCTGTTGTAGTAGGTACTATTATAAAACTATATATCTTACAATATGTTTAATTTATTAATTTATTTTTATTTTACATTATATTTACAGTATATTACCAGTCCAGGTACTATAATAGAATTTATTTCTAATCATGTCAGATCAGTCACTTCCCATGGATACAAAATATTAGATGTGCTAATATTTTGCATCCATTAAATATCGTTTTCTTTTTACGAGTGCACAGAAAAAATAATATATATTATGTTACTTACTATGTTGGAACATTAACACAGCACCATCTAGTTCCATGGTAGGCATGGCGGAGCTTGTGTTATGGATACCAGATAGTTGATACACTACAAATACATAACTTTAAATTCATACATATTATTACTATAAACAACCATGACTGGAGTATAAACAATGGTGCCTATCACACAAATGAATGCCCCCAGCGGGACTCGTACCCGCGATCGCTGGCACGGCACGTCACGTCAAGTTTTGTGGCATTTTTTGCATTTAAATGTATTTTATAGGTAGGTATTACTTATTGCACTATTCATAAAGCTGCAGAAGTAACGCCAATATGTGTTTTGATTCTTCGTATTAATTTTATCTGCATATATTACAAAGATTTTCAAGCTTAGAATGTCAAACGCAATAAAATAGTGAAAATCGTAATATAATAAAAAAATATTTTTATTTATTTATTTTTATTTATAACCCTATCAGGAGTCAGCATAATCAAGTATCGGTAACAGAAGGGAGTGAGCCAATGAAATTTTAGATATTATAAATTAAAATATATTATTTATATCCCAAAAATAAAGTTAAAAAATATTATTTTTAATATTTTTGCAGAATTAAAAAAAATTACAACTAAGATATTATTTACAATACGCTATTTCTTATCTAAGAAAAGAAAGCCAAAAGCAAATATTTTTAATTTAAAATGTCAATATCTAAAATATATTTTACTAGCATTGTCCGCGGCTACGCCCGCGTTTGTACTTTTCAATAATTATTTTCTTAATCAAAAAGAAATTACATTAAAAATATGAATAATCTATTTTAAAGTTTTATACTCAATTGAAAATTAGTCAAGTTTTCAGGTCTACAAAAATGCTCTTTATGAAGATAAAGAGATATAAGATGTTGTTCGTGTATTATAATTATTGGTTAATGGTTTCAACTACTAAATTGCACCCTTTTAATACGTGAATGTCTCATCTCTCGGCCAGACTAATTCCTACATCTTGTCAACAACCTTTTCCTCTGCTTTGTTGCATCTATTATTAGATTAGCTCGTTCCTACCTGTTGGGATATTTAGCTGAAGAATTGAGACTTCCTAATTGAATTAACATTTTTGACCTGAAAATCATCTCATATTCAAATCACATTTGTTTCATCTATCTATATGTATATATTCTTTACATATAATGAAATTCTAACTGTGTCGAATCTGTACATAAATATTTTTTGCAAAATCTTATAAAAATAATCTTTATTATCGATACAGAGGTCGAATCTATAGTTATTAGAAATTTTATCTGTCTGTCTGTTTGTTGTCTGGGAACACATCACGAGAAAACCACTGGACAGATTTTGATGTGGTATGATGATACATAGATGGTTATCCGGGTCAACATTTAGGATACTTTTTACTGCGGGAAAATATCTCATCTCTGAGAAATATATATACTAATCTTAAAACGTCCTACCAAGGGACGAACCCGAGCGGATCGAGAGTGAGTCACAGTTTTATATATTATTCAAAATCACAATTTAGTTTAAACGTGACACTTGTTTCCATCTTTTCGCTTTTTTAAAATAAGTCGCAACAGATAAATAAATTCAAAAAAAGAGGGAATGTTTGATTTAAGAGCACATATCTATACATATAATAAAATTCTAACTGAGCCGAATCTGTACATTAAATATTTTTTGGAAAATCTTATTGAAAAGGCTTTATTATCGATACGGAGGACGAATCTATAGTTTTTAGAATTTTTGTCTGTCTGTCTGTCTGTCCGTTCGTCTTTCTGTCTGTCTGTCTGTCTGTCTGTTACCGCATCACGGAAAAACCATTTTAGGGATTTTGATGAAATTTGGTATGGTGATAGCTTGTTATCCGGGTCAACATATAAGATATTTTTTACCGCGGGAAAATATCTCATTTCTGAGAAAAAATATGAAAACTGTAATGTAAGAGTATACTAATAAGTAAAACCTAAGAATTTGGTTTTTTGTCATCTGAACGCGAGCGGAGCCTCGGGCAATGCTAGTTGTCATATATTTTTTATGCATGTTCAACGATTTTTGCTGACGGTTACAACTTAAGGCAGACAAAAGTAAAAATCCATTTAAATATGTCATATGATACCAATTCATACTAATTAGGCGTTAAATTTAATTATAATAAAAATATTTAATCGTTTTGCAATTTATATTTTAAAGCACCTAAAGAAAACTTTGCTAAAAAATTCTAAATAGGTTTTAGTAACTTGAAATCGGTTTATATATTTTTAAAAAGATTTTATTTTCTTCACAAACACAAATATAAAACAACATGAAGGTATCATGGAAAAACGAATGACGAATCTTGATCGTCATACTTTGTATAGCATACGAGAGGAGGGAGAGAGAAATATTCGCATTATAGTGGGAGGCACTGGCCTCGAACTAACTCGAACTTCAATGATTGCTGACACGTAGAAAAGATAGTGACTAAAATTATGACTTGTAGGGATTAATGTTATTATTTCCTACATTATTTGTATAATTAGTGTTAAAAGATTCAAAATGCGTTCGAGTTTGTTCCCTCGGCAAGGGTATGATGAAGAATCTGACACAGAACCTTTACTACCAGCGATACCCGGTCCTAATCATATACAATATGAGGTATGTTTTATGCAAAGTAAATCATTTTTATTTTTATAAAAGTCTAGATCAAATATAATGTCGAAGTTGTAATTTTTTATGTTTTTATTATAAGAATATTAAACTGTAGATAAATTATAAGTGTTATATGAGAGGATTAACTGATGTATATTGTTTTTTAGGTATTTCTTTATCTTATACGCTTTAAGTTGAACTGACAAGACGAGTGTTGCCATATACCAGATATTTACTTATATTACTTACTAGCAAAGTTATATAATTTTAAATTGACATAACTTTTTTATTCATGAACGAATTGAAATAAATCAAATACTAAAAATTAAGTGAAGCTTACGACAATACATTAGTGAAAACCGCGACCAAATCGGTTAAGTCGTTTTTGAGATCAGGGCGCACAAACGCACAGACAAACAAACAAAAATTCCAAAAATCATTGTTTTAAATTCTATTGCGTTAATAAAGACCAACAATAGTTTTTCTCAAATATTTTCCATGTACAGACAGCGATCAGATACAATTTTATTATATGTAGGTATACATATTTAAAATTCATCATTCATATCACTTTTATTTAAAATTCGTTTAATTTTACATACTACACTTTTATTCTATTCAGCATCATTTAGGTATTGTAATTTATAGTAGTACCTAAATACGAATAAGTATAAAAAAATATAACAAATGTTTTAAAATAAAAAAAACTTTTTAACCCCCGACGCAAAAAGAGTGGTGTTATAAGTTTGAAGTCGATGTCTATGTGTATGTGTGTGTGGCATCGTAGTGGCTAGAGGCCCGTGCCTATTAGCGAGATATTTAAAAAGGGCTGAATACAACAAAAATATTGTTAATTAGGAATCGAATTAGCAATTTTGTACAGACAATACTAAGTATATATACATACATATATCTATATCATGTGTCATAATGGCTATCTCAGTTGTCATAGATAAATGAAAACTACTTTTACAACATAATTAAACTTCAACGGCATTCAATATCTGTTTCAGCAAGCAGAAAGAAACTACGGCGCAATGGCACAGGTGGGGATGTCCCAGGCCGTGCTGGTGGAACCGAGAGGCGACAAATCTAGAAAGCTTATGCAGTATATAGCTGCGTTAGCAGGTAATATACTCATTTTTAGAGGAGCCTACATATTCTAAAGGCAAAAACTACACTTTTATAATTTCGTCATGTCCGTCTGTCCGTATGTTATCTACAGCTATTTTATTCGGAGATTATTGGAGGTACTGGATGTAATAAGTGTCTCATGAACCTCTACACATTTTTGGAGTCAAATTACGAAAAATAGATAATAGGGATACTCCATACATGCAACTGCAAATTTTAATTGAAAAGCTTAAATCGAGACAGATGAATCAACAATTCCCGAGTTATATGTTTTAAAGTCGCAAACATGGCTACAAAGTACTTAGTTTTTTTTTGTAAGAAGTAACTACTGTCTGTATTTAAAGTATAAGAACTTGAAATGAATAGTAGGCAATTTTTTTTTGTTTTAGCTGCCCTCGGCCCGCTATCTTCCGGGATTATGATTGGTTGGTCAGCGCCAGTCGTATACAAGATAATTCAAAGCAACAACACTGACTATGACTTCGAGATTTCCAATATTCAAGGTGATTGGATATCTTCCCTCACCAATCTTGGAGGAGCTCTAATTTGCTTTCCCATTGGCCTAATTATGGATGCGTTAGGACGACGAAACACTATGCTCCTCCTTGTACTTCCTTTTATACTAGGATGGCTTATGATCACTCTTGCTCCAAATGTGGGTATGTTAATGGCTGGTCGCATATTAACCGGAGTAGGTGCTGGGGGTTTTAGTGTAGCGTGCCCAGCATATGTTAGTGAAATAGCTGAAGATTCGATACGAGGAGCTTTAGGTAGCTTTTTTTACTTGATGCTTACGATTGGTATACTTTATGCATATGCTGTAGGTAGTTATACTAGTGTTTTAGTTTTTAACATTACCTGCACTTTAATACCTGTTATATTTGGTCTGATTTTCTTCTTCATGCCGGAGAGTCCCTACTTTTTAGTTACTAAAGGCAAATTTGACGAAGCTAGACAAGCGATAATTAGACTGCGTGGAAATTTTTTTGACGTTGATGGAGAATTAAACCATCTTAAAAAAAGTGATGAAATTTCAAAAAGCAGTTCTGTATCTTTTCTCAATGCAATTAGAAAGAAAACAGCAGTAAAAGCTATTTTAATTTGCTACTCCCTTATGTTTTTCCAACAATTATCTGGTATTAACGCCGTTCTATTTAATACATCTGCTATTTTTGCTAGCGCAGGTTCAACTATGTCACCTGCCATTTCTACTATTATTATTGGGGTTATACAGGTTGTCGCAACATTTATTTCTGGTTTAGTTGTTGACAAATTAGGGAGACGAATCCTTCTTTTATTTTCAGCACTAGTGATGTGTATATGTACTGTAATTTTGGGTGTATTCTTCTTCCTACAAGACGTACATGGTGCTAATTCAGCAATAATAGAATCAATATCTTGGCTACCGTTGCTTTCTTTGTCGTTATTTATAATTGCATTTTCTATCGGCTATGGGCCGATTCCGTGGATGATGGCAGGAGAACTATGCCTAATTGATATCAAAGGGTTCGTCGCTTCCACATCTGGTACCTTAAATTCAACACTTAGTTTTATAATTACGACTACATTTAATTCTCTTAATACTGCCATCGGTGCAGGACAAGTTTTATGGTTGTTTGGAGGTGTGACGTTACTTGGATTTGTGTTCATATTCCTGGTACTACCAGAGACGAAAGGCAAAAGCTTTGAAGAAATTCAAATTTTACTTGGTGCAGAACCGCAAAAGAAACAGGATGAAAAGAGATACTAGTGATAATAGAGAACTATCATAGAGACTGATAAAATATTTATTTTTTACTATTTAGACTATATGTTAGATATTCTGTGGTTGGCTAATTCTAGTCATCTTTGATGTCATAAGTATAATATTAATTGTTATGTATTTATAATGAAAAATATTAGAAATAAATGTAAATACAAATTAAATAATTTGTTTTTTTTTAAGAGGCTTATTACATTATGACCGTGATTTTTTAATTTAATGCCCATCTTTGACGTTCTTATTCAGAGAACCTGAAACTCTTCGACAATTTTGACTTATTGTATGGTGGAGAATAGTTACATAGCGGCCTCGCTTTTCGCAAATTTGCATTATTAATTGAAATAAAGCCAAAATTTCGAAACAAGTTTTTAATAAAATACGCGACCCTTTTCAGGCTCATGGATAATAATACTTTATTAAGCAAACGAAATGAAAAATATATAATAATATCTCGTACATAGTGCTTGAGTTTATAGCGGCCTCGGAATTTGAAAATATGTATACCTACGATTACTACAATAAAATCCTTTTCAAAATCGTAAAAACTATTAAAAACGTTTACTATTAAAAATTAGCTGTAAACTATTAAAAATTAGCTGTAAATATATCCTTACAACATTAATATTATTAAGTAAAATTTATACCAGTTTTTATGATAATAATTTATTATAAAAACTTTACATAGAAGTAATTACAAGTGCAGAAATGCTAGAAACAGCGATGCCGCTCGAACTCAATGCATAAAGCGCAGTATATTTTGTGATAGGCCTCCGGCGAATGAATGTGGCATTAATATCTTTAACATATATTTTTATATGGCAATTTTTTTTATTTGCATCAATCTATTGTAGATTCGACTTTTCATTTTATTGTACAAATTTATAATTTTCCTAATATTAAGTGAACTATATTCTTTTTTGGAAATAAATGTTTTTAAACCTAAGAATAGTTAGCTTTTTTATGGAATAAATAAATGAAATTACAAAAAAAAAACGAATTTTATTTTGTTCATAATCTATACTATCTATACTAAATATTATAATGAGGTAAGTTTGTGACGTTGTCGGGGGTAATCTCGGGATCTACTAAACCGATTTAGATGAAATTTGGTAAGAAGATAGTTTGAGACCCAGGACATAGAATACGTTTTATCCCGGAAATCATCCCTTATGGGGGTGAAAAATGGGAAGAAATTGTATAGGGAATCTAGCAAATCGGGTAAAAACATATGCTTTTGTAAATTTGTAATGTGTTAGAAACCCCGACAGTCTAATATCCAACTCAAATTATATGGATGTATTGCTTTTTTTAAAATCCCAAGTAATGTAGGTATTAATACGTTATTTTTTTAATAAAATAACTTTAATTCTACGATTGTGTTATTATCAACGTTTTCAAACAGTGCAATAACCTTTCTATATAGAGATGTGTCTTGCAGAACAAATCGATTTATTATATCACAGATCGAAAAATACTATATTAAATATTAACTCAAACAAACTCATTTACTTGTTTGTAGTAGGTACATACTGTAGGTACTTAGTACTTAAAAGCACACTACTGCAAAGTGCTACGTTAGTCGCGGGTTCGTTTACCATTGTAGAGAAATATTTATCTATACATACTTATAGTAAAATTGTAACGAAGCCGAATCTGTACATTAAATATTTTTTGGAAAAATTGAAATAAACATTATTATCAATACAGAGGCCAAATCTATAGTTTTTAGAATGAAAAAAACTGGAGGGATTTTGATGAAATTTGGTATGGTGATAGCTGGTTATCCGAGTCAACATGTAGGACTTTTTACCGCGGGAAAATATCTCATTTCTGAGAAAAAATACAAAAACTGCAATGTAAGAGTATACTAATATATAAAACCTAAGAATTTGGTGTTAGGTTATCTATCTGAACGCGAGCGGAGCCAGGGGCAATGCTAGTTTCAAATAAATATTTTAATTTATCAAAATATATAAAAGTAATTGTAGGGGAATAGTAAAACAGCTGTACGTGTTTGTAGTACATATGTCATCGTCAACTTGTTCTCATGTTTTTACTTCGCTTCTGACGCAGTCTGTTTTATTTTATTTTTGTAAATTAATAACACTATACTGCAATAGATGCTTACAATGACAAGACCTGGTTTCATTATGCCTTTGAGGCATTAAAATAATGTACATACAAAAATGGACAGTTTTCGATCAAATTCATAAGACTCGATCTATCTCAAGTCATTCTTACAGTTTCAGAGATTAGAACGAACATACATACGTGCAAATAATAGGACTGAGGCTCGCCGGGACTTTCTTGTGTACAAAATACATGAATAATTATTGAAAACATATAACTATTGAGATACGTCTGATATATAAATATCTCGTGTCATGGTGTTTGTAGTCGCACTCCTCCGAAGCGGCTCGACCGATTTTAATGTTTTTTTTTATATTTGGTGGGTATGAGAACAGGTCGCAAAGTATTTTTCACCCTCCTACCCGCACCCCCCATTTTTTATTACGATTTAAGTATTTTTGTATAAACAATATCCAAATAATTTAATATTATATAAAGACATTGGGATATATAAACACATATAAGCCCGAAGCGAGGGTGAGTCGCTATGCAACATAAAGCAATTTTTTTTTGTAGATTGATGTAGTCGTGAGTTCTGCAAGTATCTTATGTAATTGTTGAAATTAATTAACTATTTGATTAATTATGACGCTCACATTTCTGCGCGATAACATGAATATGGACATAACACGAACGACGCTTCACGTGCTCTCAGAGGCAGGGGTGTGAAAACCGGCAACTTCGGACTGGTACTGATAATTTCTTGACAGAAATACTCAATACCTGAACTTGGCCCGATCCGAGGCTCGAACCCAGGACCTCTGCATCTGCGACATGGTAGCTACTAGGCGACCGAGGCAGTTACCGAGGTTACGTTGATATTCATTGATCAGGCTGAACTTTGAAAGCTTTACTAGCAAAGAGTGGATGGAGTATCCTCTATTCACGTTTTGTTAGTAAAAGTATCCATATTACCGTCCATTTGATATCTCAAACCTGACACAAGATGTTATTAAAAATAATAAAAAAATCGATAAAGATTAGGTTGAGACTAATTTATTTGATAGCTATCAAAAACTAGACAGTGCACATTGCACAATTAAGTACTGGTACTTAAAAGATAAAACTTTAAAAAAAATAGAAGAGTTAGAAAGAGCAGAGTGGTAAAAATTTGAGAATTGTATAAAAATAACTAATAACACTACAAATGACAAAATAATGTACTATTCCAAGTCATCCATCTGTTTACTCATCCAAAACTATCCAGCTGTTTAACGTTCAGTAACAAACATATATACACACACACATATCTATGTCTATTCTATGGCTATCTATCTATTTATTTATATGTGTATATGTATATAAATTTAAGTTTTATTTATGTTTTTATTAGTTTACAATTTTTCTCTGCACTTTCTCTTTTTGTCCCGCTACTTAACACTATTTCCCACATACATAGGTTGACTGGAAGAGATCTCTTATAGAGATAAGTCCACATTTGTCCACATCTCTTTTAATGTATTTTTTTTATGACTACTTTTTTGTGCAATAAAGAATATATATATATATATATATATATATATATATATATATATATATATATATATATATATATATATATATATTTGTAAGTTTCGTAAGTATGATAGTAGTTTGATTACGATACAATTTAAAAAGCATACCAGTCTGCTGAACAGACTGATATCTTCTGGGCGCCACATGACAAATTCAATTACATATTACAGAAACAAATAAATTTATGAGGTAATAATTATTATGGATGGCAAAATAATTATAGCAACTAATAAATTTGTACTATAATATCATATCTGTTGAAATATAATACAATTGTCCTCGAATACGGTATCAATAACCATATTAAAGTACTAATGTTGCAAGGAGAGATAAACAAATTGACAATTATAATAACAATTTATTGTAAATGTGCATGCAATTATGGAATATATTTTGCTACAAAAATAACTATAAAAGATTAGAATACCTGCGTTGGTACTTTACATATTGTACTATAGTAGGGGAGTCCAAGGGGAGGTTTTGTGACTTACTCAAGCGCGGCAGCTGATCAGAATATTTAAAAAATATTTTGATAAGTTAGAATTACTTGAAACTGACAGATTAAGGTAGGGTGGGCTAGTTACATGCTGAAAAGTGTGCAATTGAATAATCTGCCGATTTCTACTTTTCTTTGATTACTATAAGAAAAAATAATTAAAATGAAGATCTAACTTGTATTTTTTTCTATAAAAATATGGTCACATAATTTTCCTTTTTTTCTTTGGTGGTTCTAATTTGGCTTCTTATGACTTAACATAAATATAAATAATCCTAGCACATACAAATAATCTTTCATATCCACTAAACACTTGCATGTGTCTTAATAAATTTTTAACTATTAGTATGAGAATTTAGCTTCTTGATATTTAAAACAGTTTAAATTTAAGAGTCTAAAGTAAATTGCCACTCGAATTTCCACCTCCAATCTTCACATATGCACGCCTATAAAAATTACAACAAAATAAGGAGTTCATAGCTTCATTCAGTGAAGATGAACTCTGAGTTCGATACAGTCCAGAAGAAACTTCCTCAACATTTGTTTCTCCTATAAACTGCTGTAAATCATTCTTTGGAAATCCTTCACTATAATATTGTTTGATAGTATCATAAGCATCCATTATTACAGAAATAAATAAACTTAAAACTACATAAATATATAAACTTATAAAGGAGTATAGATAAACTCTACTGAACCACCAAAGCATTTGTGACTTTTTGGACATAATAGAAAATGTGGCAAACATATCATCTCCATTTATTAAAGAGAACAAACATTCTGAAGTAGTTGATAAAGACCTAAATTTCATGTGATATGGACCAAGTACAAGCCAACCACAGAAAGTAAAACCAGCATATAAAAGAAGAGCGCAACATGAAAATCTGAATATTTTTGGTGCAGCCTTCTTCAATGTCAATATAACAACATTATATGTCTTGAAGAAGCCAAGATATCGCAATACACCGAACCATACTAATAAGTTCCCTATACCTAAGAATAAGGAGCAAACGTTCCACTGATCATTTGTAAACTGATTCCGTTCAATTTGTTCTTTTATTGCAGATCCCATAATAATTAGAATATCATTTACAATAATCATAATATACCAAATGTTTAGAAACTCTAAACGACCATCTAAACTTAGTTCCTTATTGTAGGCACGCCTGAAAAATGTTACCGTCAATTCCTTTAGTAGCTGTGCTCTATAGATCGCTCTACTGCATAATATGAGTGATGCACTACAAATAAGTATGACAAATATGTTAAGAACACTTCTAAGGATCTGGTCTAGTTCATTGTTAGTGACATATGCCTTATCGCCTTTGCATGTCAATTTGAATGGTTCAGCATCCAAAATGAGTGACATCTGTCCATCATGATCTTCATTATCAAAAATAACCTTCACATCAAACCTGTAACAATCTGGTGGTGTTATTGGCCCAGCAGCTCTAAAGTTTATAGTTTTCAATGAAAACAATAGTTCTGCTCGAACCAGGGCAGCAAAATCCATTTCTAAACCAACATTTTTTATAAATTTTTGTGATTTAAACAGTTCATTTTCTTTATTTGTAAAGTTAACACATTTATATATTATTTCTGAGTTGAATTCATAGCTTTCATTGAACCCATGAATTATGCCTTTCTTATAAGTGTAGGTGCAAAACTGAGGATCTGTTTTATTATTGTCTTCATTGTTATATGAATATGGGCCAATAGCATTGCTTAAATTTGAATATCCAGTATAAGCATAATCCAAAGCATTGTAAAATTCATCGACTTTATACACAGCTAATGGTCCTGCACCTGGTGGATATGCATTTATCTCTCTTGTAGAATCCCAACCAAGTAGGAATAAATGAGAGAAACTGATCCTGTTGTCCCAAGTGTAATTAACATGATTATATCTGTTATGTGCAAACAAACAAAGTTGCAGTGTCACCAAAACGATTTTAATTACCTGAACTACAAACTTGTAGGGAAATTTTCGCTTGGCTTGCCATTTTTCGATCGGATTCATAAAAAAAAATTGTAATTTACGTCGCATTTTCTCTTCAACTTGTGTTAAGGTCGAAGAATTAGGTGCTGACCATGAAGACTGACCTTGTGTTCTCTCATTATCCATAGCACCATTTTCTACAGTTTTAGATGTTTCTTCGATATCCGAGGGTATATTCTCGTCTGAAGAAGACATTACGTGGTCCAAAACAATGTAGGACGTAGATATTCGATTACAATTTTCAAAGACGAAATACCAGTTCCACATGAATAACACTACATTGGTCAATAAGTATATATCGTTGAAGTAGATCAATTAACTATTTTATATGTTTAAATGTTTGCAATAATACATGATTTTTCTTTGTTTTCAAGCGACCTTTCAGAGTTCAGACTCCGTCACTGTCAGTGTCAGACGTCGTCACTCGTTGTCACTATCAGGTGATCTTAAACTTAAAATATGTAAATTATGTAAATGCGATAGAAATAAACATTCTAACTTCTAAGACACTAAAGGAAGAAAAAAAACTTATATGTATTGTGAATTTATTTCGGGATTTCATCACAGAAAATAATAAAAATAAAAGAAAATTAAAATATTACATACATTTATAGGTCCATACAAATTACAATGTTTTTTGATTACCTTTTTTCTCTATGAACTTGGTCATAGATAATATTTAAAAATTACTTTGGGAATTTACCTGTCTATTCTCTGTTAAGACTTGAGTAGATATAGATGCTAACCCATAAACTAAACCAGGAACAACAATTCTAACCGTACGATATAAATCATATTTATCACGTTGGTTTTCTCTTTGAAATTCTTATAATCTTTTTGCAATTGGTACGTTAAACGATCATTACGCAAAAAATACGATCTTTTCAAATGTTCGATGTACACACAAACTATAGAGAGATGCTACGCATGATGTACATAACAAAATAGAAAAATAATATATACTACATAAAGTTACAATCAGACTATAAGGGCCAGATGACCTTTTTTTTAGTTGTTCTATTTAAGATAGTATGCTACAAAAGGACTAAGAACCAGATTACCTTTTATTTAGCAAGGCATGTTGTTACTAAAAAATAAAGTTGGCAACCCTGCTCGAGTGCCAACTAAAAATTAAAACATTGTTTTATACTCTGTGTCTGTGGTAGTCTAAGTGTCGTATTCGTACATAATTTCGTGCTAGTTTAGAGAAAAATTCTTATATTTCACACTCTTGTAACAAAAATAAAACTTATTATAAATTGTAAATATTTTTAATAAAATTTACATGAAACAATGGCATTAACAGTGGATAAACTTATTAACGAAGAAAGGTAAACCCGCTGTTTATATAAAGGGAAAGTCTACTTTGTTGCAGTCAGCAGTGTTTTATAACAATTTACCATTCAATTAAATGTATTTTACAGATTTAGCGGTGAAAATGTTCTGCAGTTCCTTTTGTATTTACCCCTCGGTTTAGTTTTGATGTCCTTGCGAATAGTTTTAGCGTTAATACTCTGGATTGCATCAATCATACTGCCTAATAAATCTGCTGTGAGACAGTTATTATCTACTTTGGCATGCTGGACCTTCGGTAAGCTAATTTTTAAACCAGATTTAATCCAAACAATTGCATGAGTAATAAGACATAACTTCTATTTACGTGATCTATTTTAGAGGAAGGTCTTATAATTGTTCTTTATTAAGTGATTACATTTTATGCCCCTTATAAATAATGTAATATTGCCATGATTCCTTTTTTTTTAGGAGTATATGTAAAGGTGAAGGGCAGTAAAGACCCACGCAGCAGTCTACTGGTAGCAAATTATGTGTCTTGTTTGGACTCTTTGGCTGCCGCTCATACTTTTGGCACAATTAGTGTATGTATTCTTCTGTACATTAATTTTAACTAAAAAAATCCTGCTGTATGTTATGAAAAATGTATGTATATTTTTAATTATAAATTTTTATCACATATTATTACCCTTGACATAATTTTTGATTGTAATATTCAAGGTTATATAATAGCACCTTACAAAAACAAAACTTATTTATTAAATTGTTAGAAAAAAATAGTCTTTAGTTTTAAAACATGTAATCCGGCAATCATTTTTTTCTTATTTTAGTTGAGAAAATGGAAAGTGCCACCATTTTTTGCATCAGCTCTTGGTATCAGAAATGCTGCTCAATTTGTGAGAAAGTGAGTTGAATTTGTATTTATAGATTGATAACAAAATAAAACTTGGACTCCTGTGACCTTGACTGCTGTAAAGCATTCAAAACATTAGGAGCCAAATATCAAAATAAATCTGTGTATTGTAGTCAATATATGAATGTATTAACATAACAATTATTAATTTTCTATGCATTATGTTTGATCATTTTGCTAACAGTAAAAAAATTGAAATGTACATATATTTTATCTGTGGTATCATTTAGATATCACAGATAACATCATATGTAATGGATATGGATTACCTATCTATACAAAAATAGCACTTTTATTAAGATTATTTTCTTAGGTCTGTTTAGACACAATTAGTGCTAGCAACACCTGTGTATACTAAATAAACTTAAAAATGGTTTATAAAATAGTAATATTTGAATTTCAGACAACACTTCACAGAGTGTCCGAGTAAGCCAGTGCTATTGCAGCCTGAAGGAGGCCCTACAAACGGGAAAGCTGTTCTTAAATTTACTGATTGGTCCTTCCCCATCGGCAATAGAGTACAACCTGTTGCTATTAGTGAGTGTTTTTTTTTAAATTTCATAAATATTTTTAATTATAAAAGAAAGAATACTTATAAACAACTGGTGTATTATCCTTGCTTCGCTCAGATGTGTAGCTAGGTACAGGTATACGGATACAGGTTTAGGGAAACTAGTATTGACATAATATTTTATAGCTATTATTTATACATTTCCAGCCATTGAGCGTCCATTCACAAATGTGACAGTGCACCGTCCCTATGACAAGTCTGATGTATTTCCATGGTGGGACGCTGTATGGTTCCTGTGGACACCATTCTCTGTGTTCACCCTATGGGCCCTACCCTCTTTGGAGAGGAAGGATGAGAACGAACAGGAATTTGTTGAAAGGGTTAGACGGGTTATTTCTGAAGCTTTGCAGGTAATTTTTAATATGTAGTTATTATTATAATTGAAGTGTCTGTTTGTCTGTTGTCTGATTTTTGAAATAGCTATATTATAATGATCTCAAAACATAAACATGCCACTAATAATATTTAATTTATAAAATATTAGAAAGGTATTACATTGTACATCACTTACAGGCGAGCTCAACATGATATTAAAAAGGCATTCTTATTAAACTTACGTTCCACACTCAAATAAAAACAAAAGGTAAAAAAAATGTGCATAGGAAAAAAATTACAAAAATCAAACAAAATATCTAATAACAACTATTTACAAGTACACATAAACACACTTGTGCTTTAAATGGCTATGTGAACTTGGCACCCGACTTTGGAAAAATTGTTCTTTTTTTAGGTTTATTTGATCGATTTCGGTTAGTAGTAGATAGTAGTAAAGCTAACTTCGTTTGTAGTAGTGCCAAAAAAAAATATACAGACAACAAAAAAAATGTCATCCCCCGAAGTTGGTAAAAAAAATTTTTTCCGCTTGATTCGTATAGAAAAACGTTAGTAGTGGTTTGTAGTGCAATTTTTTTCGTTTGTAGTAAAACAAAAAAATATATTTTTTTTTCGAGTATTTTTGCAGAACGATTTTTACTCCATACATTCATTGTTTCGTTTGTAGTACCATTATTTCATTTGTAGTAACGTTAATTTGGGTTTGTAGTACCATTACTTCGTTTGAAGTAACGTTAATTTCGTTTGTAGTACCATTATTTCGTTTGTAGTTGTTCGTAGTAACGTTAATTTCGTTTGTAGTACCATTATTTCGTTTGTAGTTGTTTGTAGTAACGTTAATTTTGTTTGTAGTACCTTTGTTTCGTTTGTAGTAACGTTAATTTCGTTTGTAGTACCATTATTTCGTTTGTAGTTGTTTGTAGTAACGTTAATTTTGTTTGTAGTACCTTTGTTTCGTTTGTAGTAACGTTAATTTCGTTTGTAGTACCATTATTTCGTTTGTAGTTGTTTGTAGTAACCTTGATTTCGTTTGTAGTACCATTATTTCGTTTGTAGTTGTTTGTAGTAACGTTAATTTTGTTTGTAGTACCATTATTTCGTTTGTAGTTGTTTGTAGTAACGTTAATATTGTTTGTAGTACCTTTGTTTCGTTTGTAGTAACGTTAATTTCGTTTGTGGTACCATTATTTCGTTTGTAGTTGTTTGTAGTAACGTTAATTTTGTTTGTACAAACAACTACAAACGAAATAATTGTACTACAAACGAAATTAACGTTACTACAAACAGCTACAATCGAAATGATGGTACTACAAACGAAATAATGGTACTACAAACGAAATAATGGCACTACAATCGAAATGATGGTACTACAAACGAAATAATGGTACTACAAACGAAATTAACGTTACTACAAACGAAACAATGGTACTACAAACAAAATTAACGTTACTACAAACAACTACAAACGAAATAATGGTACTACAAACGAAATTAACGTTACTACAATCAACTACAAACGAAATAATGGTACTACAAACGAAATTAACGTTACTACAAACGAAACAATGGTACTACAAACAAAATTAACGTTACTACAAACAACTACAAACGAAATAATCGTACTACAAACGAAATTAACGTTACTACAAACAGCTACAATCGAAATGATGGTACTACAAACGAAATAATGGTACTACAAACGAAATAATGGCACTACAAACGAAATAATGGCACTACAAACGAAACAATGGTACTACAAACGTAACAATGGTACTACAAACGAAATTAACGTTACTACAAACGAAATTAACGTTACTACAAACGAAACAAAGGTACTACAAACAAAATTAACGTTACTACAAACAACTACAAATGAAATAATGGTACTACAAACGAAATTAACGTTACTACAATCAACTACAAACGAAATAATGGTACTACAAACGAAATTAACGTTACTACAAACGAAACAATGGTACTACAAACAAAATTAACGTTACTACAAACAACTACAAACGAAATAATGGTACTACAAACGAAATTAACGTTACTACAAACAACTACAAACGAAATAATGGTACTACAAACGAAATTAACGTTACTACAAACAACTACAAACGAAATAATGGTACTACAAACGAAATTAACGTTACTACAAACGAAACAATGGTACTACAAACAAAATTAACGTTACTACAAACAACTACAAACGAAATAATCGTACTACAAACGAAATTAACGTTACTACAAACAGCTACAATCGAAATGATGGTACTACAAACGAAATAATGGCACTACAAACGAAACAATGGTACTACAAACGTAACAATGGTACTTCAAACGAAATTAACGTTACTACAAACGAAATTAACGTTACTACAAACGAAACAAAGGTACTACAAACAAAATTAACGTTACTACAAACAACTACAAACGAAATAATGGTACTACAAACGAAATTAACGTTACTACAATCAACTACAAACGAAATAATGGTACTACAAACGAAATTAACGTTACTACAAACGAAACAATGGTACTACAAACAAAATTAACGTTACTACAAACAACTACAAACGAAATAATCGTACTACAAACGAAATTAACGTTACTACAAACAGTTACAATCGAAATGATGGTACTACAAACGAAATAATGGTACTACAAACGAAATAATGGCACTACAAACGAAACAATGGTACTACAAACGTAACAATGGTACTACTACATACGAAATTAACGTTACTACAAACGAAACAAAGGTACTACAAACAAAATTAACGTTACTACAAACAATTACAAACGAAATAATGGTACTACAAACGAAATTAACGTTACTACAAACGAAACAAAGGTACTACAAACAAAATTAACGTTACTACAAACGAAATAATGGTACTACAAACGAAATCAAGGTTACTACAAACAATTACAAACGAAATAATGGTATTACAAACGAAATTAACGTTACTACAAATGAAACAAAGGTACTACAAACAAAATTAACGTTACTACAAACAACCACAAACGAAATAATGGTACTACAAACAAAATAATGGTACTACAAACGAAATAACGGTACTACAAACGAAGTAATGGTACTACAAACGAAATTAACGTTACTTCAAACGAAGTAATGGTACTACAAACGAAACAATGAATGTATGTAGTAAAAATCGTTCTGCAAAAATACTCGAAAAAAAAATTATTTTTTTTTGTTTTACTACAAACGAAAAAATTGCACTACAAACCACTACTAACGTTTTTCTATACGAATCAAGCGGAAAAATTTTTTTTTACCAACTTCGGGGGATGACATTTTTTTTTGTTGTCTGTATTTTTTTTTTGGCACTACTACAAACGATGTTAGCTTCACTACTATCTACTACTAACCGAAATCGTTCAAATAAACCTAAAAAAGAACAATTTTTCCAAAGTCGGGTGCCAAGTTCACATAGCCGCTTTAAATAAAAAAAAAAAAAAACCTAAACACCACTAAAAATGCAAGAGGCATATCGAAAATAGTATTTTTTTTTCTTTATTGCTAGTTCGTTAAATATTCTTTTACTTTATTCTTAAACTAGCTCGCTTCTCTCGGATGCATAACTAGAAACGTTTTAATTTTTTTGACTGTAATCCTAATTCTTTTTTAAAAATTAAAGTAGCCTAAGTTACTACTTATAACATCAGCTATCTGCCAATGAAAGTCCCGTCAAAATCAGTTCAGCCGTTTCCAAGATAAGTTGGAACAATCAGACAGACAAAAATGTTAAAAATTGTGTTTTTCTTATTATTACCATATACATATACTTATACCATACTTCCATATGCATTTAGTAAGTAATAAGACATTATTTTGACATTATAAACAGACACTTCTTTATTTATCTGTATATATTCATAAATACCATGGTGGAGTCTTTGAATATATCAAGTTTAATATCTTTGTATTGTGGTCATCATCATCAGGTGGAACTATCAGAGTCTACGTGGGAAGATTTAAACAGAGGCCCCCGCATCAGACGCAGGACCCAACAGCAAAGTGAACTGATGAAACGAGCCAACCATGTCAAAGAGATCTTACCGAGAGTGCCTTTGAAGGATATTGTTAAAGAACTTGGTGAGCTATTTAGATTTTAAATAAACCTTTATTTTAACTTAAAAGATTTTCAGTGTCATAAAATTTTCGTGTTGTAAGTTGAAACTGATCACTTAAGATGGTGGCATCTTAAGTTATGTATCGTTTTTTAAGCAACAACCCTTACAAGCACTTCATTGGTAATGGTGTAGTAGTAGTAGTATAAAGTGGAATAAGCTGCTTTCTACATAGTCTCAGTCCAAAATAGTTGCAATTCAAATCTGCTCATTAATCATGTATTAAGGATCTACACGTTTTCGAGATAGGTTCAAAGACAGAAGTAGAAATAATAAACCAAAAAAATTATAATAATGTTGTTTAATGAGAAAATTTTGAAGTAATAACTCATAGTTTGATACTTACTTGGCTTGGGCCTGTGACTGTTGATATTCTGGTACTGAGTATCTAGTTTTATGAATATGAACAAATAAAAATAATAAATAATGATAATTTGTTACAGAAAAAACCCGTAGCGTGGATGTAACAATAACCAACTTCCTTGAGGGCCTCACACAATACACACCGGAGGCTGAAGCGGTAATCGAACCCCAACCTAGCACGTCCACGGCACAACCCAAGTACATAACCCCCATACCAACGGGGGTATTCCCAAAATCTGCCAAAGAAAGGCAATTGAGCTTCCAAGAACGAAAAGCTCAAATGATAGCCGAAGCAAGACAAAGGTATATAGAAAAACATGGCCTAAACATAGCTTTAAATTGCTGATTTCATCTGTAGAGAGTAGATTTTAGACGCTATATGGATAATAAAATGTTAAAAATTGTTTTTTTTTCTAGTTATTTGGTATTTCCTTTGTTTGGTTATCAATATAACCTTTTTGAGGGATCCTTTTTAGTTTTTGCATTTCTATTTTTTTTCCTAGTTGTTGTGAGACTAAAATAGTTGAAATTGTATAAGAAAATGGTGTTCTAAAAATTATAGGATGGTCTCATTGATATTCTGAGATGGACTTTTAGCGTAGTTTATTTTTTTAGTTTAATTTCGTTTTTATTACATATTTTGAATGTAAAATATCAATTTCGATTATTTATCATTTATTGTTATTGGTAAGTTTCATTGTGACTAATTTAGAAATGGTAAAGAAAATTAAAAAATTAATATATTAATATTTCTTTTTAATTAAGAAAATAATGTGTCTGTAAATTGAACTATAGAGAGCTTGATTGAAATAATTATGTAGTTGATTATATCCCAATGTAAAAAAAAAATATTTTTAATTGCTAATAATAATATAATATCAATCAATGGTATCGTTTTTTGTATAAATAAAGTAAATAATGAGTGAAAACTATACAAATGTTTAAAAAGATGTATATTTCTGCTTCTATGGTAAACTATTTTTCTTTCATTCAGAAGTTTAAAAAAAAAAGCAATAAATTATATTTATACTGTCTTACAAGTTTATTTTAGTTTCGTTACAGTGGAGAAGTATTTTATAGAAAAATAATCAATTTATTGTAGCAATAATAGTGATAATGTTTAATGGATTTATGAAATAGATTTTATCCATTTTAAATAAGTTTTTAGTTTTTGAGAAAAGTTCTTGGAAAAACTGTTTTTTTTTTCTATTCTATGAATAACACATGAATATATTTCTCTATTATATAGTACACCGCCTACCGTTTTTATGAACATTTACTCCTCTACCTCAAGGTTGCCTGGAAGAGATCGCTTCCAGCGATAAGGCCGCCTGCTGTGCATCTTTTCTTTGTGTTGTTTTTTTATTTTATATTTATTTTTGGTGTACAATAAAGAATATTATTATTATTATATTTCAAAATAAATATATTATTTCATTCTTTGAAAAGAATCCTTAAATAACTAAAAATTGATGCACTTTTTTATTCTTTAATCAGGGTTGCCACGTTAAAAATAAGATTTGTGAAGTGGTTTTATGAATTAAAAAAAAAAATTATATAGCATTATTTATTATAAAGACTATTATAAAATAATTATTTTTAAGAAAAATATACATTTTCTTTCCAAACTAGAATTATATTATCTGTGAATATATATATTTCAAAATGTTAGCCTTCATTTTATTCAAGGTTCTTTTTGAATGGCTTGATAAAATGCAATTTCATCATTTTCTTATTTATATTAAGAAAATTAGTCATATCTTTGCCTTTTGTGAACTGATTTTAATTTTTTTTTAATATATATAATACACCTGGTTGGTCATCAGATATAAATTTGCAAAATTCCACCTGTAAGAGTGGGTTCATTATTTTTTACACAATTTTGTGTACTTTTGATTAAGGTGAGTGTAGTGTATTGTTAGTTAAAGGTAGGTTATTTCTTGAGGATGGTTTTTGAAGAAAATTGTCACCCCTAATAAATCCTATACATATTTTATATTATTTTATTTTCTTCAAAATTATTTTATTTTTTGTTCTTCAAAATGACAGTTGGTTCCTTGAACTTTTCCCCGTTTTAAAGTACTCGTAGAGGAATAATTTATATTGTTTTAGTCATTAGATCTCATAACATTATTTCATTTGTAGGGCAGTTTGGAAAAATTTTAAATTATTTTATCATTTCTATATATGTATTATATATATATATATATGTATTATATATATATATGGGAATTTTATATAGTATTAAATAGGTTCTAAGTGTCTACATTGGAGATCGGTGGTTCAATTTCCATGTGAAGTATTTCATATTTTTCTCTGCTTGAGTCTTAAGGTAAAGCATAAAGTTATTTTAATGTTTTCATATGTACTTTTAAATATTGATTTATTCTGAATTTATTTTGCAATTATTGCTCTTTTTCATATATATTTTTATATATACGATTATTTTATTCTGCCTTATATGTACAAAATTTATATCGTATCATCGTTTTTCATATTAGATTCGTATATTGTAAAAAATATATATATTTAATAATAATAATTGTAAATATTCAAAGTTGACTTGAAAACTAGAGTTTTCTGTAAAATTAAAACTACGGCTTTATCTTCATTATAAAATATTTGAATCTTTTAATAATAAAGTTAGTTTTTCTTAAAGATAATGCATAAATATTATATAACTCCATTTATGGACTTATCGTGTTGGTTTCAAAGGGATACTGTAATTTACTACAACTTGCTAATAAAATAATAATTTTCCAGAAAAAGCATTGATTCCCTTTCTGCCTGAACTTTAAAGTTTTTCTTAGAACTCTTATGGAGTGTATGAAGTCACTCCGTTTCCGCCAGAGTTAACTTTAAAATAAGTATAGTTCGGAGTGGTCCAAATATCTTTTAATAACAAAATTTTACATTTTATACATATGTTGGCTCTTAAGTCTCATATAATCTCGAGTCTACGACACAAGATCAGAGGCAAAAATATATGAAAATCGGTTTTTTAAACCGTTCAGTTAGCTGCTTAAGTATAAAGAGTGGGAAATGCTAAGTATATGTGATACTGGTAACTGACAGTTACCAGTGTTTACAGTTACTAACTGTGAATGTCACAGATTAAACTTATGAGAGCCATTAAAAAAGCATCTAATGTTTATTAAAATGATTAAATCTACTGACGCACTAACAAACTTACTCTATACCTTAATTGATAAACTAACTTACTCCAGGAGCAAATTTTTCGGGAGACATTTAAAACTTTATAATATTTGCACTACTTATTAAAAAATCTAAAATACCGCTGGTAGATAATATCTGTTATTACTGTTGTGTCTACTAAATCAAAAAAGCAGTCATGAGGATTGCCATGACATGACATGGAGAAGTGAAAACTTAAAACTAGGTACAAACAAACAGTTGTTATTTTTGTATATTTAAATTAATTGTTTGATTTTAAATTAAAATTTGTAAATTAAAACTGTTTACATTTATCTGGTTTTGACATCTATCGGCACTCTGAGTGTTAGCGCTAACACGTCACGTGACCATGTCGATGACGACTTACATGAATTTACTTCCCATCCAAACGGGCCTATAGAAGTTTTCACTTCAATAATATTTTTTGACGAAATGTGGAGTTGGCTGGTTTGTCTATATACGGTTTTTCATTATAATACAGTATTTGAGTGAGCGTATTCGTTCAGTAGGGTTATCCACCCATATTCCATTGGCAACAATGCAAGTAACACTAACTTTTACGAAACGGTGCTATATGACATTTTCAGTATGAGAGCAGATAGAAAATTAATCTGGTTTTGTTTTGAATCCTTCAATAGATGGCGCTGTTATAGATGTTACGAGTTCGAAGAGAAATTAAATGAACTTCATTTTATTATAACTAACCTTAGTTTGGTCAAAATTACATACTTTGAAACTAACACGAAACACCCATTACGTTATATATTGATAAAAAGAAATATATTTTTGCATATGATGAATTAATTAATATAAAATAAATATTCTCAGTAGGTCGCAATACTGCCCTATCGCTTCCACATCTATCGTAGATGTAGTTTGTAATTAATTAAATAAAATATTGTTCACACATGATTTTATTCATTTATATCCACCATTTAGTTGTATTTTTGTGTATTCAGTGGTTCCAATTGTAAAGAGATTTTCATCATTATTTTTTTACATTGTCAAGAAATGGTCAAACAGATAGTTTCTTAGGATAATCTATACAATAATAAAATTGTAACTAAGCCGAATCTGTACGTTAAATATTTTTTTGAAAATCTTATTGAAATAAACAATATTATCGATACAGACGCCGAATCTATAGTTTTTAGAATTTTTTTTGTCTGTCTATCTGTCTGTTACCGCATCACAGAAAAACCACTGAATGTTTTTTGATGAAATTTGGTATAGTGATAACTTTTTACCGTGGGAAAATGTCTCATTTCTAAGAAAAAATACAAAAACTGCAATGTAAGAGTATACTAATATGTAAAACCTAAGTATTTGGTTTTCGGTCATTTGAACGTGAAAATGAAAATCATCCTTAATCATGAAGAAATCAAATTTATGTATTTTTAAAGTCTGTGTAAATTAGTTTAAATGTACCTAATTGTTATGGAATAGGTAACATCTAAGAGTTAGAAAGCTAAGAGGGGCTTATTAGTAGTGTACATATACTTTTTGGTAGTGATAGCACAGTTGTAAATTGTAATGTTCTCGTATGGGAAACCGAGTGAAGTGGGTTCAAATCCCGGGTTTGCACCTCTGGTATTTTCATTTGCGAATCATTTCCAACATGTTTGCTATTTGTCTTACGGTTAAGAAAAACATCGTGAGGCACCCCGCACTTGGCCAGCGTGGTGGACTATAGCCTGATCCTCCTCGTATTGAAGGGAGGTCCGTGCCCAGCAGTGGGACGTTAAAAGTGCTATACTTTTTAAAGACGATTTTCAACTAAATACACTATACAGTTTAATTTGGTTAGAATTTTATTGTACATAAAAATAAAATTTAGTATTTTTAATTGACTTTTTTTATCAATTAGTTCTATTTACAGGCATATTTCTTATAAGAGAGAATGATAATTTTTATTCTTTCATTAAAAACGATCATTACAAAATAGTTATGGATAAAATACTAATAAATAGTATATTTATCGCTTTTTTTTCTCAACAACGTAGTTTAAAAACTGTTTATGTCGATATATCTAAACTAATATAATAAAGAAGTAAAGTTTGTGAATTGTGAGTTTGTGAGGTTGTAGAGGGTAATCTCTTGATCTACTGAACCTATTTAGATGAAATTTGGTAATAAGATAGTTTGAGACCCTGGGAAGGACATAGGATACTTTTTATCCTGGAAATCATCCCTTAAGGCAGTGAAAATGAGGATGAAAGTTTGTAAGGCGAATAAACTTAGGGTATAACACGAGCGAAGCGAGGGTGAGTCGCTAGTCTCGTAATAATTCCCGTGTAATGAAACTATCATGATTACTACAAAAGGTTACTAAAACACGTAAAATTTTAGCCGAAAGATGACAAAACGGTATTAAATAATATGTCATTTATTGTCAAAAAAAACATTGTGTTACTTCTAGCTTTATTATAATCCAAGTCGCTGTGGGGTGCGTCGTGGGGTCGCCAGGCCGGGGGTCGCTATCTCCTGCTTGACTGGAACATCTTCTTCTTTCTTCTTCCTCTCTTCTGCCATCTTGATCTCTGCTTGTTTCATCTCTTCTTCCATACGCTGGAGGTGAACAGCTGCTTCTTTGCGTTTGTCGCGGTTTGTTCTGAAAGAATGCGTATTATGTGGATCAATAATATATGTATTATGTGGCAAGTGACTTCGGTGGTTTAATGGAGGGCATGAACAGTTTGCAGTCTGAAACTCGGGGTTCGAGTTTTCGCTCAAGCAAAGTATAGTTTGGAGTTTTTTTTATCAAGAAAATCTCATTAACATTCTGGAGTTGTAGAGGCGAGGTGAGGAGAACAGGTGTTGTGTCGGTTCTGTGCCTGATCTTAATGAGAATGTTGAACTGTCTCACTGTCTCTGTGTGTGACATACACATGCTCTGCACTATAACATCTCCCGTGCACAGTATTAAAATACACACATCTATGCACATCTGTGCACATATAGAGCACAGACAAAATTATTTTTTTTTAATTAATAATTTATTTAAAAAATGCAAAAAAAAATTATAAATGAGTTCAATTTTTCGAAAAATGTAGTTGTTTTTTTTTAATTATTAAAAATTGGAAATTAAAAAAAACATTTTCGATAACACGAAGAGATTTTTTTTCCACCCTCCGAATTTCGCCGCCCCTAAAAATTTTCCGGCACTAGCCACGTGCCTCTAGTCACTAGTGTAAATTCAGCGCTGGTGACACAGTGCAAAAACTCACTGCTCATCATCATCATGCTAGGCAGTCCTCATGCATACAGGAAAAACATAACAAATGATACCACAAACAAAACCAACCAACTCACTTGCCAGTCTCCTTAACCGAGAAGAACATAGGTCCCAACTCGGCCAGCCACCTGCCGTCCACGGCGGTGACGCAGTGCATGTACTCCTTGCTGGTCATCATCAGCTCGTGGTAGACAACGTAGTCCGGCGAGTTCCCGAGCCCGAACAGCGCGGACGTCGGGTGCAGGTGGCAGGGCATGCCGGTGCGGCAGTTCACGTACTCACCTATACCTTTTAGACGAGCCGCTTGTTGGAAATAGGCTGGGGGATTATAATAAATAAATTAAATATATTGGAACATCAACACACAGCACCATCTAGTTCCATGATAAGCTACGAGGCTTGTGTTATGGATATCAGATAATTGGTACACTACAGATATGTAACTTTAAATACATAGATATCTATATTCTATACTAATATTATAAAGAGGTAAAGTTTGTGAGTTTGTGACGTTGTAGGGGGTAATCTCTGGGTCTACTGAACCGATTTAGATGAAATTTGGTAAGAAGATAGTTTGAGACCCTGGAAAGGATAATTTTTATCTCGGAAATCGTCCCTTATGGGGGTGAAAATGGGGATGAAAGTTTGTATTGGGAAGCAAACGGGACAAGGGACAAACTCGAGCGAAGCGAGGGTCAGTCGCTAGTCTCCTAAACGGCAGGGATGATTTTAATGATATTTTTGTGTATGTTTGAGTGGGTCCCTGCAAGGTTTGAATTTACAAAGGGATCCGGTAGGTGGCGCTGCAGTCGGTGTGTTACAAAATTTTCATAAAAGACTCCAATTTCTGAGCTATAAATAAATTTAAATTGTTGATTAAATAAAATAAAAATCGATGTTTGTATATATGTTTCATATAGACTCCAAAACAGCTGGAGCGATTTTGATGAAATTTTCATGTAATCTTCAGATTAGCCTAGCGGGTGATCCTGTGAATTTTTTTAGCGACCGGAAGTTTAGACGCTGGCGAAGCCGCGGGTACTGCTAGTTATAAATATAAACACACATGACTGGAGTACAAACATCCGTGCTCTTAAGTAAATGAATGCCTCCAGTGGGACTCGAACCAGCGACCGCTGGGACAGCAAGTAGGGTCACTACAAACTGAGCGAAACTTGTCTCAAAATCGTCGTCGTCGATAGATCACTATAATAACATTACACTGTGGACATGAGAACGTTTGTGAGTGTATGTTTCTTTACGCTGGAATAGCTCAATGAATTTTAGTGGAGTTTGCAACCGATATACTGACTATAGACCTCAGTATCTGGTATAAGTTTCAACTTGCTAGGTTCACCCGTTTGTGAGAAATCGGTGGTGACACACGGACAGGCGGACAAGAGAGTGATCTTATAAGGGTTCCTTTTTTACCTTTCGAGGTACGGAACCCTAAAAAAGGTTTAACTGTAAAATCGGGTTGTAACTCAGTCACTCACCGGAGCAGATGCACTTGCGCACGGTGTCCCAGTCGGTGCCGCACGAGCGCAGCGGCAGGCGCTGCTGCTGCAGGATGTCGCGCAGCTGCTGGCGCACCTCGCGCACCTTGCGCAGCGCCTTCGCGTGCACGAAGTGCTCCGTGCACCACGCGCTCGAGTAGCTGCAGCGACCATACGTCACACTTTGTAAGACTTTGTGAGATTTCATGAGAATTTAGGAGATTTCATGAGATTTAGTGAGACTACTTCTACTACTACTACTATGTATCCATACCAACTTTCGATCAGATCAAGAAATCCGTCTCGGTAAATATAAGCTCACTTGCAAAGTGAGCTTATATTTCGATTAGTTCTATTGAAACATTGCCAACGTAAACACGTTTACAAAGCCGCATTGTGATGATGAAGAAGATTTTTTTTCGGTAAGTACTAAGTATATGTAGATTAAGTCAATATTTTAAGATTTAACCTAGGAAATAATATAAAAATGACATTTTGAACAATTTTAAATCAGCTACAAACGTTTAGCGAACTTCAAAGAAGCAAACAGAAAGAAAACATAACGATTTAGCTCACAAAGCAACGATGGGAAAAAGTGCGTTACGAAATGATCGTAAGTGTATAATGATAATTTGAAGATTTGTGACTTTATTACAAAGGGCTATGGTGTTGATTAGGTTGAAAATAAAAACTTCAAAGAAATAAAAACCGACTTCAAACAAAAGCACTAAAAAGTAAAAAATAACTGATTGATAGTTTTCATTTACTATACATACCTAATCAAATAATTTCGAAGTCGGTGCCAGCCGATACAAAGCCAAGCACAACCAAAGCACAACATTGCTTTTGTTTGAAGTAGGTTTTTATTTCTTTGGTAAAAAAGTTTTCATTTTTCCCTTTTTAGTGTAGACAGTAGTAACAAAGAAAGAATTCTAACGCTTGCCAAATCAAACAAAATAAGCCCAAACTCAAAGTATTTACTATTAGCCGTTGAAGAGTTCCACCTATCCACCTTCTGGCCTTACCATCAGATCAGGTCAACAATACCGAACCACTGTACTATCAACGGAAATAGAAACACTTGCAAAGTTTCATGTCAATATGACAATTAGAAGTAGGTTAAATTCATCATTAGCTATTTTTCCAGCCTTAGGGGTGGTATTTTTTTTTAAATTTAAATGGGACCAATCTTGAAGTAAACACTTTCAAACAAAACAAAAATTGTCCAAATTGGTTAATAAATGACGGAGTTCTAGGTAACAAACATAAAAAAAACATACAGCCGAATTGAGAACTCCTCCTCCTCCTTTTTGACGAAGTCGGTTGATAAAACTATTATAAAACTTTGTCTTGGTTCGTTAGTATACAAATGAAGCTGTATAAGTGCATATTCGCGCGGACAGAATTTAGCTTTGATTTTGTATGTGACACGTTATATAGTAGTATTGTTGATCGAAGATACCAACAAATACTGGTTGTACTTAACCGTAAAGAGATTTTTCTTCTCTTAAAAATACATATTTTCGGCTATATTAAAGTAAAATGTGTACTTAATACTAATAGAATTGACAAATTGGTCTTTTAGACAAATTAACACTGAGACGTGTTTTACGTATATCTGTCGCAAGGATATTGTCAAAGTAATCAAAATCATAAAGAACTCTTTTTCTTACATTAAAAAAACGGGCAATGTTAGGTATATTATAATTTCACAATGCCTATTCAGTGACATTGTAATTACTCTAGTTAAATTGTCAATCCTAGCAATATTTAGATGTGAGAAACCTCGGAATACGATCTGAAGTAGCACATAGGCTCAAGACATCTATGAACGCACTCAAGAGTGAAACAAGGGTAAAGCGCTAGTGTACTGTCTATATATAAAAAAGATTTGACGCAGTGAGAAATATAGCCTTCGCTTTACGTGCTCTGTTCGTGCCGTGACTTAGATTACTGAGAATTTCTTAACACAAAACCCTATTTGACAAAACCAAGAAATCGAACCCAGGATCTTTATATCTGCAGTCGTTAGATCAACAAAAAGTTAACATTTGTTACTAATATCACAGATGACTCGTGACATAATACAATATTAGTACTAGTACAGCCCCATTCCATACACAAGAGTTGGACAGCGCTATTTCGGGCTACTCTTTAGGTTATTTCTGTTTGCTTGAGTAGATAATAATTTAGATGTTAAATCGCACATACTCGTAGTTGAACTGTTTCATTTTATAAATATGTCTAAGCTAACATACAGTAAATATTTTAAAAGTAAAAGATATGATTTGAGAGTACAAGTGTTATTAAAGTAATGAGTTGCATTCGATTAAACAAATTTCAATGATTTTAACAATGTTTATATATATATTTATATATATAATATGAATAATTCATAAAAAATAGAAGCACCATTTGTGAATAGGCACTACAAACCATCATCTATAATAAAATCAATAAGAAAATTTGATTTACGAGCACATTACTTCGGTTTCATTCACATTGAATATTTTTTTAAATCATAATATATACTTATTACTTTTTTGGTAATTCTTTATCTTATGTTAATTTAACGCAAACTTCAAAAACAAATCGCATATAATGCTATCGATTGACATATATTTGAACTATTTTTTCTTTGTTCCTGACCCGACCTCGCAAAATATTAAACTATGAAGAATACTTAAATAAAATAATTCTAACAAAATGTCACTTTAAGAGCAAATGTCTTACTTGTTAGCTTTCCATTGATTGAACAGATGTAGCAATGTGAGATGATCGGACTCTGGCACTTGGAACTTCTCTTTCACGGAGTCAGCTTCTTCCTCTCTACCTTGCGGACGGTAGAACACCGACGGGACTGATAGCATTGAAACTGGGGGGATGAAATAAATAATAATTATTATAGGACGTTTGGCTCAGTTTGTAGTGTTGTAGTTGTGCCAGCGATCGCGGGTTCGAGTACCGGTTAGGGAATTCATTTGTGTGACGTGTATGAATGTTTGTATTACAGTCATGGGTGTTTATTGTTTATATGTTTATAATATGTATGTATTTAAAGTTATATATGTGTAATGTATCAACTATCTGGTATCCATAACACAAGCCTCGTAGCTTACCATGGAACTAGATGGTGCTGTGTGTTAATGTCCGAACATAATTATTTAATTATCTCTTTTTATCATCCTACTTTTGGGACATAGAACTTCTCTTAATGCGAGGGGGAGGTCATAGTCCACCACGCTGGTTAAGTGCGAGTTAGTATACTACATTCGTTTTTAAAGAACTAGATTATTCGATAGGTTCACTGAGACATACAGATTTATGATGTTTTCCTTGGTCGTATTAGTATCGTGTTAAAAATTGTTTGCACGTGAAAGCGTAAGTATGAGATCCGGCTTTTGAACTCGCATCACTTTTATTCTCAAGAAAGCGCGTTATTAATGCGCGCTACCGAAATTAACAAAACAAATTATAATATAATCCAATACATTTAAAGAAAATATTCCGTTTAGCCTATTTTAAACCTAAAACGGAATTTAAAATCGTGTAAAAATTATCAAAAAAAAAAACACAATTTGACCAGTCTTTTAATTTTTGACGTCTTTGTAGACTAATCGATACCTCACTCACCAATAATAACTACTATCATCATCACTAATAAACACTACACCCCATCTCTTCAAAGACTGAGCATGTGACACTGCGGCGGGTCGAGGGGGAAAGCCCCACCACTATAAGGTGAGGGGTTCCATCTCGAGCCCCACCACATACACTTACCCCATAGGGCATAGATCATCATAAATCATTCAACTCACCAATAATAAGCACTTCAGCACTACACCCCATCTCAGCGGAGACGATGAGCATGTGGCACTGCGGCGGGTCGAGCGGGAACTCGGCCATCTGGCGGCCGAGCGGCGTGAGCGCGCCGGTGCCGTCCAGCGCACCCAGGATCCACAGCTGGTACATCGAGTTCAGGATCGTGTCCTGCTCACCGAGTCACGGGTTGCTTAATTACCAATAAAACTATATTTTCAGGTTTTGTCTCTTGATTTTCCGCTCTCTCAATAAATCCGCAAAAAAGACAACGAAAAATAGTTTTATTTAAAATATTGAAATCGCTGAGAAAGTATTACGCTTAGAGATCAATCAAGTATAGCTAGATTTTTTTTATCGATAGCTAATTTTCGCAATTTGTTTATTTATTATAATCTACTAGGGACTTGCGTCTCTAAAAATCTAATAGCCTATGTACTTCATACTTCAGGTTATAATCTGTGTACTACATTTTATCTAAATTCACCCAGCCGTACGCTAGTAAAGGAGTAACAATCACACAAACATACACATACACGCACACAAAATTTATATGGTATACTGAACTTGGACTCCCGTTGAGTTTTGAATAAATATGACTCTTCTATTCCTTGTACTTATCCGTGAGCTCAGCACAACACATTTCAATCTTGTACGTCCCCCTATCAGTCATAATTTCACCCTTCTCACACACATAAGGGGTAATTCATTAATTACGTACATTTTTAACCAGAAACTTTCTCGGTCCCCTTGTACTTCTATATCCTAGTCCTACCTACTATGATATTCATACCTAACATCCTCTATATAACACTTTTCCCCACTCATGATATGCTTATAACACGTTTACCTATTTCTATATACTATAGCTAACTCTTCGGCTAAACTCCCTATAATATACTCATTCCTAATCTATACTAATTTAACGGTTAGTATGGAATAAATAAGACTATATATTATATTACAGCTCTGCTCTCTTAGGTAGTAGCAACTAGCATTATGATATATAGCCTATAAGCCTTCCTCTATAAACGGACTATTTAAAGAATTTTTCAAATCGGATTAATAATTCCTGAGATTAGTGGGTTTAGATAAACAAAATCTGCCTCTATTATTAGTATATATTAGTATAGATTAATATCAGTTAAGAGATTCTCTTTTACTTCTTAACAAAATCCTACCCAATTTTGTAGCAAAAATATTGAACTGACCTGTGGGGGAGGGTCCATGAAATGAAAAGCCAGTAGATCTTCAACTCCTAAGGACTTTAGCAACAGCACAGTATTCGCGAGGTTGGTCCTTTGTATCTCAGGCACTGTGGCCGCTAAGAGCTCTTGTTGGAATTGTCTTTGGGTGTACAGACAGAAGGCCTTCCCTGGGCCGGTTCTACCAGCTCGACCAGCTCTCTGCCTCGCGTTAGCTTGGCTTACTGGATATATCTAAAAATTATGTTCAAACAGTGAATTTTAAGACTTCACGTATTGAAGATTATGTGTGTTTGTAAAAGTCTAATTGAATCAGTCTACTATAACAAAGTTGTAACTGGTAGCCTAGTGGTAGCGTGCTCGCTTGGGAAAACGAGTAAAGCGGTTTCAAATCCCGTGTGCTAGTATCTCTGATATTTTCATGTGCGAATTATTTCCAACAAGATTATCACTTCTCTTACGGTGAAGGAACATGAATATCTAGGAGAAATTAGCAAGTTCTTGAAAGACATGTGAAGTCCGCCAAGCCGACATTCATTCACAAAAGTCAAGAAATGTCAGACAGACAGACAGACATACAGACAGACAGACATACAGACAGACAGACAGATAAAAATTCTAAAAACTATATATTCCTCTCTATGAATAATAATGACTATTTCAATAAGATTTTCCAAAAAATATTTAATGTACAGATTCGACTCAGTTACAATTTTATTATGACATAAAAAAACATATATTTTCAGAAAATAGTAAATACGACGGTAAAGTTAAAAATATTACATACTTGTAGCGCGTCCATACCAATCCTTGGGTTGTACACTTTCAGCTTGCAATAACCGCTGTCTATCACGTACATTATGCCGTCTACTGTGAGAGATGTTTCTGGAAGGAATAAATGCCAATATTTTAAAGAGTGTAGTTTCTCAAATCTCTTAACCAATAGTTAAATAATTTAAATAGATAACATTTTTTAAATGTTGTGAAAAAAATACACTCTCTGACGACCAGGGGCGAACTATGAATTCGGGGCCGCTGAGCTAACTCTTCTTGGGGGCCTAAACAATTTTAACTAAATTTTATACAGACAAAATGACTAAATTGATTTTGTCTGTACTTTTTATTAATATCTATAAGTTTTAGTCTATGTATGTAGTACATAATATATTAATTTCGATGATCGATTACGAACGTTAAAAAAATTTTCTTGTATTTTTATATTTATTTTTAATATTTGTTGTTACAGCGGCAATAGAAATACATACTCTGTGAAAATTTCAACTCTACCTATTACGATTCATGAGTTACGGACGGAAGGACGGACAGAGGTACCCTTCGGGTACGGAACCCTGAGATGATATCAGAAAGTTGCATACCCGCAGTTTGATAAAAATCAAACCAATGAATTTAAATAAAAGCTAATATAAATAGCATACCAGCGATATTCGTAGCGACAATGCACTTCCTCTGTCCGGGTGGGGCTCGCTGAAATATTTTCGCTTGCAGATCTGCCGGTAGCTGAGAGTATATAGGCAGCACTGTCAAGGGCGGGGCCGAGTCTAGGTCACCTAGGCGTTCTGTTAGGACCTGAAATTATTTTTAATTATTTACCTAATCGTCCTTCTAACATTGGAGTATAATGTGAAAGGTTGTATGTATGTGTGTCTGTTTGTTACTCTTTCACGCTGACGGCTGAACGAATTTGGATGAAATTTAATATCTGAAGTATAGGCTACTTCTCAGGTTGTAGGGACGTACCCGAACGAAGCGAGGGCAAGTCTCTAGTATTATATATGTATACGAAATTGTTTTTATTGGTCAGTTTTTACCTCATTCTATTTAGCAACGAATCCCTTCGTGTTGTGATGTTTTAAAAAAATGTATTTATACCGGTAATTTAAATATTTCCCATTTTAAGTTATGCATTTGTAAACATAAATATGTACATACATTTAATACCAACTTTTTACTCCGATAGCCATTTTATTTATAAATTACTTTACATAAAAAAATATGAACATTCATATACAAGAATTTTATTTCTATCTAAAATACAAAGGAATAATAATTCTATACTACTGCAACTATCATACATCTATCTATAAATATAATAAAATTGAAACTAAGCCGAATCTATACATTAAATATTTTTTTGGTATTTTTTATTGAAATAGACGTTATTATCGATACAGAGGCCGAATGTATAGTTTTTAGAATTTTTGTCTGTCTGTCTGCGACCGCATCACGAGAAAAACAATGGACAGATTTTGATGAAATTTGATAGCTGGTTATCCGGGTCAACATACCGGATACTTTTTACTGCGGGAAAATATCTCATCTCTGAGAAATCTAAACTAAACGTTAAAACGTAAATAGGGACGAAACCGAGCTGAGCGAGGGTGAGTCTAGTTGAATGATATTAGTCTATTAAACAAGTTATCTAGTAAGGCTCCTACGAGGGCGTGACACTGCCTTATTTGCAATAAGACCGATATTTTTAGCCACACCTTCAATTACATTAAACTCGCATACTGATAACATCGTTATCGTTGCAAGTGGATTAAGATTGCCGTTGAATAGGTTTTCTCATTTTCTTAAACAGGTTTTATTTATGTTTCATTATTTATAGTGGTACTCCCTATAGATTAAAGTTTTTATTATAAACGTGATTTGTGTGTCACTTTTAAAGTTAAAAACGTAAATACACCGACTTCAAAATGTATTAACAATAATTCCATTTTTTCCTAAAGAGTGGAACTTTCTTGGAATTTATATGAATCCATTTTTACAACTTATTTATTGAAAAAAAAAAAAAACTTGAAAATCGGTGAACAATGCGCGAATAAATCGTTCAACATACACGTCATTATTACCCTTTTTTAAAGTCGGTAACGTAAAGTAAATATTACAAATCCCTACTACATTTACAAACTTCGTCGCCTTATTGCTAATTTATAATTTGGTACGCCTAGTGATGTTCTTTCATAAGAGAACTTACTTAACTTTAATTTTCGATCCCGTTATATAAGAAACACCAAGGACCACAATTTGTTTTTATTTTATATTAGCCATATTATCATTTACTCTTTTAATGGTAAAATGATGGGATATAAAAACACTATCATCAAACTTTAAATGGATAATGTAAAGGATATATAATATTCATTTTACATTCTAAATAATCAATCACGTATCTATATATCAAACAAGTGCGAAGACGCACATCGCAAGCAAATAACAAGTACTATGTAAAAGTCCAAGTCTATTTTTAAACAAAAGTACAAATAATCTTATTAGTTAGCAGTTACCTCACAGGTGACTTCAATGTCCTCTTGACCCGGCATAAATATCAGGATGTCGCCGTCGTCTGGTTGTAGATGAATTTGTAGTGCCTGCAAGAAAACAGTATAAGCTTAGAGAAATAAATAATATTAAGTAGACATAAACCAATTTTAATCATATTTTACTTCTTGTATGATAAAAATAGGATGTATTAAAATATATGTAGGTTACTATATAAAATAACATTTATCTATACATATAATAAAATTGTAACTAAGCCGAATCTGTACATTAGATATTCTTTGGAAAATCTTATTGAAATAAACATTATTATCCATACAGAGGCCGAATCTGTAGTTTTTACAATTTTTGTCTGTCTGTCTGTCTGTTACCGCATCACGGAAAAACCACTGGAGGATTTTGATGAAATTTGGTATGATGGTAGCTGGTTATCCGGGTCAAAACATAAGATACTTTTTACCGCGGGAAAATATCTCATTTAAGAGAAAAAATACAAAAATTGCAATGTAAGAGTATACTAATATGTAAAACCTAAGAATTTGGTTTTTGGTCATCTGATCGCGGGCGGAGCCGCGGGCAATGCTAGTTTATAATAAAGTCATAGTCAGGTGACACTTTTTGAAATTTACATATATATGTATTTAAAATCGTCCAGACCACTTTAATCCCTGAACCTAACATTTTAAAACATAAATTTTACTTTTATTTAAATTAAAAATAATATTTTGTAGTTTTAAAAAAAAACTAAGAAATTTTATTCACAATTAGCAAAATGTTGCGTAACAACCAACTCCACTTTTTTGAAGTCAGTAAATGACAATTTTTGAATTTATAGTCTGATTTTTAATTCCACGGAATTCTGACATTTCAGAAGTGTTGTCAACGTTGAAACATTGTCACTAAAAACGGAAAGCATTTTAGCAAAATAAAAAAATAAACCTTTCTTGAAGTTAAGGTTTCAATTAGAAAAACTAAGAATTAAAAAATTATTGATAACTCTAAAATGGTAATGATTTTTTTTATTATCATAATAAGAAGTTACAATAATTATTAAGGAATTTATTTTTCTATTACAGGAATCCCTGTACAATAAATAATCCATAGGTTGGCTTTTTTTCGTAAAACCCCTTTGTTTGTAAAATATTTTGTTTTACTCTGTTTTATTCATTTACCTAACCATTAAAAATGTACATTATAGTTAGCGTGTATTGATTGCACAAAATAAAGACTATTTACAATGTCATACATATAGTTTACTTGATCTAATTCTGTTTCATATTTTTTGTTATTTTATATTAATAAAATACAAACCAGAAAAGGTTTATGATATCTGAATTGTCAAAGAATGATAGCTGTCATATTTCTGTGGAATTAAAAATCAGACTATAGTTATTTTACCACCGCGTTTCGCATTCGATGTTTTCCATAGCAGTATTTGCAAGAGGGGAATCATGTCAAACATTAACATAAACTTTGCCATGGTTAAAACTAAAAAAATACACATATCTAGTAAGTATACTTTGTTAGTAGTTTGACAGATTACCATCAACACCATCTATCGCCTATTCAAGCAGACAAATATGTATAGCCTGAATTAGTGCAAGCAATAAACATGCGTGGTTACTGTGCCGTTCACCAGTACCTATAGCTTCGTCTATTTTTGACGATGTAATCTGTATACAAATATTTTTCTGTTCCATACAAATATTTGCAATGAGTGGGGATTGAACTTGTGTTCTTTAGATAATTAACAATGCCATCTACAGTGAAAATCTTCCATTTATGTATGTATAAATACTTTATCAAAAAATAAATATTAAATTCCCAAGCGATGAGAGGAAAAGTAAAATTAGATAACATCACATCACATAAAATTAATATATGTATGTATGTGTGCATATGTATACAGGATGGAACAAACGTATGGGACATGAAAGAAAAGTGCCTTAAATATTGAATTTATCAAGTTTTGCTCCAAGGAAACATTGCTTTATTTTTAAAAATAATAATTCCTGAACCGGTAATCGAACCAACTAAAATATCATGAAATAAGGTTTCCTTTGAGTAAAACTTACTATTTTCAATATTTAGACATTTTTCTTCCATGTCCCGTACATTTGTTCCACGATGTTAGTTACGAGTGGATATGTATATAAATTGTAAGATTTCATAGTTTCCCTTAATTGTAAGATTCGAATTACGATGTTTGTTCGAGAGATTTTATCTTTACCATTGACTCTATTGGTTCGATACGATAATGAAGGTGTATTTTACTGTATTTTAATTGGTTCGATTATCGGTTCAGGTAAGCTTTTTTAAAAAAAACAGTTATTATTATTTAAAAAAAAGGAACGTTTCGTTCGAGCAAAACTTGATAACTTCAATATTTAAGGTACTTTTCTTCCATATCCCATCCATTTGTTCCACCCTGTATATTTGAAGATTTTACTACTTCATTTAATAACTACTACTATATTTAAAATAAATTATGATGAATTGATAACAAAAGCGTTATCATTCGCGCTATCATTCAATGATGTTAGATAATAGTGACTTACCCTAGCTTTGCTCGGGTGCGTCTCTTCGTGCTTACGAATTAATTCAAAATATTATTTTTTTATACGTATTAAAACATAATAATTATGTATGTAATTATTATTTTTTTACTGTCTATTGCATAAAAAAAAGACTTGCTTTTATGTTTGTTCTCGTACGTTCCTTAATCATTCATCCATAAGGACACATTTGGCTCAGTTTGTAGTGACCCTACTTGCTGTGCCAACGGTCGCGGGTTCGAGTCCCGCTGGGGGCATTTATTTGTGTGATAAGCACGAATGTTTGTACTCCAGTCATGGGTGTTTATATTTATAAAATGAATGTATTTAAAGTTATATATGTGTAATGTATCAACTATCTGGTATCCATAACACAAGCTTCGTACCTTAACCATGGAACTAGATGGTGCTGTGTTAATGTCTCCAACATATTTATTTATTATTTATTACTAAGGAGTAAGGACTGACCCGGGCGAGGCTTGCAAGGGATTTACCCTTGTGTACCGCTAGTGTAAAATAAAAATCATATATTAACAGATTCAACCCTTAACTTGCCAACAATATTTCATTGACAAAAACATATAAAAGATGGGTAAAACTAAACATATATGATAATATAACGTAGTGCATACAATATACAATGATTGGTTGACGTCATTAGACGACGTTACCTAGATAGCTTATCAAATAGGGAAAACACGCTTGCGTATTTATTTTAATTAGCACACCTTTTCTTAATATAAATAGACCATGCCTTTAATTTGCTATATACATATAATTAAAGTGTCATTGATCGCTGTCTGTACATGGAAAATATTTGAGAAAAACTATTGATGGGGGACTTTATTAACGCAATAGAACCCAAAACAATGATTTTTAGAATTTTCGTCTGTTTGTCTGTGCGCGTTTGTGCGCGCTAATCTCAGAAACGGCTAAACCGATTTGGGTGCGGTTTTCACTAATGTATTGTGGTAAGCTCACTTAACATTTAGTATTATTTCATTCGTTTTATTTCAATCGATTCATGAGTAAAAAAGTTATGTCAATTTAAAGAATCACCTTGGGACGCACCCGAGCGCAGCGTGGGTGAGTCGCTAGTACTATAATATATTCTCTAAATACTAGGCAGATACTACGAGTAACTAATAAAAAATAAATATACCTATAACTGAAGGTTTATAAGTTTTACAGTATTTTCTTTAATGTAATTCTTAAGTTTAATTTAATTTATTGTTATTTTGTTTTTTTTTGTAATTGTATTCATTTTTTTGTGTTTTTATTAGTACTTTTAGGAATTATAAAACATTGTTTTTTTGCGAATGATGTGTTCTCCTATAATTAGAAATACATAAATATAAATTAGATTTAGGTAGCTATATTGTAAATGTAAAAAATACTGTTGGAGATCCATATAAATAAATAGATAACTTCATTATAAGATCAATCAAAAAATTATCAAAACTTCCGAGTATTTAAACCGTCTTAACTTAGAATTATATATATAAACTTAATTATGTTACAATATTTAATAAGATATATTAAAGTGTCGCAATAAACAATGGTGTGGTTAGCGGTGAACCGCGAATGCATGTCGCGTGTCTCATGTATGTAACACGTGTACGTACATCTAAAGTGTTATCTTAGACGTTACGAGACAATGCGCAAGATTATGATATAATTGCTATTATTATTTTATTGACCTTAGAGGAACGTTATAATTAGATGAGTGTTTATATGTAAATTCTATCTATAATAAATAATAATAAAACTTGAAATCTGTTTGTCACGAATTTCAGTATAGTGTTTCATTTCTATTTTAACAATATCAAGAAATAGGTACACGCAGTCAGAGAAATATTTATGTTTTATCTATACATATAATAAAATTCTAACTAAGCCGAATCTGTACATTAAATCTTTTTTGGAAAATCTTATAAAATTGACATTTTTTTCGATACAGAGGCCAAATCTATACAGCCCGGAGTTGGGAAGTTGGCGGTGTTTCACCCCCGTGCCTCGGAGAGCACGTAAAGCCGTCGGTCCTGCGACTTAACTCTCACTGGTCGTGTCGAGCAGTCGTCCCACCGGAGTATGAGAGTGACAGGAATAGAGAGTGCACCTGTGTCTGCGCGTACACTTGTGCACTATAATATCTCCTGCGCAGTTGGGTAGTCTCAATGAGATTGGCCGCCGTGGCCGGAATCGGCTAGGAGAACATCACATCATATGTATATTGTATACGTAATATACCTATAACTCTTAAACAAAAAAAATAAAACCCTCCAACACAATAACCTATTGCTTGAGGCCATTTCAATCAGCCTAACCACGATATCTCTGCTGAATTTTAGGAAAAGATTTAAGAATCTTGCAGATTCCAAATGACGCTGCAGTATCAAGTCAAGGTTACCATAACATTTCAATGTCATTAAAGTTACGGGATGCTAAGTTTTGAATCGAGTAGATCTGTGGAAGTTGTTCATATCCTTTTACAGTCTAGAAAAGAGCTGATAGCCTGCAAACGGCTGAACGGATTTTCTTTTTTTTGCCTAACATTGTCTAAGTGACCTTTTAAACAAATAAAAACTAAATTAAAATCCGTCCATCCGTTCGGGCGCTATAACACCACAGACAGATACACACGTTAGACTTATTAGTCCCCTTTTTTGCGTCGGCAGTTAAAAATTATATTTTACGTATGTATAGTAACAAAGGAATGAATATACAAAGTAAAATTGTTAGATTTAATTGATGTTATTACACATTCAAATTAGTTATCCATCGAACAATATACACATGTGGTTTGTAATAAAACCCGGCAATTTGTGGATGTAGATTTTAATGGATCCATTAGTAAATTGTTCCATTGTTTTCAATTTGTCCATGTAATATTGCTAATGGACTCTAGAAGGCGTAGTAGTGTACGTACATAGGTATGTGAATGTAAATATTTTAATACAGTTTTAGTTAGGTAAAAAAATCTCGTGATTTTATTGTACCTACTTGTTATCGCTTCGCTCGGGTTCGTCCCTAGCCTGATTCCCCATACAAACATTCATCCCCATTTTCACCCCCATAATGGATGATTTCCTATGAAGATGAAAAAGTATCCTATGTCCTTTTCCCAGGGTCTCAAACTGTCTTCTTACCAAATTTCATCTAAATCGGTTCAGTAGATCCAGAGATTCCCCCTACAACTTCACAAACTCACAATCTAACAAACTCACAAACTTTACCTCTTTCTAATATTAGTATAGAAACATTATTCCAGTAGTTTTTGCGTGAAACAGTCACAAACATCGAGAAATCCCCATAAACTTTCACATTTTTAATATTAGTAAGATATAAACATTTAAATGAACTATTTAAGAAGTATCAAGAATGAAAAATATTTATTTGAAATTGCACTTAGTTATCTACTAATAATTACATACATAAAGCTAAAATGTTTGCATGGTTGTTTGTCTGTTTAAACTTGCTTATCTATGGAAGTACCAGTTCGATTTGTAAAATCCTTTTTGCCTTGTATAGCCGCGTCTCCTTTCTTCTTCTTTTTCGAGGGATGAAGCGTTATTTCAGCTCTATTGATCTGATACTCAACTTCAAACCTATTCTCTATCTCATCCCTATTCCCTTAGTAGCGAAGCAACGATACATAAATAAAATACAAGGGTCAAGGGGTGGTGGCAAACGCTGATTATATAACGAAGAGTACGAATAAATAGAGAAGCCAAAAGGCCGAATAATTAAGTTGTTTAAAACCTCAGTACATAAATTTAACGTTTCAAGGTTCTGTCGTCAAACACTACTTACAAGTAGCCCAGGTAATGGCACTATTTTTTTAGAATTAAACAAATATCGTCTTTTATGAACAATGCTATATTCAAATTATAGACCACACAAAAATATACTTTAATTTAGTTCAATTAATGTTAGTAATTTTTCTTTGTCTGGATTTAAGAAAGTATGTAGTTACATACTCTCTTAAATCAAGACGAAGAAAAATTTAAAACGGGACTAGAAACAACAACATATCAAAAGAAACTGAAAGCTACAAAACTTTTTAGGTAATAAACTGGTTCGCCATTTTTATTACGTAGAAAAAGTCTTAAAATAATAGATAGTATCGATAATAGAGGTCAATAATCCGTTTTGGGACACAGGTTCAACGCTCGGACGTACAAGTAAAATTGCTTTTGTAACCGATCGTCTGGCTGTCGCGACGAGAACATCGCAATTTTTCTCTAATAAACCATTTGGATAACTTAGAAAGGCTATTTGATATTGAAACCCTTTCTTTATTAGCTCTAATGATATTTTATTCAAAATTTTATAAAATAAGTTTTAAAAGTTAGTACAGACTTCTCAGAGATGCAAACATCTCTTGGAAATCTATACTAAACCTTAAAGCGTACCTAGGGACAATTGAAGAGGAGCGATGGTGAGTCGCTAGAAATTTTATAATATACAAAAGGGACCCAGTGACGTGTGCGAGTGAAGTGATAAGAAGTAGCTAATCTATACACCTATAATAAAATTGTAACTAAGCCGAATCTGTACATGGAATATTTTTTTGGAAAATCTTATCGAAATAAACATTATTATCGATACAGAGGCCGATTCTATGGTTTTTAGAATTTTTGTCTGTCTGTCTGTCTGTCTGTCTGTCTGTCTGTCTGTCTGTCTGTCTGTCTATCTGTCTGTCTGTCTGTCTGTCTGTCTGTCTGTCTGTTACCGCATGACAGAAAAACCACTGGAGGGATTTTGATGAAATTTGGTACGGTGATAGGTGGTTATCCAGACCAACATATAGGATACTTTTTACCGCGGGAAAGTGTCTTATTTCTGAGAAAAAATATAAAAAACTGCAATGTAAGAGTATACTAATATGTAAAACCTAAGAATTTGGTTTTTGGTCATCTGAACGCGGGCGGAGTCGCGGGCAATGCTAGTAGATATATAATAAAACAAATTCTCATTCCACTCAATCACACTTATGTACAACAACTATCTCAACGCAGTTATGAAACGCGCAAATACCATTCAAGTGTAAATCGGTACAATCTACCGAGCAGTTCAGTTCATTGACTTGATCTAGACTTGCAAAATGCACTAATCGACTGGATACGCGACTATACGTCTTAACCATTTGCTTTAGAAGATATTATATGTTAGACTGTATGCACGTTATTGTTAGTGTCGGTGCTAGACCTCACCGTTTGAAAATAATTGCTTTTATATTTATAACTCGGTGTTGCAAATAGGTAATGTGTTAGATTTAATTACCGGATATGGCAAAAATAAAATTTCATAATGGGTTATTGACTTTCAATTAAAATTGTTTTTGTTAGTTTAAAAATGTTTAATATGTAGATTTAGAAAAAAAATCCCTTAAAAAAATTATATTCCACACATTTATTGTATAATTGGTAGACGTATAAAAATAAAATAAACAAAAATTTAACGCTACTTTCTCAATTAAGTAAATACCACCAGCAGTAAATACTTGCATTTACTCTGCAATGTCTCCAAAATAGAATTTGTCTATGATAAAAAGCAGATATTTTCCTAGTATCTTCTCAATGTTTACTCCAAATGAAGTGTAAAAAAAGTTCAATCAAAAGATATTACTAAGTCCATGAAATTATGATGAAAAGTTAAAAAGCTATAGTGTAGAAATAAACATTGATATATTGGTCCACTTGTGAAATCGTTAACGTTTTACATAATCGAGTGCAGAGGACATAAATATCTTTCGCTTTACCGGTATCTTATAACAGTACTTGATTGTAAAATCAATCAAGAGCTTTAACGAGCAATTTCACAGTTGTATGGAACGAGTAGTCGACAAAAAAGATACAGAAATACTCGTAAAATATTTAGTACATACTTATATTGTGATATGACTACCTATAGATTCAAGTTAGTCATTTATTGAGGTTATACTTCGTTTGGGACGTTTGGAAAAAATTATGAGAGTAAAATTTTTACGATGCGCGCGCACATCGACAGCCAAATAGCGACATGATGAAGTTTACTGCATTCCTTTTACAGAGTTGTGACTTACGGGATGAAATCTTTAGCTATTTTTGTTCTGTTAAGCCAAATAAGAATAACTTCTTACGTGCGTACCATACGTTTTTTTTTGTTTTATAGGAACTATCCCTACCGCGGTTGCTATTTCTAGGAGAAAATAAGTATGAAGGTTTAAAAAAAGAATTTATAAACTACAGTATCGAAAGACGTATTCATTTCATGAAATTTCATTCAGTTAGACTTTCAAAATTTTATTAAAATTTTAAATTAACTACTTTAATTTAAATTTAAAAATTGACGATTCAAAGTGCTTGTAAAAGTCTATTTGAATAAGTCTATTTTGATTCGATTTAAACTTCTAAATCGTCGGCTTAATTTAAAAACTGTCATCAATATTATCTGTCTGTGGCAAAGATATTTTCCAAAGTTTTATTACCTCTTAAAGGTTAAATTTCAAAAAAAAAACTATCTACTGTTTTTAACGTCATTATAGAAATAAGCGTTATACGCAAAATTTCAGTTTATCAAATTTTATTTGGTGTTTGATGAAACAGACAGAAGTTTAGACAGGTTATAATATTTCTATAGATCACAAACTAAATAAAGCACTCTATATCCTTATACGATATATTTCTCTACGGGATTATGTAACATTATATTCGGCACAAATTCGATTTATCTTATGTAGGAATTTTCCTACATTACTACAAGGTTTGAAGTCATTTATTCTACACATTACTCTCAGAAAATTTACCTGTTTTACAGCGCCATCAACATAGTCTTCGCATACATTCTTAGCGAAGAAGGTTTCAACAGGGAAGGTTCTTCCAGGAATAGTGAAAGTTGGTACGTTCCCGAAGAAGGAAGAGAACTTTGTTGAGTCCATTGTGGCAGATGTGACAATTAACTTAAGATCCGACCGACGTGCGACCACCTGGAACAAGAAAATGTTTATTTCTTTAACTTTATCATGTAAAATTAATTATGACAGATAAAATTTAGATAATATATTCAGGTTAGTTTCCATTCAGTCTTTTCCAGATAAAACGTTCTGAACTGACACTAAGTACCTACCTACACTTCTTCAAATGAAAAAGCTTACAGTAAAGTACGCACTAACATACTGTAAAAAAATATATATCTATTGAAATACGAAAGTTGTTATGAATTATATTTTGATAGAACGCAAATTGCGAGCGGTAAATGATATTTGCATGCTCAAGTAGATTTCGATAAGGCAATAAAGTATGGTACTTAATTTAAGCAATGCAATAAAGCTTCGTTCGGAAAATGAAACAAATGAAAGCGTTATCGATGCTGATAGAATTTACGGGTCGGTTGCGGCTTTGATTGACTTCAATTTGCAATATAACAAGGTTGGGCGGATTACTAATTTTTATTGATTTAACGTAATAAACGGCACAAATTCAGAATTGGGGACTTGGCCCCTAGCGGAGTGGGTGGTATTGCTGGATAAGGGACGTGATAGGGACTCGAAATGTTAAATAAATTTTTTAATACAACAAAAGATTCAAAAGTTATTGAGACTTAAAGTTACAACATTTCCATACATTTTCATATATTTCTTTACCACCATTCGGAGTGGGTGGTATTTTTAGATAGGGGAGGTGACAGAGAGTCAAAATATATTAAAAATATTTGGAGGAAACGTACGACTAAAAAGTTATTGAGACTTAAAGTTATAACATATCTAACACATTTCCATACATTTCTTTACCTAAATAAGTGATTACAACAGATAAACATACCTTTAACGAATAGTACGCATCCTTTTTTATGTACATTACACATTTTCACAACAATTAATGCTTTATTGTATTTAATATTTTAATAATTTCACAACACAAACAAAATGATCTTACATTTTGACAAAAGCAAAACTGACACTTTGTTTTATATTACCGCTTAAATGACAACAGATTATATTTGATTATTTTTGCTTTTTCTGTTGGTAAAATATTACTATTAATAAATAAATAAATAAATAAAAAGAAAAATATTATTTTCACTTTATAAATACATTTATGACTTTTTATTTGATTTATGTAAAATATATTGTTTTACAATTGTACATTTAGTAAAAAAAATCATTTTTTTATCTGTGAATATTTTTAATTATTTATTTATTATTCGTCATATCTGGGTTAGGTTAGGTTAGAACATTTAAGATTATATATTTATTATTCGTCATATCTGGGTTAGGTTAGGTTAGAACATTTAAGATTATTTATTTATTATTCCTCATATCTGGGTTAGGTTAGGTTAGAACATTTAAGATTATTTATTTATTATTCCTCATATCTGGGTTAGGTTAGGTTATTTATTTATTATTCCTCATATCTGGGTTAGGTTAGGTTAGAACATTTAAGATTATTTATTAATTATTCGTCATATCTTGGTTAGGTTAGGTTAGAACAGTTGCCACAACGCACGAGCCGAGCGAGCGAAGCGAGCGTGCCGCGGTAGCGGCCGGCGAGTGCCATAAATGACTAGAAAACTAGAAAATTCGAGTTTCACGCAAAGTACAAATAAAGACAATCATCTGGAGATCATTTTGACAATTGAAAGTGACGTTTTGACTCCAAGTGTCTAAATGGTAGTAATGTCAAAATAATGTATGGAAATGTTATAACTTTAAGTCTCAATAACTTTTGACTCTTTTGTTGTATTAAAAAATTTATTTAACATTTCGACTCTCTATCACGTCCCTTATCCAGAAATACCACCCACTCCGCTAGGGGCCAAGTCCCCAATTCTAAATCGCCGCCTAATAAACGTATAGATTTCTCAGAGATAAGATATTTTCCCGCAGTAAAAAGTTCCCTATATGTTGACCCGGATAACCACATACCGGATAACATCATACATACCGTACAGCTATCATCATACCAAATTTCATCAAAATCTGTCCAGTGGTTTTTAACCGACTTCCAAAAGGAAGGAGGTTCTCAATTCGTCGGAATCTTTGTTTTTTTTTGTATGTTCACCGATTACTCAAAGACGCGTGAACCGATTTGGGAATTATTTTTTTCCCAGGTAGGTAATTTAAATTTTAACAAAATCGGTCTAGCGATTTTTAAAAAAATCAACAAATAAATTATCTCGTGATGCGGTCACAGACAGACAGACAGCCAGCCAGACAAAAATTCAAAAAAACTATAGATTCGATAGTACCTAATGACTATTTCAATAAGATTTTCCAAAAATATTCAATCTACAGATTCGACTCAGCATTTTAGTACACGTATAGAAGATATATGGTACCTAAAGTGTCCTGGAGCTTAGACAAAATGTAAATATATACCATTGTTGAAAAATAGAAATCTAAAAAAAAATATATTATGATTCTTTGACAACGATCTCTTTTCAATATAGTTATAATATGTTCTTGTAACTATTACTATAATATATAATGTAAGTATAACTCGCACTTGACCGATTAAAAAAAAAAAGTACATATATCTTAATAATTGTCTAATCTAAACCTAATAAAATCTAGACAAATATAAACCTCAAAATTAATCTGTTTAAAAGCAATTTAGTATTGTCAATTATGTTAGATTTATATTACAAGCCATTATATCGAGCGTTTGTGTTTTTGTAGTTGGCAAGAAAATTTTAATTTTCAATGTAATTTTATTTTGCAATACAAATAGCTAGAATGGATATATTTTTTGTACACTTTTTACATGTCCTTGGATACTTGAGCGATTTCCTGCTTGTATTGTATTATATTAATAACACGTACCTATCTAAATATACGTAATTGTTTTTTAACTAAAAGTAAAAAGGTATATCGATTATAAATCTGTTTAAATTAAAGGACCACCCTTGAGGTATATCTCATTCAGTAAAAAAGTCACTAAAATCGGTTTACGATTGGTAAAAATAACGCCTCACCTACAAAAAAATACAATATATACATACATATGTATATTACTGATTTTATTTGAGATATTGTATAAATATCTTTGAAATCAATCAAATAGTGATTTATAAAAGATTCAATTTATCAGCTTTCCTAATAAATGTGCTTTCACTTATACAAGTTCGTTGGAATGACATATTTTTCCACAGTAAATAGTCGCTTATGTCACTCACCAGCTCTTAAACTAACTCCATACAAAATAATATTAAACGTTCCGCACTTTTGCCCAAAAAGACCCTTCTTTCGAGCGTCAGTGTAGTCAGCCCGCGAGGAAACTACCACCGGCTAGGAAAGCAAAAGCTTTATAATATGAATAATGATATGTACCTATAATATATATATCTTGGTTATAGTTCTTTAGGGACAATAACCTTACTTTTTCATACTTTGCAAATTCAAGTTTGATGATGATGATATAAGTTTTTGTTTTTTTTTATATGTTGGGACATTAACACAGCACCATCTAGTACCATGGTAAGCTACGAGGCTTGTGCTATGGATACCAGATAGTTGATACACTACACATATATAAACTTTAAATACATACATATTATAAATATAAACACCCATGACTGGAGTACAAACATTCGTGCTCATCACACAATGAATGCCCCCAGCGGGACTCGAACCCGCGACCACTGGCACAGCAAGTACGGTCTCTACACACTGAGCTAAAGGTGTCGTCAGTATAAACAATTCATAAATAAACAAGAAACCAGCACTCCGTCATTTCCATCTTGTATACAGAAGACCATGTCGACGTCTTGTTACGTGAAAGAAGGACAAACAGACAGACACTTTAGCATTTATAAATTAGCAAAGTGAAGTCACCGGATATCACGAAGAAAGAGCAAAATTGTTCAATGATAAATATGTATTGTTTTCGTTTAAAAACCGCTACGTAGCGGTAATTTCTAACAGCTCTAACACCGATACGATGGCAGTAAAACGCTTATTAAAGATGAATGACACGGCAACACTAAGACACAATTATGAAGAATATTCATCCTGTACATGTATAAAATAAAAATAAAATACTGTTCGTTGGTCGCATTATTTAGAACGGCTGAATCTATTTGGCTATATCAAAGTCTAAATTAAGAAAAAAAAAACATTGAAGAGTTGAATAGAAAATGGAAAATTCTAGAGAACTGGAAGTAAAAAAATGTTAGAAGCTATGATGATTATTTCAACCAGCAAAATTGGCTGGTGCCTAAGATTTTGCGCGCAATGAATGTGTTTCTAATTTTAAAGATTTTCTGTAGACACTTAACAAAAGATATTAAGATGTTAAGATTAGAGAATGTAAAATTACCCTTTATGTTAATCAAAGTCTTAAATAAAACTATCTTTTCGGATTATTTCGCGGATTTATTTTGATTTTTGGTTCCCGACGTTTCGAATGCTTTACAGCATCCATGGTCACGGGAGAGACTGAGGTGTTACATGTCTTAAAGATATAGTTGTTACAGACAGCCTACCCACAATTAACAAAATGAAAATTGCACCAATTACATTACAATATTTTTAACTTTAAACATTTTTATAATTTTAATTATAATTGAATATGGAAAATTATTTATTTAATTTTTGCTATTATTTTTATAATTATTACAATTTTAAAAATATTAATTAGTAATCTATATTTAGTGTTGCCATTATTATATTTATAACCATAAATAAAAATATAAAAATATAGTATTAATTATTAAAGCCATATAATTGTTCTATGTGTAATTTAAAAAAGTTAAAATTAATTACGGATAATCATTTTAATTTAGTTTGCTATTATTTAAAACAACTTACTAAGCAACACTATTAATATATACTTTTACAAATGAAAAATATTATTCTGATAAGCTGTCATTTTGATCTACACAGTATGAACTTACTACATCTGCCTGTCTGTTATGTTTATATTTATTATTTGATTTTATTATATTAATAACAGGATCCCATGACGATGGTAGTACCCAGCCATCTTCCCTATTGAAATTTGGATGTTTTTTAATTTCTTTGGCTTCTCGAATCATTCTAGGGCGATATCGGTTTTCTTTCGCCAGGATTTGAGGTCTATCGAAACGAATATAATGGCTTGGGCGGTCCTGGCTATGTTTGCAGACAGCAGATGTTGTATTGCGACGGTGCTTCACATCAGCTATGTGTTCTTTGACCCGGGTTCTAATGGATCGCTTTGTTTGGCCAATGTAAGAGAGCCCACAATCACAATCAAGCTTGTAGACTCCTGCATCTTGTAGAGGGATGTGGCACTTGACAGGTGGTAAGAACTGACTAATTTTCTTTGGCGGCTTGAAGTAAGTTTTAATTGAAGCTCGCTTTAGAATGTAGCCAATCTTGCCAGTGACTCCTTTCATGTATGGCAAGACTGCAGGGACGCGCTCGACTGTGGCTGGTTTCACTCGGTCACTGTGACGCAGGCGCGGCACTTGCAGCTTGTTGTCACGCAGAACTTGCTTGACATGTTGCAGTTCTCCGGCCAGGTGTTGCTCGTCACAGATCCCGCGCGCTCTCTGAAACAGAGATTTTCCCACGGTAGCTAACTGTGAAGGATGGTGGTGAGATTCACCGTTCAGGTACCTATCAGTATGGGTCTTCTTTCTATACACAGTATGACTCAAGGTGTTATCTGGGTTACGTTTAACTAATACATCTAGGAAAGCTAAGGTTTTGTCTGATTCTAATTCTATTGTAAATTGTATTTTAGGATTTATAGAATTAAGGTGTTCTAAGAATACAGTTATTTTATCAGATGGTAATATTGTAAAAGTGTCATCTACATACCGCTTGTAGAAACGAGGGGTCACGGGTGATGTGTTCAGAGCAGTCTCCTCGAAGTCCTCCATGAAGATGTCGGCTACGACGGGGGAGACTGGCGAACCCATGGCCACTCCATCCACTTGCCTGTAGAATTCACCATTCCACAGTAGATAGCCGGATGTTAGGCAGTGCTTTAAAAGTTCAATGTATTCTATTGACATGTTGTGATCTAGTAGCTTCCTAGATATTATTTCAATACAGTCTTCCACTGGTAGGCTGGTAAATAAAGACTGTACATCGAAACTAACCATTGTTTCATTGTCCATGAGTTTTAGGTGTTTAACTTCATTGACAAAATGGTAAGAGTCCTTTGTGAACGCTCTTGTTAATCCTCTGAGTGGTGAGAGTACTTTTGCTACTAGTTTAGCCAATTTGTAAGTTTGTGAGTCGATTTGACTCACAATTGGGCGTAGCGGAGCGTTAGTCTTGTGTATTTTCGGAAGTCCATACAACTTAGGTGGTTTTGCACATGATGGAATAAGATTTTTAACATCAAGATTTAATGTGTCGGAGTGTTCCTTAATTAGCTTTTTAGTATTATTAGACCATGGATGCTGTAAAGCATTCGAAACGTCGGGAACCAAAAATCAAAATAAATCCGCGAAATAATCCGAAAAGATAGTTTTATTTAATAATGTCAAACATTCGCGTAAATCTAAGAAAGTATTATCAAAGTCTTAAAATTAACATCAGTCCGAAATTTTGTTAATTATAAAGTTTCTCATAACTCAGATAACAATAATAGTTCAATCGCCCCTAAGAAAAAAATATGTTTAATTAACACAATTTAAGCTTAAATCTTATTATATTAAATGAGGAATTCTTGTATATATATGTATATACAAGAATATACATATACATATCCAAGAATCAATAATATGTACCTACATATATAAATTTACTTAAACGGCTCTAACGATTTGGATCAAATTTTGAATTTAGGTAAGGGTTTGTTTTTAAGTCTATCTATAAAGGTGTATTTTCTTAGAAAACGCAATTTTTATACTATCGGAAAAAACCCCGAGCGAAGCTCGTTTCAGGTACTAACATTAAACATGTGATGCATTAATTTTTTTTTCTGAATATCATGTATCTAAATAATATTTCAAAAAAAAAGGAAAATCTTTATAAATTATAATATATTACTTAAACAAAGTCGTGTTCTAAGGCTAGTTAAATGTACCTAATCCATATCGGAGTGTAGCACGCGACGTTATGTACTACAGTAATTTGAACTCGATGGTTCAGAAAATTGGGTCACATTTTCTACGGCCATTTTCACTATGCCGTATATTGTGAGATGAAAGTCGACAACCTTTCTGAGGATGAACAGATGACTGGTTGTTTTTCCTTGCAATTTGTTGAATCATTATTTTATATTTATATCATTTGGGCATCTTTGAAGAGCATATACATAGTTTTTACTGAAGAAGTGTTTTTTTCCTGTCGCAGAAAGATTTTTTCCAATGTGTGTATTGGCATTCAGAGATTAGCACGTTAAAACAATGTATGTATTAGTATAAAATTGATAAAGGCTACTAAAATGTCACTATGTGAAAGCTCTTCTATACGCGTAATAAGCTTAATAAAAATTTCTCTTCAAGTGTTAATATATACATATGTACATTATTACAAAGGCTATTTTTACTATACCGCCATCGTATATTACGACAAGAAAGCTTCTGACCTTCGTGAAAATCAACTAACGATTAGATGTTCTTGCATTTTCTTCAAAATTATCATTTCACAAAGATACTTCTTTAATATCATTTACTTTTTAAGTTCATTAATTTAAGTATTTTTATCAGAAAACGCTGTTACTTTAGTCATTTAAATGTCGTCTTGATAATACTTTCTTAGATTTACGCGAATGTTTGACATTATTAAATAAAACTATCTTTTCGGATTATTTCGCGGATTTATTTTGATTTTTGGTTCCCGACGTTTCGAATGCTTTACAGCATCCATGGTCACGGGTATATATAAAAATATATAAAAATGTTTTAAAATTAAAAATATTGTAATGTAATTGGTGCATTTTTCATTTTGTTAATTGTGGGTAGGCTGTCTGTAACAACTATACATTCAAGACATGTAACACCTCAGTCTCTCCCATGACCATGGATGCTGTAAAGCATTCGAAATGTCGGGAACCAAAAATCAAAATAAATCCGCGAAATAATCCGAAAAGATAGTTTTATTTAATAATGTCGTCTTGATAAGTTCATATATTCATCCATTCGGTAATGTTGTCTAGACAAGAACGTCTAGAAATGACGTCACAAAAATATATTTAATTTCAGTCTTCTATAGGTATATATAATAAAATTGTAACGAAGTCGAATCTGTGCATTAAATATTTTTTGGAAAATCTTATCGAAATAGACTTTATTATCGATACAGAGGCCAAATCTATAATTATTAGAATTGTTGTCTGTCTATCTACGACCGCTTCACGCGAAAACCAATGGACAGATTTTGATGAAATTTGATATTAATATAGCTGGTTATCCGGGTCAACATATAGGATATTTTTTTACTGCGAGAAAATATCTCATCTCTGAGAAAAAATACAAAAACTGCAATGTAAGAGTATACTAATATGTAAAACCTAAGAATTTGGTTTTTGGCCACCTGAACGCGGGCGGAGCCGCGGGCACTGCTAGTAGTTTATAAAAGTAAGATGTTGCTTTGGGCATCCATCGTACTGATATTATTAATGCGAAAGTTTGTGAAAGGATGTATGGATGTCTGGATGTACCTATGTATGCATGTTTATTGCTCTGTCACGCAAAAACTACTGAATTGATTTTAATGAGACTTTTCAATAATATAGCTCATACATTAGAATAAAACATTAGCTATTTTTTATCCCGGAAAAATTTACGGTTCACGTGGGATAAGTTTGTTTTTGGTATTATGTAAATAAACTGAATCTGTTCACATTTATTATTGTAACGATATTTATATACCTTATTTTTTGATGGAAAGGTACTCCTGCAGAGTAAAATACATTTATAAAAATTCCATTAGTATATAAAAATATACTTGCTCTATGTTGATGTTGACATAACGTTTACTAAGTATATATATATATATATAAAGATTTGCCACGACATGAAGTAAACAAATTGTTTACAAATTCACTTGGAATGTGGGAAGTAGATACCGCATGAATTTTCATGTACATATTAATTTTATGTGACTTCACTCTTTTTTTAAACTTCAAAATAAAAATTATCATAAAATTTCCCAACATAAAATAAATTTAAAGTAATTTGACATAGAAATAACAAGTTTTAATGTAACCGTATTATTTACATAAAAATAAGTATTATGTAAAATGTTTGTGATAAAACAAATTGGCAGGGCGTTTTGCGCACCTCGAGGTAAATATTTGTAGATATGTGTTGATGAAGCGTATAGTTATACATAAATACATATTTACCAAACTAAAAATATTAGTGATACAGAGGTTAAAAAGGGCCACTTGGCCCTTTGCTTCCCTGCCCTTGGCTTCGTACATCATAATATTTTTGTGAGACACTATATACCTTTTTATTTATCGTTAGGAAAAACCCAGTTCCCGGATACCTGCTCGCCAACGGGGGAAGCAAGCCAGTTTTGTGGGGATACTGCCTTGCGCTTACCATCTTTGTGTACCCGCTAAAAAACCTGACAAAAAGACGCCTCTGTCGCCTTAAGAGACACTATATACCAGCAAAAAGTTATCTCCATCTATCATTTTTACTTAAAATTTATTTATGAAAAAACGAGTGCAACTAGCATAAGCTAGTTTAAAAAAATAATAGTGCATTCATTTGATAAAAAAAAAGTACCAACTTCGTGATACATGAATATTCGAATGCATTGTCTATAAAAAAGATAAACACACTTTCGTCACGCGAAAAAGAAATTACATATTGTTTAAAATTCACGACATACTCGTCATAAATAGATTCATAAGAAAGACTCGATGGAATCGTTTTTTTTTTCTTAAGACCGTACGTATATATATACTACATACATACTAAACTAGCAATTTATCCTTGCTTCATTCGGATTGCGTCCTAATTGATTATGTAGGTATATATATATAGGTACGTATACATTTTTTTGAGCGGAACCCTAGTTCTTTTTCTTAAGTAAAAGTAGCCTAAGTTACTCCTTATAACATCAGCTATCCACCAGTGAAAGTTTCGTCAAAATGAGTCCAGCCGTTTCGCAGATTAGCCGGACCAAACAGACCTACAGACAGAAGAATTATGTTTTTCTTATAAGTACCGTATATAATTTCTTATGCATTTAGAAAAAAGCTGCTATTTTGACATTACAAACAGACACTTCAATTTTATTTATCTGTATAGATTTATATAGGATAGAGAATTTATATACAATAATCTATTTGTGTGTTAGCAGCCAAGCCCCCAGCCACCAAGATTTAAATTTAAATGAAAAAAATCGCGTCGACATTTTAAAAATAGACGGTAGTACATCTCAAGTTTAGTGTGAGGAGAAAAGCTTATACTAGAAAATGCTTCTATTAACATTTCAATATCGAATTAAAAAAAAAGCTTTTGCAAAGCAAAATCATAATTTATTTTTCAATTCAATTCTATTTTCTTATGAAAAACTTTAAAAAGCGTGTCCGTTAATGTATAAGCACATATTACTGAAAATGTCACATAGTTGTTAGTTTTAAAAAAAATCGGGAAATTTGAATCCATTACTTTAATGATTTTGTTGCAAGCAGACTTAAAGACTTTAAAGCAATCACATCAAAATATATCTTACTAGCGGCTCACCCTCACCTCGCTAGGGTTCGCCTCTAGAAAAACAAAAACAAATCTATCTAAAAATTTCATTCAGATCCGTCCAGCCACTATGGCGTGATTGAGTAACAAACATACATCCAAACATCTAAACTTTCATCTTTATAACATTAGTAAGATTCGAATAAGACTTTTACAAGCAATTTTGAATCGACAATTTTTAAATTTTTAAAATTCAAATGAAATGCCAGTATACATGATACATTGCTTGAGAAATCTACCACCAGCTCGGAAATCAGTTCTGCTGAGAAAACCAGGCGAAAACCTCAACAGTTGCTCTTTTAAAATAATATCTGTTTAGAATATTGTAACACAATAATGTTATTATCCGCTTATCCTATGTGAGACTCAACTAGAAATTATACTTATACATTAACATTTGCAAAGTATTCCTTGATGGAGTACCTAATAAGTTTTACCCAATAATATATTTTTAATTTTTGAATAAAATCGATTAAATTGATATATTTTGGACGATTACCTACTATTGAAAGCATTTAAAATGATCACAAGCAATTGTATAGCTTCGTTGCAAAAGTAAAAAAAAAATAATTGACTCCAGATTATTATGCACAAGCCCATGAGGCATGAGATGTAGTAAAATAACTAGTTTAACTTGTAAATGTCAGTAAACTGTAACATACGAGTACCTGTTTCATGTCTTATAATCATTGAGTAATAAAGAAACTGTAGTAATATAATCTATACTAATATCATAAAGAGGTAAAGTTTGTGAGTTTGTGACGTTGTAGGGGGTAATCTCTGGATCTCTGGATCCGGACAATTTGTATGGGAAATCAACCTAGGGACGAACTCGAGGGAAGAGAGGGTGAGTCGCTAGTTTTCAATAAAATACTTTTTTTTTCAATAAAATATAGTAGTAGGTATTAAACAATGTTTTTTTATATAAACAAAATTGTTACGAAATTCATACATTAGTATTCTTGTCCGCGGTTTACACGAGAATGTTCAATGGATTTTTATGAGAATTATTTTATACAAGCGACTCACTCTCGCTCCGCTCAGGTTCGTTCCCTAGTTACGTTTTAACGTTTAGTATAGATTTCTCAGAGATGAAATATTTTCCCGCAGTAAAAGTTTTGTTTTTTCTTTATTTTTTTTAAGTGCAATAAAGAATATTTTATTAAAAGTTATCCTGTATGTTGACCCGGATAACGTTATCATCATACCAAATTTAATCAAAATCTGTCCAGTGGTTTTCTCATTAGGCGTTCCCAGACAGAAAGACAGACAAAAATTCTAAAAACTATAGATTCGGTCTCTGTATCGATAATAATGACTATTTTAATAAGATTTCCCAGAAAATATTGAATGTACAGATTCGACTCAGAATTTTATTATATGTATAGACTACCATAAGTAAGGCGGTAAACAATGATCAATATAAATTTGTTAACTTAAACCAGAATATAAGCTAGTGCCTTTATAATTTGACTTAAATTCGTTGAGACGTTACAACATGCCAAAAGTAACAAACCCACAGACTCACTTATAAACTTTCAAAATAACATAAATAATATACGAATCGGAATAATTATAATTAGTCATCTAGATCCTCAGATTCAACTTTGGTTCCAGTTTTTCATGCTTCCATAAAAACCATATGAATTTTTATAACTTAATGAAAATATACATGAGCGAAGGCGCAAATAAAAACTAGTGGATACGATATCACTTCTCGTACACACTTCGTCATTGACCCATATAAACTTCAATGAACTCACGTTGAAACTGTGAACGCAGGCTATTTATTATGCAGGTCTTAAATTAGAAACTTTATCTCCATAACACGTTTGTTTGTGTATTTGTATGTATTATGTAATATATTTACTTATTATCTATCTACTAGCGACTTACCCTCGCTATGCTCAGGTTCGTTCCTACTTTCGTTATGTTACGTTTTAACGTTTAGTATAGATTTCTCAGAGATGAGATATTTTCGCAGTGAAAAGTATCCTATATGTTGACCCGGATAACCAGCTATCATCATACTAAATTTCATTAAAATCCTTTCTAGTGGTTTTTCCGTGATGCGGTCACAGACAGAGAAAAAATCTATAAACTATAAATTCGGTCTCTGTATCGATAATAATGACTATTTGAATAACATTTTCCAAAAAATATTTAATGTACAGATTCGACTCAGAATTTTCTTATATGTATAGATTTATACATATATAAATAAAAATCAAATATTTGTTCATTAGTAAACGCATCATTGAGAACGACTGGACCGATTAGGCTATTTTTTTTAAATGTTTGATGTAGTCCAAATCAGGTTTTTAGGGAGAAACTTTTAAAATGTTGTACGGGAGTATGAGATTTGTAAGTACTTTTTAAGCCGTTGAAGGCTGCTAGTTTACAATATATCACTTAAAATTCCAAAAGCTGCGAAAATGGGATATTCTTCTACGCGCTTAATTAAGAAGTTTCTATGAAAGGCCCTTTAAACATATAATACACTGACATATGGTTTATATAATACGTAAAACACTTAAACAACCAATGAAAATATTTTTATTTTCCGGATTAGAACTGTTTGTATGTCGTAAGAACCGACACTCACATCACTACGCCTCAGTAACATTTGAAAGTATTTAAAACTAGCTCCTTACCCTCACCTTGTTTGAGTGCGTCCCCAGATGCCTAGTCTAGTCAATATGTTACTCCAGGTTATTTAACTGTATACTGTTCCATCCAAAAGGAGTAACAAACATACAAACATACAAAATTTCGCATATACATAATACTCGATTCTTCTAGTAACATCTAAATACACCATTTATATCCATTGTGTAAACAGATAAATGTCTAATTGAAACGGATTGCGGACTGAAATAGAAGATTATATCAGAACAGTTGTTATCCAATTTGCTTTATTACATCAAGGCTGGAGTTTTTGTCACTCCTGTCATAGTCGAGTATCGTTTACTTTATTGGTTAGTAATTTGTTTTTTCCTTTGGGCTACGTTATCGCTCAAATCCTTTGGAAATTTCCTAACGCTGTTGTATTCTATAGAACGAAATGTTTAATTTTAATTGAATAATAATGATTTCTTATTTAAGATTTATATTAATATATTTTATTTATGTCATTTTGTTCAAAAGGCCGAAAGCGTGACAGGATAAGGCTGAGCTGCACATGGATTCTATTTATAATATAATAATAATAATAATAAATTTTATTTCAAGTAACCTAAGACTCATATTTTGTTAGTATACAAAGTGCTGATATTCTATGTTAGTACTTACATTCTAGATACATTTTATTCATTATTACTAACAAGAAATAGCACAGCAGTGGCTAACATATCTACAGTCCAACCTACTGGCAATTACCCTCATGATGCTGTTGGTACTACCCCGTAATCTATCCACCAGGGAACCACATCTTTTGCGCATCGTGGCATAGAAACAATTTATCCTCGCTGCTGCGAACATCCCTGATGCACTACAAAAACGGGGCAATCCCAACAGCACCCTAAAGGCATTATTATATTGAACACGAAGCGCGTTATATGATTTTTGAGAGTACTTGGCCCACAGGTTGCACGTGTAAAAAGTTGTACAATATGCTCTGAACAAGGTGAGTTTAACACTATATGAACAACGTGCAAACCTACGGGCCAGCATATTCGCTCTCACTGACAACGCCCTTCGTTCCCTCTCTATATCCGTGTCGTCTTTGAGGTCGGGGGTCAATATATGTCCTAGGTATTTAAATTTAGACACCATTTCTAAAGTTACACCATTAAGGGCAATAGGTGGTACATTAAATTTTGATTTACCCTCGGCCTCAAAGACCATCACTACACTTTTTTTCGTATTGTAGATCAGTCCATGTCTTTCTACATAAGCCTCGCACATGGCCACTAGCTTCCTAAGGCCACAAATTGATGCACTCAACAGCACCATGTCATCAGCGTAGCTAATATTGTTTACACAAACACCATCCACGTAACAGCCGACCCTTTTTTTTTTTTTTAACGTTGGGAAATGCATTTACGCACGAGGTGTGGGACTCACCGGCAAAGCCAGTACTACCCACTAAAACCCAACAAAGCCTTCCCCCGTCTTAATGGGGCGTCGCAGGATCGCTTACGCATTCAACTACGACGCCCCGACGGCAGGTCTGCCGAAGCAGACCACAACAACCGCGGGGTTGCTCCACAGTCCACTCTGCTATCAGAGAAGTACCAGGAGCAACCCGCATGATACACCACCCTCCGAAGAGGGCCACCTCACACCGCCCACCGAAGTGGGTCACCTCCCTGTGCGTTTCTTGGCTTCGCGCCCGGTTCGGTTGCCGGGCACTACTGAGCCCCCCCACCACGACACGTAACAGCCGACCCTGGTACTGCTGAGCTCAGCGATCAAATCGTCCACGTATAGATTGAAAAGCGTTGGTGAACTCAATCCCCCCTGTCTCACCCCGCACTCCAGCCCATACGGCCTTGATAAGGCTCCTGCCCATCGTACGTTGTTGACCTGGTTTCTGTACCAATATTTAAATATGTTGGTAAGTTCTAATGGGATATTTAGTTCATTCATCTTTTTCCATAGTATATCATAAGAAACCAGGTCAAAAGCTTTGGACAAATCTAAGAAGCAAGCATAAATGGGAGTCTTACGCTTTGTGTAGTAATTGACAGTATGCTTAAGACCTAATATAGCGCTCTCCGTAGACAAACCAGGTCGAAAATCGAATTGGTTATCATGAGGTTTTATGTAAATATTTAATTGCTGGTTAAGCAAACTGTCAAATACCTTCGATATAACCGTAGCCAGAGAGATAGGCCTATAGTTATTTTTATCCGTTAGGTTACCCGTTTTGCTTTTCACAATAGGCACGACTATCGTACGTATCATTTCACTCGGCATAAAACTATGACTTACACATAGATTGTAAAGCATCGACAGAACTCTGGGAAGGTGCGGTCCAGCATATTGAAGATGCTCAATGCTAAGACCATCATGACCAGGGGATTTACATCTAGTCATACACTTAATTGTTTGAGAGATATCTTTATTAAGAAAACTTATCCCCATTTCCCTGCTGGTCTCAACATTAAACATTGATTCAGAAGGCCCCTGTGGTGATTTAACGATGAAATGGTCCGCGAAAATATTAGAAATCTTGACAGGCTCACAAATACCATTTATGCTCACGGGAAGAGACGGCCTACTATTCAGCTTATTCGTATACTTCCAGAATCCCCGAAAATATTTCCTAGAGTAATGTGAGGCTAGAATATCCATTTTAATTTGTTCTTGATGGTTTTGACACCATCTTAATTTTGATTTGAAAATTTTTCTAGCCTCACACATTTCGTCATAGACACGTCCTGCAATTGGTTTACCGTACCACAACCATAATAAAAACTTATGCCTGGCCTTCCCGTGGGCTTCCGCTACATGCTTATTCCAGCCTATAACTTTCTTGCTTTTTATATGCTTTTTACACTCTCGGCCCACCACGGAGGCTTCTGATAACGCCTTAACTATGTCACTGTACAACTTAGTCACAATGTCATTATGCTTAGAATTATTACAAGTACGATTACAGCAATCATTAAGCTCATCAGGGTATTGTATTAAACTTAACCTAACATCGCATTCCCTCCTGTATGTGTTTATTTGTTCTACATTTCTCTCCCCCCAAATTACTTTATTTTGACAAGTGCTTATTACAGGTTTTTTCGATATTAATACGTTTAAGCTACATTCGACAATCAATAGAAAATGATCGGACCATAACACATCATATAACACGTATACACTGCGTACAGTCTATAGCAGATTTCGTGGCTAAGCAATGATCAAGCCACCGCTTGGACCCGTGTGATTCACTTATAAAAGTATACGTATCCGAGTTAGAACCTAGCATATCAGTGTCTATACATGTCCAATCTTGCTCTAAGCAAAACTGAGAAAGTTCGTTATAAAACCGCTCTGTAGGGTGCGCGTTATAGTCACCCAATATGTACACACAATTTTCCCCACACGTAACAATAATCGCACTTACCGCGCTTAAGACGTCTGTAAAATCCATTAGATTGTCAGGAGCATCCGTGGGCATGTACACACTCATCAGAATAAACGATTTTTCTTCTAATACTATTTTAATAGCACAGATTCGCGGGTTATTGCACGGAATTACGGACACATCATAGAAAACACTACCTACATACATGAAAACTTCTCGAATATGGTAGAAGTCTTTTAAATACGAGTAAAAATAGCCAAAGAAAAATAAATAATGATAGGTCGCATTAGTTTAGCCACTCTTTTAAAAGGCTACAATTAAAAAAAAATGCTCCACAAAAAAAACGCGTTTTTTCATGTTTTTATGGGTTTTTTTCATGATAGAAAAAAAAACAGTTTTTTTGCAATTCTAATTCCTCTACATTCGAGCGAAAATGTATCTATTTTATCTGTAAACTACAGAAAATAACATATCCGTATGCAACATTAATCAACTCTATAGACGTGTCCTTTATATGACATTCATGTTGGCCTAGTACAAGCGTATTGATTACTATAGTATTTGCTTAGATATAAAGCGATAGTAATATACTTTAAATTGCGCACCTCAGTCACGAGAAAATAGATAATATGGTTTGATCGAATAAAGATTAGTTATTTTTCCTTATAGTCTTTTGATGTTCTTAGTAGGTTATAAGTTTTGTTTTTAAGTTTTTTTGTTAAATTTATAAGTTTTTTATGGTAAACTAACCTGCTTCCACTTACATAAGGAATCATTCACTAAACTATGCCAGTTCTTCAATATTCCATGGAAATCACAGCGTACCAGTTTTAAAACGACACTCTTCCGCAAATTACATACGTACATCTACGCAAAAATCCGTTTCTCCGTTGCTATATAACCAAGAAACACACTTTCACATCTACAGTATTAGATTCTATCATCATATATCTACATTAATATATATTAAGTCATTAATATTATTAATATTACTGTTAATTATGTATGTTATTGGTTCTTTTCGTTGATTATGATTCGAGTAAAATTCTGACTGAGAGAGCTTACGGATTAACTAATAGTAGCCTATGTATTACTTATGTGCATTTATCTTGTTGTGGTGGGGGGCTCATTAGTGTCTGGCAGTCCAGCCAGTCGCAAAGCCAAGAGATACTGGGAGGCGACCCACTTCGGTTGGTGGTGTACCATACGGGTTGCTCTCTGTTGTACTTCTCTGACTGTGAGTGTGTGAGAGTGGAGAGATTCCGTTGGATTTTAGTAAGTAGTCCTGGTTTTCCTAGCCAGTGAGTCTCACATAACCATCTGTATGTATGCAGGTGGTATGCGTAAATATATATCTACATTTCCAAAAATAAAAAAAAATAAAATAAGGTTTATGCTCTACATATTTATAATTTCATGAAAATCTGTTCAACCTTTTTAGCGAAAAAAATAACAAACAGAGATACATACAAACATTCGCATTTGTAAAAACTAGTTGAAATATGTATATATTATAAAGCGTGCCAAAAATTCTTGACCCTTTTTTTAATATAAGAACATCTAGAAAAAAGAATTGGGGGCGGGGTTGTTGAGAATCTCGTAAAATTACGTCAAAACGTAACTATGGCAGCTGTTCTTGACATTGATTGCCCGCCTTCGGAATCTATTAATACTCTTACATATCGCATTGATAAGTGCGTTGTAAACCGTCAGTTATTTATAGAAGACATTTGTATGCATGAGGTTTATTTGCCAGTAACATATTGTTTCATTAAGTTATAGAATTAGCTTTTAAATTATTCATATTGGAATATAATGTAAGGAATCACTTTATACTTTGCTTTCTAATTTTTTTGTAAGAAAGACATATACCTACATAGATTCTTATATTTTTTATAAGCTACCGACTTTAATAATATAATATACATCTATACATATAATAAAATTCTAACTAAGCCAAATCTGTACATTAAATATTTTTTGGAAAATCTTATTGAAATAAACATTATGGTCGATACGGAGGCCGAATTTATCGTTTTTAGAATTTTTGTCTATCTGTCTGTCTGTTACCGTATCACAGAAAATCCACTGGAGGGATTTTGATAAAATTTGGTATTGTGATAGCTGGTTTATCCGGGTCAACATATAGGATACTTTTTACCGCGGGAAAATATCTCATTTCTGAGAAAAAATATAAAAATTGCAATGTAAGAGTATACTTATACTATATGTAAAGCATTTGGTTTTTGGTCATCTGAACGCGGGCAGAGCCGCGGGCAATGCTAGTATACAATAAAATATATGTAAATAATAAATATAATTATAGTTTTAATAAACTGAAAAAAATGTAAGCCAACTGTAACTCATCAAAACGAATCAAGTGAGGTGAAACTCAAATTTTTTCTAGAAGCTACTAAATAGTTCTATTGTCCACTTACTGAATCCTTCATCACATCAGCTTGTATCAATTTATCACATTACCAGCGAGTAGGTTGATTCCCCATACAAACTTTCGTCTCCATTTTCACCACCTTAAGAGATGATTTCTGGGATAAAAAGTATCTTATGTCCTTTCCAGGGTCTCAACTATCTTCCTACCAAATTTCATCTAAATCGGTTCAGTAGATCCAGACATTACCCCCTACAACGTCACAAACTCACAATTCACAAACTGTACCTTTTCATTATATTAGTATAGATAGTATAGATAACACTTGTGTATTGACGATGATGATGATTAACTTTTCTAAGGCCATGCCTAATTTAAAAAAAAATCTTATCTTGCCACAGCCTACACTGGCCGCTGTGGCCTTGGCTGCAGGCCTCCTTTTGAGAGGCCAGCCACCACCACAACAAACGGTATACTGGTACCTAAAAATCGGAACTTTATTACTACGTTTTACACCCGTTTCGATATCTATCCTACCTTTATAATCTTTATAAATATTATAAATGTGAAATTTTGGGAGTATGTATGGATGTTTGTTACTCTTTCACGCCAGAACGGTTAACGGATTTGGATAAAATTTGGCAGACAGATAGATTATAGACTGGAATAACACATAGGCTACTTTTTATCCTAGACAATATAGGGTTCCCGAGGGATAGATTTGTTTTTGTTTTTCTAGAACTAGGGTCAAACTCAAGTAGGGTTCACTGCAAATTGAGCGAAACGTGTCGTTAAATCTCTCTTAAACGACATCTTTTAAATATCAAGCCGGTTGTCTAAATAAGATTTATATAACTAAAGTTGTTTCTGAATTAGTACCGACATATAACGTTTATAGAAAAATACTTAGCATTTTGTACGGTACAGATCCTCAATATCGTACTTTACTTTTTTTAATAATGCTGTACTTAATAATTTTTATTTAAAATTGAACTATCTCCTGTTTTTTATCCCTCAAAGACATGAGAATGCATGAAAATATTAAAGATGTAATTATATTAAGTTCAAATTGCATGATTAAATATCAAAGGCATATACGTTACATTTAAGAGACAGACATAAAAGGACGACACATGCGCATGAGTTTGATTCATCTGTAGCCAGTGAATCACTCGTACATGTATCAACATGTCGGTGGATTATTTGATTTAAATTTTCAGCTTAACTTCAGTTACGGTAATACCGTCGTAAAGCATTTATAAGACCTGCAACCTCTTCTAAAATCTTAGAGAGCAGGTTCATAAAATGATTTATTTATTTGTTTACCTTATGAACAACAGTTTTTGTTTTTAAATATAAGAAACAGTGTCTCATCTATACTAATATTATAAAGAGGTAAAGATTGTGAGTTTGTGACGTTGTAGACGGTAGGTAATCTACTGAACCGATTTAGATAAAATTTGGTAAGAAGATAGTTCGAGACCCTGACATAGGATAGTTGGACATAAGATAGTTTGTATCCGGGAAATCATCCCTTAAGAAGGTGAAAATGGGGATGAAATTTTGTATGGGGAATCAACCTAGGGACGAAACCGAGCGAAGCGAGGGTGAGTCGCGAGTATCCATATAAAATGATTACAGCTTTCGTTCATATTTCACTGTAGTTTATAGGTAAATATATTTCGTAAAAAAAAATAATTCTTAATTTTCATCTCCTTTTAAAAACTTATTTTTTTAGATCGCTTGCACATTTCTAGACCTTTTAATCAGTTAATAGTTTATTCGGCTTCATTATCACCAATCAGTAGGTAGATATATTCAAGTACCGACATTCTTCATCATTTTCTCAACATACATGTATTACGAACAAATAAAATAATAAAATATCTGTTAAAAACTTCGACATGGCTGTTTCGAGAAGATCTTATAAATTCATGTCATGATGGCTTATTAAATTTCGCAACGTCAATATAACGCGTGCTTAGAATGTAAGTTTCTTACAAACAGATTTAATGTCGTCAACAATATTTTTCACTAGTGACTCACTCTAGTACCTTTTTATATCAATAACATTATATAAAGGTAGCTGGGGCGTATCTATAAATAGGCATTTGGGCTACAACCCAAGGCCCCCTGTTGAAAACAATGGATAATAATACTTTCTTAGATTTACGCGAATATTTGATATTTTAAATAAAGCTATCTTTGCGGTTTTCGCTTTACAGCATTCATGGTCATTATCATCATTTCGAATGCTTTACAGCAATCATGGTCACGGGAAATGAATCTGGTCTCCCGTGACCATGATTGTTGTAAAGCATTTGAAACGTCGGGAACCGAAAATCCAAATAAATCGGCGATAAAAATCCAAAAAGATAGTTTTATTAAAAACAATGGATAATATTGCGAATACATAAAATAAAAATTAATGTAAAATAAAATAAATAAAGCCATAAATGCTTGGCCTAATAACCTTGATATCAATTAACCAGAAACAAACAATAGCATTATCTTAATTTCGTCTAGTACCACCTATTATTATAGATTTTAAAAAGGCAAAATAGTTTAATTCGAATTAATTAAACTGATTGTCACTTTAGGCCACCAAGTAGTGTTAGCCCAGGGCACCCTTAGTTCACGATCTTCCTCTGACAGGTAGCGTTATAAATTTGGAAAATTTTATTACTAATTAGAGACCTATCCTCACCGTCCCTAGACTTGAATAGTTTAGGAACGCACAAAAGACCAAAAGAAAAATATTTTTTGCATCACCAACCTTCGCAGGCGTAAATAGAATAACCCACCAGATTTATATCAAAATCAGACCAATGGTTTAGGAACGCATAGAGGACAAAAATACGAACATTCATTCTTATTTATATAGATAGATAAATTTCAGCCTGTGTTACTTTCGATTATAGTAGGTATATCTGTGCATTAATTTATCTCCAAATCCGTCAATTTCAGCGTAAAGGAATAAAAAATTACAAAAAAATACACACAAACTTTCGTATTTATAATAAATAATTTCATTTATTATTAAATATTTCCGTGGAGGAGAACACTCAAATGAGTATTTTAAGCATCTCGCGATTTAGATAGAGTATGGACCTAAATATTAAAATGAGAGTTTTTCATTGTAACAATCATTATTATTACATGTATGTCCTTGCGCACAATTACAGTGACCAACACCTTAACAATGAGGCCAATGTTCTCATTAATTTCAATTTGCGTGGTAAAATTTTGCTATATTGCGTCCTCGGGTGTTCATAGATGTCTCATTTATGGGTGTCAATGTATAAATAAGAATAAAATTGGTAGTGTTTTTATTCTCATTTGGTATAGTGCATCACGGTATCTTAGAATAGGGTTTAGTTCGTTATTTTTCTTTTAAGCGCAAACAGCTGGACGGTTTTGGATGAAATTAAGTACACACATAGCCTATGACATGTTTCTAAAATTTCTCAAAAGGCAGCATTAATTGTACATATTATTATGAATACATAAAGTTACTTAGGGTGTAAACATACAACACACACGGGCGAAGTGAGGGTCGTACACTAGTATATCATAAAAACTGAATTTATAGATGTAGTCAGGATATGAATTCAAAAAAGCATAAATTCTAGTATAGGAGCAATTAGACAAAAAATTAATTCGTGGCCAGTGGCGTGACATATTGTACGTTTAATTTATTAATTTTCAAAAAATATCGATCCAGAAATTAGTTATACTATGCGTTCGCCCCGTTGTCAAAATTCGACCATAAACACTATTGAAAATTTGAGAAAAAATATAGGTATGAATAGAATTTGCCTATCCATATAAAAAAACGTTTCCAGTTTGTTTTATTCATAGCAAAAAACATCGTCAATAGCTAAAAACAAAAAAAAAAGAAAATCGGTTGACAAACAGAGGCGAAAAAGGTACTGAACTGTTTTTTCTTCCCCTATTTATACATAACTAGCATTGCCCGCGGCTACGCCCGCGTTCAGATGACCAAAAACCAAATTCTTAGGTTTTACATATTAGTATACTCTTACAATGCAATTTTTGTATTTTTTCTCAGAAATTAGATATTTTCCCGTGGTAAAAATCTGTCTTGTGGTTTTCCCGTGATGCGGTAAAAGACAGACAGACAAAAATTCTAAAAACTATAGGTTCGGACTCTGTATCGATAATAATGTCTATTTCAATTAGATTTTCCAAAATATATTTAATGTACAGATTCGACTTAGTTACAATTTTATGATATGTATACATATACAGAAGATTAAATTTTAATAATATTTTCTGGTATCAAAATTTCAAGAACAAGTAGATAATCAACAGTATAAACAGTTATAGCATATAAATTGATATATTTTATAGCACCTATCCATAGTTATCTCGACTGAGACCAACGACATCAATTCGATCGCGATCATTACTAATTTATCGCCACTATTATACCAAAGGGAATTTACAATTTGCTATCGGAATCGGTAACGAGTTAAACTTTCACTCAGACTGGGCTAATCGGTAAAACAAATTATAACCTCAAGCAAATCTTATACTTCCTCAAAGAAAGCGATTTACATAACAATAACGTTTCAGTGACTATAGTAATCGAAATACGTTGTTTGAAGAGTTAAACGTTAAAAAACTTTACATATATATCCACTTTCGATATATTTGGGCGACATTAGTATAGTAATTACATTTGGTTTCTAACTTTCTATTAACATTCAGTTATATATAACACTAGCATTGCCCGCGGCTCGGCCCATGTTCAGATGACCAAAAACCAAATTCTTAGGTTTTACATAGTAGTAGTCTTACATTGCAGTTTTTGTATTTTTTCTCAGAACTAGATAATTTTCCCGCGGTAAAAAGTATCCTATATGTTGACCCGGATAACCAGCTATCACCATACCAAATTTCATAAAAATCCCTCCAGTGGTTTTTCAGTGATGCGGTAACAGACAGACAGACAAAAATTCTAAAAACTATAGATTCGGCCTCTGTATCGATAATTATGTTTATTTCAATAAGATTTTCGTAAAAATATCTAATGTACAGATTCGGCTTAGTTACAACTCTTTTATAATAATGTATAGATAATATTCAATATGTGGTGTGCCTTTGCCTAGGCGAAGCCGGACGTTTTACTAATATAATCTGATAGAAAAAAATATTTGCGTACGTATAAATCGAACCCACAACCGTAAAATATATTTTATATCTAATAGACCTTCACTTAACAGTCGCATAATCCATCTTCATATCCCGTCGTCATCGCCCGTATCTAGAACGATGTCCAACCGAGCAGTCAAATATACAACTTACAGAACATAAAAAGGAGGCAAAGCAATAATTCCTTATTGAGAAATACGAGCGCAAAATTGTTTAATCAATTGCTCGCTTTAGAATGCAATAATGAATTAATCCTATTTGCATGCTACATTAAGAATCGATTATAATTTATTTGACTTCGGTGCATTTAGTGTAATGTAATAACACAATTTTGCTCTAATTTTCCATTATGTAACATTTTTAAATCGATGAATGACGAATTTTTAAAATCGATATCGACATAAAGAAAACTTAAAATATATGGAAATGATATTCCATGGGTCATTATAAGGCTTAGATTTGTCATTTGTATATTTTATTTCGAGTCTCCCCTGAGACCATGATTGCTGTAAAGCATTCGAAACGTCGGTAACCAAAAATCAGAAGAAATCCGCGAAAAAAATCGAAAATATAGTTTTATTTAAATTGCCAAAAGTGTATCGTATAAGCGATGTTAAAGAAAATATGCCAAATTCATAATTAACGAATAGAAAGGCTAAACAGTCTATTTCTGTTAAAAAGCTTTTTATTCAAAACTACTTGTTTTATATATACGAGTATATATCAAATACTTGGTGCATAATGGATGATGTCATTCATAAAGGAAGAATGATTTAAGAAGCTATAAATTAATTGAGAGCAGAGATTTTAGAATTACTGAGTAGTTGAAACAGATTGTAGTATAAATGAAAATATGTATGTCACAAACGCTACAATTAACCTGAAAAATATTCTTGTATTTTAGATATTTTTAAACTACTTCTGAAACTAGGATAATGTAAGTCTTATTCAGGGGTATAAAATTTTCATTATGACATGGTGCAGGTGACACTTGTCAGTACCATATGAATTTTGGAGTAAGTGACAATATTCGATCAATTTAAAAAAAATCTTTTTAAATATCGTTAATAACAAATTATAATTTTGCTACGAGTAACAATTTAAAGAAAAACATTATTTAAACATAACTCTCTCCCTCGAGATATATTATGTTACAAAAAAAAGATATTGAAAATATGGCTGCATCAGTTTTTTTTATATATCACGTCGGTGGCAATCAGGCATGCGGCTCGCCTGATGGTAAGCGGTTACCGCAGCCTATGGACGCCTGCAACACCAGGGGCATCACATGCGCGTTGCCGACCCTTTAAGAACCTATTTACTCCCCTTTTGAAGGACCCCATACTGTAGCCCTCTGGGAAAACCTCGGCAGGGGGGAGTTCATTCCACAGCGAAATGGTCCCTGGGAGGAAATTCCTCTGAAACCGAACTACCGAACCATTTGAGCTGCAATATGTGAGCATGAACTCGCTGTCGATGGCGAGCGGTGCGATGATAGAAAGTGGCCGTGGGCATTATTTCGAACAATTCTTCGGAACACAACCCATTGTACAAACGATAGAGCACACATAGGGACGCAAAATCTCTTCTTAGACTTACAGGCTCTATATCGCTTGTGAGTATTGGATCGTCGACAATTCTCACAGCTCTCCTTTGAACCGAGTCAAAAGGCCTAAGCTGGTATGCTGGTGCTCCCGCCTAGAGAGTTACGTCTACTGTAACACTGGTAAGTAATCATTTTTTTTTGTTTTTATATTTTTATATGAAAATAAAAAAAAAATAAAAAAAAAATTAAAACTTTCATGAAAAAGTCAAAAAATCCTCTCTCATGGGCAACTTCTTTGTTAAAAAATAATTATTTTATCCTCCCAAATTTTGTAGACGATTCGGTTAGGTAAGTATATATACCAGTCTAGACTAAAGACATTCAGCCGACCTAGATAGATAAAGCGGTAATACATACATTTTATATAGTTATAATGAAAGTGTCAAAGATAATTCGACGCTTGCTCCTATCTCTTTTAAGACAGTTACTATAACCATTTATTTTAGTACGCAAAGATTTTTGAAAGATTTCATCCTAGCCTCTAGGTACGTTTTAACGGGTAGTATGGAATACATAGACAATAATAGTATATACATATGTAAAAAATAAACAGTTCTCAACTTTTCGATTTTCCAGCTGTTTTTTGGGGTATCCCAATTTTTTAATATACTTAAACAACCCCTGACACACCCCAATAAAACAAAAAAAGAATAATTCAAATCAGTCCTGCGGTTTTTGGATGTTAGCGAGACAGACGAACTGGAATTAGTTTTTATATAAGCATGACTTTAGTTGGTATTGGTAAATGGTGTAAAATACAATCGTTACTGTATAATAGTTTTAAGCAGCATATAAAATACAACAACAACACAATTTTGTCACAATAAGAATACAACATAAGGCAAAAAAAATTTTTTATTCCTATAAAACAAATTGTTTGACAGTAAATTGGGATATTTCGGATGAAGTAAAAGTGCTTTTTTTTTCTATGGGTAAGATTTGGGACGGGACAATATCTGTAGGGTCAGCTAGTTTAAATAAATAAATAAATAAATATGTTGGGACCTTAACACATAGCACCATATAGTTCCATGATAAGCTACGAAGCCTCTGTTATGGATACCAGATAGTTGATACACTACACATACATATATAACTTTAAATACAAACATATTATTTATAAATATAAGCACATATTTGATGCACACCCATGACAGGAGTACAAGCATTCGTGCTCATCACACAAATGAATACTCTTCTACGACTTCTGGCACAGCAAGTAGGGTCACTATAAAGTAATAAACTGAGCCAAACGTGTCGTCGAAATAATCAATATTATTAATATACTATACAACTTATAATACGATAGAATCAAAAAATGTTATTGAAATATGAATAGTCAATAAATAACCATATGGAAGTTTTGCTTCGACACCTCATGGTCACGCACCAGGAGTGCTGCGTCGCCGCAACACTTCATAGATCACTTGTGTTGTTCGATATCTGATATAAGTTTATGTATTTAATTACATGTTACGGCTGTTCCAAAATTAAATACAAGTAATCAGGATTTAATACGTAACAAATGAAAAGCTGTATGTATAACATATGTAGATTTTATTGTTATAAGTTTATCTGACCATCAATTTATGATAAAAAATACACATCAGATAGAGTCCGAAAATATGTGTATAATAAGCTTCCCAAAATATTGTCAAAATAGCAAAAATTAAGAACTGTTAAATGTCTTCTTAAAATATTTTATATAAAATACACTATTTAGTACAAAATATGCATTATATATTTCATTCCTCATTGTCATAGTCAATTAAAATTTAATCTTTACATATAAATATTCAAAAATGCTTCAGCATTTTTGTAAGCACATATGTCCTTTTACCAAGAAGCAGACGGAACCATAGAGTTCGTATTTTTTTTGTGAGACAATTCCACTTCCTACGGCATTCCAAGTAATTTCCATAGAATATTGGTTGGTTACAGCTTAATCAAAGCAAAGACAGGATACTATAATATATGTATGTATTAAATAAGACCACAAACATTAAGCACAGCAAGGAATTGATACACTTTATGACAAGAGTAATAGAAGAAATCAATATAGACGATCGGTTCGCTGGCGCCAGCGCGGGCGTCACGGCGCCCGAGCTCCACACATGCTTTGTTTGTCATCCGATATGAATAGCTGAGTTGGGACTGATTAAGTATAATTATTCTTTTATATTATAACTTTTTAGGCAATGTTAATGTAACTTATTTTTTTTTTCTAATAAAGATTTTTTTTACAAATAATTTCTAAAAAATTTTTTTTTTCTAAAAGTAATTACATATGTATAGACTACTATACATATGTAATTACTTTTTGGTTTTCCATTTAATAAGGGTAACTATCACCATGCTTAAGTTAGTTATCTATACTAATATTATAAAGAAGTAAAGTTTGTGAGTTTGCGTTGTTGTAGGGGGTAATCTCTGGATCTCCTGAACCGATTAAGAAGAAATCTGGTAAGATGATAGTTTGAGACCCTGGGAAGGACATAGGATACCTTTTATCCTGGAAATCATCCATTTAAAGCTTTGATCGACAATACTACTGTTGATCGAATATTTAAAAGGGGTGAAAATGCGGATGAAAGTTTGTATTGGGAAGCAAGCTAGGGACGAACCCGAGCGAAGCGAGGCTGAGTCGCTAGTGTTATATAACATGTATAAACCATGAATAATAATTATTTACCCAGTTGGTAGCCCTTTTAATAAATAAATAATAAAAGATAAAAATAATGATGAAGTAATACAATTTATGTATATATTTTTACCCGACTGATTTAGAAAAATAGTAATGTTTTTTAGTGCACGTAAACATATGTTTCTTTTTTTGAACGCTTTGGGAGTATTAACTTTTTAACATATCTGCCATCTGGTAACGTAAAATGTATAATAGTGTTACAATTGTATCTAAAAATCTTTTTTTTGTATAATACATAAATATATCATTATATGACAAGTCAGTAGTTTTTTATAATTATTTTCCTGCAAGTCATTTTTAACTAAAACCAATTTTCTGTTTAACAAAATAATAATTCCAAGTTTAGGACCGGTTTCAAAAAAAAATTACATTTTTTTAAAAACATTCATTCCTTTGTCCTGTATATTTTCTCATAATTTAAATAAATTCTCAATAAAATCTGACCTAACAGGTCAACCTTTGACGTCAATACTATCAAGTGTTCAAAACCGCACAAACTGAGAACTAAATTCTCTGCGGTCTCATTAATTGGGAAAGGCCTAATTGCATGTTTAAGAATCTCATTTAAATGCATGCCCTTTAAGTGTGTTTAGAGGACATTTTCATTTATATCAATATTAAAATAAAAAGTTTAGGTTATTCTTTACACATTTAAAGAAAATATTAAAATATCTCGATTATGTACTTATTACACGCCACATTGTTTTTCTTGCTGCGTGATATTACAACAAACCAACAAATCCTTAAAATTAAAATTTATTCAAAACACTTGAATTTAAATAAGATTTGTTCACAATTTCAAATATTTTTTATGCGAAACCCTGATTCTATGATAAGTAGCCTAAGTTACTCCTTATGACATCAGCTATCTGCACGTGAAAGGCCCGAAAAATGGACCGGGATAAACAGACAGACACAGACGACATACAATTTTTTTTCTTATTAGTACCGTATGTACCTATCGTATGCTTTTAGTAAAAAGCTGGTATTTTGACATTACAAACAGGCACTTCAATTTTATTTATCTGTATAGATATTTAAAGATTCTTTATTTGACTAGAAAGCTAACTGCGATTATCATAGAGACGATTATAAATAAAGCTTCTTAACATTCAATGCGTGTGATTTTAAGTAGCATTCTGTACAAACAGCTATTGTTTGCTGAACGATTACGAGACGGGAATAAACACTAATGTAACCGATGCAACTTATGCAGTGTCGTTTTTATTTATCAATCCAATCACTGTTACTTTAAATTCTTAGTTTTTATATAAGTAATGTATTGTATTCAGCCCTTTTTAACGTCCCACTGCTGGGCACGGGCCTCCCTTCAATACGACGGAGATCAAGCTATAGTCCACCACGCTGGCTAAGTGCGAGTTGGAGAACTTCACATGTCTTTCGAAAACTTGCTAGGTTCTCTCGGACATGCAGGTTTTTCACGATGTCTTCCTTCACCATAAATGCAAGTGGTAATCATGTTAGAAATGATTCGCATATGAACATATCAGAGGTGCGAGATCCGGGATATGAACCCGCTTCACTCGGTTTCATAAGCGAGCGCGTTACCACTGCCTAGTTACTACTAGTTTTTATATAAATAGTACATATTACAATTCTGAAGAGATTGTTGGATTTTTAGTTTAGCATTTTGTATCCTATTTACTGATCAAGGTTATATGCTATATAATATCTCGTTATTAACTTTAGAAGCGTAGCATTTATAGCAACTGCCTCGATAGTGTAGTGACTAGCACGTACGGCTCAAGTCCCGGTTCGAGTCAAGTTTAGTTATTGATTCTTTCCGTTTAGCAAGCTTCAGTAACAGCCCGGAGTTGGGAAGTTGGCGGTGTTTTACCCCCGTGCCTCGGAGAGCACGTAATGCCGTCGGTCCTGCGCCTTAACTCTCACTGGTTGTGTCGAGCAGCCGTCCCATCGGAGCATGAGAGTGATAGGAATAAAGTGTGCACTTGCGTCTGCGCGTTCACATGTGCACTATAATATCTCCTGCACAGTTGGCTAGTCTAAATGAGGTTGGCCGCCGTGACCGAATTCGGTCAATAGGACATTATTATTAGCATTTACCTATACCTATATAAACTATGCGAACGGATCCACAGACAAAAACTAGTATACAATTATAATGTTTAATGAGTAGCATATAATTTAAATTTACCTAAAATTTCACAGCGTCTGGGACTTTTATGTTGATGATATTACTTATTTTAACACAAAAATGACATTCAGACCATTGACAACTACTATGCGAACGAGTTCCAATGTATAATTAAATCAATTAATTTATTGTGTTTACAGTGCATTAGTACAAAGTAATTGATTTATATCATGTGTCATTAAAACAAAGACGAAGTTATGCACACAGATTTAATATGAACACAATAATTCTTTAAGAATAATTAAGTTTTAAATCTATACAAACGAGTAGGTATATATGTATTATAATAAAATTCTCAGTCGAATCTGTACATTAAATATTTGCCTATTTAGAAAAATGTTATTGAAATAGTCATTATTATCTATATAGAGGCCGAATTTAGTTTTAAAAATTTTTGTCAGTCTGTCTGTCTGGGAACGCATCACGAGAAATCCACTGGACAGATTTTGATGAATTTTGGTATGATGATAGCTGGTTATCCGGGTGAACACATAGGATACTTTTTACTGCGGGAAAATATCTAGTTTTTGAGAAATCTATACTAAATATTAAAACGTAAGTAGGGACGAACCCGAGTGGAGCGAGGGTGAGTCGCTACTTCATTATAAAAATATCAATATGTAGTTACAAATTAAACACATAGTTTCAAATTGTTAAACAAGAACATTTTTTTAGATATAAATTATTGTTTTGTTTATAATTGTTTAATCGTAAGCAAATGAATGTATAATTGTGTGGGCAGATGCCGTCTGTAATAACTAGTTATACAAGAACTATTGAGACAAAATACATAAATGCACAAAAAATCTGAAAAGATAGTTTTATTTAAAAAGAAGGTAAAAAATGTCTGTGAAATATGTAAAGCATTTTTGGGAGAAAAAATCTTTTAAAAAGCATTTACTACGAGTGCATTTACAAAAGCGGGGGTGTGTCACTTGTTATGTATAAAATAAATTTCCAACGATTGATTTTGGACATATGCCATGAAATTATAGTATTTCAAAGAGCTACCGGATAACTCTATTGGGACAATATAATGAAACTAGCTGTGCCCTGCAGTTTCACCCGCGTTTTTGTTTGATTATAAACAGCAGTTTTATAATCTATACATATAATAAAATTGTAACTAAGTCGAATAACATTAAATATTTTTTGGAAAATCTAATGAAATAGACATTATTATCGATACAGAGTCCGAATCTATAGTTTTTAGAATTTTTGTCTGTCTGTCTGTCTGTCTGTTACCGCATCACGAGAAAACCACTAGACAGATTTTGATGAAGTTTGGTATGATGATAGCTGGTTATCCTGGTCAACATATAGGATACTTTTTACCGCGGGAAAATATCGCATTTCTGAGAAAAAATACAAAAACTGTAATGTAAGAGTATACTAATATGTAAAACCTAAGAATTTGGTTTTTGGTCATCTGAACGCAGGCGGAGCCGCGGGCAATGCTAGTAATGTATAGAAGTCTACCCGATTTGTCGACATTTTTTATTATCATTTCGCTACCTTGGGTAGAGCATGAGGATATATAGACTATAGGCTTCTTCAATAAAGGAGCTATCCTATGAATTTTTTTTTTTCAAATCGGAGTAAAAGTTCCTTAGATTAGCGAGTCTTAACAAACAAACTCTGCCTCTTTATAATGTTAGTAGAGATATGCAGATATGTCTTTTTTTCTTGAAACTCTGTATCTTGCATGTTGGTCAAAGAATTTTTTTACACAATTGACTATCAAGACTACCATTATCATTTCTATACAAAATTATAGATAAAATTGCATGCATTCCTTTTGTTATTTAAAACCCAATTACATACCTATATATATTTTCGTAAGAGAATTTGGAACAAAAACAAATACGTACTACACTACCTGAATGAGGTTCGTAGGTATATTTATTCATATAAAATATATAAAACAAAGTCGGGTTTGTTACAACCTTTATAACTCAAGAACCGCAGGACCGATTTTCATGGTTTTTGATTTGCTAGATTTGTCTCCGACCCGAATAACAGAATAACTATTAAAACATTCAAAAAAAATTCACAAAAAAAACTTTTAAATGTACATGGGTAACGCTGGCTAATAACTATTTAGTATTTATATCTATTTAAAACGTACATGGCAATGAACCCCAGCGAAACAAGGGTAAGCCGCTAGTAAATAAATAATAAGCAAACGGCGAGCTTAACGCAATAAATTTTTAAACGGTTTGAAAACAAAAATGGAACATTCATTTGGGTTGTAAGCAATAAATTAATTTAGCAAAAACAAATCATGGCCCTACATACGTGTTTTTTTATAAACAACATTATTAGAAATGAATCGGAAATATTGTTTATAACTAAACTTGTTAAGTAGTTTAAAAGATCCTTTAATAAAGATATAAATTCAGTTAGTATGTACTTTAGACATTATCTCTTTAAATATAAAACGATTCCAAAAATTCTTTGATTAAAAGACATCTACATTACCTGTGTGAAGCAACGTTATAAATAAATAAATATGTCGGGACACAGCACCATCTAGTTCCATGGATGCTACGAGGCTTGTGTTATGGATACCAGAAACTTGGTACACTACACATATATAACTTTAAATACATAAATATTATAAATATAGACACCCATGACTGGAATATAAACATTCATGCTCATCGCACAAATGAATGCCCCCAGCGGGACTAGAACCCCCAACCGCTAGCACAGCAAGTAGGGTCATTACAAACTGAGCCAAACGTGTCGTTAATCATATGTACGTAGGCAAAACCTAGTATATATCTACATGTACGTACATATGTGTCTACATGTACGTATATGTAAATATATACGTATATGTAGATACATATACGTATATATTTACATGTACGTATATACGTTACAGTCCCGAGCAGACGGGAGCTCAGACGCTATTGTCTCGCGCCCTACATGTGGTAAACAGAGCAGAATGTTATTGTGTCCGTACCGTACAAGTATTTATATAGCAATGCGTATATCAAATCGGACGGATGCGTCTGCGAGACATATGCGTCTCAGTGTGCGGGAAGACAATATATTTACCAAATATTTATTAAAGTATAAAATTTATTATTTACCAAAAAACAAAATACGTTGAAATTAAAAATATATTTAACCACGCTTCGCTCGTATACGTGCCTAGGTGCCTCACATTACCTTATTAAGTTAACTCAACGGCCGTTTATTTTTTCGTACGTCATTTAAAGTTATTATGATTTTTGACAGGAACCACATGTTTGAAATAAAAAATAGCATAAAGCACTCGGCGGTAATATATTCTTCTATTAATGAAAGAATTTTTAGCGTCGGATTATTAGTTTCAGAGATAGACCTCTACATACATCTTACAAACTCTATCTCTTCATAATATTATTTACTTTTCTATTAATATATACAATTATTTACTGTTTTTTTATTGAGCTTTTCACTCATAAGTCATAACTTGCTTACATCACAGATGGCACAATACTTATTCCAGTCTTTCATCTGCAGCTGTATGCTCTGCCTCTGGACCAAGGAAGCAGTCAATAGATACAATCTCAATATTATATTAATTTCTAAAATATTTTTGATTTTTCAGTTTAAAATTGATATTATTTTACTTCAACACAAAGAATTTCCATCAATTTTATTTCCATTTTATACTCTATTACTATATTTACTAATTCTGACTCAAGCTCGATGTTTTTGTAAACACATTCTCGTAATTTTTACACGTAATAAATCATACCGCTAGAAGTTTAAAATTATCTCCAAAAATATTGATTAAAATTATTACATGATTAAGTTAGTTTGTCTTTGGACATCTTATGTACTTATATTAAAAATACCAATTGTTTTTTTTTCAGTGTAATTAATTTTAATGAATCATTGATTTTAATTTTAAGGTCAGCCGCATATTAAAAGAGTTTTTCTGTTAGAAAATTTTCAGACGCCCGCCGGTACAACTCAGCACACCTATCAGAAACCGCTGTCAGTCCAAAGAAACCTTCCCCAAACCTAACAAACAATTAACAACTAAATTATTACCCTAAGCAGAACCAAACAATAAACGGTGGTGGAAATTTCAATATTACTTCGTAATTTCTACAGTTATTGATTGATTCATTATTGTTTATTATTTGTTTATTTATTGTAATACTCGTGACTTGCCTTTGCTTTGCTCGGGAGCGTCCCCGATGACCTAACATAAAGCCTATATGTTACTCCAGGTCTGATTTATCTCTATTTGTGCACTAAATAGCTAAAACCGTTTAGCCGTTTTAGCGTAAAAAACATACAAACATACGCATACACACATACAATTAAGAGTTTAAAATTTATAATACAATTCCTATTTACACGAAACACTGCAGTGAGGAAGGTTATAGCTAAAATGTAAATCTTGACACTGGTCCAGGAAGATTGTTTATTGTTTTAGCCATAAATTCTATAATAAATAATTCACGTGTGATTCCTCGTGAAGGAAATAAAACGAAATGCTAAATGGATGAAGTATTTGTTTTGTTTTGGGTTAGCACTAAACTAGTATTTTTATATTTTTTATGCAATATTATATATATGACGGAGGAGGATTTAGTTACCTTTTTCTGCTAGAGTGTAAAATCTTATTACTGTGTTATTTATGTGATTTAGTTTTTATTCCGAGTTAATTTAAATATCGAGCAGCTACGTCTCGAGCGGGGTGGAGACAAAAACATGCATAGCACATTTTATTTTAAATTACGACATAAATTGTAACAAGTATTTATTCAAATCGATATACATATTTCTATATGTATTTTTTCCAAGACACTGCAAAAATATTCTAAACTATTGATAAAATTCTCCATATATGTATGTACGAGTATTATATGTCTGTTTATAATGGATAAACTAAAACCCTGGGAAGGACATAGGATACTTTTTATCCTGGGATATCCAGGATCCCTTAAGGGGGTGAAAATGGGGATGAAAGTTTGTATGTGGAAGCAATCTAGGGACGAACCCGAGCGAAGTATGGGTGAGTCGCTAGTATTTATTAAACAAAGTCACAAGTAAATCCAAAATACAAAATCAGCTTCCAAATAGGAACAGGGAGAAAATTAACCTTTTAAAATGTCTGAAATATATTGCTTTATTTGGTTGAAATAACTAAGATAATCTAGTTAATATTAGAATTTGTACTTGGTGCCAATTCTTGAGCATTCAGGATAACCAGCCAACACAATGATTATGCTCTAAAATATTTTGTTGAACGCAGAAAATTGGCAGTCGTTTTAAAAATATTTTCTAAAGCTTTGTTAAAGGTAAAAAAGTCAACATGAGCTGCTAAAAAGGAATTATTTACTACTATATAGTATTCTAGTGTATTAATACTTGTTACACTAGTGACTTTCCTTTAGCTTCGCTTGGGTGCACCCTTAGGCCTTTTTATTACTCACACTAGATTTATTTTCACTTTTGTTTCCATATTTCACGTGCATAACTTGATTATTGTAATTCATTTAAAACACAAAAACAATAATCAAAATAAATCCATGAAAATAACCGAAAAGATAATTTTATTTAAAATGTCAAATATGCGCTTAGATTTAAGAAATTATTAGTAGCCTGTGTTACTGCACGTTATGGTTTATCTCTGTATTAAATTTCATCAAAATCTGTCAAGTCTTTTTAGTGTTAAAGCGTAACAAACATACACACACATATAAAAATCGTAGATTGTCATAAACTTTCTCCCGGCTACCCTTTGGTCCTCGCAGTAGAGATATACATTATACATTTATACAGATCTTATTAACGCCTCAAACGAGCTATGTGCCCAGCATTGGCACAGACTTCGTTTTAATACAATAAAGTGGGATCATAGTCCACCACGCTGGCCAAGTGCGGGTTGTCGGACTTCATATATCTTTTGAAAACTTGCTAAGTTCTCTTAGACAAGTAGGTTTACTCACGATGTTTTCCTTCACCGTAAAACAAGGTAATCATGTTGGAAATGATATAGATGTATAAAGTAACACTAAACTAAATACTTTAATATGTAATTATCGTTTTACTGGAAGGAAGTCGAAATGTATATCTTTGCAAGTTATACTAAACATATCCTGCGATGCAAGCTTTATCATATTTACGAGTAGATTGTGTATTGTGACAGAATGTTTTCTACAGACAATTGTAATTTCGGTGCGTGTTTTTTTAATATTCGTATTAAGATTACTTTAAATCATAAATGTATAGAATTTACTAAACAGCACCAACTACTTTTTAGTAGTTTACGAGCGATTTATATGGATTGTAGGTATCGCTCTACGCCTAATTATTTTCTACTCATCTTCTATACATATTTATCAGATAAAACATCTGGGGACTTAGTCTTTACATACTGTCCATAATAGGAATCTATTTATATGCAAGGAATATATCACAGGACGTGGCTAAGATATGTTGCCACTTCAAATATTTGCCTTATGCAGGAGTAATAATAAATATAAATAAGCTTCATTGAACTTATAAATATATAACAATTTATTTTGGCCTACTAATTTATGGTATGGTCTACTTCTCTTTACTCTCTGTAATAGAAAAACCTGTGTTTCAAGAAGTGATTGATTCAAACTGTGTAAAATAAATTACCATTGATGGTGGCGAATCAAAGTGGCGATTATCAGTAAGCAAAATAAAATTTTATTTGTATGTATAATAATAATTAATCAAACCGATTCTTTTCTACCACACGTTTTCAATTCAAATAGAGCTCAATACGAGAGTATGTATTTACTCTCTTCTCAAATACCTACTTCCCATGCGCATCTCATGGTTTATATAAAACTATCCTTTATCATTTTGTCACGGTTTATACTAGAAATTTTGTTTCCTACGTTTCGAATGCTTTACAGCATCGAAGAGACTACAGTTATCGACGTCTCTTTAACTTTAAATTAAAAAAAAATAAAATCAACTTCCAGGCACTAAAATGTAAAAAATAACTAAACGGGGGTTTTCATTTACAATAGATACCTAATCAGATATTTTTGAAGTCGGTGCCAGCCGACGCATGTGAAATCTAATATATTTTGATACGTAAAATACATATTTACCTATTAGATATTCGTATCTTAAAATATTGTCAGCTGGCACCGACTTCGAAAATATCTAATTAGGTATCTATTCTAAATGAAAACCCCCGTTTAGTTATTTTTTACATTTTAGTGCCTGGAAGTCGGTTTTTTTTAAGTTTATTTTTATATTTTTAGTGTAGACGTAATAAGCAGGTAATTTGTAAGAAGAAAGTTTTTAATAACATATTCGACTAAACAATTTGTTTAAAAAAATATTTATTGTTGGTTGTTTTAAAAACCGCTCGACTGATTTCGATAAAAATTTATAGAGGACCACCTGGGAAGTATACCCTTTCAAACAAAACAAAAATTTTCCAAATCGGTTCAGGCGTCTTCGAGTAATCGGTGAACATACATAAAAAAAGATTCCGACGAATTGAGAACCTCCTCGTTTTTGGAAGTCGGTTAATGAAATATTCGCGTAATTCTAAGAAAGCATCATGCGCACCTTATGTAATATCATCCGTATTCACAGCCTATACGACATTTACACCTATTACCTTTTACTTATTACAAGATATTCCTTGAAGCACAAAGCGTGCTTAACCTTTATCAGAAATGCCTACAACATAAACTCTCATACAAACGTGAGGTGCTTTAAGTCCCTTGGCAAGACGCCACGGCGCCGGACCGCCCGGTGCTAGTTGCAAAAATAATGCATCGTGTTTTATTATTTGATGTACCAATCTAAATTACATTATAGGGATAGTTATTTATATATAAATAAGCACGAATAACAATAATAAGTACCTTTTGTCGTCTGTTTGTCATCCTATTTTCTTTTTTTTTATAGTAGCTATTAAAGAGGCTTAGGCTTGGTTGCACCATATTAGTAGTTATAGTTAATATTATTGTCAAATATAACCATAACAGTAACGCTGGCTTTAACAGTGACGGCGAAATGTGTTGCACCAGCTTATTTTTTGGAATAGTTAAAGTTATAAGGGTTGCAAGTCAAATGACATCTATATACCTCAGATCCACGTTGGGGAAATGTTGGGGAACATTATTTAATATGGCAATACCAGAGAAATCCTCAAATGAAGCTTTGTTGTCAGTGTCGTTATCAGTTCTTATGTCAAAGCAAAGCTAAAGCTGAAAACAATAATCGCGAGCGAATTGTATTTTTGTGGTATTTTTTAAAATTACAATACAATTACAAAACTCTGTTAAACTACTAGATTCCGCAATTATATCTCGGAGCATGGACATGATGTACAAGTTTAGAGCACAGGAGTAGGTACCTACTATAAAAATTATTGATTCATTTACAATATACTAATCCAAGCTTGTTTTAGTGGCTTTTGTAAACGTTATATCAATATTAAACAGGGAATATATTTATTATGGTTTTAGGGTTATATTTGACGTTTCTGACAGATAAATTGACGATAACAATAACATTAACCAGTGAAGCGTGGGCGGTTAAGGTTACAGTTATAGTTATGACGTCATCTCACAAATTGTCAAATGGTGCAACACATTTTTACCCTGACCATTACTTTAACATATTTGTCATTACTTTAACAAATTTGTCATTGCTAAAGTAACATGGTGCAACCAAGCCTTAGTGTTATAAATTTAATAAAAGCACTAGCAGCCATGAGGACTGCATATACTGTCAATATATCTACAGTCTGTAACAAGTATATAACGCCTTTGAGACGTCTAAAACCTTAGTCTCTCCCGTCACCTTGATTGCTGTAAAGCATTCGAAATGTCAGGACTCAGGAATCAAAAATCAAAATAAATCCGCGAAATAATCCGAAAAGATAGTTTTATTTAAAATGTCAAATATTCGCGTAAATCTAAGAAAATATTATGGGTCGATGGAAAATCAATAAATATTATTTTAATTTTAAGATCTGAATAAAGGCTATAGAATATAGGTACTAGCGACTCACCCTCCCATTTTTTACCTTTTAACGTTTAGTATAGATTTCTCAGAGATGACATATTTTCCCGCAATAAAAAGTATCCTATATGTTGACCTGGATATATATATATTTAGAGGATGTTGGAGGTATTCCAAAAGAACTATCTATTTAATAGCTTAATTCAAAAACAACCATGTTTCATTAAAATTCAATTTTACTTCTTTACTACCTACTTTATTTATTATTTGTATATAAAATCTATATATAGGCTGGGACTAATAACAACAATTAGTGTGTTTTAATAAAATTAAAATCGCGCAAAGTGCCGCAGCTTTTTCTCCAAGGTTACATTTAGAACATTCTGCTAATACGAAATGGAATCTGCGACCTTCAGTATATCACAAATCACAATACGTTACAAGTGTACTACGTGACTAAGAAAGTTCATATTTAGTTTAATGACACTATGTATATTATTCTTTAGTTCGAGATATTTATTTAATTGCAAGCGACACACTAAGCACGGTAATATTACATATACATTACCTACTAAGTAGCTTCACTAGGGTTTGCATCCCCCTATCGCTTCGGTACGTTTTAACGGTTAGTAGCTAAGAATGAGATAGACTATATATATATATATATATATATATATATATATATATATATATTTGTGGGTTGTATTATAACGTGTTTTCCTGTGGAAAAAGATAATCTCCCGCCGTAAAAAGTAAAGCGTAGCCTATGTCACTCTCCAGTCCCCCAACTATCTCCACACAAAAAACCACGCCAATCCGTCACTCTGTTTGTATGTAAAAGAAGGAGAAACAAACAAACTTTCACATTTATAATATTAAGTATTAAAACTCATTTAGCGAGATAAAAATAATCAATGCCACTTTCCAGCTGGCAAACAATTTTCTTTATAAAGTTGTGTTACATAAAACCCGCAATAACATAAGTGTAAGGCCGGACAAGTCACTGGTACAATAAAAATAGCTCGTATGTTACACGCCGTAGAAGGTCGCAAGCTGCGTTTCGACTTCAGTACCTACTCGAAATATAAATGGCCACTTTGCTGCTTCAAACTAGTTTAGTTATTTTAGCAGACTTAAGACACAAAAATATTGATATATTTCCATGTAAATTATTAAATATATTTTATTATTATTACTTAATTCGTTTTAATAGAAAAATACCTTAATATTCTGCTTAAATTAAAGCTTAGTAAAGAAACTTGACTGCTTAGATGTTACATTAACCAATTTATGAATATATTAATATATAATATGTTTCATTCTCACCTAATGTTCGGCTGAAGTTCGTATTCGGTTCAAACCACATTCGGCCCATCACTACTCTAGACTCTTTTTATGTGACATCTACTAAGAAAATGAATTTAAACTTCTTTAACATAAAAAAATATACCAAGTCAAGTAGTCTAGAGTCTGCGCTATTATTGCTTTTACGAAAATAAGTATAGTAGCGTAATATTTATACCTTAAACAAAGTTGCTCTAGAAAAGTCGTTTGAAAAGAGACTTGTTTGATTATTTTTTTTAAATCCGCTAAGTATTCTACAGAGTATAAATATTAAAGAATTATCATAAAATTATGTAACTGCAACTATGTAAAAATCCTATATAACCATTTAAATAACTTTTTTAAATATCATATTATATTAAACTAAGATTATACGCACACGCATTTTCATGCATATACACACACGTACGTATGCACGTATGCATACACGCGAGCAAACACACACACACACACACACACACACACACACACACACACACACACGCAAAGGCACGCACGCACGCACACACACACGCACACACACACACACACGCACACACACACACACGCACACACACACACACGCACACACACACACACGCACACACACACACGCACACACACACGCACACACACACACGCACACAGACGTACACACACATCATGTCATAATAATTAATAGCGATGTTTGCAATGAGTAGGTGCTTACACAATACATTTTATACTAAAAAAAATCAAATTAAAACAAAACAATGCGAAACCTCTAAAACGTCAATTACAATAGATGTTACTCGAATCTTCTAAGGGCAGTGATCTGTCTTCATTAAAATTCTATGTTTTTCCCCACCGTTTGTAATTAATTAGCCGCATAAAAAAACTTTATGAATAAAATTTACACAACAAAGATAATACTTAGCACTTATTAATTTTGACTGCTTTTTTTTTGTAAATGAAAAAAATTAAAATTACTGAACCGATTTTTTTAATTCTTTCACAATAAATATAAATATTTTACCTCTTTCTAATACTAATGCTATATGTGCTAGAATTTAAAATTATCATGATCGTACTCGTAAAATGTTAAGATTTTTAATACTTATTATTATTATTGTTACCTACCATTAAAAAAAAACATACAGCCTAATTCAACTATAAGTTTTTCTCTAGCAACAATATGTGGGAATATCCAATGAGAACAAAAAAATCCGATAAAAAGGTTTTATTCAAATCCAACCTTGAATAAACAAAACAACAAACAAATAACACATTAAAACTTCAAGTTTTAATAAGTACATATTTTTTTATAAAATGTGAAGTTTGGACTTGTTCAGTCGTTTAGACTTTAGAGGATTAAATCATATATTATACTAATATTATAAAGAGACAGAGTTTGTTTTTTTTTTTGTTTTGTTTGAACGCGCTAATCTCAGGAACTACTAATCCGATTTGAAAAATTCTTTTTGCAATAGATAGCCTCCTTATTGAGGAAGACTATAATATCATCAGTGCACTATCAAAGGGAGCGGAGCAGTAATCATAAATGTCAACAAATCGGGCAGACTTCCAAACATTAAAGTGACACGCACATGTAGTGACTTGAGAAAGCGCGACGAAATTAAACCGAAGTTTTTTATTTTCACCAAATGTTCGGCCGAAGTTCGTATTCGGTTCAAGCCACATTCGGCCCATCTCTAGTCACAAGGCAAGCCACTAGTTTATATAAATGGAAGTTTAGTCAACGTAAAAATGCCATTGTCACATTTCGCATCTAACTACATAATATCCCACGGGAGGCATTTGATGTACCAGGAAAAAGAAACAAAAATAATTATTAACATAACTATACATTAAAACATTATTGAATTTACAATAGTATCACAATAATTGGTTAGAAATATTCAGTGCAGACTTTTACCGATATCAATGTGCATAGGCCGTATGGATTATCTACAAGCCACGATAGAAAACCCGTATTACAGTGAGGAATGTAGTAGCATAATTATTTTTTTTTAACGTTAGGAAATGCATTTACGCACGAGGTGTGGGACTCACCAGCGTAATACAGCCAGTACTACCCACTAAAACCCAACAAAACCTTCCCCCGTCTTAATGGGGCGTCGCAGGATCGCTTACGCATTCAACTACGACGCTCCGACGGCAGGTCTGCCAAAGCAGACCACCACAACCATGGGGTTGCTCCAAGGTCCACTCTGCTATCAGAGAAGTACCAGGAGCAACCCGCAAGGTACACCGCCCCCCGAAGAGGGCCACCTCCCACCACCCACCGAAGTGGGCAACCTCCCTGTGCGTTTCTTAGCTTCGCGCCCGGTTGGATTGCCGGGCACTACTGAGCCCACCACGACAAGGTGAACGCACGTTGGGGGGGAGTAGCATAATTAATAATCTAACTAGTGCTATATCTAAAGAATTATAAAATCAATATAAAAAAAAGAAAAATTAAAAAAAAGGTCCTATAAACTACATGCCTCCGAATATACACGTCTTCGGCCCATAAACTGTCTCTATAAAAAAACATGTCAATGTGTTAGTTGGTTAATAACACTGGACAATATCATCTATTCTATACATAAAATAAAATTGTAACTAAGCCGAATCTGTACATTTAATATTTTTTGGAAAATCTCATTGAAATAGGCATTATTATACTAGATACTGATAGATACAGAGGCCGAATCTAGCTTTTAGAATTTTTGTTTGTCTGTCTGTCTATCTGTCTGACTGTACCGCATCACGGAAAAAACGCTGGAGGGATTTTGATGAAATAGACCGAGATAAAAAGCGTAAGGTCTCTATATCATGTATGTAGCTCCCAAAGGTCCAAAAACCTTTACAAGAGCTGCCAGAAGCAATTCGTCATCATTTCCAATTTTTTAATGTAACAACCTCATTGAAACTGTATGAATGTCTCCAAATATCTCAAAAACATCTTATAAATTTTATGATTTTGGCAACATATTGCTAATATTTTTTGTAATAAATTATTATATGTAATTAATTATTGTACTTTGTACATTACATCTTATTAATACAACAAATTGAGTTTTCTTCTACAAAGAAACACGATTATCATTAACCTTAGATACGAATGCCGATATCAAAGTAAACAAACTAGTTAGAAAGTGAATATCTTACGTTTTAAGGTCGAACGTGTTGACTGTGTTAATTCCACATGTGTAGTTACTTGTTCGAAATAATAATATTGTAATGCAAAACTTTGATATATTCCACGAAATAATTGACTCAATGTTGTGACATCTATATGAGTACTTCCATAAGCACTATTGTAAATGTGCAAGTACTGCCTGTGTGTCTGTTTTGTCTTTAACTTTTTGTTTCACAAATAAACAGGTTTTAAGGATTTTTTTATCGTAAATATAGAAACTTAGTAGCATTTCTTTGTAAATAATTATAGTTAGTTACTTATAGTTAAAAAAGTAAGACTTCAAAATTACTACACAATCAATTACACAAACCTAATATTACATCCTAGGAAGCAGATTCTTCTTCAAACGTATGTATGTAGTATAACATTTGAAGTAAACACATTTTTTTTTTCATTACTCCTACATATTTTCTGTTTTTATTGTTTAACAAAACTAATGTGACTAAGCACTAAGATTTTATCACTTAGAGGTCGATCGCTATAGTATTTCCCTGCATAATTAGGGAGCATCTAATTTAGAAGCAATTGTACAAGTACCTACCGAATGGACGAGATTTTTAAGTTTAGATTTTGTATAAGTTAAAGGATATATAATATATTATTAATGTATTGGTACCACCAAGAAAGAAAGAAGATTCACTAACACAGATAATTAAATAAATAGAGTATCCGGTTATGTACCAGTCCTGTTAACAGTCGTTAGTTCCGAAAAGATCGACTAGAGATATCTAAACACCGCCAGGCGCCAATCCCTATACATACTAAAATTATAAATGTGTGTTTGTTTTGTTTGTCCTTCTTTTACGTCGAAACAGAATGACTGATAGGCGTCATTTTTTTGTGTGGAGGTAGTTTGGAGGGCTGAATGATGACATAGGCTACTTTTTACTCGGGAGACATCTCATTCCCACTGGAAAATACGTTAAAATACAAACCACAACAGCCTATCATACCTATATAATATGTATATATACATATGAAATATATAGTCTATCTATTCCATACTAACCGTTTAAAGTTTAAACGTACCTAGGAACGAACGCGAGCGAAGCGAGGGTGAGTCGCTATAATTATAATATAGTATTCTATTATAATCTAATTCTATACATGTAATAAAATTGTAACTAAGCCGAGTCTATACATTTAATATTTTTTGGAAAATCTTATTGAAATAAACATTATTATCGATACAGCGGCCGAATCTATAGTTTTTAGAATTTTTGTCTACCTGTCTGTTACCGCATCACAGAAAAACCATTGGAAGGATTTTATTTGATGAAATTTGGTATGATAATAGCTGGTTATCCGGGTCAACATATAGGATACCTTTTAACGCGGGAAAATATCTCATTTCTGAGAAAAAATACAAAAACTGCAATATAAGAGTATTCTAATATGTAAACCTAAGAATTTGGTTTTTGGTCATCTGAACGCGGGCGGAACCGCGGGCAATGCTGATATTCTATTGCTTAAATAAGAAAAAGTCATATAAACCGTCTAGTTCATTAGCAACTACGATATTCACGATCAAACAAATGAAACTGTCAGATTCTTAATCTGTATTAACTGCGCCGTTTGATCTGTTCTCTATAGACTATACTTACATCATTATTAGCATCAAATTACTATATTTAATATATTTAAGCTACAATGGCTGCTATGCCAGTGTGATAAGAGATAAAATTGTATGAAACTATCTGCAATTAAGATCCAAGTGCAGCGTAGATTGTGTACATTATCATACGCGGCGACCCCACCGGGTTGTTATAAATAGACATGTTAGATAAGAACAACATGGTGTCGGAGGAAAAATAAGAAGAAATAAATAAAATATGGGCATGTAATTAATTATATTTAATGACTAGCATTGCATTCTTAAGAGTAAGAAAAGAACAGTTATTATTTTAAAAGTCGTGTTAAAGTACTTTTATTACAACACTAGCGACTCACCCTCGCTTCACTAGGGTTCGTCCCTAGGTTCATTCCTCATACAAAGTTTCATCCCCATTTTCACTCCCTTAAGGGATGATTTCCGGGATAAAAACTATCCAATGTCCTTCCCAAGGTCTCAAACTCTCTTAACAAATTTCATCTAAATCGGTTCAGTAGTTTGGGAGCCTATTCAGTGCAAACAAACAAACAATCAAATCTTTCCTCTTTTTAATCTTTATATATATAATTCTTCTGTGAGTGTGTATGTCACTGAACTTCTCTCAAACGACTGGACCGATTTTGATGAAATTTTTTGTGTGTGTTTAAGGGGATCTGGGAATGGTTTAGATTCACAATTTGAATAATAATTTTCATCAAAAAAATTATTAAAAAAAGTTTGAAATTTTCAAATTAAAGACGTGTAGACAGGACAACGTCTTTCGGGTCCGCTAGTATTAGTATAAGATAATAGCCATTCGTTAAATAACACAAATACACCCACATCGCAAACTATAAGGCGCGAATAACGTGAACGGGACTAGAATCTGCGATCTCTCACGTATAAACAAATATTTCGACCACTACACCAGGTGTTCTATTGATTGAAAGACTAATAGCAGAACCATAAACAGACGATATTTACTTAGTGTCTAGTTGTAATTAATTATCCATGTATTGCCAAGCGATGTGACCGTATTGGCTGTCGTACCTTAATGAAAGTACAACGTGATGTTTACAAACAAAATACTTAACATTATAAGTAACACTAGCGTTTGCCGCGGTTCTGCCCGCGTTGTTTATTTTTATAGAATTAATCCACTCTAGTATATCGTAGTACGATGTTAGATAGCTTATAACTTTCCTCAATAAATAGGCTATAAATCATAAAAAGAGTTTTGCAAATCGGATTAGTACTTCCAGAGGCAGTGTTAACACAGTGGTAGCACGATTGCTTAGGAAACGGAGTGAAGCGAGTTCAAATCCAGGGTCCTTTGATATTTTCATGTGCGAATCATTTCCAACATTATTAGCAGTTGTCTTACGGTGAAGGAAAACATCGTAAGGAAACCTGCATGTCTGAGGGAGAACTTAGCAAGTTTTCGTAAGACATGTGAAGACATGTCCGCCAACCCGCACTCGACCAACGTGGTGGACTATGGACTGATACCCAAGGTACTAAAAGGAAACCTGTGGCCATCAGTGAAACGATAAAATGGACAGAATATACATATATGTAGATCCAAAGATTAGTGCGTTCAAACAAACAAAAAACAAACACACAAAAAAACAAACTCTTCAGCTTTATATATTAGTATAGAATATAGATTATATTAGATGCCCTTTGTTTTCAAACTAAATAAAAGGTACTCTAGAAGTCATTAGAGTTTAAAGTTTTCAATAGGGAATATTGTGTTCTCATTATTGAGAACAAAATGAAGGTTTATAGTTAGAAAATGGGTCACCTTATAGAGATGTAGACGGATAGAAGGTCGGACAAGAAGGTTTATAAATAGATACTGAAGTTAATTTCGAGTATAAAGAGGAAAATCTTTTCTATGTGGAAAGAAAAATAAATAATGTAATCAAAATCTCATACAGAAAAACGTTTTTCAAAGAAATTTAAAAACTTTAGAATTAGCTATATACATGTGATACATACGAGTATAATAAAATTCTAAATGAGTCAAATCTGTAATTAAATATTTTCTGGAAAATCTTATTGGAATAGTCTTTAATATCGGATACAGAGGCCGAATCTATAGTTTTTTAGTATTTTTGTCTGCCCGTCTGCCTGTCTGTGATCGCATCATGAGAAAACTACAAGACAGATTTTGATAAAATTTGGTACGATGATAGATGGTTATCCAGGCCAACATATAGGATATTTTTTATTGTGAAAATAATAAATAAATAATAAATAAAATATCTCATCTCTGAGAAACCAATACTAAAACGTTAAAACGTACTTAAGGACAAACCCGAACGGGGCGAGAGTGAGTGCCTCGTTATAAATGAAATGATACAACGTCTTAACAAACTTCAGTGTATAACTATTTAAGCCACATCCCTCAACTACAAACGACCTTACTTTTATGACAAAGGGTTTCTTCAAGGCTGAAAGAAAATTAGCTACAATCCTATTTAATCCCATGTTTAACTGCCTCGGTGGTGCAGTGGCTAGCATGTACGGCTGCACACCCGGAGGTCCTGGGTTCGAGTCCCGGGTCGGGCCAAGTTTAGTTATTGAGTCTTCCTGTATAGTAAGTCTCAGTAACAGCCCGGAATTGGGAAGTTGGCGGTGTTTCACCCCCGTGCCTCGGAGAGCACGTAAAGCCGTCGGTCCTGCGCCTTAACTCTCACCGGTCGTGTCGAGTGGTCGTCCCACCGGAGTATGAGAGTGATAGGAATAGAGAGTGCACTTATGTTTGCGCGTACACTTGAGCACTATAATATCTCCTGCGCAGTTGGCTAATCTCATTGAGATGGGCCGCCGTGGCCGGAATCGGCTAGGTTGATCCTAAATTGGCTACTGAGCAAAATACTAAATACTTGTAAAAAAATAATGGATATAATAAAAACTTTTTAACAAAAAAAAAGCACTTAAAAGTAAAAAATAACTGATTGGTAGTTTTCATTTACTATACATACATAATTAAATATTTTCGAAGTCGGTGTGCTTTGCTTTCTATGTGCTGGCACCGACCAATCTGGAAATATATGTACACTTACAAACAAAACAAAAATTGTCTAAATCAGTTAATAAATGACGGAGTTCTGAGGTAACAAACATTAAAAAAACATACAGCCGAATTGAGAACCTCCTCATTTTTGAGGAAGTCGGTTGAAAACCAATTATAATTATATTATATTATGATGATAATTATCATCATAATTCAAAGCTAAAACTCTATTATGGCGAGTACAGACAATGAGGCCCTTTAGAAAATAACCTCTAATATACAATCAAAATGAAACCTAGAAGCACTACGAGTATTAGATGCATCTAGGTCACATTTGAAATAGCGTATTTACTACAACTATGTGCATATTTAAGAGAACGAACACAATACGTTTCAGATATAAAAGTTTCAAGATACTCGTAGCACGTTATTTTTGAAAGTAGGGCACTGAATACGGAACATCTCTATTTCAAGGTAGTGGAATGAAAAATCATAATTTTAAAGCCTTATAACAAATATTATCACTTTATCAGAGCGGAATTATCTGCACTCGTTTTTTTATTAAGTTTGCTCATGTCCTTTGTGGGGTAGCTCACATGATATGCGTATATAAACATTTACAAATCCCGCGTTTCCGCTCACGCTTAGATATTAAAAATTAATTAACTACATTAATATTATAAAGAGGTAAAGATTCTGTTTTTTTTTGTTAATATGTGTTAATTTAATTTAATTAAAAATAAATTAACAATAAAACTAATACGCATATTCTGAAATGAACATAATAATAGGTATAATTATGATAGAATTTGCTATAACAAGCCATGCGCTTGCTCAATAGTCAATACGATAATGGTAATATTATAGATAGTACATATTCTAGGTGGTAAGGGAATTTACATACAAAATCCCATTTTTTTCCAATGGAAAGCCTTTTTTAGAGAACATTAATAATAAAATATAGAAGCTATTTAGCTTCTATCTAGCTTATTTTATTCTTTTGATATAAAATATATAGTTTAAATTTCAATTGCCTTTGACCGTCACCAGACAGACATCACTAATAAAATAATACTATTAAGTAAAAATGGAAGTAGCATATCATAAACAATAGATAGGTAGTCATTTTTGTTCATATAGGTAACACCTGCGTATATTACTAAAATTTTGTACGTAACTCTAAAAATGATACGTTTATATCATAAGTCGTCGTCGTCGTCTCATCCGAAAGACGCCCACTGCTGGACATAGACCTACCTTAAGGATTTCGACGACTGCCGGTCTTGTGCCATCCGGATCCAGTGGGAGCCTACTGGAGACTTTGGCCAAGTCGTCGGTCCACTTTATGGGAGACCTGCCTACGTTTCGGCAACATTTATTTCATATGTATGTTTTCAACAAAACTTATAAATTCAAAGGAACCATGCCATTCTAACACACAATCGGTAAACATATAAAATTGATCATAACAATAATATTGACTTGTATTTCGGTCGATTCGAAAACTACGCAGCTCAAGTACGGGTGATAAGATTACTTCTATATCGGGCCTTTGTTTATTGAAACACTTAATAGAAGGAATTCGAGGAAAGACATTATTTTCATAATAATTTTCTGGATGATGGGCCTTTCTTTAATACTAGCCCCCTAGTATTGAAGGAAGTCCCATCAAGCTATAGTCCACCACGCTGGCCAAGTGCGGGTTGGCGGATTTCACATGCCTTTCGAAAACTTGCTAGGTCCTCTCAGACATGCAGGTTTCCCCACGATCTTTTCCTTCACCGTTAGACTAGTGGAAATCATGTTGAAAATGATTCGCAGATGAAAATATCAGAGTACGGACCCGGGATTTGAACCCGCTTTACTACCACTCCCTTAATATATTGTTCTGTAACAAATTCAATATTTTAGTATGACGAAATCACTAGAAAATATTTCTAATTTATAATTGAATCGGAAACATGTCTGTCTGTATATAAACAAACATTGAGAGACGATAAAACTTAGATAAGTTACAATTGACGTCGCGTCGGTTCAAAATATCAACAGCATTACGTACTATTGCATAACATTGGCGCGTCATAGCCGTAAAGTTAACACCTATAAATTAAATTGTGAAAGTTTATATACACTATACTTATACTATATGTAAATTACTCTATTTACTAAGTCATCAGATGTTATATATGTACATTTCATTTATATAAATTACTTATGACTAAACTTTGATATCAGAATATTGGACTGAAAGGGTATTAAAAAAGTAAACAAAGTTTTTGAGTCTTAATGCAAAAACACAGCCGAATTGAGAACCTCCTCCTTTTTGAGGAAGTCGGTTGAAAAAAAATAACTGATATCCATCCAGTCCTGGTACATATTTTTTTTACACCAAAACAACCAGTATAAAATAAGTTTTTTTTTCTACTTTTAAATAGATTTTCATTCATAATAACTTAATTACTTATAATCTTTTCATTAATTTGTATTTTTAAAAGTGTGCTTTTTATATAAAAACACAGACAAATACTTCAATTGATTGACAAGTATTGATTGATTTTATTAAGAACTCAAAATATATGTTGCAAAAATTTAGAATTATTACGTACTTATTTCATAGTTATGATATTAACTAAATAATGGAAATCCCATATATAATAAATCTTTACGTCTATAATTAAACAGGTGCCTACGTCTTCAAAGATCAAGCTGTAATTTATGATGAACCATTGAATGTATTGTAAAGAGATAATACACCCTATATTAAATTACTTTAAAAGCTATAATTGTGTGAGCTAGGATTTGCAATATTCCCACACTGTTAGGAATTGCCTTGCTTCATTGCGGTTATATAACGTTATTAATGAAAAATTTATATGAGGAAAATATGGGAAGAATTCCTTTCCTTGTTGAATCTGTGTCACATGTCTGACATGAATGATGGGTTTTCCTTATGGATGTAAATATGTATATGTATAAAGGAGCATAAAGTTCCAAATAGTTTCTCTATACTTTTTCTAATGAAGACAGTAATGTAAAATAACGAGTTTAGATTAAAATTTTCTATTTAGGTACTTAATTGAAGCAATAATAACAAATTTAGCAATATCAGCCAGTTTGTCTGTCAGTCTGTTTAAACGTGCCAGTTGGATAGATTTCAAAGGTTCAAAAATTTTACCGACCAAAAAAAAAGATGGTAGATACTAAATTCGGACGAATGTTTTATGTGTATATCAAACGAATTCCTTTCCATTTTCTTGGAAACATGGATGTTACTTATTCATTAAAGATGAGTATCCCTAGAATCGGTGTGAGATTGACGGAGATATCTTGTAACATAAATACAAAAAACCTCCATCCAAATTAAGTGATTGCTCTTTTTTCACAGTCGGTCAATAATAAAAAAATCGCACGTAATTCTATAATCTTATAATACGATGCAAAATAGTCCTTCGAATAACAATGTAGTGTAATGTCTAGTCCGGATCATTACAACGTTATTATACAATGTAATTAATTAATACGTCGAATAAACAGTAAACAGTACACGAATAGATTTAAGCGAGAACAATCAATTATAAATAAATGCGTAGTATGCCATGACCTAGCTCTGATCCGTCCTTCTCTGTACTTTGAACTTTAGGTTGGCATTATCGAGGTTTTCATCCATATTGCTTGCTTTTAAATTTAGACACTGAGACAGTTCGTTGTCATTTTGAGAGTGTATGTGTTTTTACTTCTTCTACCGTAAGGGCTATCTCTTTTACGGAACTAAAAGAAAGTGGAAATGTGTATAATACTAGGTACTCACCCCTGCTTCACTTGGGTTCGTCTCTTATTATAAGCGTTATTTTCATATATAGGCAACGATTTGGCCAGCGTAGGCAGTTAAATCGGCTATTTAGCGTATTTTACTCTGATTTGATTTGCAAATATTAAGATTCAAAATTGAAAACTTTTTTTAAATCAAAATTTAATATAGTCTATATCCTTCAAGGGTAGTGTAATGTAACTTTCGATTAGTGAAAGAATTTTTGGAATCGGTTCAGTAATTCCAGAGTTTACCTCTACTGCCTTGTCTATACAAACAAAGTTTACTTCTTTATTATATTAGTATAGACAAACACTCCTTTTTACCAACAGTGCGAGTGGAGCAGTGGACCAAAAATAATATTTATTTATTGAATTAAATTAATTTATTAGCTTTACAGCGTATCCGTAATTCATGGATAAAATTTATGTTAAATAATAATAGGTTATAATAATAATAGGTTATGCATGTAGAGATCATTTGATTAGTATCGCCAATAACTACCTAGTAACATCTGTCCTATCAGTTAGTCCTACACCTGAAAATTGACCATGTAAAAGTGTGTTTTTAAGTCAAATAAATAAATTGAATTACTCATTTTTATTTCCATACTTTAAATGTGTATCACGTCATATATCAATTTACTCCAGGATGACTAAACATTACTTCCGTTTTATAAGGAAGTGAGTGAAACGAAAAGTATATTTGTATATCTAATCGGCTGATTAAAATGAAACGTCGCGTCGTATGTATTTAGTATAGAGAGCGTAAGCCCCATGGAAAACTGGCCAGACCTTCTCGAGAGATACGTGATTAAACAAACCAATATTTACACACATGACCTATAAATAAGGCTTACGAGTATCTTTACATATAATAAAACAGTAACTTAGCTAAATCGATATGCGCGTTTCACGCAAAAAATACTGAACCGATTTTAACTACATTTTTTGTACAGATAACTTATTACTCGAGTCGACATGTAGGATATCTTTTACTATAGAAAAATCTTTCATTTCCCACGGGAAACACAATAACTGATTCGGACGATTTCTTAATAATTTACATGTCTAACACTGGCTAAACCTTGAGAGATACATCAACACAATGTACTTACTAGGAAATTGTAGATCTTAATAAGGACATAAACATAAGTCTTCTCTAGTCATATCTATTTAAATCGTAGTCCAGGGCAAGTCACTAATAATTAGATTAAAAAAATATTTTACAATCTGTATACGTATTAAAAGTCATATCAATAGTTATTAATGTTCGTCTGTCTGTGACTGTTTATAAACTAGCGTAATAACTAACAAGGTATTACATAATTTATTGAGAAAAAGATATTTGTCGTCTCTCCTAATAAAATATACGCGTTATCTATCTATTTATACACCACAGTACAATAATAAATCAAGGAAAATGTGCTTCTTGTGATATTTTAAACCATATCATAAAATAGCGTAAGGCTCAATTTACAAAGTTAAACAAAATCACGTTGACCTATTTCAATCGCCCTTTATGTGGAAAATAACAAAGGGCAAAGACCTAAACCTAAAAGAAAATAAGCTATTTACTTACTATAGGCTTATTATATTTGAGTACATATAATACGGTTGATAACATTCTTTTAATCATCTTAAAAGTATTTTTGTCGCGCCACTCGCTCTTCATAAATATTGGCAGCCAAAAGTCATTTATTTCAAACAATATAAATTCTGATTAATTATTAAGACTCAAATATATGTAGTATATTATGTATAATTTATAAAAGTTTGTATCACAATATTTTTATATATATATTTTTAGTCCTATGTGATCATAACGGTTTCTTAGATTTACGTGAATATTTGACATTTTAAATAAAACTGTTTTAGGGTTTTTTTTATTTTTCGCGGATTTATTTTCATTTTTGGTTCTCGATGTTTCAAATGCTTTACAGCATACGTTACGAGAAAGCATACGTTTCGTCACGGGAGAGATAACGGTTTTAGACGTCTTATAGGTCGTTATATATGTAATTATTACAGCCAGCCACAAAATTGTACAATGATTTTCGGGCATAATGGGGAGCGTGTTACTCGTAGTGTTCGAATATCCAGTTGGGCGTGAAGCAAAGAAACGCACTGAGGTAAGGCCCACCTTGGTGAGCTTCAGGAGGTGTACTATGTGTGTTGCCTCTGATACTTCTCTGATATTCTCGATTTTTATCTACCTTGGAAGGTCAGCTGTCGGGGCGTCCGCGTCATGATTAAATGTAATTTACCACATTAAAACGGAGCCACATTAAGTTTTCGCCGCCGAGTCTTTACATAACAACCAATATATGAGTTGTAGACGTTAATGCATTTCTCAACGTTAAAAACTAAATATCATTTTTAATCACTTTCATTTCAACATGGTTAGCGCAGTTGACTCTGGCCTTGATCCCCCTCGCACTAAGGGGAGGCCCGTCCCAAGCGGTGGGACATTAAAAGAGTTGAATACAAGCATGAATAGTGTAAAATAAATCTGGTCTAAATGAATTGCAAAAAATGCATACCTAGGGGAGAGGTGGCATGAAAGGGACATTTTTGATATTGATGCTCTAGAAAGTGATTGAGATAATATTTGGAATTGGTTGAAGTCGAATGGGAAGCTTCTATCATTATACTACTGAAATAAAATGCACTAATTCTCTTTTCTTTATTCTTAGTTATTTAATTCTGCATCTTAAAAAAATGTGTATTTTGTCCCTTTCAATAATAGCCTGTATTGATTTTGGACACAATAGTTTATGAAAGGGACAGTACATAATATCAAGGAAAATCACTTTACACTTTGCTACACATGTCCCTTTCAATACGTGTCCCTTTCATACCACTTCTCCCCTACATCATGAATAGTAGATTCATAAAAAAGTATACTTTTAGTGAATAGGGACCGTTTGAAAAAAAGGCGTTTACATATGTATGTACAATATCCAAGGCTTGGCCATAAAGAGTGGAACCACGAAAAATCTGGGTCAGTCGCCACGGCATAGATAGTCACGAGTCACGATACACATATCGACCCTTTACGGAATTGTGACCTGATTACTTACTCGATATCTAGAACAAGGTTGAAGAATATTACATTATCTTAAATTTCTTTTAAGGTATGTATATTATAATATATCTAACTAGCTTATGTTTGTGTTTTCGCAGACACGTGTCGTTATTTGGTCAGAAGTCTCAAGCACTTCAAACTAGCCAATCACCCTCGCTTCGCTCAGGTTCGTCCCTGGGTGGATTCCCCATATAACCTTTGATTCAAACTTTCACCCCCTTAAAGGATGATTTCCGGAATAAAAAATATCCTATGCCCTTCCCAGGGTCTCAAACTATCTTCTTACCAAATTTCATCTAAATCAGTTCAGTAGTTTTTGAGTTTATTCGTTACAAACATACAAATATTTCATTTTTATAATAGTAGCGTAGAAGTGTAGAAAATGTCAATTTTTAGAGCACTAGTTATTCTGCTCGTGACGCCATTCGCGTGGTAGGCAAGTCGTTAAGATACAACTTATATTTAATCAAGGACATGATTTCACTCAAATACTTTAACCTATTCCAAACAAAAAATGTAACATACAAACAAACATACGCAAATATTCTAGCATGCACACACGCATGCAGACGCTCATATTTGGATCCTACTTTCTTTTATCTTTGGCATTTATAATTAAAAAAAAATCTATTAATAATAGTTAAGCCGTTTTCTATTTATATTAGTTCTGCAGTTTAGCCTATTAAAATAATATTCAATTGACAAACATCATCGTTACTACTTAATTATATATACATATATTATTACTGAATGAAATTCACATCAATTTCTCAGGTTTAAGAATGTCTGATAAACTAAATCTATGCGATCAATCAGAATTAGTGATATGAGATATTAAACTGGTAAAATATATTGTATATTTGTAAAAAAAGTCATTTTTAAATTAAGAAATACAGATAAAACCAGGACTTAATGGAAACATAAAAACTAGACTTGCAACGAATAGTATATTCGGCCATACGCCCAATACCGAATATCGGTGGGCTTTTTGGCCGATTAGAAGAATATTAGGCAAAACTATCCGGTCAGCGCAAAACTTGTGGCCGGAAAACTTGTATCGCGTGTTTGTGTGTTAACGCGTGTTTGTTTCTTGTTTGGCGCCCGGAAGTAGTATTTATTCAAAGCATCTTTTCTCCGAAGCTGGGTAAGTCAGTTTAAAAATTAAATTATTTTAATGCAAGTGTTTAGAAATTTATTAGATATTTTTTTTGTTAACTTTTGTAATACAGATCATTATTTAAATTTAAAAAGTAACCGAATAGGCCGAATACCGAATACCTAATAGCCGAATATTCGTTGCAAGTGTAATAAAAACTAATCTAACATTATAATAAACTCGTAATTTTATATTTTACATTGTAATAAACGTATTATAATTGATTGATGATTTTTTATACCGTATGAACTGTCTTAATAGTGACTTTCAGTGCTACCAAAAAGGTCAAATTTTTGATCAAAAAGTCACAAGTCAAAGTCCAATGAAAACTAAAAATGAAATGGTCTGACGTACCTACCTACTAGAATCACGTGAATATTACTTCAGTTACGTGTACGTCAATCTCTTGTATTATTAATTTCTATTTATAATACCATTCATGAGGTAGATACAAATTACAATAGCATATGTGAACTTGTAAGTGACGTGGCACTGCAGCATTCCACACAGATTGCACAGTGATCTATACATATAATAAATTGAGTCGAATTTGTGCATTAATAGGCCGAGTCTATAGTTTTTAGAATATTTGTCTGTCTGTCTGTGAACGCATCACGAGAAAATCAAAAAAATCGGTATTATGATAGCTGGTTATCTGGGTTAACATACAGGATACTTTTTACCGCGGGAAAATATCTCGTCTCTGAGAGAAATCTATACTAACCGTTAAAATGCTAGTATTTTAGTATGTAAAATATGTATCTAATAACTAGCAATACTCTCACTTCTCTTGGGTGCGTCATTAGGTACCCATATACATGCTACTTCAGGTTATAAATTATAATCTTTCTAAATCTTTTTTAAAGTCGTAAACTAAATTTTATCCAAATTCATATAGCGTAAAGGAGTAACAAGTAACAACCATACACACATACTTATAATAGTACTAGCAGTTACCATAAAATAAATTTTAATTTGCTTTCATATCAACACTTTTGTGGCATGGATGAAGGTACTGCTAACTTTTAGCAGGTATACGAGTTCTAAGAATCCCAAACAACTTTTATCAGCTTTACTAGAGCAAGTTGTAAAATTTGTAGAAAACGAGCTTTACGCTGTCTTATGGTAATGAGAACTAGAGAAAAGTTAAATGCCGCCTTTGATCTTATTCGAACCCCCGATCTTAGAAACAATAGTCACTTCCGACGACAAATAATTACTTACTATTTCTCCGTTTCAAAATAGAACCTTCATAAACAACGATAAATTACTCTTTGTTTGTACGATGTTGGAAACCTTGAAAACTTTCAATGTAAGTGGGAATATTTCCTTTTGTACGAAAATTCTTTTTCTTTTTGCATTAAAATATCAATCAAATTAAATTTAATTGAATTGTAAAGCTTTTAAATATCATCTTTAAAACTACCGACTTGAAATTACAGAATATGTATATGATGTAGCTATAAATATAAAAGTAGCTTTGTCTGTCCGTCCGTCAACTTTTTACGCTTGAACCGCTGAACAGATTTCGAAGAAAATTAGCTAAAACGCGGCGCGGCGGGGATAAAGCCTAGGTTCGTATCTAGATCACAGTTTAACCGCCCGCTTAGTTACATAATTATAAAATAATTAACACAGTAAGTAGTTAATTACCTTATAAGTATTTTCAATCTATTCTAAATTAAAACAATAAATAAAATAATATAATACTGAAAATAACTTTGGGTCATGTAGTAAGTAGCACTAACATGCTCGTATGCATTACTCATACATACGGTACGAGTACGTTGGCACAAACGCTTCATCACGTAGTAGCGTAGCGTGACGTCGCGCAAACATTTGTAAGATCAGCAAACAGGCTGTTAGACAACATATACCGACGAGGAAAGTAGGTATTATTTATAGGTGTACTTGAACCAGCTTGTATCAAATTGTTTGGTTTAAAGATAACTTTTATTATTTTAAGTAAAATAAATATGTTGGGACATTAACACACAGCACCATGTAGTTCCATGGTAAGCTACGAGGCTTGTGTTATGGATACCAGCTAGTTGATACACTATATATATATATATATATATATATATATATATAACTTTAAATACATACATATTATAAATATAAATACCCATAACTAAAGTACAAATATTCTGGCTCATCAGTCATCACACAAATGAATGCCCCCAGCGGGACTGGAACCCGCGACCGTTGATACAGCAAGTAGGGTCACTACAAATTGAGCCAAACGTGTCGTCAGTATCAATACTAAACCTAGGACAAAAGTTAGACCTACAATATACAAACCTAACACCATCAATAACAGTATTTAAAACTTTAAAAGCAATTATAGTAAACTAAAAATACCTCCCATCTTCATGATTTACGTAAAAAATTAAAACTATAAAAATAGCACAGTATCTATAACAAATAACAAAATCAAAACACATAGTTTATATATAGATAGTTATTTCCTTATATTCGTCGCCTGTATATTAAGCCTTTAAGTATCGTATCAATAGATTCATTTTCGCGTGTCGCCATAATACGCTTACGTGACTAACCACACGTTAAGTGCAGTATCGGTTAAAATTTTGGCAAAAACACACCCTATTTTGTATAACTTAGAGATGATTATAAAGCGTCATCTTTTAATACATTCAGGGCTCTAACACCACACGGGCGCGTTTATATTCTAAGGGTTATCCAAATAACGAATTGTAATAATCAAGTTTATAAACAAATTATATAAAAGACCTTGAATGAAACAAGTACCAAGTAGTGTAGCATCAAATATAGCAAATCTGAACAGAAAATTTTATTTAGACAAAAATTGCAAGCAAACATAAAATCAGTGCAGATAAACTTAAAAAAAAAATGGATTATAAAGAAGAAATATATGACTTGTAAATTAGAATGAGTACCTATATGAACATAGAATGTTCATCCTAACATCCATATATAAAAGTAAGTCGCCATGGACCGTCTATATGTGCGCGCTAATCTCGACAACAACTGAAGCCGGAAAAAACCTATACCGGTATCCGGTTTTTGATGTTTAATCCGGTTTTTGATGTTATTATTTGATGATTCTAGAAAGGTTTTAGTGTATGAAAGTTAGCGCATGAATTTAAAGAAACTAAGTACCTATTGATAGTGCTACAGAGTCGCGTCGAAAAAAAAGGGTTGCCAGGTCGCCTTATCGACGTGCGCTGCATAAAATTCTATAAATACATAAATGAAAACCATACAGTGGCAAAATACCTGTTATAATTCTACAAAAAAGTTCGCGATATCATATAGATACGAGTATATTGTGCTATTATTTTTAGTGTTACATAGTTCCAGATACAATAAAGTATTTTTTGACTAGGTTTAGTTTAGAAATTTAAATTTCAACATCACAAGTATTAAAATTTGCTCTTTTCAGTAAGTCAATTTGTTGAAGAAAAAATCGCAAGAATATAAATTATCCAAGGATTCAGCGCTAGCTTGATGATTTATAAGTCTGTTATCACCAATATATGTATAATAAAATTCTAACTGAGTCGAGTCTATACATTAAATATTTTTTAAGAAAATCTTATTGAAATAGTCATTACTCTAGAATCTAGATACACGGGCCGAATCTATCGTTTTTAGAATTTTGTTTGTATGCTGTCTGTGACCGCATCACGAGAAAACCACTAAACAGATTTTGATGAAATTTTGTATGATGATAGCTGGTTATCCGGGTCAACATATAGGATACTTTTTACTGCGGGAAAATATCTCATCTCTGAGAAAACTATACTAAGCGATTAATCGTATCGGGTAACTCCAAGCAGGCAAGTATAAATAACCCAATAAAACCACATATCCAATTAAAATGTTTTGAAGGATAATTACCCTTCTTATTGTACAAATTGTATATTTATAATTTGTCAATTACATGTTGTATTTTAATACTCGTTTACCTCTACGGTACAGTTACTTTAGGCACGTACATATGTACGTATGTATGTATAAGTTACCTTGAGATTCTCAAAATGCTCATGAGTCACGAAGGAATGCGACAGTGAAGACCAAAGTGGGCAGTGCGTATTGCAAAAGATAAGTATGAATAAAAATAATTATATTATCAAAATAATATAGTAGGTACTTCTTTTACTTATAAACTGACCTAATAGTACATATGAAAGTATCAAATCTTAATACTAACTATCGACTCACCCTTGCTTCGCTCGGGTTCGTCCCTAGCTTGATTCCCTATACAAACTTTCATCCACATTTTCACCCCCTTAAGTGATGATTTTCAAGATAAAAAGTATCTTATGTCCTTCCCAGGGTCTCAAACTACCTTCTTACAGAATTTCATCGAAATCGGTTCAGTAGATCCAGAGATTACCCCCTACAACATCACAAACTCACAACCTCACACACTCACAAACTTTACCTCTTTATAATATTAGTATAAGTATAGATGTTACTAATTAAATGGATAATATGAAGGACTAAATAAAAAGAGTTTATGGCTAAATTAGGTTTTTGTAGATTGCGTAATATTTTATAAAAAATGTGTAATTCTTTTCAATATTACATTATAAATATTAAGAATATAGTTCTTTTCAAGTTACATATCGAAAGTCTCTTATCATATCTTGCTGCAGCTGTTTCAAATACTTCTGATAATTCGAATATCTTGTGATTACTTTAAATATCTAAACCTAAATTTAGTATGATTTAAAAAAACGATACTAAAGGATATGAAAGTGCAGTTAAGATCTAAGAGAAGAGAGGTCGAGTTCGATAGTTTGCATGTATATTCAGGGTGGAATGTCGATAGATTTGTTCCATCCTGTATACTATGACCTGGAGTAACACATGATGTGATGATGATGTTCTCTTGACCGTTCGATTCCGGCCACGGCGGCCAGTCTCATTGAGACTAGCCAACTGCGCAGGAGATATTATAGTGCACAAGTGTACGCGCAGACACAAGTGCACTCTATATAAATAAATAAATAAATAAAAAATAAACACATAGGCATTAAGCACATAGTTGAAAATATTTAAAAGAAATTAGAGAAAGTAATGAATTATATGTGCATGATTCATTTGTTTATGCCCAAAACGACATATTACCAAAGATAAGATATAAAAGATATAAAAGTGAGTACTGTCAAAGTATGGTTATCCATTCATTTGTAGGTGTGGTCGTATTTAACCTGAAGACTTTTTCTAAATAGTATTATTTAACTAGCGGCTTATCCTGGCTTTGCTCATGTGCTTCTCTAAGTTCATAACAATAGGATTTTAGTTATTACAAGTCATAGTCTACCTGTATACTACATCAAAACCACCCAACCGTTTAAACGCGAAGAAGAAAAAACACACACACTACACAAACATACAAACATAATATGAAACCACACAAACTTTAACAACACGTAAATTCCGCATTTATAATATGTAGTCTGATGACTCAAATCGGATGAACTCAAAATCTTAATATCATATACGTCATTGTATAGTTTTTTATCGTTTTGTTGAATCTGGCTAATGAATTAAAGTTTCAAATCTTTTTATCTTAATTTCTATGTATAAATGGATTAGATATAAAAAAATGGTACACGCTAACAAATTCCTACACAGGTAGGTTACTGGCTCGTAGAAAACGCTAGAATAGCGATAAGCTCACCTCATGATTTTTTTATTTTATTTTATATAATAAAGAATAAAATAAACAAGAAGTAAGTAAGACTAATATGACGATGCTTTAATATTATATTAAAAGACGTTACGTTTTAACGTTTAGTTTAGATTTCTCAGAGATGAGATATTTCCCCCAGAGTAAAAAGTATCTTATATGTTGACCCGGATAACCAGCTATCATACTAAATTTCATCAAAATCTGTCCAATAGTTTTCTCGTGATGCGGTCACACACAGACAAACAGGCAATAATTCTACAAACTATAGACTCTGCCTCTGTATCGATAATAATGACTAAGTATTTCAATAAGATTTTCCAAAAAATAATTCGACTCCGTTAGAATTTTATTATATTATATTTAATAGAGTATGTTACATAGAAAAATGCAATTTTTGCCTTTTGTAACATATAACCTTAACATATAACTTTCTTTTTGGAAGTCGGTTATAAAGAGAAAACAGTTTTATCTGCCGAATCTTATGACATCTAAGAAGGTGCTAAAGAGATATGGATTTATAAAATTTACAGTAATAAAAACTTCTTAACAAAAAAATAAAAACCGAATACTTTCTTAGATTTACGCGAATATTTGACATTTTAAATAAAACTATCTTTTCGGATTTTGTCGCGGATTTCTTCCTTCTTCCTTTGGAAACAAAAATACAAATAAATCCGCGACAAAATCCGAAAAGATAGTTTTATTTAAAAAAAATAAAAACCGACTTCAAACAAAAGCACTAAAAAGTAAAAAATAACTGATTGGTAGTTTTCATTTACTATACATACCTGATCAAATATTTTCGAAGTCGGTGTGCTTTTTATTTTTTTGTTAAAAAGTTTTTATTTTCCCTTTTTAGTGTAAACAGTAGTAGCAAAGTAAGAATTCTAACGTATTAGGCTTGTCAAATCAAACAAAACAAGCCCAAACTCAAAGTATCTACTATTAGCCGTTGAAGAGTTCCACCTATCCACCTTCTGGCCTTACCATCAGATCAGGTCAACAATACCGAGCCACTATACTATCAACGGAAATAGAAACACTTGCAAAGTTTCAAGTCAATATGACAATTAGAAGTAGGTTAAATTCATCATTAGCTATTTTTCCACCCTTAGGGGTGGTATTTTTTTTTTTAATTTAAATGGGACCAATCTAGAAGTATACACTTTCAAACAACACAAAAATTGTCCAAATCGGTTAATAAATGACGGAGTTCTGAGGTAACAAACATAAAAAAAAATACAGTCGAATTGAGAACCTCCTCATTTTTGAAGTCGGTTGAAAAAAGAAAAAGATAATTAAAATAATAGAAAGAGCAAATATTTTGACTTAAAAGATACCAACCAAATATATAACTTTCTTTTTTTGAAGTCGGTTAAAAATACCCCTTCTCGTATCTAAAAATGCTATTAAACTAAAACACCTAATGACTTATTTAGTTACTTTAAAACAAAGTAATTTTTGATATTTCAGCATTTTAAGTCTTAGTTTATATGTAGATTTAAAAATAAATTTTGCTTTAGCTTACTTACTATTAGCAGTAGATTAAATAATCTTAGTCGCTAAATTTTTGATTGTGTAATATTAAAGAATCATTTCACACGTGACTATTGGCATTTTTCAATATAGTTTAAGTTTTTTTTATAAGTATATTTTTTTTTATTACAATAATAAACATGCATTATCTTACCGGAATGGAAAAATTTATCGAAATTTTATCTAAACGCATGTGATCGTTTTATCTTAATCATCTTCAATTTTAAGTACTATGTTCAATGTTGTTATTTTATGCAAGGTACGCAATATATTTTAAAATTTCACAATCTTACATTGAAATAAATAGTTATGACTAATACACATTATAGGAAAAAAAATAAAATGTACTTATATATAAAACGTTATTAGATATGATCTAATCAACACATTTAACTTGGGGGGAAAAAATTAAATGAAAAAAATATAAGGTATTTCATAAAATAAAAAACGAATACTAAACTTTTTTTATTAAATTACTAGCAACTCACCCTCGCTCCGCTCGGGTTCGTTCCTAGTTACGTTTTAACGTTTAGTATAAATTTCTCCGAGATGACATATTTTCCCGCAGTAAAAAGTATCCTATATGTTGACCCGGATAACCAGCTACCATCTTACCAAATTTCATCAAAATCCCTCCAGTGGTTTTTTCGTGATGCGGTAACAGACAGACAGACAGACAGACAGACAAAAATTGTCAAAACTATAGATTAGACCTCTGTATCGATAGTAATGTCTATTTCAATAAGATTTTCCAAATAATATTTTAGGTACACATTCGGCTTAGTTACAATTTTATTATATGTATAGATAATAATGATTCATTTTAAATGCATTGCGAATTGTTTTTATTATCGAATGAAGTAATTCATTGGAAATATTGTTTGAATCACGCGAAAATCGGAGAAAAAAAGTCATTGAATATTGGATTTTTTTATCTTCTTATTGTTTTCCGCGTCCAAAGAATCTTTATCTATATATAGTTTATATTTAATACTAGCGACTTCCTCTCTCGCTTCGCGCATCCGTGTCTCTACTCCCTAGGTACATTTTCTGTCTGACGGACAGAAATGTACAACAGAAAAAAAAACAGTACAAACAGAAAAAAAATCTTATACTACAATTACAATCTTATAATATTTTCTAACGCATTTAGTAAAAAGCTATTATTTTGCCGAAAAGATCCCCCTCGCATTAAGGGAAGACCCTTGCTCAGCGGAGAGGCGTTTAAAAAATGGCTAAACAGACATCCACCAGTTTACTTGTGCAGTTTATACGTATATAATCTAACAAAACAAAGATTAGTATGACGAAGTTAACATTTGAAATAGCCATTAACAATGTATGTATGTACTAAGTTAGACCAATTTATGTTTTAATAATTTAACGTTACCATCAACATCCTCTAAACCAGGGATTCCCGGACTAATTTGGGCAAGAAACCCCTTTTCCAAAATGAACTGATACCTAGACCCCCATAGCCAAATTACTTTAAAAATCCTATCTATAGTTTTTTCCTATTGATACAAAATAGGTACTTACCAATTTAAAAACTTTGCGGTTTTCTTTTATGTCGATTTATGTCGACCCTGTAAACCGATATCGACCCCTTGGGGTCTACAGATAAATCCGGATACCTGCGACCCCAGCCTTGTGGCGACAAAGTGGCCTTTCGTCAGGTTTTTAGTGGGTAGGCTGCCGCACGCTTACCATCTTTGCGCGGCTTTTAAATTAAAATGAATGTTTGTATGTTTATCTTCTACGTTCCTAAATCATGAATCTGATATGGTTATTCTGAATACGCTTGCAAAAGTTCCTGGCCTAAAAATTAAAATTTTCTTCGGGCTTTTAAAGCGAGGAAACGAGGGTAAATTGGTAGTATATTATAAAGTACAAACAACATAGACCTAGGGAAACACGTGTCTTCGATTTTACCACACATTCCGCAAAGGATTAAGGTTTTAATAATACCTTTATCGCTAGACCAGCTTAACTTAATTATAAGATAGTAATAAGTGTCGTTTTTGACCGGGTTTTTTCACTTCTTATTAATATCCAATTACAGTTATAATCTTAATAATTAATATATAAAATTTAAGTGTTACGATGTTGGTCCGAGATGAACTCCAAAAGTACTTATCCGATCTTAAAATATTTTTTAAAAATGTGTGATTTGTTACAACTTAAAAGATAGGATAGTTTTTATCACGATTATTTCCCTTTTTTTATAGCAAAAAGAATCTTTTTCATATTTAACGAATTATACGAGTACCACAGCAACGCGTAGCCGGGTCTGCTAGTATACTAGTATTTGATAATAAAAAGTAGAAGTTAATGATTTTAGTGGTGTAAATTTATGAACGGCTATTTTTTTTAAATTAAGTAGTTAAATATTATATTCTCTATATTTCGGGAAAAATCACAGTCCTACCATAAAATCAAGAGTATCTTGTACGGGTATTGAACTTACGACCCTCATCATAATACTATCAATATCAAACTTAAAACACCTTTTACAGTTAACGCTTTTCAATGGACATAAACAACTAGTAGGTAATATTTTTTTATTCAGGAACTCAGATTCCTCTTTTGGCGTACTGTTGTCATCAAAAGTATTCTATTAATATAGCTTGGAAAAGGCATAATACAATTAACTTCTTATTTATTTATTTTTTCTATATATTTATATGTACTAAATTTTGTGAAATTTAAAAGCATCATTTCTGTAACGGTAAAGGCAGTACAATCTAACGTAACGTACCTAACACACAGATAATATAGTGTTAGTTGTAATTTAAAAAAAAAACCTGTGACAGATTCTCACTATTCCCTAAAGTTTCAATTTTATCATCAACAAACACTTAAAAAATAAACAATGTCATAATTTTAAACAATTATCTACTCATATAAAACCACGTCTAATTCTTTTATTTATGAGGTTTAATTCTTGGAATTTACTAGCTCATTACATAGAGTAACCTAACCTTCATATGTGACAAATATATACTAAAAGTTGTCATTTCTGTTACATTATCGTTACGCTAACTACTCGCACTCACGCATTTGTACTTTGATTTTCAAATTGTATGTATGTTACATTAAAAAATAAAACGACACCTTAGTCGGTCTTCTTTGCCTGCGCTTGATATTTTGATATCATATCATTATCAAATAGATTGTAAATTAAAAATATATTATCATAATTTCTTGTTATCTAAGTGATTGATTACAACTTTCCGTCAACAATTTAAATAAAATCTCCAAGGGGAATAATCTAATATATAAAATTCTCGTGTCACAGTGTTTGTAACGAAACACCTCCGAAACGGCTTGACCGATTCTTATGAAATTTTGTGTGTACATTCAGTACGTCTGAGAATAGGACGTAAACGTATTACGTATTTTTTATCCCTAAGGGTCGTTCACACCAAAAAAAAATTTTTTTTAGACATAATTTTATCTTTTTATGATTCGGCATAAAAAATACATACAAACCCAAATGTATACTAGAAACGACTGCGAGAGCAGTGAGGGTGAGTCGCTAGTACTAATATATAATTTTACAATTATAAAATTATAATACTGTTTGTGCGCGACGATACTTTGTAAAACATATATCAGTATATCACCAACACAATTGTCTGTCGAAGGTCGTATCGGAGGATGGAGGTCGGAATTGCTTCCGTAGAAATCGGAAGAAAAAAAGAGCCGTAAATATTTCACTATAAAATTGTCGTTGAAGTAAATAACATTATTAAAAACGAAAATATCACTTTTACTATGATTTTTAAGACTGCATATTTTTGGTTAAAAAAAGGGTAATTATAGTGATATTTTTAATTAAATAGGCTTTATACTGTCAATGGACTTACATATACACAAATAGAAGGTCCCATAAAAGGCCAATACGGGTTTAACTTGTTTTAAGATTGCATACTAGTTTTGAAGGCAAATTTTATTTTTATACAATATTTAGTTATTCTTAATTATTTTCTATTTATAAAATTCTTATTTAATAAATATTTTCAATTTATTAAAAAAATGTATATTTAATAAATTGGAAATATTTATTAAATAAGAATTTTATAAATAGAAAATAATTAATTTACATAATGTAAACACCATAATATGTTAATTTTATCTAAACGATCGTCACCAACATTGTTTATTTGCCTATTAAGAGCATACATATATGTACATCTGACCTATGCAATGCAACAAGGGCAACAATTAATTTGTAAGTCATATCTACGTTATCTGATCCTGGCGTGTTAAGTCCGTTATAAATACTAATTATTGGTTGCATACTTCAATTTCCTTAATTTATTACGAAGATATTAAACGATTTATAATATCTTGACAGTTAATAAGCCATAGTGGTTCTGTTGAAGCATATGTAATAACTAACAGTCCCCATCAGTTTTAACTTTTATCCGCGTCCAAACTCCCCATCGCTACACAATTTCATAGGATCACCCGATGGAAGAATCTGAAGATTCTTTGAAAATTTAATCAAAATCGCTCCAGCCGATTTTAGAGTCAATTCCTAACATACATTAAGGGACAACAACGTTAAGGGATTAAGGATAAGACCGACGGCTTAACGTGTTCTCTCGAGGCACGAGGGTTTAACACCGCCAACTTTTCAAGTAAGGGTTGTTACTGAAACCCAATAACTATACTCGACCCAACCTGAGACTCGAATCCAGTACCTCCAGATCTGCAGTCATACATGCTAGCTATATCTACATATACGATAAACGAGGCAGTGGTTAGGGTTCGTACTTCGTACACTAAGACGACGACGACACGATAACGTAAGACGAAAGAGTACAAAGTTAGGAAATAAATACTTCCAATAAAATACGGTTATTGCAAAATTATCATTAATATATGTATATAAAAAACAAGTATGGAATATTGATAGTAATTAGCAATTCCGACGAGCTTATTCACATAGAAGTATCTAGTCGATAAATACATGACCTTAGCTAGCCTTATTTGGGTTTAAATAATATATGAAAAGTCGATTTGGGTATAACGGATGTAGTCAACATTTATGTATACATTTTTACTTATGTATACATTGTAAACGTTTATTTACATATGTTGTGTAAATTAAACCATATAAATATTCACTTTCGATAAATAAACATTGTTTATTCATAAAGAAATTTAAATGTATTTAATTTAAATATTGAGAGGCTTCTCTAATTACTAACTCGCTTACAAATCGTTTAAGTTTGTAACATATTTAGGATTTATAATGTTTTAATCATTACTTAAAATCATATAGATTTTCTATACAGATAAATAAAATTGAAGTGTCTGTTTGTAATGTAAAATAACAGCGTTTTACTAAATGCATATAAAATTATATACGGTACTTATAAAAACAACACATTTTTAAAATGTTTGTCTGTCATTCTGTTTGTTTGTTCCGGATAATCTCTGAACTGATTCTCTCGGCTGGACTGGTTTTTACGAGACTTTCACTGGAAGATAGCTGATGTTATAGGGAGTAACATAGACTACTTTAATTTTAGAAAAAGAATTGGGGTTCCGTTAAAAAAAATTAAAACTTACCTAGGGATGAACCCGAGCCAAGCGAGGGTGAGTCGCTAGTATACTATATACAGATTGATCTAATTTCAGGGTCATGTATAGATTTGGAGTACTCAATAGAAACATATACGAGTACGAACAAAGCCATGCCTAGAAGCTAGTCCGTCTATAAGTATATATATAAATAATATAATATTGCGGTTCGTTAGTCTCGCTAAAACTCAAAAACGGCTAGACCGATTTAAATAATTCTTTTCTTCTTTTGTTGAGGGTGTCAGGAGCAATTTAAGTACCTATAAAAATATGGAAAACCCAAAAATACAGCTGGAACATCGAAAATTTCAGAACTGTTTATTTTGTCCCTATATATAGGTATATATATAATATTATATAGTCTATGTATTCTAAACTAACCGTTGAAACGTACTTAGGGATGTAACCAAGCGAAGCGAGGGTGAGTCGCTAGTTATATATAAAACCTGACGTTTTGGTTACTAAAGTATGCCGCAATCATTTGAATTCTTCAAACGCAATGAAACTGATAACACTGGCAATCATTCTATTGATAGCTTGACAAATGCATCAAAACATGATACAATTGATCATAAATAGAACTATATTATTCACTTTGCTTACTAATGAATGTTTCACGTGTCTTATATTATCATCTTTTTAAGTAAAGAAAACGTGCTTGTTAGTGAGTAGTGGTACTGTTTGTTTGTTCTTTGATGGATGCTATTATAAAGTAAAGTACAAATATATTTGTTAATAATGATTTCCTATTAGGTTATTTTTACCTATGACTCCATTTGGAAGATATACGAAGTGGGGATGAAAAGTAGCCTGTAACCGTCCCTTTGATAAAATATATGTATTAGCCTAATTTCATCGAAATCTGTTCAATGGTATAAGCATGAAAAGATAACAGAGTAACAAGATTTACCTTTACATTTATAATATTAAATATACATAGCAGGATTATTGACCTATAGATTTTATTATCTATGGATTTAAAATATATATATATATATATATATATATATATATATATATTCTTTATTGCACTAAAAAAGTAATAAAAAAAATATGTATTATAGAAAATGATGTGCACAAAGGTGGACTTATCTCTACAAGAGATTTCTTCCAGTCAACCCATGTATGTGGGAAATAGTGTTAAGTAGCGGGACAGAAAGAGAAAGTGCAAAGAAAAGAAAATAAATAAGAATAAGCATAATATGTAAAACAAAATGAATACAATATATAAACATACAAATATATGTACACACTACATTTCCATATATAATATATAAGCATAAATACATAAATACAAATATTACTTATAAACAATACATAAACATATATATATTATATTGTGTAAGGTAAAAAAAAATATTTGCAATCTTTGGAAAAACGTTTCGAAAAATACATTACTTAGAAAATTCAATCTTAGGTATCTAACATGATTCCTAAGTTATATGATAGATTGGATAAATAAATGACATTTAATTTTATTTATTAGAATAAAGTAGCAATTTTCTAACATAAATACTAAATACCTATAATAACTACATAAAGTACTAAAAATGTACTTGATTTATACAATGATAAACATTCTAAGATTTTTTACGTAAGTACAAGTAAAACTACAATTATTCACCATCTAACTGAACCCGCTACCCTTGTTTTTATTGTTATAAAAACAACAACTATTAAAAGCACTTTATCTTACATACCGTATATGGGATAATATTAAAAGCTTTAGATTAAAATCATCGAGAAAATATTTTGATTACCAGTATTCAGTATTATTTCTTACGAGATTTATTGAATTTTATAGAAAGTTTAACGCAGTAAGTTACTTTGTAGCAAAACAAGTATACTGATAGCAGCGGAATTTCTTATAAACCTGTCACCGACACGCTAACATCGTTATGTAATCAGTACTTAGTGGTTAAAGAAATATCACTCAACATTCTTAGAGCTAAACATGAAGAAAGCATATACCTTAAAGTATATTGTGCTGTATGTTATTAATCCCTCCACGACAGCGGACACGCCGGCGTGTCAGTTAACAATAGATTTCTTAGAATTTTAATTAATTTCTTAGCAATTTACCTGGAGCTGTAAAATTTTACTTATGATTTCAAACCACTACTTTAAATGCGAAAAATTATATGTATTAACGATTTGGATGAAGTTTAGTACCCATACCTAGAGTAACACAGGCTACTGTCAGGTACGTAGGAACGCACCGAAGTGACGTAAGGATATATCCCTAGTATAAACATGTAATTTAATAATATTCTCTTTTTATTATATATCTATCTATCGATGTGCTCTTGTTTTGTTCAGGCTTCGTACCTGAAACAGATTAGTAGCTGACGAATCCACTACAATATGTTACATAAATACGATTAAAAGCAACAGCAGCCTATATCGTTCTACGCCCTATAAACTATTCTTTAATAGTATATCCTTTAATTGTAATGGCTACGTAACCGAAGGAAAAAGTTACATACACGCATACGTACATTAACATTTATAATATTAAAAATATGTAGTATGTATTGTGTTGGGTCAAAAGGGCCCACCAAAAGCGAAGTCCTAAGTACAACTGGAAATATCCTATCCTACTAATATTATTAACGAGAAAGTTTGTGAGAATGTATGGATGTAGGTTTGTTGCTCTTTCATAGAAAAACTAAGCAACGGATTTTTATAAAACTTTATGTAGTGATGATGTTCTCCCGACCGATTCCGGCCACGGCGGCCAATCTCATTGAGACTAGCCAACTGCGCAGGAGATATTATAGTGCACAAGTGTACGCGCAGACACAAGTGCACTCTCTATTCCTGTCACTCTCATATTCCGGTGGGACGACTGTTCGACACGACCAGTGAGAGTTAAGGCGCAGGACCGACGGCTTTACGTGCTCTCCGAGGCACGGGGGTGAAACACCGCCAACTTCCCAACTCCGGGCTGTTACTGAGGCTTACTTATACAGAAAGACTCAATAACTAAACTTGGCCCGACCCGGGACTCGAACCCAGGACCTCCGGGTGTGCAGCCGTACATGCTAGCCACTACACCACGGAGGCAGTTTATGTAGTAATACATACATATATCTTATACATCAGAGTAACACATGCATATTAATATTATAAAGTGAAAGTGTGTTTGTTTGTTTATTTATTTGTTTGTCCTTCTTTCTTTGATTTTTTTGTATGGAGATAGTTGGAGGGCTGAAGAGTGGAGAGTGACTTTTTACCGCGGGACATTATCTAATTCCTGCTTCCTTAACTGGAAAACACGTTATAATACAATCCAAAACAAATATTTATAATCAGAATTACTTGAAACTTGGTATCAATGCTCTTCAATAAAATTAAATAAATACGTGTTTTAGCATAGTTCGAAATTTATTCCACAAGGAGGTAAAATAGCGAATAAAAGTTTGTATGAAATCTACCTTTATAGATTTTTACGTTTCTAGTTTTAGCGCGAGCGTAGCCGCGGGCTCTGCTAGTATGCTATAATTTTGTAAAGATATTATTATTATAGCTTTATTTTCCACATAACAATGTCTAATATTTATTTAATAATAAATTATTTCCTTTTTCATTTCTATGTTATGTGGCCCCTCGGTGGGTAAAAGTCTCCACCATTCTTTTCCATCTTTCCCTGTCTTTGGCCTCATGCATCCAGTTTTTTCCTGCTGTGTTTATTATATCATCGGTCCATATTTTCTTCTGTCTTCCCACTTTTCTTTTGCCTTTTGGGCCCTGTCATTTAGTTGTTTGGTAGGTCCATCTCTTATCATTGTTCCACACAGTTGTAAAGATATACGGAAACGCTAATACCTACTGCTTATACCACAAAAAAATTTAACTTCAAAATAGAATTAACTACATACTTCCCTTATTTAGTCAAATAATAACAATACTAATAGCCAGTATTACATGAATTCGTATTAAAACTATTATCTTTTATAGATTAGAAACTTTTGAAGTGCAATTAAAATTATCTCCACCGACATCGATTATATTCTGAATCGATTAACTCATTATGAACACGTTTTTGATAAAAAGAAACATTAAAATACCAAATTCATATACCTATATAATTATGACTTCCTTTATTCTAATGTTATGAAATTTAATATCACGGTATTTCCTTAATAATATTCATATTACATATATACAAAAACTAATGAAATAAGCTACACAGAATATAAAATAATTATTCTATTCAGTCGACAAAGTCACATTTCTACAGTAGTTAAGTTTAACTCAAATAAACTATACCTATAACAAGCTATCTAACTATCCTACCCCAGATATATTTCAGTAACAATTACGCATACTTTTCTACATCTACAGTGAGTTACGTTATGAAACTCTAATGTTTTAAATTAAAGCTATCAATGAAGTATAAAAATCTTTAGCGTGTAATATCAAACGGTTAATTGCGTTTAAACGCGTTATCCAGTCTCGTAGTAAAGTCATTGTACTGAAAATCATTGATTTCGACAGATGTGACGTCACAGCGTTAGGGATGTCTAGGCTCATAGTTCAAATAAAGGTCATGTTTACCATAGTACGTATTAAATTAAATTACGGTTTTTACTGGACCGGACGGCACATACCTGGCGCCGGCACTCGGTGGGGAGTGACAAGTAAGGTCACTCGGTGTATTGTCGCGAAAGATTATTTGTTTTGTTATCGATACTATTTATTATTTTAAAGAAATTATAATGTAGTTTATAAAGCAACCAATTTATTAATAGTTTTTATACTTTTTTTCACTTACTAATCTATACTAATATAATAAAGAGGTAAAGTTAGTGAGTTTGTGATATTTTGAGATTGTGACGTTGTAGGGGGTAATCTCTGGATCTACAGAACCGATTTAGATGAAATTTGGTAAAAAGATACTTTAAGACCCTGGGAAGGACATAGGATACATTTTATCTCGGAAATCATCCCTTAAGGGGGTGAAAATGGGGATAAAATTTTGTATGGGGAATCAAGCTAGAGACGAACCCGAGCGAAGCGAGGGTGAGTCGCTAGTTATCGAATATAAAAAGGCATATTAACGACTGACCCTAGATAAAGTTTGTTGCACTCTACGAATAAATAATAAGGCTACTCGTAGATTGCACTAGATATTATTGTAAATCACGTGCATGCAAGGTCAATCATTAACTAAATAATTATATGTAAAAATAGCTCATTCTAAGAAACTGTCTTGAAATATTCGTAGTTGATAGCAGGTTCTTTCCTCATTTAAAGTAATATATTCGTCACGGTCGGCGTATTCGCTCTTCTTTTATTTCAAAAACGAAGTAATTTTGCTATTGTCAAAGCAATTAATGAAATATATATTTTATAATAATACTTTCTTAGATTTACGCGAATGTTTGACATTTTTAAATAAAACTATCTTTTCGGATTATTTCGCGGATTTATTTTGATTTTTGGTTCCCGACGTTTCGAATGCTTTACAGCATCCATGGTCACGGGAGAGATGAGTCTCTCCGAAATAATCCGAAAAGATAGTTTTATTTAAAAATATATATTTTATAATTTAAATTACATTAATGATCTTAGTTTAAAGGTCAAACTTAGATATTAATTATAATTAGAGAATTAAATTCAAAGTTATAATTAAAAATATGATTTATTTTTTACTATATAGTTTGCCATTAAACACAGAATAATAGTGGGAAAAATTAAAAGAATCTTCTCGAAAATTAGTTCCAAATTGTAACAGATTAATCACATTATCGCTTATTTACTATGTTATCGCAAAAAAAAAGAATTGATAGATGATAAAAAAGAATAGACAGTTCATCATATTTGTAAATACTACATGTTTAGTTAGACCTTTAATAGAAACAAAGTTGATAACATATCTAAAAGTACAAAAACGTTATAAATATTTTTATTATCTGCTAAATTTTATCGATAATCTTCTACCGCACGCGGGCTTCTCTAGATGCGCTGCATTGAAGAGGCGGGGGACCCGTCCCTTCCCGCCTCGTCTGCCCCTGTTCGTGTAGTATAAAACGCCGAGCAACACGCGCGCCGCGTTTTACGTGCCGAAGCCGCCGTATAGATCTGTGTTCGTTCACCCGCGAAGCCACGCGGTCTTTGTGAAAGTGCAGTTTCTCACAGTGAGAGTTAGCGAGCGCCCTTAACGCTAAATCTAAGTGGTGTGAATTTATCGTGAACATAAGAGAGTTCAATGGAAGCCAGGTTCGTCACCTGCCGAAGCTTTCAGCAGATCAAGCCGCCCGAGAAAAGCTTAGCGCCGCCACCGACCGTCAAGGGGCTGCTGTCTCGCTTCGGGAGTCAAGCTCAGGCCTTATTCGCGCCGAAAAAGCCGAGATTCGGTTCATCTGTTGCTATACACAAGTTACGTGAATCTAAGTGGTTCAAACATGAGGAGCAGAATATCTTATGTGCAGTTCTGGAATCTGGATTCGTTTTGGAAGTCCGAGCTGAAGACCCTTTGCCGCCTGACTCAACATTGTCCCCTGACTACCATATGTACGCCATTGCCATGTGGAAGAAGGGTAAAGGTAAGTAAATTTTTATGGAAACTTTGAGATAAGTATTGGTACAGCGATAACGTGTGGGCGTGACGGTGGACTAAATAACAATACGTTGCGTAGCCGTCGCGCGCCGTCCTAATGATCTCACAATGGGATTTGTAAATAATTCATGCATGCTGCAACGTCCGCGCCTCTTAATGACGTCGAGCGTTGAAATGTAAATTAGTTACGATACTCGTTGATAAATAATAATATTGTGGGTTTGTCGGAGCTTTTACCGGTTGAATTAATCTTGCTTATACACAATAAATACTGTTTTTGTAACATGATTAACAAAATTTATTGAATAAGTAAAGTGAAAATACGCTCACTGATTAAAAAAAACTAAAAAGTAAACATTATTGGTTAAATAACCATAAACAGACTGATTACATATGTGCATTCAAATTATATACATTAACAAGACAATAAATTATCATTACAAAACGGTTTGTCCATTTTTTTTAAAACGACATTGTATTTTATTTTGTAGAAAAAACAAAGAACCCGGAACAGATAGAGGTGTACACAGTGCAACAAAAGGGTGTGCGCAAACGTATTATCAAGACTACTTTGGGTGCTTTCTGGAAGAAAGATTCTGTCATACGTATCAACAACGTAGATGACAAGCAAGAGACTCCTAACAGTGAAAAAGACATCAGGGCGAAGGTAAATACACACAGAACGCACACGTTTCCAATTCGCACTAACCCCTCATGATGTAGACTCTTTACCCTATATTTAGGAACTTGATTTTCAGGAAGTTGAAATTATCATTTAATGACGATTAAATTTAATGAAATTTATTATAAAGTAGATATTTTGTAAATGAAAATCAACGTCATATGTTCCAATAGTAAGTTGCATAACGCGGCCTTCTAACAATGTTTTGACACGCAACATGAATTACGATTTTGTGAAACATAACAAATGAAGTCCTAACCTGTATAGATAAATAATTAGGTTTCTGTAGATTTTGTCACAATTTCTGATGATGAACATCTACTTCAAAATAAAGTAATAAAATTTTAATAAAATATTTGTAGGCATGACTAAAGAAATACACCCCTTTTAAGCAAAAAAAAATTCAAAAGACGACAAGTCTATTCCTGTCTAATTTAACCGTCGACCTTAAAAGGTTTTGCTCCGCACTTTCCTCTAGGATAGACGTCAGAATTGGAAACCTCTTATTTCAGATAGCCTCATCGGGGCTTTTTGAAAACAGTGGAACAGCTACTAAGGAGCTTCTACTGATTGCAGCTCGACATGGCTACTAAATCCAGATTTGAAAGGAATTGGCATAATACACTGCACTTCGTCCACTGGTGCCGGTATGGAGAGACTCCCCAAGAGGCTCGCATGAGACAGGTAAATTATCTAACATATATATGGCATAGATTGTAGAAAATTTCAGAACCCTTGTTACTTTTTGATCAATGTTAAAATAAACTTCTCTTTTCCACCTTTATTTTTCGGTTCTGAAGTTACTGTATGCATGCTACAAAAAAAGAACTGTCTTTACGTTTTGTGATGTTTGTTATGTTCAAATAACTTTCGCATTGTATATATTGATTTCGCAATTTAGTACTGGAATTTGTTAGGATTTCTGTGTTATAAATTTATAGACTAATATTTTAGTTCATATTTTTATAATTAGAAATCCGATACGATTTATGTAACGACAGATTCTTGGACAAATCGATTCATTTCTCCATTATTCATTCATATAAGATTGCTTACTTTGAAGTTTGAAGCTTAAGTGAATGTTTGAGTTTTCAATGTGAATTTCCGCCATGCTTTCATTTGAATACGTGAACCTGGCACATTATGAACGAAGACATGGGACATCGATGGGGTAGAATAAAAAAAAAGACACGCACAAAGTAGCAATTTTGTTACAGATCAGCCTAACGACATCGAAAACACCTATGATTATCATATTTTGATGGTAATCGTTGAGGCGCTTTGGACTGGTTGACGACTTTACAATATCGGTGAGGTTTTTATATTTCGGATTTGTACCGGATTCAATGTGCCTTGTGTGATACACTTGTGCTCTAATGCTATACTTTTCCTAATTCTACGCTTATTATACTTAGATCATCACTAAACGTTCAATATGAATTCCTTTGTATTCAGTAGAACTTTTGTACCATAGTGCCAGCGTGCAGATTCATTAAATATGCACCTGATTTAAATACTCGTTTAATCATATCAAAAAACCTGTTGGACTGGTTTTTAAAATACAATCCCTTAATAAAAATAAACCGACATTTTAAAATGGATGGTATTTTTTTAATAAAGACATAATTTAACAACAAAAAACTTAAGCATGAAACGATATTAGTAACATAAAAAATCATATATAATATCATATATAATTATAATAGTACTCAATGTAAGTACGGGTCAATAGCATCGACACACTCGTTATAACTTTAAAAACGTTAGTTTCTAGTAAATTCCTCGAAGTGATACAAAAAAACTGAGAATATGATAAGGCAAGCATTCAAATTGTAACACAATTTGCGTAAATAATTTATTATTCCGTTAGTTCTTGCGATGAAAATGTAAATGAAACACGAATGCATTGTACCTTATTACGATTAACTTTGAATAAATTGACTGATTACAATAGCAAATAACTTTTTGAAAAGTTAGATAACTATAATTATATTTAAAGAGAAATTCCAATTAATTGTATAAATTGAATAACCTAATACAGTTAATTGAAATTCCAAAGCTCTCATTTCTTCGTACATATAAACGAAAGGGACACATGTTTAAACAATGAGATCATCAAACACTGTCGTTATAGTTGTATAGCCGTAGTTTTTCGTATTATTCAGATGTCATAAACCGCTTTTTTAAATACGCAAGCTATTTTATGTAAATATTTATGTATAAGATATTTATAATATACAAAAAAATGATCAGAATTAACAAAATTATTAATCAATACATATTGCAAAGCTTACAATAAAATTCTCATTTTTTTATTTAAGATACTTCATATTTAGTTGTATATGTATTTATTGAAAAAAAAATATTATTAAAAAAAATTACCATGTAAACCATTAATGTCATGATTTATCAATGGATTTTTCTTCAAGTTTGACACTTTGTGACATTGGCAGTTATTATGATTTAGGTTAATTGCCCTCGAGTTCACGTTGGGGTCAATTTGTTTCAATTTTATCAATAAATATGTAGAGCTGTGCCCTGAGTTTTCACAAACGTAACTATATAGAACTGATAAAGAATTATTATGCAGTTGGTTAAATAATTATATTGCATAATAAAAAATATATGTTAAAAAAATTCAATTATAACAAATTGAATAAATTACACATGAATTAAAGCGGAAGTCATATTATAATACGCATAAATTATAATCTTTATTGTAATTCTTAGTCGCGACGCATAAATAAGACAGATTATGTATAAAAATAGTTATCGGCTCAAAATGTTATCATAAGAAATATACATTTTGAAACGACCTTTGATAATGTTTAATAATAAATAATTAAGTATAACGGTAAATTACCAATAAATTTATCAGTCAGCGACAGCAATATCATTGTGAAAGTCGTTAACAAAATATTACTTTGATGTTTATATAATTCAAGTTACCTTTTAATTATAACAAAAAATTATAATACCTATTGTTCTCTTAGCGATAAAAATTCACTTTACGAATTACTTAACTTGTTATACTTACTATGTCACTTAATATGTCAAAAAAACATCTAGAACTAGCAAATCTATTTATTGGTCGATTATTTTCTTGTTACAGATAAGCGAATCTCTAAAATGGGGTAACATCGGCATGAACATGGGCGTGATGTTAGTCAGCCAAACTAATGGGCGCGCTAAAGCAAAGTCCGTTTGAGTGTCGCACGCCGGCAGTGCCGGCACTTGTCTTTGCTTCTAGCGACCCGGTAACATCGACTACGTTTGAATTTAGAATCATTCCATTTTTTTTAAATTAAAAAAGTTCAGATTTAAAAAAAGTTTAAATCGTTATTTGAGATTTTTTATAATTTTCGAATGTTAATTTTTTATATTAATTTGAAGTATATTTTTGCACAGGTTATTATAAATGTATATTAATTTACAAATTAAATATAAAATGTTTTTGATAGTTGGTGTCCCGGGTTTATATCGGAATTTTTCGCATTATATTAAGAGTTCCGAATGTTTGAATGATTAATATTATAATATATCGGAATCTCCTTCGTTATCGAGGCCCGACTTATTTCAGAACAAGTTTTAAATAATGTTCCATTCGCAAAAAAATCTAAAAATTTAAAAATTCGCGTTTTTTTTTAGTAATGTGAGGAATTTAAAAAGCTTTAATTTTGTTTAGAAATTGATTTGTTCGCAGTAAACATTCCTGTTTGAAAAGACGCGCCTCGCGGCTTCTATTGTATGTAAATATATGATATAAACCGTATTATCCGTCATATTTTTACATCTAAGAGGATAATTATTGATAAATTTTTGTTCACTATTAATAAATAAGGATTTCGATTCTAATAAGACTGTTCGGATTTTTGAAATCATTATTAAAACTACGAAAAACGCGTGTAACTTTTTTTTCTTAATTTAAATTTCACCTACTGCCTTTATAAATAACGTTTCCAAAATATAAATAAAATAATAAAATATTGTTCATCTAGTTACTTGGCACTATGTACTTAAAAATTTGACGTATTTTAAAAAGTTAACATAGGATAGTCACTTAGTTTTTCGTAGTTTTTACTTTGATGAGTATTGTTAAGTATTCATATTTATAACGACCTAATGAAAATGAGTTTGTGAAATGTGTTAAGATTGTTTACGAGTTATGTACAAGTTAATGTTCTATTTATATGAAGCATTTTTAAATAAACAGTTTGAAATAAAAATATGTATGTATTTTATATTATTTTCCTTTATAATACATAATTGTGTACAGCCTCCTTTTAACGTCTCATTGCTGGGGGTGGGCCTCCCTTCAATACGAGGGGGATCAGGCCATAGTCCACCACGCTGGCCAAGTGCGGGTTGGCGCACTAGATTAGATATATCATTCGAAATCTTGTTAGATTCTTTCAGACAGGTTTCCTCACGATCTTTTTCTTCACCGTAAGACAAGTAGTAATCGTATAGGAAAAGATTCGCACATCAAATATCAAAGGTGCGAGAACCGGGATTGGAAGCGTCCTGGGTTGTATAGGACGGAAAATGTTAGCATACCGATCCCATATCTATAGGTTTAGACTAGATGACATTCTACAGTTAGTGTTTACACTAATATAAATTAAAGAGATATGTAAAATGATACATAATGAGTACTTGACACTTAAAACTTATCAATAATAGTTCTCATTTGTCTGTGGATATTTCGTTGTTTAATTATGTATACACAGACTTAAAATGACTACCAGTCGAAGCCAATTTGGACTTTCTATATTAAGTCTACTTACTTATACACTATACAGTGACCTAGACATTTATTTTTATTTCTAGTTTAAAGTCGAGTAGCGACATCTAGCGATAGGAATAGTAATTATGCTTTTTAGCAAAATACGATTCTAGTGGCGTCTTTGTATCTATAATACATTTACACTAATGTTATAGAGGCAAGATTTGTATTTTTGTATGTTTGTAACGAATAAACTCAAAAACTAAGTACTGGACCGATTTAGTTTGAGACCATGGAAATGACTGTAAAATATGGTGTACAGGTATAGGTAACCCTATAATGGTGAAAATGTGGATGTAAGTTTGTATGGGGAAACAACCTAGGGAAGAAAATATTTTCACTACAATAATGATTTCTTAGACCCTTTTAAAAAAAGCCTTCCGCTAAAATTTTACCAACAAATACTTTTTTTAATTGGCCTTTAATACACTACAGACATATTGTCCGTGCCTTTTTTATATCTTTATTAATGTAAACATTCGTCCATCTTGTTCAAAAAGATAGTTCATCATAATCATCTCCCTGCCCATTTCCCAACCACTTGGGGTGAGAGTGCAGTACATCTTCCGTATTGCTGATAGGATTTGGCAAAAGTTATACGACCGGCGCCTGACTGACATCAACCCTCCTTGGGAATGTTATTGTTTATTACAGAAAGGACCCAAGGTGCGATGAACTGTACATCTAATTTAGATTTAGGTATATATAATTAATAATAGTAATATGCTGCTCATCACACAAATGAATGGCCCCAGCGGGACTCTAACCCGCGACCGATGGCACAGCAAGTAGGATCACTACTCACTACAAATTGAGCTAAATGTGTCGTAGAGTCGAAAATTGAATTGAAATCTATAGATCTAGAGATTTGGCTATAGCCAAATTTAAACGAATTGTTAAAGAACGTTTGTGTGCTAAAGGTTATAATACAATTAATGACTTTATAGAAGATGGCACGCCTTGGGCATGAAGTGATCGCCTCCAGGCTACTTCAATTTTATAGAAATATTGTAATTTATAATTTAACTCTACAACAAAAGATAATGAAATAATATTAGTCCCGCTAAGTTTCTTCCGCCAGTTCTTCTCAGATCTGAGGCTTCTTCCTTCCGAACTGGTAGTAGACTCATGACGTCCATTAAAAAATTGTAACAATTTAATGCCGAATAAAATATTTTGTATCTGAATATCTGCCCACGTACCTCTCTCAGCAACCCGAACAGCATATCAGTAGAGAGGGACCTCTCGTGGGCCTCGTCCATGATGATGGCGCAGTACTGCTCGAGGTCGGGCTCGCGCAGCCCCTCGCGCAGCAGTATGCCGTCCGTCATATACTTGATCTTCGTGTCTGGAGATGTACAGTCCTCGAAACGGATCGCGTAACCTACTTCTTCACCTGTAGTGGAAAATTTAGTTTTAGATATGAAGTAAATGTAGGTAGTACCCAGGGCTGCCTGTAGAGCCAATTTATTTTATACGGCTGGGTAACTCAAATTATACCAAATCAAATTTTATTATATAACCTAGCGACTCACTCTCACTTCGCTCGGGTTCATCTCTAGGTACGTTTTAACTGTTAATACGGATCAATCAATTTAATGGCCAATCCGTCGCTTCGTTTTGACGTGAAAAAAGGACAAATGAACAAAGCCAAGTCAAACTGTATATCGTAAAAAGAGAAAGAGTAACATCTACAAATACATTCAACTATTTCAAGTGCCTTATATTAATTTTAGGGTTGCGTTCATAATTATAAAGTATTAGTAAGGAAAACTAAAAATGTGCTTTTTACGCTCTTCCGCGAATTTTTTTCCACATTTTCTCTTCATAAGAACATTCCTTGGACTTCCATATTTGAAAAAAAATAGCTGAATTGGTCGAGCCGTTCTCGAGTTTTGCGCTTAGCAACATTCATTTTTATTTATATAGTATAACAAAAATGTTGAGAAATAGTCTGTGACGAATCAAAAATTTCAATAAAAATACGTACTAACTTAAAATGAAATATATATAAAATAACCATATTTTACAATTTTTTTATCCAATTATAGGATCTGGCAGCTCTGGTAGTACCAGCGCTGGATTTACACTGGGGGCACCCGGGGCTAGTGCCCAGGGCGACAAATTTTTATGGGCGGCAAAATTCGGAGAGTGGGAAAAAAATCTATTCGCGTTATCGAAAATGCTTTTTTACTATCCAAAAAATTTATAATGAAAAAAGTTAGACCACCGAGGCACCAAATTGTACTACATAAGTACAAAAAGTACATAGTGAAGCGTAATGTAGTGCAGTGTATTGTGTATATCACAATGTAATCTATACAGATAAATAAAATTGAAGTGCCTGTTTGTAATGTCAAACTAACAGCTTTTTACTAAATACATATGGAATTACTAGTATAATATATGGTATTTATAAATAAACACGTTTTTTTTGTCTGTCTGTTTGTTTGTTCCGGCTAATCTTCGAAACGGCTGGGCCGATTTTGACGGGACTTTCACTGGCAGGTAGTTAATGTTACATGGAGTAACTTTGGTTACTTTTATTTCAGTAAAAGAATTAGGGTTGCGCTCAAAAGGTTGAGTCGATAGTGTAAGTATATAACAGTGCATGGTAACTATATCATACTTGGCGTCGGACATGGCATAGTGCGGACGTGCATCTCGTCGGGGACACGCTTGGCGTCCAACTTGGTAGTAGTAGTAGTAGCAGCTTAGTGTCACTATATCACAGAGTAGTGCAGCACACAAGACGCATTTGGCGACGGACATAGACGGCATAGTGTGGTGTAGTGTAATGTAGTGATGTGGTGTAGTGTAGTGTAGGACACTCACCCAGCTTGACGTGCATCTCGTCGGAGACGCGCTTGGCGACGGACATGGCGGCGACGCGGCGCGGCTGCGTGCAGCCCACCACGCCGCGCCGGCTGTAGCCCTCCTCGTGCAGGTACTGCGTCAGCTGCGTCGTCTTGCCGCTGCCCGTCTCGCCTGCGGGGAACAAACATAAAAAAACTATTAGTGTCGTGGGACACCCGGTAGCTGACTTATGTAAAGCTAGCAAGGCAAAGTGAGCAGAATCGCTTAAAACTAAGTGCATAAATTAGTGCTCATTTAGAACTAATTTAGTGCCAAAAGCTAAATTTCGCATTCACTACGAAACCCCAAGCTATCAACTCCTTTTTTTTAGTGTAGGGAAATGCATTTACGCATACCACCTGTAAACATACAGGTGGTTATGTAGGACCCACCGTGTAGAAAAGCCAGTACTACCCACTAAAACCCAACGAAACCTCCCCTGTTTTAATAAAGCGTCGCAGGATTGCTTACGCTGAGCGTAAGCAATCCTGCGACGCTTCATATATCGTGGGTATCGTGGTTGAGAGCGTAATACGCTCTCAACCACGATACCCCGACAGCAGGTCTGCCGAAGCAGACCACAATAACCATGGGCTTTCTCCACCGTCCACTCTGCTATCAAAGAAGTTCCAGGAGCAACCCGCACGGTACACCGCCCACCGAGGTGGGCCACCTCCCTGACAGGGAGTCCCTGTGCGTTTCTTGGCTTCGCGACCGGCTGGATTGTCGGACGCTAATGAGCCCCCCACCACGATAAGGTGAACGTGCGTTGGGGAGGGCAACCTATTAACTCATTTTTTTTAACGTTGGGAAATGCATTTACGCACGAGGTGTGGAACTCACCGGCAAAGCCAGTACTACCCACTAAAACCCAACAAAACCTTCCCCCGTCTTAATGGGGCGTCGCAGGATCGCTTACGCATTCAACTACGACGCCCCGACGACAGGTCTGCCGAGGCAGACCACAACGACCATGGGGTTGCTCCAAAGTCCACTCTGCTATCAAAGAAGTACCAGGAGCAACCCGCATGGTACACCGCTCTCCGAAGAGGGCCACCTCCCTGTGCGTTTCTTGGCTTCGCGCCCGGCTGTATTGCCGAGCACTACTGAGCCCCCCACCACGACAAGGTGAACGCACGCTGGGGGGGAACCTATTAACTCCTACTGCAAGACGCGTTGAGGAACTACGTTCTAATATTTACGTACCCATATATCCAATATGTATACTCGTATCGCAGATGACATAATAGATAACTAATACCGATATATGTGATATTAGTATATAACATGTCATAGAAATATATTGGAAAGCAGTAATTTAGGTTCATCTTCGGGCTATTTTTATTTGCTTTAATAGATACTAGATGTCGTGATTTGCAAACTCCAAAGAAAAATTCTTCGTTTAGGGCAGAAACTCACAGAGGTATACACATGTCTAGTAATAATTTAGTGGTAATTATTTTGTCATAGAGGAAGGAACTGTCGTCTGTAATACAGGCCTCGGCCTAGTACAGTCGGCAGTAACAAACCCAAGTAACTTAAACTGTAATTAGCTTATTTTGCGATTAGTGTAAACAATGTAATCTAATGCTAATTAAGTTTTATTATTATTATTACAGAATAATCCACCAGAATTTCATCACAATCGGATTAAAGGAAACGTATAAAAGACAAACATACGAACATTCATTTTTATATATATCTATTGTATCTAATAATAATGTTATTTAGAATACATCTTACCAACAATAATAACGACACTGTTCTCTCTGATGACCTGCATCAGCTCCTCTCTCACCGCGAACACCGGCAAGAACCGCCTTTGTTCCCCAATTGACATTTTCTTTACGAAATCCGACTTAGATTCCGGTTCTTTCTGGTTCTCGTCTGGAAAATTAGAAAAACAAAATCAGTCATCATTAAAAAAAAAAAAAATAAATTGTCGGTATGTCTATCTGGGAACGCATCACGACAAAACCACTAGACAGATTTTGATGAAAATTGGTATGATGATAGCTGGTTTTCCGGATCAACATATAGGATACTTTTTACTGCGGGAAAATATCTCATCTCTAAGAAATCTATACTAGACGTTAAAACGTAACGTATATATAGTTAAAAATACTTTTACATACCTTTATCCATATGTTGTGCATATTTGTAAGCTGTCTTTGTGGGACCGTCCTCCATTTCTTCTTCTTTCCTCTGGATACCCATTATGTTGCCTTAAAAATAAACATGTTTTATTAATCTACACATATATTATAACGAAGAAAGATTTGTATTTTTGTATGTTTGTAGTAAATAAACTCAAACATTACTGGACCGATTTAGATGAAATTTAATAAGATAGTTTGAGATTCTGGAAAGGACATAGGATATCTTTTATTTCGGAAATCATCCGTTAAGGGGTGACAATGGGGATGAAAGTTTGTATGAGGCATCAACCTAGGGACGAAACCGAGCGAAGCGAGGGTGAGTAGCTAGTAATTCATATTAATCGTTAACATATTAATCGTTAAGTCCTTTAGATGCTGAGCTTATAAACTTATAAAATTTGGCGTGAGCTGCGAAAGCTAGGGACGAATCCAAACGAAGCGAGGGTGAGTCGCCAGTCTATACATATAATAAAATTGTAACTTAGCCGAATACATATGAATATGTACATTAAATATTTTTTGGAAAATCTTATTGAAATAGACATTTTTATCGATACAGCGGCCGAATCTATAGTTTTTAGAATTTTTGTCTGTCTGTCTGTTACCGCATCACGGAAAAACCACTGGATGGATTTTGATGAAATTTGGTATGGTGATAGCTGGTTATCCGGATCAAAATATAGGATATTTTTCACTGCGGCAAAATATCTTATTTTTAAGAAGTCTATAACAAGTTAAAACGTAAGTAGGGACGAACCCGAGCGAAGTCTAAAAAAATCATTGAGAACTTTCATTGCTAATTGCATGAAAATTAATATATTATATGATATGGTTTTAATAATTACCAATTTTAGTTCCCTCTAACTTCCAGTGTTTCTTCTGCGCTTTCCTTCTCTCCTTCTGTTCTCTAAAGGCTTTTACCAGCGCCGAACCTTTTCGAGCATTTAAAGCCATGTCCGATGTGGGATCCTTTACCTTGGAAAATTACATCAATATTATAATATACTATATACTAACAGAACACGCCGCTACACCCGCGTTCAATCTATAAAAAAAAACTCTTTAGCTTTATGCTAATCAGCGATGTATTTATGTCTTTACTATTTATATAATATTGTTGATACATAAATACTAAAATCACGATTGAATAATAGGGGGTATACTTTACGACCTATTCTCAAACCAGCCAAATATACATTTTTTTTTATTAAAATCGGTCGAGCCGTCTCGGAGGAGTGCGACCACAAACACCGTGACATATTTATTTATTAGATAGTACTTTGTGATTGAGTATGTTTGTTACTTTTTTACGCAGTAATGCTTAACATCTCCAGGTAAATTTCTAAGAAATTAATTAAATTTCTAAGAAATCTATTGTTAACTGATACGCCGGCGTGTCCGCGGTCGTGGAGGGATTAATCTAAGACTAAAAATTGTATAGACGGAGTCCGCTAAAGTAAATTTCAAACGCCAAATTAGTAGCGTGTGTTTTTCTGTTTATGCTACTATTCTCGATTTTGCTAAATAGATCATTTACTTCCTTTAAAGAATAAGAAAATTTCAGTTAATTTAATATACATTTTTTGTGAATAAAAGAAGAATAATAAAAATAATACTACATAATATGTATATTCTTTTGTATTTTTTAATCATTAGTTCTCTTCCGTTCGAAAGAGTGATAGCATAATATTAGGTTATTTAATTTTATTCTTTATTATAATAAAATCCGTTACTTTATCACAGTAATAAATATTCTATAATTATTTGCATTCTTTTGTTTGTTTGTTTGTTTGTTTATTTGGCTTCATGTTTAGTTCTATGACACTATATTATTCCTCAGTCTGAGACTCTACCATAGCTTAATCAACATGTAATTCTTATTTAATTCAATAGTATAATTAGAATACTTACTGGTATAACAGGCTCTGGTTGTTTGGTGAAGACTATCCTACCGTCTAAGAAAGGAGGTACGATGTTGTGTACTAACAGATGAACACGATCTACGCTTTCCTGTAAAATAAGATATAATATGAGAATAAGACAAAAATTATGGACTGTAAGAGAGAGATTTCTGTTAGATTTACTGCCAATATTTGACATTTTAAATAAAACTATTTTTTCGGATTCTTTTCCAAGATGTATTTTGATTTTTGGTTCCCGACGCAACGTTTCGAATCCTTCACTGCAATGAGTCTCTTCAGTGACCATGATTGTGCATGAAGAATCAATAATTTCTCAAGTGTTATTTATATATTTTTTATTTTTTAAATTACTTATCTATTTTTCTGCACCAACATATAGTCCACCTTATCTATAGGTATCTATTCCACACTAACCGTTAAAGCGAGGGTGAGTCGCTAGATTTATAAAAAGAATTAAGACTCAAAGTATAAATAAAACTATTTTTTCAGATTATTTCGCAGATTTATTTAGATTTTTGGTTCTCGACGTTTCGAATGCTTTACAGCAATCATGGTGATGGGAGAGACTAAGGTCTTAGACGTCTCAAAGGCGTTATATGCTTGTTACAGACAGTGCCTATTATTTTACAAAAATATGGTATATTTGCATAAATCTAAGAAAGTATTACTCAAAGTATACAATAACTCACCTCATCCAAATCATTATTAACATTGATAGAATGCACCACCCCGCTGGTGAGCATTCTGTTTCTCTCCCACAGCTCGTTATCCTTATCTATCTGTTGTCTCGCGGCTGACACTTTTCTATTGCGACGCTTTTCTATCTGTTCTTCTTTACGTGCTATGTATTCTGCACTTGTTCCAGCGAAGGGGTCAGATTCGTCTGTTTCACCTTTAATATGAAAGAATAGAAATGGATGTATATATATATGACGGGTCAGTAAAAAAAATCAGCGTTCTACACTTAGTAGTACTCGAGTACCATCCATTTTATTGAAAAATGAAATATTTATAATATGTATGTATTTAAGAGTTATATGTGTGTAGTGTATCAACTATCTGGTATCCATAACACAAGCCTCGTAGCTTACCATGGAACTAGATGGTGCTGTGTGTTAATGTCCCAACAAAAAAAAAACTACCCGGAGTGGAATTTTTCGGTACTGTGACTAGAGTTTTGCTCTGCTGAAACTAAGCCAAACGTGTCGTATTCTAAGTATAAGAAAATTAAAAAAAACGTGTGTGTGCGTACTTATGTACGCACGATGAAGTTATACTTCTTTGGCGTAAAAGAACAAAAATAGCTAAAGATTTCATCTCGTATATCACAACTCTGTTTGTAAAAGGAATGCAGCTAACTTTATCATATCGCTTTCAGCTAAGTTTCATTCCCCATGGCACTATATTATATGGTTTAAAAAATCCTCGAATTTCTATATAATGTGTTTATATAGTCTAATAAATATTATATTTAATTTACGATATGTTTATTTGTGAGGCATTAAAATTTGATCTTTAGTTTTGCATGTTTCATTTGTATTACTAGGTAGTATAACCTAATATCAACAAGAGAGCACATCTAGTACCTTTAAATAAGCCACTCTTGTATATTTATTTATATATAACGGCGATCTCGGAAACGTCTCTAACGATTTCGTTGAAATTTGGTATGTGGGGATTTTCGGGGGCGAAAAATCGATCTAGATTAGTCTTATGTCTAGGAAAACGCGTGTTTTTGAGTTCTTCATGCGGTTTTCTTTCGAAATATTCCACGCAGAATATGGTCCCTAATTTCGCACGCTCGGACATAAGCACAGATATCCGGGTTCGAATCCCCGGTCGGATACAAAGTTTTTACTTTTGTCCTTTTTTTGTTTTTTTTTTTAATATTTATAAACAACTTATAAGCGGCCATGCAAAAGCTAACTTAAAATAATGGTTAAATACAAATAATTGTATAAATTACCTTCACCCATATTATACCAAGCTCTGTCCAATTTCTTTTCAGCTTCTTGCCATTCAGGATCATCGACATCTAAGCCTCGACGAGAGCTCACCCATCTGTAAATATATTATAAGTTATAATGGTCTATAATTGTACTATATACATAGAAAATAAAAAAACGAACTTATAAATTATTATTAATATTATTGCATCAGGATTGCATCATGAACGAATTAGCCACTGGACCAGACATAAATTTTAGCCTTGGTCGTTTGTTTTTTGCGTCAGTCTCAAGCACATACTTGTCAACAAAAAATCTCCCAAAAATGACTAAATGTTCTGTAAAATCGTGTAAAACGATACAAAAACATAAAATACTTTTATCACAGTATCCTACTATCTGATGACAATAAATTTAATTAAAAATATTTTCTAAATCAAATAAAAATATTATAAATGCAAAAATTATAATTAGTATGTGTACTTAATTTTTTATTCATATAAATCAAATTAATAGATAATTATTATTTTACACATTATTATTGCCTCTTTAATTCATTTATTTTAATTTATTATAATAAATACAGATATTTTAAATTAAAAGATGTAAAATTATGATGACTATGCTAACAAATGTCTAAAATGTAATTCATTCGTTCATCGACATATGCATTTTATAGATTACGTTCAAGCACTAGAAATATTGTATTGTGTATTAGTGTAATATAATAAAATCTTTGTGTGCGTTATGCGTCACTTGTTTGTACTAGTTTTCATACATTTGTATTTTATGTCAGGTCCTGTGGTTAATTTGTTCATGGATTGCATATATTAAACAAATCCACTTTTAAATGAAATTGCATACATTTTCATTATTTTCCCAGACATTTTTAACCTTAAAATTGCCCAAGAGGTACTTATATAGGTAATTCACTGATATTACCTACAAATGCACAAGTGGACAAACCAATAATCTTAGTTTGTTCTTTCAATTGAGTAAATCAGTATAATTATTTGTATTAAATATAAAGTGCATAGTTTAGAGAGACATAGCATGGGCCATTTGTCATCCCGATATATGATAAATTTATGGAGTGGCAGCCCAGTGGAAGCATTGCTTGGAAAACCAAGTTAAGAGGGTTCAAATCCCGGTCTTGCACCTGACATTGTCATGTGTGAATTATTTCCAACATGATTACCACTTGTCTTAAGGTGAAGAAAAACACCAAGAGGAAACCTGCATGTTTGAGCTATCCTAGCAAGTTTTCAAAAGACATGTGAAAACCACCAACCCACTCGGCCATTGTGGTGGACTATGGACTGATACATGCTCCTTGTAATAATGAAGGCCTGTGCCCAGCAGTGGGAGGTTAAGTAAGAGCTGAATACGAAAATTCATTGAAAACATGTAAATATTTGTATATTTTAAATCCTAAATTACTTACTTATGTGGTGTAGCTCTAACAGTGTCATCATATGGACGTCCTTTATAGTCTTTAGAAGGCTTTTTATATCTGTCAGTATCCCTTGGTAATGGTGTGGGAAAGTCCCAGCTAGATTTACGGACAGCTTTAGGATCGTCGTCATCATCATCCCATGCTGTTTTATCAGTTGGTTTGAGAGCTTTGATACTGAAATATAAGTAATGTTGTATGAATAAAAAGCAAAAACTTAAAATATTACTCAACTGAACATTTTCAAGCATTTTTGTTTATTAACAAGCTTTAGCCTGTAGCTTTGCCTGCGTTTGTATTTCTGTCAATACATAACCACTACACTGAACTAAATATTTCATATACATTTTTTTTTAAATCTATACATTTAGTGTGGAAATAAATATACAAAAAAATCTATTATTATATTAATTCATTCATAGTAATCATTTATATTCAAATACTAACTATAATTGAATTCTAACATTGGTTACATACCTTGGAGTTCTAGGTTCATCCTTAAATCTTGGCTCATAATAACTTCTACGAGAGCTGTCTCTGTCTGTATCCCGATCTCGTCTCTCCGAGTCTCTCCTCCTATCTCTTTCACTTCTATCACTTCTCTCTCTATCTCTATATCTATCTCTTCTATCATCATCTCGGCGCCTATCTCTATCACGTCGATCGTAGCGGTGATAATGACTATCATCATCTTCTTTAGATCTAGATTTTTTCTCTTCCTGTGTCGAATAATGTACACCTTTCTCCCTTGTTTCTTTTTCTTTTCTAGAAAATATTTAAACACTATGCTATTAATCTTATTTCAATTCCATAAAGGTCAAATATGCAATTAATATCTATATGATATAGAACAAACACCTGCCTGTCCTGTGACTATGTTTATCTTTGAAAAATTAAATCTTTTTTTCCACTTACAAGTAAAAAATCAATTTAAGTTAAAATAAATTTAAGGTCAATTATGTATGTACTTAAACTCATTGATAGTATTATAATATTTTTTTAGCTTAATCATTATGTTAATTTAAACTTAAAAATGTCTTTACACCTACACTCATAAATAGTTTTTATAATATGTAGATTAAAAAGAATCTTACAAATGACTAATTTAAATTATTTTTTTTAGTATGAAATAGGAATTTGATTTGGTTTACAAAAAACATTTTTTTTACAAAATTATCATTTTTTTAGGTTATAATTTTAACTTACTTTTGTAGTCTTTCTAGCATGCGTTCCCTTGCTTGTTCTGATAAGCCTCCTGTATAAGTAGGTGTTTCTTCATTATGTTTTCTGTATTTTCTTCCTTTACCATCAGAAGAATCTTGTTTACTATCAGATTCCTCTCCGTCATTATCCTCGTTTTGAAAAGAAATTAACCGATTTTGCTTCCTTTTAGCAGCGGCTAATTTATCTAAACCTAATAAAGAAGGTCTAGCAAATTGAAAATCAGGGGGTTTATCTTTTTTCTTAATAATTAAACCACAAGGAGCATCAGATGAAGTGCCTTCGAGCCTATGTAAATTTTCCTCACTGTCTGACATCGCAAACACTACGTTACACGAAAATATGTAATTTTAAGCAAAGAAATCTGTTTTAAAAAAAATATATAAATATATTAAAAGGACTCTGAAAAAAAAACGAAATTTACTCAGTTGCAAAACAATACATTTATGACATTTCTGACAATGACACTGTTAATTGGACAAATGACAACATAGTGACACAGACAGCTGTCACAGACTTCGAGTATATTATTACGATGCATTCATAATTAATATCAGTAGTAATATATAGGTACAAATGTTCAACTAGCAGAACCCGCGACTTCTCCCGCGATTAAACTACGAAATATAAAACTTTTTCACAATACATACTTTAATATTTGCAAAAATAACTTTGTGTTTCATATTATTTCTTAAAGATATATCTAAAACAAATTTAATGTTAGCGATCGTAACTCAAAATATCCCGGATTTTAAAAGATGTTTAATTTAGGTATATTCTGTAAATAAATTTTCATGTTAGGTTTAGCAAGCTCCAATGCTTCTATTTTTTGCACATTTTTCCACTCTATCTTTCTAAAGTATGATATTGAATAACATGGTAACCTTGACTTGATGTTGAGGCATCACCTGGAATTTGCAGGATACTCCACACCAAACTACAGCAGAAGTATGGTGTTAGGGCTCATTGGAATCGTCTCAATCTATAGGTTATGGATAGATAGATGGTATGGTTTGTAAGATTAAGTTTAGACCAAAATAAACAAGTGACGTGTCGTTCTCACTATTTGCCTTAGGTCAAAATGACGTCTGTCATACACAATTGTTTTTGTATGAAAGACGTTATGCTAGACACTGTTTTTATAATGTTTTACTTTCCCGCAGGAACCTCTCACTTTTATAGGATATATAAATTTTATAATACACATTATTTGACCGACAATATAAGGTATCAGCATGGTAAATTTTACTAAATTAGGTGCACACGTTGTTGTGTACTAAGCTGTATACTATAGTTTTTTAACTATCCCGGGAACTCTTTAATTTTCCGGGATGAAAAGAATCTCAAATATTGACTGGAGATATAAGGTACAACAATGCAAAATTTCATTTAAATCGGTCTTACAGTTTCGGAGATTAGCCCATACAAACAGACAACCAGAGAGAAAACTAAAATTTTGAAAAAAAACTGGGTTTTTTTCTATTTCTGTTCTTACATCCCCCTGACCCGGTTTTTGCATATTTTTTTTCTATGTACATACATTCGACCTCTATAGTTTTATCACAGTAATATATGCATTACATTACTGTGGTTTTATTATACATATGTTATATGTAGGTATAGATTTAACTTCCCAAGCCAACTTTACGAAAAATCCTTGATTAACTATTTTGCTTCGTTTTTTTAGACGTTATGTATTAAAATGTATGTTAATTATTATTCTAATATTGTATGTAAATATGTACAATTTTCCACCGTATCGAAAAGGATTAAACCAATACTATGAGCTCATCATGCGCTGGCTGCTGATTGATATACAATATAAACAGACATTAATATCATTTTGTTTTATATTTATAACAAAAAGATGATATAATAATTTCATATAGTTATTATGATAGGTAATAAAGTAAAAAGCTACTCATTCATAATAGAGTAATTAAAAAAATAACGTTATTTAAAGATGTTCAAAGAGATCATTGGGATTTCTTAGATATAAATTATTGTGGATACATAAAATATTACGCACTCAGTGTGCGCTACGTAAATTTAATAATTTAATAGTCTGCTTATAATATAATAATTGAATTCGATGGTCTACAAAGTAAGTTTAAAAAATATTCATTACACCTAATTTGACATTATCTCTTTGTAAATTAGTTCATTAAAATACGTCAAATTATATATTTTTTCCTCCATACTTATTAAAATTAAGTGTGCTAATATTGTTGGGAGACTTGTAACGTGTCAGTCAGTGGCAATTAATAAAGGTTTAAATGTTTAAAAAATATATTTTAAGTTATCATTTATAGCATTGATTTATTTAATTTTAGCGTAATTTTTAGTACTAGGTACTAGTAGAATAGCAGAAAAACACTAATTCTCATCCTGTAACAGTCTGAGTTTTGGTATTGCTATTCAACTTTTACTTTTTAATAAACGACTTCAAAAAAGAAGGTTTTTAATAATATGTCACACGATATTTATGCATCATAAAAATTTCATGAAATAGGTATATACATTTTATAGAAAAATAGTTACCGTGATTTACATACTTTACGTATGTAATAAAAATGTTTATGTACCTACTGTAGGGCTACAACTTACATTTTTAATTGCTAGTGTTTTAATGAAAGAAGTTAATATATTTGATTAGTTTATAATTATTATGCGTAAAACATTTAACCACTAGAACCCCGCGTTTTTTGACAAGCAACACATTTTTCCCCGATACAACCATTACATAAAAAAACACTCGTAATTCAAATTATATAGCACCGATTTAAAATGTTTTTGCTGTTTTGTGTTTTTAAATAATCTGGGCATTTATGACAATATGTAAAATACACTTTTAACTATTGATGAATTATAAATAAGCTAACAATCTAAGAGTGTTAGCTGAATATTTACTAGTTGTTGTATTATATTGATTTCTGACAATACCACGGTCTATATTTACACTAAATTTGAAACACTATTTTATGAATATACTTGTAATCGCACAAAACCATTCTTTGATTTATTTATATTAGTTGTAACTAACAACCAAATTCAACACTTTATAGCACTCGCGGCTCGTTCGTTGTATTTGCGTAGCTCATCGCGCAATTTTCAAAACAAACATCCGAGTTATAATGTGTGGATTCTTAATAAAAATAATACTAAAATACAGAATAGTCCTTACTTTAAAAACATGCGCCAATAAATCTTGAAAATAAGCCACTGTAATTAAAATTTGGATGGATTTCTTATAAGAGAGAAAAATTGAGGTTATTTTTTACAGACGCTCGTGTTGCATTGTAATTAACGTTTCTGTATATACATTTAGCTTCAATTATAAAATAACAAGCTAAGCATTATCACATATATGAAAACTTAACACTTTTCATTCAAAAAACTAAACATTTAAACATGTGAACTTGACTAAAATAATACTTTCTTAGATTTACGCGAATATTTGACATTTTAAATAAAACTATCTTTTCGGATTTTGTCGCGGATTTATTTGCATTTTTGTTTCCCATGGCCTGGCACCGATTTCGAAAATATTTGATTAGGTATGTATTTAATAGGTAGGCTTTAATTACTTAGCCAAAGCACACAGACTTCGAAAATATTTGATTAGGTATGTATAGTAAATGAAAACTACCAATCAGTTATTTTTTACTTTTTAGTGCTTTTGTTTGAAGTCGGTTTTTATTTTTTTGTTAAAAAGTTTTTATTTTTCCCTTTTTAGTGTAGACAGTAGTAGCTAAGTAAGAATTCGAACGTGTTAGGCTTGTCAAATCAAACAAAACAAGCCCAAACTCAAAGTATCTACTATTAGCCGTTGAAGAGTTCCACCTATCCACCTTCTGGCCTTACCATCAGATCAGGTCAACAATACCGAACCACTGTACTATCAACGGAAATAGAAACACTTGCAAAGTTTCAAGTCAATATGACAATTAGAAGTAGGTTAAATTCATCATTAGCTATTTTTCCACCCTTAGGGGTGGTATTTTTTTTTGAAATTTAAATGGGACCAATCTGGTAGTATACACTTTCAAACAACACAAAAATTGTTTAAATTGGTTAATAAATGACGGAGTTCTGAGGTAACAAACATAAAAAAAAACATACAGTCGAATTGAGAACCTCCTCCTTTTTGAAGTCGGTTGAAAATGTCATATTTGACAGCTTATAGGTATTATTTGTAAATAAACATAATTTATATAATAAAACTATTGAAATATGCTACAAACAATTGAAAATATTAAATTATATTAGTTTTTCTTTAGTGATTTACCTTCATGAGGCACCAAAGCAGAGAATAAAAGTCAAAATTCATGTTATATAATGACGACTTATTTTACGAATTTTATACATCAAAATTCATTGGATCAAAAAACTACTTTTATAACGTGATTATACACATATAAGTATCTCAATAGTCGCAAAAAATTCTAACAATAAATATTCATACGTTTACGGCTTAAATTCACTAGTTTAAATATTTTAAATTACACAAAAACAATAGCGAATCACGCGCGCTTCTGTTGAAATTTAAACAATTTTTATGAGTTTGTTTTTAATTTTGTCAGCATTTAATTAAAATTTTATTTTATTATATAGTTAATAAAACTTCTAAAGTTTGCGTGTATCACTCATTGAGCATAAAATAAACTAATTTCGTCGTGTAATAAGTGATAAAAGTGCAGCGGGGGAGGTGGTGCCTATAGGCACCAGCGGGGTTTGACGGTAACGCCGGAAGTGGTGCCTATAGGCACCAGGGGGTTCAAGTGGTTAAGTATATTTTATACGACCTTGTACAATAGGAATTAAATTTTAAAAAATAAAAAGGGCATGACTTTTGATATTTTTCCCGCGCTATTGGTGAAAAGCGGGAGATCTAACATGTTGGCATCAACTTGTACTGATTAGTCATGAATTGTTTGGAATATTAAAAATTGTTATTATAAATTCTATAATTCAATATTTAAAAGAGCTACTGGCGTGTTTCTTGCTTGTTCTTCTTAGTAGAACAGATTTCCATGCCGGTGGTAGCTTAAGCTTCGGCACAGACACTACTTAATTTAAAAAAAAAGTTCATATAGTGTCATCGTACAGATTATTAAAAATAAACTTGAAAAATGTTTCCACTAAAAAGTTTGGTGGAAATTTAAACATAATATAGTATAAGTGTAGTACAGTAAATAATATACAATATAATCGAACTAACAATGTATCGTATATACCTACATACATAAGTAAAATCTTTTCATTTTCTACAACAAAAATAGAACAGTTTGTTACTGACTCGCTTGGTATCGAGACGTATGACAAGCGTCTGAAAAAAACTAACGCGAGTGGCGGGAAAGTTATAACCGATTTTAACGAAATATTATTTTTGAAATAGTGTTCGTTTTATGAGTTACTAATTATTTAAGTGGTTTTATATAAAATATGCGTGACAAAGTTAATTTATGAGATATTTAAATTGAATGTTATTGGAATAGAGTTGATAAAAGTTTGATTTGTGTAAATATTTTGTGCCGTATACATTTAGGTGAAAATGAATGACATCGAAAATATCACACAAAAGGACTTACCAGGTTTGTTATATAACAATATTTATTATATTATTATTTTAATGAGATGTTGATATAAAACAACGTATATTGTATAAGTTTGGTATAGGTCAGTGTACCATTGTCCAAGTCAAGGGTTCATTATATGGTGACAAAATATATACATATCGTTCGCCTTAATTAGTTTCCTAGTTATAAATTATAATGTTGCATGTTTTCTGGTCGTGATCGGTAACATAAAAGTAAAATAACACCATAGAAAGAACTTAGTAATTAATTTTGTTCTACTTGTAAGAGTATTTGCGTGACGATTTTGTTAATCAAGTGTATTTTAGTGTTGAAACAATGTTCGTGTAAATATGTGACCCTAACGATAAATAATTGTCGAAATAAAAATAATCGTAGTTATAATAAGGTCTGGGATTTATGTATATGAATAACGAAATCCTTAATACCTATTTATAAACAGGTAGTCACTTAGTTACTTATATATTAACTAGCGGCTCACCCACGCTCTGCATGGGTTCGTCCCTAGCTTGCTTCCCAATACAAACTTTCGTCCCTTTTCACCACCTTAAGGGATTATTTGCGAAATAAAAAGTATCCTATGTCCTTCCCAGGATCTCAAACTATCTTCTTACCAAATTTCATCTAAGTCGGTTCAGTAAATCCAGAGATTATCCCCATACAACGTCACAAACTCACAATCTCACAAACCTCTATATGATATTAGTATAGATTATGTGGAACTATAAGAATTAAACAAAGTAACGTACGTGTATTTAACGAACAAATAACTTTAACAATATAATATGCAATACTTATTTAATGTCCAATGTCCAGTAAATTTAAATTTTATTATCTTATAATAGTTACAAAGAAGGATGACGTCGAGGGCTACAGATAGTAAGTTAGTAAATTACACAAGCATACACAAAGATCATATTGATCAACCAAAGCGTCTTTGTATACGTAGAATAAAATTGTTGAGGTCAATCTATCCATTAAATATTTTACAGGAAATGTTATTTAAAAAATGTAAAATATTACTATAATTATTATAGAATCATGTGTCGCGAGTGGAATTTTGGTATTATAAATTGTTATTGGTTTTTTAAAAGACTACTTAATACTCGAATAAACTGAATAACTCGATAAAATATGTATTATCTTTTTTACAAAAAACTTTTCAAAGCCTGAAGTTTGGATTTTTTTTCAGTAATATTTTATTTAAGCATTAAAAATTAGATTTACGATATTATTATATTATACATATTTTAAGAATATTTATCTAACAATATTTAAGACGTGATACGATATTTTACAAAATAGCTAGGCACATATATCATCATATTTAATAACAGTTGAGGCACATTGACTTATTATGCGTGAGTGTAAAAAAGAAAATAAACATTTTAAATTTTTAATTAGACTGAATGAATCTCCTTGAAAAAGACGATGGTGATTGATAAATGGTGAAAAAGAATATTGTGTTCTAATAAATCATTGCTTATTTATTGATGGCCTTTATAAGCATTATCTCCGATTTCCGTATTCAATAAGAATCTTTAGAATAACGCACAAGAATAACTAAAAGGCAAAAGTTATTTTATTATTTATGAATCCATTGATAAAGTTTCACGATACTTGTTTTATTTATTCCTTTATTTAAGTTAGACTAGCGATATGCCCTGTCCTCGGTTTGCTGGCGTGCGTCTCATGTTTTAAGAGTATTCAGCCCTTTTTAACGTCCCACTGCTGGGCACGGGCCTCCCTTTATTACAAGGGGGATCTGGCCATAGCCCACCACGCTGGCCAAGAGTGGTTAAAACTTGCTAATCTGTCAAACATGCAGATTACCTCACTTCCTTATTCACCGTATAAGACGTTCATGTTGTAAATGATTAGCACATAAAAATAGAGGTGCGAGACCTGGGATTTGAACCTGCTTTACACGGCACTAACAATAACCCATAAGCTATCACATACATATTATAGTAGCGACTCACCCTCGCTTCGCTTCGGATTCGTTCCTAGACGAAAACAAATTATCCCACGGGAATCGTACATTTTCCCGGGATGATATATAGCCTTAATAAACGGGCTATCTAATGCAAAAAGAATTTTTACATCGTATTAGTAGTTCCTGAGATTAGCGCGTTTAAACAAACAAACTTTTCCTCTTTATAATATTAGTAGATATAGATTATAATATTAGTATAGATTACTCCAGTCTATCTGTGTACTAAATTCGAAGAAGTAACAAACACACCCACACCTACAAACTATCGTATTTATAATACATAATAGTGTGTTTTATTATTATATTATCGACATCTTTACTTAAATTATCGTTAAAAAACGCGGGAAAACATTAACGTTGTTATATCTTTATCGGCTAAGATTACATAAACAAAAGTTACAAAATGAAATATGGTATTTACCTACTCTTTTAAATAATTTTACATATATTTTTATGTAGATACGAAAATTATGCGAATGTTTGTAGATAACATAAAATAATGGAAACAGTTTATTATTTTTTTAATGTGTAAAGAAATATTTAAATTTTCTTTTTAAAGGCCACTTAGCAACTGCCATTATTTATCAAATATGAAAAAATACTCTTGCCATGCGGGTTGCTACAGGTTCTTCTTAATCATATCAATCATAAAATAATATTTACTTAAAATTCAATACAAAAAAGACTTAAACAGATGTTATTAATTAATGTAGATATGTTTGTAAAATTCGTATAATATAGTATAATTTTAATGTATATAAATAAATATATATATATACTTATACAGATAAATAAAATTGAAGTGTCTATTTGTAATTGTCAAAATAACAGCGTTTTACTAAATGCATATGAAATTATATATGGTACTTATAAGAAAAACGCAATTTTTAATAGTTTTGTCTGTCTGTCTGTATGTTCCGGATAATCTTTGAAACGGCTGGACTAATTTTGACGGGACTTTCACTGGAAGATAGCTGATGTTATAAGGAGTAACATAGGCTACTTTAATTTTAGAAAAAGAATCGCTCAAAAAAATTAAAGCGTACCTAGGGACGAACCCGAGCGAAACGAGCGTGAGTCGCTAGTATATAAATAAAAATGAATGATTGTATATTGGACTTTCATAACACATAAAAGTCCCTAAATCATTATTCCGATTGTGATGAAACTTTGGTGGATTATTCTGTTATCTGTATACGCTTGCGAAGGTAATTGGCGCAAAAAAAGAATTTTTCTATGGACATTTGTCTTTTATGTGTTTCTAAACCATTCTCCATTTCCAAGCTTAGGGACGCGCTTGTGCGAAGCGAGGCTAAGTCGCTAGTAGATATAGTATAAAGTATAAACTATTACAAAATAATGTTTAAAAACTAATACATAAAAAATATACATACTTTCTTAGATTTACGCGAATATTGAACAAATTATCCCACGGGAACCGTAAAATTTTCAGGAATAAAAAGTAAGTTATATGCTATTCCAGACTATAATCTATCTCTGTGCCAAATTTTATTAAGATCCGTTCCGTTCTGGCATGAAAGAATAACAAACATCCATCCATTTATCCTCATAATACTTATAATATTAGGAGACACTCTCCCGTGACCATGATTGCTGTAAAGCATTCGAAGCTTCGGGAACCAAAATCAAAATAAATACGGGAAAAAATCTGAGAAGATAGTTTTATTTAAAATTTAAAAAATAGTTTTTTATTCTTCCCTTTTCAATAGCTAAATACAATTTGGTTCGTAAGTAAGCGTTGTAAAACTCGAATCGATTTATATTTAACTATTACAGTTTTCCTAGAAAATAAATTCAACTTCAATTGTTTGAAATAACTACGTACTTATATGTATTACGAATCGGACATAATTATAGAGTTGAATGTAAAACGTAAAACACCTTTGGCACAATCAATATGTAGAAGTTAATTTAAATAAAAAATCTATTATATAAAAATAAAGAATATAAATTTTGTTAATGGACTAATGTGTTCAGCTTATTTAGTATATAGGTAGGTATACTAGCGGCTCACTCTCGCTTCGTTCGAGTTTGCCTCTAGGAAAACAGAAACAAACTTATTCCACGGGAACCGTACATTTTTCCGGGATAAAAAGTAGCCAATGTGTTATTCCAGACTATAATCTATCTCTGTGCCTTTCATTCAGATCCGTTCAGCCATTCTCACGTGAAAGAGTAACAAACATACATACTTACAAACTTTCACATTTATAATATTTATGGGGCATTCCACGCCAAATCGGACTATATATATATATATATATATATATATATATATATACAATCGTCGTGTAAACTAATAAAGTTATATGAAAACAATGTATTACATTACAGAATTATTCCTCTTAAAAAGATATTCCTATTAAACTGTAGCAACGCTATTTTTTTTATTTTTTATTATTTAATTGCTATAGCGAAGGAACGTACCCGAGCGAAGCAAGGGTAAGACACTAGGTGACTCTTTAAACTGACGTAACTTTTTTATTTATGAACCGATTGAAAAAAACTTTCAACACAAAAAAATAAAAACCGACTTCAAACAAAAGCACTAAAAAGTAAAAAATAAGTGATTGGTAGTTTTCATTTACTATACATACCTAATCAAATATTTTCGAAGTCGGTGTGCTGGGTTCTATTGCGTAAACCTTCCATTTTTCTCAAATATCTTCCATGTACAGACAGCGATTAGTTACACTTTTATTATATGTATATAGATAGATAAGCTATGAAACATAGCCGAGTTTGATTGAACTTCATTAAATGGATAGAACCCAGCTTTTAAAATAGTGAACTTTAAATGAAAATGGTGTTATTTTTCAAAGATTACGATTTTTAATTATCCGTAACAAGTATTACTACCGATTTGGTATTATGAAATGTTTTTTGCTTTATATGTTCCTGACAGGGCACTTAGTGGTTTTATTGATATTGATAGCGGCATTAAATGCCTTTTTACAAAAGTTCTTATTTGTCGGACGTCAACACTTGTATTTTCACTGTCAACATATATAACAACTTAACAGAATTCATAACATCAGCAGCAGCAGTATCTACCTACAAGCTGGAAGAAACGTCCACTTTTGAAATATTCTCTTAAAAAAAAAGCTTGTGATGTAAATGCAGTTTGATTTATCAAAATCACCAAAGTATTTGATAATTTTGATAATCTTAATAGTTATCGAGTTATTTGCGAAATGCGAGATCCTTATTTTGACGACACGTTTGGCTCAGTTTGTAGTGACCCTACTTGCTGTTCGCCAGCGATCGCGGGTTAGAGTCCCGCTCGCGCTGGGGGCATTAATTTATGTGATGAGCACGAATGTTTTTACTCCAGTCGTGGGTGTTTATATTTAGAATATGTATGTATTTAAAGTTATATTATGTTTAGTGTATCAATTATTATCTGGTATCCATAACACAAGCCTCGTATCTTGCAATGGAACTAGATGGTGCTGTGTTCAATGTTCCGACATACTATTTAGGAATATTTAATTGCTAATAGCTTTTGCAATCGTTTATGTGCTAGTTTGATACTTTCGCATATTTTTCTATAAATGTTTACTAATCCATTAATGCACGTATATTAATTCGTAGTAACAATAATTAACATTTTCAAAGATTCAAGTCGGCTTAACATTTAACAAATTATTTTATTTATATCAGACAATTTATATAACGCAGACTTTATCTCATAATGTCATACCTAAAAGCCTGAGGCCTTCATTAAAATGTTGTACGTCAGAATATATACGATTTAATTGAAAACGTGAATAAATACGGCGGCAGTAATTACATGAGTCGACTGAAAACCATTTCTATATCTATTGACAGCATTTTATCATTTTTAGATATTTATATAGCTTTTATTTTCTTATATTAGTTTTTCGTAAATATTATTCTAATCGATGGTAAAACGAATCGCATAGAACCTATTATTTAGAAATACTGGCTGGTTTTTGCTCTGGTTACCAGAATTATGTCAGCCCTTTTAACGTCCTAGTGTCCAGGGCACGGGTGCGTGGAGGGCCAAGCAATAATCCACCCCGCCAAGTGCGAGATGAAGGACTTGTGGAAATAGGAATAGGATGTTTTTCGAAAACTTGCTAGGTTCTCTCAAACATGTAATTGTTTCTTCACGATGTTTTCCGTTGTGGTATCAAAATCTCTATTTGATTTTGTCGTATGAGTTGAGGATTTATTTATGAGAAATCGGTTTAATCATTTCTAAATTTAGTCATACTGATAGACGATTGTTTCATAAATCATCCTTTGACAGAGTTTTAACTATAAAATGTAAATTATTGAAAACTAAAATTTGATGTATTACGAAAGCTTCTACAAAAATACAACTGTCTCATTGAAATACAATTCTTTGTGTCCTTGAACTTATTTTTATACTAAAACTTTTGAATACCTTTCTAAAAGCCTGGTTGAATTAAGCCTAATGAGAAAAGTAGATAGAACTTAAACCAAAACAATTAAAATATTAAATACTGAGCTATAGAAAAAGAATAACTGCACAGATTTTAAAAAATCTATTTTTAACTGTCCTGTAGAAATTTGTCAAAAGTGAGTACTACTTCTACTTTTACTTTTTTAAATGTGTTTTTTTTATTCCGGGACTATTTATAGGAAAGTCAAACGAAGTCAAAGGATAAGGTTGTTAGAATATTATTCTTATTCATAAATAGGCAAAGACAAAACAGTTCAGTACCTTTTTCCCTTCTGTTTGTCAACCGTTTTTTTTGGTAGCTAATGGCGAGCTTTAGTGTTATCAATAAAAAAAGTGCGTGTGTGTGCAATTCACACATATTAGAAGTGAAACATGGCAATGTATTCTATCTCATTCTCTCGCCGGTATAATCCTTTATACCTATTTATGTGTTTGTCTCTTTTTAGTGTCGCATTTCCGTTTCATTAAGATTCAAATCACAATGATTCTAAAGAAGTTTTATATAGCTAGGTAAATTCTATTCACACGTTTTCTTCAAACTCAATAGGCGAATACTAGTTATTATAAATGTTAAAATATTGTTTGTTTCAACGCATTAACACATTAGTTTATGGTCCGGAGACTGGCATAATTGTATGTATTCAGCCCTTTTTAACGTCCCACTGCTGGGCACGGGCCTCACTTCTATACGAGGGGGATCAGGCCATAGTCCACCACGCTGGCCAAGTGCATGTTGGCGGACTTCACATGTTCAAACATGTAGGTTTATTCACGATGTTTTCCTTCACCATAAGAGAAGTGGTAATCATGTTAGAAATGATTCGCACATGAAAGAGTGGCATAATATGTATTTGAATTTTTATTCCTATATTTTGATTCGTATATCAATCAAGATCAAGTGTTAAGACCTTCGCGAAACGAGATCGCTGCTACATATTATTAATTACTTAAGTACATATTAAATCGCTACGCACTAAAACATTAATTTAGTTTTTGGTGCTTCTGGCTTTATTTTCTTCTTATACCTACTACTTAAATTCTGAAAGCTTTTACTTAAATATACCTTACACGAAAAGGTTGCTACTTCGTCTTTAATGATTGTAACGTATTCTCTAAGGTGATCTTCATTTACAAATATATTGGAAGCGTTTCACTTTACTGATATATATTTATACTATAATAGCGACTAACCCTCGCTTCGCAACGGTTGGTATTGAATAGATAGACAATATATTATAAACTAGCATTGCCCACGGCTCCGCCCGCGTTCAGATGACCAAAACCAAATTCTTAGGTTTTACATATTAGTATACTCTTACAATGCAGTTTTTGTATTTTTTCTCAGAAATGAGATATTTTCACGCGGTAAAAAGTGTCCTATCCATAATATATCCTATCCATAATAACCAGCTATCACCATACTAAATTTTATCAAAATCCCTCCAGTGGTTTTTCTGTGATGCGGTAACAGACAGACAGACAGACAAAAAATCTAAAAACTATAGATTCGGCCGCTGTATCGATAATAATGTCTATTTCAATAAGATTTTCCAAAAAATATTTAATGCACAGATTCGGTTTGGTTACAATTTTATTATATGTATACAGTATAGATGTATAATGTATATACATAGAAACGATTTGTTATGGGTTGTATTATAACGTGTTTTCATTTGGGAATGACATAATCTCCCGCGGTAAAAAGTAGTAGTAGTCACTCCCCAGCCCTCCAACTATCTTTACACAAGAAATCAAGCCAACCACACTTTTTCTACGTGAAAAAAGGACATACAAACACTTTTAAATTTATAATATTGGTATGGATAACTGAATAATTTTTATCATTTACATCGTGGGCTGCTTATCTGAAAAATATTCAAAATAGCGGCGGGTGGGTAATGCAAGCTTCCTTAGAAATTACTCTCGAAGCACTTATTTTATTATTAAGTATATTTTTGTTCATCAATTTAAACATGAGATAAATTTGAATCAAAGTTTGATATTCCGATGGCGAAGATCGTTTTCATGTCAGAGTTCAATACATTTTTTTTCCTTTTATATTTAATTTACAGCTTGCTAAAAATAAATTGCACCCAGGACTGTGCATTAAGACATTGCAAGAGATTTATTTCGTTATTACTTATATCGTATTAAAGTACTGAACCCGATTCTTGAATGTAATCTATGTCCTTGCCATATCAAAATTTGTTCAGCGGTTTAAGCGCAAAAATGTACCTAATAAAAAGAGTAAGTTCAGATAATTTATAATATTAGTTGTATTATATCCCAATTAAACATACATTGTTTTATTTTTATCGAGCATTAGCCACATAATATTTTTTTGGGTCGTGATTTTTTCCGATGTTTTAATAGTTATTCTGCTATTCAGGCGGATACAAATTCAACAAATTAAAGATCATCAAAATCGGTCCAGCCGTTCTTGAGCTATAAATTGTGTAATAACCCGACTTTTTTTTAGATTATAATATATAGATTTATTATATATAGATTAACTTAACAAAGATATTTAAAATGTAACATAAGTCAGTAATATGGATAACGATATTGCAAAATTACTAACAAACTGGTATTTTTGAATTTTAGTGCGTCGTTTCCCGGAAAATTATTTATGTTTTATGATCATGCGGTATCTGGAAATATTACTAATCTGATCTTTTTTTAGTTTTCTATCTCAATAAGTCATGTTAGAATTATTTATTAGGACCGCTCCACACTATAGTGCCGATCACAGTCCGTTATCGGTCTGGTAAAGTATTTCTATACAAGAAACGTTGCTGGAGCGGGATTCGACCAGAACGTGAGACTTACTGATAGTGTGAATGTACTCATTATTTCTTGTATAACAATACTTTACCGAACCGATATCGGACCGAGAGCGAACTGCGATCGGCACTATAGTGTGCATCGGCTCTTATCCTTCCACAGATGACAGTTTGCCTATGATTTTCAGAGTTGGAAAAGTCTGTTTTATGTAACCAAAATTGATTACACTTTTTTCAAAAATTTTAGTTACAACAAATAGACAATATTACAAGAAGTTCTGATTCCATAGAATAATTTTAGGTTTAAGTTAAGATACAACATTAAATATTAATATTTTACCATCTTAAAAATGTAGTTATTTTTAGTCTTTACACAGAATATGAAGCCTGGTTATTATTATACCTATCATCCGTGTTGAACATTTCACGAAAGTTGTGAAACATCTCGACAAGTAATAAAAGTACAAAAGTTTGTTTACATGCGCATATAAAACACTAAATCCTCTAAGAACTTGGTTGTATTTTAGAAAATTGGTTTTTTGAAGACGAAAATAGGCTAATTTTTGTTAGTAAAAAAATATTTATCTGGTGTTTGACAGAAAAATTGTAAGAAAAATGAAGATTGTAAGAGAAATATGTCATTTAATTAGATAATTTCTAGATTTTAATACATTTTCCCTTACCAAAATTGAAATTAACATAAAAGTACCTATATTTGAGATCGTAAAAAAATCTCGTGTTATTGCTGACATTTTTTGTAAAAATCGCAATTGTATTTGATTGTTAAAATTAATTCTTAGACTAATCACTTTGTTGGTCAATTTGATCATAAAGACAAATTGTCTTTCTGTACAATCACGAAATCTAAGTAGCATTAGAAAAAGCCTAGTTAGTAAATTCATTGCAAGTAATCCCAGAAGAGTCACTTTTCGTAGCGTATTCGTAGTACTTGAATTTTTAAAGCTCTGAGGGACTCCCTTTCGTATTTTCTTGACTTATAGACTACTTGACCACACGTTTGGCTCAGTTTATAGTACTGTGCCAGTGGTCGCAGGTTCGAGTCCCGCTGGGGGGCATTCATCTGTGTGATGAACACGAATGTTTGTACTCCAGTCATGGGTGTTCATATTTATGTTTTTTTGTTAATATTAATCATATTTATGTATTTAAAGTTATATCTGTGTACTGTATCACCTTTCTGGTATTCATAACACAAGCCTCGTAGCTTACCATGTAACTAGATGGTGCTGTGTGTTAATGTCCCAACATATTTATATATTTCTCGCTCTATAAAACACATAGTAGTGTAGTCTTACTTTTACTTCAAAACACAAAACTAGTGTGTTTCATTTGAGACTAATCCCTTTCTGCGGTTCCACTTGCTTGTTCATTATAAAATCTTTTAAAAATGTCAATTCAACCTAAAACAAAGTGTTAAAGCTGTTTTGGATCAAAGCTTTGAAATGAAATTAAATTAAGTTATTTATTCAATTCACATTATTAAGAGTGTAAAATAATTACACTTCTAATTACACAGCAGTGGAAGAAATAAAAATAATTTAGTACTGCAGAGAAGTAAAGGAATTGCGGCACAAAGCTATGTAAATACATACATAATACTAGCTGACCCAATAGACATTGTCTTGTCCAAATTTTAATTTTCGCTAAGATCTTTACAAAAATCCTATAAAAATAATTTTCTATTTTCCCGATTACCCCTCACTTTCAAGGTTCTTTTCCGATAAAGTACCATAAAATATTTATAAAAAAATTGCCAAATCGGTCCAGCCGTCCTCAAGGGTGCGTTTACTAACAAACAGCGTATCACTTCCATTCATATATATGAAACACCATTGTAATATTGAAGCTGATAGTTAAAATGATATTATATATATATTTAATCTGTTATCTGTAAAGTTGTCACGTCAATGGCCAATGCTATAACCACACAGACGTGAGCTGTCACTGTGTAGAGTACTTTGAAGTACGATTGTAAATTCGGGACATCAAAGTTTCACAGTTCCATACGAGCAGTACGAAGTTATTTATACGAATGTAATGTTTTCTTTAGTATGTTTTCTTTGGATTGGATTTAGTCGACGTAAACTTGACATTGGACGGGAAATCGACTAATGAATGGATTTATGGTCGATGCCGGATTGTTTATTAGGAACAGGAAGACTAAATCTTTCCGTTAATTTAGTCGTAATGACGTATTTGAAGTACATACTTAAAATACGTCATTACGTCTTTGAACATAAATTGATATTACATAGAATTTTTACTAATAACTTATGTGTCATCGTATTATCACTTATCTTCACTAATTTTCAATCTTGAGCGTGTTTAATTATACATTAGATCTATAGAAAAAGTGTGCCACAACACATCCTCTTAAGGTACATTTGAACGTATTAGCTAGAAGCTATTAATTTAAAATTATTTCACTTCTGTGCAATTATAAATAATATATTGATAATACACTAGTTAACTAAGTGTAAAAAATAAATCAATCACGCAGTGTATTAATCATAAAACAATTAACGTTTTCTGAACAATGAGCTGGTTAGCACATGCGGGCTGCTTGCCAAAACGCAACAACCGTTGTTTTTACTAAATCTGTCAAAAATATATTTTAAATACATGAAATTCCTGACTAAAAACAAATTCAGTAGTTTTCGAAATCATTGGAATTTTTAATATCTTATGAAGAGATAAGATGAAAGATATTATTATGTTCAGGGCCGTCTTAATCCATGCGGCGGCCCCGTGGGTACACAACACTTTAGGGCCCTTTTTTAAAGGTGAAAAATTTTGTATGACGAAAATAAAAATTAAGTAAACTACAAAAATAAAAATTAAAACTTGATGGCGAAAAAAAGTCAGTTAAAAAAATAAAGAAAGTTAACAACAATATATTATTCAGTCTATAGTGTATTATAAAATAAATATATTGAGTTTCTATCTTTTCCATGTAAATGTAAATATTTTTTTCCGCACCCTCGGTGGTTGTCGGCCCTCGCTATCGGCCCTGGGCATGTGCCCCGTGTGCCCTTATGGTAAAGACGGAACTGATTATGGTACGTGTTCTTGTAAGTTGTAATAAAAGTGATTACTAGAGACTGGATGATGTGACTTTCTTTGACATGAGAGAGATGATGAGATGGGTGAGAGAGAAGAGATATTTTTACTTAATTAATTATTATTGCTTAGGTACATGGTTTATAAAGTAAAAGTTACAAACAAACTTTTGGTTAAAATTTTACTTTAGTAAAACGTATGCACTTTTCAATAAAATAAGAATAAAACCATATTATAACTTTTACAAACTGACTAAGTGTGAGTCAGACACGCGTAGGAAAGTATAATGTATGAAAATTTTTGAACTTGAGAAGGTTTGTTTGTATTTTAATGTTTTGCTTTCAACTATAAAGTTATTAGTAAAAAAGTTCTGAACTTATTCCAAAACTCTAGGTTCAGTAGTATTAATTGCAAATGGCGCACATACATTAGTTTTTATAATTTTTCCTGTAATTCTTTGTTTAAAACTTTTTTAAATTAAAAAAAAACTTTTTAAAACTAAAAAACCCATATATTTATAGCTCTCATAATTATCATTTTATGTTTATCCGTCATGTATGATACGTCACATCAAGCATTCGGCAAATACTTTTTAATTTTCTTCTGTACTTTTTAGTTAATTGATAAAAGCTACATGTTTTTGGACCACCGAAACATCTGTCATTGGTCCTCTCCATATATAAAATACCAAAGTATCAGTGTTTAGTCCAATATATTTGGGGATAATAGGTGGTGATAACAGATGAACAGACAGATAACCGATCGATAAAATTTCTTTGGATATATGGAACTCGCGCGATATAATATTTTGAATAGTCGGTAGGTATTTACTGTCACATTGAGTTATGTCGTAAACAACTTAATAATATCTAGATATTGACAAGATGTTAAGATAATCAAATATATATTTTGTAAAATATTTCCAAGAGATGTGACAAAAATACTCAATATAATGAAATGTTTATTGTTAGGTAGGCGAATCTTTGTATTTATCACTTTCCTCGTTATGTTTATAGTACGTGGGCGACTGAGCGTCGCTCGGAGTTTTTTTTGTTATATTGTATTTTTTAGATCAAAAAAATCTTAAGTAAATACAAAAAAAAACAAAAGTAAAAACTTTCCGTCCGACCGGGATTCGAACCCGGATATCCGTGATTGTCAATCTTGCGCCTTGGTCGCTTGACCACGATGCTTATGCCCGAGCGTGCGAAATTAGCGACCATATTTTGCGTGGAATAATGGAAAGGAAAACCGCAAGAAAACTCGAAAACACGCTTTTTCCCAGACATAAGACTAATCTAGATCGATTTTTCGTCCCCGAAAACCCACACATAGGTACCAAATTTCGGCGAAATCATTAGAAACGTTTCCGAGATCGCCGGTATATAGAAATAAATAAATATACAAGAATTGCTCGTTTAAATATATTACACTAAGAGTAGTGTTCGACCAGTTCATAATAATTATGAACACATATAAATATGAATAGAATATATCTATCTAAAAAAACTAGTTGTTTCCAAATATTTTCATTAATACCTACCATTAAAGCTCGTCAATAAGCTACTAAACAAAAGAAAAAAAAATCTTTTGACAAAAAAAATCACAAAAGCTTCAGTACGGAAGTTTATTCGCGAATTAATGTATTTCAATTATTTAATTGAACCTTTTAAATGTTTCGGTAAATTAATGACATGCTAATACAGAAACAGATTTGTCACATAAATTGAGAGGATGTTGGTTTCAAGCGCAAACTACCAGTAGGTGGATCAAAATATAAATCGCGACACGTGTATTACAGCTCGTATTTCTCTAACCGAGAAGTTTGAGAAGTTTCTAATTATTTATCTAATCTGACAATCGTGTTGCTATGTGGTGTGTCTTACTGGCTTTGTTTAGTTATTAAGTTTTATACGAGATGTTGAGTTCAAAGATCTCTCTTTCCACCTTATATATGTGGTTTAACTAAATACGAAGGTATCCCGTCTGTCAAAATAAAGTTAGAACATATTACATATCTTGGTTATTATATAGTAAAGGAAATAATCATCATTTTAATCTAAGGAGTAATTTTATTCAAATAACTATATTTAGTTAGATTTAAAATTGCTATAGAATATCTAATAGCGTAGGTTTATAGCTCTTTGTTGTTGACGTATAATATCTGCAATTAACTATTGCATAATTATCACTGATTGGTGATTAGCTTGGATGGATAATTGGTCCACGTTTCATTTATTATTAAACACAGTATTTGAGATATAAATAAGTGAGTACATATTATTTGGCAATCTACATCACTCATATATGTATGTAGTTAAAAACCATGTACATTTTTGCATGTAATTTTATAATCGAGTACATAAAAATCTTTGAAAAGGAATATAGAACGTATAAACATTTTTCTTTAACCACAGGTCACAATTATAAGCTACTCGAAATTATACTCTACTCGAAATTATACTAATTGGAAAAGAAAACTAGCTTTAAACCAAACTAGATCTTTTAAATAGTGTTTGTTTAATTTATTTACTTATTTATCATTACAATAAAAATTATCTACTTCGCTTTGCACGCGCTAAAATTACAATAAAAAAAAATAACTAAAAAGGTTGTTTCGTACAAACTTTCATCACCTATTTTACCCTCTTATATCCTGAATTTCGAAAAACGCTAAAACACGTATTTATTTAATTGTATAGAAGAGCATTAATACCAAGATTTGAATAATTCTGATTATAAATATTTTTTTGGATGTTATTATACGTGTTTTCCCGTGGGAATTGGATAATCTTCTGCGGTAAAAAGTAGCCAATGTGACTCTCCAGCGCTCCAATTATCTCCACACAAAAAACTACGCCAATCAGTCATTCCGTTTCGACGTGAAAGAAAGACAAACAAACAAATATACACACTTTCACATTTGTAAGATTAGTAATTATGGATTTATTATCTAGTAATTTAATTCTTTTAAGTTTAAAAAAGAAATAACGACATCATTTTAACTATTACTTTAAGATTATTTTTATTGTGTCAAATTAAACTATTATACGTTTCATTTGCTACGTTAAACAAGATTTGCTATATTATTGAAAAACGTCATTATTATAATCTATGAAAATTCTACTAAAGCAAAGCAATATTGTCATATTTGAAACGTTATATTGAACCTAGATTCATATAAAATATAAATCTAGCAAATTTTCTTTGAGTCTTGCATCGTATGGCGACATTTTATTCGAGGTACATCTGAGTATATGTTACAGAAATAACATCTAAAATGTAATCGGGATTTGACACTTGGCGTCCGGCCAAGTACGTCGCCATGGTAACATACGTGAATATTTGCGTTTTTAATAGTTAATTTCCGAACACTTTACCTTCTTTTAAACCCTATACATAGAGATCGAGATATATGTATATACAGTGTATATATATACAAATGCTAAAGTTGTATCCAACAAGAGGTGTATATTTTTAGATTTATATGCTGGATAAACAATCAGTTACACGTATATTGTATAACAAAATAGAGTACAACTCAGATACACAAATAGAAAAACTTAAAAAAAAAAACGACTTCCAGGTACTAAAATGTAAAAAATAACTAAGCGGGGGTTTTTATTTAGAATAGATACCTAATCAGATATTTTCGAAGTCGGTGCCAGCCGACTATATTTTAAGATATGAATATCTAATAGGTAAATATGGTTAGGTATGAACTCTAATATAGTCAAAACTAGCGGCTCACCCTCGCTTCGCTCGGGTTCATCTTTAGAAAAGCACAAACAGATCTATCCCACTCGGTCCAATAGATTCGGAGGTTAGCCCGTACAAATAGACAAACAGACAGAGAAACAAAAAAAATGAAAAAAGTCTGGATTTGTTCTATCTCTCTTCTCGCATCCCCCTGACTCGGTTTTTAGCAATTTTTTTCTATGTTCAGACATTCGACCTCTACAGTTTTATTATGGTATAGATATTATACATCAATTTGTGACGTATTTTATGTATCAAAATATAATAGAATTGCTTTGCATCGGCTGACACCGACTTCAAAAATATCTGGTTAGGTATCTGTTCTAAATGAAAATCTCCGTTTAGTTATTTTTTACATTTTAGTGCCTGGAAGTCCTCCTACTTTTTCCAAAAGGAAGTCGGTTAAAGAGGTAAATAGAAAAACACTTTTAAAACAAACTTTTATTTTAATGCGCTAAAAAAAGAAAATAAACCTATTAAAATGTTTCCTTTTTACCATTAATTTATTATAGATATTTACTCTGTAGTAAATTTCTTTACTGCGCTTGTATACCCGTCAACGCAATGTTTGTGTACATTAAAATCAATATATTATAATTTATAGATATCAGCTGTTACTTTTCACGAGTATTGTAATGATGTATTTCTATGTATACTTTACTTTTATAGGTCAGGTTCGTCCCTAGTTACGTTTTAACGTTTTTATACTATAGAGTCTATAGATTTCTCAGAGATGTAGTATTTTCTCGCAGTAAAAAGTATTCTATAGGTATGTTGACCCGGATAACCAGTTATTATCATACCAAATTTCATCAAAACCCCTCCAGTGGTTTTTTCGTGATGCGATTACAGACAGACCGACAGACAGACAAAAATCTAAAAACTATAAATTCGGCCTCTGTATTGATAATAATGTCTATTTCAATGAGATTTTCCAAAAAATATTTGATGTACAGATTCGGCTTAGTTACAATTTTATTATATGTATTGATTTTCTCACTTGACATACTGTGGCCTGTTTGATGTAGTATATAAATATATAATTAACATATATTGTAATAACACACGTGTATAACAAATTAAACTCTTTGTGAAACAGGTTTACACTGGAATTTTCTTATTGGACACTTATCTGCTAGACATATTTTTACAAAACTGAGTTAAATAATAAAAATACCTATCTCTCATTGGCCAATATAAAATCTATGCCTATAATAAAGCAGAATCTGTTATTAATTAAAAAAATGAGATATCAGTTATTTTTAAATTATCATTACAGGATGGGGCATGATTTTTAAAGTTGTAAAAAGGAGAATTGATAAAATATTTATATGGTTTTTAATATTTTAAAAACGGCTGTACCGATTTGAATAATTCTTTTTTTGTTTTGTCGTGGGTGTGTTTAAGTGTGTGTGGTTTAAGTATAAAAAATATATAGGGAAAACATATAACAAGTGCTGTAAAATCGAAAAGTTCAGAACCGTTTATTTTGTATGGGAATCACTACTTCGGATTACTTTCCATAGATGGCGTTAGTGGCGGATCATCTACAACAATGCGTCAAGTTTAAATTGGAAAAAATAATATAATATACTAGCATTGCCCGCGACTCCACCCGCGTTCAGATGACCAAAAACCAAATTCTTAGGTTTTACATATTCGTATACTCTTACATTGCAGTTATTGTATTTTTTCTCAAAAATGAGATATTTTTCCGCGATAAAAAGTATCCTATATGCTGACCCGGATAACCAGCTATTACCATACCAAATTATATCAAACTCGCACCAGTGATTTTTCTGTGATGCGGTAACAGACAGACAGATAGACAAAAATTCTAAAAACTATAGATTCGGCCTCTGTATCGAGAATAATGTTTATTTCAATAAGATTTTCCAAAAAATATTTAATGTACAGATTCGGCTTAGTTACAATAATTGTATTATATGTATAGATAACATATAGACTATCTATTTCATACTAACTGTTAAAACGTACTTAAGAATAAACTCGAGCGAAGCGAGGGTGACTCGCTAGTAAACTATAAATATTCAATACATTGTCATAATATTATATACATTTTGTCAACTCCCTATATGTGTCTATGTGCACATATCTATGTATCACTATGTAGACTTTCAGTTAACAACCGGCAAAGCTGTCTTGCACTCCGTCTGTTATAAAATCATAAGATATTCTTTTATATAACAATGAATTGCCCTATTCAATTGATCCATTAGGCACAATTTAGATGGTCATACGGCTTATTGAATATCCGTTGCTACTAAAGTGTATGTACGTGTCGCTTTGTGATAGTCGTATAAGTTTCTTGACTTGGCTACGAAATCGATATTTAACAGTGTATCGGTTTATTTCAAACACCTTTGATTCAAAGTATTAGATAGAAAATTGTAATGTATTTTTATATTGAACTTGCGACTCACCCTCGCTTCACTCGGACCGAATCTAGATATATGCATTTCCCTTTTTACGAATGTTTGAGCCGTTATATTAATACTTACATTCACTCACTCAACTTCATTTTAGAATATATTTTTTTTTGTTTTATACAGAAAAATCGCTATATAATAATAATTAAAATAGAAAAATAACATTACTAAATTTTGATTAAGTTTTCATTTCTTCATCAATATATCTGTTTTCTGCTAAGTATGTGCATCAGTATGATATGTGGCATCAATGAGTCATAAATAGGTATCATTTCTCACATTTATCTGGCTAATGGGCGACGTGTAAATGATTTAGATCAGCTTAAATTGCAATTACTGTGGTCCAATTACGTTGTAACTAGGTACTAGTTGCTATGGATCTCTTTCATTCACAACTTGTTATTACGCGGTATGAAGTCGTAAAATAAAAGTAAATGACCACTCCGTAGTGGTTCATAAAAGTGCATACTGTGTAATAATATCGCAATTTCTAAGCGTGAATTACTGTTAAAATGAAGTGGGAAGGTATTCTCTAATTTACACATGAGATTTTAAGAAACTGATCGTTAATTAAAAATTTAATAATGTATGAAAACTTGTTATAATTTTACGTTGTTTTTTTAGTAATAATCGGCCGTGCAAAATGGCTTTTCAAAGCTTTAAAGCGATTAAAATGAATATTTAAGGAAAAAATTTAATTTAAATATATTAAAAAAGAATTACTCCTTACATACACAAAATGAGTTTTATTTTTATTATGTTTGGGTTTTTAATTTTTATATATAAATACAATTTTCGTATTTGTTATAGAATTGCATTTAAAACATTGTAAATATTATATTTTAATTTCTTTTTGATTTAAGTCCATTTTCCTGTTCTAATTGTGTTAAGGTTAGGTCAACTTGAACAATTTCATATACTAATATGTAGTCACAGAGTCGTAAAATATATGTAGTCATATACCTAATGGTTATAAAGTAGCAGTAGCACATCATCTAGACTAGTGGTCGAAATTCCACTATAATTATTATAGAAAATTTGAAGTACCTAAACATATAAATAGAACTTACCTATCTATATAAAAAAGTTCTAAATTTTTTTTTATATAAGATTTAAGCTCGTCCAAGAGCTACTAAACAGAAAAAAGAAAATCTATTGACAAACAGAGGAGTAAAATGTACTAAACTGTTTTGTCTTTGCCTATTTATATATCGAAGATATTTTTCTTTATCAGATCGATGTATCATTATTGAACATAGAGACTAGCGCTAATCTTTTGCTTTGTTCACTGTTCCCATGATGTGTATGTTCCCCATACAAACACATATACGTTTACAATCCTTACAAATAGCTATTGCATTCAGAGTTCAGTTCGAATTAACAAATCTCAAACTATTTGATAAGATTTGCATACCTTCCACGTGTTGAAAGTTCTTAGTACTTACTACCTGTGTTAGAAACTTTCGCACTGGAACACGAAGTTCTAATATTGGAACTATCAGGAAAATAAGGCATAGAAGTCGAATAAATTAAATACTTAGACTAAAGAATTATATAAATGGAGTCCGCCAAAAAACTGTCAGTCAAAAATAGTAGAGTGATTTAGTTGTTTATGCTAGTATTTTCAAATTTTCCATACAGATCGTTTATTTTTTCCAAAGAATATGTGGTTTTTATATACGCTCAGTATAGATTTTTCAGTGATGAGATATTTTTCCGCAGTAAAAAGTATCCTATATGTTGACCGGGGTAAACAGCTACCATCATACCAAATTTCATCAAAATGCCTCCAGTGGTTTTTCCGTGATGCGATAACAGACAGACAAAAATTCTAATAAAAACTTTTTAACAAATAAATAAATACCGACTTCAAACAAAAGCACTAAAAAGTAAAAAATAACTGATTGGTAGTTTTCATTTACTATACATACCTAATCAAATATTTTCGAAGTCAGTGTGCTTTGCTTTGTATGGTCTGGCACCGATTTCGAAAATATTTGATTAGGTATGTATTTAATAGGTAGGCTTTAATTACTTAGCCAAAGCACACCGACTTCGAAAATATTTGATTAGTTATGTATAGTAAATGAAAACTACCAATCAGTTATTTTTTACTTTTTAGTGCTTTTGTTTGAAGTCGGTTTTTATTTTTTTGTTAAAAAGTTTTTATTTTTCCCTTTTTAGTGTAGACAGTAGTAGCAAAGTAAGAATTTTAACGTGTTAGGCTTGTCAAATCAAACAAAATAAGCCCAAACTCAAAGTATCTACTATTAGTCGTTGAAGAGTTCCACCTATCCACTTTCTGGCCTTGCCATCGGATCAGCTCAATAATACCGAACCACTGTACTATCAAAGGAAATAGAAACACTTGCAAAGTTTCAAATCAATATGACAATTAGAAGTAGGTTAAATTCATCATTAGCTATTTTTCCACCCTTAGGGGTGGTATTTTTTTTGAAAATTAAATGCAACCAATCTGGAAATATACAGTTTTAAACAACACGAAAATTGTCCAAATCGGTTAATAAATGACGGAGTTCTAAGGTAACAAACATAAAAAAAATACAGTCGAATTGAGAACCTCCTCCTTTTTGAAGTCGGTTGAAAACTATAGATTCGGCCTCTGTATCGATTATAACGTCTATTTCAATAAGATTTTTCAAAAAGTAATTAATGTACAGATTTGACTTGGTTACAATTTTATTATGCGTACATATAGATTACTCGTTAATTTACAATACTTGAGAAGAAAATATAAATAATACTGAATAATAAATACTATAATGTATTTATATTCGAGTATTCTATTTGTATACTGAAAACATTATTGTTTGACTTCATGTTTAGTTCTATGACACTCTGCCTATATTATTCCTTAGTCTGAAATTAAATGTTAAACGCAAAGTAGAAGAAATACAAAAGTCAGTACTTATAGGCCATAAAAATCTATAGGTATACAAAGAGACTCTCAAGATGTTAAATGAGAGAAGTCAATGCAATTGTCAGTGGTAATCGTTTCTGGGCAGTTTCCTTGTTAAGCAGCCATGAAATTGTTTCATGATGCGTTTTATGTCTCGAATATGAATGTCAAGTCGTATTCAATTGCCGGGTAATAGGGGTCCGTACTGTTACATAACGGGTTGAAATAACAGATGTGAGCTGAGATCCGCATATTTTTTTTTACATTTTTCAGATTTTATCTTTAAACTAGCTTTACGCTATTTTATACTTCAGCTTTTCATTTACTAAGAGTCGTAACGTGACGTTAGATAGCCTATAAACGTCCTAAATAAATATAAATTGCAAAAATATTTTTTCAAATCTAACTAATACATCCAGACATAAAGGCGCGGAAAAACAAACTGAAAAATAAAACGAACGACTACCGCTTTATAATATTAGTATGGACATCACTCAAAGATTTTAGTAGTATTTTATTTGCTACTAAAACTATGTTGTGACATATTTTGTCATCAGTAAATAGCAAAATATATTCTCTTAGATATTGTATTTTAAAATATAACATGAAATGGAATAGCGTGTGATTCTTCATAACATTGCAACGTCACGAGGCGTTGACCCTGTTTGATGTCGAATGACCTATTTCTCCATTTGATTATGAACATTTTTAATTTGCTTTCCAAAAAAAAAATATTTGATAAAAACTGAATGATAATGAAGTAAGCACTTTCTGACCTTAAGTGAAATTCGAATTATTAATTAATTAATTTCTTAGAAATTTACCTGGAGATGTTAATCACAAAAAATAAAACTAAATAGTAACTGGCCGAGAGTATGTTCCTTTTATTAATTACTAGGGATTATAGCCGTTTCGGAGATTAGCCGGAACAAACAGACAGACAGACCAACATTTTAAAAATTGAGTGTTTCTTATAAATACCGTATATAATTCGTTATTTTGAAATTACAAACAAACACTTTAATTTTATTTATCTGTATAGATTGATTAAAATAACTATCCATAAAATTCATTCTTACTGGGCGCAGATATCGCGTAACATACGTCCGAGTTAAGCACCCCTCCTATTTTGAGTCGGTCAAAAAAGCTTAATCTCTTTCAATTTTAATTTGATCCTTTGAAACTAGTTATAATAAAAAAAATGCCATCGTTATTTATATATCGTTACTTATTATAAAATTGAATATTGGTCATTTAAATTAAATGAAATAAATTATACTTTATAATAGTTTGAGTTGAATTTCGTATTTTTTGTTCTCATCTCGTATTACAACAAAAAGATAGCGAGAAATTCTTATTTAACAAGTCAAAGCGATGGATTTTTAAGATATGGCCCTCAGAATTTATCGCGTACAGGTGGTTATTTAAGCGCTGAATGACATGTTTATTTTTTCACTGAGTTTCTACTATTGAAGCCAAAAGGTATTTGCAATGATAAATCTAATATGAGCTTTATGTTGGTATATGTATATAGAAAAGTGTTTTAAAGTGCGTAGAAGTTATTTTGTATTAAATAATGCAAATTATAGCTATATATTATAGACAACAAACGACAACAGGTGTATCCTATTGTTTTGCGAATATATTTTTATGATTCTCATATTATTTTAACTATCAAGTTTAATTATTTTTTAATCACTTGAAAATTGTTATTTTATCGCATCATAACCTTTTTTAATCTAATGTCAAAAGTAATGACATAATATAAAATAAATACGTAAATAATAAATACATACGAAAATAGCAACACCATCATGATAAATAATCGTTACGTCATAGAGTCTTAATATTAAGTCAGTCCCGTATATTTTTTCGATGTCTATTTTATAACGATTGTAGAAATCTCTTATCTGTGTAGGTAAATAAAATTAAAATGTCTGTTTGTAATATCGTAATAAAAGCTTTTTACTAAATGCATATGAAATTATATACGGTAGGTTAAAAAAAAAAAAATTTAAAATTTTTTGTCTATCTGTCTGTCGAGCGGCTGGACTGATTTTGACGGTATTTTCAGTGGCAGATAGCTGATGTTATAAGCAACTTTAATTTTAGAAAATGAATTAGGGTTCCGCTTCAAAAAAAAAAATGCACCTAGGGACGCAACGAAGCCAGACTAAGTCGCTAGTATTGTATAGTAAGTCCACTGAATCGAAATAGTTTCCAAGTTTTGAATAACATGTTTTTCTTTTCACCTGTACAAAAAGTGTAATTTCTGAGCAGCTGTGTTTAAGGTAGTTTTATTGTTTCTCCGCTCACAGTTAAGACAGGAAAAAGTTCACGTAAAAATTTTTATTTTCATAATTAATCTTTCTTACATGACCTGAAAATTTCATATTTAATTTTGACGCAAATCAAAGATAACTTAAAGTTAAATCCATACTTATAATGTTAATACTTCAAAAATAGCTCTACCTAATACCTAATACTTTGTTATTTTGGCTTCTTTATCCAATTTAATCCCTCCACGACCGCGGACACGCCGGCGTGTCAGTTAACAATAGATTTCTCAGAATTTTAATTTATTTCTTAGTTTACCTGGAGGTGTAATATATAATCAGTTGGATATATTTTGTAACCTAATGAAGTAAGGCCACTTCACTGTTTTAGTGAAACCACCTAAAGATGTATGTAGGTTGATAAAAGTTTATATATAAATTATCGTTATACGAGTATATATATGCGCGAGAATCGAATTAAATAAAACAACCGTGTAGTGCGGAGATGGCTTGCTCGCTTGTAATAAAATAATACCTATTTCGCATATTCATTTAGATTTTTGGTTCCGGATGTTTCGAATGCTTTACAGCAATTATTACAAAAAATACGAAAAGAAAACTGATTTTTTGTAATATTGTAGATAGGCACTGTCTTTAACAACTGTGTAATAACCATTGAGACGTTTAAAACCTTAGTCTCTCCCGTGACCATGATTAATGTTAAAACCATAATTAAATTATGACCCGAAATGTCGGGAACCAACAATCAAAATAAATCCGCGAAATAATCCGAAAAGGTAAGTAATTTAAATTGTCAAATATTCACTTTACGTTTCAGCACTTATTATTAATTCTTTCCATCCATGAATTCAATCAAAGTATTTAAATTTATTTACACTACTACGAGTATGACTTAAACTATTATATATTAATTAGTACATTTTACAAGCGATGTGAACTTCGTTGGCACTAAGACAATAGATTAGGTATGCTATTTACTGAGGTTATACGTAATTGTACTCACGTACTTTAGCACATGTCTGTTTGTAGCAGTAGACATTGATGCCTACTTTATATTTACTACTAGAGACTCACCCTCGCTTTGCTCGGGTTCTTCGCTAGGTACGTTTTAGCGGTTAGTGATTCCCATAAAAAATAAACAACTCTAAACTTTTTGAATTCCAGCAGTTTTTTTGGAATTGCCCTATTTTTTTATTTTTAAACCACCCCTGACACACCTCCAACAAAACAAAAAAAGACTTATTCAAATCGGTCCAGCCGTTTTTGAGTTTTAGTGAGACTAACGAACAGCAATTGATTTTTATATATATAGAAAAACTACTTATCGAAGGTGTTAAACGATTCAAGCCACATCTACTTACATAATGTATACGTATGTATGTGCTCGACTGATGTAAAATTGTAACTAATGGAATACCATGAAATCGAATTATTTCTTCAAATTTTATTTCATCCTTCAACAACACTTTCGTTTCACATTCATTCAGTTTTTATCGAAAAATACCAAAATAGCGCCAATGTCGCAGCTGTCAAAACATTAATGATAAAAATTTGGACGATATTTGAAAAGATTGGAGTACCTACTGACATAAGACAAAGCCACTTTCAATGTTGTCCAACATTGAAAGCGGCTTTGTCTAAAAGACTTATGGTTAACTCACTCTCTATTTGTTAGGTAAGAGTACCTGACAAATGTGAAAAGAGTAAGAGAAGGAAAAGGAAGAAAGAGAAGAAAAAGGAGAAAAGTGAGTAAGAGAAGGAAAAGGAAGAAAGAGAAAGAAAACGTAAAAAAATTCAACCAGCTACTTTCATTGCAGTTCCAATTTACAGTTGAACGTTGCAATTCATTTTAACCAGACCGAGAAATAAAATAATTGTGATAATTGTATAGCAATTGTACGAGTATGAAGTTGTACCTAACCTAATTATCTATCTTTACGCTTCCCTTGCATTGTATAACGGAGAGAGCACAGCGAAGTTTCTTAGGGCACGCTTTGCTTATTAAATGCCATTGGGTTAAAAATTTATTTAAAAAATACAAATATATCTATCTTGAATTTTTATCGACAGATCAAAATAACCTATTTGTGATTTTCTAAATAGTGATAAGAATTTCACATAATATTGTAAAAAACAAGTGAAACGTTATATACATACATGTTTTTTAATCTTCTCTAAATTTTACTGACTACTTCGGTATTTCAGCATCTACTTAGTATTCAACAAAGAAGATCCATTTAGAGTGCATCGTGGCCTATTGGGTATTTTAAACTGAACAACGCCGTCATTAGAAGGGAAAATACCAAAAAGTATTATATCAATCTTAGGGAATATTCAATTTAATGAATTCGTAGTTCAAAATTTTAGCGTTTGAAAAAAATATTATAATCTTTCAATATACATATTGAAATAATTATGATAGTTCCACGTATAGAGTATACTTCGTCCTATAAACTTATTCTAACGTAGTTAACGAGAGTGCCACAGACGAAGTTCTCAAGCTAATTTATATTTCATCACCTAACTTCACAGCAAGACATTAATTAAACAGTAAACGAGATATCATCACTTCTCTGACAGCGTGTTTAAATTCAGAATCCTGTAGTAATTGCTGCATAAAATTGTCTTCTTGTAAATACATTTTAACATTGCCAGAGTAAAATTTATGTGCAACTAGCGACTTGCGTCTCTAGGTACGAGTACGTTGCCATTTTTTTGAGCAGAATGCTAATTTCTTTTCTAAAATAAAAGTATCCTAGTATAACATCAGCTATCTGCATTGCCTTAAAACATTAGCTATTTGCCAGTGAAAGTCTTGTCAAAATCGGTGCATTCATGTCGGGGATTAGCCGAAACATACAGACAGACAAAAAAACTGTTTTTTCTTATAAGTAGGTAACGTATATGTACCTATGTATACTTTCATATGCATTTAGTAAAAAGCTGTCATTTTGACATTAAGAACTGACACTTTTATTTATTTGTAAAGATAATAGGGAAATATTTATAAAATGTTTTTAAGCAAGTACTAGAAGTAACAGGGTCGTTTGTGCCTTTAAATACTGTTAACACATCGTAAGACTTAACTGCTTCTTAATACCTATCATAAAAACTTTGTTTTAATATTAAAAACTAGTAAATACAACCATACAGTAGCAGTAAAGCGGGTTCAAGCACGGGTCGTGGACCTCGGAAATTTCGATGTGCGAAGGAAAATATCGTGAGGTCTGTTTGTCAGAGAAAACCTATCTGATTTTAGAAAACAGAATTGGGACACTCTGTAAATGGCCAGCGTGATGGACTATGGTCAATTGCCATTATTCTAGCTGAATTATTATGACCTATACATTTAATTAAATAGTAACAAAGCGTTAGTCTGTATATCTGTGTACTTTTCACGCAAAACATAATAAATAAATTTTAACTTTACGTGTGGAGATATCTTTTACTACAGGAAAATCTTTCATCCCCATGGGAAAACACATTAACTGGTTCTATCGAGTCGTCCTTACATATTTACATAGCTAACACTGACTAAACCTTAAGAAATAGATCAAAATAATGCATTAAAAATTGTAGGTCTTAAAAAGGCCTATAGAAAAATCCGCAATACCATAAGGTGTCTATGGTGCCACATAATAAATATCTATATCTATAAAACGTACCTAGGGACGCACGGGTAAAGTTTGTGAGTTTGTGAGGTTGTAGGGGGTAATCTCTGGATCTACTGAACCGATTTAAAAGAAATTTAGTAAGAAGATAGTTTGAGACACTGGGAAGAACATAGGATAGATACTTTTTATCCCGGAAATCATCCCTTAAGGGGGACCCACCCCATCCCTAATGAAAATGGGGATGAAATTTTGTTTGAGAATTCAACCTAGGGACGAACCCGAGCGAAGCGAAGGTGAGTCGCTAGTATTGTATAAACTAATTCCGTAGTTATTGCTTTGTTGTTTATGTAATGTTTTAATATTAACACAAGAAATATATAACAATAATAAATAACAAAGCTTCACTATTTGCACCTGCTTTAATATTTAAAGGCATGACTTGAAGACCTGTACAATGTACAATGTAAACAGATTCCAAGAAGATTAATAAAATAATAACATAGCGATGCCATATTATTAGCTCAGCTATAATACTGAATCCTATCGGTGTATCCATTTTTAGAGAAGTATTTTAATTTCACAAAGTATTCCACATTATGGGTGTGCTAAGAAATGATTTATACAAAGAGTTTAGAGCAGTTATTTAAAACTTCAGACAGACACTTGAAATTTACTACTAGCGGTCCGTACTCGCTTTGCTTGATGTCATTTACTATTTTTAAATTATGCTAATGTGTCATATAAAACTGTTAATGTATAGGTTAAAGAACATCCGGGCCCTAAAGGTAATTATACAATAAATAATTCTATAGAAGATAATATGTACATATATCTATACATATAATAAAATTCTGAGTCGAATCTGTACATTAAATAATTTTTTTAAAGTCTATTATCGATACAGAGGCCGAATCTATAGTTTTTAGAATTTTCGTCTGTCTGTCTGTCTGTCAGTCTGTTACCGCATCACAGAAAAACCACTGGAGGAATTTTGATGAAATTTAATATGGTGATAGCTAGTTATCCGAGTCAACATATAGGATACTTTTTACCTCGGAAAAATATCTCATTTTTGAGAAAAAATACAATAACTGCAATGTAAGAGTATACTAATAGTATGTTAAACCTAAGAATTTGGTTTTTGGTCATATGAACGCGGGCGGAGCCGCGGGCAATGCTACTATATGTATATATTTATTTATGTATGTAAATATTTGATCATGTGTATATCTTATATCGTATTATCAATTCTACCGTCCTACTTACAGTTTCATTAATCCTTTCACCTTTCCTTGTCTGTAAAAAATTGCTCATAGCAATAAGACCGCCTTTGCATGCCTTTTGTTATGTTTCTTTTTCTTTTCATTTTATGTATTATCCTTGTGTGTGCAATAACGAATTTATAAATAAAGAAGATAATAATGACTATTTCAATAAGATTTTCCAAGACTTTGGTTTTTTTTAATAACACCTTGGGAATGATGAGATCGCCTCTAGGCTATTTCCATGTGGGAGAAGTATTGTAATTTATAAGTTTGTATACAAAAAGATAAACAAATTAAATAATAATATTAGTCTCAGTGAGTTTATTTTGGCAGTTATTTAATTCAATTTTTTTGTTAATGGATTCAAAGCAATTTACCAGCTCTTTTCAGGGCAGAGTTTTTCACGAACTGGTAGTAGATTTGTGGCGTTTAGTAAAAAAATATAATAATTCGAAAAAAAAGTAATAGGTACTCATACAAAGAGTACCTTTACTCTTTTGGGTTACATAAAATATTTCATCACTAAACATCTGTTGCTTCGTTGATGTATAATATAAATAATAAATCAATAAACTTTTGTATTTATAATATTTACTAGAATTATATTTCGAACTAGCATTGCCCGCGGCTCCGCTCGCGTTCAGATGACCAAAAACTAAACTCTTAGGTTTTACATATTAGTATACTCTTACAATGCAGTTTTTGTATTTTTTCTCAGAAATGAGACATTTTCCCGCGGTAAAAAGTATCCTATATGTTGGTTGACCCGGATAACCAGCTATCATCATACCAAATTTCATCAAAATCTGTCCAGTGATTTTCTCGTGATGCGGTAACAGACAGACAGACAAAAATTAGATTATTATATAGATTCGGACTCTGTATCGATAATAATGTCTATTTCAATTAGATTTTCCAAAAAATATTTAATGTACAGATTCGACTTAGTTACAATTTTATTATAGGTATATATGTATAGATTACATTCATTGCCTGCGGTCCGGCCGTGTGTATTATTCGATGTAGATTACTACTAATAAATGCCGAATTTTATAATTTGTGTACATTGAAACTGTTACTCTATACACTGTAACTGCTGAACTGATTTTGATAAAATTTAATATACAGATAGTCTATGACCTGAAGTAACATACACTATCAGGCACCTGACGACTCGTTTGCCTGAGTTTATAGTGCTGTGCCAGCGGTCGTGGGTTCGAGTCCCACTTGTTGTGTGGTTGTGGGCATTAATTTGTGTGATGCACGAATGTTTGTACCACAGACGTGGATGGTTTGTCCTAACATATAACGCAACATAACCTATATCAGTATTTTATAGTATTAATGTGAGTGATAATAGAATTTTATTAAACCTAATAGAGAAGATGGAATCAGTTTCGCGAAATAATTTGATGAATCTTTCTTTCGATACAAAAGTTAATTAACATTATATGTATGAATAAAAGATATAATTTATAACTTTTATCTGAGTTTTGTAGCCGATATCCATATTGAAAACAGTTTTATAAGTTAACATTGGTATATTCACTCTTTTTTTAAAATTATGTTAGGTACTACTGAATTTTATTGTTTATAATTTAAACAGATAAATAAAATTGACGAGTCTGTTTGTAATTTCAAAATAACAGCTTTTTACTAAGTTCATATGAAATTATATAAGGTAATTATAAGAAAAACACATTTTTTTTAATTTTTGTCTGTTTGTTCCGGATAATATCCGAAGTGGCTCAATTGATTTTGATGGGACTTTCAGTGGCAGATACCTAATGTTAGGAGTAACTTAGGCTAATTTTATTTTAGAAAAAGAATTGGTTGCCGTTCAAAAAAAATTAAAACGTACTTAGGGATGCACCTGAGCGAAGCGAGGGTAAGTCGCTTTGGTGCGCTCTGGCGTGAAAAAACAGGTAGCAAAATATGTTACTCCAGGTCATAATCTATCTGTTATTAAAATATCATCTAAATCTGTCAAGTTGTTTCAGTGAAGGATTGACGCAGAAACTTTCGCATATCACAGTAGTCGGATGACGCATGACGATTTAAATGTTGAAATGATATGGTTTGATAACTATTAACTGGCATTTTATCAAAGACTATGCTATTTAAAACAATACTAGTAAATATGTAACAACTGTTTCGGTGGTCTAATGGCTAGCATGTACGGCCGCAGATCTAGAAGGTCATGGATCCTATAGGTTTTTTATTATATAACGCTGGCTATGGTTATATGTCCATAGGTTTTTATTATATAAAACTGGCTTAATTTGCCAGAATGGGGCTTGTCGGGTGAGCTTATTAATTACCTACAGTAACTAATAAATAAACCAGCATTTCTTGCATTCAATTACGTATATATTTTCGTTTACGTTTAAAATTGATTTTTTCTCTTCAGAACCTTTCTCGGACTTTAGCGAATATTTGAATAAAAAGAATAGCCAAATTAGTCCAGTTGTTCTCGAATTTTGCGATTCAATTTTATTTAGATAGATAGATGCGGACAAAGCCGACAGCGAAGATAAGCGAGAAATAAATCTTGATTCCTACATCGGATGCGGTGAACGGAAAATAAACCCCTGTACGATGATAGAGTATTAAAATAAATATGATATTAGTAGCGCAATCCTAATACGATATATCCGTTCATGTGTGAAGCTGGCATTGAAATTTGGTTGGTCTTCACGAATTAATTGTATGACCCAAATTTGGACACATAAAACATTCAATCTTTTATAGCTGATGAACCTAAAGCGTACTTGTTTCTAAACTTTTATAATGTTATTATTATGATTTAAAACGGGAACGCCATGGTCACGGGTAAAGATGTGTACTATAAACGATGGTGCTTGTTACAGTGTCGAAATATATAATAACTAACTAAATATATAATAACATACTATAATTTTGTTTTTTTATTACATTTACATTTGGATATAAGTCCAGACCAAACTACGAGTATTTGTACCTACTCTACAATATTCCGCGCTTTACATTACATATAATAATTAGAGTTAGTAAAAAAGATATTTTTATGATTTTTTATGAATGTTCGTATAAGCTTCGTTATTGTTTTTTCTTCTCCGTTAATAATCTTCTTCGTTATTAATTCGCTAAGTGTTCGAATTATTCGATTATTATTAAAAATTTATGTTTGTCCTATATGCGTTTCTAAACCAATGATCCGATTGTGATGAAACTCTGGTAGATTCAATATAGACCTGCAAAGATTCCTAAGCTATTCAAATTCAGTGCCGCACCTGAGCAAAGCAAGGGTAAGAGGCTAGTTAGTATATAAAAAGTAATATCGTAGCACTAGTTTGAAATAAGCGCTCCTTTAATAAATATACTTTACGTGAACTAATATTTGTATGAATGCAGCTATGTGGCGAAAGAACATTAGCAATGACTAGTGAACGTCAAAGTGAACTATATTTATGGTATACTAGCAGAATCCGCGGCTTCGCTCGCGCTAAAAATCTGATATACTTATTATTTTATTTATTAGTTTAAAGATAAGTTAGGTTACAGGTAGGTTTCATACAAACTATCATCCTCTATTTTACCCCCTTATGGGTAGAATTTTTAAGAATGTTAAAACACGTATTCATTTATTTGTATTGAAGACCATAAGTGCCAATTTTCAAGTAATTCTGATCATAGATATTTTTTTGGGTTGTATACTTGTATTATAACGTGTTTTTCCGTCGGAATGAGATAATATCTCACGGTAAAAAGTAGCCTATGTCACTCTAGCCCTCCAACTCTCTCCACACAAAAAAATCACGCAAATCCGTCACTCCGTTTCGACGTGAAAGAAGGACAAGCAAGCAAACAAACAAACACACTTTCACATTTATAATATTAGTATGGATGGTCATCAATTCTTAGCACTATTTTTACGAGGTTCAAAAGGCTAAGTTTTTCTAAATTTAACAGCGTTTATATAGCTTTATATTTAATTTTTAACTGTACTTCAAATAGAAAACGATCTGGGAAAGCGCATCCCGATAGTTTGTTCTTACACTTATTTTAAGTTGATTATGTAAAACAATAATAGAATTGATAATAATATTTATATCTTAACATTTTACTAAAGAGTCCAGCTAGGTTTTATATCAATAAGAGTATTTAAGCAAATATTTAGTTCCATATTTACTTAATTTAAAAGGAATACGGACTGATTGATTACTCTAAAACTTATTATTTCATGTGTAGGATGATTTTTTCTCTTAAAAATCTAGGACTGTACTTGAGGTACCTATAATCTAGTCATTGTAAAAAGAATATCTACGAAAATAGATTTATTCTTTTAACACAACACAACTTAGCGTTACAACTTTTAACAATTTAAAATTATTATCAACTAACCAATTATTATTATTATTCTTTAATATTAGGTAAATTATAGAGTACCTAAAAATAACTAACTCGATATACCTAATAGTATAATAATGATTATTGGTTATGTGGTACAACAGTGATAGGAAATAGAAAACATTAGGTATATAGTCCGTTAACTTTCATCGTGATGAATAATATTACATACTAGCGACTCATCCTCGCTTCGCTTGGGTTCATCCCTAGCTTGATTCCCAATACAAACTTTCATCCCCATTTTCACCCCCTTAAGGGATGATTTCCGCGATAAAAATATCCTATGTCCATCCCAGGGTCTCAAACTATCTTCTTACCAATTTTTTTCTAAATCGGTTCAGTAGATCCAGAGATTACCCCCTACAACGTCACAAACCCACAAACTTTACCTCTTTATGATATTAATATAGATTATGATTAAAATATTTCGACACTGTAACAAGCACCATCGTTTATAGTACACATCTTTACCCGTGACCATGGCGTTCCCGTTTTAAATCATAATAATAACATTATAAAAGGTTTAGAAACAAGAACGCTTTAGGTTCATCAGCTATAAAAGATTGAATGTTTTATGTGTCCAAATTTGGGTCATACAATTAATTCGTGAAGACCAACCAAATTTCAATGCCAGCTTCACACATGAACGGATATCCGAACCTAAAGCGTTCTTGTTTCTAAACCTTTTATAATGTTATTATTATGATTTAAAACGGGAACGCCATGGTCACGGGTAAAGATGTGTACTATAAACGATGGTGCTTGTTACAGTGTCGAAATATTTTAATCATAATCTATATTAATATCATAAAGAGGTAAAGTTTGTGGGTTTGTGACGTTGTAGGGGGTAATCTCTGGATCTACTGAACCGATTTAGAAAAAAATTGGTAAGAAGATAGTTTGAGACCCTGGGATGGACATAGGATATTTTTATCGCGGAAATCATCCCTTAAGGGGGTGAAAATGGGGATGAAAGTTTGTATTGGGAATCAAGCTAGGGATGAATCCAAGCGAAGCGAGGATGAGTCGCTAGTATGTAATATTATTCATCACGATGAAAGTTAACGGACTATATACCTAATGTTATCTATTTCCTATCACTGTTGTACCACATAACCAATAATCATTATTATACTATTAGGTATATCGAGTTAGTTATTTTTAGGTGCTCTATAATTTACCTAATATTAAAGAATAATAATAATAATTGGTTAGTTGATAATAATTTTAAATTGTTAAAAGTTGTAACGCTAAGTTGTGTTGTGTTAAAAGAATAAATCTATTTTCGTAGATATTCTTTTTACAATGACTAGATTATAGGTACCTCAAGTACAGTCCTAGATTTTTAAGAGAAAAAATCATCCTACACATGAAATAATAAGTTTTAGAGTAATCAATCAGTCCGTATTCCTTTTAAATTAAGTAAATATGGAACTAAATATTTGCTTAAATACTCTTATTGATATAAAACCTAGCTGGACTCTTTAATAAAATGCTAAGATATAAATATTATTATCAATTCTATTATTGTTTTACATAATCAACTTAAAATAAGTGTAAGAACAAACTATCGGGATGCGCTTTCCCAGATCGTTTTCTATTTGAAGTACAGTTAAAAATTAAATATAAAGCTATATAAACGCTGTTAAATTTAGAAAAACTTAGCCTTTTGAACCTCGTAAAAATAGTGCTAAGAATTGATGACCATCCATACTAATATTATAAATGTGAAAGTGTGTTTGTTTGTTTGCTTGCTTGTCCTTCTTTCACGTCGAAACGGAGTGACGGATTTGCGTGATTTTTTTGTGTGGAGAGAGTTGGAGGGCTAGAGTGACATAGGCTACTTTTTACCGTGGGATATTATCTCATTCCGACGGAAAAACACGTTATAATACAAGTATACAACGCAAAAAAATATCTATGATCAGAATTACTTGAAAATTGGCACTTATGGTCTTCAATACAAATAAATAAATACGTGTTTTAGCATTCTTAAAAATTCTACCCATAAGGGGGTAAAATAGAGGATGATAGTTTGTATGAAACCTACCTGTAATCTAACTTATCTTTAAACTAATAAATAAAATAATACGTATATCAGATTTTTAACGCGAGCAAAGCCGCGGATTCTGCTATTATACCATAAATATAGTTCACTTTGACGTTCACTAGTCATTGCTAATGTTCCTTCGCCACATAGCTGCATTCATATAAATAATAGTTCACGTAAAGTATATTTATTAAAGGAGCGCTTATTTCAAACTAGTGCTACGATATTACTTTTTATATACTAACTAGCCACTTACCCTTGCTTTGCTCAGGTGCGGCACTGAATTTGAATAGCTTAGGAATCTTTGCAGGTGTATACTGAATCTACCAGAGTTTCATCACAATCGGATCATTAGTTTAGAAACGCATATAGGAAAATCATACATTTTTAATAATAATCGAATGATTCGAACACTTAGCGAATTAATAACGAAGAAGATTATTAACGAAGAAGAAAAAACAATAACGAAGATTATTCGAACACTATTATTCATAAAAAATCATAAAAATATCTTTTTTACTAACTGTAATTATTATATGTAATGTAAAGCGCGGAATATTGTAGAGTAGGTACAAATACTCGTAGTTTGGTCTGGACTTATATCCAAATGTAAATGTAATAAAAAAACAAAATTATAGTATGTTATTTACAAAATTACACTAGAAAAAAATATATATCGAATTAATCAGATAAAGGAGGGCTTTTGATAATAAAAACTAGGAATATTAATTGTGTACTGTATTAAAAATTATTTAATGTTTTATATCAAAGCTTAAAAGTTTATACATTTATCAGCAGCGTACATAGAGTTTTATGTGAAAGACTTGCTTGTTCTCTTTAAGAGTAATTTTATTTAGTAATCTCATCATTTTATAAGGTATATAATGGTTGATAGATTAAAAGTAGTATACACGTATACACAATATACTCAAATTACAACTTTTAAATTAATATAAAACCCATTACAATAACCTATTCATCGAGGCCATTTCGATGAGTCTAAACACGATATCTCTGTCGTATTTTAGTAGAGTTGAGTATCTTATCAATCTTACCAAGGCCAATGTTACCATATCTATGCAATGTCATTGAAGTAACGGGATACCAAGTTTCGAATCGATTAGATCTATGGAAGTTTTCCATATCCTTTTACCGTCAAGAAAAGAGCTGATAGCCCGCAAACGGCTCAACGGATTTCCTTGATTTATAGCTGAAAATACTCTAGACCTTTAATTTTTTTTAATTAAAATCAGTTCATCCGTTCGCTTGCTATGATGCCACAGACAGACACACAGATACACATGTTAAACTTATAATATCCCCCTTTTGCATCGGGGGTTAAAAATATAGTAGATCAGTTAAATACATGAGCATATTTTTATTTAGTATATTTATTTCACGAAGAGAAATACAAAGTAAAATTAAACCCATACTTTTAAAACTCTGCAACGGCAATGTACTTTTAATGAAATCTTGTGTTTTTTCAGAAAAAGCAATCCTCTCTCACCTCTTTCTTTTTTACTGCAATGCCTTCATTTATTTTATTAATTGTGAAAATCCTTGGATTTTTTATCTTTTTCTTTGTTTACCATCAAAAATATTGTATACACTTTCCACATTACACTTTTCATATCTATTTACTCATTTGAGGATGTTTACGTTTACGTTTATGTACATATTATATTAGTTTTTTGCCTATAAGTGACCTTTGATTATGCCTATAATGAAATCTATGTCCTCGCCGAATTTCATCGAAATCTGTTCAGCGGCTTATGCGTGAAAAGGTACCAACAGACGGACAATTTTACTTAATATTAATGTGTATTCCCATTTTCTTTTTATCTCAATATTATCATAATTGTGGATATTTCTTTTTATGATTGCTTCAAATGTCTAGAACTGACGTCTGATTCTTAAATAAGGTAATTAAAAACAAAACTAGTCTACAGTCTGAATAATATGAACTCAATAATTTAGATGTCACAGTCACTACGCAAATAGTGTTTCTATAAACAGATGTATAACACCGTCTCATACGGAACCATGCAGCGTGAGTCATGACCTTGTCTAGCAGATGTACTATCTGTTGATCGATACGAATAGTTGAAGATGATAAGTTGATTTCTGAGGCTAAATTTTAAACTGCCTTTATAATTTTATTTATTTATTTATAACACTTTATTGCACACGAAAATAGTACATTAACATAAAAAAACTATATAAAATTAAACTGATGTGCAAAGGCGGCTTTATCACTAAAAGTGATATCTTACAGGCAACCATTAGAAAAGGATATAAGAAAATAAGTGAGAAGAGCGGAAAGGTGCATAAAGTGCAAATCATTATCATTAAAACTTAATATAAATAAACGTACATAAAAATTTGCATATTTAAAGTTCTAGTTTTACCATAATATATATTTATAGTACCTAACAATAAGTACTATAATATTATATATACACAAACATACATATATATAATAATAAAATAATGTCTATATATGTATATATAATATATATGCATAAACATATGACATAGTACGGCACTAATGACAAAATTTAATTTTAGTATAGAATAATAATAAATATATATACATTTTTCTTTTCACCCTTCAGTTACATGTATGGAATTTTTGATTTTTTGATTTGATACGAGACCCTTGTTATGGCACTACAAGTAGTTTATCGACATCGATAAAATATAAGCTAAATACTTTTTACTATTCAGGGATAGTGAAGCATTCTATATATAATGAAAGAATTTTTAATATCAGTACAATAGTGACTAAACAAAAGATGTTTTTACTTTAACCTGAAAACACTAAAAAAAGACACTAAAGAAAACAGAAAAGCAATACGCAGTGATGCTATTTATTCTTTTTTTTTATTAACTACTTAACAAATATTATTTTGCTTAAGGATAAGATCTTTTTAGTGGAGTTATTCAAATATATTTCTTATTTATTTACGCCACACTGCCAATGAGATCTCATACTATAATAAAAAAAACCCCAACATAAATCAACTTCAGGTAGAGCCATTATTTCGTAGAAATAGTTGGTACATTATATATGTCTCTAGACCAACAGTAAGCGATCACTGTCCGTTTCCGCCTAATATACCAACGTCAATTTCTGTCTACATCGCTTGGAACAATTCTTTAAAACAGTCTGGAATTGTATTGTATTCAGTCCTTTTTAACGTCCCACTGCTGGGCACGGGCCTCCCTTCAATACGAGGGGGATCAGACCATAGTCCACCACGCTGGCCAAGTGCGGGTTGGCGGACAGTCTGGAATAAATCCTACTAATTTGTTATATAACAACATTATATTCTTAACGTCTTTCTCGTCGTCTCCAGGTGAATCTTTAGACGCCTAACAGTAGCCTATGTGTTACTCAGGTCATACTTATAGTCGAACTGTGTTCTTGTGTCGATCCTGTGTTTGATCTGTGTACTTTTAATCTAAATCTGTCTAGACCTTTCATCGTTAAGGGTAACAAGCATACAGGCATATATATACATATAAGCTTTTCTATTTATATTAGTAGTTAATTTAAGCGAAAGTTACGTGAAGAATGGCGTCATTTTTCATGTAACAACGGAGCAATTAATTTTTTGTTTATCATTTATGAGTATGAGAATGATACAGGGTTCTTATACCTACACGTATATCAAATGTTTCACGTGGCATGTTAGTATATTGAAAAAAATACTGGAGATACGTTTGAGCGAATAAATGCAAGAAATGGCGCAAATATTAAATTCTTTTCTTGTTTCTGAGCTCTATTTGATAAACGACGGAAATGACTTGAGAAGTTTTATCATTCTATTTTCTATGCTAAGAAGCAATTCAAAGGATTGTTGCCTTCATGATTCAAGGCTGATTAACCCCCACAAATTCTTGTGATTCAGTCTTAATTTAGATTTAAAGAGTATAGATAGATCTATGAGATGTCTTACTATGAGACGTCTTCCGTGACGATTCTATGTGTTGGAAATAATTTGACAATAAAAATTATTATACCTACGTACTACTAAAATTAGCAGTTTTTTTTCGATTATAACTTATTTTGTACGGTTTGATTTTGTTTTTTTTTATTTTAAACTGTCTAAACTCTATGATTCGCCATGCACTTTGTTCTACTTTAAAGCATTTTGATTTATACCCATATTGAGGGTGTTGTGAAAAAGTATGTAATGGGCCATTTTGTTGGCGGCCATATTGTATTTACAATGATACTTAATATATTTGATTTTCATCATCATCGTATTGTCATCCGAACTAAGAGGTGTGTTGTACCAAATATCAGATTAATCTGTCAACAGGAAAGGGGTAAAATTTTAATTACTAAATTTGACCCAAACAAATAGGTCAAACTAAATAAAACCGTTTAATTAGAACTATTAGTTTATTCCTACAAACCCCATTTATGAACACATTTTGTACACTGCTACTATACAGGGTAATTTTTAATTTACTGAAAACCTTTTGGGAATATACTGTTTATATCATAACAACATCTGTAAGAAAGAAAAAATATTTCTTAAATTTTATAAAAATAAAAATGTTTTTATTGCTCCTTCTAAACGGTAATAGTCCAGCAATTGGCAAAAGAAAGCACGTGATCGGTGGAGGGGTGTAGGAAGTGGCCCTTACTCATTTAAACATGGCCAGATGCTAGAACTTTGCTATTTAGAAGGTGCAATAAATTTTAATTTTTAGGTTTTCAGTAAATTAAAAATGACCCCTCTGTACATTTGTGGGGAAAACGATTGTGTATAATCTAGAAGAAATCTAATTTTATTTTATAGGGGTCTTAAAAACTATGCATGAGTATACAATATATTGTATTGATTATAGATATTAGATAATAATCATAATTTATTTATTGTACTATATAAAGTGACAATATAAGGGGTTAAAGTAAGTAAAGCTAAAAGATAATCACTTTATTGTACACCATGAAAGAAACATGTCTTAGAATAGATTAGATTTACGCGAATATTTGACAATTTACGGTCACGGGATGGTCACAGGATCATGGCAATGATTGCTGTAAAGCATTCGAAACGTCGAGAATTAAAAATCAAAATAAATTCACGAAAAAATTATTTAAAATATAAAAAGACAGTTTTTTGTTCTTCCCATTTCAATAGCTAAATACAACTATACTTATATTTATATTGGAATAATTTCGTAATTTTTGTACTAAAATTCTTAACAAAGTATTGCCAGAATCTGCAAAATTTTGTAAACAGCGAATAGTTAACGTATTTCTATTTAATTTTATAATAAACTTGTGCGGTTAACGTTACCTCTTAAACACGGTATGTCTTTGACTGCGCGTATTTTGTTAATCCTTAATATTCAAAAAATTTTGATCTGAATTTATTTCTTATTCATTATTCCTATATATTGCGAGGTTAAGAAAAGCTATTTACAAATAAATAGAATGCTTAATAGTACATTTGATATACTTTGATATTTAAAAAGTATACATAGCCAATAGAGAACTAGAAAGTTTTGTTTTTATCTTTTAACTAGCGAATCACCCTCGCTTTGCTTGGATTCGTCCCTACGTTACGTTCACGTTTTAATGGTTAGTACACCCTATATAGTCTATAGCCATTCTCAATAAATGTGCTATCTAATGCAAAAAGGGTTTTTCAAATCGGTTTAGTAGGTAGTTTCTGAGATTAGTGCGTTCAAACAAACAAACAAACAGACAAACAAACAAACTCTGCCTCTTTATAATATTAGTATAGATTAAGTTTTCTTGTTAAATTAATTTTTCTATAATTTTGTAGTTAAGTCAACAAAGTTCATTTTAAAAGTTATAAGAAGTCCCTTCAACTTTCTTAAGGGTACACAGCATTCATTACGTTTGTTCATGCCTCAAGGGAGTAAAAGCCAGAACTGTAAAGGTCGTCGGCTAATCCGTATAATCTCTGCCTAAGTTAGACACTTATTCTACTTCATCTTCAATTTAGTTTTCTTTTGATCCTTTGGATTACGTAGTAACTTTTGCTGGCTTTTTAAATTGCATTGCAGGGTTAAGTTGTCAGTAAATGAAGTGAAAGGAAGTATATATAAAGCTAGATTTTGCTGGATAAGAGTTTTATTTTTATTATATCCCACTATTTGACGACACGTTTGACTCAGTTTGTAGTGACCCTACTTGCTGCACCAACGGTCGCGGGTTCGAGTCCCGCTGGGGGCATTTATTTCTGTGATGAGCACGAATGTTTGTACTCCAGTCATGGGTGTTTATATATTTATGGTATCCATAACACAAGCCTCGTAGCTTACCATGGAACTAGATGGTGCTGTGTGTAAATGTCCCAACAACATCTCTTATTTAGGGTTCTATTTAGGCTTTGTACTAAAAGCTTCAGATTAAATATATTTTTATCAGACTTCGGCGGAGCCCAAGGAGAGTTATGTGCTTAACCTATATGTACATATGTATGTAACTACGAGTATGTAACTATGTATGTCGAATCTTTAACGGCGTAACCCATTTTAATAATTCATTCGTTGTTAGATTCGTCTTTATATCGCGATGTTATAGACTATACCTATGGATAACTTGTTCCCTATTTTTAGTTCGCTTTTTACGCTGTCGGGTCTTTTGTATATAGTAAAAATCTGAAAAGAAATATGATTTCACTGCAACATAAAAAATATCAACAAATTCTCTTACGAATACGTACTGGGCTAGTAGCCACTCTAACGATCCTGTACAGAATCTACTGAAATTAACAATATTTATTTTGGCTTTTATCAAATAACACCTTTAATAGGTATCTCATTATAGGAAGCTTCTTTGAATTCTTTAAAACAAACGAACAGTGTGCTGTTTAGAAAATAAATAATGGAATATTTATTATTACTGAATCCTGAATAAGAGCAATGCAATTTAAATGGAAAACTATGTTTAATTTGCTCTGAAGTTACATGAATATTCAAAGAAATGTTTAGCATAACGAAACTTGCAGGAAAGCTTAGTGATAAAAGTTGTGCTTCACTAAAAATTATAGATTACATGATGTCTTGTACGATGTAGGCAACGGCGGTCAATCTGTATAAACTGGTATATAGCCATATGATAGAACACAGGTATGCGCGAAAACACAAGTGCATTCTTCTTTCACTATCAAACTCTGTTGGGAGGACGACAACTTTATAATAACGACGAGTAATCAAGTATAGGATGGCTTTACGTATTCTCCGAGACACAGGGATGAATCGCCAGCTTCCCAACTCCGTGTTGATAGTCTTGATAGAAAAAACCTAATATTTATTTATCCCCTGGGACCCTAAAACCTCTGTGTGCAGCCGTACCATTACAACAGCCATAAAATTCATTCATTCATTCACCTTGGCATTAAGTACATAGTAAAAACTATTTCCTGCGAGCTCACTTTTTATTATTAAAAAACTGTAAAAATTATATCAGAAAACAAAATTCTATAACAGTTGTATTGTATAAAATAAAACTAATCAATTAGATAGTCTAAGAAGTAATTGATTGGCTGATTCGCCAATAACATTACATAATAATAATTTACTTAGAAAAAAATCTTTATAATATTTATTTATAACTTTGAATTCTAGTAAGCACTGTGAAAGCTTACCCGCTCCTTTATAAAATATACAATTCCAAGTATTTAAATATTCTGAGAGGAAATAGAATTTTCATTTGGTTTACAGCAGTTATTTCCTTTTGATACATTTGCGTTAAATATTATAAAAATACTAGTTTTGGCTCGTGACTTTTCTCACACAGTAAAAGAGATGGGGATAAAAGGTCTCAATCCTTATGATGCAATATATGCCCTTGCAAGTTACATCGAATTATTTTGAGCGCTTTACGTGAAGAAGTAACAGACAGACAGAGTTTCTTTCACATCACATTACTATGGATTTAGGTTAATTTTAAAATAATTGATAAATATTAGAAAATAGGTTATACCTGCGTTATTTTTTGAAACTGTTAGCTTCTATCACAATTTCGCCCAAGACTGAGCTCAAGTAATAAATGTGCCAACAATTATGTTGACTGCGAAGTATATGCTTGACTGTGTTTTATTATATTCACCGTTGCAGTATTATATTGACATTGTCGAGAAAAAATCGGACATGACTAATGGCGAATCCGACTCGCACATCGAAGGCTTCGTTCGAACCATAAAACATTAAAATTAGTTTGTAATCTCAAAAATTAGATTTTTGTAATGTAACTTTAAATTTATGGTTTTCGGATTTACCCCATTACTTTTGCTATAAAACATTGCTTCTTGCAATTTCATGATTCTGGGTTAACGGGAAGTAGTACCATTTAGGTTTTGATTTCCTTGCGAATGTCAAAATATGCGGCATAAACGACTGTATCTTTTGATTGCGTTTACTTAGAAGCTTGATTTTTCACAGCTCCAAGGTATTGCAATATTTGATATTAATTTCAACTTGATATCTCCACGCTTTTCTATGAAAAAAATCTTGAAAAACAGACCGACATACGGACAACGAAGTGATGCTATAAGGGATTTTTTTCCTTTTGAGATACGGAACGTCAAAATGTACTGATGTAGCTTTGTGAGCTACATCAATCCATTTTTACTTACACATCCATAATAGAAATGTGATTTTAATTATTTTTTATTGTAAACTATTTTAACTGTTTATATTTTTATCAAATAATTTATTTTCTATATACATATAAGACACGCAAAAAGAAATACCTATCACAAATGTCTAAATAAATAAATGTAGCTTAAAATCTACAAAGTATTAAATATTTCATTAAACTAATAGTTAAATGTAATATTATCTAATATATTATGTTTATTAACAAACTTTAACACTAGGAATGCTGCGAATAATGTACAGTACTCAGCGTCAAAAAGGTAAATTTAGTCTGTGACTAAAGGGATATTCATTGAAATATGCTATTTATAATCTGTATCTTTAATATTCTTTATATATAAAATTCTGACATGCATGTGTTCGTGATTCTTATTCTAAAGAGCTCATATTTTGATGAAATTTCTTTTGTGTACTTTATATGAGGTTATCTGTATATTTTTTAACTGTTGTTAGTTTGTTTTCGTTTTTTCTATATTAATTTAAACATAACAACATCTGTCGGGACGGCTAAGGTTACATTTCTTCATCGGAATCTCAAGAACAGACTAGAGTTTGAACAATATAGTTTTTTTAAAAGTCTATGATTCACATTTTCTTTTGACCCGTTATATAATATAATGAAACAATATATGTTTTATTGATTAGTTTATAAACTCGAAAATTATTTAGTTATATTACAAATATGGAGAGAATAGAGTGTATAATAAGATACAGCTCATGCAGCCCCAAATATAGTCACGCAGTGTATTAATGTAAATACCTTGTCGCAGGTACACTTAAAATTTAAGAGTTTATAATATTAAAAATAAATTATCCATACTAATATTATAAATTTCATAGTGTGTGTTGTTTATTTGTTTGTTTGTCCTTCTTTCACATCGAAATAGAGTGACGGATTGGCGTGATTTTTTTGTGTGGAGATAGTTGGAGGGTTGCAGAGTGACATAGGCTACTATCTATCGCGGGAGATGTTTCATTCCCAAGGGAAAACACGTTATAATACAACCCAAAAGAATATTTATGATCAGAATTACTTGAAACTTGGTATTAATGCTCTTTAATACAATTAAATAAATATGTGTTTTAGCAGTTTACGAAATTCATCCCATAAGGGGTTAAAATATAGAATGAAAGTTTTTATGAAACCTACCTTTTCAGAGATTTTTTGTAGTTTTAGAACGAGTGAAGCCGCGGGTTTTGCTAGTATATTATAATTCAAATGCGATAGATTCATACGTTCACAAGCGTATTAATCATATTTCGACAAAGAGTTACGTATGCTATTAGTTGCACTAGTACCTTACATTTTTCAACATTTATATTCGTTTGTGTCACTTTATGCTTACAAATTTTTCGCGTATAATTGTGGTGCATTAAGCTTACTCTAGCATTAGGGACTTCATATTGATTCCTATATTTCAAAATTGAAGAAAGTGCCCCAGTAATTGCTTAAAACAAGGCCATTTAAAAATTGCGCTAGTTCATTTACAGGGAAGTTCAGGTTTATAGCGCTAGTGCTAGTTTCAAATCTCATCAAAAAACGTCATGACAATTTTTGATTACTTTCTTGATAAAACAAAATAACATTTTTATTGAGTTTAACTTATAAGTTTTATTAACCGAATCAAAATTTGTGGAAAATTAGTCTTTCAAAAAACTAAACAAATGTGGAATCCTTTGTCTTCCAGACACGGCTAATGCTGGCATTTTGGACCAACTTTACAAGAAGAAGAAATACTAATTTAATTGTATGTTTTTTGTTTGTGTCATACATAAGTTATACAATATTTTCGCCAATTTGTGACTCGCTTGTCATGATTATTTCTTTAAGAAATAAGTTATATCTACTATATAAACTTCAAGAAAAAAAAATCACCTCATGGGTCGAATAATTCACAATAATCTTGAAGTCGTTGTTCTGTGATTCTAGTTAGTTATGAATTATATTCATTTTCGTTTCTTAATTTTAAAATATCTCTCTATTTGGTCATGTATATATAAATAAAATTTAAATAAGAATTAAAAATAATCTTGAAACGATAACATTTTGCATTTCTATAAAAGTAACAATACCTGGCAGGTACACTCTTAAAATATCTTATATCAAAATAAACTGTTTGTTTAGTACAGTGCCTTACAGTATAAGAATTTAATGCAACTGTATAAATGTACATATTTAGGTCACATTGAAGGTTCACCTTTCATATATTTCGGGGTATAGTTGGTAAGAAATTGATTCCTACTCGATTCCTCTGGGATTTATGATACCGTAGATTCGATCCACTCTTTGGTTTTTAATGAGACTTGAGATTTGAGCCTTTATAAATTCAGTATTATGTTTAAAGGAACATTTTAAAACGAAATATTTCGTTCGAAATATTAATGAAATATAACTTTTTCTTTATAAAAATAACGTTAATTAGACGACAGTTCATAAGTTTATTCTTTTCATGAAAATAGATATAATGCGAACTTTCCAATTTTACGTCGCAAGGGACGTATCTATAACACGAATGCCGTAAATTCACATAAGTTTATTATTTAATTTTTCACTAATTTTGCTATAATTAATTAAATTATTTTAATTTATCTCATTAACTAGTGATTTAACCTCGCTCCGCTCGGATGTGTTCGTCAGTATATTTTAAATACATAAAAATAGTTATTGCGAGTACTCCTTAGGGAATAGACATACTATGTATGCTATTGTGGACTTTTCTGTAGGCCTTTTAAAAATTTTCAATTCTCTAGTATACGGTTTTGATGTATCTCTTAAGATCTACAGAACTAGTTATTGTGTTTTCCAGGGAGAATTTACGATAACTTTTACTATAGGAAAATCTTTTCACGCCAAAACACAAGAACTGGTTTAATCGAGTCGTTCTTAGAAATTAACATGGCTTATATTAGCTAAACCTTAAGTAAGTCGTTAGTTTGAAACAAAATAAATGTCACCTTTATTTACATGTATGAACGCTATACACGCAAATGGCAAACCCTCCAACCTAAAAGAATCCACTGACCTCAATAATAAATTAAGAAACCTGTATGACGTTCAAGTCTACTGCAGACTACGAAATCCGTAGCTGTATTACGTCTTATGTACGAACATATCGATGTAATGAAACATACGTGGTTAGATCGTGAAGCCTTGATAATAATTAGAGGTCTATTTATATAAGTACATTATTTTCATTTTATACACTGTACCCGTTGTGACGTAGTCTGAGAGATAGACTATCAAACGTGAGAGATAATCTGAGAGATCTTATCAGCTGTAATCGTTCATATCAATTACAATTTCTCATATTGTCCTATATTATATAATTGTAAAATTCCTTGAATTTAAGGGCTATATTATAATAGGCCTCATTTTATAATCTGACGACCTTATGAACTAAACGCAGTAGGCTTCTATTTATCTGTGTGTTTTAAATAAGGAATTATGTACACGATGATTTTTTAACGCGCTGCCAACGTCCGTTCGACCTCGCCAAGAAGACCTAGGAGCACAGGGAGAGAGCTCCTTTAACCAGAATTCTGTATACTCCTTTCTAAAACCGAATTTTTGAAACTAAATAGAACCTCCAAATAAAACAAACAAAAGCTCTTAAATAGACATGGACAAAGGTTTGTGCTCAGACTCATGTAATAAAAAAAGGCGTCCGTTCGACGTGCAGTGAACGCGCGTTTGTTCCGCGTTTATTTTCATACTAACGTAAGTAATCTGTGTTTTTAAGTATATTAGCGTAGACTATGCGACGAAGTTCGTTTTCGTTGTCGGCGCGTTTGTAAAATTAGTGCACAAAGGCCCTAACGGCTCTGTAAATGTGAGCTGTGAAATTCATATGGAGATAAGTAATGTTTTGCTTATTTGAATTTGTGTATTTATCAAGTTCTTTTCCTTCTTTCTTGTTTCTGACCTGAGCAAAGCTGTGGTCATAAACTAGTTCTTCATAAAAAAAATTGGCGCCAATTTATTGAAGGATATTTTATTATAATTCTTTTTATTTTAATATTAAAATGATTCTGTTTTATGGTAGTGTATATTGCTACATAAAAATGATTTATTAATACTAAATAGACTTTCTATTTACGCAATTTTCTGTTTTATTAAGTAAAATTATAACCTATGTAATTGTAGGGGCTAGATTATGACGCTTTAAATTCAGTTAATTATGACATGGACAGAAGCCAACTTAAGTCATATATTAAATTGAATAATGATTATGTCACTTTGTAAGAAAAGAAAATACAATGAGGCTAAGTCCATATAATTTATTTACACAAATACCAATGATTACTAGAGTGGGCCAAAAAAACGGCAAATTTTTTCTTTAGCTTTAAATTTTACCAGATTTTTTTCCCATCATTTTGAACGATATTCTCACATTAACTAAAAAAAAAAAATGAGTTTTTTAGTCCCACCCTAATAACTACTTCACAAGTCATGCCCTCATACCATTATTGCAAGAATGCTAGCTGAATTTCCCCCGCTGAATCGCTATGTCGATTGTTGGGCGAAAAATAAACTTGCGCTTTTGTTATCAGTAGAGGCGATAAGAGTAAGGTAGAATTGTATAATTAACATAATTGTTTATCATTAATTTATAAAATGTCTTATCTTATGGTAAAAGGTAAAAAGAGATATTGCTAAAAGTTCAATTTTTCTTAAAATTTACATCAAATTACGTCATCTTAATACAATGTACTGATAATATAGAGTTATTTATAGTTTGTTTCAAGATCCTATTCGTAAAGTTACTAACCCTTCGCCACATTTTCCCGCGTCTCTGAAAATTTTCGCGAACAGGTTAGTATGAATTGCTCATTGCCGGTAGACGGTTGTGTCGATCGTCCCATTTTCCCACCAAAACTTCGTGAACGAGATAGAATAATAAGATTTTCGATAAAAATACCATTTTAGTCTCATTTTTAATATGTTTAAATGAAAAAATTCTTTGGAATAATTAAAACAAAGTGAAAATGTTAATAAAAATGACCGAAACGGACAATGAAGATAATATTGAAGGTAATAATTACAAAGTTAATTAAGTTCTAAGATTGCTTTTAATTTATTGTAAGAATTTAATGATCAAAATCTTTTTAGAGTAGGTAATTACCAGTCAATTTACGAGGGAAAATTGAGCTTCATTGCAGAAAATAATCACTATAATTATCTTATAAACATATAGGGCTTTATAAAAATATATATCGTATATTTTAAATAAATCTAAAATTAATCTAACAAATTATTGTACCTTACATATAGGTTTATTAAAACTTTAGAGTGAAAGCAAAAATAAATTTTGGGTTTGGAAAGTTAACTCGCTATTTTTTCTCGATATTTCAAGATATGCACTTTTTAATTAATAGACGAAAAATAGGAGGTTCTCAATTTGACACGTATTTTTTATGTTTGATCACGCATAGCTTTTTACACTGTATCCAATTTAAATAATTCTTTTTTTATTGGATTGGACAAAGTCAATCCCATGTAAGTTTAAAAAAAAAATCAACCCCAAGTTTAAGAATTTTGAAAATACTTCTTACTTTGCTACACAAATAAATGAAAAAATAAAAACAAAAAAATAAAATAAAAGCGACTTGAAAGTCGGTGCCAGCCAATAATTAAAGCACATCGACTTCAAGTGATTAGGTATCTATAGTAAAAGAAAACTACTAATCAGCTATTTTTCCTTTTTATTGTTTTTTTTTTCGAAGTCGGTTTTTTTATTTTTATTACAAAACGTTTACTTTGTAGTTTATTATATCCGACTGAAATAAAAAAAAATGTTTTTAATTGTAGCTATAATAATAATTAGAATTACAGCTATTCTCAAGTGAACTCACGTTTCTCAAAACTGTTAACTTCTAAGTTCTATTACATCCCCTTAAGAATGAGACAAACTTATTTTTCAGTATTAACTAATTTAATAATTTAAGAAGTTTTATCCATCATATTTTATATTGCTTTAAACTTATTTTCCATCCCATCTAAATAATAATCTATAATTGTTCTAAGGTTTTTTATATACATACTGTTTGCTAAAGATATACGATAGGACGCTGCACAAAGCTAAATGAAAGACGTAGTCATTAAACGTGTGTCTTAAATAAACAACTAAAAGCCCAAGGCAGACACTGAGAGTCTTTAGGCTCAGAGACTGCTACGAAATTGCTTGTTCCCAATAATAAGATGCTTTGTCTCAAAAAGCTTCCTATCAAAGACAGTGATTAATTTGATTGTAATTAACCAAACGTCCAAAGTTCGAATCCTTGTATCGAACTTACGATTTAGTAAAAAGCATTATTTGGATTGGATTGGTTGTATATGTATAACATATTTCTTCTAACAAATCACCTATTAAAACAATTGTAAGGCAATAAAAAATTTAAATTATCAATTCTACACATAAAAAAGCTTTAAAACAGTTATTAAATTATAATTTAAATTTATCTGTTTATGAGGAATAATCAATAGTGTAATGGGAACATATAATCTATACTCTATACTAATATTATAGGGAGGTAAAATTTGTGAGTTTGTAAGATTGTGAGTTTGTGACGTAATCTCTGGATCTACTGAACCGATTTAGATGAAATTTGGTAAGAAGATAGTTTGAGACCCTGGGAAGGACATAGCATATTTTTTATCTCGGAAATCACCCCTTAAGGGGGAGAAAATGGGGATGAAAGTTTGTATGGGAATGAAGCTAGGGACGAACCCGAGCGAAGCGAGGGTGATTCGCTAGTCTATATAAATACAACTGAAATACTGGTCGTTGGAAAGTTCATTGACTTGTCGACGAAAATATTCTTAATATCCTGAATAAGGTTTTTGGGAAAAAAAGTCTCAGAAATATGGACAAATACGTGAAAAAGTAAAAGTGCTTTATTTGTATGGGTTTTTTTGGACAAACTGACTGTTTACCAAAAAAAAAATTTGGCCAGGACGACTTATGTCGGTTCAGCTAGTACTAAATATAAAAATATACTATATATTATAAATTATAAGCAAATTAAGCCTTCACAAGCAAGGAAATCAAAAGTTGTATAGTTAACGTTCAGAATTGAGATTTACTATGTAGTAACATTTTTTATAATTTATATTTTGGTGAATTTTAGGGCATTTTAACTACATATTTTTGGGCAACGCCAACGTAAATGTATTGTAACCTAAACGCCTGTTCTCATATTTAAAAAAATATGTATACGTTTGTCAAATACCGTAGTAGCTAAGTGCTAACGAGCTTGCTTGGGAAATCAAGTGAAGCGGGTTTAAATATCAGGTCTCATACCTCTGATATTCTCAGCTAATCATTTTCATCATTGGATTTTCGTAAAAAAAACATCACAAGGAAACCTGCTCTCCGAGAGAACTTATTAGTTTTCAAAAGATATGCGAAGTCTGTCAATCCGCACTTGGCCAGCGTGGCGGACTGTGGCCTGATCTTCCTCCCAAGGGAAGGCCCGTGCCTAATAGTGGGACGTTAAAAAGGGCTATTATTATGTAAGAATATTTAGTCATAAGCTTACCCGCTTTTTTCTCGGACTTGTTCTTAATTGACAGTGCGAACAGGTAAAAAAATACACAAACATACAAACTTTCATATTTAATATAGTATTCCTATTCTTTATTTTAACTTGAAACTAATACACTGTTACAAAAGCTTATCTAAATATAATAGTTTATATAATTTAGAATCGCTAACAATGAACAAGTTATAACTTGTCGTGTTTATTATGTGTTTATCGAGACTTATTGTTCACGCTTCCCAAACTCCTTTGTATTGTCCAAAAACTTTGACTAAATCACCGTATTTCTTCATTATTGTGCGATTGAGTTTGAAAATTTTAATAATATTTTCTCTTGATCGGTTAAAAATCATGTAATATAATTTAAAAATAAAACTTTAAATAATTTTAATGGTATATTAGGCCATTTTAACATGTCCGATAAGATGTTACTTATTCATATAAAATTATATATTTGTATATATATAATTTTATATATTTGTATTTATGGTCATCTCCCTGCCCATTTCCCAATTACTTGGCGTCGGCGCAGTACATCTTCCGTACTTGCTGATCGGTTTTGGCAAAAGTTGTACGACCGGCCACTTGTCTGACGTTAACTCTCTTTGGGAATGCTATTAATTATTTTTCGAGTAGAGGACTCAAAGTGTAGTGATCGCACATGCTGTCCTTAAACCTTTTAGTCGTAAGACGCCTTGTAACTTGTAATATCTTGAGATTTTTTTATTTGCCTTTAATTTAAATTTAGTTAAAAATATTAAATTGCAATCAATTTTTTCTCCATTTTCATTGGCACAGTCCATTGCTTGTGATTAGGCGTAGCTTAATACTTGGACATCTCATAACTTCTTGTAATTTGCATGTTTCATATTCATTAGTTATAAAATATTTTTATTAGTATTATTCAAAGTTTTAAGCTAATTTTCTAATATATTTTGAAATAAATTTTGAACACATTTTTGTTTTGACGTTATAATGTATACAAGCTTTTATGTTATAAATGATGATGATGATGATGTTCTCCTGACCGATTCCGGCCACGGCGACCAATCTCATTGAAACTAGCCAACTGCGCAGGAGATATTATAGTGCACAAGTGTACGCGCAGACACAAGTGCACTCTCTATTCCTGTCACTCTCATACTCTGGTGGGACGACCACTCGACACGACCAGTGTGAGTTAAGGCGCAGGACCGACGGCTTTATGTGCTCTCCGAGGCACGGGGGTGAAACACCGCCAACTCCCGAACTCCGGGCTGTTACTGAGACTTAATATACAGAAAGACTCAATAACTAAACTAGGCCCGACCCGGGACTCGAATAGCAAAAGCAAGTAGGGTAACTACAAACTGAGCCAAACGTGGCGTCAAAATTATGTATTTTAATTTTTTCAAAAACATATATGAGAAATACTATTGCAAAATGATGACAAAAATATAATAATAACTCATATCTCAAGCAACCATTATGTCATGCAAGGTATAATAAAGAGAAATATAAGCCGCGATAAAATCCTTTTGAGTTGACATTGAGGGAGGTTCAAGAAATACTAAACGTAACAAAACGTGCATTAGGATTAAAGCCAGAAAATATTTTCTATCGACCGATACTAAAGGGAAGAGCTTCGGCGGAAAAATGGTAATTTTTTTGAATTGCTAGGACCCACTCTATGACAGACTGCTTTATATTGTAGCGGAGTTATTTTTATAGAAGCTCTTCGGTGAGTGTCGAGGTAGATAGTGTAAATAGGTTATATTCATATAATCAATTTTGTAATTCTTGGAAAAACGTACTTAACCTTTTTATATAATACTAGCGGCTCACCCTCGCTTCGCTCGGGTACGTTTTAAATAGACATAAATAGTTATTACGCAGCGTTAGCTATGTGATTAGTTAATTTTTTTGTAAATTTTAATATTTATTCTGCTATTCGTGGCTTAGAAAAATCCAACGATACAAAAACCATGAAAATCGGTCTAAAAGTTCTCGAGTTATAAGTGTTGTAACACATCCGACTTTGTTTAATAGATATAGATACATACATATTACATACTAGCATTGCCCGCAGCTTCGCCCGCGTTCAGATGACCAAAAACCAAATTATTGTTTTATAGATTAGTATACTTATACATTGCAGTTTTTGCATTTTTTCTCAGAAATGAGATATTTTCCCGCGGTAAAAAGTATCCTATATATTGCCCCGGATAACCAGCTATCTCCATACCAAATTTCATCAAAATGCCCCCAGTGGTTTTTCTGTGATGCGGTAACAGACAGACAGACAGACAGACAGACAAAAATTCTAAAAACTATAGATTCTGCATCTGTATCGATAATAATGTTTATTCCAAAAAATAGTTAATGTACAGATTCGGCTTAGTTACAATTTTATTATATGTACAGATGTATGTATATATAAATTACAATTCGTAATCCAATTACTATTATAATTAACTAGCATTGCCCGCGGCTCCGCCCGCGTTCAGATGACCAAAAACTAAATTCTTAGGTGTTACATATTAGTATACTCTTACATTGCAGTTTTTGTATTTTTCCTCAGAAATAAGATATTTTCCCGCGGTAAAAAGTATCCTAGGATCGCGCGCTACATCGCCCGGTTTATATAGCTTGAGCAGGCGGTCGAGCGATGCGGGGCAGAGGGGATGGACTCGCCGTAGGCATCTCAATGCTCGCCAAGCATTAAAAATGTTTCGCTACTAATTACTTCTAACAACGATATCTTAAAAACTATTCATCTGATTGATTTAGTGTAAAGAGCAATTTTAATCTGCATTAAATGACTAAGCTAACTAAAATATTCATTTGGATAAGGATTAATACCGAACTAAAGAAAATAACTTTGAAAATAACGTAATGTTTTTAATTAAAAATGTTAACATAAAAGTGGTTATTGTAAGTCAACCGTAAGAGATAGAGATATGCTATCGCGGACTTTTTTGTAGCATTTTTATAGATTTTGAATTCTCTAGTACATTACTTAACTGTATCTTTGCTAGTTTATGCGGCGTTCGCGTGGAAAGTTCCCATTTGGCGAGATTTTTTGCGACCTCTTCAACATTTGTCGCCGTATTTCAGCTAATTTACATAAAAGCATAATAAATTATATACCTAAACCTTCCTCAAGAATTACTCTTTCTATTGTTGAAAACCGTATAAAAATCCGTTCAGTAGTTTTCGAGTTTATCGCGTACAGACAGACAGGAGGACAGAAAGACGCGGCCGGGGGACTTATTTTTATAATAAGTATAGATAAGTTGAGTTTGTATGTGTGTCACTGTGTTTGTATGTGTGTATGTATTTCACTGGCAGGTAGTTGATGTTATAAGGAGTAACTTACGCTATTTTTATTTCAGTAAAAGAATTAGGGCTCCGCTCAAAAAAAATGTATCTAGGGACGAACCCGAGCGAAGTGAGGGTGAGTCGCTAGTATGATACATATTGAGGTTAAAAATGATTTGCAGACTAGATTGTAGGTACGACTGATAAGCTTAATGACTATAATTCCATAATGGTGCTGACATTGTGAATGGAAACAGACAGTAGGTAATAAAGTAACTTCTAGGGGCCACTCCTGTTTAGAGCAACACGCGAGCCTAAATTGGTTCGACACTGAACTTGAGCCTCTTGAACTTTACGTATAAATGTTCAAGGACAAATATTACTGCCAAGGTCGATTCCCCCGTAGAATTTCAATGTACGTGAAGTTGCTTTTGTTACATTCTCTTCCATTTTTATTATAATAAAAACGGAAATATGAACATTAAAAGTATTTTTGCTTTTTAGTTATATTTTATAAAAATCTGTTAAGTTGTTCAAGAAATATAACTAATTTTTGAAAGTAGTATTTAAGGATTTTTTTCTATCTCCACATTTCACTATCAATTAAAACAAATTTTGATACACATTTGTAAAATCAATGGTCCTACAACAGTATGATAACCTTGATTTCCAGTTCATTTTACAAATTATCTCAAATGTTTAACTAATTGAAGCTACATATATCGTGTTTCTTTGGTCTGTTAATAAAAATGTCTTCTAAGCCCCTGACATGCGAAACAATCTCTTAAAAAGCAATATTGTTATTACTTTTTGATGCTTTGACACATTTTCGAGGTTTTTCGTAAGCCATATGATGGTTATTGCAGGTTCGATTAGAAGACAAACGTGTAATGTAACGTGAGTTTCAGGAGTGAACAAAATTACTGTCACCTGTACAGAAACATGCTGTTTACTTCGTAAACATTTCATTTTAAGGTTAAAAATTATTTGAATTTTTATTTAAAATTTTACTTTTAACCAACTTCCAAAAATATTTCTCAACTATACCTGTTTAAAAAAATGCTAAAAGATCATTATATATTTTGTATAGAGTTAGTTATTTTAAAATAGTTATATTGATATTTTTGGATTTCAATGAATACATTTTGTTGCATCCGCAGTAATATCTTCCCACAATATCTCTTGGGGGTAACCACAATATTCGCTTTTTTGAGGTTATAGCCTGCTCCAGAGTATATTCAAAATTGTTCAGTTCAGTTCTTTGCTTTAATGGCTTTAATGCGTGCCAGTTGAGCACAAATTATTTCGCCAATGTCACGTTAATATTCAAAATTGACAAACTAAGCTATTTATGGTCTCTTGACATCCATTAAAATTCGCGATCGCTACTTACGTAATTTTATATCTATACTAATAGTATAGAGAGGTAACGTTTGTAAGTTTGTGAATTGTGAGTTTGTGACGTTGTGGTGGGTAATCTCTGGATCTACTTAACCGATTTAGATGAAATTTGATAAGAAAATAGTTGGAGATCCTGGTAAGGACATAGGATACTTTTTATCCCAAGAATCATCCCTTAAGGGGGTGAAAATGGGAATGAAAGTATGTATGGGGAATCAAGCTAGGGACGAACACGAGCGACGCGAGGGTGAGTCGCTTGTAAAAATATATGTAACGAAAAATTTAATATTGTTACGATGGATATATAAAGTACCTATATAACAAGTTAATAGCAGCTCATTATATTATTATAATTCACGTTCGTGTTCACGCTCAGATAACAACTAAGCAGGTTCTAAAGCTTCAACATCCTAATAAGACTGTAGGTACTAACACGATATTGGTTTTTGAATAACCTTTTTAAAAATAATATACATAATTATACAATTTTAAAATAACAACCGATTCAAACATAAAAACACTAAAAGGTAAAAAAACATGAACTGATTGGTAGTTTTCATTTACTATAGATGCCCAATCAGACATTTTTGAAGTCGGAGTGCTTTGATTTGTATCGGCTGGCTAGTTGGCTGGTATCTATAGTAAATAAAAACTACCAATCAGTTATTTTTTAATTTTTAGTGTATTTTTGAAGTTGGTTTTTTTTAAGTTTTTATTTTTTCTTTTTTAGGGTAGACATAGTAGTAGCAAAATAAGAAGAAAGTCTTTTAAAAATGCATTAGGTGAAGAATCTACCATCCCCTATTTTCTACACTTAGGGGTGGATTTTATTTTTCAAATTTAAATTTTAACATTTCGGAATAAACCTCTTTTAAACAAAAAAAGAATTTTGCAAATCCGTCTATATATAACAGAATTACGCCCGAACATACACAAAAAAAAATATAAACATCCGATTTGAAGACCTCTTTTTTGAAGTCAGTTAATAAAAAAAATATCTGTTTCAGAATTTGTCTACTTTTCATATAAATAATCAGCAGTCATTATTTTTTTTAAATGTTCATGTAAAATAGGCTATGCCTGTAACGATTCATAACTGTCCGTCATGGCTGTCATAATTTCACTATGTCCGAAACATTTAATAAACTGTTCTTTATATAAGTTATGGGCCAAGTGATTAATAAAGGCACTATTTATAATGCCCGATCTGAATAAATAATGGCAACTGAAATCGGACCAAGTGATTAATAATATTATTAAAATTCTAAACTTCATTATTTATCGCAGTGTCTGGGTTTTACGAATATTCCAATTTGATAATGTCATGATTACGTGTCGTTCAGTTATAGAACAAAAAAGCTCATCAAACTATTATAAATTATATTCCATCCGAAACAATATTTGGGACGAAGTTAAAAGTTGAATAAAAAATTGTTCTATACCGCAAGAGGTATTTAAAGATATTAATTCAGAGGAAGACTTTGAAAAACTATTAAACACCGAGGACGAACTAAAAATCAAACTTATTAAACTATTCAACGGGATGAAAAGATTGATAAAGTTTTATCTCCGTTTGAAAGACAAGATCCAGAAATAAATGGAAACATACAAGGCGAAAAAACATAATCTCAAACCAAATGTAGAAGAGCAGGAAAGAAAATATGTGATGCTTAATTACTGTAAGAGTTAGGGTTCCAGACGTTGATCGATCTCGTAGCGATGAAAGAAATATACTTGCAACGGTTATTGAAATAATAGATTCAAACCTATATAAACTGGAAATAATATATGGTACTCTAAACCTATTATATTCTAGAAATTAATTAACAATATGCAAGGAAAGATTTGTTTCTGTTAAAGCTGTACCAACGCAGAGATTTTGCTGAGAGTGTATAAGAATACCATCTAAGCGTGGAGGCCAAGGTGTAAGTCGATGTGTCTATAAAAGCGGCTGAAATCTGACAGACGTAGTTTCAAAGAAAAAAAAACTGTAGTAGTAAAACTGTAAAAGAGTCAATTGTTGTACTCCTACACTACTGTCCTACTTACTACTGAGTGGAAACTGAGTATCTTAAAACAGAAATCGATTTATATTTTGACTAGCAAGTAGCGACTCACCCTCGTCTCTAGTTTCGTTTTAACGTGTAGTACAGATTTCTCAGAGATGAAATATTTTCCGGGAGAATAAAAATTATCTTACGAGTATATGTTTAGCCGGATAACCAGCTATCATCATACCAAATTTCATCAAAATCTATCCTGTCGTTTTCTCATGATGCGGTCACAGACAGACAGACAAAAGTTTTAAAAAACTATAATTATTCTATTTTAATAAGATTTTCCAAAAAAATATTCAATGTACAGATTCGACTCAGTTAGAGTTTTATGTTGGTTTTAAAAACATAGTTAATGTAACAATTACCTAACTGTAATTAATTTCGTTGACTTATTTAGACATTCGTTATATTAAAAGAATATTGTCTGATTTTAGTTATTTACATTTAACAGTTTTATGTCAATCATAAGTTTGATTATACTTAAAACTTCCTTAACTTTAATTAAACACACTTCATATTTTTCTTTGATAGGTATTAATGCTTCTTTTCGTGTGGCTTTTTTTAAATATTTTAGTAAATAGGTAGTTCTTTTGATTATTCTGCTTAATAGCTGAAGGTCAATTTAATTATTTTAAATAGACGTAAAAATTTAAATAATTATTAGAAAAATAGAAACAAGCTTATTTCTATTTCTAGTACTTATTGTGTCTTTAAGCAGATTTCGACTCCAAAAGGTAAATAAAACCTTCATGGGCCTGAGTAAACACATATATATATAATAAGATTCCACAAACTGTCCTAGATTTATCTTTATAACAATTTAAAGATAAAATTAAAAATATTTTATTGAATAAAGCATATTATTCTGTTCAAGAGTTTGTTGTTGATGGAAATTTTCGCTCAAATGCGGGTTATTTATAATGTTATGTTATTAAAATTAATAAAATGTAACTTCGATATTCGAAAGGGCAACAGCTGTTGATTTCTCGCCGGATCTTCTCAGGAGAACTGCTTTCTGAGCGCGGCGGTAATGCTTCCTCACGTAATGACACTGACGCTCTTTAAATTAAATTGACGATACAAAAGTGCTTGTAATCAATCTAAATGAATAAAGTTTAGTTGCATTTCATACAAAACTTTCATAAAATGTTTCTTTTTATTATATATAATAGAACAAACTCGTAGCATTGAGTGAAAGTTAATGGTTTTGCCGGTACATATGTACCTAATAGCTATTAGCCAATCCATTACGTTCGGACTATTCAGTTTTATAGTTCGTTAGCAAGTAGTACGGTTCCATTTTGAACTTTAATTGAGAGCGTGCATCATTCAGCTATAATAGTGACCAATAGATATTATGTATATTATATTTTTATAAATTCTTAGGTTTTACATAATATTAGTATACTCTTACATTGCAGTTTTTGTTTTTTTTTTCTCAATAATGAGATATTTTCCCGTGGTAAAAAGTCCTATATGTTGACCCGGATAACCAGCTATCACTATACCAAATTTCATCAAAATTCCTCGAGTGGTTTTTCTGTGATGCGGTAAAAGACAGACAAACAGACAGACAAAAATTCTAAAAATATATAGATTCGGCCTCTGTATCGATAATAATAATGTCTATTTCAATAAGATTTTCCAAATAATATTTAATGTAGAGATTCGACTTAGTTACAATTTTATTATATGTATAGAGTTTAGATGATACTTTGTATAGTAAAGTGCTAAAAAATTAAACTGTTTAGTTTATTTTTATATTTTTTCACAATATTTTTGCTTGTATTAACTTAACAAAGTTAAATATATTAATTTAATTTATAACAAAGCGACTTACCCCTCGCTGCGTTTTTCAAGTTCTTTTTGTCATACATCACTTACTTGTTTTATTTCAAAATATTTAAATAGCGCACGCCAATAAAGCATTTTAACTGCAACTTTTCTTCCGATTTCAATTAGTTATTTACATTTTTGCACAGTACACTTATTTTTATCGAAAACAAATAGCATATACCTAGCCTAGCACTCGACGGTAATATAATGAAAATATTTTTAGAATCACATACAAATTAAGAAAGTTTTATTCTTCATAATACTAATGTAGACTGTAGACTTAAATCTTGTAAATTGAATGTGAAGTCCGGACAGAATTTTGATGATTTTATATCTTACCTTTTTATATTTGTCTATAATTTAATATGATTGCTATCCAAGGTTATCCAAATTAATGATGTTGTCGATTTATTATAAATATTTACACCCGGGTATATTGTATGTACTAAAAACCTATTATTATATAAAACTTCGTACAAAAGTAATTCAATTTTAAAGCCTGTTTACGATATGAGCTTTTCGTTAAAATAGCTATTGTTCTACGTTATTTTATGCTTTAATATGCAATGTTGTGCTTCGAATATTTTACTTTTAGTAATTGTTGATAACATTCACCGCAAATATAAAGCGTGATTAAATAACACTTTTGCGTTCACAGGCGTCTTAATTTGAAGGAGGCCAATATTTTTGGCAAATCTCTTATTTACCTTTAAAAGTGCTATATAGCTGCCAGATATCATTTCTTACTTTAATCTTTTGACGACACGTTTGGCTCAGTTTGTAATGCCTACTTGCTGCGCCAGCGGTCGCGGGTTCGAGTCCCGCTGAGGGTATTCATTTGTGTGATGAGCACGAATGTTTGCACTCCAGTCATGGATGTTTATATTTATAATATGTATGTATTTAAAGTTATGTATGTATAATGTATCAACTATCTAGTATCCATAATACAAGCCTCGTAGCTTACCATGGAACTAGATGATGTTGTGTGTTAATGTCCAGACATATAAAAAAAATAATCTCATTTATACGAATAAAAATAGATTTTATACCGTATTGTATGACATCGGTCCTCACAAAATCCAATGCCAAATATTCATATATTTTTTACTCTCTTTCTTACAGAAACCTTTTCTCTTCCTTGACACAAAAAGAAACCTATGTAACCCTTGACTGGATAACTACTACTTCGCAGTAAAGGTCCGCTTAAAATCGATTTATCCGTTCTTATTTTCTTTTCTAAGGATATAACGTGGCACATGTCTTTTCGTCCTTAATCCGTATACAAGCGTGTCAATTGCATTAACATTAGATAAATTGTTCCAAAAATTAAGATGCATAAAACAAGCAGCATATATATACGTAGAATAAAATTCTAACTGAGTCGAATCTGTACATTAAATATTTTTTGGAAAATCTTATTGAAATAATCGTTATTATCGATACAGAGGCTGAATCTATAGTTTTTAGAATTTTTGTCTATCTATCTGTCTGTGACCGCATCACGAGAAAACCACTGGACAGATTTTGATGAAATTAGGTATGATGTTAGCTGGTTGTCCGGGTCGACGTATAGGATACTTTTTACTACAGGAAAATATCTCAATTCTGAGAAATTTATACTAAACGTTAAAACGTAATTAGGGACGTACCTACCTACTAATAAATATAAGAGCTTTGTGTAGAGTAGCTATTTGAAATTAAAGAGGTACTTAAATTTGATTGGTAAATAAAGATGAATTTAGACGTCTATGAACACTGACAGAATTAGACCTGCCACATATTTTAAGTTTTTTTTTCTGTCAGAAAATTTTTGACGCTCCGCGCACTTATCAGAGACTTCGTTCCAACTACTACAACTGATACGAATTTCTGATAAGGGTGCGGGATCTAGTACAAAATGTATAGAGAGCGCGTCCCCGACGTTTTGATCAGAAAAAAATCTGACTTCCGATCGGCGGCATTCGGGACTCATCAGAAGCGGACGGTCAGACACGTCAGAATTCTGATAGTATGCGGGGTCTAGACCAAAACATATAAGCAAAGTGCCTTTTGGCGGGCGTCAGAAATCTGATAAAAAAATCTTATAACATGCGGCCTGCCTTATGCAAGAACCCTTAGCAGACAGCTAAAGATAATTATAAGTAAACATTGCCACGTGTTCCATCGGCTCTTTACTTTGACACTGCAATTGTCTCTCAAGGTGAAAATAGTTAATGAACGTAATCAACGTCTTTGGCAAGGATTCAATATAAATTGCCAATGACCGACTCTATATCGTGTCTTAATTAGACGGATTTAGGTTGAAATTCGCGTAAAATATATTTATACGTATATTTAACAAATGGTCGCCAGTAATCGTTAGTCTGTTTGGATCTTCACTGGGACTAATTGTTTTTGATACGGTCGTTTCCTCATTCTTAGAAGAGTTGTAAGGTCATATTAAATAATGTTTAGTTCGTAACTAAAATAATTAAAATGAGTTAATTTGATGTGTTAGTAATCACAAAGATGAAGGTTTTGTCATAAGGTCGTTATACGTTGATTTAGAACTACATATAATCCATGCTTTATTAACATTTATATTCGAAGCAGAACCCGCGGCTTCGCTCGCGCTAAAATTACAAAAAAATCATTAAAAAGGTAGTTTCATACAAACTTCCATCCCCTATTTTACTCTCTTATAGGATGAATTTCGAAAAATGCTGAAACACATAATTATTTAATTTTATTGAAGAGCATTCGTACCAAGTTTCAAGTAATTCTGATTATAAATATTTTTTTGGATTGTATTTTAACGTGTTCTCCCGTTAGAAAGAGATAATCTCCCGCGGTAAAAAGAAGCCTATGTCACTCTCCAGCCTTCCAACTATCTTCATACAAAAAATCACGCCTATTCGTCACTCCGTTTCGACGTGAAAGAAGGATAAACAAACATACTTTCCCATCTATAATATTAGTATGGATTTAGTAAGCAATATGTTTTCATTTTTAATAAGATATTAAAATATATACTGCAATCTCAATTCTTTTATATTACATAATCACTATCCATAAACAAGATAGAACAAAATCTTGATTGAACAGGACGTTTAGGTATGAAATATAAGGTACAATTTTCACTCAGATTTATTGAATTTTACCGACTTGATCATCCTTTGGTTAATATTATGATAAAATTACTTTTAATGTCGACATTGTTTTATAATTAAAACCATAAAATGTAAAAAAATATTAAACTTCTTTTTATTAATTAACTATCGACTTACCCTCGCTTAATTATATAAATAAAGATATATTTATAAAGAGGTAAAGTTTGTGAGTTTGTGACGTTATAAGGTGTAATCTCTGGATCTACTGAACGAATTTAGTTGAAATTTTGTAAAAAGGTAGTTTGAGACCATGAGAAGGACACAGGATACTTTTTATCCCGCAAATCATCCAAAAAGGGGATGAAAATAGGGAGGAAAGTTTGTATAGGGAATCAAGCTAGAAGATTGATAAAATAGTTATTGAATGTGTACCTTAGGAGGATGTACACACATCCTATCGTGGATTTTCTTGTAATGTAATCGTAAATAGAATTTTGCGTCATTTTTAAGGGTTTTTGCGCTGGAACCCTAAATATTTACGGAATAAAACATACCCTACTTATATGTAGCTTCTTCTTCTATCTTTCTGTGAAAGTCCCATTTTAATCAGTTATAACTTTCCAAAGATTACTACAGGACAAACAGAAAGACAGACAGTTGAAAATTACACAGATTTAAAGTTATAAACAGACACTTGATTTTTTATAAGTATTCTGAAAAAGGTCTTTGAAATTCTCTAACATATTTTTCTAGAAAGAATAGCTGTTATTGTAATGACAAATTCATTCAACATAAACCGTAATTTTTTAATATTGTACCTTACAAAACTGTAAAATTAATTTAAATATCATCTGTTTAATATATGATTCTCTTTTCCACAGAGGAAGAGGGCACGGAGCTCGAGCTAGAGGCGCTCTACAGAAGATATTGCGTGCGCCTCAAACATGCGTTGTTTGTGTCGGCACTGTGTGTCACCTTACTATGTTGCCTAATACTTCTATGTGCAGTTTGTGTGCTACATGCCCAAGTAAGTTTATAATTTTATTACATACAAGTTATTTACCCTCGCTTCGTCCGGGTTTGTCTCTAGGCGCCCTTTACTTATATAATTTATACTAATATTATGAAGAGACAGAGTTTGTTTGTTTGTTTGTTTGTTTGTTTGTTTGTTTGTTTGTTTGTTAGAACGCGTTAATCATAGGTACTACTAATTCGATTTGAAAAAATCTTTTTGCATTAGATAGTCCGTTTATTGAGGAAGGCTATAGGCTATTTATCATCATGCTACTACCCAAGGGAGCGGAGCAGTATGTCAACAAAACAGGCAGACTTCCTTACATTATTGTAAAACAGATAAAATAAGGAAGTTTGAACGCGGGCGAAGCCGCGGGTATTGCTTGTATTTTATATAGGTAACGCCGCGTTTTGGATAAAATATATTCTTAACAGTAATTAATGTGTTACTACTACTATACGTCATTTTTTATCAGTGTACTACATCCAGGCAAATCAGCGCTTCAAGCGTGATGGAGTGCTAAACATACCCAATAAATATATACAAATTTTACTATAAATAAACTAGCGACTCAATCTCGCTCCGTCAGGATTCATCCTTGGTTACGTTTTACCGTTTAGTATAGATTTCTCAAAGATGAGATATTTTCGCGCAGTAAAAAGTATCCTATATGTTGACCCGGATAACCAGCAATCATGATATTCAAATTTCATTAAAATCTGTTCAGTAGTTTTCTCGTGATGCGTTCCCAGACAGACGGACAGACAGAATAATGACTTTTTCAATAAGAGTTTCCAAAATATTTAATGCACAGATTCGACTCAGAATTTTATCATAATATTGTATAGATATTGTAGCTTGCAGTACCACCACCCAACTTACTGACATTTGCATAAAGCGGAGAACAGAACGTGTATAATAACGCTGTCTTTGTCATAAAAAGGGAGGAAAGAAAGATAAATGAAAAATCACAGGGGAAAAAATGAACATAAAATTTCAGTTGAAACCAATCAAATTATGAACCTAATAGGCACGTAGAGAGGCTTAGCCTTTAACTCTCAAACGCTGTTGAAATTTTTAAATCTAACAATAGCTTTTTAAAGGTTTTATGGGTTTCTGTTTTAAAACTGTATTTTACTTTGTCCATGAAAAGAATTATTGGCTCGATATATTCGAGCCCTAGCTAACTGTTATTTATCTATCCAGTTCCCACACAATCTACATAGCATGAAACATTCGATTGTTTTGTACAGTGACATAGAAAAAAGTTTACGTTTTTTGATACGAATTGGGCTAACAATAGATTGTTCGATATACCTATATATGAAAATGGGTTTATGTAGAAATTATATAGCGAATTGTATCACTTCAATTGTAATAACTGACGTGCATACTTTGATATATATATATATATATATATATATATATATATATATATATATATATTGTGTAATGTTATGATCTCTTTGTGTATTGCAAATGTATTTGCATTCATTTATACTCATAATATACTAACGTAACTATTCGTGTACGCGAGATAATCTATTTCACTTAACTGTTGTATTATCCCATCCTAGTTAAACGTATTTCGTTTGATGGGTTTAAGTGCCTTTGTTGAATTAATGAGTGTATTTTCTGAATTAATTTTGAATTAATGCATCAGAAAGATCACTCATTGATTAATTAGAAAATTTTTAACGTATAAGTAAAGCTACAACTTCAAAGGTATTTAGATTCCTTATAGAGGGGATCCGCTAAGTATAGGTTTGTGGAAAAACATTAAAAGTTGCCTTAAAGGAAAGAAAGTGCTTGGAAGTTTGTTTAAAAATTTAATTATTATGTATTTACTATTTAAGTATATAAGAACATATGTATGTATTTACATTACAGTATATATGTGTGTACAGTTTGTATAATATGTAAGCTATGTATTTATAAAAATATGTCTATATCTTACTTGAGTGTATGATTATTATTTACAATTTTACTTTAGATTGTTCGATTTTTGTCCTGCTATGAGACACTATTTCTAACTTCCATTGGTTGGCTGTAAGAGATCAATAAAAAACCCGGTCAGGTCAGCACCTTTTCCCACATTGTTCTGTTCTATTTGTACATAACAATGTTAACGATATTATTTATTAACGATGATTAATCAAACGACGCGAGCAGAGTCGCGTGAAAATGCTTCCATTTGTATGTAAATTAATATTTGTACGTGAGCTGTTATGACCCTTGCGAGAAATTAAGGATTGAATTATAAATACGTACCCATATTTACATACATATATTACTATAATGGGATTTGTAACTAGCGAACACTTGTTGCGAATGATCAAATAATCCTGATCCTGTTAAACGAACAATGTTTTGTTTGATTAGAAATGGGTCCTTAAGGGTCAATTTAGATATTAGATTAGAACATATATAATATTTATTGGATAATGGGTGGGTTATAGCTAGGGGGCTCACACAGAGTAAAGCAGGGGTTGATTGCTTGTAAATAAAGTTTACTTACTCTAAAAATCAATAAAATCCTTAGAAATGTATTTTTGAAGTTATACTTCCTTTGGCACGTTTGGAAAAATTATATGAAAGTAAAGTTTACGATGCGTCCGCACACCGACAGCCAAAATCCAACATGATGAAGTTAGCTGAAAGCGACATAATAAAGTAGCTGCATTCCTTTTACAAACAGAGCATTGTGCCATACAGAATGAAATCTTTAGCTATTTTTGTTCTGTTACACCAAAGAAGCATAACTTCTTACGTACGTACGTAAGTATACTTCACTCGTTTTTTTTTGGAATGGAGTTATTAACTATAGCTCATTAAAAAACGGTTTGCAAGTGGCAAATACATCTTGCAATATCTAAAAACATCGACAAACCTTGCATCCGAAATCAATACCTCCTTTTTTAAGTCGGTCGAAAAATAAGATCACTTGCAGTCATAGCCAATCTCTCTGAGACAAGCCAACTGCGCAGGAGATATTATAGTGTACAAGGTTACGTGCAGATACAAGTATACTCTATTCCTTTCACACTCTTATATTCCAGTGGGACAATAATTCTACACGACCTGTGAGAGATCAGACGCAGGACCGACAGCTTCACGTGCTCTCCGAGAGTAAAACACCGCTAACCTTCCAACTCCAGACTGTTACTGAGGCTGACAATAAATAAACTTGCCTGACCCGGGATTTGAACCTAGGTCATCTGTAGCCATACATTTTAGAACTAGACCACCAGGATAGTAGTTAAAGGCAGACGTAGATGGTGTTTTTAGTATTCATATTCTCGTCTATAGCATACATGTACAATATAAACTCGTTATTCAGGCAGAGGAAGCTAGCCTCTGACCGGTAATCGTATGAGGGGTAATTGTGTTACCTCGACAGCTAATCTAACTAGATCGCATGCATTAACTTCGATGCACTACTAGCTTAAGCTTTAACAGTCTACTTAGATGTATAAAGGTAGGTAGGTAATAAGTCTATTACCTAAAGTGCACATTTACATTGAGTTTAGAATTACATTTCTTTCGTACTAGTGATCCGACCTGGCTTTTGGTGTACATAAGTAAAATTTTATATCTCAGTCGTAATCCACAGGCGTCTTAAGAATTACACACAAGTAAATACATAATGTGCCAGCCAATACAAAGCAAAACACACCGACTTCGAAAATATTTGATTAGGTATGTATAGTAATGAAAACTACCAATCAGTTATTTTTTACTTTTTAGTGCTTTTTTTAAAGTCGGTGTTTATTTTTTTGTTAAAAAGTTTTTATGTTAATATTGTTATTAAGCATGCTTCAGACGTGCCAATTTTGAATTATTATTTTTTAAGTAGGTATAAAGACTATTTACACTCTCCACTACGCAAAAATATTAAATGTAATGAACGACAATTATAATCTATTCGTCGGAGATTTGGTAGCCCCAGGACTCAGTAAAATTGACGGCAACGCCGAAACCTGTTAGGAGGATAATACCCAAACAAAAATAAAACAATTATTATATAAAATTTAATTTGTTTCTGTCGGATATATTTAATTTTCCGCACAAAATGTTACTTTCTGAAGTAATAAATGATTAAAGTAATAAATATATTATGGGATATATCATTAAGTTATCATGTACCTTTATTAACAAAATAATTATCGCCCTCGTATGTTTTATATGAAATTAAATACGTATTTATCTTTTAAATTCAAACGTATACTGAAATAATAGTATTTTTTCCTCTTTCAAAAATAAACCTTTAAATAAAATGTACAAATACGTGCAGTATAAAACTGTAAAACCTTAGTAAGCCTTCCAAAGCCGTCTTATCGGATATGTCCACTCCACAAATATGACTTTAGCTAGCTTATACGAAGTAACAAGTTATTTTATAACAGGGTTTTCTGGTGTTATTCTTTTTAACATAAAATTGTTTGTATAAATTTTATAAAAGTTTGCTCGAATAAATAAATAAGTATATGTTGGGACATTAACACATAGCACCATCTAATTCTATGGCTATGGCTTGCGTTATGGATACCAGATAGTTGACAAACATTCGTGCATCACACAAATGAATGCCCCCAGCGGGACTCGAACCCGCGATCGCTCAGCAAGTAGGGTTATTATAAACTGAGCCAAACGTGTCGTCATCGAATGTTTTATACTCGTATGTTAATTGTGATGGAGTAGAAATCAAAATATATATTTTTTTCATGTTAAAATGCCTGGAAATTATTTTTAAATTTTATGTAACGCTTTTGTTATTGTAAACTTTATTGTTAAGGTTATAATCTATCTATATAATATGTTAATAATATTACCCTTAAAAGTGTTTGTCTATAAGCAAACTTTAATAAAATCAAAAAAAAAATTTTTTACAACAAATAGTTTGAAGCGGCTTACTATAGTATATATCTACATGGGTTTATTTTGTTTAAGATAACTATGATATTTATTGTTAATCTTTATTAAGCACGGAGTTAAAGCGAACAAATCATATTATCAAACTAGCATTGCCCGCGGCTCCGCCCGTCTTGTTGTCTTTCTTTACAATAATTAATGTCTACTATAAATATGCAAAATTCGTCAAAGTGAAATATTGAAATTTCTTGTTAATTCTATTTTCACTAAAAACGGCTGTTAGTGAGTTATATTGTGGAAGTCAGAATAATGACTTTTTCAATAAGAGTTTCCAAAATATTTAATGCACAGATTCGACTCAGAATTTTATCATAATATTGTTTAGATATTGTAGTTTGCAGTACCACCACCCAACTTACTGACATTTGCATAAAGCGGAGAACAGAACGTGTATAATAACGTTGTTTTTGTCATAAAAAGGGAGGAAAGAAAGATAAATGAAAAATCACAGGGGAAAAAATGAACATAAAATTTCAGTTGAAACCAATCAAATTATGAACCTAATAGGCACGTAGAGAGGCTTAGCCTTTAACTCTCAAACGCTGTTGAAATTTTTAAATCTAACAATAGCTTTTTAAAGGTTTTATGGGTTTCTGTTTTAAAACTGTATTTTACTTTGTCCATAAAAAGAATTATTGGCTCGATATATTCGAGCCCTAGCTAACTGTTATTTATCTATCCAGTTCCCACACAATCCACATAGCATGAAACATTCGATTGTTTTGTTTTAATTGGGCTAACAATAGATTGTTCGATATACCTATATATGAAAATGGGTTTATGTAGAAATTATATAGCGAATTGTATCACTTCAATTGTAATAACTGACGTGCATACTTTGATATATATATATATATATATATATATATATATATATATATTGTGTAATGTTATGATCTCTTTGTGTACTGCAAATGTATTTGCATTCATTTAAACTCATAATATACTAACGTAACTATTCGTGTACGCGAGATAATCTATTTCACTTAACTGTTGTATTATCCCATCCTAGTTAAACGTATTTCGTTTGATGGGTTTAAGTGCCTTTGTTGAATTAATGAGTGTATTTTCTGAATTAATTTTGAATTAATGCATCAGAAAGATCACTCATTGATTAATTAGAAAATTTTTAACGTATAAGTAAAGCTACAACTTCAAAGGTATTTAGATTCCTTATAGAGGGGATCCGCTAAGTATAGGTTTGTGGAAAAACATTAAAAGTTGCCTTAAAGGAAAGAAAGTGCTTGGAAGTTTGTTTAAAAATTTAATTATTATGTATTTACTATTTAAGTATATAAGAACATATGTATGTATTTACATTACAGTATATATGTGTACAGTTTGTATAATATGTAAGCTATCTATTTATAAAAATATGTCTATATCTTACTTGAGTGTATGATTATTATTTACAATTTTACTTTAGATTGTTCGATTTTTGTCCTGCTATGAGACACTATTTCTAACTTCCATTGGTTGGCTGTAAGAGATCAATAAAAAACCCGGTCAGGTCAGCACCTTTTCCCACATTGTTCTGTTCTATTTGTACATAACAATGTTAACGATATTATTTATTAACGATGATTAATCAAACGACGCGAGCAGAGTCGCGTGAAAATGCTTCCATTTGTATGTAAATTAATATTTGTACGTGAGCTGTTATGACCCTTGCGAGAAATTAAGGATTGAATTATAAATACGTACCCATATTTACATACATATATTACTATAATGGGATTTGTAACTAGCGAACACTTGTTGCGAATGATCAAATAATCCTGATCCTGTTAAACGAACAATGTTTTGTTTGATTAGAAATGGGTCCTTAAGGGTCAATTTAGATATTAGATTAGAACATATATAATATTTATTGGATAATGGGTGGGTTATAGCTAGGGGGCTCACACAGAGTAAAGCAGGGGTTGATTGCTTGTAAATAAAGTTTACTTACTCTAAAAATCAATAAAATCCTTAGAAATGTATTTTTGAAGTTATACTTCCTTTGGCACGTTTGGAAAAATTATATGAAAGTAAAGTTTACGATGCGTCCGCACACCGACAGCCAAAATCCAACATGATGAAGTTAGCTGAAAGCGACATGATAAAGTAGCTGCATTCCTTTTACAAACAGAGCATTGTGCCATACAGAATGAAATCTTTAGCTATTTTTGTTCTGTTACACCAAAGAAGCATAACTTCTTACGTACGTATATAAGTATACTTCACTCGTTTTTTTTTGGAATGGAGTTATTAACTATAGCTCATTAAAAAACGGTTTGCAAGTGGCAAATACATCTTGCAATATCTAAAAACATCGACAACCCTTGCATCCGAAATCAATACCTCCTTTTTTAAGTCGGTCGAAAAATAAGGTCACTTGCAGTCATAGCCAATCTCTCTGAGACTAGCCAACTGCGCAGGAGATATTATAGTGTACAAGGTTACGTGCAGATACAAGTATACTCTATTCCTTTCACACTCTTATATTCCAGTGGGACGATAATTCTACACGACCTGTGAGAGATCTGACGCAGGACCGACGGCTGCACGTGCTCTCCGAGAGTAAAGCACCGCTAACCTTCCAACTCCAGACGGTTACTGAGGCTGACAATAAATAAACTTAGCCTGACCCGGGATTTGAACCTAGGTCATCTGTAACCATACATTTTAGAACTAGACCACCAGGATAGTAGTTAAAGGCAGACTTAGATGGTGTTTTTAGTATTCATTTTCTCGTCTATAGCATACATGTACAATATAAACTCGTTATTGAGGCAGAGGAAGCTAGCCTCTGACCGGTAATCGTATGAGGGGTAATTGTGTTACCTCGACAGCTAATCTAACTAGATCGCATGCATTAACTTCGATGCACTACTAGCTTAAGCTTTAACAGTCTACTTAGATGTATAAAGGTAGGTAGGTAATAAGTCTATTACCTAAAGTGCACATTTGCATTGAGTTTAGGATTGCATTTCTTTCGTACTAGTAATCCGACCTGGCTTTTGGTGTACATAAGTAAAATTTTATATCGTAGTCGTAATCCACAGGCGTCTTAAGAATTACACACAAGTAAATCCATAATATGCCAGCCAATATAAAGCAAAACACACCGACTTCGAAAATATTTGATTAGGTATGTATAGTAAATGAAAACTACCAATCAGTTAATTTTTACTTTTTAGTGCTTTTTTTGAATTCGGTTTTGATTTTTTTGTTAAAAAGTTTTTATGTTAATATTGTTAATAAGCATGCTTCAGACGTGCCAATTTTGAATTATTATTTTTTAAGTAGGTATAAAGACTATTTACACTCTCCACTACGCAAAAATATTAAATGTAAAAAACGAAAATTATAGTCTATTCGTCGGAGATTTGGTAGCCCGAGGAGGACTCAGTAAAATTGACGGCAACGCCGAAACCTGTTAGGAGGATAATACCCGAACAAAAATGAAACAATTATTATATAAAATTTAATTTGTTTCTGTTGGTAACATTTAATTTTCCGAACAAAATATTACTTTCTGAAGTAATAAATGATTAAAGTAATAAATATAATAAGGGATAAATCATCAAATTATGATGTACCTTTATTAACAAAATAATTATCGCCCTCGTATTTTTTATATGAAATTAAATACGTATTTATCTTTTAAATTCAAACGTATACTGAATTAATAGTATTTTTTCCTCTTCCAAAAATAAACCTTTAAATAAAATGTACAAATACGTGCAGTATAAAACTGTAAAACCTTAGTAAGCCTTCCAAAGCCGTCTTATCGGATATGTCCACTCCACAAATATGACTTTAGCTAGCTTATACGAAGTAACAAGTTATTTTATAACAGGGTTTTCTGGTGTTATTCTTTTTAACATAAAATTGTTTGTATAAATTTTATAAAAGTTTGCTCGAATAAATAAATAAGTATATGTTGGGACATTAACACATAGCACCATCTAATTCTATAGCTATGGCTTGCGTTATGGATACCAGATAGTTGACAAACATTCGTGCTCATCACACAAATGAATGCCCCCAGCGGGACTCGAACCCGCGATCGCTCAGCAAGTAGGGTTACTATAAACTGAGCCAAACGTGTCGTCATCGAATGTTTTATACTCGTATGTTAATTGTGATGGAGTAGAAATCAATATATATATTTTTTTCATGTTAAAATGCCTGGAAATTATTTTTAAATTTTATGTAACGCTTTTGTTATTGTAAACTTTATTGTTAAGGTTATAATCTATCTATATAATATGTTAATAATATTACCCTTAAAAGTGTTTGTCTATAAGCAAACTTTAATAAAATCAAAAAAAAAATTTTTTACAACAAATAGTTTGAAGCGGCTTACTATAGTATATATCTACATGGGTTTATTTTGTTTAAGATAACTATGATATTTATTGTTAATCTTTATTAAGCACGGAGTTAAAGCGAACAAATCATATTATCAAACTAGCATTGCCCGCGGCTCCGCCCGTCTTGTTGTCTTTCTTTACAATAATTAATGTCTACTATAAATATGCAAAATTCGTCAAAGTGAAATATTGAAATTTCTTGTTAATTCTATTTTCACTAAAAACGGCTGTTAGTGAGTTATATTGTGGAAGTAAAATAGAAAACTTTACCTACACTCTGACTGCATAATAATCGGGCGCTTTGAGGTGATAAACTTTTTAAAGTAGTTCTACAAACAAGAAACGGAGATTAAATTTGAAAGAAAAATAGCAGACTGAATTATTTGATTTGAAAAAAATTATCATGCTACATATTTCCTTACCGTATCATAAAATATAATTTTGAGTATGAAAATGAAGTAGAGCTCGAAGCTTTATTGAGATTACCTAAATAATCTATTTTATTAATATACCTAAATATTGTTATGTTTAAGTTTGTATGTGTAAGTGGAGTTTGTAGCAGCAGACACAAAATATTCTTTTCAATTTCTTGAAAATAAAAGCATTTAACATAGATCTTTGTTACTTTAAAACAAGTTAGCCAAAGAAAAGACTGTCAACCCTTTTTTGCTAAAGAAATCTATTCTCTGTCCCAACTTCCAACGTTTAAATGCAGGGGACTGTAGACTTAGAAGGACAAATCGACATAGAAACTAAATCTCAGTGGAATTGTCATTAGATCGTTCCAGGAGCATTAAAACATCTCGTATAGGCCCCTACGTGGGCCGTCTCCGCTATTACGATACTATACGATGTAGAGCATCTTATCCAGAATGAGTTGTTTTACTATACGCGTAAATAATAGGAGTGACATTCCCTTATTTTTCTTACATATACGTTTCCTTAATAAGGCATTAAATCCTCTTACCAAAGGCTGTCTGGTAGAGATTGCTTTAGCAATAAGACCGCCTTTGCATGCCTAACGTACTTTATCTAAGAACAGTCATGGGTGTTTATATTTATAATATGTATGTATTTAAAGTTATATATGCGTAGTGTATCAACTATCTGGTATCCATAACACAGGCCTCGTAGCTTACCATGGAACTAGATGGTACTGTGTGTTAATGTCCCAACATATTTATTTATTTATTATTTATTTTTGTCTTTATATTGTATCCAATAAATATTAATAAATAAATAAAAAATAAAACATTGTTACTATTATTTATTATATTAATATTTATTTTTATTATATTAATATTTATTAAGTCTGTATGCGTTTATTTAACGAAGATTTTGGTATTAGGTTTATTATAATACTCGTAATACCCTCCTGACAGGATACTGCGACCTATCGCACGACACAAACCTAGGGTAGGTATATTATACGGAGATAAAGCATATGCGCGTAAACAAAAGTGCAGTCTCTCTTATTCCTGTGACTCTTATACGGTGAAAGATCAAGTGTATGTTGATCATAAATCGATTTTGTAGAAAAAAACCCATAACGATTATGTTAACCAGTGTTTCATGTTGTAATTTTTTAGTTTATTGTTTAGCTTTTTTTTTCTCATTTTCATTGTGGTCTGCTTCTTAAGCGTATTGTTTAATTTGTGGAAACTTCATTGGTTTATGTGTTATCTATTATTATTAATTATTTATGTAATATAGTACTGTTTTTTCCCTAAAATAAATAAATAAATAACTAAACTTGACCCTACCCAGGACTCAACCACAGGTCCTCCGGATTTTCATCTGCACCTACTATCCAGTAGCCAATAGGTATATTACAACGATTAAACATTCGTAATGATATAATTTAATGCTTTATTTCAAAGGTAGCTTCTGATAATTTGATAAGTTTACCTAAAATGAAATTCACATGAATGCAATTTACGGCAAGTATTTAAGTTATGTACATATGAGAAATTCTGAAATGTAGGGAGTTGAAATTGTTCGACATATAATTACTATAACTAACCTTAGTATTTACATTGAGTGCAAAAGGCGAATGAATTAATTGAAATTTTGGTAAAATTATAGGTATTCTAGTTCATTTAACTGTCTGGCGTATTATTATTTTACAACGAGCGACTCACCCTCGGCTCGTCCCTAGGTACGTTTTAATGGTTAACATGGAATAGATAGACTATATAGTAAATGATATATTATAGTGTATAGCTTTCCTCAATAAACGGGCTATCTAATGCGAAAAGACATTTTCAAATCGGATTAGTAGTTCCTGAAATTAGGCGCGTTCAAACAAACAAACAAACAAACGAACAAACAGACGGACGGACAGACAGACGGACGGTCAACAGACAAACAAACTCTGCTTCTTAATAATATTAGTATAGATTACCTAACTACTAAACTTAAACAGAACCAATCTCAAAATAATGATAGGGACAATAACGGGCCACTGTCCCTTAAACAAGCACTTATTTAACATTGGCGCAACGGACAGCCCTCTCTGCAGAGGGTGTTTTAGCGCTGTAGAATCAGTCGCTCACGTAGTCCTGGAATGCGTAGCGGTAACTTCCCAACGAAATGAAATCCTCGAACCGGTGAGGTCGCTCCGCGAAGCCTGTGAAGCTCCCAGGAAGCTTTTGCGCTTTTGGACGGAGTTAGGCTGGCTGAACTAGCCAGGATTCGCAACGTACAACGGACCAAATGCGAGTCTAAGTGCGGAAAACGAGTCCAATATACAATACAATAGTATAGATTACAGAATCGATTTCAATAATTCTTTCTAATGAATATGTTATATGTAAGGGGTCCTTGCAAGTTCGTGCTTATATCTAAGATGAGTAAATCTAGATATAGTCTAAGGTAAAATCTGAGGACCTCACAATTAGATTATGGATATAAAAATAATGATAACAATAACACAAGCAAGAGATATGTAGAATTAGCTTGGCATTCTACTCTTTCTAACTACCCCATAATATATATAGCGTTAATTTATGCATTCTACAGGCAGACTCAAATTAGGAGATACTTGCATGATCATAGTATCAATATTTTACATACTGTTAAATACGGGTTGCCCTTTTTCTTAGATTCTAAGTGAAATTGTCAAAATACCGTGTTGTACGATCCTTTAGTTTACTTAGACTCTGTTATTTTACTTCACAGTTTGTTTGAAATAAGATTTATTTATTGTATATTTTAAAAACAAAAGTCTAGTCCGCAACAATACTTTAAATTTTGGTGACTGCTGTCACGAAAACTGTGATGCAGAAATAAGTGATTTTTCTTGTGTAATCTACTAACTAGTATAATAAAAAAAATCTTGTGTAATCAAAATTTGTTTTAAAATATATCCGAAAATAACATTAAAAATTTAAGTAATAGTATAAAAAATGTTTTAAAAGACAAAAAAATCGAAAGTGCAGATTACAAGACTTCCGCGATACCATTCAGACAAAGAGAGACAATAGTATTCCCAAGGAGGGTTGACGTCAGGCAGGCGGCCGGTCGTAAAACTTTTGCCAAATCCTATCAGCAGTACAGAAGATGTACTGCGCCGACCCCAAGTAATTGGGAAATGGGCAGGGAGAAGAAGATATGCATTTAGTAAAAAGCTGTTATTTTGACATTACAAACAGACACTTCTATTTTATTTATATGTATAGATGAAGATGAAGGTAGTATATTACTACGAGAATAAACTGTCAAAATTTTAGCTCTGTAGGTTTTGCTATAGTTTTTTTATATGTGATATTTTTGCTAAATTTGAATCAATTTATATATAGTTTTTTTATTAATACTATATACATATTTATATTAAGCCTTAAGCATAGAAATTTTCTTGATATTTATCAAGAAAATTTCTATGCTTGAGGTTAAAAAGAATAATTAGTTTTAAATGGGTTTAATACCTGTGCACCTTTGCAGTTAAAAAGTAATTACTGTATACAATTCTAATAAGAACACGCGAATGCAACCCTTATTAAAAGAAGGCATTTAAAAGGTCACGACGCCTTTCACAATGTGTTGGTATTCGTGCCGTCGATTCATAATAATTAATGTATGTTAGTTTCAATCGTTCTATGTATGTATGTACATGTGTACGTCAGTGGCAGCACAGTGGTAGCGCGCTCGCTTGAACAAGCGAGTGAAGCGGGTTCAAATCTCGGGTCGCACCTCTAATATTTTTATGTACGACTCATTTAGAGAAGAATTAGGGGTCGCCACAAAAAAATAAAAAATAATATGTACCTAGGGACGCCGGTGCCCGAGCAAAGCGAAGTCGCAAGTATTAAATAAAGTAAGTTACAAAAAAAGCTCTTAATTTATATCAATATTCATTTGTGGTTACACGATATTTTTAAATTACACTGAAACATTTTTCCAATTAAAATAAATGAAACCCGTTCGTATAAAACATTTAATTTAAAATATACTCGTAACATGGTACTCATTTGGAACGTAAAATAACAGAAAAGATATCTTTCAAAGCTTAGAAAAATATTGAAAAAAGTATTATTTCAGAGACTGCTTCCGACATTTAATTACTTTAAAGGACTATGCTATGCCTTACAAATCACCATCTAATGAAATATATAAATATTTCCACCGTTACCGTATACCATACTGTTGTGCCCATTTACTAATCTTCTGTAAGATAACGACAAAACGAGTATAAAACATGGGTGTGTTGGCTTTGAATAACAACGGACTGGAATATTCTGAAAATAAATTACCTTTTACATAAATAATGAATAATAAATGTACTGAAATTCAAATTTCTAAAGAGCTTTGAACTAAGCTTTTATTATCTTTACTATATAATTTCTACTTCAGAAACCTACGCTGCGATTGTTAGAGTTTTACCTCCAACACTCAAATATGGGCAAATCGAGGCCGAAATAAAGTGACAGAATAATCGCTAAAGGTAAGAAAATGATATTATTCTATGCACTAGCGACTTACCCTCGCTTTGCTCGGTGCATCACTGGGTGCGCGGATTTTGTTCACAATTTCAAGTGTTTTAATTGAGCGGTACTCTTGATTCTTTTTCCACAATAAAAGTAGCTTAAGTTACTCTTTAGAATATCAGCTATCTGCTAGATCCAAACATGAAAGTCCCGTCAAAATCAGTCCAGCCGTTTCGGAGATTAGCCGGAACGAACAGCCATATAAATAGAAAGAAAAAAGTTTTAAAAATTGATTTTTTCTTATAAGTATCGTATATACTTTCATATGTACTCGTACCTATATATTTAGTAAAGTGCTGTTATTTCGACTTTACAAACAGACACTTGAATTTTATTTATCTGTATTGATAGTACACAGATGTATAGGGGCGTCTTCTATCATTGATAAATAGTAGAAGTCCTGCATGTGATGAAGTTATTTTTGTAAAGAATACTTACTTGTGAACCATTAACAATAAATAAATAATCGCGGTGACAGTCGACGAGGGCGAAACAATTTCCGAAATACAGCGACAAACGACAAAAGGTTCAAGGCAACCGCCCGCGGCTTAGCTTTTGTGTTTCTCCAAGTCTGAAAACTACTGAAACTGACAAGAATTTTTGAAATCTCACAAGTACTGATTGTTAACGTTCATATTTGAAGACCTAAGCTGTAAAATTTCAACTACTATTTCTAGGTTTCCTTTGAATAAACTAAATTCATATTTTTATTCAGTGTATCCACTTTTTAGAATTTCTAAAGAATGCATATTTTTAAATACACTGTTTTATATTGAAAATAGTAATCTAGTACTTTAATTTTATTATAGAATTATGGCCTCACCCTCTTCAAAATGATCTAGGTATCGAAATTAGCAGTTTCCTATTTTAAATGGAGACTGAGTGATATATATATATATATATATATATATATATATATATATATATTTATATATATATATATATATATATATATATATATATATATATATATATATATATGTATATAATACTTTGTCCTGGCTGACTGATGGATCAACGCACAGCCTAAACCGCTGCTCGTAAAAACGTGAGGAAGACGTTTCCTTATATGATGAAGGCATCCGAGATAAGAAAGGATTTTTCTAAAATGAAACTTGTTTCCCATATGTCTTTAAGAAATAATATGAAAGCTTATTTTTGCAAATAATTAAGTATTTATTGCGAAAAAGTTTTTTTTTTCGTAGTTTGATCGCGGGCGAAGCCGTGGGTTCTGCTAGTATGTCATAAACGTACTACACACTATCACATCTCAACACGAACTATTATAAAGTCATCGTATCTTTGTATGTTTGATTGTTGAACAAACAATATTGTACACATATTTTTTGGAAAGATCTTAAAATATCACTTTTGTTAACTGGTTCAAAATTCCAAATAGTATAGAATTTTCCTTTACACAATTTCTTCCTGCACTTGTTCATATATTTTTTTTATTATAGAAGCTTAATATTTAACAACTATTTATATTCCTCTTTAATATTATTCATTTGTACATTCGATTTTATTTAATTAACCAGCAAACATTTTGTATTTATTATTATTTAAACCCTAATTGATTTAAAGCTATAAATTCAACATTCAATTAAAATTTGCAAAAACATTTTTGAAGAGTTTAAATTGTACGTTAAGTTCATTAGTAATACACTCTGCTACATACACAGTACGGATTTGTTATCTTTTGTGTAATTTATTGAGTTATGTGCTCAAATATTATTTCATTTATTACTGTTCATTAGTATTTAAAAGTTATCAACTCTCGAATGTGTTTCTAGATACCTTTGGATTTCAGTAAGGATATCATGGAGTAAAATAATTAATGTAGTAAAATATATGTGAAGTTTGGTGTATTTCTTTTAAATTTTTGTTCTCAGTTTAAAAAATGGTTAAATGCAAGACAGTTTTTTGCAATAACTCGATTCCCCGTTATGTAATAATAAATTATTTTACGCATTAAATCATAATATTAAGCACGTGTTAAACACGTGAGTTTATCCAATTCAAAAATTAACTATTTTTTGCATTAAAGAATATCACAAAAAGTTTTAGATCAAATCTTATGCAAGATAAGACGATCAACTTTACATATGTAAAAAATTATAATTATATTATAATTATATATTATTATATTATATTATTAACTTTACCTATATAAATATATATATATATATATATATATATATATATATATATATATATATATATATAAACTTTCTATGATGTGCTATGTATATCCACTCAGTAATAGGTATTTCCAGCCACTGTAATGAAATTTCCTGTTTTGTTTATTCCATATTGTTTATTTATATTATATGTGAAAGGTAAATTATACTTGTCAATAATATTTTAATGAATGGATGACACAAAGTTAAGTGGTATGACGATAATTGTCCCAATACTCATATACATATTATATGTAATATATGTATATTATATGTATAATGTATATCTTTAGGAAGACGGCGTGCATTTCCATAAAGATATAATATATAATCTATTATCTACTACTGTTATGAATGCGAAAATAGCTAATTCACTTTTCAATGTGATTTCTATGAGCTAGATTATAGAATACTCTCCAATCTATAATCCCTTATGTCACTACATTAGCTATTTTTCTGGTACCTATTGTAATAATTATGTATAATTTTATTCTGTTACAAAAATTTCTTATATTACCTAAATGAAAGCTAGAGAGGATCACATAGACCTAAAGCATGTAGAAAGTTTCTCCTCATGGGTTAATTAGCCTGAATGCCTTATTAAACCATGACGAGAAACTTTTACACGTTTTATTTCTGTATAGTATATGAGCGACTTGCCTTCGCTTCGCTCGGGTTCGTCCCTAAGTAGGTATTAACGGTTGTATAGAGTACATAGACTATATATTACATGATATATAGCCTATAATAATATATAATGATATACATATAGTGTATAACCTTCCTCAATAAACGGGCTATTTAATGCAACAAGAATTTTTCTAATAGGATTAATAGTTCCTTAGATTAGTGCATTCAAACACACAAACTATCAAATAAACTCTGCCTCTTTATAACATTATATAGTATATTCTACTAGTGACTTACCCTCGGTTCGCTCGAATGGGTCCTTAGTTACACCAGATTATAATCTATCTGTATGTCATCCGTCCATCATGCTATTTCAGCGTGAAGAATAAACATACACACAAAAAAACGTGTGTGTGTACGTATGTACGCACGTAAGAAGTTATACTTCTTTGGCGTAGCGGGACAAAAATAGCTAAAGATTTCATCCCGTAACTCTCTGTTTGTAAAAGAAATGCAGCTAACTTTATCACGTTGCTTTTTGGCTGTCGGTGTGCGCGCGCATCGTAAAAATTTGACTCTCATAATGTTTTCCAAACGTGCCAAAAGAAGTATAACTTCAAAACTTAGCATTTGTAATTATGTTTTAAATGTGGCTCCTTGTTTCAGACAATATCATCACAAGTGACAGCGATATCAGTACTGTCAGTGATAATATTCGTGTTGATGATCGTTCTGGCGATGGCGTTGTTACCGGCGGCGGCAGAGTGGGAAGCGCTCGCGTTGACAGGCTCTATACTTGTCACTATATGCCTTGGTACTGGCACATTAATGGCTACGCATCACGCACCTTTGCCGCTATTTGCTCTTATATTGGTAAGTTAAAATTCTTTCGACTTTAGTGCTAACTTTTCACTTTTAGGTCACTGTATTCCTAACAATTTTTTTGAGGCATTATTTCAGTTAGACCTGTATGCGATATATGTACCATAGTGAATAAGTGTTTATACAGACACATTTCTATGTATTTGGCTTGGATTAAGTAAAATCCTACATATATTTCTATATTTTAGCTAAGTTTGGGACTCGAACTCAGGGTCTCATAGTTCTCATAGTTTATTAAGATAGGAGGTTAACTTTACAAACATTATGGCCATCTAGAAAAATTGATAAGATTTGACTTTTTGATTTCACTTACTTCGAAGAAAGTGGGTTCAAATTCTGCAAATAAAATAATATCGAAATTTAAACAATACAAAATAATATTGATCTTCGTTTTGCTTACAGTAATTATTAAGGTGTCAATTTCGACAGGTTGTATTGAAAGTAGACGATCTAATACTGTCAAAAAATAAAATGTAATAGAGGTCAAGGATAAGGATCTTTACAAAGTTTAAGTGGAAACAATTTCTTGTTGAAAAGTTAATTCACTTTGTTCCATACACTTTCAAAGTAATTTAAGCATAAGCTGTAAGTGCTTTACACGACGTATAAGTTAATACACTGCCCAAGAAAACTTTACACTTCTAACCTTTCTCAGAGAAATGTTCTTTGAAATAAAAAAAAAGTGTGTTAGTAAAGTAAAATATGTATGTAAAGCATTCAAGACGTCAGAACCAATAATCTAAATAAAACTGAAAATTTGTTATATTTTAATAACGAATATACGAGTAAATCTAAGAAAGTACTAATATTCGACTGAACATGATATCATTGATTACTCGTATTTAATAATTAAAAAACATATTAGAAACAATAAAAATTATAAGTCCTTATTATACTACCACGTATTATAAATACGATTTTTTTTGTTACTAATGCAAAATAAGTAACGAATTGATATGAATTTAACATAGATATTATCTGAATTTCGAAGTTAATTTTTATTTTGATCCATCGAAGCTTCAAAAACCTAATAAGGGACGCTCTGAACCGAAATACCTACTAAAACGAGTGAGAAAATAAACACATATTGGAATAAAATTTAGGCCTTAAATTGTAATACAATTACGTCCTTCGCCTTATTTCCATAGAATTTGAACTAGCCTTAAAATGAACAAACAAACAACCCGAACGAGATAAATGAACTAAAAACCCTTACGACGGCTTCGCAAGATAAATGACCATAGAGAACATTTGGATGTCATAATTGTTATGTAACTATTAAAATATTTTGAGGACCCTAAAGGGGTTGAGAACATGAATATTAATGTAAGCAAGTGGATTAGTATTTATTTCTAATAATAAACTAGGTACTGCCTGCATCTTTGCCTGTGTATATGTATATCTAAACGCATATATTTCTTACATTTTATATGAGTGAGAAGGCAGTGTAAACCCAGTGGTAACACGCTCACTTGGGAAACCGAGTGTAGCTTGTTCGCACTTTTAATATTTTCATGTGCGAATCATTTCCTACATTACCATTGTATTACATTTGTATTACGATGAAAGAAACCTGCACCTCTGAGAGAACGTAGTAAGTTTTCGAAGGACATGTGAGGTCTGCCAACCTGCAATTTGCCAACGTTAAATAGGGCTGAATACGTATATGAGTGAGAACGGTATCGGATTTTGTAAGCAGAATAAGATGAAATTTAAATTATATTTCTATTAAAAATGTATTACTTTTACAGTAAAAAAGTTGATGATGCGGAGTTAACCAATGTATTAAATATTTTACAATCTGTTATATGTTTGATATTTCCTAATACGATTTTATTTTTTGGCTACAATACACACTACAAAAAAATATAGATTTTCCTGGAACTGGAGGATGTTGTAATAAATAAAGAAGAGTATAATATTATGTAATTTCATATAATTGAAATCCATACACTCGAAACAGCTCGAAACAGCATACAGTTTCCCACAAAGACCGTTTATTATTAGGATACAATTAACCGTTCTTGAAAGGCTAAGAATGGGGTGCGCTTTAGCCCTACATATAAATCCAGTTTACAATATACTTTTAGTCTTAAATTTTAATACTAAAATTATAATTATTATAAACTTGTAATTATTAATTAATACAAATGCCAGGTGAAGTCCGCCAACCCGCACTTGGCCAGCGTGTTGGACTATGGCCTGATCCCCCTCGTATTGAAGGGAGGTCCGTGCACAGCAGTTAAAAAGGGCTGCATACATACTTAACATAATACTGAAAACCAACCAAAGTTTGTTACTTTTTGTCATAGTCTATATGTATTCTGCTATACTGCTATTATGTTTTAGCATGAAGGAGTAACATATATATATACATACATAAAAACTTTCGCATTTACAACAGTAATGTAAACAACCAATTTCATAGCGAAGTTATTGGCTGGTACTATTAGTGGAAAGAAAAAAAAAACTTAAATTCAAACAATTCAAACTGAACTTGACGATGGACTAATTTAGTTCGTGCAAACTTTTTATAGATGTTCTGTTGTTTAATGCTAGTCGTGTTCAAAGTTTTCCTTTTAAATTAATCTGGAAATTGATTTTTAACCGGTTATGGTTTCTTCTTTATGTAGGAACATAAATTCGTAGTTCTTTGATAGATATTTCAATTTGCTTTATATTCAATCACTTTGTAAGATTGGCTTAATTTATTATGAAAGATAATTTAATTTTTAAACGATATCAATAAATTTTCTATGTATTTTCAATTGCAAAGTTCTATGAATATAGATAAAGATATAATCAAATGGAATAAAATATGCTTAATCCTTAAACCTCACTATCGTAAAAATAGCTGCTTCGGTGGTCTAGTGCCTAGAATACGGCTGCACACCCGGAGGTCCTGGGTTCGAGTCTCAGGTCGGGCTAAGTTTAATTAATGAGTTTTTCTGTTAAAATATCCTCAAAAACAGCCCGGAGTTGGGAAGTTGGAGGTGTTGAAGTCACCCCCGTGCTACGGAGTTGTCAGTGAAATTGGTTAGTTAGGGAGATTGATCGCCGCAGAAAAAATCGGTCTAGTGGACATTAATATCGCGAAAAATGTGATGTTTCTTGAATTTAAAAATTTGAAATTATTTGTGTACTAGATACTCACCCTTGCTTCGCTCGGGTTCGTCCCTAGGTACGTTTTAAGTATTTTGAGCGGAACCCTAATTCTTTTTCTAAAATAAAAGTAGCCTATGTTACTCCATATAACATCAGCTATCTTCCAGTGAAAGTACCGTCAAAACCAGTTCAGCCGTTTCAGAGATTCTCCTGAACAAACAGACAGGCAGACAAATTATAAGTACCTTATATGATTTCATATGCATTTAGTAAAGCGCTGTTATTTTGACATTATAAAAACATTTCTATTTTATTTATCTGTATAGATAAGGATTTAACACCTATTTTTATGATATGCTCACTAGCCTAAAAAAGTAAGGGAACATAAAACATTGTTAATGTGACATTATTAAGCTCGATAAACCTGTCTGTTTATGTAAATATTTTTATATAGTTACATTTTTTGACCGACTTAAAAAAAGACAAGTAAGTTTTATTCAATCAGGTTACACCATGATCAAAATGATGGGCAAATAAGGGAATATACGATAATTAGATTGAAAATTGATATGGTGGTCCCATAACAATTTTCAAGCAAAAAGTCTACCTCTGTGGAGTGAATACCTAAATAACTTAAAAATAAGTACTCATAGCGTAATTAGTTTTGATGTGGGTTTATTATATTATAGTTCGAATCTAAATGAAACAAATATTTAAACGTTGTAAAGCAGAACGTCGAATAATTCTAACATAATCTTAACGAAACGTGTTGTTTACGATAAGCCTGACTGAGCATAATTAGTGATGATTTGCATAACCCTTCCCTCTCTCCAGGCAAATATGAAAGATGCCTAAAGATTAGAGGTTTAATACCTATGCAGTTAGCGTCACGTCAGCTAATTTTTATGTCACGATTTTATTAACACTCGTTACTGTGTTATAAAATCTAAAATAAGATAGTCGATTTTAAACTATTTCTAATTGTCATAAAATATATTTGTTTCAACTTGTAACTATGGAAAATCAGATTATAATATTTTGCTATTGCTATATCGCGTTGATCACTAAATGATCAAGATATATATATATGCTTTATGGAGCTGATCACTAAATCACATTATTAGTTTTAATCGTGAAATAATTTAAGTTATACGTCAACAAGTACACTAATAAACACATAACACAAAACAACAAAATGTAATTGCGCTTTTAACATTAAAAATGTTTTTTTGTCGCTTCAGTCTAGGCCCGATTTTCAGCGAAACTGCGACATCGTCCTGGTATCGTTGATTTTGGGACTATGTGGTTGATCGGGATGTTAAAAGATGCGCCTGAATGAGCGCTACAAAATAAATACAAAAAAAAATGGAAACCACTCAGGGGTATTTCTCCGAGATTGCGTTCTTCGTCTGATTTATCTGGCCAAAAATTATTTTCATTTTTGGCTCTATTCAACATACTCTTATGATTAAAGACATGCCAAATATTAAAGTTTAATCATAAGAGTATGTTGATTAGAGCCAAAAATGAAAATAATTTTTGGCCAGATTAATCAGATGAAGAACGCAATCTCGGAGAAATACCCTCAGGCTTTTTTTTTTAATCGAAAATATGTGATAAATGCATTCGCTTATCCTTCGGTTTCGGTCAGAAAAAAAAATCATATCTCGAAATGAAATAAGATATCGAAAAAGTTAAAAAAAGATATGACTTCGGACTACATTTAAAAAAAATATTAGAGGTTCATGTCACTGATGGGTTATTCAGAAGTTGTACCTTTGTGACGCTGAGTTTACGCGAGGAGAGTTAGTGAGCGCGATAATGACGGTGAATAAATGTTTTGGAGCATGATTTTGATTTTGAACCGAAGTGATTCTTTGTGAATAAATAAAATTATGTATTTAAACTAATAACTAACTAATATTTAAACATATAATAAAAAAGTAACTAAGCGAAATTTATACGTGAAATATTTTTTCAAAACAATGACTGTAACGTATCGATCCGTTAATTTAACTGTCAGTTAAGTTGACTGCCAGATTGATTAACAGCTAGTTAGTTTAAATGTCAGTTAGTTTAACTGTTAGTTTGATAAGCTGCTAGTTAGTTTAACAGACGTGCCTTCTTCGAATTTCTTCTTCGCCAATATTCTGTTTCTTTTAATGTCTCTTCTCTTCTCTTTTATCCATCAAATTATATATTAGTTACTAGCGGATCACCCTTGCTTCGCTCGGGTTTCTAGACAAACAAAAACAAATCTATCCCACGGGAACCGTACATTTTTCCGGGATAAAAAGTAGTCTATTTGTTATTCTGATGTATGAACTAATACAGTTTCATTAAAATCCAATTCTAAAATCCAATCCAATCCAATACTGTATGTAACATTACCGTGGCAATAGTATAGACACATGTTTTCAATACAAAATTTGATCCAAATCGTTAGAGCCCTTATCGAGATATACGAAATAAATTTACATATACATATATACAAGAATAAATTGAATATTATAAGATAAAATTTTATATTATATATATTTTTTAATGTTTATTTGTTTACATAATATCCTATTTTATCAATAACTGTTATTACATGATTGAAAGCTTTGAAATAGAAAATTTATATTACATATTAACAGCAAAGTTATCTAATATTGCTATATTTGTTTTAATCATACATTGAACAACGTTAGTTAGATAATTAATTATTAATAAGTTTTGCTTTAGTTACAGAGAAATTTGAGTATGGCTGCTTTGTAAAAACGTGTACATAACAAGCGTTGCTGGGTAAAGATTTTGGTTACGCCATGGTGTTATTACGATAATATGTTTATTTTGCAATTTCTAATTTAGATATTTGTAATTGTTCTATAACCTTTGTTCTTTTATATAAATGAAGACTGGTTTTCATCGTTCTTTGATGTTTCCTTAATAAATGAAAGATTCGGATGCCCACGCAGATTTAGGAACCAGCTGGCTTAGTGGTTGGCATTTGAATTGTTTGTCGCGGGTTCGAATACCTTTCGGAAACATTTTTATGGTTATATATCTATTTGGTTGGACATATGTTAATATGTACTATGTATTACTTTGCACCACTTAGCAGGGCAATAGAGTAAATGCATTTTCTAATGTTAAAAGAGGCGGTAGAGGTTTTTGAGTATGTAAAGTTTTTATAAAAATATAGACAGGGAAATATTTTTATTTTTTATTAATATACTAGTGAGTGACTCACCCTCGCTCCGCTCGTTTTCGTCCCTACTTACGTTTTAACGTTTAGTATAGATTTCTCAGAGATGAGATATTTTCCCGCAGTAAAAAGCAGGTAGCCTATATGTCGACCCGGATAACCAGCTATCACCATACCAAATTTTATCAAAATCTGTCCTGTGGTTTTCTGTGATGCGTTCACAGACAGACAAAAATTCTAAAAACTATAGATTCGGCCTCTGTATCGATAATAATGTTTATTTCAATAAGATTTTCCAAAAAATATTTGATGTAGATACAGATTCGGCTTAGTTACAATTTTATTATATGTATAGATTAGGTCTAAAATTCTTTTGTAGAGCATGAGTTTCTAATAACCTCTTACTCCATAATCCACTGTTTTATTTCTTTTATTACGTATAAGTTTTTTATTACATTTTTTCCAAATTAGAAAATTTTTAGAATTCAAACTTTAAATGGAAATTTAATCTTTTGTATGATATGATAATTATTTTTTTTAGTTACAAAGTTCTTACATTTTATTAAATGGGAGAATGCTCTTGTTGAAAGTTGAGTTCACACTAAGGGTTCTTGATCTTTTGCACTATATACATACCTCCTGAAAGTGGCGGTAAGATATTTATTGAATACTCACACACTCACAGTACTTAACTATAATTATTACATTAACCTTGTCAGGCAAGGACGGTTCTACTTACGACGTGTAGGAACGCATACTAATTTATATCTTAAATTATCCCATACAATTCGGACCTACTCGTACTCGTAGGAACCTTTACAATACACAACAAGTCATCAAACTACTCGTACAATAAGTCATCTATTAAAAAAAACTACTATTTATGAGTTATAAAGGCTAATTTTATTTTAGCATCTTCTAAGCTTATCCATGGGCTAAAGCTATGCATACATTACTAGGGACTCACTCTCGCTTCGCTCGGGTTCGTCCCTAGGTTGATTTCCCATACAAATTTTGATCCCTATTTTCACCCCCTTAAGGGAAGATTTCGGGGATTAAAACTTCTATGTCTTTTCCATGGTCTCAAACTATCTTTTTACCAAATTTCATCTAAATCGGTCCAGTAGTTTCGGAGCTGCTTCGGTACAAACAAACAAACTTTTCTCTTTATAATATTAGTAAAGACATACAAATTAAACTTCATGTAATAAATGTCTAGTTTGTAAATTTAACGCGTAAGCTTAATTTAAAATTATTGTTTTACAGCTGTTCATTGTCTACTATACCAATTTTAACAAATGTGAAAAATTCAACATTTTTTATAGGTATTTGTAAAAAAATAAATGTGGATTTTTTGGATCTGGATATGAATCTAATAATATTAAAGCGTAAAAGCGTTTGCTCCTGTCGTGCTTTATTTTAGCTTGACCTCTATAGAAAGCAATATGAAAATAGTGTATGATTTTTATGCTAAATATATAATGTAACAAAATTCTCTTTTCGCTATAAAGACTTTCATCAGAATCAAAAATAATAATATTCAATTTTTACTGAATTGTCCACTAGATATTGCGACAGGCGTTTTTGAAGTGAAAGTTCTTTAGAATCGTTGTGAATTAAAACTCGATGAAACGGAAATGCGTTACGACAAAGAGACAAACACATAGCCGACAATATTTTAAGATATGAATATCTAATATAGTAAATATGTATTTTACGTATCGAAATATATTAGATTTGCTCTGCATCGGCTGGCATCGACTTCGAAAATATCTGATTAGGTATCTATTCTAAATGAAAACCTCCGTTTAGTTATTTTTTATATTTTAGTGCCTGGAAGTCGATTTTTATTATTTTTTTAAGTTTTTATACCTTATGCTTATACGTACCTATTTTAAGAAAATTACTTTTTTTAACTTTTTACTTAGTTAAAAACTTTCATATTGGTTCGCTTCCCACTTTTCTCACTTTAAACGTTTTCGGATGGTCACATTTTTAGCTTAAATATCTCTTGTTTGTAGACTTTTTTAACAAAGCTCTCTACTAAAAGCTTTTTAAAAGTGAAACACACCGGAAGGGCTAATTATTTTTACAGTAGACAAGGTACGTTGTTAGGTGTTACTATCATTTCAAAGGTATAGTATGAAGCTTTATATAACGTTTATAAAGGCGTAATGTAGAATATTATATCATAAAGCTTTACAATACGCCATTTAAAAATATAGTCTCATAGTGACCGGCCTTATTGTACCCGGCACGGCTATCAGTTACTTTTTATAGCAGTATAATATAAAGGAAATTTTTGCTAGATTTTAAAATAATTCCATGCAACGTATAGTGCTTATAATAAATAAATAAATATGTTGGGACATTAACACACATCACCATCTAGTTCTATGGTAAGCTACGAGGCCTGTGCTATGGATACCAGATGATTGGTACACTAAACATATATAACTTTAAATACAAATACCCATGATTGAATTATAAACATTCATGCTCATCACACAAATGAATGCCCCCAGCGAGACTCGAACCGAACTCGATTATTGCGATAAATATGTAGCTTACCATACACTTAGCACAAGTTGAACTTACGACCTCTGGCGTAGAGACACGCTCTATAAATTACAATTTCATTCCAAGACATATGTAGGTTTGAACTTGGAAATAACAAAGTCAATTGAATCCATTATTTAAGTACTTGTCTTAATTCCATAAATTCTTTAAGTACTTTTCCCCAAAAGGCACTTCTAGGAACCCCTGAACAAAAGAATTCAATTGAATTGAATTAAGTACCTACTTTTCAAAACACAAATGTAGTAATTGTATTTTGTAATCTTTTTATACTTAAGAAATAGGTACGTAATGTATGTATTTAGCCCTTTTTTAACGTCCCTCTGCTGGGCACGGTCCTCCCTTCAATACGAGGGGGATCAGGCCATAGTCCACCACGCTGGCCAACTGCGGGTTGGCGGACTTCACGTGCCTTTCGAAAACTTGCTAGGTTCTCTCAGATATGCAGGTTTCCTCGCCATGTTTTCTTTCACCGTAAGACAAGTGGTAATCATGTTAGACATACGTAATATAGATATGTTAATATTTTTAATATTTTAAATCCATTCTTTAACTTTTTTACAGCCTTTCAAATCAATTATATTATATAGATGATTGTAATAGATACTTATACATGCTACCAAAAAGCAGGCTCTGGCTTAGTTTGGCAGTTCAACTTATTTTTTTGACTCTTTTTGTTCAACTTGATTATATTACTTCAACCCCTTATATTGCCGCTTTATATAGTACAATAAATAAATAATAATAATAAATTATAATTGTACTTATAACTATTTCAAAATTGTTTACCTTACACGGTAATGAAACTTGTGAGTAATATCAGTCAGACTCAGTAGGTACTGCTACACTATAGTTAATGTATCTAATAATTAAAAATAAAAGTAAAATTGCTTTCTCTTTTAAATTATTTTGCTACTGTCGGTCATTTACAATCAATTCTTGCAGTTTACTGAACGAGAAAAAGAACACTTCCATTGAAATTCAATTTCCCATGTAGGGCTCTCCATCTGCACTAATGGCATGTGGAGAGGAACGGTTCGAATAGACACATCAAAAATGGTGTGTACTACTAGATTGTATAGTATTAATATTAATAAAAAGGTTAGTTAGGACTTTAGTGTCGAATATTAGGAGTCACAAGTTCGATTCCGGACAAGTATAATTTTTGTTCTGATAAGGCTTGTAATTATTTTAATTTACTAGTGGCTTATTCACGCTTCGCTCAAGTGCCTTCTTAGGTGCTTAACAGTAGCTCATGTGTTACTCTAAATCATAGTCTATCTATGTACTTCCAAATCTGTTTAACCATTTTAGCGTGAAGATACCGGATTTACAGTTTAGCCAGGAGATATACTCTTACACACGTACATACTATAGTTATTCGGAAAATTGTATCCCGTTATCAGGGCTCGTAAACCCGTACAATTTTTAAGCTGGTTTTGGTCATAGACCTCAAACCGGAAATCCTTTCTGTTTAACATTTCGGTTATGTTCTTTAACCGGTTAAAACCCGGAAATCGGTTTTTTGACAAGATTAGATTCTATGATAGAAAATGAATACGTTAAAATTGGTTAAAAAGGTTTGCTAATGATGAATTGCTTAGTAGGATGATGATGTATCTTTCTGGAATTAACCGGGTTTATTTCATCATCAAAGCCTAAGCTTAATCTTTATCTAAAAATAATCTTTAACCATTAATGTTTCGGTTTACCAAACCGGTCGAATGAACGAGCGATGAATTAACCATTATATAATTAAGTATATTTGTAATTTTCTTTATTGTAAATAAAAAATAATAATAATAATACACATAAAAAAACCATTACATTATGGAAATTTACCATTTTTAAATCGGTTCCGAGTCCTGTCCGTTACCATCGTTTTACACCAATGCATCACATATCTGCCATATTATAGTTTCTAAAATGACTCACCATGCAATGTAATAAAATATTTGATTGCCTTTGAGAAGACAAACATTCTAATTTAGTGCTTTGTGATTGTAGTCAAACTGTCGCCACATTCGAATATATCACTAAACATATATTCACGTGACAGTTTAATTTACAACAAGGGCAATATTATAGTGATTTATGAAATATTGCATCTTAATAGCACTATCTCTTGTAAAATACATGAAACCTCTGTTCACTGTTGGACAGAAAAAGGTTTTATAAAGAATTAATATGTCTTTAATACTTATTAATCACAATAATTTCTTAGACTACTCGAATATTTTGCATTTTATTATATCTTTTCGATTTTTTTTTTCGTTTTGAATGCTTTACAGCCATCATGGTTGCAAGAGAGACTAAGGTTATAGACGTTTCAAAGGCGTTATACCTATGTTACAGACACTAACTTACTATTTTACAAAAATGATTTCAACTAGGTATTCAAAAACGGCACTAAAGTACCTTACAATATTAGTTGATTTTAATCCTAAACATTTTTTAATAAGTATTATAATTAAATATAGCAATAGTATTTATTTCATATTAGCTGTTCTCGTATTATAAATATTCTTTTAACTTTATTAATTAATAATATTATTTAGTGTTACTTATATTGTATTAAGAAACGTCGGGAACCAAAAATCAAAACAAATCTGCGAAATAATCCAAAAAGATAGTTTTATTTAAGAAGCCATTATATAGAATTCGAAACATCGGGAGCAAAAAACAAACAAAATAAATCCGCGAAAAAATTCGAAAAGATATTTTTACTGGTGAAATCTTCAATCATTTACTTTGTGTAACTAAAAAATATAGAATAGAATACCATTTCTCTCTAAATAAAAATGTAAAATGTTATTCTGAATACTTTTCGACTAAACTGAATTGAATTTGTCTATCACTGTACGTAGTAACTAAAAAACTGGGTGTAACCTAAAAAAAATAATACGTATTTTTGATGATAGACTTTCAGAAATTCAATAACAAGAAGTTTTACCAGAAAATATGTTTTGAAAGCCACTGACTGGGTGATTTGATTAACACGCTAAGATTCAGGCTAGAAATTTTAATATTTGTGCCTATTTTTATATTTTTTGAAATAAAAACCAAAAGACTTATAAATATAGAAGAAACCGCGGAAATCCATATTAGGCTTATGATATTTAAAGATACTTACCAGAAATAATAGGAATTAAAGTGATAATATACTGTCAGTATCAATTTGAAACTATCTCGACGATTATTACATTTTCAGCATTTGCATATATATATTATGTAACAATATACATATATTGTTATTAGCATTCCCTGCGGATCCGCCCGCGTTCAGATGACCAAAAACCAAAATCTTAGATTTTACATAATAGTATGCTCTTACAATGCAGTTTTTGTATTTTTTCTCAGAAATGAGATATTTTCTCCTGATAAAAAGTATCCTATATGTTGACCCGGATAACCAGCTATCATCATACCAAATTATATCAAAATCCGTCCAGTGGTTTTTCCGTGATGCGGTAACAGACAGACAAAATGTTTAAAAACTATAAATTCGGTCTCTGTATCGATAATAATGTCTATTTCGATAAGATTTTCCAAAAAATATTTAATGTACAGATTCGGCTCAGTTACAATTTGATTATATGTACCTATAGATTAACATGATCACTCAACCAAAGTTTATTGAAAATAACTCATCATAATATGATTAATTTTTCCTACATTACTATGTAAATATGTATATTACAAAAATCTTTATTATGTTCTGTTTGTTGTTTTTGTCAATTGATAGTAATGAGAACGCAATTTTAATTTACGGGTGGGTGATGATCGATAGTCGTATAATCTATATATATGCTTTCGAACATTGAAGTATATAGCGTCCACTAATACAAAATTAATTAGTATCTCTCAGACATACAGGTTTTCTCGTGATGTTCTCCTTTACCGTTAGGCAAGTGGTAATCATGTGGATTGATGATTCGCATGAACATATCAGTGGTGCGAGACCCGGGACTTGAACCAGTATCACTTAGTTTTCCAAGCGAGCGCGTTGCCACTGGTCTACCTCTGCCTTGTTGTTGTTAATTGAGACATGGAATATCATTCTTCAACCACGCGTTTTTTTTATAATTGTAAAAAAAAACAATTTGTTTTTAGTAGAACTTCTAGCTATTTAATTTCATATAGTTAAATCATTGATACATAAAAACATAGATACACATGTCGTAATAAATATTTCTTCAATAAGTGGCGTCGACATGTGACGTTAAATCAAACCATAGAATAAAATTCAAAAGTTGAAAGTTCTAATTGTCTAAACACAAATTCGAATTTACATATACCACATAAAGTATTTTTTTAAATGAAACAACGTGCGTTTTAATTTTTAAAAGCAATGAACAAAAGAGATTTGAAAAAAAAATTCGAATTGTGCGATTTTTTTGAGGACACTTTTGAGACGCTAATTATGTATTTGTTTATCAAGTAGCGACTCATCCTTGCTTCGCTCGGATTCATCCCTAGCTTGCTTCCCAATACAAACTTACATGTCCATTTTCACCCCCTTTAAGGATGATTTCCGGTATAAAAGTTTCCAATATCCTTCCCAGGGTCTCAAGCTATTTTTTTCCCAAATTTCATTTAAATCGGTTCAGCAGATACACAGTTCGGAGTCACAAACTCACTCAAGAGGTAAACTCTTCATAATATTAGTATAGATGAGTTAAATATTTATTCCCTTTTAAGTGAATCTTATGAAAATAATCGTATTATTCATCATGAAATGCTAGTCACTGAGCTTGAATAACAATTACATATCATATACTTGATAATGTTAATTTGAAAATATACAACGGGAGTAATAGAACTTGTAATTTCCGGTTAGTAGGCGTCACTCAAATATTTACACTCCATCACATCCCTTGTTTACAACAATATTTGAAAGAATAAATTATGAGTAATTTGAACCTAAGATTTATCTATACAGATAAATAAAATGAAAATGTCTGTTTGTAATGTCAACATAATAGCTTTTTACTAAATGCATATAGGGTATGTACTAATAAGAAAAAAAACTTTTTTTTTATTTTTGCTTGTCTGTCTGTTTGTTCCGGCTAATCTCCAAAATTGCTGAACCGATTTTGACGGGACTATCACTGGCAGATAGCTGACGTTATAGGGAGTATCTTAGAAAAAATCTGGTTTCCGTGCAAAAAATAAACCCCGTAAAATTGTGAACAAAATCTGCGTGCTGCTATTTAGGAGAAAAGAGAAAATAAAAGTATATTTTATATTATACGACAATTAACAATTGTTTATTATATTTATTAATACTAGTACATACTTATATTTCTACTAGAACTTATATTTTATGGGATATACATAAAACTATAACTGACTGACTCCTTCGCAATTTATATTAAAGACTTTTTCATAGACGCTGGAAATCAACATAGCGCTATAGGTATTCTCTTATTTTTTTATGTCATGCTTATCATTTACCGAGACGAATGAATATTAAAAAATAATAATTTTGAACACGTCGGACGTCTTTTCTGAGAACTTTTGTTGATTCCATGAAAACAAGCCACAAGCTAAGCAAAGTATTGATAAAAGCTACAATTTTTATGCTGCAAAATATTTTAAGCTCACAAGATATTTCGAGCTTAAACTGTTTAACTCGCCAAAGTTTACTAACAAAACTTAATTTTCAGTTTCGACGTTCGTTTTTCGTTCAAAGTAATTTTTGAAATGTATGAACTTAATAATTTTATTTCCAAGATTTTAATAGACTTTTAAACTGCCTTTCGGTTTGGTTAAATAACGTATTCAAAAATGTACGCCTTCATTCTGCACATGAGTAATATTCTAAAAGTTGCATTTGAATATGGAAATTTTCATCGTTTTATCTCCTTTGGGATTGACTTTGTGATGCTGATTTTGGACGCAATAAAAATTACAGATTAACTAATCCACGTAATATAAACTAACATTTGCTGTACAAATTAGTATCAGAAGGCTTCTATATCATAAGTTGTTTTATATTGTTCAAGCATCGACTTGTTTGGCTAGGTTTGGCTAAGTTTGTTTGTCTTGTTTGTTTGCTTATAACTCGTTATAGAAATTGTCATTTGTATACCATGTATGTATATCATGTATGTATATCATGTTTTTAAAATATTATTGTTTGTCTTCATGGTGAGGTCTATAACATTCTGTCTATAATATCCTTAGGCTGATACTGTTATAATGAAGGATATTATGAATATTATATATCTATATAGCAGATCCATATAGCAGGCATCTTCCTTTTTTTGACGACACGTTTGGCTTAGTTTGTAGTGCTTGCTGTGCCAGCAGTCGCGGGTTCAAGTCCCGCTAAGGGCATTAATTTGTGTGATGAGCACCGAATGTTTGTATTCCAGTCATGGGTTTTGTTTTATTTATGATATGTATCTATTTAGTTATATATGTGTAATTGTGTATTGTATAAACTATCTGGTATAAATAACACAAGCCTTGTAGCTTACCATGGAATTAGATGGTGCTGTATGTTAACGTACCAACTTAAAAAAAATGAGTGAATATCATTTCATACTTTCTATCAAAATATTCCATTTAAATTTTACAATGGAAACTTTGTGAAATTTCTTTTGAGTGCAATAGTTGTTTTCTTTCTAAAGCCCGGGGTGATGGCACTTTAATGCGTTTGTATAATATCTACTTTCATTCGAAATTTCTGTTGGAAATCTCTGATGCACTTAGTTTTAATTCGCAAAGTTTTGCAAAATTCACTTTTACAGAGTATTGCTAGAAAAGGTTTTACAATTAAAACGTTTTAATGGATCATGATTAAGAGGTGCAGCGAGCGGAGGTTTTAATAATTCATCAGTATTTTACTAAAGTAATTTTCAAGACGGACAGATAATTTATTTCATTTAATTTTTTTATAAGTATTATTTATGCAAGTGTTTAAGCTGCTTTCAATAATAATGGTTAAATAGTAATTTCATTTAGCAGTTCTTAAAATGACTAAAGTAAATGAACATTTAAATTAAATGTTTGAAACAAAACTATCTTTTGGGATTTTCGCCGATTTATTTTGGTTTTTGGTTCTCAAAGTTTCCAATGTTTGAAAGACGGGTGAGACTAAGGTTGTTAGTATTCTACAATCAAAATAAATCCGCGAATAACAAAAAAATAAAAACCGACTTCAAACAAAAGCACTAAAAAGTAAAAAATAACTGATTGGTAGTTTTCATTTACTATACATACCTAATCAAATATTTTCGAAGTCGGTGTGCTTTGCTTTGTATGGGCTGGCACCGATTTCGAAAATATTTGATTAGGTATGTATAGTAAATGAAAACTACCAATCAGTTATTTTTTACTTTTTAGTGCTTTTGTTTGAAGTCGGTTTTTATTTTTTTGTTAAAAAGTTTTTATTTTTCCCTTTTTAGTGTAGACAGTAGTAGCAAAGTAAGGATTCTAACGTGTTAGGCTTGTCGAATCAAACAAAATAAGCCCAAACTCAAAGTATCTACTATTAGCCGTTGAAGAGTTCCACCTATCCACCTTCTGGCCTTACCATCAGATCAGGTCAACAACACCGAACCACTGTACTATCAACGGAAATAGAAATACTTGCAAAGTTTCAAGTCAATATGACAATTAGAAGTAGGTTAAATTCATCTTTAGTTGTTTTTCCACCCTTAGGGGTGGTATTTTTTTTTGAAATTTAAATGGGACCAATCTGGAAGTATACCCTTTCAAACAAAACAAAAATTGTCCAAATCGGTTAATAAATGACGGAGTTCTGAGGTAACAAACATAAAAAAAAAACATACAGTCGAATTGAGAACCTTCTCCTTTTTGAAGTCGGTTGAAAAATGCAAAGAGATAGTTTTATTTAATATAAAGTGTGAAATATTTGCGTAAATCTAAGAATTTTTTACTTAAATATTGATTTTATTTGATGTAAATTGTAATTTTTTACTTGCAGATGGTGCATACAATGATGCCGATAGCGCGTTCTATTTCGCTGGGTATGGCAGCGTCCCTGACGCTAGGTTACATAGGACTGGCGTTAGGCTTGGGCGCACAAGATCAAGAGAGACAGTTTTATCAACAGGTAAAATTTAATTTTCGATCTACTCCTAAAATGGAGGTAGTACTTAGTTTGAGCGTATTTATGTTTTTTACCTATATATCCAAATCTACTTATCTTGTTTCAATAATTAATTAATAAATTATTGAAATTATTAAAATAAAATCGAATAATTGCTATAAAAGTAATTTTGAAATCCATGTTAAATGGTAAATATTATATAATAATATATAAATAATACTTTTTTATGCTAGCTTTTTTAATGTATTTATAAAGGACTTATTTAATTTAGTTGTATTTTTGTGTGTTTGTGTTTTCTTACTTTAGCTGCAAAAAATAATAATAACTACCCGTTGCCTGTCTCGTGACCATGATTGCTGTAAAGTATAAAGCATTCGTAACGGTGCGTCGGGAACCAAAAATCAAAATAAATGTTAAATATTCGCGTAAACCTAAGAAAGTATCACGTGCTATATGTAGAATGGTAATTATTTCTATCTTAGTAATACTTTCTTAGATTTACGCGAATATTTGACATTTTAAGTAAAACTATTTTTTCGAATTTTACTTATTATTCTATATTATTCTATCTTATATATTTAAATAAATAATATTCCATGTTCAATTATAAAACTAATTAAAATTATAAAAATGTTTAAAGTTAAAAAATTATGTAAGGTAATTGATGAAATTTCCATTTTGTTAATTGTGGGTAGGCTGTCTGTAACAACTATACCTTCGAGACATCTCACACCTCAGTCTCTCCCGTGACCATGATTGCTTTAAAGCATTCGAAACGTCGGAAACCAAAAATCCAAATAAATCCGCGAAAAAATCCGAAAAGATAGTTTAATTCTATCTTAGTATTTACTCTCTTCCATTCAACAACACGATAGGTACAGCAAAACAAAAGAGACATTTATAAAATAAAACCTCCTAGTTTATAATATTTTACTCTTCCTTTAACGACGGATAACGAAGATGTATAAGCAGCTGCAAACTTTCAAAGTCCGCCTTAATGAAGTAAAAGTTTCACTCCTTTACACAACGCGCAAGAGCTTCCAAACAAATTAAAAAGTGCTTTACGATTCTTACGAGATCTATTCGAAGTCTAGTCTAATTAGTGTATGTACCTAGTTGTGTTTATAGGATCGAATAAACGTTAATTGGCTATTCAAGTCCCATAACGTATTTAGAAGGCATAGAGCACACGTTTATAGGGTTCCGTAGCCAAATGGTAAAAGCGGAAGCCCTATAATTTCGTCATGTTTGTTTGTCTGTATGTCACAGCCATTTTAATCGGAGATTATTGCAGATATAAACTGGATTTTAATAAATAGGTGTCTCATATGAACCACTAGACAATTCTACAGTCAGATTGTGAAAAAATATTTTCACAAAAATTATATGAAGATACGTTTTTGAGATATGGCAGATTAGTGGTTCAAGAGAGTATGCAGAATTGCAGGCGTTAAAATAAAAATTAAAAATATTTTTTCTTTTATGTTAAAACATAAGTTACATGTAATCTTTCCTGCTAAGGAACCCGATTTTTTAGTTCATATTTGTATGATTATAATTTAAGTTATTAAAAGTAAAAAAAAGATACAACAATAAAAGATACGACAAGACAAAAAATAGAGTACAAGAAATCTGTCGATGACTAAATGTCGATATTAAAATTGCCTGGGATACGTTTTAAGCGTCCATAATAGCAAATTTAAATTCTGCACCCGGTGAAGATAATCATATGTATATTAGGTACTGTCTGCAAAGTTGTTGTGATTTTCCGAACATCATATTATATTTTATACGTTACTTATTATGTAAACAATTTTTTATACTTATATTTTACTTTTATTTTGTTTTTAGTCAATATTTAGCTTCACTTATTTTTTATTACAATATCAGAAGTACCTCATGGTCTAGTAATAATATATCAAAAAGTTCTAGGTTCGAGTTCCAGTTCAATATTAGGTTTTATTGTCGAGGATTAGTAGATTGCTAGTAAGATTATGAGTGTTGTCACTAAAATTCGTTAAGAGAGTCCTCTTTTACCTAATTTCATCATTTAATTATTGTCATTATTATTATTATAGTCATTTATAAGCTAAACCTTATTACTTTCTCTGAAACATTGCTTAGAATTATGATTTCAATAAAGGTTATACAATGCGCCTGAAATTTTTTATTAGCAACAAAATATAATTGAACTTTGCCATGGATCTTTTTATTTGAGCGTATTAAAAGTATTTTCATTATTTCTATTGATTACATTTTACTATCTTTTCAGATGTGCCTATTATCTGTAACAAGTATATATATATATATATAACGACCTTTGAGATGTCGAAAACTTTAGTCTATCCCGTAACCATGATTGCTGTATTAAGCATTCGATACGTCAGACACCAAAAATCAAAATAAAACCGCGAAAAAATGAAGAAATCCGGAATGATAGTTTTATTTTAAATTAAAAATATTCGTGTAAATCTAAGAAATTATTTATTACATTTTAATTTTAAAATCATATATGTTTACCGTTACCGTACCAAACTTACTAATGTTTTTGACAATAGATCGGCCTCTCTCTCCTTAGTGCATATCAACGCGCAGAGTATACTTGCTCATTACAATGACTTTCTCGCATCTTTTAGCACCGGCGTGGTTGACTGTATACTCTTATCTGAAACCTGGCTTAAACCATCCCTACCGTCTACTAGTTGCTCTCTCTTCCAGGTTATAATTAATATCGTAATGACCGCATTGGCCGAGGTGGAGGTGGCGTAGGTATCTACCTACGTTACAGCATTTCTGCTAGTGTTGTGTCATCCATCTCCTCCACATACTTTCAGGGTCTCTCGCGTATCTCTTTTTAGAAATTTTAGTAAATCATAAAAAAATATTACTTGGTGTCCTTTACTGCCCGAATGACAAAATTAATTATTTCACTGATTTAGAGTTTTTATTTAACAGTCTTCTGCTTTCTTATGACCAAGTAATTTGCATGGTTGACTTAAATACATGTTTACTCAAAAATGACACGAGGGCCCAAACTTTAAATGCACTAATTTCTTCCTTAAATCTGTATATTCTCCCCTTGTCTTCTCCCACCCACTATTTTCCTAACTGTAGGCCATCTCTCATTGATCTTGACCTTAGTCTCTAATCCTAATCTTGTTATATCTCACGGCCAGATGAGTGCCCCCTTCTCCCACCATGACTTTAATTTACCTTGCATATAAGCTGCGTCCTCCAAAGGTTAGAGGCAAGATTCTTTTTCAGCGCAATTTTAAGCACATGGATCTGGAACGCTTAAGAGAGGATGTGAAGAAATGCAACTGGTCACCAATATTTTCTTCTAATAATATTGATTTATGGTCGAATCACTAACCTCTGAACTGATTAGGTTATACGATATTCACGCCCCGGTTAAGACCAGTTCGCATGAAACATGCTCCAGCTCCCTGGATAACACCAATGATCAGGAGAACAATGCTAAACGCGACAGGGCAAAGTCCAAAAACCAAAAAATATCCGTCTGAGGACAACCTTTCAGCGTACAAAAAAACTTCGTAAACATCTGCAACAGAATGTGTAGGGATGCCAAACGTCGCTATATTCACTCCACAATTCAGAATCTCTCCCAAGCGCAAGTTTTGGAGATTTCTTGAGTCTCTTGCGTGGAGGCAAACCCCCCGACTTCTAGCAAAGTTTCGGTTGATCTCAACAAGCTAAATTACCACTTAACTATCCCTCCTTTAACATTAAACTCCCAATTAAAATCTGCCTACCCTTACACATTTGTCTAATATTGTCCCACCTGACTCCTTCTCTTTCTCTTATTCGAATCAGTCTCAGAAGATGCCATTAAGAAGTGTATCCGCTCCATCACTACCAAAGCCATCGGTAGTGACCATCTCAGCCTCGACATGATTCTTCCCGTGGTGGATTGCATTGACTCAGTTTTCACTTACATTATTAACTATTCACTGGCTTGCAATATTTTCCCAACTCAATGGAGAATGCTCTTGTCATACCCATACCTAAAACTACAAATCCCACCTGCCTCAATGAATATCGACCTATATCCACTAATCCTACCTATCCTATCCAAAGTCCTAGAATCTATTGTACATAATCAGCTTTACCTCCTACCTTGCTCGTATAGAACCTACTATGTCCCTTACCAGTCCAGATTTCGTCCATGGGTTCCACAGCACTCATTGTGTGCGTTGAGGTTTCAACATACACGGAGGACATACGGTTTGCCATGGATAATACCAAACTCACTGCAATGGTCCTCCTCGACTTCAGTAGTGCATTCAACTTTTTTTTTTTTTTTTTTATGTCGGGAAATGCATTTAAGCATACCACCTGATCCCCCAGGTGGTGATGTGGGGCTCACCGGCTAGAAGAGCCGGTACTACCCACTAAACCCGACATTCCTCCCTCCCCCCCCGCCTTAATGGGGAAACAAGAAGCGCAGGATCGCTTGCGCATAACTACTACGGCGCCCCGGCGGCAGGTCTGCCTAAACGCTAGGCAGACCACCAAACCGATGGGGCTGCTTCCAACAGTCAACTCTGCTACGCAGAGAGGTTCCCGGAGCAGCCCCATTAAACCTAACCACCGCCCACCGAAGTGGCCAAAAACCTCCTAATCGCCTTGCAGAGGACAGGGAGAGCGGCAACGAAACACCGACACTCCTCTTCCCCTGCAGCCCCACCGCGTCCGCCATCAAACGGTTGGCGGCCCCGTCTAGGCCGCGGAAGGTAGGGAGAACGGCGCACCGAAATACCGGCACTCCTCCCCGCCGCGGCCTACCCCTCCGCCGGTATGTCGGGCCTGCGACCACAGTCCCACAACCGGCACCCCATCATCCCGGTTGTGGGACCAAGCGGTCCCACCACCGGTGGGCCGCAACATCTTCGGCTCGAGCCTAGACGAGCGGCCCCATCCAAGCCATTTGGTCCGCGCCGGATTTCTCCGGTACCACCCGCCGCCCTAAGCGGGTGGCATTCCCCTATCCGCCACCTGGGGACGCTCCCGGTAGGAGTTGGCTTCTCCCCCGGGAATAGTGCATTCAACTCTGTTGACTTCGACATTCTTCTTGGCACTCTACGCGCAGTTAATATTTCTCCTGCGGCTATTGACTGGTTTCGCTCATATCTTTTTGGGCGCCGCCAGTGTGTGAGAGCTAATGACACTTCATCGGTGTGGTTGGATCTCACGGCTGGGGTCCCCCAAGGCGGCGTTCTTTCACCATTACTTTTTTCTGTTTTTATTAACAACATATCTCGCGTCATTTCTTCTCCCTACCATCTGTATGCAGATGACTTACAACTATATCGCCATTTTGAGTTAACTGAGTTACCCGATGCTGTTGAGGCTTTAAATAATGATCTAGTCGCTATACAAACTTGGGCCGAATCTTACGGACTTTTAGTTAACCCTAAGGAAGTCTCAAGCCATAATTATTGGCAGCAGCAGACTTTAGGTGTAAAATAGCATTGGCAGTAGTCAGGTCCCTGGGATCATATACTCTGGGGTCCAAATACCTTACTACTGCGATAAAGTAAGGAACTTGGGTCTTATCTTAGATTGTCAATGACTTGGACACCTCATATCAATGAGGTTAGTAGGCGTATGTACTTCACTTTTTTTTTTTTCCATTCTCTAAGGCGTCTCCAATACTTTCTCACCTTCAAGACCAAAATTATGCTTGCGCAAATCTCTTCTACTGCCCATACTTGACTACGCCGATGTATGCTATTTGGATGTGACGGAGGAGCTTTTAAATAAATTAGAGCGTCACAAAATCTTTCGCCCATACGCTTTATCTATGGTCTGCGCAGGTACGATCATGTTTCCGACTTTCGTGCTCGTCTTAAATGGCTCCCTATCCGCCTTCGCCGTGATTATTTTATGCACACATTCTTTCATTTCTGTTCAATATCCTTCATAACCTCAATTTTTTCCCCTCTTACCTTCGTTCAAGGTTTAACTTTCTTCCCACTTCAACACGTTTCTAGGGCGGCCCTGCATCACATCGATGCTTGACATACCGAGAAGCAACACCAAGTTTTCCTAAAACTCCATTTCTCGGTACACGCTGCAGTGTTATGGAACAGACTTCCCAAAGTCCTACAGGAAAGCCCTTCTAATGATGCATTCAAAGTCAATTTAAAGAAGCATTTTCTAGCTCATAATTGAAAAATATATATCTTTCTGTTTCGTAATAATATAAGTATGTTTATGTATGTATGTATATGTATGTATGTATATACTCGTAGTTTTGGTATTTATTTATTCTCTCTAATGTTTATGTATTGTTTATAAGTAATATTTGTATTTATGTATTTTATGCTTATATATTATATATGGAACATATAGTGTGTATATATATGTGTATGTTTTATATATTGTATTTATTTTTGTTTTACATATTATGCTTATTCTTATTTATTTTCTTTTCTTTTCTTTGCACTTTCTCTTTCTGTCCCGCTACTTAACACTATTTCCCACATACATGGGTTGACTGGAAGAGATCTCTTATAGAGATAAGTCCACCTTTGTCCACATCATTTTCTATGTATTTTTTTTATTACTTTTTTTAGTGCAATAAAGAATATATATATGTTTTCACAATATAGAATATTCTTTACTATTACGACAAACTTAAATCTTTAAAAGACTTCAAATTATTGAATTTGTAGTTTGCCTGTAACAAATAAAATGTAAAGAAAACTAAAGTTAGATTTTGTTAAATGAATATTTTTATAATATTTACTACCGTACTTTATTTTAAATGATCCCTTCAATGTAAGCATGAATAATGCTTATGTAGAAAATATATTATGTATATAAAAACTAACTAACTATACTAGATATTAAATTTCAAAATGACATCTGAGAAGTTGTTCACCAACTTTTAGATAGCTGTTTAAGAAGAGAAATTCCTAACAACTGCCAAGACTTTACAGTACCTACATATATACAAAAATAATATTTTAATTAAATATTGTATACAGCCCTTTTTAACGTCCTACTGTGAGTTTCGGGGCTCCCTTCAATTTAAAGAGATCATCCCATAGACCCGGGATTCGAACCCGCTCCACTTTCTTCGCTTCACTTTGGTTTCCCTAGTGAGTGCGTTACCACTGGGCTACCATTGCCTACAAATATTACATTATAAAATTGTTCTTCAACAGTTAACGTGTGAACTGGCTCTCTTATTCTCTGCGAGTGGCATCGGTCTCTACTATAGAGCTCTAACTGAACGTGCTCATAGAAACACTTTTGCGGGTACAAGAACTTGTTTAGAACAACGTGTGAAGCTTGAATGTGAAAGAGAACAACAAGAAAGTCTCCTTCTATCAGTGATACCTGCTTACATCGCTGCTGAGGTAAGTAATTTTGAATTGTTATAGTTTCCAGCTTTTGAAAAAAATCATTGAATCTGTTTGAACCCAAGCTACAGACATTAAATGAAACAAAATGGTAAGATCTAATATAGACTAAGTTATGTTTTTTACGAGTAAACGAGTAAATCACATCATACACACGCATTTGGTCCGTGCTTTTTTGAGTCTATTTTTTATGATTTTTATTTATTACTAAGTTATGTTATATCTACTTAGTTAAGCAGCTTTAAGATTTTGGAAATAATATGCAATATTTTTACATGGTTTGTTAGGTTAATAGAAAACAACATGTTCTGGTGACAGGTGATGTGGTTTTCCTGGTTCTTCTGGTGATCTGATCTGTGAAGATTAAGCAAATAAGGTTGCATAAATTGCATGAAGGTGGTTTCATAGGCAAAAATGATAAAACACTTGATATTTTACACTAAAGATATTTTTACTCGCTAACCTACATATTTATGTCCACATTAACTCTTTAATTGCATTTCTTGGCCATAATGCCAGTTTCCTTTACAAATTTCTTTGATGGAAAAGATAATATTATAAACTATATTAGGTAAAGTTCAAATACTTTAAATAAGAACGTCTTATAAATAATTTTCTGTAGATTACTGCCTTAAGCTATTAGAATACTAACGAAGCCGAGTTAGCGTTATAACAAGTAGTCGGCGTAATTACAAGTACTTATAAGAAAAGCGCAATAAAACTGAACGTAATATCTAACGAAGTATCTTATTATGTTTGAAGTTAGCGAAGTGTATATTTTTATAAAGTATCCAATATTATTTTCTGATTTTTCATAGATTTTTTAGGTAACTTTAATAATTTTGCATGTAAATGTCATGAGTATATGATAATATTATCGGATGTTTCTAGAGATAATATGTTTAACAGCTACAGTTGAAAATAAGTCATACATTCTGACCTCAAAAAGTAATGCAATAAAATATTTACTATTTACTGTTAGCCTACATCATCCCACTGCTGGGCAAATACCTTCCCTCTAAGTTGTGCGGTCTTGCGCAAGTATAGACAAATTTGGATAGAATTTGTCCAATTCATTTCGCCATCTAGGTCGTGGTCTGCCGCGATGCCGCCTCCCTGTCTTAGGGCTCCACTTTGTGGTTACTTTGGCCCACAATGTTGTAGGTATACGCGGATATGGCCAGCCCACATTAAATATAAATTATATATTGGGACATTAACACACAGCACCATCTAGTTCCATGGTAAGCTACGAGGCTTGTGTTATGGTACCAGATAGTTGATACACTATACATATATAATATTAAACACATACATATTATAAATATAAACACCCATGACTACGGTAAAAACATTCGTGTTAATTACACAAATGAATGCCCTCAGCGGGACTCGAACCCGCGACCGCTTGCACAGCAAGTAGGGTCACTACAAATTGAACCAAATGTGTCGTCAATCGTATTAATATAAAATATATTCAATAAAATATATAACTTCTGAGCGGAAATCGAATTATCGATTACTTCTATGTATAGATATAGTACATAAGCTTATTACAATTATAATTGTCTTTTATGGGGTAATGATAGAGTTCATAGCGCTAAGCGCTACTATCTTTACACAGCTATTCTTCTAAAGTCATCAATCTATACATATTCGTCGGGGATACTAGGTCTTTTACGAGTATAATATGACGTATTTTAATATAATGACTACATTATCTTCAAGGATCCTGTTAAAAAATCAAAACAGGTTGGTTGCATATATTTCTTTTAGTACTTAAAGTAAATAGTATTTTAAATTAATAATACGGATAACCAGCTATCATCAAACCAAATTTCATCAAAATCTGTCCGATGGTTTTCTCGTGATGCGTTCCCAGACAGACAGATAGACAAAAATCTAAAAACTATACATTCGGCCTCTGTATTGATAATAATAACAATTTCAATAAGATTTTCCAAAAAATATTTAATACGAGTATACAGATTTATTATATGTATAGATAAAAAACATAAGTTTCATTATATTTGCCATATTGGAACAATTCCTTTGAAAATTTTATGCTTAGATAATAAGACAGTAAATAAAATATTCTAAATAAATTAAAGGAACCAAAGTTATCGTGTTCCACATCACAATAAACGACAAAACTTTATAAAAGTGAGGTCAAATTTGTTTATGACTCAAGTAACTTTAGCATTGGTTGGACATAAACTAGTTGACTTTATGGCGAACATAATGCAAGTCTTGGTTAAACTTAGTTATTTCACTTGAAAACTAATTTAATAAGACATCTTCATATTCCCCGAATTGTCTATTATACTTAATCTATATAAATCAAAATGAATCACCGAAATGTACGCAATGTACACGCGTAACTGCCGATCGATTACACCTAATTAAATAATTCTTTTTTTTGTGTTTGTTATTGTCAGGACAAGTTTATATAGAAGAAAATTAAAGGAAAAAAGAATTTTTTTACTAAAATAAAATTTTATTAAATGTCATGATATGAAAAACGAATTAGTGAAATAGTTTTTATCCCGGAAATCATCTCTTAAGGGGGTGAGAATGGGGAATTGGGGTATGAAAGTTTATTGGGAAGCAAGCTAGGGACGAACCCGAACGAAGCGAGGGTGAGTCGCTAGTTAGTAATGATAACAATGTTATATTTTTAGTAAAATAAACGATAATCGAACGGTTTAAGTATTGTTTCACTATACTTAAAACGTTCGTTTTAATGGTAAAATCCTTATTTTATTATTTTTCACAACCTGACAGAGAATTTAAATTTAATTATTTTAACGTAAATTAATTAAATTTAAGGCAGTTTCGCCCACGTATATTACCTGACTTTAAATGATAATGAGAACTCAAAATACCTGTCTATTTCTAAAAACAATCAGTATGTAAGATCTTGATTGATATTAACTATTTTTTTTATTATATACTAGCTGATCCAACAAACGATGTCCTCTTCAAATATTTATATAGTACAAGAATAGAAAAAGAACTAATATTTTTCCCATATTTTATATATTTTCCGATAAATTTTTTAACGTTTTGTAAATTATTTTTCTCAAAAAATCTTCATTTATAAACATTAAAGAATTTGGCAAATTGGTACATTCAATTTTAGCGGTCAGACCGCGCCGGTTGGTAAATGAAATTCTAAGGTATTTTAAACATATTATGTAAATTGTAAAAGCAAATATTTATATATGTACATACATATGACCGTTTCATAAAAAGCTATAGCGCTATTTAAAAAGTTCTCGAAGATGAGGCAAAATGTCTTTAGAATAAATTGCTGCTAGTTTGTAGTAAGGCGCAGACATTATATATTCTGACGCTTAGACTTGCAATTTATTTAGCAAACTTGTAAGGAAAATGTGATAGTTTTCATAAAAGAACTTATATATATTTTTAATAATGGATTTAGACCTTTTTAAGGTCCTACTACTGGGCACAATCCTCCCTTCGAAATGAAGGTGTTCAGGCCAAAGTCGGCCACGATGACCAAGTGGGGGTTCGCGGACTTCACATGTCTTTCGAAAAAATTACTAGGTTTTCTCAGACGTACAGGTTTCCTTACTCTGTTTTCCTTCACTGTAAGACAAGTGGTAATCATGTTGGAAATGATTCGCATATAAAAATATCAGAGGTGCTCTCCCGGGATTTGAACCCGCTTCACTCGGTTTCCCAAGCGAGCGTGATACCACTGTCCTGCCACTGCCATATTATATTATTATTATTTAATAAGCATTAAATGAATAATACATAGAATACCACATGCGGGCATCGATTACGCGAAATCAGCTGTAATAAATAAATTCTATTAGAAACATTACCATTAAACTGAAGCAAATTAGCTAATTATACTATGATCATGTTATATTTTTAAAGTAGATTATTTTAAAATAATAATGTAGAGTCAAGTAGAGATTTTTTTTATTAAAGTGATGATAATAATTATAGCAAAGAATTAAGCAAAGCTTTTTTCAACTGGTTATTTGATGAAACATAGCGGAAAGAGAAAGTGGTCGGAAATTTTCAGTGATTCACATTTTAGCGGTGAAACTGGCGTAAACATTTGCTACGTTGTAAGAGTAACATAGAACAGTAATATTTAGAAATGACATGAATTATCAAAAAGAGCATTACAAACGTACACAGTGTATTGTTTTTTTTTTAACTTAAATATATTTTTGTACTATAAAATTTTCCTAATTGTTAAATTGTATTTAAAAATAAAAATAAAATGTCTTTACTTTAAGTTTGTGAATTGTGAGTTTGTGACGTTGTAAGGGGTAATCTCTGGATCTACTGAACTGATTTAGATGAAATTTGGTAAGAAGATATTTTTTATCCCGGAAATCATCCCTTAAGGGTGTGAAAATGGGGATGAGTTTCTACGGGGAATCAACCTTGGGACGAACCAGAGCCAAGCGAGGGTGAGTCGCTAGTCGTTCATAAATCTAAGTGTAATATCAAAAATCTATCCAATAAATAAACTTTATGCCACTTTTATAATAGCTATGTGTTAAAGAAAACACTTTTATCAATCCTGGTCACCTACTTCGACTGAGTAAACATTTCGGAGATAATTTGAAACTCACGATCTGACATGAAAATATGTTATTATCCAACGAAAGTTATAGGACTAAATTGATACATATTATTAGGATGCTTAAGAAGATCTGACCAAGTGGTTTATAATTAGCTGGTCGTGGGTTCATTTTCTATTAGACAAATGCTTATGACATTAAAAATATTTGGATCAGTTTGGTTCTAGAATTATATGAAATGTCGTCTCACTTCATAAGGAATCTGACTGAAAAATACAATATTTTGTAGATGGACGAATTGTGGTTAATTCGTTCATGATTTTGTCATATCCATCTGTATGGCATCAATGCACACAGAAACTATTAGCATTTTGTTGCTGAAATCGAAAACCTCGAAGATGTCCCATATTTTAGAGAAAATATTCCAACCTTACGTATTAATTACTTTTAAAATGTTTTGAAGTCACTGTAATTTTTTAGTTAAAAAGCAATTATTATTAAACTTTGGAATAAAGTTGGATTTATTTAGTGCTTCATTACTTAGTTGTACATTTAACTTAATATATAATTGCTGTAATATAGTGCTAGCATTTACTATTGTAGATCATGAGTTCGATTCCGTGATCCGGTTTAAAGTTAGTTGTTGTTTTTTTTTTGTAGAAAATTATTAAGTAGTAATCAGTAAGCAATTTGACGATATTGAATCACCAGGTGACTCAAGGAGCTTGATTCGCACAGGTCATGCGTCAGATCTAGACTGTCGTCCCACCTTATTGACTGACCTTTATTTAAGTTAATACTAACCGTTTTCCATTTCTTACATTTTTTTTTTATTATGTTCTAGCTATATACCCTCGCTTCACCCTGTTGAGTCCCTAGATGCCTTTTTCTTTGCTTTTGAGCGTAAAGGAATACACATATGTACACATACACACACATTTTAATTATTTATGTACTATAGTAGTGCACTTATTTAGTCGCGAAGCTTTTCTGTAAATTTACATTTACTACCAGAACCCGCGGCTTCGCTCGCGCTACAACTCATCCCCTATTTTACCCAATTATGGAATGAATTTCGAAAAATGCTAAAACACGTATTTATTTAATTATATTGAAGAACATTAATAACATAATTGCAAGTAATTCTTATCAGAAATATTTTTTTGGGTTCTATTATAACGTGTGTTCCCGTAGGAATGAGATAGTCTTCCGCGGTAAAAAGTAGCCTATGCTACTCTCCAGCCTTCCAACTCCACACTCTCCACACAAAAAATCACGCACATCCGTCAATCTGTTTTGACATAAAATAAGGACAGACAAACAAACACATTATTACATTTATCATATTAGTATGGCTGACGTCAACTTTCAACTGCCTCGGTGATGTAGTAGCTAGCATGTACGGCTGCACACTCGGAGGTTCTGGGTTCGAGTCCCGGGTCGGGCCAAGTTTAGTTATTGAGTCTTTCTGTATAGTAAGTCTCAGTAACAGCCCGGAGTTGGGAAGTTGGCGGTGTTTCACCCCCGTGCCTCGGAGAGCACGTAAAGCCGTCGGTCCTGCGCCTTAACTCTCACTGGTCGTGTCGAGCAGTCGTCCCACCGGAGTATGAGAGTGACAGGAATAGAGATTGCACGTTGTGTCTGCGCGTACACTATAACTTGTGCACTATATATAATATCTCCTGCGCAGTTGGCTAGTCTCAATGAAATTGGCCGCCGTAGCCAGAATCGGCCAGGAGAACATCATCATCATCATCATCATCATGGCTGACGTCTGAAAGTTTTAAGTAAACCTACTAGTTTTAAAAGAAAGTATTACATATTAAGGTTTTTGCTCTATATTAACATACTCCAGGCACATTTTCAAACATAACATCTCATTTTTAACTAGCATTGCCCGCGGCTCCGCCCGCGTTCAGATGACGAAAAACCAAATCCTTAGGTTTTACATATTAGTATACTCTTACCTTGCAGTTTTTGTATTTTTTTCTCAGAAATGAGATATTTTCCCGCGGTAAAAAGTATCCTATATGTTGACCCGGATAAGCAGCTATCATCATACCAAATTTCATCAAAATCTGTCCAGTGGTTTTCTCGTGATGCGGTAACAGACTGACAGACAGACAGACAGAAAGACGGACAGACAGACAGACAAAAATTCTAAAAACTATAGACTCTGACTCTGTATCGATAATAATGTCTATTTCAATTAGATTTTCCAAAAAATATTTAATGTACAGATTCGACTTAGTTAGAATTTTATTATATGTATAGATAATCTACAACCATTCGATTTATGAAAGGTTAAAGCTGGTTTCTATTTTGCCTTGAAAGCGTTTGTTCGTTGGAACGATTATCCTTAGTGAAAGAAATCTAATAGCCACTGATTTTCTTTTGTGAATAGTAATAATTTTCGACTTGGGTCCATTCTCAACCAAGTCACGATAGCTGAGTCACTCTTAATTACTAATAAAATTTTATATAACATTTACTGTTTTAACAACCGAGTCTGCACTGAGATCATTTTAGATATGCATAATAGAATTCTTTGAGTTCATTTTTATTGGAAAAAGTTATATGTATTTATTTTCTTGTTGATGTATAAAAAAATGAAATTCTTATATTTCAATAACTAGCGACTCACCCTCGCTTCGGTCGGGTTCGTCCCTAGTTTGATTTGCCATACAAAATTTCATCCCCATTTTGACCCCCTTAAGGGATGATTTCTGGAATAAAAAACATCCTATGTCCTTCCCGCGGTCTCAAACTATATTCATACCAAGTTTCATCTAAATAGGGCCAGTAGTTTTTGAGTTTATTCGTTACAAACATACAAAAATACAAATCTTTCCTCTTTATAATAGTAGTTTAGATTTGAATATAATGTTTAAATATGTACCAAATATTATTTAAAGTGCTAATTATATAACAACAAATATTTTTCGTTTATGAAATATAATATTCTAGTTGGCTTAATTTTTGCCTTTTACTATGTGTGATTTTTGTTTAATGCATACATCTTTATAGTGTTATAATTTTGATTGCATTTGTTTTAAATTATGTTCCCATTAGGTGAAGGCCTCTTCCAAAGCTTGTCATTATAGCTAGCTAAGCTATAAGCTGCCATTTACTTTCTTCTTCTTTATAAGACCTTCACCTGAGAGGGGTTCCTGAAATTATAAATACTTACTATAAATAATATAACCTACAATTAAACCTACAAGATCGTAAGCAGGAAATAAAAGGCGTTTTTCTTTTTTTATTATTTATGCTCCCAATAATGCCAAGTTAATTAAGTCATTATGATAATTTTTTATAATTAATCCCCGACGCAAAAAAGGGAAGTTATAAATTAAACGTGTCTATCTGTGTATCTGTGAATTGAAATGGTATTGTGCTTTTTCAAATTCCTAATTTAAAAGTTATGCTACATCAAAATAAACCGAAGATAACTACATAAACAAATCAATTCTAAATAAAAATGAAATTTGTATTTTTGAAGTAGTATTTCCATATAGAGTGTAAGATGTGGTGAAACTAGTAATAGATTAGTGCACGAGCGCCAAGATCAAAACTAATAAAAAAAAAGTTGGTAATCGCTAATCACGAACTGATGACTTTATTTTAGTGATTTCTTTTCTATTGTAATGTAATCTAATTGTATGTCTATATTTTACAATGACGGTAGGTACTCGCGAGTGAAAATTTAAATCTTTTAAGATTTTAACTCATACAAACATATCAACTAACAAACATTGCAAGTTAAATTAAACCTTGTAAAAATAAGAGAGTACTTTAGCTTTTACTTATAAACTGGAAACTTAGAGCTAGTAGAAGTTAAAAGAAGGGCCAATTTTCACGTTTCTAACTTAAATAGGAACAAGCTTTCACACAAACTTTCATCCCCTAATACTTCTTTAGTGCTCAACCTTTATAAACAACGTTTTAGCAAAATATTAAGCTTATAGACAAAGTGATTAAGACTGTGTGTTGCTCGGTTATGAGTTTTTAACACCCGATGCCAAAACGACGGGGATATAAGTTTGACGTGTATGTGTGTGTGTGTATGTATGTGTGTGTGTGTATGTATGTGTGTGTATGTATATGTGTGTATGTGTGTGTGTGTGTATGTGTGTCTGTTTGTGGCATCATAGCTCCCGAACGGATGAACCGATTCTGATTTTTTTTTGTTTGAAAGGTGAATTAGTTGGTAATGTTCTTAACTATGTTTGATGAAAATCAGTCAAAGATGGTCGTTTTTTTTTAATTTTTAATTCATTTAAGTTATATTTTAGGATTTTGTCTAGTAAATAATTAATTAATCAACGGAAGAAATGTTTCATACTACCGGTGAAAAAATATTTAAGTTAGCACAGATCATATAATACTATACTCCAATAGGTATATGTATATTCGGATGTGAACTATAAAATAGTATTATGTTTTAACATTAAATTATAACGAGTATATATTTTCTTGTTAGATATTTATCCAACTCGTGATAAATCGATAAAAAAATAAGAAGGGCCTCTAGATACATTGTTAGAGATATTATCGAATGCCGCTAACTTATCGTATAGGCAAGTTATATTAACAAGTCTTTAAGTATATAATGTTACTAGCGGACCCGACAGACGTTGTCCTGTCTACACGTCTTTAATTTGAAAATTTCAAACTTTTTTTAATAATTTTTTTGATGAAAATTATTATTCAAATTGTGAATCTAAACCATTCCCAGATCCCCTTGAACACACACAAAAAATTTCATCAAAATTGGTCCAGTCGTTTAGGAGGAGTTCAGTCACATACACACGCACACAAGAAATCTTATATATTTAAACGAGCTATTCTTGTATATATATATATATATATCTCAATATATAATCTGAATCTCGAAAACGGCTCCAACGATTTTCATGAAATTTAGTATACAAAGGGTTTCGGGGGCGATAAATCGGTCTAGATTAGTCTTATGTCTGGAAAAACGCGTGTTTTCGAATTTTCATGCGGTTTTCTTTTGCATTTTCACAATTTTTGCATTGTCAGTTGTCACTTCTGGTGGGTGGGAGGCGCCACTGTACAACTGTCAATATCGTGTCGCGTATTTACATCAAGTTTAAAATATTTAAGTGGAAATAATCTAAAGAAAATGATAAAATTCTAATTAGTTTAACAATAATTTTAAGAAATATTAATCTATAAACATCACCAAGTCTTGATGTGTTGAAGAACAAATGAGCTTTTAAAAATTCGCCTACCTAACAAATACAAAAGTGAGAAACATAACATACAGATACTATTAGTGCAAAACCATCTTTCTGTGTGTGATGACAATAAAACAAAATAATTGTGAAGTGAAAGCGTAAAATATTAAAAACATAAGTTTATAACCTCAAAAACTAATACTCTGTATAAAATTGCAATTCAACTAGGTATAATAACATACAACAAGAAATAAGACAGCAGAAAACAGAAATGTTAGAAATGAAAGAAGACATTAAAAATACAATCAACAATAATATACTTAAATGAGAAATTTAAACACTTAGAAATAAAAAATTCCTCAATAAATAATTTAGAAAGACATATTAGGCGCAAGAACTTGGTTATGTTCGGAGTAGAAAAGGTGAAAAAATCCTATCATGAACTAGAGGAAAAAATAAGTCTTAAACAAACGCAAGGAGTTACAAGCCCAACTGAAGATAAAGAAAAAGACCTAGGCAAAACAGCTTTCATTAAATATGACAAACTAAATTATTGTGGATAATAATAAGAACACTCAAATAAAAGAAGTCTGCCTGTATCTTCAGAAACGCCTTACCTCAATTATAAACAAAAACTAACAAATAAACAACATACAAAGAAAACCAAACCTGCTAATATTAAAGACTTTATATTACAAAAACCAAATTAACTTTCAACCACAAAAATGATAACCAGGAAGAACTAAAACAACACAGCAAGATACAGTATATTAAACACAGTAGGAACCTCCTCATTTTTTATCCCCCAGTACAGCCGGTCACTGTGGGGGAGTTCGACTATAACCCTCCAAAGAAAGACAGACATACAAAGAACAAAGGTAATACATATCTTCACCAGAAAAACTTCTAGAATTAAAAGCAGCATTTCCTACAACAAATCAAAGAACACAAAGATAAAATTATAAAACTTTATAGGCATATCAGAAACAAATTATAGTATATTGGAAACAAAATTTGAAAAGAAACCCTTTGCAATCATACAAGCATAATCTCCAACGGAGAGCTCTATGCAGGACTACTTTGGAGGAGGCTTTTAACCGAGAGGGGTCTACACATGAAAAAGACATTTACTAAATAAATACATTTAATTATGAAATTAAATACCTAATTTATAACTATTGTCAGAATTAATGTATGGAAAGAAATTTTATTTATATGTATTATTGTAAAATGTTTAGTATTTACTCAATTGAATTATTTAATTTACTGTCATTGTTTATTTATTTGTTAATGATAATTTATATATACAATATAATTTCAAATAATATTAAAGATTTTTAAAATATTTTAATTCCAGATTACAAAATATTAGTTTTAAAAAAATATAAGTGAATAAATAGTTACTAAATTATATAATTTTATATTTCAGCAATGTGATATAGACATTTTTTCATAGTTTAAATTTATTTAAAAAGAAAGTGTATTTAAATATTTAGATTAGTTTTTTTTTTCTTCTTTTTATTTATTGTACAACTAAAATGGCTCCTATATTACTTTTAACAAATAAAATTTTAATGGAATACTTTTATAAAAAGCTGTGCATACTTTAATTAAATTTATATACAAATAGGTAAAATTATAATTTAAATAAATGTTTTTATGTAAATTTGTTTAGTAAGCCTTTATAATAAATAAATGAATAAATAAATAGAGCTTTATTATTATTATGATTCCTTTTGCATTATTTCAATAAATTAATAATTAATAATTCCACGCAAAATATTATTGTCGATAATTTCGCATGCTCAGATATAAGCATCATGGTCAAGCGGCCAATGCGCAAATTTGACAACCACAGGTGTCTGGGTTCGTATCCCGATCGGACACAAGGTTTTTAATGTTGTTTTTTTTGTAGTTATTCAAATTCTTAGTTTGTTTTTTTTTAACGTTTTTTTTTGGCCAAACACTCCGAGCAAGGCTCGGTCGCCCAGGTACTATATATAATGTTATACTCCACTTGTGACGCTTCTCTAGAGGTTTTTTAGTATATTAAAATATTTATAAATCTCTATACAAATATCTATCGTTTTGTTGTTGCTTTATAGAAATACAGTTTAATTTATTCACTACTTTACTGATAAATGTAGGCAGTGGTAGCACAGTGATAACATGGTCACTTGGGGAACCAAGTGCTGGTTCAAATCCCGGATCTCGCTCTACAAATATTTTCATGTGCGAATCATTTTCATTTATCAACATGATTACCACATACGACGAAGGAAAAAACGTGAGGAGCTTGTCTGAAAGGATCTAGCAAGTTTTCAAAAGACATGTGAATTGTGAAGGCCTCCAACGTGCTGGGCAAGGGTCGTGGACTGTGGTCTGATCTTCCTTGTATTACGGAAAAGTTTTTCCCAGCAGTAGAACGTTATAAAATGACTGAATAATAATACTTCATTATTATAATATTATATTCATCTTCTTTTTAAATATCAATGCAATTCAATTTTAACTGTATATAGAAAAATCATGTCACCATGCAAATTAAGTACAATTAAAACAAAAATTAACTAACACAATTCTAAAGTGTTTCGAGTATTTTTAAATAAACCGTGTCTCAATGGAAACTCGTCCTAGCCTTCGTGTGGGGAATGACTAACAAGTGACAGTTATTGGCACGTCATTTCTTAGTGTCCAATTTAATGCCCTGCTCTAGAAATATAACCCCACTTATATCTGAATATTTGTAATATTCAACCAGTGCGTATGTATGTATGTAAGGAGTATAACAGTTTATATGTATGCATGTGTATGTATTCAGCCCTTATTTAACGTCCCACTGCTGGGGGTGGGCCTCCCTTCAATACGAGTGGGATCAGGCCATAGTCCACCACGCTGGCCAAGTGCGGGTTGGCGGCCTTCACATGTCTTTCGAAAACTTTACTAAGTTCTCACAGACATGCAGGTTTCCTCGCGAATTTTCTTTCACTGTAAGCCAAGTGGTAATCACTAATCATGTTGGAAATGATTCGCACATGAAAATATCAGACGTGCGAGATCCGGGATTTGAACCCGCTTCACTCGGTTTCTCAAGCTAACGCGTTACCACTGGGCTTTCACTGCCACAACAGTTTATATACTGAATAGATACTAATTAGAAACTTTTTACTTGATATATATTTATACGAATAAGGCATGTAATATGTAGGAGCAGAAAATTTTATATTTTATTTAATTTTCTTATTGTTTTGTGTATATTTCTTCGATCAACAATATTACTGTTGATCGAAGACCTATTTGTATGTGGCGAAATACTAAATGAGGTTTTATATGTCATTTTCTTACGTCCGCTTTAAAAACAAGAAAAAAATAGTTTACACTTTATATCATGTTATTTTAATACGTTTCATACGGGTATAAATAATATGCTATGGAAGTCGGTGTTAATTTAACCCATACTCCAAATAGACATATGTCATATATGTATATCCCATCATTTACAACGTTAACACTCAATAGTATTGCTTGTCAGAGGTCAAAGGTTCAATTCAGTTGAAGTAAAAGCAGATGATGGTCTCATTCAGGATATACGAGTATATATGTTGTTACATATGTATATATCATAATAAAACAAGTTTGCAAAAACCCATCAAATATAGTCTCAAAATCAATAAAAAACTTTGAAATCATATAAAGTTTCTTTATCACATTTATTCTGCAATTTCAGTTCAAATAAATATTTATTGTATTCTTCAGCGTTTTTTTATTAAAGAAGTTATTCCCTAATATTAGATGCTATTCTTTATGAAATTGATTCGAAGAAATTTAAGAAAAATGTTGATCTCTATTACGAAACTATTCGATCATTCGTAAAATTATGTAACTTGTTTAATTTTGTTTTATTAAAATTTTATCACCGTGTGAAATCTTTTTCATAAGTTTATATATTGTAACTAGATTGTATCCTATTTAATATTATAATAAATGCGAAAGTTTGGATGGATGTCTGTTAATTAATCATGCCAGAACTGCTTAACAGATCTGAATGAAAGGTACAGAGATCTATCTCTGTGCCAAATTTAGTATATAGTCCGGTAGTGCTATACACAAAGGTTACTTTTTATCCCGGAAAAATGTACAGTGACCGTGGGATAGATTTGTTTTTATTTTTAACTCAGGACGAACCCGAGCGAAGCAAGGGTGAGTTATCAGTACAAAAATATTTATAGATCATTTATTTATAACAGTCTGTTTAGCGGTATCTGATATGGAAGCGATAATCTATAGCGAGGAAAACCTTTCATTTTGTGGTTTTTAATCTATAGTATATAAAAACGTAAAAATAATCATGTTATTTTTGTGTAACTTTGTTTTTGTTTGAAAGAATAACAAATAGAAACTTTTTATAATTGAATTATATTTTTTTATAATTCATAGAGCCGAATACTGCTCGAGTAACGGGTGTGTACCGGAAATTATAGTGTGGGTAGACCTTCCACAAGGTTCAAGGAGGGGCCGACGATTTGTTGAAAGTCCAGGAACTTACTGGGTGTAGATGGCACAAGATCTGTTATCTTGAGGCTTTCGGCTGACATAATGATAATGATTATAATGAATAGCTAAATAAGTATAAACATACTTATTTAACTTTATAATTGCCATTATTTTGAAACTTATTTCGGCCTTATTTTTAACGTCCCACTGCTGGGCACGGGCCTCCCTTTTACTTTGAAGGGGATCAGGCCATAGCCCATCACACTAGCCAAGTGCGGGTTGACGGATTTAACATGTCTTTCGAAAACCTGCTAGGTTCCCTCAGGCATGCAGGTGTTGCCTCACGATGTTTTCCTTCACCGTAAGACAAGTGGTAAATCATGTTAGAAAATGAATCGCACATGAAAATATCAGAGGTGCGAGACCCGGCATTTCATCCCATATTGACACAACTATGAAAATTAAATTAATAATTATAATTGCTATTATTTTCAAACTTACATATAATTATCATCTCACAAATCTTAGATTAACTAATATTTCATCTTACCAAATGTAACAACTAACAAGATTATGAAAACGTGGCGCAAATACCTTCCTATCTTTGAATAGCTTTATTATCCTCGCGTATGGGACGTGAGAAAATACTAATTAGAGAGGGTTGAAGGCTGTGGAACAAAGGTGTGTGATTACTCTAAGATATTATCAAAGCAATCAGCGTTTAATTATGAAAACGTATACAATAACAATAAAGGTTATTAGTTTTACTAAGGTCACTTACAAATATTTATAGTACTAGGGAGTCACCCTCGTTTCGCTTGGGTATGTCCCTACTAACTTTTTAAGGTTTAATATAGATTTCTCAGAGATGAGATATTTTCCCGTAGTAAAAGTTATCCTATATGTTGACTCGGATAACCAGCTATCATCAACCAAATTCATCAAAATCCATCTAGGTAGTGGTTTTCCCGTGATGCGGTGACAGACAGACATTCTAAAAACTATAGAATCGGCGTCTATATCGATATAATGTCTATTTCAATATGATGTTCCAAAAAAATATTTAATTTACAGATTTGGCTTAGTTACAATTTAATTTATGTATAGATTTATTATATGTATAGATACTATGGTGTTATTTTATAATTTGAAATTCTAGCACAATTTATATTAAGTGTAATATGTATGTGAACGTGTAGATATTTTTATTGATTTTATATTTATTATTGACCAGCGATTTACTGTCGCTTCGGTCGGGTGTGCCCCTATTTACTTTTTCAATAGATAAGAATAGTTATTGTATACTCTAGGAGATACACACATGATATCGTGGACTTTTTATTAAAATCGTGAATTCAAGTTTTGATAAGCTTTTAAGGTTTTCGATTTTTACGCTGGTTTTCGGTTTTCTTTTACGTTGTACACGCCTCTGTACCACAGCCTTATAAACTCCGTAGCGCTACAAACTTCTCTATATCTCAGTGAAAGTCCTATGACATTCGATTAAGCCGTTCCAAAGATTACTCCGGACAAACAGAAAGACAGACAGATAGACATACAGACAGACAATAATATTAAAAATGGTTGTTTAGGTTAGGTTAGTTTATATCTGTAGTATCATATGTATATGTAAATAATTCTATGCAATTGGGAAGACATAGTTATTTTAAAATCACAGACACACAGACTCTTCAATCTTATTTATAAGTAAGTATAGATATTAAAATGACAGTACCTACATTTAAAGTACTTATATATTTTATTGATGCATTCGTGCTTCAAATGCTATTTATTCTAGTTAAATGTTATTTTAATAACTTATTAATGGCATTTTTATCGAACTTATTTCTACGTTGATAGAGATTCAATTTTATATTTTGTACTGTACTTTGGCTGTGGGCTGTACCACAGTTTTATATTAAAACTAGCGATTCACCCTCGCTTCGCTCGGTTCGTCCCTAGGTTGATTTCCCATACAAACTTTTACCCCATTTTCACATCATACTTTCCGGGATAAAATAGTATCCTATGTCCTTCCCAGGATCTCAAACTATCTTCTTACTAAATTTCATCTAAATCAGTTCAGTAGATCCAGAGATTACCCCCTACAACGTCACAAACTCAGAAACTCACAATCTTACAAGCTTTACCTCTTTATAATATTATTAGTATAGAAGAGAGTTTTAAAAAACTGGAAAATTAAACAAATTATACAAGTGTCAATTGTTTTATTTCTTTATAATACAATTACAATACTAACTAAGAGTTAACCTACTTCAGTCATTTATGTTCAATCAATATATCTTACTTTAAAATCACAAATTTATCAACCAAAATCATTGGGAATGTATCCATATTACATATATAAAAGCAACACGTAGGAACACTCTGTAATAACCATTCGTGCATATTAAGATTATCTTGTGAATATCTGTTATATAGAAAATAAATTCTTGCAGAAGGGATAGTAAGGTAGCTCTATATACCTTCGTTTTTCAGCATATCGGTGCAAACTTAATATTTACTCGTATAAAATACGTCGAATATTATAATCGACTTAAGTTTTTGGCCTCTAATAAACAGTCGAGTCAGTCCAACGCTACAATCAACTCGAAACATGTCTATAACATGTTCATCAAACTCTTTTGGTAGATCAAATTATTAGGTATCATGATTCATGAAATTCCTTTCGTAGTGGCTCTGCATCAGTTTTGCCTATATTTACGTGTATGGTTATAGCTTCATCGTTTTCAGATTTTAGTATAACATCGTTCCATTGAACTTCAGCTTTCTTACTGTACGCTTCGTTTTCAATGAGAATAGCAGATTTAGTACACAGTGCCTTACTTTGAAACTCTATCAGGGCGCAATAATCGCTTTTCTTAGACTCTGACTTCACATCAGCTATATAACCAAGTTTTCGTCTCATAACTTCAACTTTTACGTGATAGTTGTATATACATACTTTGATGATAAACGCGCTTTTTTGATAGAGCAAAATTATTTTGTATTTGGTTCTACAGCAAGCGGTCTTCTTAAGTTTTGTCTGGAAGTTTTCTATTAGGATTTTGATTTTTTGAGAGTAGACTGCTATGATGTTGTGATTTGATTGGAGATGCGCAGACAGTTCTTCGAAGGGTACTGTGCAACAGGTAGATGTGATTGGGCAAATCATTGTGTCGTATTTGCATTCTTCTTCGTGCTTCGATCTAATAGTTGCTGTTAGAAGTTCGGTGCAGCCTCGTCTGTTGACAAGAAAATTTATTACATTATTTTACATACAATTATTATATTTATATAACTAGCTATCTAGTGAAGTGCTGGTGTATTTTGTCATTGTTTTGTGTGTGTTCGATAGCCAGAGCTAACATTTTTTGTTCTCACAATTGCTTTGATTAAATTACTAGCGACTCACCCTCGCTTCTCTCTGGTTCGTCCCAAGGTTAATTACCCATGCACTTTCATCCCCATTTTCACCCCCTTAAGGGATGATTTCTGAAACAAAAATTGTCCTATGTCCTTCACAGGGTCTTAAACTATCTTCTTACTAAATTTTATCTAAATCGGTTCAGTAGATCCAGAGATTACCCCCTACAACGTCACAAACTCACAAACGTTACCTCTTTATAATATTAGTATAGATTAGAAACATAAACCAGGTTAAATAAAAATTAAAACTAATTTAAAATAAGTATCTATTATTTTATAAAGTAATATATGAAATAGAATTATTTGATCTAAATTAATTTACTAATAAACTTTAGTAGCATACAGATCTCCTTCGAGAATAACAATCGTGTGGATAGTTTCTCACTACGTGACAGGCGAGCGTATAAAACATGACTTTGCCCAGGAGACGACCGACCGCCATTTTATCTATCTAGGTTGTCACGACCGACTTAGTTCTACATTTAATACTGCTCCGCTTTCATTGAATTGTACTAAGAGGAAGTTTGTCGCAAATAACAGGATTGCAAGACAATAGTCAAGACTTTGTTTTAGTTTTGCATTAACATCCCAAAAAACGGTACGAGCAGATACCTATACTAGCAAAAACTAGGCTGCTATTGAGCAGCCTAGCTTGATTCATTAAATGATTTCCCGGAAGGGTTTATCTGCATCTAATGTGTATTATAGCCAGATTGAGATAAAACTGCGTGATTATGATAAGATGTCGTCATCCGATAATCGAACCGTGAGCTTAAAAGCTTCACAGAAAATACCTATTATCTATACTAATATTATAAAGAGGTAAAGTTTGTGAGTTTGTGACGTTGTAGGGGATAATCTCTGAATCTACGGAACCAATTTAGATGAAATTTGGTAAAAAGATAATCTGAGACCCTGGGAAGGATATAGAATACTTTTTATCCCAGAAATCATTCCTAAGGGGTGAAAATAGAAATGAAAGTTTGTATGGAGAACCAAGCTAGGGACGAACCCGAGCGAAGCGAGGGTGAGTCGCTAGTATATAATAAGCCCACCGACCTACAAGAGTTTGTTATTTTCTTTTATTTGTATAAAGGTGTATTTTATATTTGTTAAAAGTGCTTAATTTAGCTGAAAGTGTCAATCTTGAATAATAATTTATATTTATTTGCTTGTGAAGTAGAAGAAGGACTACATTGAGGTACGTTTTATGCCTAAATTTGATTAAATCATTATTCTTTTTAAGAACATGCCAATTTAGATTATTAAAATAAAATTTCTAAATATTGAATGTTCTCTTCAGTTTGTATATATATATATATATATATATATATATATATATATATATATATATATATATATATATTTTAAACATACCTAATATTTTTTAAAAGGAGTTTTGAACTGCAAGGGTTAAATTAAAAGTTTTAAAGCTATATATCAATATTATATATAGCAATGCTAATAAAAATATTTTATAAATATTATAATACATATGTAGATAATAATTACATACATAATTAAAAAAATATATATTTTAATACACACAAAACTGCTTTAATTAGGACCTGGTGTACATAGTGCCAATGAAATCGTTTAACAAACTGCTTTATTGCCTTTTTACGATATATCTTTTCGTATCGGTGGAGATAAAATATAGATTTATAGAGTTGACGGAGGATTGACCTTGAATTCATTTTCGACAGGAACTTTATGTGAGATTTACGACTTACGTAATAAAAATCTACAAAACTACGGTGTTAATACAAAAGTTACAATTGCGTATATACTTGTATAAGAGCTTGAGAAATCTATGAGCGTTGCATGGACCTACTTATCTATACTAATATATATAAGGAGTAAAGTATGTGAGTTTGGAACGTTGTAGGGGGTAATCTCTGGATCTCCAGAACCGATTTAGATGAAATTTGGTAAGAAGATAGTTTGCGACCCTGCGAAGAACATAGGATACTTTTATCCTGGAAACCATCCCTTAAGGCAGTGAAAATAGGGATGAAAGTTTGTATGGAGAATCAAGCTAGGGACGAACCCGAGCTAAGCGAGCGTGAGTCGCTAGTCTTTTACATACTGATAAAAAAAGTCGTTTCCCGCGTCTGTCTGTCCCTATAAAAGCTTAGATATTCTATACTACGCAACGGATTTTAATACGTTTTTCGCTACTACACGCTAACTAAATTTGACTTGACTCATAACTATTTATATCTACTTAAAACGTACCTAGCGACGAACCCGAGCGAAGCGAGGGTGAGCCGCTAGTTATATAATCCACAAAAAGTTGAGATGTTTCGCGCCTAGTTTAATTCGCAATAGTAAAAGTTAATGGCCGAAACAAACTGTTACATATTACAATAATGTTATAGATACGTAAGTTTTTGAGTGATTATATGTGTTGCTTCCATGTTATACCAGTTAAACAGATTTGAATACACATCTTCTATATGAATAAAAATGAATGTTCGTATGTTTATCCTTTACGTGTTTCTAAACCATTGAACCGATTGTGATGAAACTTTGGTGGGTTATTCTGTATACGCCTGCAATTATTCCTGGTGCAAAAAATGTGTTCGGATGGATATCATATATATCATATATGGATAGGAAGCGTTCCTAAACCATTGAAGCTAAGAGTCGCACCCGAACAGAGCGTAAGTCAATAGTTTTAAATAAAATATTTTTTTCTCTCGAGAGTCTCAGTTCCTCCCCTGTTTTCGGAAAGTCGAGATCGGCGGAAAGAAAAAGTCGGGATCGGCGAAAACATCCGAAAAAAAGTTATATTTAAAAAGTCAAACGATCACGTAATACTAAGAAAAGATTCGAATAAAATTCGAAATGGATGTATCTGTGTAGAATTAGAATAAAACATAGTATTTTTTATCGACCTATATGTTGGGACATTCATACACAACCATCTAGTTCCATTGTAAGCTACGAGGCTTCTGTTATGGATACCGGATAGTAATTGATACACTAAACATACCTGTACATAACTTTAAATACATACATATTATAAATATAAACACCCATGACTGGAGCACCAACATTTATGCTCATCACACAAATGAATGCTCCTAGCGGGACTCGAACCCGCGACCGCTGGTACAATAAGTAGGGTCACTACAAACTGAGCCAAACGTGATATACAAACCTGGCGAAGTAGTGAGCAAGAATTAGTTAAGGTGTATTTTATAGAATTTGCACATTTGCATTGTGAGTATACATAATATATGGATTATATGTGTACGTATACCATACAAGCATGTAAGAAGGTTAGCTTGTTTTTGCATCACAACATTCTCATGAGATTGCATCTCTTATGTAGGTACGTAACAACACTCATGTTAAACACACCTTTCAAGAGAATAACATTTAGAACTAGCATTGCCCGCTACTCCGCCCGCGATCAGATGACTAAAAACCAAATTCTTAAGTTTTACAATATAGTATACTCTTACATTGCAGTTTTTGTATTTTTTCTCAGAAATTAGATATTTTCCCATACCAAATTTCATCAAAATCCCTCAAGTGATTTTTCTGTGATGCGGTAACAGACAGACACGCAGACAGACAGACAAAAATTCTAAAAACTATAGATTCGCCCTCTGTATCGTAATAATTTTTATTTCAATAAGATTTTCCAAAAAATATCTAATGAGCATATTAGGCTTAGTTACAATTTTATTATATGTAAAGATTATATATTTGGTAATATTATTTATGTTTTACATCCATATAAAATATACATAAATTCTTATTATTACGAAATCTCCTTAAGACATCAATAATGCAGGTTGTGTTTATATTTTCGTTAATTATTTAAAGGCGAAAACAAAACATAATTATTTTAATATTGGCTTTTTATCACAGTTAAATTTTAAAGAGTAAGACAATTTTTTTACATTCTTTCTCGGTGTATACCGCACTACTCTTTAACTAACTCTTTAAATACATACAAAAAGGCCTTGTGTAACTTTTAAAAAAATATATATAGCAATACCTTCCGACACAAATTGCTCCTTAATTATCAGATTAACTATTATTATGCCTTATATACGTAAGCGATTATATATATATATATATATATAATATATATATATATATATATATATTTAATATTATAATATGTAGATAGGTATATTTATAGTATATGTAATGATATATAGTATGTATACCTAATATGTAAATTATTAATTGTATATCTATCAACATACATATTTATGTATATTTTTTATTTTATTCATGTGTATGTACATATATTACTTATAATTTTACGTTATATTAATTCCACTTTTTTAGACCCGTTATATAACACTATTTCTCGCTTCCATACGTTGGCTGGAATAGATTTCTTCTAGATATAAATCCACCTTTGTCCACATTTGTCCCTTTATTATCTATGTTACATTGTTAATATGCAAGAAAGAATATATAAAATTTACCTATAATTCCGACACGGTAGCATCAGATCATTGACCAGTCTCTGTAAAGCGAGACACGGTGCGGCTGGAGCTCTTAGAGCGCCTCTGCACCAGGCGCACCGTGACATACGTCTAGAACATCTCGCACACCACACACCTCCACACCAAGGACATACACAAGGGCCGCAACACTGGAAATAAGAAAGAAACATTAAAAACATAATAAAATACTCGATAATACGTGATGTAAAGACGAGAAGGTATTAATATTAGTAGCCTCCAGATAAGCTTTGGTGAATTGATTTGATAAGACAAAATAATAAAATTGTACGTCAAAATGGTAATTTTTTCTACATTCTTAATATTTGTAATGAAAAAATAAGTATAGACCTTCAAGATACAGCTCTCTCATTAAGTCGATAGCTATCGATTAAATGAAACGAAATAAACTTTATTCAATTAGACTTATTGCAAGTACTTTTGAATCGTCACTTTAATCAAAGCGGCAGTGTAGTCAGTCCGTAAGGAAGCTACCACCGGCTTGGAATGCAGCTGAGAAGAACCGGTGAGAAACCCAACAGTTGCTCTTTTACATATCGAAGTTACATTTGTTTATCTAATATATTTAAACGAGCAATTCTTGTATATTCATATATATCTCTATATAATCTGAATCTCGGAAACGGCTCCAACCATTTTCATGAAATGTAGTATACAAGGGGTTTCGGAGACGATAAATCGATCTAGATTAGTCTTATGTCTGGGTAAACGTGTGTTTTCGAATTTTCATGCGGTTTTCTTTTGCATTATTCCACGCAAAATATTATGTTCGATAATTTCGCAAGCTCGCATATAAGCATCATGTTCAAGCGGCCAAGGCGCAAGATTGAATAAGTGTCCGGGTTTGAATCCCGGTCGGATACAAAGGTATAATTTAATTTTGTTTTTTTTTTGTATTTATTCAAGTTTTTTGTTTTTTTTTTTAAATAAAATTGTACTTTTGAACAAAAACTCCGAGCGAAGCTCGGTGACCCAGGTACTTTTATGAACATAACAATATAGATAACCCGCATATAAAATAGTTGAGGGTTCTTGAGTTGACCTATAATACCTATTCTGTTTGAAATCGTTCAAATAACAATTTGATTACATTATATTATGGATGGATCGACGAAATATATGACTTTTCTCTAATTTATAAATAGCAGATGAATTCCAAAACTCTTTTTGTTTAATGTTCTTTGAGTTGAATAAGTGTTAGCTATATTATATAAACTCTAATTCGAATTTGGGTTACGTAATAATTTGCCTTGCGTCGTTAATATGAGTGAGTACTGTGTTCCACGGATTTTAATTTAAAAATTATATATACAATTTTTTTAGAAAACCAAGGGATACGACCTCATTTTCACTTTTGTTAAAAATATTATGGCTGATTTTTTATATGCTTTTTGCACAACATTTTTGACTTTAGTTTGGTTGATAACATTTTTTTTAGTTATACGGCAAAAGTTATCTAGTATTTTGTAAATTAATGTTTACTTACTGAAATATTTTATTTATTTATGTACCATAAAATATATGTTAAACAAAATAAAGTAACAGAATGTTGACAAAGGATAACTTATCTCTTTAAGAGATATCTTTCAAAATTATTACTAAATGCACAAAAAAATAAAAGATTAAATATACATATAAGTTCTATTAAAAAAATACGTGATACAATACATGAATTCTGTACGTAACATAATTAACATACAATTACATTTTTGAGGAAGGTCGGTTATGTGAAACATTCAAATGAAGTTACTTATTAAGAGGTGCTCAGCATATTTTATTATTTTTTATAGGGGTATTGCCTTAACTATTGTTTAAACTAACGCAAATTTGAATTATAATTCAAAACAGACCGTCAAGTAAATGAATAAATAATGAAAAATGAAAACAAAAGAAGCTACTTTTTGTTGAGTTATAATATTTAAAACCTGTTATAAGATACTAGTTCTTCTCAGCAACTACTCGTGTGGTAGGTACATTGATAATAAAAAGCCTGTAAAGACCTAGGGCTTAAACCTATCTAGACGCGTTTTAGAACATGTGCAAATGATCCCACCACGTCTCACCATCGCGACTATAGAGTATCTAAGTCCCTAACGTATCTAAACTTTAAAGCTTGATCCCCCTCTAGTGAAAGGAAGCCCGTGTCCAGCAGTAGGACGTTAAAAAGGCTGAATATACATTCACTTAAACCCATTGAACTATACAGCGTGAAAAAGTAACAATTCCATTTTCTCACTCGCATACAAATCGTCGCAATTATAACTGGCGTGTTTATTTAAGTAAACATCTTTGTAAGTACTTGTTATTGTAACTCCAAGACAGTTCAACTGACGACTGACTAATTTTGCTTATTTGTTCCACTTTGGTTAAGACTAAAGCGTGCCGTAACACATAATAATCATGTTTCATTCTAAAACTTAACAAAAAAAAAAGCAGTTATGAGGACTGCCGACAGAAGTGAAAACTTAAAACTATAAAAAAAACAGTTGGTATTTTTGTATATTCAAATTAATTGTTTGATCTTAAATTAATTGTTTGATCTTAAATTAAAATTTGTAATTTATCATGTAATTTACATTTATCTGGTTTTGACATCTATCGGCACTCTGAATGTTAGAGTTAACACGTCACGTGACCATGTCGATGACGACTTCCATGAATTTACTCCCCATACAAACCTACCTATAGAAGTCTTAACTTCCAAAAGTGCTTTACGATATTGTGAATTATTGAAATTTTCTTTATGTGGTACCTCCAATAATTTGTAAAGTACGGTGTTGTTTTATTATGGACGTTTTAAATAATTCTATTTAACTCTATGTATAGCTGTAAATATTACGGTACTTTATTATGAAATTAAATAATATATAAGCAGTTACACTGTAATTATTTTATAACACAATAATCATCGCCCGCTACCTGGTCATGTTATGGGATAATATAGTAAAATTATTTTCTATTAGTCAAAGAATGCTTAGTATCGATTTAATATCCCAGAAATTAGCTCATACATAAAAACGTATTAAAAATCGAATTATTTCATTTATAACGTGGCATTATTTAAACTATAAAACAAAATAGAACTTGACCTGTACGAGAATTAGATTTACTTTTAAAAAAAACATCTTCACAAACTTGATTCGCATTAAAAGCACTAAATTCTAAATCGAAACAACAATCAAAACAAATAGGCGTTGCGAGATTGTACTCTAACTTTTCGCTTAGCGACGTGTTGCTCCCATACTGTAGATTATAATTTATTGGTATAATATGTGACACCTGTTGACTTGCAATAAACTTTAAACGTACAGACTAACTTTATGAAATCGAATTAATTTTATATATGTATATGAATTAGTGAGTGATTATATTAAATACTTCTAAAGTCTAAATAGATTTACGAATTTAATGAAACTCACATATAGATTTGGGAACCTCTACATGACTTTACTCTGTTTTCATATAAGTTGTAGCAAAGCCGATGTCTATGGCTAGTAATAGCAACCATAAAAAAAATGTACTTGCATGCTTAGTTAAAAAGAAGATATTTACACACAAAGGTATAGTTACTTATATTAAACCTCTACAGAAAAGATCAGGTTTTTCACTTATAATTTGCCAGTATTCATAAAAATTACATTACGATCGTCTTGAATTTGATTTAAGTGAATAATTTGGGTTTATAAGAAATATCTCGTAAACATCTATATTTGTGTTTGTTTGTAATGAATATACTAAAAATCCGATGAACCGATTTAGATGTTTTTTAAGGAGATAGTTTGAGACCCTGGGAAGTATATAGAATGGTTTTCATCCCGGAAATTATTCCTTGAGAGGATGAAAAGGGGGATGAAAGTTTGTATGGCAAATCAGTCATTTCTCAACTACAGAATGTAAAACTAATTATACAAACCGATAAGATTATATAAAGAGAATCAAAAATAGTACTAAAATGTAAAGTTATCAATATAAGTTTTGTATAGAATAGTAGTAGTAATATAACATTTTATTCATGGCGATTCCTCTAAATCTGTTTTAGAGCTAACATTTCGATACGCCGTATGTAAATGACGACAAATCTCGTCTCCATAGCCAACACATGTGGAAAATGCCTAATTTACATAAACAATTCAGATTTACTGCTATTTTATGTAGACGTAAAGCTTATGTAATAGTCTTTTAGTGCTTTTATATATTCAATCGTTAACTGAAATGGGTGTTTACACACTATTGTTGTTTTGTTTCAAAATTGGTCATCGTTTTTGTTATTACAACTATACGTATCGTAACTTGTTACGATTTTAGGTTAAAAGGTAGAACTTAATAAAAATATACATATATTATAGAATGTTATGATGTTTAAAAGTTTTGACTCAACCTCAAAATCATTTGTAAAAGTTCCATGGAAAGTAATTTAGTTGTACAAGCATTTAAGGATTTTTGCTTAATATATGTGTTATTGATAGGTATTATCATGTTTTTTATAAAATATTTTTTCAGTCTTAATGTATGTGTGTATTCATCCTTTTTAACGTCCCACTGCTGGGCACGGGCCTCCCTTCAATACGATGGCCAAGTGCGGGTTGACGGACTTCATCTGTATTTCGAAAACGTGCTAAGTTTTCTCAACATGCAGGTTTCCTCACGAATTTTTCCTTAGTTGTCGTAAGACAAGTGGTGATCATATTGGAAATGATTCGCACATGAAAATATAAGAGGTACGAGATCCGAGATTTGAACTCGCTTTACTCGTTTTCTCAAGCTAACGCGTTACCACTGGGCTACCACTGCCTTATGCTTTCATAAAAATAAATATGTATAAAGAATTTAGGGATTACAATACTTGTATGAGCGAGCATTTCATATTCATGAGCTATACCGTTACGGGTTTCAAAAACATACCTACTTGACTACTAGAGCAAATTTCCAACGAAAAATGCTATTTTATTAGCGTTTGAAATTTAAACGGGATTGAATACATATGCAAAATAAGGTAACATCTATATAACTAAATTAAATTGTGTCCGTTTGTAACGTCAAAATAACAAGACTACTAAATACATGTAAAAGTACCTATATACGGTACTTACAAGAAAAACATTTTTAAAATTTTTGTCTGTCTGTCTGTTTGTTCCGGCTAATATCCAAAACAGCTGGATCGATTTTGACAAAGCTTTCACTGGCAGATAACTGATGTTATAAGTAGTAACTTAGGCTACTTTTATTAAAAAAAAAAAGAATTGGCGCACCGCGCTAAAAATTGAAAACCCATGAAATTGTAAACAAAATACGATTCAAATAGGGAAGTATATATTTTTATTTATATAATAATAATATATTATATAATAGAAAATAAAATAATAAAATGACGATTGAATAGTATTATGTAATTTTAACTATAGTTTTTATTATTTTATTGCTGCACTATTTTTATTTGTTTAAAAAGTATCTAGGGACTCGTCCGAGCGAAGCGAGTGTAAATCCCTAGTCTTAACAAAAATCTTCGAAGGCCGTTGGCACAAATTGACGTATATTTTTAGAAAGGAACATTTAATAAATTCCGGGGTTTTAACTACAGGTTTTACGGACGTTTTGTATACAATAATATGTTAATTATACATATATTTATTATTTATCACGACTACGTTTTAATGTTTTGTTTTTGTTATTTCAAAGTAAAACGACAGACACGTAATCCAAAATAATGACTTTAATTTATAGAAGCACAATTTATATCACAATTGTTAAATGAATATTTTCTGAATATATATATTTTTTACTTAAGATATACAATTACATATTTTGGTTAAATAAATATGAGTTTTGCATTATTTTTCCATTTTTATATATAAAAAAAATGTTTAACAAATTACCTGTAAAGGTTCCAAGCAAATACTGCATTCGGAAAACCTAGACAATACTTCATCACAGTTCGGACATGAACATTGTGCTGAATGGGCCTCTGCTGGAGTCTCTAGCGCTGACTCGACTATAGGTAGAGATTTATCTGTAACAAAGAGAAACTAATTAATACTCTGCTAGTAATTCTGCGAACAGTAGACCTAAAGTGCATTTTGAGAAGCTATTCTGCATATAACGCCGAAGATCCTCATCAAATCTTCATCAAATCTTTATGAGACCAACTTAAAGTAACTATCTTTTAAATAAAAAAAAGAACCTGCGAGATCGGATCGCATAAGACGGAGATATCCAGTAGCGTCCCTTTTTTGCCCCTTTTTGCATAAAGTACCCTTCTAATCAAAAATCCCCGAAGACAAAAATCTATAAAGTTGTAAAAACTGTATACCAAGTCCAGTCCAGATCTGTTGTAAAATACAACCTGTAAAGGAGTACCAACAAACTGACAGAGGGAAGCAAATGTCAGACTTGACGCAGAGAAACTTCGCTCGCCTCGCTCGCTCGAACAATTATTTTTATTTTTATTATTTGTATTTATTATGGTATAATTGGAATTTTGTCGTATAAAGCTACAGACAATACATTTAAGAACATGCATATAGGTACTATATATCTATATATAGTACCTATATGCAAAATTAAATGATATTTATAAAAATTTGCTAGCAAATTTTTTTGCAGAAAATATGATTTTGGGAAATGGGCAGACAGGAAGAAGAAGATAACAGATTTTGTTTTTTAGGTCAAGTAGAGCATAAATTAATGATTTAAAATCAAAGAAATTATTTCTGAGACTTTTTAATTATTATTTGATTATTATTAATATAATATATTTAATTAATTATAATTAATATTACTCATAACATTTTATAATTTTTATTAATATTTATAGCCAGTTCATACGTAAGATGTTGCAAATCATGTAAACAATATCCTTATATATTTAATACTAATATGTGCAATAATAATAAACATAATAAATTATTTATTTACTCTGTTAAGATTATAATTTATAAGTAAGTAATGCATAATGTAATATAAGAAACCTGATTATTAATGCTCTTCAATACAATTAAATAAATACGTGTCCTAGCATTTTTTGAAATTTATCCCATAAGGGGGTATAATAGGGGATGGAAGTTTGTATGCAACGCACATTTTTACAGTTTTTTTTGTAATTTTAGCGCGCGCGAAGCCGCGGGTTCTGCTAGTACTTGATATTTTGAAATATAAAGTAACCTATATACACTCTCCAGTCCACAGACTACTGTCTAGAAAGGAAGGAAAAACTTCCCATTTGTAATTCAATCTACGGTTAATTTAATTAAAGCATGAAATGTTAATCATGGATATGAATAAAAACATGGATGAACATGTTATATCGAAAAATTTATATAAATTGTATATACAAATATATTACAACATACAAGTTCGAATATCTGACTCTACTTTATATAAAAATGTGGCGGACTTTGAGCTTCGTGAATCAATTATCGTTAACTGTTGTTTACGTTCATATATTTGTATGAAATCAAACGTAAATGAAGCAAAACCATCGTAATTTATTTATTGTTTCCGTGTTGTTATTTCTTTAAATTCCAATGGTAACGCGTTCTCTTCAAATTCTGGTTTTAAGATTTTCATGTGCAAATTTTGAGAAATACTTTTTTAGTTTTATGCGAATATTTGATTTTTTAAAATAAACTTTCTTTTTCGAATGCTTTACAGCAATCATGGTCTGTCCCGTGACCATGATTGCTGTAAAGCATTGAAAACATCGCAAACCAAAAATCAAAATAAATCCGCGAAAAAATCCGAAAGATAGTTTTATTTTAAAAAATTTTATTTACACTTGCTGAATCAGTGCAGACAAAGGACTACAGCCTTATATGATAAAATATAAGGCTTATTAATATATAATTATTCGCGCTCTTTTTATCTTAGTACTATTTCCTACACTTTAAGACTGCTTGGAACAAATCGCTCTTTTAGCGATAAGGCAGCGTCTTGTAGATTTTCCTATGTTTTGTATATATTTTTTTCTTGTTTTTTATGTATATTATACAAGAGTTTGTTATTATGATTATAATTACTCTAAGTAATTCTATTACGAACGATTCTCGAACGATATATTATGAACTTAGTCTCTCTCGTAACCATAATTGCTCTAAAGTCTAAAGCTTTCGAAACGTGTGAAACCAAAGATCAATCCGATTTCCGAATCAATGTAATTAACAATTTATATTCTTTAAATTAGTTATATACGTAAATCGTAAATAAATTTGAATAAATTCATGTCACCTCACAACGTCTAATTATGGTAGAAAAAAAATTACATCGTTCCTTAATTGTGATTACTGATAATCATCTACAAACTTTACTTTAAGGTAATTTAAGTTTAGTAAATTTTTGTATCAAAGTGAGCATGAGAACAAGATATGAATTGCTAATTGTAAGTTTAAATATGATAACAAATCGATAACATAATAGGCTTTATCAATTAATCACCTAACTAAATTTTAAATTAAATTTAAACTTAATTATTAGTTAATTGATTTCTAATTTTTGCCAAAATGGAAATATGTATAAACATCATTCCAAAAGATATGTACATCAATGTAGTTAATTAGTGAGAATGGGAAAATTATAAGTAAATATTGTATGTTTATCGATGTTTATATATATGACTAGCATTGCCCGCGTTCAGATGACCAAAAATCAAATTCTAAGTTTTTACATATTAGTATACTCTTACATTGCAGTTTTTGTATTTTTTCTCGGAAATGAGATATTTTCCCGCGGTAAAAAGTATCCTATATGTTGACCCGGATAACCAGCTATCATCATACCAAATTTCATCAAAATCCCTCCAGTGGTTTTTCTGTGATGCGGTAACAGACAGACAGACAAAAAATCTAAAAACTATAGATTCGGCCTCTGTATCGATAATAATATTTATTTCAATAAGACTTTCCAAAAAATATTTAATGTACAGATTCGGCTTAGTTACGATTTTATTATATGTATAAATTGTATACTATAGGTATACTTTATTAACTTCTTACAAAGGATATTTATGGCGTATCTTTTTGTATTTAGCCCTTTTTAACATCCTATTGCTGAGCACGGACCTTCCTTCAACAGGGGGATCAGGCAAAGTCGCTGGCCAAGTGAGGGATGACAGATTTCATATCTTTAAAAAAGTACGTATTATGCAAAATATTCCTTTAGTTGTACCTCTTTAAAGCCGATTAAAACAAAGTTCAATGTCGCAACAGCTTAAGTTGGTTACAAAATGAATTGTAAAATGTAACGTAATGATTACATAACTGTGAAAGGTTTCGAGGTCAGTGCAACTTGTTTGCAGACCGAATTGTAGATTTGATAACGAAGAGTTAAGTATAAACTGGACTTAATTTTATATTTAACTAGCTAATATAATATTGTATATAATATCTAAATCCAAAAAATATTATTTTTATGATCTTTGATTATTTTTTTAAGTAAATACATAAATCCTATGGATAAAAAACCTTTTCAATATTTTTCGAATATCTGATATTTTTTGATAAGGTTTCGTCCCTGAAATCCTTCAAGGAACAATTTTGAATATTTTAAAATAAAAATTGGCTAAATCAGTTCAGCCGTTCTCAATTGATGAGCTTACTTACGCACAGATTTTTTTATTTATATAGACTAGCGTCTCACCCTTGCTTCGCTCGGGTTCGTCCTTAGGTACGTTTTAACGGTTTGTGTGGAATAGATAAACTGTATATTATATGATATATAGATTAGCGCATTCAAACTCTGCCTCTTTAATATAATATTAGTATAGATAAGACTAAGCTTAACTATTTCAGTCTAGACAGTACTTTCTGTTCTTATTCTCGTTAGATTAGACTTAATATTATCTTTATGTAACACTAGCGGCTCACCCTCGCTTCACTCGGGTTCATCCCTAGGAAAAAAACATACCTATCCCACGGGAACCGTACATTTTTTCGAGATAAAAAGTCGCCTATGTGTTATTCCAGTCTATAATCTATCTCTGTGCAAAATTTCATCCAGATCCGTTCAGCTGTTCTGGCGTGAAAGAATAACAAACATCCATACATACTCACAAACTTTCACATTTATAATATTAAAATAATACGGATTATCTCATGTATTACAACTTAGCACCTATATCCAACAATCCTACATAAAGCTGTCCTTAGACACTGCAAAAGATATAAATTGAATAAAGAAAATATATTGTTTTGTTATTACTTTTTTGTGTCATACAACTAAGTAAAGAGCTAAAAAATAAGTTTACATAACCGTTATCTCATTTAATGTTGCCAAAACGGTCAAGAATTAAAAAGGGACGTTGAACTCAATAATTCTTTCTACGAGTACTTTTTAACTAAAAATGTCCACTGATTCCAAAATCGCTATAAAAGTAATTCTTATTTTATAAAGTTAATATTAAAAATAATTAGGAGTGCGTGTGAAATATTAACTGTTAAGGTTATTTTAAAAATAAAACTTATTGAATGAGTTAATGAATGAATAAACGAATGAATGAATGAAATCCTACTGTTTCCATTAAACTTATACAAACACTTTTGAATTATCAATATAATTTAAAGAGCGTCAGTGTAGTCAGTCCGTGAAGAAGCTACCACCGGCTCGGAAAGCAGTTCTACTGAGAAGAACTGGCGAGAAATTCAACAGTTGCTCTTTTAAACATTCAGTTATATTTTTTTTACATAGCATTATAGCTAGCCCGCATATGAATCAATATAATATCTAAATTAAACACATTTCCATCAACAAGAAACTCTTGAACAGAGTAATATGCTTTACTCTGCCCTGCTCTAGTCTGCCTTCCTACTTAGTCTCCTCCACTTTGCACGATCTTTAGCATCATCCTGAGTTGGTCTACGAGTATTGGCTCTCATATTCTGCTCCATTACATCCAGCCATCGCTATCTTGGGCGCCCGGGAGGTCTAATTTCAGGGACACATATGTATATCAAGGCACTTTCTTCCGATAAAGTCCTTAGGTTTTTATTTTAAGTTCCGTATCTAATTTCATATATATTTAGTAAAACGCTGTTATTTTGACATTACAAACAGACACTACAATTTTATTTATCTATGTGATATCAATAATTCTCGTCAAATTAATAAAGTAATCAAGTAATCATGTGATTTTACTCTATTTGCCAGCTACAGACTCTAAACAAATAAACAATTATTATATATTTGCAGTTAAGTCAACGAACTCATAATTTTTCTTATCTCATCGCATTTGATAAAATGAGACATCAGCCGCCCTTGTTTCGTCTATGTAGTTCACTGGTACAGTTTATCTGTTCATTAAAGTACCGAAAATACTTGACATACTAATTGCAAAGCTTAGATTATTTAACGATATAAAGATAGCGGAGAATTAAGAATATTGCCTTAGGTTTTAGTATCAGTTTAATTAATAATATAATCATAATGATAATACTTTCTCAGGTTTACATGAATATTTGACATTTTACATAGAACTTTTTTTGAATGTCTTTTTTTTTAATTTATTAAAAGAACCAAAAATCAAAGTAAATCCGCGAAAAAATCTTAAAAGATAGTTTTATTAACAATAAAGATAATATTTTCTATATATAAAGATAATGATAACGTCGCCGGCCGATGTTTGTCACGGCGGCCCATCTCATTGAGACGAGCTATTTGCGCACATGATATTATAGTGCATTGCATTTGCAAAACATCTTAATACTATAATAAATGTGAAAGTTTGTGAGTATGGATGTTTGTTGCACTTTCACACCAAAACGGCTGAACGGATCTGGATGAAAGGCACAGAGATGGATTATAATCTGGAATAACACATAGGCTACTTTTTATCCCGGAAAAATATACGGTTCCCGAGGGATAGATTTGTTTTTGTTTTTCAATACAAATAAACAAAGCCTACATGATAATAGTATATAATTATTTGACTTATATTTAACCTTCATGTAAGATAATAGTTTGTAGTTTGTACGTTTAATATACATATTATGATTATATATTTTTGATATGATTCGTTAAATATACATATCTCTCCTAATCTCTATCTACATCCGTTGGTTTTTGTATGCAGCCCTTGTCAACTTCCCAGTCCTGGGCACGGGTCTTCCTTCAATACGAGGGGAAACAGGCAATCATACTCCACGCTGGTCAAGTGCGGGTTGCCGGACTTCACAAGACTTTTGAAAACCTGCTAGGTTCTTTCAGATGCTTTCCTTCACCGTAAGGCAAGGTAATAACGTTGGAAATAATTAGCACATGAGAATATCAGAGGTGCCCCCCACAGCAACAACTTGGCTGTTAGGTCTGCTCCGGTAGACCTGCTGTCTCAGCGAATCTGTGTAAGAGATCCTGCGACGCCCCATTAAGATGAGGGAGGTTCGGTTGGGTTTGAGCTAATTAGTACTACCCTACTGGCTGTTCTAGCTGGTGAGTCCCACATAACGACATGTATGTATACAGGTGATACGTATAAGTGCATTTCCCAACTTTTAAAAAAACCTCATACTAAATTACACTCAACTCCGTTTAACAGTTTTATGAAGTAGTAACAAACATATATATACACACAAACTTATGCATTTAGTGTACTGTGATATAGATATAAATGAAACTAAATCCATTATGTTATAAATGTTGCACTTACTATATTATCTAGTATAAACATTGCGACCCTTGAGGCGAGTACGTAAACCGATAAAACGTGCAGTTTATTATTGATTAATACACTAATAAATAATTTTAATAGTGCATGAATAATAATACGTAGCATTATAATATACATCTATATTAATATTATAAAGAAGTAAAGTTTGTGAGTGTGTGACGTTGTAGGGGGTAATCTCTGAATCTACTGAACTGGTTTAGATGAAATTAAGTAAGAAGATAGTTTGAAACCCTGAGAAGGACACATAATACTTTTTATCCCGAAAATTATCCAATCTTAAGGGGGTGAGAAAGGGGATGAAAGTTTGTATGGGGAATCAAGCTAGGGACGAACCCGAGCGAAGCGAGGGTGATTCGCTAGTATTACAATATACATAATATTGTATGATTATATTATTACGATGTTTATCGATATCACGGTAACATATAACCTAATCTAACGAGCTCTCAAGGTTATCCAATAATAAATGTGCTTTTTGAATTGTACTATTTTTTTAATAAAATGAAAATAAACCATGACATAATGTAAGTACAAATCTAATATGTCAACTACCAACTTATCAATGTCTTATGCCCTTGAATCTTGCAAGTGTTTACACACTTGTAGTTATGTAATATGTACATAGCTACAAAATAACGAATACATAAACATACAAACACACATACAAGCCACACACAAAAATCTAAATTAAAGGTCATATGTCATGTATCCAGACTATAATGAATGTTATCATTAATACATCTTTTCCGCGCCACCTTAATATGTTATTCTCCTTATCGTATGATGATATAACTTATCAGTGTAATTTTTTTCTGGGTGTCAAATTTGACATTTACACTTTTTTATATTAAATGTCTTGGACTTAAACGCTAATGGCCTTGGCCTCCAAAGGTCAAGACAAAATGATCGAGACAGAAAGTGTCATGAGAGGATTGCTTGAGCAAGGTAGTCTCAAGGCTAGATTCACGCCGCTCGAATATAGTTTTAGCCACTACACTGACTACAGAATGCGCATGCACCACAATCCACCTCACCTCATAGTTATGGGAAGTTTTGAACCTGTCTGAAAAACCCTAAAGGCAATCCAGAAATATGACGATGAAAAAAATACAAAAGTACTTCTTTATATTAGTTATATTATGTAATACTTTATTCGATTTACTCGAATATTTCACATTTAAAATAAATATAGTTTTTCGAATATTTTTTTTCGGTTTTATTATGATTTGTTCCGGTGTTTGCTCTAAAGCATTCGAATGGTAAAAAACATTGCAAGAAAGTCCAAAGCAGTAGTTTTGTTTATTATTTTAAACACTTATACTTGAACACATTTTCTAAACTTTAAAAAAGTGTAATTTCATATCCAATTCTTTTTTTTTAGTATTTTCATTAAATTAAGTTTAATTAAGCTTCAATGTATTTATTACCAAATATCCCGCGTAAATAAAACCGCGAGCATAAGCTTGTTAAAGATAATTATCACCTTTGCAACTCATTTTCATTTAAATGCCTTGTAAATACAGACTCGATTGATAAGCGATATAATTACATGGTACATTTGCAACTGTGAAACGATTGTATTAACAATTTTAATTTATTATTCTCTATATAGAAGTCGATATTTACTGAGCAGTCGTTTAATTAAAAAATAAGCTGTAAACAAAATGTACATATTATATATAATAAAATATTGGCGCGGGTACGTCCCTAGGTGCGTTTTAATTTTTTTTGAGCAGAATCCTAATTTTCTAAAATAAAAGTAGCCTAAGTTCCTTATTCCTTAGTTTTATTATATATATATATATGTATATATATATGTATATATATATATATATATATATATATATATATCCTTTCGACGATAAGCGGGAACAAACACACAGAGAGACAAAAATCTTAAAAAATGAGTTTTTCTTCTAAGTACCGTATATAATATACATATACTGATTTTGACTTTACAAATAGACTCATCTTGTATCTATGTAGATATTGAATAGAATGTCGAAATTTGAGCCTTCTAGGACCAGCGATTCTTTCAAATATTAAAACTCAATGAATTGAATGGTCAATGATGAACCAATTAAATTAAATAATCTTATGTACATACGTACAGTAAGGATTTCTTTGTGTAGTACTATTAATATCTACACTAATATTATAAAGAACAGAGTTTGTTTGTTGGTTTATTTGTTTAAACGCACTAATCTCAGGAACGACTAATCCGATTTGAAAAGTAATTGACGAAGGCTGTAGGCTATATATCATCATGCTACTGCCCAAGGGAGCGGAGCAGTAATCATAAATGTCAACAAATCGGGCAGACTTTGATACATTATTATTATTAGCACCTCCAGGTAAATTTTTAAGAAATTAATTAAATTTCTAAGAAATCTATTGTTAACTGTAACGCCGGCGTGTCCGCGGTCGTGGAGGGACTAATAGTATAAAGCCATAGTTTATTTTTAAATTTAAGCACGAGCGAAACCGCGGGTTCTGCTAGTTTAACATATTCAAGTATGTAAAGAAACAAATAATCTATTCTAAGTTTCATACACTTCTTTGTTCTGAAAAGAATAAATCTATATTAAATGATTGGTATAATTGTCCTAATCGAGGTTAATGTAGCAATTTTTAACATTTTATTTCGCGTTTAAGGATTTTAATGTCGTGATAATTTTGTTTTATTCCAGCTTAAGATGTTACTCGCGTGTCTTTGTATTTAAATACGTAGCCAGTGGCTCACGTGACCTCCATTTTGTATGAGGGGTCGTTGAAGGTTAAGGTTTTATTAATTTGGTTGAAAATAAATATAGATATCTTATTCAGATAGTTATATACATTAGGATATGATATATGTTCTGAAGTAATAAGTTTTTAAAAAGGCAAATAGACAGATAGGTAGAAATAAAAAAAATGAAACTAATTTAAAAAAAACACACAGTTACCTACTACATTTAATAAAGATTTTTTTAATATCACGTTCACATTTTTATCTATTATCTTAAGAATTAAATCTGTATAATCAATTTTTTATAAAAAAATTAATTTACTACTAGCGACTCACGTTTTAACGTTTGCATAGTATAGATTTCTTAGATATGAGATATTTTCCCGCAGTAAAAAGTATCCTGTATGTTAACCCTGATAACCAGCTATCATCATGCCAAATTTCATCAAAATCCCTCCTGTGGTTTTCTCATGATGCGTTCCCAGGCAGACAGATAAAATGTCTAAAATCTATAGATTCGGCCTTTGTATCGATAATAACGACTATTTCAGTAAGATTAAAAAAAAAGTACAGATTCGACTCAGAATTTTATAATTTGTATAGATTAAAAATGCACTATAAAAAGATATTTCATAATGTTTTATCATGTTTCTTTTAGGAAACAGATGGAGTTAAAGTCAAATATTTTTTGTCACATTGCTATCACTGAGGTTTGACTTATTGGTAAAAATAGAAACTGTGTCGAATTATCAAAAAATAACGTTTGTGAGGATGATGTAATAATGATTTTTTATCATAAGAACACATAGCTTTATTTAAAATTAAATAAAATATTATTTAACCGATATATTTATTTTCTATCATAGAAAGGTACTAATTTAATATAATATTGTCAAACTTACCTGTACAGTTCAAATGTACAGGCAAAGCTGTGCAGTGTGCATTGTGCATGCATACCATATAGATAAAGCATAGTATGTACTTATATTATCTAGTCAGTATGTATGGTCTACAGAAACAATATTATGCCGAAAAAAACCTATTACAATACAAGAAACAAATTAGCAAAATGACATTGAAAATACAAGGTCTACCAACAAGCTAAGTGCGTAAGACAACCTTAACTTAAAGTACATTATTTTTAAATCTTTTATAATTATTTTTATGGCTATTTTGTAATTTAATATCTCAGACAAGCGTTGAACAGATACTGTGCTATTTATTTGGCCTAGTCTCGTTTAGATAAACCGTTATCTTGCAGTGTCTTTAGAGGAAAAAACTCAACAATGTTTCTGAGGACAGAAGGCTCTTTCTATATTATTTTCTATCCATTTCTCTTAATAAGTAATTTCGATAGCTTTCTGTATGTTACGCGATATATTAGTTTAACTAAGGAATTTTTATTTTGCAAAGGAAATAATGGAGCCATGCTCTCTATGAAGCGTAGAGAGCAGAGAAATTCCTTCTCATTACGACTCCTTTACTGCAAAATTCAGATGTTATAGGATCGCTCGTGCATTTACTTCAGCGCTGCGTGAATAACAAAACGACTATAACAACTGAAACTGTAGATAATTGTGCCATTAAATTTTATATTTTATGAAGTTTTAAGGTATTGGTAACAATAAATAACCGTGGTAACGCAACTGCTTGGGAAACCGAGTGATATGGGTTCAAATCCTGGGTCTCGCACCTCTGATATTGCCATATGTGAATCATTTCCAACATGATTACTATTTGTCTTACGGTGAAGGAAAACTTCGTCAAGAAACCTGCATGTCTGAGAGAACCTAGCAAGTTGTCGTCGTAGTGCCGAAAGACATGTGTAGTCCGCCAACCCGCATTTGGCCAGTGTGGTGGGTGATGGCCTGATACATCTCATAATGAAAGAAGGCCGTGCCCAGCAGTGGGACGTTAAAAAGAGCTAGATACGAATACAGTTTAAAACTAGTTTGTCTAGGATTACGTACGAGTGAGTTGTAAATTCCTTATTATGACGTGTTTTGCGGACTTTTGACGAGGTGTCTGTCACTGACTCAACGGAACCGTTTATATGACGTTTTTACGTTTCAGACGGTATGACCTAACAAGTTAAACCGAAACAATGATTGATAAATTAAACATGCCTTTATATGTATTAAGACAATATGGTGGATGAAATATGACATTACTACTACGTGTTTTTTCCTCATTGGGTGCGATACTTAGGATCATACAAGTTCTCTATGATATGTAAATATATACCTATAAATGTAATCTCACTGACATGCACGCGTTACTATGCGTTTCCTTTACTGTAAGGTAAAATAATGTTGAAAACCATTGCACATGAAAATATCACTACCCTATCTAACCACTGTGCTATCATTACCTCTCCAAGGATACCTTTAATCCTGAACAGATCCCTTAAATATAATGTAGCGCTTAAAGAGATTTGCACGCAATTTGTTGTTAATTGCACTTAAGATTGCCTCAAAATCTTATCATTTTCATCCTAAAATAAATATTTCATCTTCCGTGTACATCAATGCGTAATAATTGTGTCATCAAGATATGATATCAGACAGACGGATAAATATGAGTAAGATACGTGGAATTATGAGAACAAAGAATTATTAGAATTTATATGACATTCTTAGAATATTACGTATATTATGGATACGTGTCGAAATTTTTTTACTGTTAACTTACATAGAAAAATCATGGTATATTAGTTACTTCGTCTTAATTAGCGTACAAACGGGACTTCAGGCCAATAGCTTGACTTTAAAAGCAGTTTATTTCTGTAATTTATGTTATAGCGATTTATATTTAAATTTATAATATTGTTTTTAATATCTATCCGAAAATAACATTAAACCTTTAAGTAATAGAATAAAAAATGTTTTAAAAGACAACAAAATCGAAATAATTACAAGACTTCCGCGACACCATTCAGACAAAGAGAGACGACAATAGCATTCCCAAAGAGGGTTGACGTCAGGCAGGCGGCTGGTCGTAAAGCTTTAGCCACATTCTCTTAGCAGTACAGTAGATGTACTGCGCCGACCCCAAGTGATTGGGAAATGGGCAGGGAGAAGAAGAAGATTATTTTTAATAATATAGAAGTGCATAAAGCTGTTTATGGCTTACGATACTATATTTCGTACAATGACTTCGTTAAAGCTATTTCCTTTTCAGAAAGTTCTACGCGTGCAGTAAAAATTCTCTAGAATCCTTTATTGGAACGAAGTTACAAGATATTCAAATTGGTATACAACAAAAGAGGCAATCTGCTCCTCGCTTCTTAAATTTAAAAATCAAATATATATAACTAAGTTTTACTTTGTTTAAATATTCTTTGAATAAATAATGGCGAAGAGACAAATAAATTATACGAGTACTACACAGTCATTAATAACTGAAATCTTTCTTAATAAATATGCCTCAATAAAACTCAAAAAGAATTTTCCAAACCGGATATATGGATATTGGATTTTTACAATGCGTAAGCTTAGTGCTTATTTGTCCAAACTACCAATTTACCGAAAGAGTTTTTAATACAGAATTATTAACTTAAATGTCCATTCTATTGGTATAAAATACATATTTTACTTTAAAACAGCCGAAAATATGTATTTTATTTATATATTTGTACATAAATTTTAAAAATTAAGCTTTGTTTCTAAAACAGAGGAAAACTCTACTGTAAAGTACAGCAAGTATTGGTAATTTAAACAAACAAGCACTAACGTGACGAATGGCTCGTAGCTTAGACTCAAATGACTCGTTTGGACGAGTCTTTTACAGTTGGTTGGTTTTTGCGTTTAAAAACTTTAATTATTATTCCAACGTATGAAGTAATTTCTGTAGAATATTCAGTATTCCTCTGTAAAAAAATACTTAGAGACCAGTAGAGTGTTTCGACGTTTTTTTTTTCATTGTAAGTGAAGTCACGGACCATAGTCAATATTGACAGTAGATATAAAGCGTAGTTAAATATCTAGCATTGTTCTCCATTTTATTTTTCACATAAGTACTTGTGTGATAAAGGCAATGTTTATTTTCCTGTACAAATATTTATTTATGTCGCTAACAAAGCATCGTCGCGAGTTCAATTCTATATCCTTGAAATAAAATTCTACGAACGTTTATATTAGATTCAGTTAAACTATAATTTGTATTGAGTTAATATAATTTTATACAACTTCAAAAACCAAACACTTATCGTTTTGGTATATAATTTAAAAGTTAAGAATAAAAAATATATATCTAATTAGCATTGCCCGCGGCTCCGCCCGCGCTCAGATGACCAAAAACCAAATTCTTAGGTTTTACTTATTAGTATACTCTTACATTGCAGTTTTTGTATTTTTTTCTCAAAAATTAGATATTTTCCCGCGGTAAAAAGTATCCTATATGTTGACCCGGATAACCAGCTATCACCATACCAAATTTCAACAAAATCCCTCCAGTGTTTTTTTCTGTGATGCGGTAACAGAGAGACAGACAAAAATTCTAAAAACAATAGATAGATTCGGCCTCTGTATCGATACTAATGTTTATTTCAATAAGATTTTCCAAAAATTATTTAATGTACAGATTCGGCTTAGTTACAATTTTATTATATGTATAGATAATATGACTTTCAAACTGTTAACCTCAAAAAATGATTTCCAAACGACTCCTAGATAACTTTTTATGCCCTATTTTAGTACTCTTTTTATTATAAAAGGAATTCTTATGCAAAATTTCACGTTTCTAGACCAAGTCAGAGTTAGTGGTTTTTATCATTATTTATAAGTATGTTTGAAATAATGTCGAACTACCACTGCACAGTGTACATGAACTAGTTCGCGTTCAAAACTAGGCAAACGTTGCTTAACCTAGAACGTGGGCTTCTAAATCAGTAGAAAAGTGGAATTTTACTTAACAAATATGAAGCTGAATATTTATTTTTATACACTATAATACTTTTTTGATGTCTGTTGAATTTAAAATTCATTCGTCATAAAAATAGAAGTTGTGAGGTAAAAGTATCTATTAAGAGGTAATTTTGATGTTAGATGGGTAAGTATTCTATAAGATTTTGTAACTTTCAAGAATTTTCGTTCCTTTAATGAAATTAGCTTCTAAATTGTTAAAGTTTTCAACTTAAATAGTTTGCTATTATTTTTTAATGTTGTCATTGTTTTGTTGTTGTAAATATATTTATATTTACATTTTATTTCAAGCATTTATCGTGTTTATAAGTGAAAAAGGGGCTTGTTTAAGGGGAACTTACCCGAGTGTTTTTACGAACAGATCTAAATTACTTATTATTAATAATAACACTTTTAAGTAAAATTATATTATATATAAATTTACTTATAACATTATTAGTATGCTGTATCCAGCTCTTTCTAACATCCCGCTGCTAAGCACGGGCCTCCCTTCAATACGAGGGGGATCAGGCCATAGTCCACCACGCTGGCCAAATGCAAGTTGGCGGACTACACGTGTTTCGAAAACTTGTTAGGTTCATTCAGACATGCAGGTTTCCTCACGATGTTTTCCTTTACCGTAAGACAAGTGATAATCATGTCAGGAATGATTAGCATATGAAACTATCAAATCCGGTATGCGAACCCGCGTCACTCGGTTTCCCAAGCGAACGCGTTACCATTGGGCTACCAACAACATAATATAATACAACATTATATAATTTATATTTATTTACCTTCTATATCTACATTTTCTCCACTAGAAGACTCTGAAGCGTCGTCTTCTATTTTCTTTTCAGTTACTATTTTCATACTGTTCTCACCACAATCGTGATTCTGAGATCTCTTGTCCGTTACGGAATGAAACTGTTAACAGAAAAAAAAAACAAAATTATAATACTGGAGGTCTTGTAAAAATATACTGTTATGTATATTTCAGAAGTCTTAAATATGATTAATTAATTTTGTAATATGCTTCATTATGAAAATTTCAGGCTTTGAAGCCATTAACAAAATAATTGAATTAGATTGAATCTGGAAAATTGTTTTCATGCGGGTGAAATCGCAGGCAAAAACTTAATCATATATTTACTTCTTATTTTATTTAAGCTGCCTTTAAAATAGTCATGTTATACTATAATATCATATCTAGTAATAACTTCAAATTATAAAAAAACTATGAATATAGCGCAAAGCCTGTTAAGAAAAAAAAACAAAAAATATTTTTATTTTAATTTTTTTTCTATACCTACAATTATACAGTATTAATGAAAATAGCAAAGTTGTTTTTTTACCCAAATAATGGTCACTTGATCATTTCATATTTTAATAATATTTATTCGTTCGTCTATTTATATCTACGATACTGTTTATGTTGATGACCAAAGTGAGAAAAATCAAGGTGGCCTTTTGGCAGCACGTTGAGTGGAAAGCTACGTTGGATATAAAAAAATAAAAAAAATTATAAGTCAACATTACAATAAAATAGTACGACATACTGGTATAATAACATCAGTTTTTGCATAAATTATGTCTACATAGTCTTGGCATAAATATTGTTACAAAGAAAAAAACATATTTTCTATTGCACGTAACATTTATTACTATTACAGTGTTAATAATACATTAATATAAAATCATAAAAAATATATAAAGCTCAAAGTGGTCTCCATTGGCTGCAATACAGTCCTTTAAACGTTGAGGCCGGTTATCAATAGAAGCACGCACTCTTTTCATGGGAAAATTCTTCACTGTGATTGTTTAAGGGACTCCAAATGGCATTTAGAACAAGCCATATTTTCTAAAACTAGCCATAAATCATAATCGGGGAAGATTATATTAGATATATTTCTTATAATATAGTCATGAAAGTTGATCAAATTGGGTTTGGGTGCAACAATTAAGCTAAGTGCAATGACACTCGCTTAGTGTGTACATTTTATTTATTCATATTAGATAATCCTTGAAAATGTAGCGTAACTTGTTTATTAAGAACGAAATATGCACTTTCTTTTTGAAGTAGGTAAAACAAGGGTTTACAATGAGAAGAAATTTTTTTTTACTAAGAACAGGAAAAATGAAGGAAATTCAACAAAATACTCTTTTTATCTCTAGTCATTATTGTTTGTAGTTTTTAGAAATATTAATATTGAACTAGCGACTCACCCTCGCTTCGCTCGGGTTCGTTCCCGTACGTTTTAAATTAAAATGGATATAGTATGTTATCCTTAACAGATAGACATAATTATGCCATCGCGGACTTTTCTGTAGACCTATATAAGATACACAATTCCACCATACATTATTTTCTTATATCTCAAAGGGTTTAGGCAGCGTTTTCGTTGAAAGCTCCCAGACGTCTTATTTTTTCCAACAGCTCCAACAGATATCGTTATATTTTAGCCAATGTATACAATAACTTAACAAATTATATACTAAAACTTTCCTCTATGTATTAAAAAACCCGCATCAAAATCCGATGCGTAGTTTTAAAGATTTAAGCATACATAGGGATATAGGGACAGAGAAAACGACTTTGTTTTATACTATGTAGTGATTGAGGGATTCAGTATTAAGGTTAGTGGGTGAAGTGCGATTATTTGATTTAGGTATATCCAGGAGCGGACCGTCTGTGACCTAAGTTTTGCGACATAACGTAAGTTGTACATAAACACGATGGAGTTGTGAAATTAAGGACTGTGTTCCATCTATTGGTATTTTGACGCATGCTTATTTAATTTCAAGCTTTAAAGATTATCGAAAATCTACTTTTACGTAGTCTTTGATCCTTATTTACTGAAATTAAAAGAAACTGAATTCGTCTATATTTTTTTGTCTATATTAAACGATATTTTTGCATATTGTAAATCAATTCGAATGATTATCTATATTACTATAATAAAACAGTAGAGGTCGAATATCTGTACATAGCAAAAAAATGCTAAAAACCGAGTCAGGGGGATGTAAGAAGGCATATAGAACAAATCCTGAATTTTTTTCAAATTTTTTGTTTCTCTGTCTGTTTGTACGGGCTAATCTTCCAATCTATTGGACCGATTTAAATGAAATTTTGTATGGTAATACCTTATATCCCCGGGCAACATCTCAGATACTTTTTATCCCGGAAAATTAAATAGTTCCCGTGGGATAGTTAAAAACTATAATAACTTATTCAGCTTAGTACACAAAAACTACTGATTGGATTTTAATAAAACTTTACAATAATATAGTTCATACATGACTATAACAAATTGGCTACTTTTTATCCCAGAAAATTAAAGGGTTCCCGTGGGACAGTCAAAAAACTATAGTAACTTACAGCTTTGTACACAAAAACTACTGATTGGATTTTGATGAAACTTTACAATAATATAGGTCATACATCAGAATAACAAATAGGCTACTTTTTATCCCGGAAAAATGTATGGTTCCCGTGGGATAGATGTTTTCGTTTATTTGTAACGTATTATGTACACAACATAGTCCCCAAAACAAGTTATTAAAAAATTTGTCTGTATGTCTGTATGTCTGTTTGTACGGGCTAATCTCCCGGAATCCCGGAAAAATGAACGGTTCTCGTCGTCGTGGAAACTAATATATCTCCAATAGTGTTTTTCTAGAGGCGAAGCGAGGGTGAGCCGCTAGTTTTAATGAATATAGCCTTATAGTGGTTACATCAAAATTCTTATTAAATATTCAAAATTTCAATCACGTCAATTGAGGAATAAAAATATTAGGTAATAAAATATTTTCTCATCGGTCTAATATATAAGATTTGCGGAATTTGGTTAACTACAGTAGTGGTTCAGGTTGGGTTACTAAAGGAGGCTATACAGCTATAGCCTTCTATATATTCAATGAGAAATTCCTGTATATATGTATGTATAATGTATATAAATTTATTTTGTGTATCTCGGAAACAGCTTTTTACGATTTGAATCAAATTTTGTATTTAGATAAGGTTTTGTTTTTTAAGCTTATGTACATAAGTATCCTTTCTGAAAAAAAAAATTAATTTTTATATCTTTTCCGAAAAAACTAAAAAACGCCGAGCGAAGCGTGGTCACTCAGTTACTATCTGGTAAAGTTATATTACCATTAAGAACTAATATTCGTAAAATAAATTAAATAGAAAATATCTATAACATTACAATTAATAGCAGTATTTAATTATAACTAATGTTTTAATTTACGTATATCATTTTAGAAACCCACGTGATTTTATTCATGCAATAGAAGATACGTACAATAAATGATGCTTAATCATCATTTGATTCGTTTAAAACTCAAACCGGTTATTATAACTGGATGTGTAATAAAAGTGAACTGTACACCGCTCTCATGCCCTTTGCTTATTGATATATCCCGCTTCGTAGATACGATGGTTATCATCAGTGGATTTTTAATTAGTGAAGAATTTAAAATATGTTGGTGAATGTTTAGCAATGGTATATGTATGGTGGTTTGTTACTTTAACACCATAAATATTTTGAATTTGATAGGGTTATAAAGAAACATCAATACTTTCCTTATATCTTTAGGCATGAAATGTGAAATTTTTACGTTTGAAGTTTTTTTTTTATTTTAAAGTAAATTACCTTTAAATATGTTAAGAAATTAAGAAAAGAAATATGCGATTCTGTAGAATAATTAATTTTAATTTAATAATAATCACAGTAACTTAATAATCGTAATTGAAAAGGTATTATAAACACGATATTGTGCTTAATATTTTAATTAATTTCACACACACAACAACTATTTACTTGGTGTTTTGAATAGAAATGTATACTTTACGAGCTAGAGTGTCATATAAAGCTTCCTTTATCCCGCTATATCAAAAGTTTCTAGGGACGCTGACACAAAATTATGATAATCTAAGCTTTTTTTTTTACTTTATACCATACTAGTTTTATTAAGATGCCTTTTAATCTACAATATAATCTTTATTCAGAACGTCTTTATATCCACTCTGCCGTTAGAGAAGTACCAGGAGCAACCCGCATGGTACACCGCCCACCGAAGTGGGCCATACCCCCAACGATAAAGTGAACAGACGTCGAGTGGGGTGCATACACAACCTAGCTTATGGTAAAAAAAAATCGCTTCGCTTTCACTATACCGCAATGCCTTATTTATTTAGCAAGATCTCAGGAAATGCAGCGGTTGCGTAACACCGAGACGGACAAAGCAATTTGTGGTTTTTGCACTGTTCTATAACATCTATTTCAAATTATATCTATTGAATGGCAAAATTATCAACATATGTTTGTGTGTGATCAGAAATTATAGTCCTAAGGAGATAAACAGTTTTAAGTTTTTTTTTGTGAGTCTATTATTTATATATGCCGCATAGTAAAGTAACAGGACTTCAGCGACCAAGCTTCGTTAGGCGGTTTTCGGAGAAGATAAAAACTTGCGTTTTTTTCAGAAAGGACATCCATATACTCGTAGATAAACTTAACAAACCCTTATCTAAATACAAAACTTGATCTAGGTCGTTAGGGTCGTTATACATACATATATATATACAAGAATGGCTCATTTAATATTATACGATAAGATACAAATAAGTGATTAAAATATCTATACAACCCTCTTTAACTCTTAAACTATTTTATGCAGAAAATCAGGTCATTCTATTGCTTTTTCTCTAAAAGATAAATGGCATAATGTTAAATTTAATGTATTAGCATATCTTTTGATTTGCTTATTATTACTAATAATTAGTATAACTATAAAAGGTATAGGTTAACTTCAAAGTCCCTTCTACTCATAAAGGTGTTTTTAATTGATATGAGAGATGATCTAACAATGTAGATATTACCTATAGATATTAAAAAGTTCTTTTTTTAGTCAGCCAAACAAAATAATTAAACCGCATTCTAAGGAAATTCAAGTAGCCTAAATCAAGAGAAGCCAGGTTTCATATATAGTGTATTTTAATTAATGCTTATTGAACATTAAAACAGCTCTAATGTTGATGAATACGCCATGCTATAGGTATTTATTGCAGGAGATAAAAGCTAATGAATATATTATATGCGTTTTAGATCAGTCACTATGCCTTGTAATAAAGTAATATAGTTTAGTGATACTTACAAAAACATTTGTTTTCTGTTTAAAAGTAAAAAATATTTTTATTTATGTAATAAGAGTATCTATTTAAAAAAAAACATAAATACAGACGAACATAGAACCTCCTCCTTTTTCGAAGTAAGTTAAAAATAGACTAAGACAAAGCAGTTCAGTTTCCAACAATTAAAGATTCTAATGCGTTATTTAATATTCGCTAAGCTAATCGTAAGTCTTATAAATCTATACATATAATAAAATTGTAACTGATCACTGTCTGTACATGGAAGATATTTGAGAAAAACTATTATTTATTGGGAGTCTTTATTTACGCAATAGAACCCAACCTAATGATTATTAGAATTTTTGTCTGTTTGTCTGTGCTTTTGTGCGCGCTAATCTCAGACACGGTTTAACCGATTTGAGCGCGGTTTTCACTAATGTATTGTGGTAAACTTCACTTAACTTTTAGTATGTTTTATTTCAATCAGGTCATAAATAAAATAGTTATATCAATTTAAAGAATCACCTAGGGACGACGAGCCGATAGTCGATGCAAAGCAAATCTAATATATTTCGATACCTAAAATACATATTTAGCTATTAGATATTCATATCTTAAAACATTGTCAGCTGGCACCGACTTAGAAAATATCTGATTAGGTATCTGTTCTAAGTGAAAACCCCCGTTTAGTTATTTTTTTTATTTTAGAGCCTGGAAGTCGGTTTTTTTTAGAGTTTTTATTTTTTCATTTTAAGTGTAGACATAATAAGCAGGTAATTTGTAAGAAGAAAGTTTTTTAATGACATATTTGACTAAACAATTTATTTAAAAAATATATTTATCGTGGATTTTTTTAAAAAGCGCTCGACCGATTTCGATAAAAGTAATATAGGACCTGGGAAGGACCTGGGAAGTATACCCTTTGAAACAAAAAAAAATCCAAATCGGTTCAGGAAAAAAAGATTCCAACAAATTGATAACCTACTCCTTTTTGGAACTCAGTTAAAAAGGACTTAGATTAATTTTAACATCATAGTTAACAAACGAGAGCAGCCGCGGGCAAAACCTAAGTATTTCAACTTTTCAAACGTAAACCTAGAACGTTAGTTAATTGTGTCAGTGAATTTAGGCGTGTTGACAGACCATTAACTCGCCGGTGTTCATTAGGTAATGTACTCATTTACCCGTATGCACTAACAATGCTATCGCAGTACTACAGATCTGTCATTGATATTGTATAACAGTGTTTAAAATTTAGTGCTGTTTTACTTAATTCGTCATATTACTATTTCACAGATTAAGCTCTAGAGATTTCAAATTTGATTCTTGCATTGAACAATGACTTATAGTTGCTAAAGAATCAGCCAGACGACACATTTGGCTCAGTCTGTAGTGACCTCACTTGCTGTGTCAGCAGTCGTGGGTACGAGTCCCGCTGGGGCATTCATTTGTGTGATGGGCACGAATGTTTGTACTCTAGTCATGGATGTTTATATTTATAGTATGTATATATTTAAAGTTATATAATATGTGTAGTGTATCAACTATTCTGGTATCCATAACACAGGCCTAGTAGCTTACCATGGAACTAGATGGTGCTGTGTGTTAATGCCCCAACATATTTATTTATAAATAAATTCAACCCATTTTGGTTATTTTTGGAAAATAATTTAAAACGGAAAGTAATAAAATATTACTCCAATGTACAGTTATCCTGAATACCAAAAAAGGTGATTACTGTTTATCATATAAGGAAAAACTGCTTTGCAGCAATATTTGTACGCAGTTATTAGGAATTCTTCATGAGAAATGAGATCGTATGACCTAAATACTAGGAGAAATGAAACATTCCACTAAATATCTTATTTATAGACGAAGTGAACGTAATAAGTTATTGTTTTTTTGCTTTGACTATGTAAAGATTATGCATATGGAACTGCTTCCATCTTCCAATACCGTGGGTTAGCTTGCAATGGAGAAAGAGGCGTGTTATAAGTCTGTTTGTCGATCTGTGGAATTGTAGTTGTTTAAAATACAGTTTTTAATATATCCTATATATAATATAGCCTATGTCACTCTCCAGCCCTCCCAACTATCTCCACACAAAAAATCACGTCAATCCGTCACTTTGTTTCGACGTGAAAGAAAGATAACAAGAAACAAAGAAATAAACAAACACACTTTCACATTTACAATATTAGTATGGATTTTGTTTCTTATATTACTGACACGTGAATGGTCTTTAAATGTTTTTAACGTGCCTTATCACTAATATTACATATCTGTAATCGTGAAAATGCATTTTTGCTTTAATTTATTGCTTTCTAATAGAATATTATCGAGAAATTCTTAATAGTGATAAATAAAATATTTTTGATTTGTGAAAGAATTAAATAAAAAGGCAGCACAGTGGTAACGCACTCACTTGGGAAACCGAATTAAGTGAGTCCAAATCCTAAATCTCGCACCTCTTGATATTTTCATGTGCGAATCATTTCCAATATGAATACCACTTATCTTACGGTGAATGAAAACATCGTGGGGAAACCTGCATGTCTGGGAGATCTAAGCCGGTTTTTGGAAGATTGCCAGCGTAGTGGACTATGGCCTGATCCCCCTTGTACTAAAAAAAAGCGCTGATTACAAGAATTAAGTGAATATGCTATTTTTAAGTAACAAACAAACACTATATTTTAAATTGTGAAATTTCTTTTTAACTTCATCTATTAAACTTGTTTTTAATTTTTTAATCAGAATGTATTGACAGGCTTACCGATTTATTGAAAAGGAGTAATTTGGACACACGCCTCAAATTCTTGTAGTCCCCAGTACATGTGCATTCCTCCTCGGAATCATTCATTTTATTGTAAACGTGTCTACGCATTTTAACTTCACTTGCTAATCGAACAAAAAGTTAAACTAAAACAACTTTAACGCTCTAAAACCTTTCAATTGACGAACAGATTGTTCTAACAAAAAATAACAGTCAAATTTAAGAATTTTGACCAAGCACGACCGATCATCGAGCGACACTGCTCTTAACTAATAGTATTTACAGAATCAACAATGGGAAAACTACAATAGTATTAAAGACAATGGGTTTATTTTGTCTGTACCTACATTGCAAGTTGATAGCTACATCGTTCGTTTGTTTCTCACGAATACGCGTACGCGTGACCGATATGAATGAATTGTTTACGTGCTCAATTAAACGCGGTATGAGTATCTTCCGTCAACAAAAAAAGTTGGTTTTTGAAACGAATTCTAAATCTTGGACGATTTGGCGAGATTCGAAAATAACTTATGTATATAATAATATATGAACAAAATTTCTGGATGGATTTGTTTGTATATTAGTTTGATGTCAATCATTTTTTTATGTAATAAGAAATTTCATTGACAAAAAAAGAATTTAGTTATTGTTAACACGCTCGCTTTCAAGTAATTGAAGCGGGTTCAAAGCCCGGATCTCTTCAAACTTAGATCAGGCCAGTGGGTTAATTCCCATGAAGAGGGTTAGGGACGTGCACAGAACTGACTTTTTGGTATAATTGTCAAAAGTATTTGTTACATACGCTGATTTATTCATGATAATCTGTACAGAAATCGAACCTGTAACCTTTTGAATTAGATTGATACTAGAAGCATTATAAAACGTCTCTATCTATGTCAAATATATTCATTAAAGAGCTCTACAAGTGCATTACATAATAACATGTAGATATGCAAGTCATATACTGTCGTTATGTCTATATGTTTGTAATAACTAGATAGTTTTAGTAGACTTTGTCATTTTATTATTTCCCTATTTGCTATTTCAATATTAGTTTATTGAGGGAATAATGTCATAATATACTAAAACTTGCATATTCTTGATATATAACGTATATATAACAAGAATATATATATCTAGTAGCTGAATTTCTTATTATTAGTGATCGAAATTTAAACATAATCATTATTCATTTTTCTTCTTTGATAACACTAAAGCTCGTCAATAGTTACTATACAAATAAAACCAACAGAGGAGAAAAAAATACTGAGCTTTCTTTGCCTATTTATATAAGGATGTGGTGTTTCATACTAGAAACCATGTATGGTTTTTTTTTTATAATAAAAGTATACTTATATTTTAACTAGCGTTTCCCGCGGCTCCGCCCGCGCTCAGATGATCAAAAACCAAATTCTTAGGTTTTACATATTAGTATAATCTTACGTTGCAGTTTTTGTATTTATTCTCAGAAATGAAACATTTTCCCGCGGTAAAAAGTATCCTATATGTTAACCCGGATAAACAGCTAAATACCATACCAAATTTCATCAAAATCCCTCCAGTGGTTTTTCTGTGATGCGGTAACAGACAGACAGACAGACAAACAAAAAATCTAAAAACATACTCTGTATCGATAATAATGTTTATTTCAATAAGATTTTCCAAAATTATTTAATGTACAGATTCGGCTTAGTTTTAATTTTATTGTATGTATAGATAAAGTTATATCTATACATATAATAAAATTCTGAGTCGAGTCTGTACATTTGATATTTTTTGGAATGAAATTGAACAATAGTCATTATCGTCGATACAGAGGTTGAATTTATAGTTTTTAAATTTTTTGTCTGTCTGTCTGTCTGTCTGTGTTGACGAAATTTAATATGGTGATAGCTGATTGTCCGGGTCAACATATAGGGTACTTTTTACTGCGGGAAAATATCTCATCTCTGAGAAATCCAGAAATTACTATATGATTATTAAAATATTAGTCATGATTACTTATACTGATTCGGTAATATTGTACGCTGCCAGTTATGCTATAATATATGTTTATAGGTTCGTCAACAAAACGATTAATACGTATCAAATAAAATATATACTAAGTATATGTATTAAATATTAATGTTTTGGTACTTTTTTATTAGTATAGTAATAAAGTGATATAGCAGATTTTTTGTTTTACTTACGAAGTGCACAGTGAATATAACTTCATCATGTCGCTTTTTGGCTGTCTAATTTTTACTCTCATATTTTTTTACCAACGTGCTAAAAAGAAGTTTAACTTCAAAAAAATTAAACATCTATTTCGCATTATAACCCAATCATAACGTATTGTAATGTATAAAAGTCCCTGTTCCTTATCTGAATTAACAATACGATATCCGCAAACGTCATTCTGTACGTCTGCTATTCGCTAAGCGATGGTGACGCGTATACAGTGGCAAATGATATTGCTTAAATATAGAAAATATGTAATACAATGCTTAGAAAAAATATTTACCACTTTTTACCACTTGTCTTATGGAAATTATCGTGAGGAAACCTGCATGTCTGAGAGAATCTAGCAAGTTTTCGAAAGACATGTGAAATTCGCCTTGCACTTGGCCAGCGTGATGGACTACGGTCTGTTCCCCCTCGCGTTAAGAGGAGGCTCTTGCCCAGCAGTGGGACGTAAAAAGGTCTAAATACAATGCAATATATAATAATTATACGGTAATTTATCCGTAAACTTTTATGTATGAGATATTTACGTACCTAATATTTTTTATAAAATTGAATTACAGATATTAAACTAGAAATATTTCGATTTCTGATTATTAATCGCGATTGCTTTCACTTAAAAGTTTCCAAAAGTTATATTTGACTTGATATTTGATTTATAATTTACAAGTATTTTTTTATAATATTATGTTCTGAATGTGTGAGGTAGAGTACCTTATCTAAATATAAGGAAATTTCATTATACAGAGGCATGTAATTAATTGCATTCTTTATCATCAGAATGGTTATGAATTTTATTATAAGCTGCATCTATAGTTTATATTATTTTTGATACGATTTGACATTCTTATTAAACCACACTTGTTTATAGGTTATTCCTTATAAAAAGCATTATATAAAGTTTACAAATACATCTATACAGATAAATAAAATTGAAGTGTCTGTTTGTGATGCATATGGAATTATACTTATATGGTATTTATAAGAAAAAAACATAAATTTTAAAATGTTTGTTTGTTCCGGCTAATCTCCGAAACGGCTGGGCCGAGTTTGACGGTACTTTCAACCAAATTTCAACCTTGATGTTATAAGTAATAACTTTATTTCAGTAAAAAAATAGGGTTCCGCTCAAATAAATTAAAATGTAACTACCTACGAACCCGAGCAAAGCGAGGGTGAGTCGCTAGTGTAATCATATAATCTCTACATGAAATCTCGTAAAGTAATTCAATTCTTTTGTTAATGGATGTCGTGCCAGGTGAGCTCAGATTATCTCGTAACGTAACCTCATCTTTGTTTGAAGTTAGTTAATATATAGCTTCATATGTCACAAATACTACGGTAGAATTCTTCAAATGAATCACATTCCAATATACAAACAGATATGTATTGCATATAAAGATACTGTTTTGCAGACGGGTATTTTGGGAGACTGAGGACTGAGTCATGATGTCTCATGTGTTTACAGTTGCATTGCTTAATGCGGATGTTGTGTTCAAATTCGGGCTTAGACAAGATGTTATTCTACAAACGATATCGCTAATAGAAAACTTTATATATGAATGTTTAAATTTCTATTATAAGCTTTTAAATGATATAAATTTTTCTACAAGTCTCTCAGTCTTACTTGAGAAATGACTGATCCCTCATAAAAAATTCTACCCCCTTTTTCACCCCCTTAAGGGATGATTTTTGAGATAAAAACTATCCTATATCCTTCCCGGGGTCTCAAACTATTTCCATACTAAATTTCATCTAAATCGGTTTAATGGATTGAGCCTGAAAAAGTAAGAGACAGACTGTTTCGCTTTATAATATTAGTATGGATTCAAACTAAAAATAAATTTAAAATTTAATTAATTAACGTAATGAATTTAATTTTTACTAGGGGCATCAAACTCGTTACCCTGGCAGTGTTACTTTATGTAACTAAAAACGAATCTATTCATCAGAACAAACATCTATAGGTATAATCAGTTCGTACGTCAGAACTAGGTAATTAATTTTAATTAGGTAAGCATTTATTGTTACGTAAATTCATTGATTAGTGCATTTATGTAGGTTTGATATACAAACGTTGCAGATCAGAATATGTCATGCATATGTGAACTCTCTATATAGAGTTCATTAGAAATTGAAATTGTTTAAATACCTATGTAAAAATATAATATTACTTATATTATAAATAGAAAAGATTCGATTTGTGTATTTGCTTGTAATGAATAAACTCAAAACTAATGAACTGATTCTAAAAATTCATTGACCTATAGGAAGCTGTATTATCAGACAGTATCACGGGATGTATTTTATTTAAAAAAAAATGAGAGATTCCTAAAAAATTGAAAAATGTAATCCAAGGTAATAATTTTATAATAAAAATTTGCCAATAAATTTAATTATTTGGCGTGCGTCATTACTCACAAAAAAGTCCACGAGGCTCTATTATGACTTACAGTTAACTCGCAATAGCCATTTTTTGTTCAAATTAGTCAATCAAAACACAGGTAGAATCAAAAGATAATAACATCGTATCATTATATATAAATAGTTTAATAATAATTGTTTAATCAATGTTGTTTATGTACATGTAAATTTCTCTTTAAATTATCCGAATCGGAATTTTCGATTAGATTTGATTTACGTTACATACCTGCGTACATACAGGAGATTATGTGGTACTCACTGACTAGAAAAGCCAGTACTACCCACTAAAACCCAACAGAATCTCGCCCGTGTTATTAGGGCTTTGCAAGATGGCTTAAGCACTCAATCACAATGCCTCGACGACTCTAACAAAACAGACCACACAACCAAAGGTTGTTCCCATGGTCTACTCTACTGTCAGAAAAGTACCAGGAGCAACCTGCATGGTACACCACCCATCGAAGTGGGCCACCACCCTGTGTCTCTCTTGGCTTCACGCTCGGCTGTGTTGCCGGACGCTAATGAGTCTGATAAGGTAAATAAACATATCTAGGGACGTATCTAAACGAAGCAAGAGTCTTTAGTTTTGTATATTTGAATTGAATGATTCTTAATGTTGCATAGTAATTTTTAACCAGTTTCATTACTAAGAGAATCGGATCTTTATATGTTAAACTAAATATGTTTCAACCAGTTCCAAGTAAGGACAGACGAATTATAATTAATATCATTCAATTGCATTACTGTATAAGACTGGGCGACCTTTCTCAGTCTTGAGCAATATTTCGTAACTACAGGCGTCTGTGGCGAGTCTATTGCAGTTATTAAAATGTCAATATCATACGAGTATATGATACGAGTATGTATGTGACATGCTCTTGCTTCTTTTGGGTTTCCTAAAAAAAATTTTAAATAGAATAAAAATATGCTAACCAACAAACATACCAACGTATTTTAACATAATTAATTATAATTATATATTATTGGATATTTTACCTTGAAATCTTAAACAAAAGAACTTGGTCAATGCTATTTCCTACGAGGGGGGTCATAGGTGAGGTCTAATACAAGTCAAGTAATTTTGTAGGCAATAATTTTATACTCCTGTTAAGGGTGTTTCTATCAAAGTTTGCTGGAATCTGTCTTCTCTATTTTAATATACATTGAGAATTATTTTCAACTTCGTATTCCTATAAATATAATATGCAAGTTTTTGCTAACATAAAATAATTAAAGGCACGTAATAATAGTTTATGAGCAGTCCATTTAAAACATACGAAATAAAACAACTCAAACATCCTTAGCAGGCAAAAATACCATAATTTCAGTCGTTCTTATAGAAACTGGTTAAAATTTAAACCCTACATTGTGATAAGCTAACCACCTGGTCACAGGATGTCGATAATTGCCTTCCACATCGACACGTCCGCTACACACATGTTCACAAAAACTGCCTGTGTACGGCTTCTCTTGACTGTTTTGTTTGAGATCTTTGTTATTTTTATCCGATTTCTTAAATGAAATTGCATCTGCGGAGCAACTGCATTCATTAGGAATAAAAATATTTTTTACTAGCGACTCACTCTCACTCCGCTTAGGTTCGTTCCTAGATATTTTTAACGGTTAGTCTAGATTTCTCAGAGATTAGACATTTTGCCATAGGAAAAAGTTTGCTATACGTTGACCCGGATAACCAGCTACCATCATACCAAATTTCATCAAAATCTGTTTATTCTTTTTACATCGGGTAAATATTTCATTTCTGAGAAATCTATACTAACCTTTAAAGCGAGGTGAGCGAGGGTGAGTCGCTAGTATATAATATAATTGCTTTCAACAAAAATGCTGCTATTTCAACTAAGATTAATAATGTTGACATAAATATGCAATTAGTAAACTAGTCTTTCAATATTAAAGATTAACCTGTAATAGTTTTTATTTGTTCGTTTCTATTAGTTATTCTGTTCTGATCAGAAATAAGTATGTATGTACTTGTAAGTCTTGAAATGAAATGAGTCCATATTTGAAAAGTCCACTTTTTAGAACCTTATCTTCAAGAAGTAATAAAGTATAAATATAAACCATGTTTTATTTCAACTGGAATACACTGTCTCGACAACGATGCAGTTAACTACTTACTATTTCAATAAGATTTTCCGAAAAAGATATTCAATTTACAAATTTTACTCATAATTTTATTATAAGTACCTATGATTAAAGTGACCCCAAAACTTTTCTTTAATACAGTATTCGACAATATCAGCAACTGAAAGTATCAATTTACCTATGGTAGAGATTTTTACCCATAAAGTATTTATAATCTCAGGTTGCGTGAGAATATTTATAGGAAGGTATTATGGAAGTGGTTACACACGTCCTGTCATATAATGTGTTTTTTTAACTCAGTCATTTAAAAGTATCTGCGCGAACAAGCTTCGCTCGGTGTTTGTTCTGTAAATTTGTGTTTATTTGGAAAAGGTGCTTATATTTCAGTTTTAAAATTGTTTTTATGTATATACAAAATTTGATCCAAATCATTAATTTCATCAAACATAAAGTTCAAAACGAAATTTATTGCGTTGAAATTTTTTACATATCGAGGTTCTTCAGCTTAGAATGTATAAATGGAATTAAGTAACGATGAATATGATTAACATATAAATTCGTATAAATATAATATTTTTATAAAAGAACCAAGATAACTAATTCTTAATTGGTGAAGAAGTTGCAACTTAAAATGAAAAAAAAAACATACATCAATTTACTACGTCCTTGAAGTCGGTCAAATAAATAGGTTTTATTCGTATAAAATTTATATTTTAGAATTTTATTGAATGCCGTATATAATGTAAAACAGAAAAAAATATTATTTTATTTTAAAACGTAGTCGACATGATAGTTAGATCATATTAATTATAACTTGTTGAAAAAACGGTTTTATAATATCGCAGAAGAAAATGCAATATGAATCTTGGCACGCTATACAGAAACTTGATTTACAGGTTCATTATAAATGTAAGCAACGAAGAATCTATATATACAATAAATAGTAGGGGGTTGAGTTTGTCTATAATTTTTCTAACGTATCGCAGACGAGATTTGTGTATAAGGATGGAAAATAATAAATTTTAAAATAACACTAAGGGCTGATATTTCATAAGATGTTAAAAAGGAAAATATGAAAAATTCGAAACAGATGTCAAGTCCGCCAATCGCACTTGGCCATTGTGGTGGACTATAACTGATACCCGAGGTATTGAAGGGAGTCCCGTGTCTAGTAGGGCTGTCCGTTAAAAAGGGCTGAATACATACATACATTACTAAGGTCATAACTGCCTCGGTGGTGTAATGGCTAGCATTTACGGCTGCACACCCGGAGGTCCTGGGTTCGAGTTCCGGGTCGGGCGAAGTTTAGTTACAGAGTCTTTCTGTATAGTAAGTCTCAGTAACAGCCTGGAGTTGGGAAGTTGGCGGTGTTTCACCCCCGTGTCTCGGAGAGCACGTAAAGCCGTCGGTCCTGAGCCTTAACTCTCACCGGTCGTGTCGAGCAGTCGTCCCACCGGAGTATGAGAGTGACAGGAATAGAGATAATGGATAAATTTATTTGGCTAATAAAGATAGAACTTTAGCAGTTCTAATAAATCTCTTAGTAAAGCCAAGTAATTGTTATAAATAAAAAAGGCTGTAATGTATATTTTGATTTAATTTGAAAAATCCAAGACTGCAAGCAGAACTAAGAAAACCAAATTGTATGTATGTCTAATATAATGTAAAACGTTATCAAAACAATAATTATTAAATAACAAGTTACAAAATACAAGATTCAAAACAACCTTAGGACATGTATAATATGGCAATAAAATATATTATTTTGATTGAAATTTTAGTGATTTTAGCATTTACGTCAGTAGATTTACGTCATCTACTAGTCGTACATTTTTGTTAGTTTTAATAACTTTATTGATTGGAAACTAATCAAAGTTAATATCAGATTACTATTATAAATGCTAAAGAATTTATGTGTATATGTTTGTTTATTGTTTTCTCTTCACGTTAAACGGCTGGACGGATTTGGATGAAATTTAATACAGAGATAGATTATGATCCGGAGTAATATATATACATATAATAAAATTCTAACTGAGTCGAATCTGTACATTAAATATTTTTGGTATAGAGGTCGAATCTATAGTTTTCAGAAGTTTTGTCTGTCTGTCTGTGACCGCATCAAAGAAAAACGACTGGATGATTTTTGATGAAATTTGGTATCATAATAGCTGGTTATCCAGGTCAGCATATAGGATACTTTATACTGTAGGTTACTAGTTAACTATAAATCAAAGATATATAAATAAAATAAATGGAAAACATTTTTCATGGCAAAAAATTAGTGGGAGTGTGACTCGAGCTTCGGCTTTGAATTAGGCGATTGACCGCCAGCCAAGGACATTAAGGTAGATTTATTGACCAAACTGTATCTTTTACTGTCGATAAATAATACCATTTATTTTTTTTTTACATTCGACTTGTAAAACTATGAATTATCAACTCTATCAACCAATCTCTACATACCAATTTAAAAAGTAGGCATTTTAAAAATAAATCGTAATCTTTTCCGATTTTTATGCGAAATTATTTAGATTTTTGATTCCCATAAGTCATTCCCGTACCATAATTGCTGTAAAGCGTTTGAAACGTCGTCGGGAACCAAAGATTAAAATATATACACGAAAAAATCTGAAAAGATCGTTATTTTTAAAATATTAAATATTAGCGTAAATCTAAGAAAATATAAAGTTTATTTAGTCTTTTTCTAGTCAAATTACGCGAAAATGTAGAGATCTTTAACAATTCTGAAATTTCAATTGATATATTATATTAATGATAATGCCTTCATACTTACAACCAATACCTAAAGGTCTATTTCCATGGTTTTGTGGGAAATTAAACATGAAATATATGGCTATTGCGGCGAGATCTCAGACAAAAATGTTTTGTAGGTGGCGTAAACATCTTATTAACATAGGCCATGTGGATGATATTACGTCATAATGAACTTATAATTCTCGTATGGTAATCAGTGATTTGGTTATGTTTATAAAAGCTATCTAATGAATATATTATGTTGAATTAAAATTTTATACCTATACAGTATGCACGTGTTTATTAACAAAAAAATGTTTATCATGAATTGAATTAAATATAAATATGTTGGGACATTAACACACAGCGCCATCTAGTTCCATGGTAAGCTACGAGGCCTGTGTTATGGATACCAGATAGTTGATACACTACACAAAATTACTTTAAATACATCTTATATATAAAATTTCCGTGTCACAATGTTTGTTGCCGTACTCCTCCGAAACGGCTTTACCGATTTTTACCAAATTTTATATGCGTATTCAGTAGGTCTGAGAATCGGCTACTATCTATTTTTCATACCCCTAAGTGATAAGGATAAGGGTGGTCCTCCCAGACCCCACTCCAGGGACAAACCCGAGCAGAGCGAGGGTGAATCGCTAGTACGTATTATAAATATAAACACTCATGACTGGAGTACAATCATTCGTGCTCATCACACATATGATTGCCCCCAGCGGACTCGAACCCGTGACCGCTGGCACAGCAAATAGGTCACTGAGCCAAACGTATCGTTAAAAAATTGAAAATCATTTGAAAATAATGATTGTAAGTTTTTTTTTTGGAATATGAATTCACCTCACTTCATTTATTTTACAAAAAGGAATTATCAAAGTCCCGTCATAATTTGTTTCCTACAGCTTTAGCGCCTAATATTTTTTAAGTATTTGTTAAAATCATTGCAATTTGTCTATTATCTGTAAATATAATAAAATTATAACTAAGCCGAATCTGTACATTAAATATTTTTTGAAAATTCTAACTAAAATAGACATTATCAAAACCGAGGCCGAATTTATACTTTTTAGATTTTTTGTCTGTCTGTCTGTTACCGCATCATAGAAATACCACTGGAGGGATTTTGATGAAATTTGGTATGGTGATGGCTGGTTATCCGGGTTAACATACCTATAGGATACTTTTTACCGCGGGTAAACATCTCATTTCTGAGAAAAAATACAAAAACTGTAATGTCTGAAACCTAAGAATTTGCTTTTTGGTCATCAGAACGCGGGCGGAGCCGCGGGCATCTTCAATCATATCCATGTCCATACTTTATTTAATATTATAAATGTGAAAGTTTGTGAGGATGAATGGATGTTTGTTACTCTTTCACGCCAGAACGGCTGAACGGATCTAGATGAAATTTTGCAAACATGTAGATTATAGTCTGGAAAAGCAAAAAGGCTACTTTTTATCTCGGAAAACGTACATTTCCCGTGTGATATTTTTTTTTGTTTTACACTAGGGACAAACCTGAAACGAAACGAGGGTGAGCCGCTAGTACACATATTTATTAGGCACAACCAGGAATTGAATATGAAAAAATACAAGAGAAACATATACCTACTAAGTAGTTGTTATTATATGTATGTATGTATGTATGTATATAAATTCAAAAAATTCAAAATTCAAAATATTTTATTCAGCATTAAATTATTACAATTTTTTATTGAACGTCATGAGTCTACTACCAGTAGTATACGTATACGCATGCCATATCTAGCTTTTGTTCTTAGATTGAACCTACTTAATTAAGCAGTAGTTAGATCATTAATTGGTCATGTGATATATCTATAAAAGGTAGCTATCAAAAGCGTGACTACATACATATATCGCTATATAAAACCAATTCCATTAAGTGGCTTCAAGTTGATGATTGAAGTTATATTACTTTTGATGTACCAAAATGAAATTGTTTTTACTGTAATTGAGTGTCACATTTAAAGTTTTTATATCATAGCTTGAGTATTACGTATTAACGTTGTAATTTTTTTCGTAACATACTTATTTATTAACAATATTTTAGCATTTTGATGATAGAAAGTAAAAAGATGGCTTATTTCTTTTTCTAGCGACTCTAGAAAAATTAGAACAAATCTATCCCTCGGGAACCGTATATTTTCCCGGGATAAAAAGTAGCCTATGTGTTATTATAGACATAACCTATCTCTGTGCCAAATTTCATCCAGAACCGTTCAGCCGTTCTGGCGTGAAAGAGTAACAAAACATTCATACATACTCACAAACTTTCACATTTATAATATTTATACAGGTTATATAGACAGATATTGATTTCATAATTCCTTAATTTATATTATTTAAGTGGCATTTACCTTCTAAAATACCTGATTGTATGGCAAGTATTAATTAAAAAAAACTGTTATATCTTTTTTTTCTTTGTTCGAAATCATATTGTTAGAAGAAAGTTTATGTTAAAAAAAAACAATGTAAATTTTTAGTAATTCTGCTGAGGCAATTTTATGTTTATGAAATTATTTTATATTAAGTTAATTTATTTTCAACCTCAAAAAATCATATCTGCTTAGAAAAGATAGAGCAAAAGCAGTATCAGTAATACAATAAAAAATACTTTCAAGTAATAGAGTTGCCAATATGAGACACAAGTCACGTATACAATTTTGCAAAGTCGTGGGTAAAGTAAATGAAAATTTTTTTTATAACTTTGTGTTTTGCGACTCGTTTATACTTTATATATATATATATATATATATATATATATATATATATATTCATCGATGTTCTCGAAGTTTGTTATTTTATTGAATTTATTTTCAAAGTCATATACCTATATATTTACAAAGAAAATAAATTATAAGAAAATCGAGACTACTATTATAAACGTACGCGTTTGTTTGAAGATTTGTTCCGATTTTACGCAACACGCATAGAAGTACCTTATTTATTATTTTAAGTATTGATTTCTCAGAGATGAGATATTTTCCCGCAGTAAAAAGTATCCTATATATCGACCCGGATAACCAGCTATCATCATACCAAACATGAAAATCTCTCCAGTGGTTTTCTCCTGATTCGTTCCCAGACAAACATATAGATAGGCAGACAAAATTTTTAAAACTCTAGATTCAGTCTATGTATCGATAATAATGACTATTTCAATAAGGTTTTCTAAAACATATTTAATGTACAAATTCGACTTAGAATTTTATTATATATATAGATGGAATGCAATTCTTTGGGAATAATGTGATCGCTTCCAGTTTTTCAATTTGGTTGTAATTTATAATTTAACATTAGCAGTACTAAACTGTTTGTCTTAGTTTATTTATTATCCGTCATATGTGCGCAAATATAAAATTTACTTTACATATATATACTCGTATATATATATAGATCGAATTTCTTATTTCTTCTGCAATATTCACTCTGTAATAATTAATTAAGTTTATTTTGTTTACTTTTAATTAAATGCTTCGTAGCGCTACTCGATATTTTATATTTTACGTTAATTTCCATGAATCTTTTTACAGAATACACAAATAGTTAAAATAATCTGATATGTAGTAGAACCTCGCTAGTTTTACTGCAGGCTTTATTTTATTTTCAAGATTTATTTTTCCTAAGTATTAGTAAACTAAGGCGAGTTTCATAAGAATTACATTAATCTAATTTTAAATATTTTTTATAGTTAATAATTTTGTCTTTTACAATAAAGTAATTTTTTGAGTTTTGTGTGTATTTAATGAAACGTTCTTCATCTATATTATATAAAAATCAATTGCTGTTCGTTAGTCTCGCCAAAACTCAAAAACGGCTGGACGAATTTTAATAATTCTTTTTTCGTTTTGTTTAGGGTGTGTCAGTGGTGATTTAAGAATAAAAAAATAGGGAAAACCCAAAAACTTAGGCTACTTTTATTTTAGAAAAATAATATGGGTTCCCATAAAAAATGTACCTAGAGAGAGACGCACCAGAGCGAAGCGACTATAAGGCGCTAGTATGTATTTAAATGTTAAACTGCCTCGGTGGTGTAGTGGCTAGCATGTACGGCTGCACACCCGGAGGTCCTGGGTTCGAGTCCCGGGTCGGGCCAAGTTTAGTTATTGAGTTTTCCTGTATAGTAAGTCTCAGTAACAGCCCGGAGTTGGGAAGTTGGCGGTGTTTCACCCCCGTGCCTCGGAGAGCACGTAAAGCCGTCGGTCCTGCGCCTTAACTCTCACCGGTCGTGTCGAGTGGTCGTCCCACCGGAGTATGAGAGTGATAGGAATAGAGAGTGCACTTGTGTCTGCGCGTACACTTGAGCACTATAATATCTCCTGCGCAGTTGGCTAATCTCATTGAGATTGGCCGCCGTGGCCGGAATCGGCTAGGAGAACATCATCATTTAAATGTTGAATTTTAGTACAATGTTGAAATACAATATTCACTTTGAGAGGTGTTAGTCTCATTGGCAACTGACCACAGAGTATCATTTATATGTATGTACATATATGATCATTACAGCGTAAGATATATCGAATTAGTAATTGATTCCAGTAATTATATAGGAATTGAAACTAGCTGTTACCCGTAACTTTGTTCACACAATTCCATAGTTTGTGTTATCTTTTTGTGAGTGGAATTTTACAAAAACTTAAAGATGTGCCTGAATATTTTTCTTATTGAAAAAAATACTTAATTCTAAATCCATATAGGTACAGTTCAATAAACTTTTGTTAAAAGTACATAGAGAACATTTGCAAATCATATTTCATACCTATAAATTAAATGTTTATCAATATATGTAATTTTTCATTGTAGGAAGATAAAAACTTTGATATAGATCATCCCTCCAATAAATGTATTATTTAGTTTTTGTTTTCACGAGTGTCATGTAATGTCAGTGTTTAGGGTGTTTGCTTTATAATTAAACATATTTTTTTTATATTTTCCCTTTATTAATGAAGCGCTATTTTTATAAAATATTAACATGTTTTACCAAAGACTTACCTTTGTTTCGGGTACGCCCTTAGGTGCTTTTTGTACCTTATGTACCTCTAGGTTTTGCCCACTGCTTCGCTCGCGTGGTAAGTAGGGTAAAAATTAAAGGTAGCTTATGTCTATCCCCAGGATACAATCTATACCTTTGCCAAATTTTATCAAAATCTGTTCAGCGGTTCAAGCGTGAATAGGTAAGGGGTATAAAAATATATAGACATTCCTGTTTGTCAAATTTTATTACTAACAGTTGTCCTATGTATGTATTTAATTTCATCCACTCCAGTCTCTTCGGTGACCATGGTTGCTGTAAAGCATTCGAAACGTCTGGAACCAAAAATCAAAATAAATCCGCGAAAAAAACCGAAAAGATAGTTTTATTTAAATTGTCAAATAAGTATATAATAAGTAAATCTAAGAAAGTATTAGTAGTTCCTGAAATTAGCGCGTTCAAACAAATAAACAAACAAATAAATAAACTCTTTATAATATTTGTATAGACGTGTTATACCTAGGTTATATAATATTTTTATTACTTCAGTTTAAGTGCTTTGAAGTCTGTTTATGTTTTTCTTTATTTTTTTAAGTTTTTGTCATATCGCATTTATATATAATATTATTTCAAATTTCTGTTAGTATATGTTGAAATAGAATATTCACTTTGAGAGGTGTGTGTCTCATTGTCGGTAGACCGCAAGGTATCGTTTATTTTTATCCATTATAATATATCAAATTAATGTTAATTCCATATGATTTATAGAGCGAAAAATAACGCAATCCTTATATATGATATTCCGGTGTACGTTTGTTCGTAATTGTTCTCCTAAACGGCTTGATCGATTTTAGCTTATCTATTTTATTATTATACGTATATTATATATGGATACAGGAACTAATATACATACTTATATATTTTTATATGATTACATAATATATACGTACAATATACACAGTATATAACGACTTTTTTATGAAAAAAAAAACAGTATTTGTAATGGTGAATATAATGAATTATTCAATTAAAACGCGGATTTGTTGAAACTGATGAAAGAACATGTTACAATTTGCATTTAAATTGATTTATTAAATGAATTCGCTTTTTTTTCTATTTGTTTTGATGTAAATGTTTATTTTTCTACAATGAAACCGTAGTGTAAGTACAGATGCTATAGTAGTATACTTTTAACTTTTATCTCAGAGCTTGATATTTGAAAGTACAATAAATATATTATAAATTTATTATTAATATTTTTATAATTATTAATATTTAACTAGTCGTTTTATGTGTGTCTTTTGCATTTACTCGCTTCTTTTTGCAATACTCCCATACTTGCTTCCCTTGACCTTTTTTTATAAAATATCATTTTTTATTATATATAAATATAATATTATAGAATATTGAATTCATCTTTACGTCTATATCAACAAAAACATACGACTTTCATACTGTCATTTCCACCCTCTTTAAGTTAGTTTTGTTTTCGCGAAAAAAAGTAGCATAATATAACCTTCTCCAAAAATTCCATTTATCTCTATATCAAAATTCATCAAAATAGCTTCAGCGAATTAGGCGTGAAAACGGTAACAGACAGACAGAATTACTTTCAATATTTAATTTTCAATATTCAATAATATTTTTAAAAGTATGCATTAGCATTTTTCACGGTGCACGCGTATGTGATTTATATAACCGGAAAATCTACATATGTGTTCAGACACATAATGTAGATTTGACACAAACAACTAAGTAGTTAGTAGGTATAATAAATATTTGGTTATATCAATTAATAAAGACTTCAATCACTTTAGATGACTAAATAAATGACTTTTTGTTATTTTAGCATATTATTAGAGACTCACTCTCGCTCCGCTCGAGTTCGTCTCTACTGACGTTTTAACGTTTTGTATAGATTTCTCAGAGATGAGATATTTGACATTTGACCCGGATAACCTATCATCTTACCAAATTTCATCAATATCCCTCCAGTGGCTTTCTCGTGATGCGGTCACAGACGGACGGACGGACAGACAAAATTCTAAAAACTATAGATTCGACCTCTGTATCGATAATAATGTCGATTTCAATAAGATTTTTCAAAAAGTTTAATGTACAGATTCGAACCAGTTAGAATTTTATTATAGGTATGTACAGATATAGAAATATAGATATATTTATTGGCGTGGTGGATCGCCCTTGTATTGAAGGGAGTGCCGTACTCAGCTGCGAGACTTTAAAAAGGGCACATACATCCTACTATATAAAAACATACATTTTATATGTATTTAAAAGTACTTCTCAACGACCTTGCCCTATAAAGTTAAGTTCAACTACAAATTCATATTAACCTTTTGATAATTCAAATCTTGTAAAAGTAATTCAAAAATCTAGAGTTGAGGTCAATTTTTTTTAACTGAAATGATAACTACTGTTTTAAGGTTCAATTCAATTCAATTTTCTTGTTAATGGCTTCAAAGCGTTCGAGTTGAGCACCAATTACTTCGCCAATGTCACTTAGAATGGAGAAGACACGAAGGAGATTGGTCTGTATATGTTGTAAGGTTATTTCTATAATTGTAATCGACATTGACTTTTGGGCTTATTAAAGTTCTTGTCGTCATAAAAAGATTTTTTTTTAATATTAAGGTTTTTAAGTATTAAAGTACATCCATACTAATATTATAAATGTGAAAGTGTGTTTGTTTGCTTGTTTGTTTGTTTGTTTGTTTGTCTTAATTTCACATGAAAACGGAGTGATGGATTGCGATTTTTTGTGTGGAGAAAGTTGGAGGGCTGGAGAGTGACATAGCCTATTTTTACCGCGGGAGATTATGTCATTCCCACGGAAAAAGACGTTATAATACGATCCAAAAAAATATTTATGATCAGATTACTTGAAACTTGGTATTGTACTTGAATTGCATTACTTCAATACAATTAAATACATACGTGTTTCAGCATTTTTCGAAATTCATCCCATATATAATAAGGAATGAAAGTTTGTATGAAACCTACCTTTTAAGAGATTTTTTTTGTAGTTTTAGCGCGAGCGAAGCCGCGGGTTCTGCTAGTAATACATAACAATAATAATTTATTGAAAAATTAAGTCTTACACTCAACAATTGAAGTAGCTTTACATAATCTTATCACAATTCATAGAACAATGACCAAGGCAGGCAATAATAAAGTTCGAGTGCTCTGTAAATAGCAGTAATAGAATTGTAGGTAAGTCATGTTGTAAATTATATTAAGTACTAATAATTGATTGTAGATGCTTCTTTAGAGCCTAATTGGTTTGTTTTTTCTTGGCTATTCTTTAGTCAAACATAAATAATAAATATACTTGAAAGCAATTATAATAATTTATAGTAATATTTAAAATAGTGACAAAGTAATATGTAAAATAGTGAGTGATAGTCTATATATATATATATATATATATATATATATATATATATATATATATATTAAAAAAATCGAGTTTGTTACAACACTTATAATAACTGCTGGACCGATTTTTATTTTTTATTTTGTTGGAATTATCTTCACCCCGAATAGCAGAATAACTATTAATACATCGGAAAAATCTACGAAAAAAAATCTATTCCATACTAAGCGTCAAAACGTACCTAGGGACCAACCTGAGTGAAGCGAGGGTAGTCGCTAGTTATTCATAGAAGTTAAAGTTGTAGTGGTAGTGCTATGCAATGATTTTTAGCTGTATAATAATTACATATACATATACACGAACCCGAGTTATTTCGTAACCGCCATCGATTCGCTTGTCACTTATCTTATATCTATTCTATATCTTATCGTTACATATAATAAAATTCTAATAGAGTCGAATCTGTGCATTAAATATTTTTTGGAAAATCGTATTGAAATAGTCATTATTATCGATACGGACGCTGAACCTATAGTTTTTAGAAGTTTTTCTGTCTGTCTATCTAGGAATGTATCACGAGAAACCACTGAAGAGCTTTGGATGAAATTTGGTATGATGATAGCTGGTAATCCGGGTCAACATATAGGATATTTTTTACTGCGGAAAAATATCTCGTTTCTGAGAAATCTACTAAACGTTAAAACGTAACTAGGGGCGAACCCGAGCGGAGCGAGGGTGAGTGGCTTGTATTATTATAAAAGTACTAGGAATGTATCACGAGAAACCACTGAAGAGATTTGGATGAAATTTGGTATGATGATAGCTGGTAATCCGGGTCAACATATAGGATATTTTATGCAAGGGATATTTGTTACTAACTTAAAGTGAGTATAAAAAATATATGTAATTTGAAAGATTAATTGTCCCTCTGCACACAAAACTATAGCGAACACGCAATATCTCCCACACACTATAAAGTAAATACAACATTTAGGTAATAATTCTTATTTATAAAAAAACATATACGAAAATCGTTGTTTCGTATATTACAAAAAAATCTATTACGTGCATTACAGAGAATATATGTAAAAACGTAAATATCAGAATATCATATGACATTTAATACTACCTAGTATATGATCTGTAGTAATACAAACTATGTATGAAATGTTTCACCAAAAACTAAAAATATTTATGGACGATAAAAATACATTTAAAATCACAATAATAATAAACGAAGAGAAATATCATAAATATAATGTTTAGTGCTTTTATAAATAAAAAATCTCTCACTAAAAATATCACTAGTATTAGTATATATAATAAAAAACCAGCAAAGAAATAAAGAAAACCTAAACAAAATAAAAATGCAAATTGTATAATATGTAGTAATACATAAAAAGGTTCTTCAGCAAAATAAATAAATATCTTTATGCTACACGATAGGTATATGTAAATATTTATTTTGTGCAGAATTGAAATCAATTGCATTCGTTTTCACTATATATGTAATTGAATTCCTGGCGTATTTTCTTTCAAGTCTGATAATATTTATTCAAGAAAAAAAATGTTATGTTCATATTATATAATATGTATATTTATTCAAGCCTTCGACCATAATAAATTGGCCAAATTGTATTTACTTTCAATTTGTACTATCAATGTATTGTATTATATAGACGGAGTCAGGTGAAAAATAGTAGCGTGATTTGCTATTAATGCTACTATACTCGATTTTGCTATACGGATCGTTAACAAGAGAAATTATATATATACTAATTAAATAAATATACAATTTTTAATAATAAAATATAATAAAAATAAATTATATTATAATTCCTTTGTATTTTTAGCGTAAGTTCTCTTCTCTCTTCCTTAATTTTTTTCTGTATTAGTACAAAATTTGTTATCTATTTTTATTTATTAACATTTATTTACTTATCACTGAGTATACAAATTATCATTTGTATATTATTTTAAAACATTATAGTTTGACTTCATGTTCAGTTCAATGACACTATATTATTTATTCCTTAATCTGAGTATATTACACACACACACACACACACTAAATATTTACACCTATTTCTCTTTTTTATATTTATTTAGTAACGGGAAAAGGCAACATGATAATAGGCAAATATGCAAAATAATCATTTATATTGTACTAATTCGTATTAACGTGTTATATGTATGTATACGTAATTAAATTATTTTTCATTACACATATATTATGTATGTACATACCTATATATTGATGTCAATGGAATTTTCTCTTTATTATGTAAAAAGTATTCGACCTTCAAATTGCATTTAGAATAATAAATGTATAGCAAATATACAATTAATACCTTTTTTTAATTATAAGCACAAATAATTAAAAAACATTTAAAAAAATGCTTACAGAAGTACCTACACTCAGGACTATAACAGTAAAATATTTAACTAAGTAACATTCTAAGAAAAGCTTTTACAAAAATTACTCGAAACAATTCATTATTTGTAGTGAAGATTAAAAAGGTTTTTGCTTAAGTCAACATCTCTTACATGGTACCTGCTATTATTTTAAACGGTGTTATATTTTTTGTTAAGAATTTATATCTTATATTATCTATACAGATGCACAAAATTAAAGTGTCTGTTTGTAATGTCAAAATAACAGCTTTTTAATAAATGCATATGAAATTATATACGGTACTTATAAGAAAAACATAATTAAATTTTTTTTGTCTGTCTGTCTGGGACACACCCGAGCGAAGCAAGGGTAAGTCGATAGTTTTTAATGATCCCAATTGATCTTACTCTTACGGCAGATCTCAATACTACCTGTGGATTTCGTACTAGCTTTGGTATAATTTGTATGGAGGACAGGTATGTCAAATTTCTTTCTCTAGTACAAATTATCAGAAAGTTCCTTAAAAATTAATTTCGTAACAGTGACATTTGTGGCTGAAACTTCAATATAGATTAATTTATCATAGCATCATTGAATAATTTTTTTTTAATGTTGTCTCACCTGTGGCCATGATTGCTGTAAAGCATTCGAAACGTCGGTAACCAAAAATCTAATAGATCCACGAAAAAATCCGAAAAGATAGTTTTATTTAAATGTCGAAGTTTCACGAAAATCTATGAAAGTATTATAAAAAATAATATTCACAATTATAGAACCGGTACTAAAAATTATTTCTGTAAAAAAAAATCACTAGCTTAAATAACATATTTCTGACTTACCGCATGAACTAAGGAAAATAAGTATCTTATAGTTTTATCAGAAAATTATCTTGGTTTCGACCATTACAAAAGAAACTTTTGCGTAGCGTAGTAACTGTATCAGACAATTTGCACTGAGCCTAAACGTACATAGAAACCTATATGTATACATACAACATACATACATTAAATTTATTCTTTATCAGAATTTAACAATGTAAATGTAGGTCAGTTCAATTTATCTTTTAAATTATGTATTCGCAATTCTTATAATTGATAACAGACTATCGGTTTACGTCATTAATTTTGTTTAATTATCGCGACTAGATGAATCAACTTTCCTTTCACAGTATTCGCAGTTATGATAAAAAAATTAACAAATTTCATATAAACGGACGGTTACTCATCTTTATCATTTCATTGCCATGTAGAGACATTGTAGAAGTAATATGTTTCATTTCTATTGTATTTAATTATTCTCGAGATGATTTATGTACATATTCGCGAGAAATCTATAGATATAATAAAATTGTAACTAAGCCGAATCTATACATTAAATATTTTTTGGAAAATCTTATTGAAATAGACATTATTATCGATACAGAGGCCGAATTTATAGTTTTTAGAATTTTTGTCTGTCTGTCTGTTACCGCATCACGGAAAAGCCACTGGAGGGATTTCGATGAAATTTGGTATGATAGTAGCTGGTTATCCGGTTCAACATATAGAATAGTTTTTACTGCGGGAAAATATCTCATCTCTGAGAAATCCATACTAAACATTAAAACGTAACTAGGAACGAACCCGACCGGAGCGAGGGTGAATTGCTAGTATGTATAGATATATATAGAGATACATAGAGCTTATAAGTTATAATGTAAAATTCAAAAATATTTTGAAATAATATAATTTGGATTAACAGAGTGCATAATATGAATTTCTTCATCTCGTTATTTTACTCTATTGCTTACATTAACCTAACTTTTAAAGTAATTTTATATTCATGTAAAATACTTTTATTGAAATTATGTTCATTATAGAATTTGTTGTAGATAGGTTTCTATTTGATAGATAAGTTGAAGATACCAGATTCTATTTATAGATGGTTGATATGATGGTATTTTATGTACTCTTACCGGCTAATAGCTATTTGGTTTAATATAAGGCATGGTGGATTCAACATCTTAATACTGAATATAGGTATTATTGATATTTTCGCAAAAAAACATTTGATTGCTAGATGCATTACTACTAATGACTTACGTTAAACCCAATTCCAACGAAAAGTGGTTGTAAATTGGCCATTATAATAACAATGTTGTTTATATTTGTAGTAAAATAACAAGGTTACTATACAAGTATACATATTAATATTTATATTATACTAGCGATTCACCCTCCCTTCGCTCGGTTTCGTCCCTAGTTTGCTTCCCCATACAAACTTTCACCCCCATTCTCACCCCCTTAAGGGATGATTTCCGGAATAAAAACTATTTCACTCGCTCACTTTTCATATTATGAGATATAAAAAACTAATTATTTTAGTAAAAAAATAAAATTCTTTTAATTTTCTTCTATACAATATTTTCTGACAATAATAAACACAATTTTTTTTTTATCCAATTTGGTTCAGTCGATCCGAAGTTATGCGCGTACATAAATTTCGGCGATTCATTTTTATTTATATAGATTTTTCAAATACCTAAGATAACATTTACACTAACTAAAGTATCATTCAAAAAAATATAATATCGTCAGAAAAACTACAAGTAATGACTTATTTCAGAGCCAAATCAAACGAAGTATAATAAAATACCCATAAAAAGACAATGTTGTTTATATTTCCAGTAAAATTACAAGGTTTTCTAGTCAATACTTGAGTTTTATTCATATTACTGTAATATTCATATTTTTATTTTCAAACACTTAACATAATTTTAACAACACAGCACTATTTTTATGTAAGCTCACAAGTGAAAAAAAAGTGCTTTTATTATTACCCAAAGTAGATGAAAAAGCTTTAAGCTTTCTAAGCTAATATAATGCCACTTAAAACAATGCTATATTTAGTTACAAATATATTTCGAAAAAAATAAACGGATATTCATACAAATTCAAAATTCTTTCTTCTCACGTACAAATACAAAAAAGAAATGCCGCTTTATACCTGACTTTGTATTAAATGATTCTAATTTCTATATATAGTTATGAATAGTGAATGTTTCCTTTTACTTTATATGGATAACATAAGGACAGACGTTACTCATCCGCATGGTTAATCCTGCATTATTATTTTATTAGTCACCCAAACATGCAAGCACTTGACCCAATATTAGGTTAGATTAGAGAGTAGAAATTTTCGAACGTGACTAAAATATTTAATGACTTGATTTTCTATTAAAACACTATGTTTATACTTTCGAATAGCAAATATGCTTTGTATTACTTATCGCTGATAATAAAAATATTTTTTTAGTTCTGTTTATATTTGCAAAAAAATTATAGACTATGCAATTTAATCGAATCGCTCTACTTTGTGCATTAACAAACTAGGTAAGTAATAATTAACTGCACTATTGCTTATTGGGATTGAATTATCAATATTTAAAGGCATTAATTAATTATTCATTAGATGAATAAAATGTTTATAATTATGTAGCAATTTAATTTCAACAAGGCAAACCAGTTTATCACTCAATTAAAGGTTTTTAATTGAATTGTATATTATAATAATATTTTCAAAATATGTAATATTACTTACCAATCCCTGAATTCTAGGAAACATATTGGTTTCACTTAACACAATATTATAACACTAAAACTATCCAGAAACAGTGCACTCTTATCACTATCACACACAGTAAAATGTCATTATACGAGTAGAACGGGATCTCGCAAGGAGCTGTATTCGAGCCGGTGTTATTTTTAATATACGTGCGCGCGAGTCGACAAGTGGAATGCTTATGATTGCAAGTTCACGTACCGATGCCGGCTTTTACGTGGAGATGATTCACATGTGAAGTGTAGTGGGGAGTGACGTCCTTTATCTCAGGCTATGTTTTTTTTTCGAATTTCATAGTATACGTTTCTATGAAAGCTAGTTTAAATTACGACGCTCGTTGCTTAAATCAATCGGTTGGATGAACTTAACAAATAAATATTTATTGATAGTAAATATTTGTTTGTTATCATTGGCGTTTGATTGTGTATTGTTTATTATACATCAATAAATATTAGTATTTTTGTACTGCTTCGTGCGGATTATAAAATAAAATTATCATTGTAGTTTATAAATATTCGAAACTTTTACATATTATATTCCATCTTGTAAAACTAGTTCAAAGTATTAAAATAAGTCGTACGTTTTTGAAGTAAAGAGTTGATAACCTGACAAATGGCACGTATACTCGTATGTATACCAATGTTAAAGATGTTATTTTTAAAATATTTGGCTAGAACTTAATTCATTATACAGCGAAAAGTATTTTTTGAAAAACATTGATATGTTTATCTGGATACTTCAAAACCCCATAACTTATGGAAATTATGACAAATGTCAGTTTTTTTCAACTGAATATCATTCGGTATAATGGAATGCAGAAGTTATTGGAGGAAAAAATTGAAATTGACCAATAAAATGTTACAACATTTTACTTTTTCTTCTTAACTTGAATCCTTGAAAAACATTTCTTGAACAACATGTAGGTATGTACGTCATGCCTTATATAGATTACATTACGATACGATTGAAATCATTACACAAATTGCAATGGGGTTTTCGTTACATTCCCATTGCAATTATAATTAAAGTAAACGTATTGGATTCATGATTTTGTATCTTTTTATTCTTCACTAACATTACAAATGGCTAAATATGTCTGTATACTTGCATCGGTTTCTTTATGGGTCCTTCTATGCATGAAAATTAAAAAAAGAAGTTCCGTAATTAATTCAAGAAATTGCACGAAAATTCTCATTTAATCCGAAAATTGTTTAATGCACTTGATTGTAAATTGGAAGGATTATTATTTTTGTGCTCTATTTTAATTGCAATGGTCTACAGGATAGGTAATTATTATATAAGAACAATTCTCGATAAAATTTTGGAATTTTTTTGAATATATTTTATGGAACTTTAAATACGAGTATGTTTTTCTATATGGTTTTTTTTAAATGTTAATATCTAAAGTTTTGAATATATACTCGTATATCATACGGAAAACAGTTAATTTACTGATATAAAAAGTAGCTCATGTCGTAAAAGAACGTCAATCTGTTTCTCGTTAGAAGAAGGACAAACAAACAAACACACTTTCATATTCACATTACTATAACAAGTAAAGAAAGAGTGATTCTCATGAGGATGACCTCCTTTTCTTCAATTTAACTCGGCCGAAGCAGCAGTAAAAGACAATTCTTGATTTTATTTAATATTACATAAGTCTGTCTGTATATATCTTGGAAACAAAGGAGATTTTTTATGACAATGAACATATTGTAGGTTTTATTAGCAAAGTGTACCAACTACCAAGTGTTGACATACTAGCTGTTAATGCAATATGCAAGTTGCTAAGCGAGAGTTAGTTGACGTGCATGCATCTTTAACCAACGTGTTAGATCTAATTTACTGGAAAGTATTATAACATAGTTAAATGTTCTCGGAGTTTCTTATTGAGATAACTATATGTAGTTTGAATTTATGTCAAAACTAGTTACTTACCCTTGCTTCGCTCGGGTGCGTCCCTAGGTACGTTTATTTGAGAGGAACCCAAATTTTTTAACCGACTTCCAAAAACGAGGAGGTACTCAATTCCATTCCATTCCATTGCCAGCGGACAATATTTTAAGATATGAATATCTTATAGGTAAATATTATGTATTTTACGTATCAAAATATATTAGATTTCCTATGCGGCGGCTGGCACCGACTTCGAAAATATCTGATTAGGTATCTATTCTAAATGAAAACCCCCGTTTAGTTATTTTTTACATATTAGTGCCTGGAAGTCGGTTTTTTTTTAAGTTTTTATTTTTCTAAATAATAGGAACCTTAATATTTCTTAAAGCGGAACTTTTATTATTTTTCTAAAATAAAAGTAGTCTAATTTACTCCTTATAATATCAGCTATCTGCCAGTGCAAGTCCCGTTAAAATCAGTCCAGCTGTTTTCGAGATTAGCCGGAACAGATAGACAAACATTTTAAAAAATTGTGTTTTTCTTATAAGTACCGTATATAATTTCGTATGTATTTTGTAAAAAGCTATTTATTTTAACATTATAAACAGACATTTAAATATTTATCTGTATAGATAAGTGTAGAAATATAAAATTTAGCTATTTTTGCTTTGTAATCTTTCAATCAATACATTGTATCTTATAAGCTAGATTAATAACAATAATATTATGAGTGGTGCAAAATTTCCTGTTTAGATATAAGTATTCAAAGCTCTATATATTGTATATTATTGAAGATATAATAATATTTTATTGTTAATCTCAAATGTCATGAAATAATACAGTGTGTGTATGTTTGTTGTACTTTTACACTGACACGGTTGGACGGATTTGTATGAAATTTCGTAAAAAAATATACTGAGTCCAGTAACTTAGTAACATAATATAGGCACTTACGGTTGCGAAGCGAAGCCATGGTTAGTCACTAGTTAATGTTTTTTTTGTACAATTAACACACAGTACCATCTAGTTCCGTGGTAAACTACAGTGCTTGTGTTATGGATACCAGATAGTTGATACACTACACATATATAACTTTAAAATTTAAATACATACAATATACATATTATAAATATAAACACCCATGACCGGAGTACAAACATTCGTGTTCATCACACAAATGAATGCCCCCAGCGAGACTCGTACCCGCGGCCACTGGCACAGCAAATAGGGGCACTACAAACTGAGCCAAACGTGTCGTCAAAATTAATGTCATAGGTTATCAATACTGGCTATAAATATGTATAGTACGTCATTTTTAATTCATTGTCTTTATCTGTTCGAGTTATAAATGTTTTAAAGTCCTTCTTAAATAACATTTCACTGTGCGTTTCTTGGTCTTAGATTTAAAACAAATCATAAATCAATCCTGACATAAATCCTACAATAAATAAATAGTTTTATTACTCTTAAATATAAGTATTACACAAAATTTTAAGCTATCGTAAATATTATCTTTAAATTTCCTTTGTTCTATTAGAATTGACAGGACTGGATAATTTTGCAAACTTTTCAATCATATCAAGTTTTATTGCTTAAGAATAATTGCCATGTTGTTGCCTTATACATATACAACTGCGCATATTCTATTACATACATGGTTAGTTCATTCCTGCGATTACCCTACATATTATAATGCTCTTATTTCAAATATTCATAAATACGATTAGTCTCAAGCTTGATGCCCGTATGAAGTAAATAAAACTATAGAAACACACTGATAAATGGCTGTGGTATGAATATTTACTTTAAAAAATGAAATAAATATAATAATAAAAATTTCCAAATCAATTTGTGAATACGGTGGTAGCAATTTGTATATGTAACAATAATATAGCACACATTATTGTTGTCATATGTGTAAAAACACAGGCTAATAATATAGACCTATTCCTTACACTGTTTTAGTTCATAAGAATCATTTTACGTGTTTTCCGAAATGTAGAGTTGGAATACTATCAAACTTCCGAACTCCAGATTTCTGCTGTGATTTTCGGGACACAAAAATCTAATAACTTCTTACACAACCCGGGTTTGAACCCAGGACTATAACTAACATAGCAATAAAATAAGCATTTACAAATGAAAATCGGGACACAAAATATCTAATAGCAGTCAAGCAGTAAAATAAATAAATGAAAAATGAAAATTGAGATTTTATTATATCAACAACTTTGTTTCTTAGTAGGTATTCAACGTTTTCTGATATAAGGAAATGTAATATAAAATGTAAGAGCATATTAATATAATATAGAAACATTTTCTAGAGATATTATTTTATCGTTTATTTACTGATCACGATCGATTTTCTGAGTACGTACTTCACACCATACTATCTTTTAATGTTGCGATTATGTGATAGCTATGTTTGTATTTTTCACCTGAATGTAAACACAATATACACGGAATATTTTCAAAATTTTTATGTATAACTAGACTTTGACGCCCTTTTTTACTTATGCTATAACGTATGGATGTTAAAGAAATATTAAATTTAAAAAAATGTCCTTTCTTAGCAGCTGATTATGTCTATATGAGAAAAGAATGTCAAAATCATATCACATGTTGGTTTTGAATGGAAAAATTGTTCGCGAATGACATATTTAAGCGTAACGTCAAATATTATTGTATATTTTGCGTTGATATACAAAAACTTAACATACATAATTAGCGCCTTAAAATTGTCCTCAAAAAAAGCGCATAATTCGAAATTGTGAGTCATTCTTAGAAATTTACATGGCTAACGCTGGCCTTAAGAGAAACTCACTACCTTAAGAGATACATCAAAACAATGCACTAGAAAATTGTAGTTTTTAAAAAAACCTACAGAAAAGTCCGCAATAGCATAATTCGTTGGCTCACTATTACAAGGTTCTATGTTAATTTTAATAAAGTTTAGTAATTTTTACATAGAACCTCGTTATTTTGTTATCGTAAAAACAACAACATAGAACTATGTAAAATTGAATATTTTGTAGTTATAGTGCCGCTATCTAGTGGTTTGTTTTTGCAAAACTGTAGCTAATGACACATAAAACCTTGTAGCATTAATAACTAAATAAGTACTAAAATTGTAACATAGAACCTTGTAATTATGAGCCAACGATATGTCTATCTCCTAAGACCTAAGGGATACTCGCAATAGTTATTTTTATGTATTTAAAACATACCTAGGGACGCACTCGCACTCGAGCGATGCGAGAGGAAGTCTCTAGTAAGCAATAATACCTGATTTGCTCAAACTCTAAGCTCTGAATAGAGTGTTTGTTAAACTCCTTCAACCAATCGATTAATACTTAACGTCATTGTCAGTCTCACTTAACCACTATAAGTGTTAATTAAGCAATGGATTGGATGATTGCTGTTTATACTCATGAATATCGTAAATAACGATATATGTTATTAACATGTACTTGTAATTTTTACGATGTTTTAATATATATACTAATATTATTATTACTTTTGAAGTGAAACTTCTTTAGAATCGTGATTTGAAACTCGATGAAACGAAACTGCGACTCTAAAAAGAGACACAATGCCACATAAATATATAGGATTAAGCCGGCGAGAGAAAGAGATAAAATATATTGCCATGTTACCATGGTAACCGTTGTCATTGTCTGACAAATATATAATATTTTATTCTTTCCGTATATGATATTCTATAAATATATGATTGTAATATGCCTAATATGCTTTATTTAATTATTGATTTCTTTTAATTTAATTGCGTTATTTGCCAAAGAAGTTTTGCTTCAACCGTGTAAAGGTTAAACACACCCATTTTTTTTTATTCTTTTTATTTAGAATAAATTATATGTAGTTAAAAACGTTTTTAAAAACATCCTTTTATAGGTTTATTCGCTTTTTTGTGGCTTAAAATAAAAACTTCTTTTTTAAAATGTTTTTTTACCATTTTTTAAAAATTAACCCACATCTAAGTCTTGTGTAGAAAAAAAGACAAATCTTAATATTAGGCATTTTATACACACAAATAAAATCAACAGTTGCAAGTGCGATTTATAAGACCTAAAATTTCCATCAGTAGATAACACCAAGGTGAATTAATACCGATGAATATCTATAGTTTTATATTCTCGTCTTTATATCATTTCCATGAGATCGAAATTTGTATCATGACAATTTTATTCAAATTAGTATTAATTTAAGTTTGTATTGCAATAATATGCAGGGAACTTGTATTGGTCTGATTGATGATTATACAAAATATTCCATAATCTGTCATTTTACCACTTGTTTGGCAACTTTAAATAAACATTATATTTATTTAATTAATTTAGTTAATATAGTTTGAAAGAGGTTAGCTGCTTCGGATGCTGCTATTCGGATATTCTCGTCAGAACTCATTCTGATATATGAGCTTATGCTCCTGTAGATAGTCTAAGATTCGATTGCCGGGTGATACCCAAAAAAGTAAAGGCAAATATTCATGGTATGTATCGGGTCCTAATAGACTGGATAGCGCATGAAGTGATTAGTCTATTATTATGGAGATCTATCCCCAAACGTTTATTATTAATGTGGAGACCATGAATTTTTTGAGAATGAATGCATAGAGAGTGCATTTACACACACTACATTTTTTGCACATATAATTCTCGAGCGACAAAAAATCATTATAAAAAGTGTTCAACTATTTTTGTTCATTTAATTAACGATAACGTACCTACTCTAATACGATAATCTAACATTAAATACTCAAGAAAAAAACAGAGCACAAGTACAAAATGGCCCTGGAATTAAAAGCATATCCGATTAAAATTGACAGTAAAATTATTTATAATCATACAATGTGATATCTAATCAAACTATAAGTCGCAAAACGTAGAATAATTCAATTGCAATAATGACCCATAAACAATAGATATAAATGTAGAGATAGCGGCATTGTTCAAAATTTAGTCCGCGATAAAAGACAATTGCACAAATCACCTAAAGGCTTATATTTTAAGTTATTTATATATTTAGATAAATATACAAAAAATAAAATAAAATAAAAAAGTGAATTCATTCATACCTGTTTCATTTGTATGGGATTGTTATTGGAAGTCACTTCAAAATGTTGCATGTAGGTATTATGTATCTACCAACAGATAAATAAAACTTGACATATTAAATCTATGAGACTTTATTTACAGTAAAGAAAATAACAAATTATACTTAATTATATATATAAAACAAATGTACACTTAATTATTACTATACAATGTCATGGCCGCGTGAAATAGAATGCTAGCCGCATTCCCCCGCTGAATGGCAATGCCGATTCTTTTGGCGAAGAATGAGCCAGCTCTCCTGTACCCAGTAGAGGCGATAACACGAGGTGTTATGTCGTTTAAGAAGTGTTTAGCACTTTGATTTCATGGGCCAAGGGTTTCTATAATGATATAAAAACATAATTTTGTTACTAAGGGTTTTACGTAACTTGAGTAGTTTAATCGTTTCCGCGGTGACTCCCACTTTAGACGCCGTCTCTCTGATATGGGACGGGACCAATTTGTCTACGCATGTAGCTTCCAATAATATGGCTCCTTCCTTTTCCCAAGGAACCGGCTATAGACCAGGATAAAACACAGATGTGGCAAGAGCATTTTTGATGATATCGTTTAGGGAACCATGACGGAAAAGTCTACCTGAACTTCTTCTGCAAGAGAGTCCATGGAGTCCATAGCAGTCAACCTCTTTTTCATATGGGCATCTGTGCTCAGTGCACAGCGGTGTATCCAGCCGGAGACCTCAAGTGTTAGGAAACCTCTCATTATCCATAAGTGCACCGAGATTAGTTGAAGGGAGAACGTGCAGCTATTGCCCTGATCTTTGACCGATGTCGCTAAAAGTCTGGCACTGTTTACGCCACTCGAAGATTTTGATCCAAATATTGGAATGTAAAATAACTAATGGCGCGTCCCAAAGTATTTGTATGGAAACTACCTTTGGGATGTCAACATCAAGACATTTTGACTACCACTTAAATGCTTCTACTGCATCAGTAATGTTTTGGTTAAATTTCAACTTAAATCTTTGTTTTTAATTTAAAATTTTAAATATTATCGCCAAATCTTAACCTTTTTAAAAAAACATTAATTAAGATAGTTTTACAATAGGCGAAAATAAAACGTACACAAGAAGTACATTTTGAGTTACTTAAGCATTTTCTCTTTTTTAAAGTTGGTTAAAATTTTGATATTTTACATTATGTGAATAATCCAATTTGCAGATTCTGTTATAGTACATCGGTCGGTCGGTCGTCCATCCATATATAAAAATATTAGCTTGAACTCTAAGATAGAGTCATAAGCGTTACTGTATCATTATCATTGTATTAGAACCATTAACTTTACTGAAGAAACTCGTGTGCAAATGGTTTGTGTTTTGATTAACTTAAATCTTTTGATATATGTCACTAACATAATTGAAAGGTAAAAATCCATGCTAATATTATAAATGCTAAACTAACTCTGTCTGTTTGTTATCTTTTCATGCTTAATCCGCTGAACCGATTAGGAATATAGTTTGAGACCTAGGAAAGAACATAGGATAGTTTTTATCCCGAAAACCATCCCTTAAGGGAGTGAAAAGAGGGATGAAAGTTTGTATGGGGAATCAATAATTTCTCAAATAAGGGCTATATTTTTTATTTTTTTATAGCACTCACATTACACTTACATAATATGTACATTGTACATATTATATACATATTCTATCCGTTAAAACGTACCTAGGGACGAACCCGAGCAAAGCGATGATGAGTCGCTGGTAAAAAGCTAGTAAAAGTATAAGTTAACTTAAACTAATCGTACTAATTTGGTATTCATTTATTAGGTACTTATTTGTCTTTGAGCGCTGCGTTTTGCTAAAATTTGCGTTGTTTCTACAAAATTAACGCAAATAAAAAAAAATTGTTAAAATCGAATCCACAAATACCTCAACTGGATAAGCATTTAACGTATCCTGACATTTGTGAAGAGCAGATATGTATATTTATGTGAAAAATACCTGTTTAACGACCTTTTCAAAATGTTGATCGCAAACCAAAACTTAGAATTAAAAGAAATACTATTATTATTTAATGACAAGGTGAGAATAATAAAATAATAAATTGATTTGAAAATTAGCAATTAATATACAAGATACAAAAATCTAGATTTTACCTAAGTTTTTTACTAGATAAAATGGATATTTTCGACGAGGTGTTTTTTAAAAATATAAGAAACTATTTGAAAATTAGCCATTTATGCAGGATAACTGATTATTATTATAGTGCACATTTATTTGCGCAAATATGCTCTACTTCTTCGATTTTTATGTTTAATTTTTATTTTATAATCACAATAACAATACACATAATATTTAAACAATTCAATACATTAGTGAACAAAAAAATCAGACTTGCATATCAATTACAAAGTATATATAGCATTCATAATAATAATATTAACTACATAATATTCATTTTTACATATATATATATATATATATATATATAATCTAAGATACGATTTTTTATTACTGCTAATAAACAAGAGAATCAATAAAATATATTCATATTTGACAGAGGTTTGAGGTAAAAATATGCGAAAAACATACAACGACTCCTTTTTTATAAGCGCTTGATAATGGGGTTGTTATATTAAGCCGTAATCAAAAGAGATCAAATATTTGTTAAATATAAACATTTAAGCTGTGCAAATTGTAAACACTTGACATACAGGTTACACACAATAAAGCTCTACTATATTCAATAACATTGTATTCAGCCCTTTTTAACGTCCCACTGCTGGGGGTGGGCCTCCCTTCAATACCAGAAGGGTCAGGCCATAGTCCACCACGCTGGACAAATGTGGGTTACCAGACAGTGGGATCCAAAAGCATTACTTACTCACTAATTCTACTATTGATAAAAGAATTAATTTAGTTTGTAAACACACCTTCGAAATGCTTATCGATGGGTATGATGAGGATAACACAACAAAAATGTGATAATATCTCATTGATAAATATTTTGGGGAGTCGCTACTGATATCGTATGTTGGACTAGCTTCTTTAAATATGACTTGATACGTTATTATTTATATATGTATATTGCACTAGCATTACCCGCGGCTTCGCCCGCGTTCAGATGACCGAAAAGCAAATTCTTAGGTTTTACATATTAGTATACTCTTACATTGCAGTTTTTATATTTTTTCTCAGAAATGAAATATTTTCTCGTGGTAAAAAGTATCCTATATGTTGACCCGGATAACCAGCTATCACCATACCAAATTTCATCAAAATCCCTCCAGTGGTTTTTCCGTGATGTGGTAACAGACAGACAGACAAAAATTCTAAAAACTATAGATTCGGCATTTGTATCAATAATAATGTCTATTTCAATAAGATTTTCCAAAAAATACTTAATGTACACATTCGGCTTTGTTAGAATTTTATTATACTAGTATGTATAGATTAAACTTGGGCGTTGAAAAACGGCACGTGCTACAAGTGCTATGAATACAATACCTATACTTATTATTAATGTTTTTAATTTAATATGCATGTTTTTTATCTGTAGCTTTTTTATATGATAAAAAAACATAGTTTAATGTATGGGAAATTCATTCAATTCAATTGTCTTGTTAATGGCTTCAAAGCGAGCCAGTTGAGCACAGATTACTTCGCCGATGTCACGTAGAATGGAGAAGACACTAAGTCACTAAGATCACTTAATATAATACACTTAGCTTGTTTATTCCAGTTTTTTTAAATTTATTTAAGTATTAAAAGTAATAATTGAATTAGGTTTTATATGAATAAGATTCAGTTACATATAGATATTAACTATAGCTTTAACTTAGCTTCCCAAGTAAATAGTTATTTATAATTTTACTTACTCTAACATAAACTGAGTGGGTCCTAAGAGTATGGAATACAAGAGCTCTTTAAGTTACGAAGGCGGGCAATAAAAAATGTTTAAAAAAAACTAATTCCTAAAAGCGTTAAAAAAAGGCAAAAGTTTCATCATTTTTGTTTTTAAAATATGAAAACTAGTGTTTTTTTTTATATTCTTCATAGAAAATCCCATAGTTTTTACCACGCCAATGTTACATTTTAACATACGTTGATAAATTAGCTATCTTTATTATGAACTAGTGGCTTACTCTCGCTTTGCTTAGGTTAGTCCGTAGGTTCGTTTTAACGATTAGTATGGAATAGATAGGACTTGGATAGAAGCATGATGATATACAGCCTATAGCCTTCCTCAACAAATGGGCTATCTAATGCAAAAAAAAAATTTCAAATCAAATTAGTAGTTCCTGAGATTAGCGCGTCCAAACAAACAAGCTGCCTCTTTATAATATTAGTATAGATTTCACTGAAATCGTTAGAACCATTACAGAAGTAACAAACACAATCATAATATCATAATATGTATGTGAGATCGTATCGTTGATTAAAAGGAGGAAAATTTTAGTTTTAAAATATACCTTTATATTTCAACCTAAATGATAGCGCTCCGACTATCGAGATAAAGATTATTTTCAAAACAACCATGTTAAGTAAACAAATATTTTTTATAAATAAATAAACGTGAATAACCCGGTTATGATATTGCGTGCATTAAAATGATAAGGAAGTCTTGTTATATTATGACTTGCATTTGCTTTGTGGTCCATTCAATATTACTTCATTTTGTTGTGATGCAATTTATCTATCTTTGACGACACGTTTAGCTCAGTTTGTAATGACCCTACTTGCTGTGCCAGCGGTCGCGGGTTTGAGTCCCGCTGGGGGCGTTCATTTGTGTTATGAGCACGAATGTGTGTACTCTAGTCACGGGTGTTTATATTTATAATATGTATATATTTAAAGTTATATATGTGTAGTGTATCAACTATCTGGTATCCATAACACAAGCCTCGTAGCTTGCCATGGAACTAGATAGTGCTGTGTGTTAATGTCGAAATATATTCATTTATCTTTATTATTTGATTTTGTATTACTAAAATCTAAACAATTTCTCTTTTTCTATAATCTAAATTTATATCCGATATTCTTTGAAATGGCTGATTTAATTTTAACTAATCACGGTAAACCATGGGAGGTAATCAAACCTTTAGGATACGGAATATAAGATGGCTGAAGCGCTTTTTAGAAGCGTGGTTTTTCCTTGATGCGGTAACACACAGACAGACAAAAATCCAAAAAACTGTAGATTCGGGCTCTGTATGGATAATAATGTCTATTTGAATAAGATTTTACAAACAATATTTAATGTACAGATTCGGCTTAGTTAGAATTTTATTATATGTATAGATGTACGAATAAGAATCGAGAGCAATACTTGCAAAGCAGCCTTAATATCATGATAGTTTTCCTTTTGGTACAGTGATAGTAAATATGCATGGGACCAATCTGATGTAATCACTAAAGTGGAAGGAAGTAGAATTTTAAAATCCATAAACAGTTTTAAAGTTAACATTGTATAAGTTATTCTTTTTTAATGCCTCAATGTGTAATACATTTTGAGCAAAAAAAAACAATAATCATATTATTAAAAACATGATCGATGATTAAAAATAAAAACTGACTTCAAACAAAAGCACTAAAAAGTAAAAAATAACTTATTGGTAGTTTTCATTTACTATACATACCTAATCAAATATTTTCGAAGTACTTGCAAAGTTTCAAGTCAATATGACAATTAGAAGTAGGTTAAATTCATCATTAGTGGTTTTTCCTTAGGGGTGGTATTTTTTTTTGAAATTTAAATGGGACCAATCTGGAAATACTTCCAGGGGTATACACCCTTTCAAACAAAACAAAAATTGTCCAAATCGGTTTATAAATGACGGAGTTCTGAGGTAACAAACATAAAAAAAAACATACAGTCGAATTGAGAACCTCCTCCTTTTTGAAGTCGGTTGATAAATAACGGATGCGGACAAAAAGTTTGTGGTGCGTACTATTTGTATTCAGCCCTTCTTAACGTCCCACTGCTGAGCACGGGCCTCCCTTCAATATGAGGGGGATCAGGCCATAGTCCACCACGCTGGCCAAGTGCGGGTTGGCAGACTTCACATGTCTTTCGAAAACTTGCTAGGTTCTCTCAGACATACAGGTTTCCTCACGATGTTTTCCTTCACCATAAGGCAAGTGGTAATCATGTTGAAAATGATTCGCACATGAAAATATCAGAGGTTTGAGACCCGGGATTTGAACCCGCTTCACTCGGTTACCGCGCGTGCGTCACCACTGGGCTACCACTGCCTTACTACTATATACACTTAATTATAAAAGTATTCTATTAAACTGGTAATAACTAGCATGAAAGAAAAACATCGTGAGGAAACCTGCATGTCTGAGAGAACAGGGCAAGTTTTCTAAAGACATGATCAGTCCGCCCGCATTTGGCCAGAGTGGTGGCCCCTCGTATTGAACGGAGGCCCACCCCCAGCCGTGGGACGTAAAAAGGGGCTGAATACAACTGACGTTAATGATAATAAGACTTGTAATAATTGACAATAATGGTAATTAATAAATAATTATACTGATAAAAACTGGTTATAACTGGCATAACTTTTAACTTAAGAATTTGATCCTGTATTAATAACTTGGTCTATTTTTATACATCAGAAATGGAACCTTTTTTACTGATAAATATAAATATTGTCTTATTCTAATTAGGGAACCCTGAAAAAATACCGTGTGATATTTAGAAATGTGTTTAAAAATTCATAAACACTGTTGATAATGTTTGTATATGAGGGGAAGTTACGATAGACGTTTCCTCATTCTTGTGTCCGGTAATAGATAGAATGTGCGTGTACTCGAGAATTTGACGATTAATGTTATCCGACTGCAGCAGGAAAGGAGGGTTATGTTTTTTTGATATGTTTATAATATTGAAATATATATATATATATATATATATATATATATATATATATATATACTACTCACGCGACTCACCTTCGCTTCGCTCGGGTTTGTTCCTAGGTATACTTATATAAAAAAGATCTAATATTTGTGTTATATTAAAGATTCATGTAATTTTAAGATCTAAAGTTTCAGTTTCAGAATACTACTCCATAATCTGTCCCTGTTTTGTCATTATTTGATGTATTCTAACACTCACCTAATACTTAAGCCTCCATAAATTTTATTGATTGCTTCGTTCCTCAAAATAGCGTGATTTTAGATAGCCTTACAACCTTTCCCAACTAGGCTACTACATATAGAAAACAACTATCAAATCGGATTTGCAGTTCAAGAGATTATCACGCTCAAACAAACAAAAAATAAACTCTTCATATTAGTACAGATAAAGATAATATTATATACTTGTTTTTATAATATACTTAGAGACCTCTTACTACTGTGCCGTCTATTCACTTTGAAACAGTTTTAACTAATTCAGTTATTTTAAAGTATGCTACTAAAAATAAAATTAAATACAAGCGAGTAGCGACTCACCCTCTTTTCGCTCGAGTTCGTCCCTAGGTACGTTTTAATTTTTTTTGAGCGGAACCCTTATTCTTTTTCTAAAATAAAAGTAGCCTATATTACTCCCTATAACATCAGCTATCTTCCAGTTAAAGTCCCGTCAAAATCAGTCCATCCGTTTCAAAGATTATCCGGAATAAACAGACAGACAAAAATTAAAAAAAAAAGTGTTTTATAAGTACCGTATAAAATTTCATATGCATTTAGTAAAAGGCTGTTATTTTGACATTACAAACAGACACTTCAATTTTATTTATCTGTATAGATTGTTCTTAATGAACATACGGCATATACTACTCGTAGATACTATGTTTAAGTATAAGTATGTAAATTAAATGCTAGCGTACGTGAGACCAAGACGTGAACATTTAGGTCATTGTCATCACACCGGTTTGTAAACCGACGATCACGAGTGAGTTAAAATTTACATTATAAAATATAATTGTTTTAGTATGGAAAATATAAAATACCTTTTTTATCATTGGGAAATGCATTTACGTATACTATCTGCATATAGACATGTGGTTATGTCAACCATGGGGTTGCTCCCACAGTCCGTTCTGCTATCAGAGAAGTGACTACCTAAATAGGCCAGCTCTTACTATCTCTTGGCTTTACACCCGGCTGGATTGCCAGACGCTAAGTCGGAATATGAAATGCAGTTCATGTAAATCAAAACAAAAAGTACGTTTAAATAGTCATTGGCTTAATAAAATTTCATTTTATAGTATCCGTTAAGGAAAATAGTATAAAATATATCATTAACTGATATTGCTAACTGCTATTAATTATACGTTTAATTCAAGTAAATGTAGATTTCATATTGCTTTTATTATTCTATCTGGTGTCTAATGTTACAGTTTGGCCGTTAGTCAGTTATATGCACAAACAAGCACTTTTTAATTAACTAAAAGGTCGACCTTAAAAATTAATATTTCCTTAAGGGTGGGTTTCTTGTGAAGAAAAAGTTTTGAGTTAAATAATTTTTATTTATCAAAAATAGTAATAAAATTAAAAATATATAAAAATGTCAATTAAATTTTATTTTTTTATTTGGTGAACTAGATATAAAGATACTAGCGGCTCGCTTCGCTCGTGTTCGTCCCTAGTGAAAAACAAAAACAATCTATCTCATGGGAACCGTACATTTTTCGGAGATAAAAAGAGACCCTATGAATATGAGAAGGCGTAGGTGCTATTCCAGACTATATTCTATTACTGTGCCAAATTTCATCTAGATCCGTTCAGCCGGTCTAGCGTGATTGAGTAACAAACATCCATCCATCCGAACTTTCGCATTTATATATAGTTATATACAGGGTCATTTTTAATTTACTGAAAACCTTTTGGGAATATACTATTTACATCATAACAGCAACATCTGTAAAAAGAAAAAATATACTTCTTAAATTTTTATTTTCATACAAAAATAAAAATATTTTTATTGCACCTTCTAAACGATAAAGTTCTAGCATCTGGCCAAGTTTAACTGAGTAAGGGCCACTTCCTACACCCCTCCATCCGTCCCCCTACACCGGTGACGCACTTTCTTTTGCTAATTGCTGGATAAAAATACTTTTATTTTTGTAAAATTTTAGAAATATTTTTTTTTCTTGCAGGTGTTGTTGTTATAATGTAAACAGTATATTCCCTGTATAGTATATTGTAGGTTTCTTTCCTCGAATATTGAAATAATAGCCTGCTTCATCTTTAACTTGCCATTTTAAACCTTTGTACGGATGTACATAATTTGTGATGTTATCCATAATCCCATAAAAAATGAGTGTTTATCACAAAAGTTTATGGTATGGCTTTCAATAATTAATTTATATTATGTATATGGCCTTCTTGCGTTATGATTGTAAATGGCCGTTTAATAAAAGTTACCTAGGGGCTTGAGAGAAGCGAGAGTGGTGATTTATATACCATACGTATAATATACTAGCTGTGTTCGCATCTTTCTTCAGTGATTAATAAAGAAAAATAATATATACTAATAACGGCTCACCCTCGCTCTGTTCGGGTTCGTCCCTATTTACGTTTTATCGTTTAGTATAGATTTCTCGGAGATGAGATATTTTCCCCTAGTAAAAAGTGTCCTATATGTTGACCCGGATAACCAGCTATGCTCATACTAAATTTCATCAAAATCTGTCTAGTGTTTTTTTTTGTGATGCGGTCACAGACAGGCAGACAAAAATTCTAAAAACTATGGATTCGGCCTCTGTATCGATAATGTCTGTTTCATTAAGATTTTCCAAAAAATATTCAATGTACAGATTCGGCTTAGTTATAATTTTACTATACAAATGTATAGATTGACCCCTTTTGCTTCATGAAATTACATATATTTCTAGCGAGCCTCTACACTAACATTACATAAAATTAAAGTGCTATTGACCAATATAAGCTTTTTTTAGCTATTAGTTATAATATTTTAAAATAAAACTATATTTCGGATTTTCCCTCGGATTTATTTTTATTTTTGGTTCCCGACGTTTCGAATGCATTACATCAATCATGGTCACAGGAGAGAATAAACTTTTAGTCGCGAAAAAAACCCGAAAAGATAGTTTTATTTTAAAATGGTAAATATTCGCGCAAACCTAAGAAAATATTAGCTATTAGTTTGTTAGCCTGTGTGTGATATTTCGTTTTTTTTTGTCAATTATATACGGATGTGTTAGATAATATTATATTATAATTAAGTCCGTTGGTCACCTTGTCTATCCGGAAGGCAGTTGTGTCCTTAGTCACGTATTCTTGAAACTTGCGTGAACAATTATGAGATTGTTCACCTTAAAGCAAACAATCGCGTCACATCGCAGATTTTGTGTCACAATCTTATTATTATATTATTATTACTACTTTTTTACAAAGTAATCGTGGTAATACTTGTAATAATTGAATAATATTTTTTATATAAATTCGACCAGTAATAATTATTATAATTTTTAACTAAACTATCACTTACCCTCGCTTCGCTCGGGTGCTTCTCTAGGTAGGTTTTAATTTTTTGAATGGTACCCTAATTCTTTTTCTAAAATAAAAGTAGCTTAAATTACTCCTTATAACATCTGCTACCTGCCGCACAAACAGACACGCAGACAGAGAGGCAAAAATTCAAAAAAATGTGTTTTTCTTATAATTACCATATTTAATTTAATATACATTTCGTAAAAAAGCTGTTATTTTGACATTACAAACAGACTCTTCAATTTTATTTATCTGTACATATATATACGTATAGATTATTATTGGCTATTTAATTAGAATATTCATATAATATTTATAGCTAGATTAGTTAATTGTAATATATTTTAAACTTTTGTGCGGATATATTTTAAGGTGTAACTGTAATAATTTTTTTACAATGTGTAACATTACATTATTATGCTCAATGTGCTAGTCCGCGAATTTGCCTTTAGTTATCCTATAACCTTTATTTCGCTGACATAGCAGCAATCATAGGAAATTAGGATAGAAATCAATAGAGTATACTTCTACAAAAGAAAAATTGAGTCCTTGATCATCCCTCTATTCCAAAAATTGTAGATTTAAGAGCACTTTGAAAATTGGAAAAATATTGCTCAAACAGTGACTCAGCTACAACATCCACAGCCGAGCCGGGTTTTAGTTCAGATCAATTAGGTTTTTTCTTAAAAATATAGTATTGAGAAAGAAATATTATATATGTAGATAGTATAGATATACTATCTAGTAGTCGAGATTATAATATAAGTATATATACCACGTGCATAATTTATAAAATATAATACAATTTATTTTTAGCAAAATAAATGTTCGTAGTTTTTACGTCTTTATAAACTTTAAAGCTTTAAAAAACCCTGTATATTTTACTTATTTTATAAAATCACTGATTTCACAACAAATTATTCTCCTAAGAAACTGTAACAAGTATTGTCTCTGCCATAAATAGGAAGGATATGAATCATTGCTTGCAAAGAGAAAATTTTCCTTAATTTTGTTATCTCACAATGCGTAGATATTTATAGGTAATGAGTAATTCTATGAATGCGAATATGTAAACATTACGTAGTTTCAAGAATGTTACAATTATAGAAATGAATAAATTTTATACATTTCATCTTAGATAAACATAAATAAAATTTAAATGTCTATTTGTAACATTAAAATTACATTATTATTTATTATTAACAGCTTTTTACTAAATACATATGAAATTATATACGGTACTTATAAGAAAAATACCATTTATAATTTTTGTCTGTTTGTTCCGGCTAATGTCCGAAACGACTGAACCGATTTTGATGGGACTTTCACTGACAGATAATTGGTGTTATAAGAAGTAACTTAGGCTACTTTTAGATCAGAAAAAGTATTAGCAAAACGTACCTAGTAAGGACACTGTGAGTGAGTCGCTAGTGTAAATTATATTTAAGTCCTAATCTTTTAATGTAACAAAATCTAATTAAATTTAATTAATTTCTACAAAGATAAATGTATGTAAAAAGCTATGCCATTTTATTTTTACATGAAAAGCCACACCTACACAATCAATGATTAGAAGAAACATAGTTATAAATGAAATAAAAACTTTTTAACAAAAAAATAAAAACCGACTTCAAAAAAAAGCACTAAAAAGTAAAAAATAACTGATTGGTAGTTTTCATTTACTATACATACCTAATCAAATATTTTCGAAGTCGGTGTGCTTTGGCTAAGTTATTAAAGCCTACCTATTAAATACATACCTAATCAAATATTTTCGAAATCGTTGCCAGCCCATACAAAGCAAAGCACACCGACTTCGAAAATATTTGATTAGGTATGTATAGTAAATGAAAACTACCAATCAGTTATTTTTTACTTTTTAGTGCTTTTTTTTGAAGTCAGTTTTTATTTTTTTGTTAAAAAGTTTTTATTTTTCCCTTTTTAGTGTATACAGTAGTAGCAAAGTAAGGATTCTAACGTGTTAGGCTTGTCAAATCAAACAAAATAAGCCCAAACTCAAAGTATCTACTATTAGCCGTTGAAGAGTTCCACCTATCCACCTTCTGGCCTTGCCATCAGATCAGGTCAACAACACTGAACCACTGTACTATCAACGGAAATAGAAATACTTGCAAAGTTTCAAGTCAATATGACAATTAGAAATAGGTTAAATTCATCATTCGTTGTTTTTCCACCCTTAGGGGTGGTATTTTTTTTTGAAATTTAAATGGGACCAATCTGGAAGTATACCCTTTCAAACAAAACAAAAATTGTCCAAATCGGTTAATAAATGACGGAGTTCTGAGGTAACAAACATAAAAAAAAAAAAAAAAAACATACAGTCGAATTGAGAACCTCCTCCTTTTTGAAGTCGGTTGATAAAGATGGGATTCAGCGGACGAAAATCGAATCGTTATTTATTAACTCCTAAATAATAATAATCCCACAGGCCATAAAGGTAAATGGTTTTTATTCTAAAAGCTTCCTATTAAGTAAATAATTATTATCATTATCTATTGATAATATTTTCTTTACTCGAATATTTGACATTTTAAAGTCTTTTCGAAATTTTTCAGGGATTCATTTTGATGTTTGGTTTCTGATGTTTCAAACGCTTTCAAGCAAAAAAAGAAAATATTAAAAGATATTTTTATTTAAAATTATCGGATGTATTACTCTCACTTAGCTTGGGTGCGCTCTAGGTGTTTTACTCAACGGTATTACCCTAGAACTTAGTGTACTAAATTTCATCAAAATCTGTCAATAATTAATAATAAACACGCATAGAAACTTTCAATATACATAATATTACTCTAATTGCGAAATGAATTTAAAATAATGCCCACACTACTTGGGATGTGTTTATCCAGTCAGACCTCTGTTTTCATTAGCCTATATACAGATGACGTGTACTTAGGAAACCTTCGGCCATTGATTAAAGCAATCAATTGGAATTGACTGCAATTGCATTGTTTTATTGACTATTTTATTTCACTAATAGTTTTAATTTATTAATTTATTTATTTAATTCGTAATAACAAAATGGATATAAATATACTCATTAATCTAAGTATTACAAAACATTCTCATCTCATTTTCATTTTATTTTATAATGTATCTTTATTCTCCAAATATAGTTTAATGACTAAATATTATTAAAATTTATTAATGTTTTCATTATTGTATTCTGATTGTTATTATTATTATTATTAATTTTAACTTTAAATAATCAATTGCCTTATACCAATTTTGTCTTGTCACTTGTGCTCTAATTTATGTTATATCTTTAAGTGGAAACTTCGCTGGTTTATGTATTATTTATATATGATTAATTCTAAGCATTATTGTACTGTATGTTTCCCAAATATTTAAAAAAAAAGCATGGAAAATGGAGTGCTGAGACGCACGCACCAGGATAACCTTTTTTTAACGTTCGGAAATGCATATGAACACGAGGTGTGGGACTTACCGGTAAAGCCAGTACTACCTACTTAAACCCAACGGAACGAAGGGGGTTAAGACAAATCGCAGAATCGCATACGCACTCAACTACGACGCCCCGACGCGACGGCAGCCCTGTCGAAGCAGACCACAACAACCATGGGTTGCTCAACGCACTAGAATACCATGTACCGTGTACGTCTAACCTTTCACCGGACCCTCTTATCTAAGACTATAGCTTATGGTGATAAATAATTAAATTAGTAATTGACTGAAATTTATGAATATTGAGTGTAATGAAGATAAATGTATAGAAATGCTTAATACCGTCCATACCTTAATTATTACTATATATACTCGTACAATATAACTGTCGTGTATTGATGTAGTGTGTACAATGAACAGCAGTATGAGCTCTGACCCTTTTCTTGTAGCGCCCCATTAAGACAGGGTGGAGATCGTTGGGTTTTAGAGGGTGGTACTGCCTTTTCTCGGACGTTTAAATGCATTTCGAGATGTTTAAATGCATTTCGTAGCTTTAAAAGCTTCTCGTTCTTAAGCTTTTCGCAAGAAAACCATTTAAGTAATAAGTTTCAATATGACGTGGGAGATAAAAGAAATTTTACATTATTCTCCAAACCTTCAAAAAACAATCGAATGAACATACACACACCATCTTATACATAATATAAGAAAATTATAACTGATCGCTGTCTTTACATGTGGAAGTGTGCATGTGTAGGTGTACTTACTGTGGAAGATATTTGAGAAAAACTATTATTGGGGTCTTTATAAACGCAATAGAACGCAAAATAATGATTTTTAGAATTTTTGTCTTTTTGTCTGTGCGTTTGTTTGTGCGTGGTAATCTCAAAAACGCCTTAACTGATTTCGGTACGGTTTTCACTATTGTATAGTGTTAAGTTTAACTAACATTTAGTATTTGTTTTATTTCAATCGGCTTATAAATAAAAAAGTTATGTCAATTTAAAGCATCACCTAGGGACGTACCCGAGCGGAGCAATTCAAAGATCAATCGCTAGTAAATAACATTTTTAGTTTTAATCTAGTATGGTATACTTATAATTTGTAAGAGTAAAGTAGGTAAATATTTCTTTATATAAAGTCCCTGTTAAAATATTAATAGCAACAAGCTTTAGCCGTTTATGAAGTTTTGCTTGTAACTAATTGAATTTAAATGTGAATGAAATATCAAAACAAATCAAATTAAATAGTAATAATTTAAATATCTATCTATCTATACATATAATAAAATTCTGAGTCGAATTTGTTTATTCAATGTTTTTTGGAAAATCTTATTGAAATAGTCATTAATATCGATAGAGAGGCCGAATCTGTAGTTATTAGATTTTTCTGTCTGTCTATCTGTCTGTGACCGCATCATGAGAAAACCACTGAACAGATTTTGATGAAATTTAGTACGATGATAGCTGATTATTGATTATCCGGCTCAACATATAGGATACTTTTTACTGCGGAAAAATATCACATCTCTGAGAAATCTATACTAAACGTTAAAACGTAACAAGAGACGAACTCGAGGGGAGCGAGGGTGAGTCGCTAGTATTGTATAATTTTGGTAGAAGTTATATTATATAACTTCCTTCGATAAGAAAAGCTATTGAAGTCTCACAATTGGTCAACAAAAGTTATTAGGGAAGCTTAGAAAGTTAAGACTTCTTAGAATTGTAAAATTGGGTTATATTTTAATCATGTAACTTTTATTTGGCTTTACGAATAGTAAATGCTGTTTTTTGTTTTTCACTTAAATTTAATCGTAAATTATGCGAAAATAACAAAGCCAGTCTTAATGGAAAAAGCTTATTATCCATATGCAGAAATTTTAGATTAAATTTTTGTGTATAATATTACCGGCCAAACCAGATGTCAGGCCAAACTACAGTGTAGTTCGAGTGAAACTGTCACTTTTAAAAATACAGCACTTATTATATTGGGGGTTTTCTGGGTTTGAAATAAAAACAATCGTGTTTGGTCGGGAATATATATATATATATATATATATATAAAATATGTTTTTAAATTGTTAGTACAGAATAAATTAAATTAACTCATAGACAGTGTTAAATTTAAGAAAAATACTATCAAATAAAACGTACCTAAGAAAATAATTGCAATCAGTAAAAAAATTAATATAAATTAGTATAATAAAAAATAATATAATAGTAATGTATATATATGTATGATGTAATAAATATGTTGGGATATTAACATACAGCACCATCTAGTTCTATGGTAAGCTGCGAGGCTTTTGTTATGGTTGCCAGATAATTGATACACTACACATATATAACTTTAAATACATTCATATTATAAATATAAACACTCATGACTGGAGTACAAACATTTGTGCTCATCACACAAACGAATGCCCCTAGCGGGACTCGAACTCACGACCGTTGGCACAGCAAGTAGGGAACAAACTGAGCCATACGTATTGTCAAAATATGATAAAAAGTATATAAAATGTTAATAAATACAAAAAAATAACTCATCAATATTTCTTTGATAACCAATAACATGAAGCCTATTGTAGATACCTCCTATATGAATCGGCAAGGTTAATTGAAAACCAATGTTGTGGATATTCATATTATATCGACTAAAATGAAAAACTGTGATTAAAAACATCATAACGTGTATGTACAAAAAATTATATTTATTTTTATTTTATTTACAAGATAAAAGAATGAAACTAAATCTATGTATATCTGATACTTAAATACAAGTACAATTAATTATTGCTGTACTATTTTAATCTATATATTATATAAAACAAAGTCGAGTTTGTTACAACACTTATAACTCGCGAATTGCTGGACCGATTTTTGTGATATTTATTTTGTTGGATTTTTCTTCACCCCGAATAGCAGAATCACTATTCAAACATCGAAAAAATTCTCGAAAAAAATAAATAAAAAAAATCTGTTCCATACTAAGCGTCAAAACGTAGTTTTAAACAAAACGAGGAATTGGAGTCTGTCTTATGCACATAAGACATCTTCGTCTTAAAGCTCTATCCATTTAAAACCCACTCGTTGGATAGAATGGTGTAGTAGCATTATACATAACACAACTACCCATCAAATTACAACAATATAGCTTCAATATCCTCCAAGTAAAATGGACATTTGGATAGACGGACATAACGAAATTATTATGCAACATTAAATAGTAAAATAAGAATATATATTAAACAATCTAAATATGAGCTTATATATAAATAAATATAAAAAAAATACATATGCAGACATATACGATATCCATGGTAGCTGTAAATGGGTTATAAAAAGGACTGATTAAAATATTGTTGTATTTTGAACACATTTTTTTTTCAAAGTCACAAGCTGAATATAATTTAAACAATAAATACTTGTTACAGGTAAAACGGTCGATCATGCTCAAAATGGCGAGCGCGTGTGCGGACAGCTCGAAGCAAACACGCTTCCACGAGATGCACGTGCAACGTCACAATAACGTCAGCATCCTGTACGCGGATATCGTGAACTTCACACCGTTGTCAGAGAGACTCAGCGCATCGGACCTTGTGAAAACTTTAAACGAACTCTTTGGAAGATTCGACCAAATTGCTCAAGTAAATTTTTCATAATTATCTATAGATTATATGTTTACTATCCATAGTCCAGCTTAATGCAACAGTGGTCAATTTCATTACCGATCTGGTATAAAAAAAATATACTCAACCCTATTTTACCTAAAAAGTTTTTTAGCACAAAATTTAACACTCGGGGACCAAAATAAAATAGACACTATAAATGACTTATATAAAATGGACGATTATTTCATATTGACTTGTACTTCAGCAATATCTTCGTTGATTGTGATTTGATCGCTACAGACATCTAGATTAAGTGCGTTCTTAGATACTCCTATCAGTATTTAACTTGTTAGAAGGCTCGTATTTTTCGAGTACGTACTGACAGAACGAAGTGAAGAGTTAACTATGTTATATTATGTTCTTCTATCAACTAAGAAAATTGTGTTATATAAATAAATATGTTGGGACGTTAGCACACAACACCATCTAGTTCCATAGTGAGCTACGAGGCCTGGCATTCGCGCTCATCACATGTTGAATGCCCCCAGCGGGACTCGAACTGGCGACCGCTGGTACAGCAAGTAGGGTCACTACAAACTGCTCCAAACTTGTCGTCAAATATATAAAGTTTTTTTCTATATGCCTTCAATTATTTTATTCTTGCTTGGCATTGCATGGCTATGTATACCTAACTGAAACTTAAAACGTTAATAAGTGTACATATAACATATATATTTATTATTTAACTTTTCAATATTCCACATGAAAATGTCTCAAATCTCCTATGAAAATCTAGTTTAAACTAGTTGTGTTTATAACCAAATATAGAGTAATGCTCGCTTATGTACATCAAATATTTGTTTAGCTTTATTTGCTCGCATTTAAGTTAGATTAAATAAGAAATATTTGTACGTACGAGGTACAAGTATATTATAATTAATTACTAGCCCTCGCTTTGCTCCGGTGCGTTCCTATGTACCTAACAGTAGCCAATGTTTTTTTTTATTGTCAACGGACAGGGTATTGTGAGACTCGTACTTACTAAAACCCATAGCGGAACCCTTCGCCGCAGTGCGATGGGACATTACAGGATCGCTTGCGCACGGTCTATAACACCCCTGAGCCTATAAGTTACTCCAAATATCCACCTATCTGTGCAGTAAATTTCATCCAAATCCGACCAGCCGTTACAGCGTGAAGCAGTAACAAACATACACACATACATATAATATTCTCATAGCAGTAGTCTTATTAATACGATAATATGTTTATGAGTTTCTGGGTGGTGGTCTTTATTTAACGCAGCACCAGATTGATGTATTTAGATTGAAATTGTATTAGCTATAGAGTTTTAGGTTAACATTTTATTCACGCTTGCAAAATATTGCTAATTTTATATTATTTTATTAGTTTCCCATATTAAATAATTACTGGTATTGATTGCATTGATATTTTTTTATTGAGCTGTTAACAAAAATTTAATATTTTTTCTCAGACTAAGGATTAATATAGACAGAGTATCATAAAACTAAACATGAAGTCAAATAATATTTTTTTTAAATAATATAATATAATGTTCTAAAACAATATACAAATATTAAAATAATATTCATATGTTGATAATAAATAAATATAGTTATGAAATAAGCTTATATTACTCTATCGCTTTTTCAAGGGAAATGAACTATTGCTTAAAAAACATACGTGTCGATTTGAGAACCTCCTCCTTTTTTTTCGTCGGTTAAAATTACAAAAGAACCTAGTAATAATATTTTTATTTGTAAATCAACGACTAATATCTAGTAAAAATTTAATAAATAAAATAAATTTTAATGTAGGATAAACAGCAAAATCGTGCTATCATTTTTGACTTTGACACTTTTTTGGCGAGTTTTTCATATAGACATCGTTAGATAATAATTTACATTCGATGATGTTGTTTTTCGTAATTAGTTTTTTCCAAAGAGGTACTTTAACGGTGGTTTATAAAATTCCTTTACTGGATGGAATCATTGAAAAAAAAAGTGTCAACTACGTTTGAAGTGATTTTAAAATGCAGGTAAAAACTTGACACTATGTAAGATAATATTGTGTTCAGCCCTTTTTAACGTCCCACTGCTGGGCACGCGCCTACCTTCAGTACGAGGGGGATCAGGCCATAGTCCACCACGCTGGCCAAGTCTTTTGAAAACTTGCTAGGTTCTCCCAGACATGCAGGTTTCCTCACGTCGTTTTCCTTCACCGTAAGGCAAGTGATAATCATGTTAGAAATGATTCATACACGAAAATATCAGAGGTGCGAGACCCGGGATTTGAACCCGCTTCACTAGGTTTTCAAAGCAAGAGCGTTACCACTGGCCTACCACTGCCTAAGAATATAATATTATATAAGTAAAATTATAAAAAATAAGTAAAACTGAGGCTAGCTACTAGTTTACAGTACTACAATGATTCGAGTATGTTAAGGACATATCACGCACCCATCACGCTCAATTTGCACCTGCCAAGTGTGAACTAACATTAGATTTGAGCCCAATCTATTTGAACTACGGATTTCTAGCTGGTATGGTAATCGATGTCCAAAAGGAATGTTATATTATCATATAAATAAAACAAATAATTACAAGATTTTATTTAACTTGCCGTTATAGTATGTAAGTTCGGGTCAAATCTTTTTAAAATGGTTATCCACAATCGATTCAGCTGAAATTTTGCATACACGTTTAGTTTGGATGACAATTATGGTAAGGTATGTGACGTCATTCTAAATTCAATATGGCGAGCTCCCAAAGATGGCGGACTATGTTTTTTTATGCACTATCATGATATGGGTATCAAATGAAATGTTCGCTGAGAAGAATACGAATGAAATAAAAACTAAAATTTTTTTTTTATTAAAAGCAAAAAAACATAAAAAAAAGGGTTTGATTTAAATTTTCTAAAAACAAGAAAATAAACTTTAAACTAAATCAAACCCATCAATTTATTAAACTACACAATTTATCTATAACTATAAAAAATTGAATCCCTATTTCCCTTCGTCACGCCATCACGCGTGAACGGCTGGACCGATTTAACTATTTTTTTTGTTGAGTTTGTTATTGTCAGGATTATGTTTCTTATTGTAAGAACCTTTCTTATGAAAGAAAAATAACTATTTATATCTATTTAAAACGTACCTAGCGACAAACCCGAGCGAAGCAAAGGTGAGCCGCTAGTATGATATAAAAACTTGTTGCAAGATTTACCTATTTTATAAAAACATTTTATTTTTGAGTTAAAGACTAATTAAAACTACAATATGAAGTTAGTTGTTTTTAGAAATATTTTTTCTACTATATTTTTTTAAATATACATTTATTTTGACTTTTTTAGGTATTATGTGCGTAAGGCAAAAGTTAATTCTGAAATATTTCAACAAAAATCAGCGAACAATTATCACATAAGAACATTTAAAATAAACCAAATTGGGAATCTCCATTTTGAAGTTAGTTCTTCATATTAACATTCAAATAATAAATTCACAATAAATTTTAAATAACTATACTTTGTTGGTTCATATATATGTCGGAGACGGTCATCAATACGGTCGCTAAACGAATCGCAGCACGACGCCTGAGTGATGGCAGCACCTTCGGTATTATCGCCAACACTCGGCGAGCTTCGTGCTACGACGGAGCCTAGCTAAGGGAGGGGTGCTAAGAGGGCTGGACACTTGCCTTCGAGCCGAGCCAAGCTTAGGACCGCTCCACTAGGAACTGTCTTGCGTTCCGTATTGTCTATACATGGTAATAATGAAGTGGTATATGGCTGTGTAGTGAAGTGCTGTTTAACTATGTACAAAGTGATTATTGTTAATTTGAAATACAACTGTGATTGCATCGACTTTCATTTGAACCAACACTTCCCATATAACGCCCACTGTATAATTCATGATAAAATAATGGAAAATAATAGAGAAAATTAATGCTGCTTCGATATCAGAAGCGGGATCAGTGTTGGTTCAATTGCAAAAAGAACTAACTCTGAGTGAACAATGACGTGCAATGTTTGAACAACAAAATGTCATTATGTGATCTCTTATCGAGGCCTTGCAAATGCCTCAGATGAAGAAGAACGTCAAGTTACGCGAGTTTGACCCTGACAATATGGATACGGACGCAAGATCTTGATTTGCGACTGTAGATTTGTGTTTTTCCGAATACCCTCCATACGGCGGCTAGCTTATTTTAACAGTCAGTAAGGAATTAAAAGGATAAGGGTCGACGTGGCTATCACAATTTGTATACCAGAGAATAACATAGGAAGAGTTCAAGGTGATTTTCAAGGCGAGATTTATTTCCACCGAGACATTGGCTGGTATGCTAATTAATTTTAACAGTGACAAACCAAATGAAAAAAGAAACTCGTTACGTACGCAAATCGCCTGATGACGTCACTGACTAATCATTGGAAAGACGCTAGCAAGAATCAGATAGCAATTGCGACTGTCCTTGCTCACTTATGTCAGTTTAATTCGAAATTACAACGATTGGCCTTTTCTACGAAAATTGCTTCGCGAGATCGACTGCAGCAGGGATTGCACGCATTCTCACATTTGAAACGCAAAAAAAGTGAGTCTTAAGCGGTCAGAGTGTAGAAGCAAGGTAAATGACAGTGTGGAACGACCTTCGATGACAGCAACGGCATTGCAGCCTGCAGTGAAATCTCTGGTGTGCTTCAAATGTGGCAAGCCTGGTCACATCACGCTCCGGTGCATAAGTAGTGCCAGTCAAGTGGACGGCAGCAATATGGGTGCAACACGAACGGAACGACGCGTGGATGTATGTGTTATACAACCATCTTCGAATGCTCAATGGCATAGAGGTATTCTGTATTGCTTTTGTTATAATCATGGTACTGAATATTCGTTAGTAAGATAACATTTAGCAGTCAAATTGTGTGGTTAACGATTTTGTCCTTGCAATTTCTAGTATTGATCAAAACGGAATATTCCGCACAGAGTAAAATTTGTTTTGTAACGATTAACGGTCATTCTCTTGAAATCTTTTGAAATATTATGTTTTGCCTAATTATTAGTTACAAAATGGTATCATGATAGAACATGAGATATTGAAAGGTTTTCTATTAACATGACGGCTATAAATTCTTTACACAAAAATTCTAGTAGGTCATGTACCAATAGAGGTTGATGTAAATAATGATCATCATGCTAAGCAAATGTTTTAATGAAGTCGATGGAAACCGATGTAAGCATTCTGACGGCCGTAGTAGTGTCGACCGTACTAGTAACTATTACGTAGTCATAGCCTGGTAAAAGTCGGTCTTTTGAGGAAGCTCAAACTAAATAGACCGTGGGTGTGTGATGTGCGTTTAGTTCTGGCGGAGGTCGGGGTCTGTTATGACCATAGTGTGTAGTCATCGAGAGGATGATACATACGGTGATCCCGTAGTGGATGCACCTGGATTGTGGAGCAATTGTGATTGCTGGTTGGCTTGTAAAGCCGTGGCCTAAGAGTGGTTTACAAAGGTGCTAGTAAATTTGAAAATTAGTTTGATTGCTGAAGTGTTGAATGATGTTGGTACATGGCTCTGGATAACTAATGTTATTAGTTAGATTAGAGATAGTTAGTGACTTGGAGTTTAAAAAAAAAAACAAAGGTGTTAGCGTTAAAGCTTTTCGTTAGAATAAAGATGATTCAGATTCAAAGTTAAGTTTTATCTGGTCAGGATTGACCGAGTCGAGCAAGTATTTTTCGTTGATTATTTGGTTGCAGGCTAACACACGGCTAACACACGAGGGCGTGTGCACGCAGGATGGCCGTGTCGGAGACGGTCATCAATACGGTCGCTAAACGAATCGCAGCACGACGCCTGAGTGATGGCAGCACCTTCGGTATTATCGCCAACACTCGGCGAGCTTCGTGCTACGACGGAGCCTAGCTAAGGGAGGGGTGCTAAGAGGGCTGGACACTTGCCTTCGAGCCGAGCCAAGCTTAGGACCGCTCCACTAGGAACTGTCTTGCGTTCCGTATTGTCTATACATGGTAATAATGAAGTGGTATATGGCTGTGTAGTGAAGTGCTGTTTAACTATGTACAAAGTGATTATTGTTAATTTGAAATACAACTGTGATTGCATCGACTTTCATTTGAACCAACACTTCCCATATAACGCCCACTGTATAATTCATGATAAAATAATGGAAAATAATAGAGAAAATTAATGCTGCTTCGATATATAAATTATTCTAAACTAGCGACTCACCCTCGCTTCGCTCAGGTTCGTCCCTAGGTTGATTTCCCATACAAACTTTCATCCTTATTTTCACCCCCTTAAGGGATGATTTCCAGGATAAAAATTACCCTATGTCCTTCCCAGGGTCTCAAACTATGTTCTTACCAAATTTCATCTAAATCGGTTCTGTGGATCCAGAGATTACCTTCTACTACGTCACAAACTCACAATTCACAAACTTTACCTCTTTATAATATTTGCATAGATTAACATTGTAAAACATTTCACAGTACAACTACGATGTTTGTTAAACTTCATAATATGTATGTAGTTCTGTAACTGGTTGAAGTGAATGTTCCAAGCTACGAGAATAACGATACATCATAACTTTTGTATAAGTTTGCCTTAGATTATTTATATTAAGAAGTTTGCTTTAGAAATTATATAAAATATATGAAGCATTAGATACTATGACAAGCTTTTTCTCCATTTAATAAAGAAGTAATAAGTATTTTTATTTTCAATCATAAATGTATAACTAGTGACTTACTCTTGTTTCGCTCGGGTTCCTCTTCAAATGTCTTAAATCAAATAAATAAATAAATATGTTGGGACATTAACACACAGCAACGTCTATTTCCATGGTCAGCTACGAGACTTGTGTTATGGAAACCAGATAGTTGATACACTACACATATATAACTTGAAATACAAACATATGAACACCCATGACTGGAGTACAAACATTCGTGCTAATAACGCAAATGAATGCCCCCGCGGGACTCGAAACCGCGACCGCTGGCACAGCAAGTAGGGTCACTACAAACGTGTCATCTCGTCAAATGATTCAAATAAATAATTAAAAATCATCACTATTTAATCAAATTAATTAAAAACTCTCGTTCGTATGCGGTAAAACACCCTATATAAATTTCAGAAAAAAAAACATTCGCATAGTATACCCCATCCCATCTTGTGCAAAAACTAGTCACCCTTTATATTTATTGCACGATCTGCGAAATAAACGAAATAAACAATTTATAAAAGCAATACGAGTAATATCGATGAGGAAAAACGTTTAGATGACAATTGGCAATAATGGCATGTGATAAAGTAATAAATAGCTTCTGATATAACAGACTCTCCATATTGCTCAATATTAATTTCGGTAAAATTAACTTATTTTTTACCGATTTTAAAAAGGAGGATGCTCAATTTTGTTGTAGTTTATTTTGCGTTAAGCGATATTAATTATAGATTAATTGCCAATTTACTATCGATTTTCATATTTTGTTCGATAAATGGGTTTTATCTGAAAGGTAGTCTAGTATGAATTTTAAAAAAAGCATTCTTAAGTGTGACATATTTACTTTTATTTTGTGAAGTTGTGTAGGTACAAAGTCTTTAAATAAAAAGTGATTGTATGTTATGTATTTTGCTCTGTTATTTATTAATAAAAGTTAGAAGTGTAGCGGGGGAGTAAAGATAAATGAATATTCATACCAGCGTTTTCTCGCGGTTTCACCATTGTCGTTTTTAACCCCCGACACAAAAATAGGGGTGTTATAAGTTTGACGTCGGTTTCTGTCTGTCCATGGAACTAGATGGTGTTAATATCCCAAAATATTTATTTATTATATATATTATACTTGTAGTGTTGCAAAGAGAAATAATTCTATTGAAATTTGAAACGACAAATTTCAAATACATACTAGAATTAAGAAGCTTCACTTTTTAAGTTGTTAAGTAATATACACGAATAATTTTGATCGCGGTATAGTGAAATAACTAAAGATTACCTATTTTCAGACCTAGTAAATAACCTTTGAGAAATAAGACTTTTTATTTTTCCTTTTTGGTGTCAACAAAAGATTTTTACACTTGGAAAAGATATTTGTAAAATATAAAAACGTGGCAATATTCTATTTGGTCTGGAATGAAAAAATTGCAAAATCTCTTAAAGCATCATGACTGTAAATTAGAATTGACCGACAGATATCATTATTGACTGATTTACGTATTTCTTGACATTTATATGAGACCTTTAGTTATATAAATCAATAATAAAAACATATTACAAGAGAAATATGTAAGGATTATTTGTTTCTCGTGTAATATCTTAGATAAATTAGATAAAACATCAATCCCTAATATTATAGCGCTGTACCACGGTAATGTAATGCATAATTACCGTGGCTGTACTTTCACTTTCTTGTAACGTACTTGATCTTGATCGATTGAAAAGCAAATGAGTAACTCAAGCTACCTGCACAATGAGAAAACTATTCTTCATTGTATGAATAGATGTTGAAGTACTACGCTAATCCACGGGTTCAATTTCCTTGTGGAGTAAATAGTTGTATTAACCATATTATATATACATATATAGATATTATTCTCGTTTTAGTTAAAAAAGTTTAGTTGGTTAAAGTGCCATAGGGAATTCAAAACGCTATGATTGGATACTAGTGCAAAAAATGAACTATCACTATTTTCATTTTATTTAAAGATAATACTTTCTTAGACTTCGCGAATATTTGACATTTTAATTTAAAACTATCGTTTCGGATTTTTTCGCATTTGAAAAGTCTGGAACCAAAAATCAAAATAAATCCGCGTCAAAATCCGAAAAGATAGTTTTATTTATTTAAAGGTATTAAAAATAAAAACAAGTATATCTTAATTCATAAGCAGTTAATTGTGTATGATTATGTGAATAAGTATATTTGTTAGTAGGTACAGAGGAAGTTATAGAAATCCCATTAAGCTTCCCTGAAAACCCCTTTTTATAAGGCTCGTTCTTAACAAAACAATATACGAAATACGAGAATCTCGATTAATTTGATTCTCGCCCGTGAGGGTTGATTATAATCACAGATTTTATTGTTGTCATTACGAGTATGTTCTGTTACAAAATGTAAACGTGTAGATATATTCATTTACTATTTGATCGACTTCCAAAATGGAGGTAGTGGATTGAGTATTTTTTTTTAGTTTTTATCCTTAGACAATATGTTATTTCTATTTTATAAAATGTAATTATAATTCACAAAATTTTAAATAATAATATTTTTTTCGAACTTTTTTTTGGTGTTTCGACTTTTGAGTCAAATACCTTAGTTTATTCCACATGTGGACACTCGCTCGATATGTTGCGTCAGAAATGTCGATGAAAATAAAAATTAAACTGAAAAAATGTCCAAAAAACAAAACTTTCTTATTTAAAATGACAATTAGTATTCCAGTAAATCTAATACAATATTATAGTTTATATTATTTCTATCTGTAGGAGAACCAGTGTATGCGGATCAAGATCCTCGGTGACTGTTATTATTGCGTGTCAGGACTGCCCGTGTCCAGACCTAACCACGCCTACAACTGCGTGAACATGGGCCTACAAATGATTGATGCTATACGGTCAGTAAATATTTAAAACAGTAAGTTAAACTAAATAGCTCTAGGCAGATTTACCTTGGAGGCTGACGAGATTTCTATAAGGGATATAATAGACTATAATTAAAAGATGGCAATCATGCAGAGAGCCAAATATATAAATGGAACGCTGGCATCTTATGCCAATCGTGCCAGCATCCCTCACCAAGAAGACCTAGCACAGGAAGAAAGCGCCAAATAGTAGCCATGAGAGCTCATATAACCAGAAATCTGTACACTCCGTTCTCGATATAGTCTAAATTCCCAATTTTGAACACGAGATTAATTTATAAAACAAAAAAAATCACTCCATATAAAACTAAAGCTTATAAAATAAAAGGCACGTACAAAAGTCTATGGTGTTCTTAGACTCGTTTAATAAAAAAATATACTAAATAGCAGAGCTTAGAATCAAGACAAGTAAAGAAAAGGTTTAGCAATAAAAAAGAAAAAAAAAATCATTTACCAAATAGGTTTAGTAAGGGATGAAAAATTCCAACGATATTCATAATTTTCAAAATTAGAAATAATGTGAAAATTATTTTTTTATTTTATTTATTTATTTATTTAAATAAACATACGTACATACATACATATATGTATAATATTTCCTGCCTAGATGTTAAGAAAATTTTTAATGGTAATGCCTTATAACTTCTTGAAACTTGTTCGTAGTTTCGTCCGGGAAGCAACAGGTTTCAACGTGGACATGCGTATCGGCATACACACGGGCAACGTATTGTGCGGTGTGCTTGGTCTGAGAAAGTGGCAGTTTGACGTGTGGAGTGATGACGTCACGCTGGCTAATCACATGGAGTCCGGGGGAATAGCTGGGTGAGTAATTTATAGTGAAGTATTCGTCACTTTAATCCTTATTTTTCAAACTCTAATACTTGTTGTACTTTAATTTTTTTTTGCTGTATTTTAAAACAAAGATTTATCTGAGATTTATATATACATATATAAATATAAAATAGTTTCTTTAAGTTAAACGATTTTATTGAAAAGAAAGATAATAATGATGAAGATTGTGTACTAAAATGTAAAAAATAATTAGGTTGTTCCTAGGTAGGTACCCGTCATCACATCACTCTCCTCATCAATCTGGGGCAGATTTAAAAATAAAATCGTTGGGCGTTACCTTTTAAGTAATAACAATAATACTTTATTTCACAAAAATACATACATACTCGTATTTGAAAAGCATATTTTACTATACAATTTGAAACCACCAATTTAAATTATTAATACAAATAATACTTACGGTTGTCTTTGTTGCCGTACTAGGAGACCTGTATTACGGCATACAGTGCAATACTCCAAATATTGTCAGAATTATATCAATATTACCAGAACCTGCGGCTTCGCTCGCGCTAAAATTACAAAAAAAACTGGTAGGTTTCATACAAACTTTCATCCACTATTTTACCCCCATATGGGATGAATTTTGAAAAATGCTAAAACAAGTATTTCATTAATTGTATTGAAGAGCATTAATACCAAGTTTCAAGTAATTCTGATTAAAAATATTTTTTTAGATTGTATTATAACGTATTTTCCCGCGGGAAAGAGATAATCTCCCGCGGTAAAAAGTAGCCTTTGTCACTCTCCAGCCCTCCAACTATCTCCACTCAAAAAATCACGCCAATCCACCAAGCCATTTCGACGTGAAAGAAAGACAAACAAACACACTTTCACCTTTATAATATTAGTATGGATTTACTCAGGTTACGCTACGTCTCGTTGCATTTATAATTAGTAGTTTGATTATTTGTGAAAGTAAATATACTAATGAAGTTAAATTAATGCTTTGATATAAGCCTCTTAGTACACGCATATTGACTGAATACTAAATGTGTACGATAGATTGATGTTGGGTTAAGTCAAGATTAACTTAACAGCTCTATTGTATTATACTCGTATCAATAAGTCACGAAGCAGGAATCTTACTAAGGACCTAAATTTTAAATGTTTTCTACACTCGAGTAATATAATTGTGTGTTAGAGTTTCACGTCACTATAGTATTATGTTTTGAATTCATATTATCATTTGTATAATAATAGTAATATATAATGGCAACCCAGTGGTCCGAGTGAAGCGGGTTCAAATCCCGGGACTCGCACATCAGATATTTTCATGTGCGTATTATTTCCAACATGGTTACCACATGTCTTATGGTGAAGGAAAATGATGAGGAAACCTACATGTCTGAGAGAACCTAGCTGGTTTTCGAGGACATTTGAAGTCCGTCCGACTATGGCTTGATCCCCCTCACATAGAAGGGCGTCCTGTTCCCAGCAGTGGGAACTTAAAAAAGGCTGAAAACATACATATTATCATTCAACGTGACACAGTTTCAAGATTTAATATTACTTCAGAAGAACAGACCCAGGACCTCCGAATGTGCAGTCGTACATGTTAGCAACTACACCACCAGGCACTTAAACTTGTAGTAATTTTCAAGCGTATAATATATTTGCTTTGTGGGATTAATTGCAGATGTAATACCTCATACCTTGTATGTAGATTCAAGGTATGAGGTATTTTAATCCTATATTCCGAGCTAAATCAAAGCAATCATTTCCACAAATCGAACTTTTCAATTTGGCAAAACAAAATTGAGGTTTTCCAGAGAAAATCAACTGTAAAGTAGTTTAGGTTTTTTCTTAACACCTCCAGGTAAATTTCTAAGAGATTAATTAAATTTCTAAGAAATCTATTGTTAACTGTAACGCCGGCGTGTCCGCCGTCGTGGAGGCATTAATATCTATTTATGTCTTTTTATGTTTATTTCATGATATCTACTTTGTTTACGCTATTATTTGGTGTTTTAAATAAAACGGTTCTTTCGCTTTTTTATTTAGATTTTTGTCTCCAAAGACATTACTAATTTAAAAGAAGCTTGAAGAATTGTATCTTAAAATCTATATGTATATAATAAAATTCTAACTCCGTCAAATCTGTACATTAAATATTTTTTGGCAAGTCTTATTGAAATATTCATTATTATCGATACAGAGGCCGAATCTAGTTTTTAGAATTTTTGTTGGACTGGACCACTGGACAGATTTTTATGAAATTTGGTAGGATGATAGCTGATTATCTGGGTCAACATATAGAACACTTTTAGCTGCGAGAAAATATTTTATTTCTGAGAAATCTATACTAACCGTTAGTTAAAACGTACCTAGAGACGAACTCGAGCGGAGCGAGGGTGAGTCGCTAGTTTTAAAATAAAAAGGAGCCTTGTTTAATTTTAAAAGTAAGCATTTAATATTTCACTTTTATTAAACAGAAAATAAACATGTCTGCTCCGTACGTGAATTAAAATGTAATTTTGAAATGAATTTTACGAAGTCTCTTAGCTTTGCGATATCCAATATGCACTTGTGCGAAGACATATGCATCACCCTACATATATAAGTAAATTCAAAATATATTCATTTACATTCGGGAAAGATAAGTTTTGTTGACAATATGAACGGGAAATAATATTTTTTAAGATATTACAAAATATATTTGACGACGCGTTTTGCTCAAATTGTAGTGACCCTACTTGCTGTTCCAGCGGTCGCGGGTTCGAGTTCTGCTGGGGGCATTCATTTGTGTGATGAGCACGGATGATTGTATTCCAGTCATGGGTGTTTATATTTATAATATGTATGTATTTAAAGTTATATAAATGTGTAGTGTATCTACTATCTGGTGTCCATAACACAAGCCTCGTAGCTTACCATGGAACTAGATGGTGCTGTGTGTTAATGTCCCAACATTTATTTATTATTTATATTTCTTACGTTATATTGTATTCAGCCCTTTTTTAACGTTCCACTGCTGGGCACGGGCTTCGCCTTTACTACAAGGGGATCAGGTCATAGTCCACCATGGTAGCCAAGTGCGGGTTGGCGGACTGCTCATGTCTTGCGAAAACTTGCTAGGTTCTCTCAGACATGCAAGTTTTTTTACAATGTTTTTCTTCACCTTACATAACATATCACGTACCTATTAAAAGTACTTAATATTATGTGTACGAAAGTAAACAAATATTTTCAGATATAAGAAGTTCGGAGCAATTTAAATTTTCATTACAGATAAATAAAATTGAAGTGTCTGTTTGTAATGTCAAAATAACAGCTTTTTACTAAATTCGTATGAAAGTATATACATACATGTATGTATACGGTACTAATAAGAACAAACTATTTTTAATGTTTTTGTTGTTCTATATTCTATTTGTCTGTTTGTCTCGGCTAATCTCCGAAACGATTGGACAGATATTTACGAGTACGGCGTACTACGTCTAGAATTTAAATTAATAAATACATAAAATTTATGAACAATAAGTAGGTTGTAGAGATTCCCTCGAATTTTTTTGCTATCAGAAAGGTCATCCAATTTTTATCTGAGATTTAGAAGCTATTTATATTTTAAATTGAAAAAAAATAAGAATATTTGAATAGACCTTTGCAGACGCAAAATAAATGGCCGAGAAAATATATTTTAATATTTTTTGTTATTCCTTTAAGATTTATATTTGATACAAAATATAACTTCTTATAAAATTTATTCAATGTCCAAACCAATTGATGTTGCTTTATTTATATTGTAAACACCATATATATGAAAGTTTTTACCACAGAAATCTTAATAATAAGGTAATAGAAATGCCATTGCGGTCTTTTAGTACTGGGACGCGTGTCGCCGGCTTGCAGCTACCAACACATTGACAAACAATAAATACACACTATCGCTCACACATGCATTTTGCATTGTTGCAACAAAAATTAAACTTTAAGCCATGACATTACGCAATATTTTCTAAAAACGCATAATCTCAGATCCCGTGATCCCTGTGACCAATAATAAACGTGTGCGAAAAGCACAGAATGATATCGCGCGCTCACTTCTAGTGCAGCACAAAGCGCATAATGCTCATATCGATAATTTTCCGTTGAGTCTTGCAACAATAGGTAACTAATTTATTGAAAGTGTTTTATGTTTCATTCCTCGACGCGATTTTAGACGATTTATTTATTTTCATAAAGGGAATACAATAAAACGTTAAAAGTAAGTAATTTTTTTATTATTATATAGTTATACACTCAACAGCTACTATATACTCAACAGCGATATATTGTTTTTAATTCTAGTTTAATTTAATGAAGAGTCTGACTGAATTTTGTTTTTATAATGTTTTTATTGACTTGCATATATATGCATAAGTGATATAAAAATTGACTTGTATAACTACATATATGTTATTATATTCTAAATTGGGTGTATACCTTTGCAATAAATATTATTATTATTATTATTATTATACAAAAGTTATGCAAACTATTTGTTAAAATCCTATACATTTTTAACAATGACTTAATTTTTTTTATAGAATTTCTATGTTATGTTTATCAAACAACTCGCCCTTAGAATTATTTACTCAATCAAATCAAATCAAAAACCAAATTTGGTAAATGCGGAACATGTCAACGATACAAGGATATTCAACGCATACTGTTTTTGACTTACCCATATACATAACAATAATAAGCCTACCTCCTAATAATTTTCTGAATGAAAAAGTAGTTTAAAAGTACGAATTTACAGATAATCGTTGATAAATGACTTTTTATAAATTATTCAGACAGAAAGAAAACATACATAATGAGATGTAACAATTAAATATTTAACGAAAAATATTAAGCCAAACGTAATAAATTTTCGATAAAAAATAGTGGTGGCACGTCACTAATTCGCGGTCAACTTATGCGGCGTGTCCTTGGAATTTACGTACGCGACGATATTGTTCTTTACGCATAACTATTATTTCATTGCTGCTTTTAGCAGTTGTAATAGTAGACATGAACAAGCTTAAGTGGTAATGGTTATTGAATTGAAAAAAAAAAAAACGTTTTCCTGCGATAATCGTAGTAGTGGTGGTGAAAACATTTGATTTGGCTATATTTCTTAAAAACGACATTATTTCAAAAATTAAGTACTTATATATGAAATGTTATCCCTTTATTTGTAAAGTTACAAATTGTGGAAGAATTTCCGCAGTTGGATATGCTGCAAAACACCATGTTTACCTCTCCGTGTCTCAAATAACACTAGTTACCGCAACAAACGCTTTACACGCGCTTGTGACCTACGAGTCACATGCGCGGCGACAAGGTCACGCGTCTATGCCACTTCTATTAGCTTATTATTAAGATTTCTGTGGTTTTTACAGTGTATTTTCTACTGAAATCTATTTTTGTGGGATCAAACACGAGTGTAGAGAAAAAGAAAAAAGAAAGTTAGTTAATATCAAACATGCTCAAAGGTTATTTTTTGTTAGTCACGGTGTGTTAATGGCATGCTTTTACTGTGAAAGCGGTTACAATGATTTTTTTCTGAATTAAGCACCATGCATGAAATGAAACCGCCTAATAAGTTAAGTGTTAGGGTTCCATTAGAAAATATTAAATAGTAAATGTCTTAGGGGTTGCATATTTTAAACGTGCATCCATCTGTCTTTGTGTATTTTGTCCGAAATAAATAGAAATGAACATATAAAGATAGAGATAGATATAGTATAAGAGATAAGCTTATGACTAAAGTATGCTATTACTCGTAATAAAGTAATTTTAATTTTAGTATTTACTTTTGGATGTTTTATTAGTAAAAAATAATCTTTAAGCGTACTACTTGATTTATTTAGGGGCAGGATAATTTTAATAAATAGCACAATTTGGAAGGCATTAAAAATATAACAAAAAGGGTTATTGAGACTCCAAAACTATGGAGCCTGGAATACTAAAAAAATGTAGAGTTTTTGGCTTCACTCCTAATTAATTTACTCGAAAAATGTAACAAAAACTATAAATATTTAGAATCTGATTAGAGTTATATATTTTTGCAATAATTGATCATTATTTATTATGTAATTGTTTACAATACAAACATACAATGTAACTAAAAGTATACATAAATACATATACAGGACAATTGTACACTTAACAATGACTATACAAGCAATATAAATAAAATTGTAATTATTACAAGCCTGTCGAAACTATACACATATTATTAATATGTATAGGTATGTACGAGTATAATAAAATTCTAACTGAGTTGAATGTGTACATTAAATATTTTTTGGAAAATCTTATTGAGATAGTAATTATTATCGATACCGAATATATAGTTTATAGAATTTTTGTCTGTCTGTGTGTCTGTCTGTTACCGCATCACGAGAAAACCTCTCTCTCCTGCTCACTTGACTAGTCTCAGTGGGATTGGAAACCGTGGCGGGAATCAGCCCGGAGGACATTATTATTAATATTATATTATAAATAATTTGCACTCTACGGATCTGATCCTGAACGAGTAGAATATTAACTTAGTAATATTATAAATGTGAAAGTTTAGTTGTTTGGATGTTTGTTACTCAATCACGCCAGAACAGATGAACGGATCTAGATGAAATTTGTCACAGAGATCAAGTCTGGAATAGCACCTAGGCTATTTTTTATCCCGGAAAAATGTTCGATTGCCGTGGGGTAGATTTGTTTCTGCTCTTAGAGGTGAAACCGAGGGTGAAAGTGAGGCTAAGCCGCCAGTGACTTTTTAAATTAGTATCTTTTAAATATTCAAGTGGTTTCATATTTCTAAAACAGGTAATAATTTCACAGGCATCATATTTTAAGTGCGAGTGCTCCTATCACTCACCTTGCGTTCCACTTTAGTGCAACGCTTGCTCCCTCGCGATAAAAATGCAAATTAAAGCAGACAGTAAAGCTTGAGTTTCTAGCTTTCTGTTTTACTACCGTTTTACTCAAATGGAGATATTTACATGTTGAAATAAACGCGAAGAAATTATTTTATTTTTATGTCATACCTATTCTGGTGTAATTGAGAATGTATTTAGTGAGGCAATTTATTCGATTTCTGATTAGAGTAAGTTTTTATTTAAATGTTACAATGAACTAAGTAGTTACTAAGATAGTTTTATTTAAAATGTCAAATATTCGCGTAAATCTAAGAAAGTATTAGTTACTAAGAGTTAATTTTTTCATCCCAATTATGCTCTACCAGCTCTGTGCCTTTGTCACTCATACTCTTTTTTCATTTACGGTTTAAAAGCTTGAATGTAACAGAATCCATATAATATTATAAATATGAAAGTGTGTTTGTTTGTTTGTCTTTCTTTCACCTCGAAACGGATTGACGAATTGGCGTGATTCTATGTGTGGCGATAGTTGGAGGTCTGGAGAGTGATATAGGCTACTTTTTATCGCGGGAGATTATCTAATTCCCATGAAAAAACACGTTATAATACAATCCAAAAAATATTTATGATCAGAATTACTTAAAACTTGGTACCTATTAATGCTCTTCAATAAAATTAAATAAATACGTGTTTTAGCATTTTGTAAAATTCATCCTATAAGAGGGTGACAGGTGAAAAGTTTGTATGAAACTACCTTTTTAAATAGTTTTTGTAGTTTTAGCTCGAGCGAAGCCGCGGGTTCTGCTAGTAATTAATAATGTAAAAAATTCTAGTCGCGGTCTAAGACTAGTAAATAAAGTAATAAGTGTTTCCTTAACAATTGTACTTAAATAGGTATGTCTATTTATAATGGTGTAAGGTAAGTTTCAAGTCGTATCGTTATGAACCGTTTACACGCAAGAATGGTATTACTATGGTTATTAATATGGTGCTTAAAATTCCTTTAATAGAAATTCTTCGCGTTCTTGCAATTTTCGTTCTAACAATTTAGTTATATTAGTTAATCTTTATACTGAAAATTTAACCTATATAACCTATATTCTGTATACTGAAGGTAGCCTTAGGGATAAACTATGTGTGTTTTCTGGCCAAATATAGTCTAAAACTAATAATAATGACGTTTGCAATAATAACAACTTTTGAGACGTTGAAATCCTTAGTCTCTACACGATGCTTGCTCCAAAGCATATGAAACACGACAGGACCCAGAAAATCCAAATAAATCAGCTAAAAGATCCCAGTTTTATTTAAAACTAGCGGCTCGCCCTCGCTTCGTTCGGGTTCACCTCTAGAAAAACAAGAATACTTAAACATAAAAAAACAAGAGTACATTTTTCTGGGATAAAAAATTAGCTATGTATTATTCTGATGTATAAGCTATATTATTGTAAAGTTTCATTAAAATCCGTTTAGTAGTTTTTGCGTGAAAGAGAAACAAACAAACATCCGCACATCTATACATCTAGACATTCATACATTCTCACAAACTTTCACATTTATAATATTAGTAGGATTTTCTGTACACTTATGTTTGTTTAATAACCACTTAATTAAACTCTAGATTCCTATTGAAAGCATTTTCTCTTTGAAATCTCGCTTTTCCGATATTTCAAGTATGAATTTCATTTTCAACATTTCGATGTTGAAACATTGAGGAAACTTGCATGTCGGAGAGAGCTTAACTAGTCTTCAAAAGCCGTATGAATTTTGCTAATCTGCTTTTAGCCAGTGTCGGGGAATATGGCTTATTCCCCATCACATGTAGAGGAGACCCGTGTCCATTAAGAAGAACCTTAAAATGGCTCAACTGTTATATTAATATTAAATACTAGAGACTTATCCACGCTTCTGTCATTCTTAGGTTGGTTTTTTTGCTATACATTTTATAAGTTTATTTCAAACTGTTCGGGCCGCGCATGTAAAGCAAATCAATGGCAGAAACTTTCTGACTTCAATTACAATTATTATAATTTCTTACCGTAAACATAATTTATTCGGAATAAAAATATCCTATAGCATTCCGTGTTAATGTAGCTTCCTATTGGTGGAAGACAAATTAAATTTGTTTGCTTAGTGGCTTCTAGGAGTACCAGTTGGGCACAATATTGTGCACAATGATATTGTCAAAATCAGATCAGTCGTTTCAGAGTTTACACTCTACTACGACTAAGGTTTTTGATATATCAAAAGTCATAGCTACGAGTATTACAAACGGTATCTACTCACGAAAATATAAAGTGATTTGGAAGGATAGAGAATCGGCGCTATATTAAAAAAAATCGATATCAAAGATTAATAAAAAAATGTTCATCGACAACCACATTCTTAGCTCTGCACTATTTATTAAACTAGCGACTCACCCTCGCTCCGCTCGGTTATGCCCCTAGTTACGTTTTAACATATAGATTTCTCAGAAATGATATATTTTCTCGCAGTAAAATGTATTCTATCAAAGTAAAAAGTATCCATTGGTTTTCTCGTGATGCGTTCCCATACAGACAAACAAAAATTCTAAAAACTATAGATTCGGCCTCTGTACCTATCGATAATAATGACTATTTCAATAAGATTTTTCAAAAAATATTTAATGTACAGATTTGACTCCGTTAGAATTTTATTTTATGTAAAAAATCAGCTCTATACTACTATTCTATACAATAGTTATCTATTTTAATGTATTCCAGTCGTGTTCACATCACAAAAGCCACTATGCTGCAGCTTGGTGGCAAGTTTGAAGTGGAACCAGGTGAGGGCGCCTCAAGAGAAGGGTACCTCGCAGATCACAAAGTTGAAACTTATTTGATCGTGCCACCGAAAGTAAGTACATTATAAGAGCCTACGTATACTGTAGTCTTTCTAACAACCGATAGTTTTTTAGTTCATAATGAGTAGAAAGATGAGGGTAATCTATATTGATATATCCTTATACATATTATGAATTCAATTTTTGTCCGATGGAAAGTCTGCATCGTGTGGACGCTGTTCTATTCATATAAAAAGAAAACGATTATATTTATTTTTATTGATAACAATAAAGCTTGTCAATAACTACTCAACAAAAAAAATCGGTAAGGGACCTCTTGACTTGCTTGAATGGCTTAGGCGTTCCTAATATAAAGATAAACGTCCAAAAAATTATTTTCTTTGGAATAGGTACTTTCACAAGCATATACAGAATAATCTACCAAAGTTTCATCACAATCGGATCATGGCCTAGAAACGCCTAGAAGACAAACGTACGAACATTCATTTTTATTTATATATAGAAGATAGACTGCTTTCGCTGAATAAACTGTTATTGTTGCGTTAAAAAAATAATATTAGTTATTACAATATTCTACAGTGTACGCAATAATGAAAATCCCATAAAATCCTAGGAACCTTTTTTGTATAGTGTAGCATATTTCTATATAATCCTTGTCAAAATCCTCTATTCGCCCAAATAACATATGAGCTAAAATAGTTTCAGACATTCAGGAGTATAGAGGGATAAAAAAAGTGGAGAGATGTGTGGTTTTGTTTCATTCTAATATGATTTACCATGAAAATTACTTATTTGTAGGTACATAAAAATATGTTCTAAAATATATATTGATATAATGAAAAAAATATAATGATTCTAAGCTTCTAATGATGCGTTGTATAACAAGCCTCGAGGGAAGCGAATGTGGGTAGCGCAAAGCCTGTGGAGTATTAATGAATAAGCTTCATTATAATAAATAACTAATTATGGTAATATAAAAATCTATGGAAGATTTTAATTAAAAAAAATCAATTCCAATGTTTTTTTTGTTGGTTTTTACTAAACTTTTATTTATAGGAGTAATTTTTTTTTATTAGTTATTTAATTTTAAAAATGCTAGGAATGGATGCGTCTAGATTTGTTTTTGTTTTTATAAGTAACTGCATTCCGAGCCGGTGGTAGCTTCCTCACGGACTGACTACACTGACGCTTAAATTAAATCGACGATTCAAAAGCATTTGTATTTTAAGTCTAATTGAATAAATTTTATTTCATTTCATTAAGTCTTTCTTGTAAATATGATGACATACACTTTCCTAATTAAAAATAAAATTTTAACGATTTAATGATCTTAATATCTATTTAAGATCTAGAATTTTGTGTGAATATTAAAATATTTTTGTGCTTTCTGGATTTTTGTGTTTTTGGAAATTGAATGATTTGATTGATACTTACTCGTATAAAAGCAAACAAATTTTGAGAAGTCTTAAAATGTTCTTGTATGCTTTTTCTATGCTTGCAAAAACAATATATGACGTTGGTTGTAGCGTGAAGTTATACATTAAATATATTAAATAACTATAGATCGATCATTGACTACAACATATTACCCACTAATGGGACGTTTGTCATGATATTAGAGTCCATTATCATCAATCAAAATATAATAGTTAAGGTGGACTGAATAACCTGTTTTCATTCGATACATTTATATATAGACTGTAATATAATATATATACATACATAAGTATGATGAGTTGTTGTGAGTTGTATTATAACTCGTTATTTCGCTAGAATGAGATAATCTCCCGCGGTAAAAAATAGCCTATGTCACTCTCCGGCTCTCTAACTATCTCCATATAAAAAATCACGCCTATCCGTCACTCTGTTTCGACGTGAAAAAGGACAAACAAACAAACAAACAAACAGAATTTATAATATTTGTATAGTTCAGAGTTCATATATTTCACCTACTAAGTTAAAGAACTATGTTATGTACAGTAGCAATACATTAATAATTACATAAAAGAGAGCGAACTCACACTAACATTATAAATGCAAAATTTTGTCGGTATGTGTGTAGTTTTGTTATTGCTACACTCTAAGACGGCTAAACGGATTTGAATGAACTTCAGTACATAAAGAGATCTGGAATTACACATAAGCTTATATATACATAATCAGGGATTTCTAGTAATTCTTGGAATATCATCGTGAAGTTAGGAAGTAATTTACTCTAACTTTTGTACGAGTATATCGAACAAGTGTTTCGTTGGGTGACTGAGAGCAAACGCAAATTTCATACTTTCTTCCTTCATCTCAGATTTTAGAGCAACATGACTGATACACTTGATGTTGAAAATGTATATAATCGTAGATTATGATTATTATAAATATATTTTAATTATAAATAAAAATAATACCTAACGCAATATTTTTTTAACTAAATAAAAACACTGCCTGTTAAGAAGCTTTAAGTAGTATTTTGATTTAGGTTAGCTAATTACAAAGTAAACCTTTTTTGTGTGTACTTAAAATTAAAAACGTAAATTTCAATAACTAAAATTTCATCTCTAAATCCGTCCAGCCGTTTACGTGTGAAGGATTAACAAACATAAATACGCTTACTTACACAAACAAACTTTCTTATTTATAGATGCTAATATTATAAAGAATATTATAAGCAGAGTTGGTTTATTTGTTTATTGTTTTTTTGTTTGTTTTAACGAGCTAATCTCAGGAAGTACTAATAAGATTTAAAAAAATATTTTGCATTAGATAGCCCCTTATTGGTGAATGCTATAGGCTGTATATCATATCCATACTAATATTATAAATGTGAAAGTGTGTTTGATTGTTTGTTTATCCTTCTTTCAAGTTGAAATGGCATGACGGATTGGCGTTATTTTTTGTGTGGAGATAGTTGGAGGGCTGGAGAGTGACATAGGCTACTTTTTACCGCGAGATATTATCTAATTCCTACGGGAAAACACGTTATAATACAATCCAAAAAAATATTTATAGTCAGAATTACTTGAAATTTGGTATTAAAATGCTCTTCAATAAAATTAAATAAATATGTGTTTTAGTATTTTTTGAAATTCATTCTATAAGGGGGTTAAAAAGGGGATGAAAGTTTGTATGAAACAACATTTTTAGAGATTTTTTGCAGTTTTAGCCCGAGCGAAGCCGCGGGTTCTGCTAGTAATATTTAAAGTCTTTCTATTGTAGTAACAATAGTCCGATATTGTGAAAATATATATAGACTGTAATTAATGAAATTACAGGCTTTTAAAAAAGACAAATGATTTATATTTATGAAATAAAAGTGCTCAACTCTAATTAGCGCGTCAAATAGCAAAGTTCAAAGCCAAAGCTAATATTACATTATACTTTCTGATTAAAAAGAAGAAACGCTAATTGGACGCCTTTTATATCTGAGCCACTTGAGATTGAACATAAAATGACATTTAAAAATAAATAGGATCTTTTTATTAATATATATATACTAGCGACTTACCCTCGCTTCGCTCGGGGGCGTATTTAGGTACGTTTTAAATAGGTAAAAATAGTTATTAAATAAAGTAAGTAAATATAGTGTACCGTAGAAGATTGACATAAATAGATATATATTTTGGGACATTAACACACAGCATCATCTAGTTCCATGGTAAACTACGAGGCCTGTGTTATGGTTATCAGATAGTTTATACACTACACATATATAACTTTAGATACATACATATTATAAATAAACACCGATGACTGGAGTACAAACATTCGTGCTCATTACATATATATATTTTATGACTACATATTATAAATGAAAGTCAGATGAAAAGTAATATTAAAATAAAAAAAACTGCTGTACGAATTTTCATACGGTTTTCTCTAATTGAAATAGAAATTATCTAACAAGTTACAAAGTTATAATTTATGAACGTTTTGTGAAAATAAGCTGCCGACATGATTGAGGGTGACGAGGGTGAGTCGCTAGCATTAGAATAAATTCAATCAAAATCGCAATTCTTCCAAGATTACGCCGGGCGTGTGTTCGGAAACCAAAAATGTTCTCTATATCTTTTATATATTTAAGGTTATCTTAAATAACTATACAACTTTTAAAACTAGGTCATATTTGTTCAATAATATATGCAAATGTTCCAAATATTCGATGAAAATCCCCAAACTCTCAATAAGGCTGAAGAGCTTCACGTAAAGCATAAGTGGTGTATTTTGGCATGAATACGCTCATACAAAATTATTCCGGAAAATTCATTACATAAATTTGCTGATCTGACCTGATTACAAGAGAAATGTATGTATTTAAATGTAGGGATAGATCATATAATACAAAATATAATTTTATTTACGTTTGTGGACAATCTAGTAGTTCCAATAAAATATGTAATATTGTCAGAAAAAGTCAATTCAAAGGTATGAAAAGGAGCGTCTTTACGTGAAAATCTATTCTCGATCATTTTCCTTTAAAAGGTATTTCTCCAGGGGTTGACGACCGTTTTACTTTCGTAGGTACTTCCATAATACTTTCAAGTAACTTAAATAAAAAAATCGACCTTTGACTAAAACGAATTCAAAGCTTGTTTGATTGGACCATTCATAAACTTTATACTAGTCTGCTCTAGCTTGCTTTGTTAGTTTGAGAGTTTTCTATATCTATATTATGCATAAAAAAGGAATAATGTTTGTTGTTGACAAGCGCATTAATTGACAACGGTGATTTGGAAATTATTTTTGAATGTTCGTTATAGTCGGAATTTTGTAGCACGCACTAACTTTGCCCGCGGCTTTGCCCGCGTTCAGATGACCAAAAACAAATTTCTTAGGTTTTACATATTAGTATACTCTTGCATTGCAGTTTTTATATTTTTCTCAGACATGAAATATTTCCCCGCGGTAAAAAGTATCATATATGTTGGCCCGATAACCAGCTATCACCATACCAAATTTCATCAAAATCCTTCCAGTGGTTTTTCTGTGATGCGGTAACAGACAGACAGACAGACAGATAAAAGTTCTAAAAACTATAGATTCGGCCTCTGTATCGACAATAATGTTTATTTCAATAAGATTTTCCAAAAAATATTTAATGTACAGATACGGCTCGGTTACAATTTTATTATATGTATGGATAAAATGTTTGTATGACCTCAAATATCTTACTAATATTATAACGTGAAAGTTTGTGAGAATAGATTGATTGATAGATGTTTATTACTCTTTGAAGCCAGAACGCCTGAACGGATCTGGAAGTTTAGCACAGAGATAGATTATAGTCTGGAATAGCACATAGGTTACTTTTTATCCCAGAAAAATGTACTAAATTTGGAAATTAGCATAACTTTGTCCGTCACCAGCTAGAATAAAGCTAGAATAAAAATATTATCTTTTTCAGAAACCAGGTATATCAGAAAACGGCCGTTTATCTGTGTGTACAGTGGATCGCAAGGCTAGTATTGTATCGTCGATATGTCAAGAAGTGTCTCCGACCAAGCCTAAGGACATCAGTCCGGCACCCTCACAGCATAGTTTTGTAGAGCAAGAGAACACTAAAGTTATGAGAGCGGAGTCCTTAAGAAATCCTGGTAAGATTCGTTGGCTTTTAAAGTACTAGTTTATAATTGTGAAACCGCTCGTGTTAAAAAATCTGAATGGGTTGCATTTATTTTATAAGCATCCGTAGGATTTAAATTGAGAAAATACGCATAAAAAAAAGAAATAAACAATATTTACTATGGTCATTAATACAAAAAATGTACAATGAATCTAAAGTTTATATAGTTAAAGTTCATTACTAAAAAAACTAAAAAAAATTAACTTGAAAATTTAAGTTAAATTAATTTCCAATTTAAGAACAGCTCATATGGTAGATATGTCGATAAAAGTTAGCCTACATGGAATCCGTTGAGTGGTTACTGTGTGAAGTAGTCAAAAACGCATTTATAAATAATATGTATGTTAAATTTTATTAATAATTAAGTTATTTGTATTTAGGAACGAAGTTTTTATCCCACGTTATATACTCGGCACACTTGGCGAAAAGAGCTACACGGAAAAAAGTGTAATATTTCTACTGTCACGACACTTTTTATTATTTACAAAGAGCAGTCCATATTACGTCATCTTATGTATCATACGACCATAAGTTTTAAAAATATGGTCATTATAAATAAATACCAGGCGATCATAAGTGTTTTTTTTTTTAAATATGTTAGGACATTAACATAACACCATCTAGTTCCATGGCAAGCTACGAGGCTTGTGTTTGGATACCAGATAGTTGATACACTACAAATAATATATAACTTTAAATACATATGTACATATCATAAATATGAACTTCCATGACTGGAGTACAAGCATTCGTGCTCATCACACAAATGTATGTATGTCCTCAGCGGGGCTCGTACCCGCGACCGCTAGCACAGCAACTAAGGTCACTACAAACTGAACCAAACGTGTCGTTGTGTTAAGAAATGTATATTGTTAGAAATACGTGTGTACTCTGTGCAGGTCTTTATTCATACATTTACAATGTAAGTTGCTTGATTTTTACGAAACTGTAGTACTCGTGACAAATTTTATGACCTAATTTATGAACCAAAGGCAGAGAGCGAAAGGAACTTCGTTCCTACCGGATATCCCACGACTCTGACCGACGTTTTTGTTTCTATTGCGGGCATATAAATAAATAAAATAAATAAATATGTTGGGACATTAACACACAGCACCATCTAGTTCCATGGTAAGCTACGAGGCTTGTGTTATGGATACCAGATAGTTGATACACTACACATATATAACTTTAAATACATACATATTATAAATATAAACACCCATGACTGGAGTACAAACATTCGTGCTCATCACACAAATGAATGCCCCCAGCGGGATTCGAACCCGCAACCGCTGGCATAGCAAGTAGGGTTAATACACACTGAGCCAAACGTGTCGTCTACATGTTTTATGCCTTTATATATTTTTATTAATATCAGTTCAGTCCGACGTCACTACTATAAAGACAAATATTATGCATTTGGCTTTATATTTTTATTCTAAGTAATACTTTCTTGGATTTACACAAATATTCGACATTTTAAATAAAACTATCTTCTGGGATTTTTTTGCACATTTATTTTGATTTTAAATTCGCGACGTTTCCAATGCTTTACAGTGATTATGGTCACAGGACAGAGTGTTTCCTCAAAAACCCAAAAAAAAAAAGTTTTATTTTTTCTAGGTGTTAGAAAAACAAGTTACTCTGACACAGAATATATTACTATCTTTATTATTATAATTTTTTTTTTGGTCCTCGATGTTTCGAATGCTTTAAAACAATAATGGTTAACTTTCCCTACTATGAACAAAAAATTAAAATAAATCCGCGAAAACATTCATAAAGATAGTTTTATTTAACAAACAAAAAACCTCACTTTTCCTAAACAGACCAAATTACTCATTATGCAAACTAAAAAGCTTTATAATAATAATATTCCTCAGATCTCAACAGACGAGCGTCAGTTAAAGTAGATGGTCTTAAAACTGTCGCATTTGAACATAACAGCAGTGCTTCTAATTCCGGAGACACCGTCGTTAATGGCGCCGTTACCAAACCGAAAAGTCGTAGTGGTTCTATAATAGGGGCAATTAGCCCTATTATGGGCACAGGTAAGATAAGATGATAGTTAGTTATATTTATAGCGTAGTTAATAAGATTCTCTAGATTATTGAATATTTGAAAAAAATGACTGGTCCAAATTTGATAGGGCTTTTCTGTTTTATATAAGTAATTTTAAGTAAAGAATGTTGTAAACTTAATTTGTTTTAGCTTCATTGAGAGAATTAATCAAGTGAATGTATTATGTGGGAATTGTACATTCTGGTCCAATGTATTTGATAGCGCCATAGCTTATTATTATATGAAAAAAATATAATATTTAATTTCATTAAACTTAAAAGAGTACTCTGAGTTATGACTGTAATAAGATTCATCAAAATCGTGTTAAAATGACAATGACGAACGTGTCAGTCATATAACAAAAAGATACTCTCCTTTTTGTTGAAGTCGGTCAAAACTAGATAGTCTATTAAAAATAAGTTTTAAGAGAAAATATATTTATTATTCAGACTAAACAATTATACAGATGGAGTCCGCCAAAATAAATGTCAAAGTCAAAAACGGTAGCGTGATTTGCTGTTTAAGCTACTGTTCTAGATTTTGCCATACAGATCGTTCACTTTCTTTAAAGAATAAGGGAAATTTTATATATGCTTTAGTTAAATTTATATTCAATTTTGGAGATTAAAATATGAATAATAAAAATAATACTATATTATTATGTATTTTAAGCCTTAGTTGTCTTCCCATTTGAAAGCGAGATAGTATCATATAGCTTATTTAATATTTTTTCTGTATTATAATAAAATCCGTTAGCTATTTTTTATTAACATTTATTTACTTATTACTCAGTATCTAAATTGTCATTTGTTTACTATTTTAGTGTTGTTTGGATTCATGTTTAGTTCTATGACACTCAGTCTATATCATTTATCAGCCTGAGATTAATAAAATAAGTAATATTTCTTTTAAACATAAAGTATTAATAAGTAATACACACGTTCTTCAATTTTTTTCAATAAATATTATTGTTTTTAAACTCAACGATAATTAAAGTGTTTTTAAACAAACATAAAGACGACTTCAAATGTATTATTAATACGTAATTTCATATCGCTACAGATTCTGAATCAGAATCTCCGCCCGCACGAGATGCTCAACCATTTTATCTCCGAATGCTAAGTACTATGTCTGTGGAGTCGCTAAGTTAGTTTTACCGACGGCATGTATGCACTTGGTGTTACATATATACGTACAAACATACATACATACGAACCTTTGCACAAACCCCTCCATTTTGACTAATATTAGAGAGATAATGTGTTTTTTTACCATGGATTTGGTTTTGTAAAGAAGACATATAGAAACATAGGAGAAGTGTGGAAAAGTATTCTTCTTTTTAGTCGTTACAGTCTTAACAGACTGGTCGTTGTCATCATATAGGTCTTGTAACCCGCTCGATTATTCGCCACCGTCTACCCATCTCATTGCCGATCTACCACGCGCTCTAGTGCCCTCTACTCTTCCCTCGACCACTAATCGTTCGATGGCCACATTATTGCGTCTAGACACGTGACCAAACTAGGTCACGGTTCGAGCCTGAACTATAGAGAAAGAAAGAAAAAAGAAGAAACGTAGTATATTATTCGAATTTTATTTTCTTTTACGGAATAAACAGTATAACATTTGATACCAGAAATATGAAATTAGCTATTTAAATTTAAGACACTTGCAGTGTTAAATTCTTAACTAGACTGACGTCTAAACGTGACGTGACTAAATATAGCTTCACACTTAAAAGCACATTATTATGTGTTCTTTATTTCAAGTCGGTCGAAAAGAACTAAGTTATATTTTTAACTTTAACGGTTATTGAAAAGGCCCTACATTTATATTATCTTTTTATAAAAAAAGAATGATGAAAATTAACTCAGAATTGTTTCCGCCACAATACACTTCCAATGCGCTATAATCAAATCGACTTATCCTTTTTGAAGTAGGTCAAAACTCATATAAAATTGATATGGCACTTGTGTATTAGTGAACAGTAACTAAACGAGGCATGACAATCCAACATCCCTTAGTTTCATTGAAATAAATAATATCCCACTATCCCTTTTACGAATGATTTACAATAGAGTAGTCATATTATAAAATTAATTATTCTGTTAGATACATATCTATACATATAGTAAAATTCTAACTGAGTCGAATCTGTATATTAAATATTTTTTAGAAAATCTTATTGAAATAGGGCATTATTATCCATTCAGAGGCCAAATTTAATTTAGAATTTTTGTCTGTCTGTCTGTCAGGGAACGCACCACGAAAAAACCACTGGATAGATTTTGATGAAATTTGGTATGGTGATAGCTGGCTATCCGGGTCAACATATAGGATACTTTTTATTGTGGAAAAATATCTCTTTGAATAATCTATACTAACCCTTAAAACGTACCTAGTTAATGTATAAATTACTTTTGGAGCAATTAAGTTTACAGATCTTGAACTTTTCATCATTTAAAAAAATATTTTAAAAAACGTCTTGGGTTGAAGATAGATAAAATAAATAATAATTTATATAAATATTGAATTTTGAATAAACTTAACCAATGGCTTGTGCGTGACCAATGAAAGATAGAGATTAATGTTATTTAATTTTTCCCATTGTGAGATTTAAGAAATAGGTACATTTATTGGACCAGCAAAAAAGATGAAATTATATATCAATCCTTATAAGAAATGGCTAATATTCGAGTTCATCGTTTTAATTTTTTTATATAAACTCAAAAATAATACATAATATTTTATAAAATATTATAAATGTAAAGTAATGAGAGATGGGTGACTTTCCTTATGACGGCTGCCGAAAATTCACTTCATACAGAATCAGGGTTGCAATAATAAAAAAAAAATACATTAAACAAATATTGATAATGTCTTTTATATTTCAGCAACACCGGGAGTACCAACTAGATCGCGACCGTCGAGCAAAATGACTAAATACGTTGAATGTTGGGGAGCTGATAAACCGTTTGCGAACATCACAGACTCTACCTTAGCCAAAAATATTGGTATTTCTGTAAGTAATGTAAAATATAGAAAAATATTAAATATTATCCACACTTTCTAGTACGTATTCGACGACGCGTTTGGCTCAGTTTGTAGTGACCCTACTTGCTGTGCCAGTGGTCGCGGGTTCGAGTCCCTTTCATTTGTGTGATGATGAATGTTTGTACTCCAATCATGGGTGTTCATATTCATATTCATAATATATATATACCTATATAAGTAAAGTATTAACGTCCCAATATATTCTTTATAATTTTATCTAGGGGCTTACAGAAGACGTTATTCTACAATCGTTATAGAATAGAAAAATAAGAAATATATGAGAATGTAATATTATAATTCTATAACATAACGAAAAGCAGTCGAAGCTGGAAAGTGTGAAGTGGCTATGCATTTGCTTAAACAATCGATTGAAGCGGTTTCAAACCCCGGCTCCCGAATTTCTGATATTTTCATGTGCGAATCATTCTCCAACAAGATTCCCTACCATTTGTCTTACGGTGAAGGAAAATGTCGTTAAGAAACCTGCATATCTAAAAGAACTTAGCAAGTTCTCGAAAGACATGGTCAGTCCGCCCGCACTTGTCCAGCGTGGTGGACTATGGCTTGATCCCCCTCGTATTGACGGGAGGCCCACTCCCAGTAGTGGGACGTTAAAAAAAAGGCTGAATACATGACATAACGATTTGTGTCATATGAATGTTTTTTTTATTTCTATTCTTATGTAGAATTACATCCTATCCTAAGTATTTGAATTTCTTTGGACAACTTACGTAATAATGGGTAAGGTCTATCTATATAAACTTGTGTGACAATTTTGACTAGTTAATAGTCAAGACGAAAATCCTCAGTCACAGATGATAGTACTATATTAGCATAGATTTTTTTTTAATATATAATCATTGCTTTATTTCAGAGCTTAGCAATGATCGAACAACATCTACTTCCTCAAAGAACGTGTTGCGATTGCAGGTAAATTGATGTCAACAATAGTTCCTAAAATAAAAAAAATATACCTTTTTGTTTAACATAAGCTATACCTACTTATAATTAAATGTTTTTTTTATAAACAATTGTAATAATATTGCATTCCTAAATTCTCAGTTTTTACTACATACTTGTCTCATACGGACATGGAACTGCAACTAACTTCCATTCTCTTTCAGCAACAACTCAGAAGGCCTAATACCACTCACATTAGGTTTCCAAAACAGAAACCAAGAGAGACAGTACAGGAACCAGCCCGACGCACAGTTCAAGTATTACATCGCGTGTTCCACTGCTTTGTTCATGTTACTCGCTTTTATTCAGATATTGACTGTACCTAAGTAAGTATTATGTTATTTATCTATATAAAAAAAAAGAATTTTCGTATGTTTGTCATTCCTAACGAATGATGCGTCGTCATAGAAATCACAGGAGTACACTGTAAAAAGTATGCGTGGTCAAACATAAAAACAAAACAAAATAGACGTGTCGAATTGAGAACCTTCTTTTTTTTCGTCAGTTAAATATATGCTTAATGTGTTTTTTGGGACACAAGATTGAACATATCATCGACTTTTCTTATCTTGATGTTTCTGAATATTTCGTGATAGAAAAACTCAGTAACTCTTACACTATCATATCTTAGCAATTTGAAGTCAACTTCTATCTAATATGTCATTATTTGACTTATAAACTATGTCCATAATCTTCACATCTAGTTTCTCATCAAAAATATGGTTTTAAATGAAATTTATATCTGTATTTTATTTAATTAAATTATTTTACATTATTTGAGGACGCGTTTGGCTCAGTTTTTACTTGCTGTGCCAGCAGTCGCGGGTTCGAGTCCCGCTGGGGGCATTCACATTATTTGTGTGATGAGCATGAATGTTTGTACTCCAGTCATGGGTGTATATAATATAATATGTATGTATTTAAAGTTAAATATATGCAAACAGCGACAAACATGAGACCATACGCTAAATAAACAGTCTTTGTATGTAGAAAGTAATAATGTATAATTACCGTAAAATTACCCCTTTAATGTCTTAAAGTTACAAGAATCTTACTACATATATAAATTTAGACGACACGTTTGGCTCAGTTTGTTGTGACCCTACTTGCTGCGTCAGCGGTCGCGGGTTCGAGTCCCGCTAGGGGCATTCATTTGTGTGGTGAACACGAATGTTTGTACGCCAGCCATGGGTGTTTATACATATTTATAATATGTATGTATTTAAAGTTATATATTTATAATAAGTATATCAACTATCTGGTATCCATAACACAAGCCTCGTATCCATGCTCGTTACCATGGAACTAGATGGTGCTGCGTGTTAATGTCACAACATATTCATTTATTATTCTTTAAATGTTCTTTGATAAACAGATAATAAAATATGACTTACTCCCACATTGGGCGCCATATATTATTACTATAGTATGTACTTTTTTATACTAACTTTTTTACAATACGACTAATTCATTTATACCAATAATTATTTATTTATCTTTTTTATACTATATATACAATACGCGCATCGTTCGGTTTGATTTAAGTAACATTGTTGGTATTTTTAAGATATTTTTAATTATACATGCTATTTTTTCTGATGAAATATTAAAATGATCACCAAATATGTGTATTTTACTATATTTTTATTCCAGAGGCATAGTAATCTACGCGTCTTTTGGGCCGACATTAGTGACATTGTTAGTATTTCTGTATCTCTCATGGTCGGACGGGAGGGAAGGTCTCCTACTGTCAGACGTACCCGACGACTTGTATGTAGACAACTGTTCGAAGCCAGGACAGGTGTGTAGACTATGTTAGTTTGTTGATAAAGTTGTATAATTATTTTTTTAATGTTTTGAATGTTCTAGATTTTTCCAAGCAGAATTAAAAAAACGTACATTTTTTAAATAAATCGGGCGCTTACTAACAGAAAAAATAAAAAAAAGGCTTGTAACGTCGGTTAACAAAGTACTCGTAAATTAAAATAATTTTTGACATATTTTATATTTTTTTCTTGTCGTATCTTAGAGATATTATTATAAAAGTAAATAAATTCGTAATTAATGGAAGGTGTCGCGTACCATACAGAAAAACAATATACAAGCGAGTTTTAGTACTATGTCTTATGGTATAATTATGTCTTAAAATTGATTAATAAATAAGATCAACACTAATTTACAATTCTAAACCTGGAATCGAACTAGTTATATTAAATTGTGTGTTTTTTTTAAATTTCCAGGTAGTAGCCAACAATTGTTACATAAGACTGACCATGTTCGTCATATCAGTGGTTTTAATAAGCTCCTGCGCGGTTATAAATTTGGTATGGCTTGATTTTTTTAATAACTTTTTGGATAAACTATATTTTTTGGACTTTTCTCCAGAAACCAAAAATTAAATTAAATACGTGAAAAAATCCCAAAAGGTAGTTTTATTTATTTTATTTTTAACACTTAGCCGATAGATGAGATATTATCCCGCAACAAAAAGTATCCTATACATTGACACGGATAACCAGCTACCATCATTTCAAATTTCGTCAAAAATTGTACAGTGGCTTACTTGATGCGTTCCAAGACAGACAGACAAACAGACAGACAGACAAAAATTCTAAAAACTATAGATTTGGCCTCTGCATTGATAATATCTTAATAAGATTTTTCAAAAAATATTTACTGTACAGATTTGACTCAGGATTTTATTATACATATGTATAGATCTATTCAATGACATAAGATTAGTAAACAATCTTTACTAATTGTATAAAAAATATATAAATATATTGTTATTTTTTCTATTTCAGTTTCAAGGATATATTATACAAGACTTTCCAGAAGATTTAAATAATAGCAGCAGTTGGAACGCGACGAGTGCTCCGCGAATACCGATATATCTAGACGTTGATTCTGCTCCGGTAAGCTATGAAGTTTTACTTAGCTTTGTTCGGTTGGCTTTTGTATTTATAATAAATTTGTAATAATATTCCTACAATCCTCTTAATCTTTATTAATAATTTATTTATTTTCTATACATATAATATACCAGAATATATAACTCATCTTTGTATGTAGAAGTAATAACATAGAACTTTCATACTTTCATTTCATCCGTAAACTTATTCGACAAAAAGTAGTCTTTAAATTTTTCCGTGCCATAATTATTATATAAAAAGTAGCTTATGTCCTTTTCCAAGATCCTATCTAAGTATCTCTATACAAAAGTTACTTTCACATTTATAATATTAGTATCGATATACAGCTAGCACTACTGTTTAGCATACTTTATTATATTATTTATAAAGTCTATTACCTTTTCACGCTTAATCCGCTAAATAGATTTAGATGAAATTTGGTATGGAGATGATTTGAGACCCTGGGAAGGATATAGGACAATATTTTGTGAATAGAATATGGAGTATGAGGAATTAACTATTTCTCAAGTAAGGGACCTTTCAAATATTACGTAAGCACCAAAGGCGGGTGGGGGGTCTTTGCTTTGCTTAGTTTTCATGAAATTGGGGGGCGTCTCTGGATGGTGATGATGGTCAGCAATATTTATTTATTAAGTTTTTGGATTTTCTGCAAAATTTAGTAATTTTGATTCGTCCAATCAAAATATAATAAACTAGCGGCTAACCCTCGCTTCGCTCGGCTTGCTTGCTTTACAATACAAACCCATTTTCACCCCCTTAAGGGATGATTTACGGGATAAAAAGTATCCTATGTCCTTTCCAGGGTCTCAAACTATCTTCTTACCAAATTTCATCTAAATCAGTTCTGTAGATCCAGGGATTACTCCCTACAACGTCACAAACTCACAACTTTCCCTCTTTATAATATTAGTATAGATGTACATTAAATTCCCCTATAAATACCTTATTTCTAGATTTGATGATAACTGCTGCTTAGGAATAACAATTAAAAACTTAAACAGATTAAAAAATATATGAACCAATGTTTACGTAAACATAGAAGGGGGGAGTAAGAGCTTTGCATACTTTTGCTGACAGGGGGAGGGAGGGATTAGTAATTACTAAAATTCTGCTTCCGTAATACTTGAATGGCCCCTAAGGGATATTCAAAATTCAAAATATTTTATTCAGCATTAAATTATTACATTTTTTTACTGAACGTCATGAGTCTACTACCAGTTTGGAAAGAAGAAGCCTCAGACCTGAGAAGAACTGGCGAAAGAAACTCAGCGAGACTAATATTAACTTGTTATCTTTTTTAAAGTAAAATTATAATTTACAATATTTCTATCAAGTTGAAATAGCCTGGAGGCGATCATTTCATTCCCAAGAAGTGCCATCTTCTATAAAATCATTTATTGTATAATAGCCTTTAGCACACTAACGTTCTTTAACATTTTTTTTGAATTTAGCGATAGAAGCCTTTTGAACATTTTCTGGGGTCCTGTTGTATAAAACTCATCATACCTACGTATATACTCGTATAGTCTATTTATTCCATACTAAACGTCAAACGTACCTAAGGACGAAAGCGAGGGTATATCCCTAGTATTAATTTACGTTTTATTGTTTTAGAGTTATCTCTACAGTTCAGTACTGACGTTAGCGTCCATTTCGGTGTTCCTCCGATTGGGCTTCGTACTGAAACTATTTTTAATGATCGGGACATTAATTGGACATATCACGTTATTTTCTTCAGCAGAATTATTTTCTCAATACCAGAATAAGGATCCAGATACTGAGTAAGTATATAATAGTTACTTTAAATGAAATTCAGCTTCCAACTCGAGCTTTCAACCCCTTTTTACCCCTAAAGAGGTAAAAAGGGGTTGGAAGCTTGTAGAAAAATCCATTATTTTATATTCACTAGCGAATAAACAATTCGAGTGAGAGTAACTTGTGGTAGATCCCAATAACTTTTTTGTCAAATTTATATTATTGATAAGGAAAATTTTAAATAGATCATCAATTCCTTCAATCCCTTAATCAATTTTGTTCATTGATGGAAAGCAAGGATTCGCGAAAGCAAATTAAGATTCTTAACAGTGTACCAATTTTTAGCTTTCCGTCTATTTAATGTTTAAAACAATGTACTATTAATAAAGTAGTATATCTACCAATAGCCATTGAAACCTATTGTATATAACAACCCACCAACTATTTGTCAATCTATACAAGTAAATAAAATTGAAGTGTCTATTTGTAATGTCAAAATAACAGCTTTTTAATAAATGCATATGAAAGCATATAAGGTACCTACTTATAAGAGAAAAATCAATTTTTAAATTGTTTGTGTGTCTGTTTGTTTCGGCTAATTTCCGAAATGGCTGGACTGCTTTTTACGGGACTTTCACTGACAGATAGCTGATGTTAATATAAGGAGTTACGTAGGTTAGAGAACCCTTATTATTATTTTAAAATAAAAGTGGCTTAAGTTGCTCCTTATAACATCAGCAAATTGCCAGTAAAAGCCTCGTATTAGCCGAAAAACAGACACATAAAAATGTTAAAAATTGTGTTTTTCTTATAAATATCGTTTATAATTTCATATGCATTAGTAGCATTAGTAGCACAACATACATATCCCTCGGGAACCGTAATTTTTTCTGGGATAAAAAGTAACCTATATGTTATTCCAGACTATAATCTATCTCTGTACCAAATTTCATTCAGATCCGTTCAGCCATTATGGTGTGAAAGAGTAACAAACGTCCTTACTCGTATACTTTCACATTTATAATATTAGTATATAGATTACAAACAGACACTTCATTCATCTGTATAAATAAAAGCTAATAAATGTTCACAAATCTATAAACAACCCCTTCCAGGTTCTCAATGCTGCCTTATGCAGCAAAAGCAGGTTTAGTTCTAGTGTTTTTAGCAGCACTCCTTCATATCCTGGATAGGCAAATAGAGTTCACTTCAAGAACGGACTTCTTGTGGAAGGACAAGCTGAAGTTCGAGCAAGAGGAGGTTGAAACTATGAGGGGGATTAATAAGGTAAGATATTTTAATGGGGTTTTACGTGTATTGGTTGTATGAGTATGTAATGTATGATTTTAATCATGCTAAGCAGTTTGTTTGTATGTTTGTTAATCTTTCACGTTAAACGGCTGGACGGATTTGGATGAAATTTTGTACATAGATTATGACCTAAAGCAATCCATGCTCTCTATAGTATGAAATTTGCCAAAATGTGGCATTATCTACAAAAAATATTATAAATAAATTTTATTATAAAACAGGGGCGCATCTCAACGAAGCGTGAAAGGTATTAAAAATAAAACCTATGTGGATATATGGGTATTTTGTGTAGATAAGGAATGGTTAATGTTATGTACATTTTGATTATTTTGTGGATGGCTACTACGTATTTTATCTAAATGAAAAAACTTATGAAATTTTTATTTTATCTGTATTTTCAGATCCTTCTCGAGAACATTTTACCAGCTCATGTCGCTCAACACTTCCTAACCTCAGTCGCTTCTAAGGTAGTATTGGTTTTAATTTTTGATATTTTTCTTCTCTCTGCCCTCCATTTTTGTTATATTCCTTCTTCCCAAATTACTTAGGGTCAACACGGTAAGTATTCCTCTTCCATTCTCCCCTATCACTCGTCATCTCATCATTTATTTGATTTATTTATTTAATCCTTTAATACACTAAAAATAAAATTAAAAAAAAATTCATCCCTTCACCCCTCTCATCTTTCACCCCTTTCTCTTTCATGTCCTGTCTCACACAATCTATTTATCTTTTCGTCACTCTTTCTCTGCCTTTTCATCCATCTACATTCATATCCATCACTCTTCTTATCACATGAGTTTCATCCCTTCACTTCACATGTTCATACCAACTTAGACGACTTGCTTTCAACTTCTCTGTCACTGGTGCTACTTTTAACTTCCTCTTATATTCTCATTCCTTATTTTATTCATTCTCGTCACTCCATAAATCCATATAACATTGTCATCAGGCATGCAATCTTCTTTTATGACTGATAAATCTAATTCGAAGCCCACTGATGATTCTTCGTAGTCCAGCATTCCGATCCATACATAACGACAAGTCTTGTTACGAATTTATAGATTTTAGCCTTTAACTTAAAGGGCTTCCGTTGATCGTAAGTTGTCACTGTGACCTGTTGCCATTTCATTTTATGTTTTTAATGTTTGGAATTATTTATTGAATTTTGACTTATGCCTTAAATGTCTGCGTATGCGTTTAAATGATTCTTTTTTCCATGGAAACGTTATACCTCAATACAACCCATACGTTTCAGAAACATACTTTGTGTGTATGTGTATTACACGATACACTTTACCAGATTAAGCGTATATTTAATAGAAAAATATAACCTTAAACCGAATTCGTGCAAGAATCAAAAGGTTGATTTCATTCCTGACAATTCCAGGAAGAATTATACCACGAGCGCTATTCTAGTATAGCCGTGATGTTTGCTTCGATTCCCAACTACAAGGAGTTCTACGACGAGACCGACGTCAACAAGCAGGGCCTCGAGTGTCTGCGGCTGCTCAACGAGATCATATGTGACTTTGATAAGGTATCCGTTTTGTATTTATTTTTTATCAAAATTTACATAACAATTCTTTTAAAACTAAATCAAAACAATAGCGTACAACAAAAACCATGTATGATTTTCCCGTGTTCATACGCGGTAGTTACTTACAAAATATATAAATATGTTGTGACATTAACACATAGCACCATCTAGTTCCATGGTAAGCTACGAGGCTTGTGTTATGGATACCAGATAGTTGATACACTACACATATACATATAACTTTAAATATAAACAGCCATGACTGGAGTACAAACTTTCATCCTTATCACACAAATGAATGCACTCAGACTCGAATCCGCGACCGCTGGAGCAATTTTTAAGATACATGTAATAAAGTAGCCACAAAATATTTAAAAATTAAAATATATTTAATAAAACATATTTATATTCCAGTTATTATTAAAGCCGAAGTTCAGTTGCATCGAGAAGATAAAGACCATTGGCAGCACGTACATGATCGCGTCCGGACTGCGGCCCGGCAAGGAGGAGCAGATCGTGAGTGGTCTTTTCTAAAACTATTTTATATTTATTTTTTGATTATTGGTTCCCAGAGTAATTCACTACATATTATAAAACAAAGTCTTCAGCCGCGTCTGTTTGTCTGTCTGTTCGCGATAAACTCAAAAATTACTGCATCGATTTTCATGCTATTTTCACCGATGGATAGAGTGGTTCTCGAGAAAGGTTTAGTATATAACTTGTTAGATTTTTTATACATTGGCTAAAATATAACGATATTTGTTAAAGGTGTTTGAAAAAAAAAAGCTGTCTGAGGCTTTCAACGAAAACGCTGCCAAAACAAAATAATGTATGGTGGAATTGTGTATCTTATATAGGTCTACAGAAACGTCTGTGATGGCATATATCTATCTCTTAAGGATAACATACTATATCCAAACGTACCTAGGGACGAACCCCAGCGAAGCGAGCGTGAGTCGCTAGTTGAAAATATAATAATCTTTCAAATTGTTGTATCTAATTTTATGGGTAGATCCGTAGATACTCTTACAATTATGGAATGAGTTTTGAGACTTTAGTTTGTCCCGTGATCATGATTGCTGTAAACATGAAAAATTTAAAAAGACCGACTGTTGAGTTTCTCGTCGGATCTTCTCAGCAAAACTGCTTTCCGAGCCGATGGTAGCTTCCTTATGGACTTACATACTGATATTAAATTTAAATTTAAAATGTAAAATTGACGGTTCTAAAGTCTTTGTAAAAAGTCTATTTTGATTTTGAATCTTTATGTTTTAGGATGGCAATAGTAAAGAAGAGCATACTGTGGCCATTTTGGTGGAGTTTGCGATCGCTCTCATGACGATATTAGATCAAATCAATAGAGAGTCGTTTCAGAGGTTCAAATTAAGGATAGGTAAGAAACTTCATTTAAATAGCATCTTTTTTGGAATATTAAATTGTTTTTTTTTTTTAATGAACATAGGGAGTTTTATAAATAATTTAAAGTTTAAAAAATACTAATTAAAGAAAAATTAATTAATGTGTTTCAATGAACATGACTCAATCATATTTGCGTAATTTTACTTATAATTTATAAAATAACCATTATAAATATATTGTGTTTGTATGTTATTTTAGTAAATATATACCTACTTATATATAAAATACGGCATGGTGTGGGTTCAAAAATTTCCACTCCTAAAAGTAGAATATTTATTTTTCAAGTCAGTACAATTCTTTATAAAACAAGATCAATATTTAAAATAGTCCAATAATACTCAGTGACTGTGTCTGTGTGAGTGAGTTTTCATATACTTTTGAATCTCATATACTTTTGGCTAGATCGTAATAATAGTAGGTTGCAATATTTTAGTAGTGTTACCTAGAAAAAAAAAACTTTTGAAGTAATTGCACCTATTATTTAAAAATCTTTAATTATAATAATTGTGTCAATCAGCGATAAAAAATGTCATCACCGAATAAGCGCTCGTTGGAATATTTGAGAGCGCTTTTAATTTAATTTTTTCTGGTGAAAACAACAAGCATTGTATTTAAGGTTCAATTTACATTGTTGCATATTTATTTCAACTAGAATAATTACCTAAACACAATTGGTGACAGTTTTGTGAGAAATTTTGCATCGGATTGTGTATCTAGTACTTTTTTGGTCTATGTTTAAATTATTACCAAACACATTCTAGGTCTAAACCACGGGCCAGTAATAGCAGGCGTGGTGGGTGCACAAAAACCACAGTACGATATATGGGGTAATGCAGTGAATGTGGCATCTCGTATGGACTCCACCGGCCTCATGGGCAAAATACACGTGACTGAGGACACTGCTAAGTAAGTTTCATCATATTTGGTTTAGTTATTTGTAGAATTAGCCAATCAATCAGTAGAAAGTAATATTTAGCTACTTTTTAGTATTTTAATTACTTTATATGTCGCATTTCTTTTATATTAAATATCATAGCAAAGGATTTTATATAACACGTTTGACCTTCTTATTTTTACAGCAGTATTTAATTTAGGTTCTTTCAATGCAATTTAATAAACTATTTCCGTCATCAATTATAATTTATATTTAAGCATTAATAACTTAATATTTCTAAGCGCCTGCAAAAATTTCAATGCAAACACATTTCTCTTAAAAATTGCTATATAACAAAATCTAAAATTAAAAATAACAATTAATTTATTTAATACAGTAATATATTAAAATAATAAAATTGAAAAATTAATAAAATATTATTTATTTTATGTAATATATAATATTTTCAGGGTGTTAATGAACGCGGGATACACGTGCGAGTGTCGCGGACCGACGTTTGTTAAAGGGAAAGGGACATTAGTGACTTATTTCGTTAAAACACCCAATATTGGTGTATGATCTGATACGTAATAAATTATTATAAATAGCTAAATTTACTCGTTATTATGAAATATATTATATTTTATGGTTTTGGAATTAGTGATTTTCTTTTAAAAAGTTTAAAAGGCTCTCTTAAGTTATATTAAAAGCTTTTATTCAGTAATTTTAAAAGCAATAATATTATTTGTGTTAGAAGTATGAAAATATACCGACCTTAAGTATTAATTTAGTTTAATTAATTTATATAATTAAAAAATAATAATTTCTTTTTCTATATTAGAAAGGGTGGTAATGAAAAGGTTTTCTAAGTATAAAATATGCAAGAGAATAAGATACATCTAATATTATCAGTGAAAGAGTCATAAAAATCCATTGCCAAGAAAATGGCGTAGGCGCAAACATTTAACTATAAAAAACCTCCTTTTACTTAAAGTTAGTTGACAATTATACTTTCTTACCTTTGAAACAAAATAAAGACACTAATTTCATTAGCTTATATTTTAGAATAATTTTTATTCTAGATATTATTTTTTGGGGAAAACGGCGTAAAGTAAATTAAAAGGAATAAATTATGTATTTATAATGTTATTATACAATAGTTTTTATTATCTTATAAAAATTTAAGTAAATGCTCACTTATATATTTAAAAGTTTACATGACATTCATATTATTATATAAAAATGAATCAAATAAATAAGGTATTTAAAATTATGTATTTCGTCATGTAATGGCAATTTATCAGGATAATAGAAACTAAAAAAACATAATATTATATTATGTTATTGTTTTTATATATTATTTGTTATAAAATTAGAATAATATAATTAATAGTTTTATTTATTGACCAACTTCCTAAAAGGATGAGGTTCTATGTATCTTTTTATTTTTATTTTTTTAACCTTTTTAGAAAGTTCTTTTACTCAGTAGTATTCTAATATTGTGGCCTAAATCTATGAATATGGGTGAAAATTACTAAATTATATAGAAATTTATAGTTGCAAGTGTTTGACAATATTTAAATGAATATATTTCAATTTATTTTTAATTTATTGTATCTAATAAGCTACGCCCTAAAAAGCCAAATGTTTAAACATGTAGTATCTTAGAAATATCTTCACGATAATTATTATTATAGTATAATTGATTAAATACTATATTTAATATTAATCTAAATATAGTTATAATACAATATAACAGGTATAGCACAAATATTTACTAAAATAATAATTAAATTTATTACTATGTAATGATAATTAATTAATTTTATTTTAGTATTAATTTATAAATAAATATTTATTTTTTATTAATGCTTGCGTTGTGATTTTAATGATTGTAATTATATTTTTATAAAAATATATTGTAATATAGGCCTAATAGTATTTTTTAGTTACTAATAGGCATTTTTTTGAATAACTAATTTGCACTGTGATTATTTTAGTTTTATGCACAAGTTATTATTAAATCTATACAATATAGATAAATATATAGTAATATATATTTATTTATCCTCAAACTTAGGAATAATATAGACAAAGTATCATAGAACGAAACATGAAGCTAAATAATAATGATTTAAAATAGTATACATAATATGACGATTTGTATACTGAGTAATAAAGTAAACAAATGTCAATAAAATTGACAACAGGTTTTATTACAATAATGTAATTAAATAAGGTAATATTATGCTATCTCGCTTTTAATGGGAAGAGAATAATGCTTAAAAAATACAAAAGAATATATTATTATTTTTATAATTATTATCAATATTTTATTCGCAAAAATTGTATACCTATTAACTTAACTATTACATATAACATACAATTTCTCTTATTCTGTAAAGAAAGTAAACGATCTGTATGGCAAAATCGAGAAAAGTAGCATAAATAGCAAATCACGCTACCATTCTTGACTTTGACACTTATTTTGGCGGACTCCATTTATATAATTCTTTAGTCTGAGTATATAGAATATTGTCATTCGAATATCCTTTTAAAGAGTAGGTTCTATGCTTAAAAGGAAACGAAGATGAGTAATAAATAAATATAATATTGTATTAGAAAAAATAAATAACATACTGCTTAAAATATTTGATGATCTCAAGTAAATTCTCGCTTTAATGGAACCGTTCGTTTGTGTATAAAACCTCTTCTTTGAAGCAAACTAATGAAAAGTAACTATAATAGTAATATGTATGTCCAATATATTTTTAGCACTTAGTATAAATATTATATGTTATATACATAATATTTTTGTTAATCACTTCATAATATTTTCTTAGATTTACGCGAATATTTGACATTTTAAATAAAATTATTATTTCGCGGATTTATTTTGATTTTTGGTTCCCGTGACCATGAATGCTTTACAGCAATCATGGTCACGGGAGAGACTATATCACCCGAATATTTTTTAGATAGAAAGCATAATGGAAATGTTGTAATGTTAGAGTTAAAGGGGCCTAACCTATTTTTTATGAAAATTTTATGTATGTATGTATATTTTATGTAGGTACTTAGTTGTTAAACAATTACATTGGATGAAAAAATTAAAAAAAAAGACATTTCATTTGTCCATATTTTATTTTTTAACTGACATTAAAAATATAAATTCTCTATTCGAATATGATTTTATATTTTTAATTGTATCTTTTATTGTGTTGTCAACTTTAAAGATTATCTACCTTAAGTTATAATTTGAAAAATTACATTTTAAAACCGATTTAATTTACAAAAATTTTTTTTTAATTTATGTATGTAATAGCCATTAGATACTGGAAATATACTCATTTTATTACTTACTTTACTTTAATAACCTTTTTTAGACTGCTCTTTGTTTCTTGATATCATTATTTGTAAAATAATACAATTAATTTACAAAGAATTAAATCTACTAAGTTTTAAATCAATTTTTAATATTAAATTGCATTTAATAATAATATTTAAATTAATTAGAAGATATTGTTAAAAATTGAAATTAAATATTTTTGTAATGGAATTAAATTCAAATGTTTAACAATAAGTTACGTTAATTTTGAATTAATAATTTTATTATCTAGTATTAAAAATGTTAATATTTCAGTTTTATGAAATTTTACCGAACTTAATTGGTTTTTTAAGATGGAATTGTTGCCAATATTATTATGTATTTAAAAAAATAAAATGTTTAATTATTGAAATAAATATTATTTTGTTTTTGAGAAATATGTTTTAAATAGTTATATTTTATTCATTAAAATTGCTCATTTATAAATTATTGTAAATATAATAAGGACTAAATCAATACACACATCTTGTATCTAACACATATATTATATGTATCGTAAAATTAAACTTTTAATAAAACACCCTACAGAATAAATTGTTTTTATTTCCTGAAAAAAACTTAAAGCAAATTTATAAGTTTATGAAATTGCAATATTAAAATACGAGAATTCCATATTCTAGATAGAATAGAAAATTTAAAAATTGTATTAAAGTGAAAGAAATCTAACAGTAATTATTATATTCGAATATATTTCTTGAGATTTCATAGGAAAATCCTCACAAAGTTTTTATGTGCATAATGTGTTTGGAAACTTTTAATATAACAAAAAGAAGTGCTTGTCTGTCAATAATTAGTTAGTAGAGTATATAAAAATTACAACGTCTTCTTAAAAATAAATTTCGTTAATAGTATTTTGGGTGGATCTATTATTGCATTTCTTTCAAAATTTTCCACCTCATCATTTGTAATTTTGATATTTTTATCTTTGTCTATGAAACAATAAAAATATTTTACAATTATTATAATTTTAATTTGTATCGGTTAAACAGTAGCTGATGCACGGAAGCGCCATCTAGTGATAAGTTACAGCTAAATGAAAGCTTGAAAGCTTTTTCCATGTATAAGTGCTTACATAAATAAATATCTAAACTTTGTAGTTAAAATTTTTACTGTTTACTGATTTCTAAAAAGGAGAGTGTTCTGGACTAAGGTATATTTTTAATATATAAAAAATCTAAATTTTTGATTAAAATAAGGTCTTCAGTGTCTTCCCCTATTGTGAATTATCAAAGGTAAAGACATAAAGAATATATTACACCCTAGAGATGGATTTATTACTTATGAGGTTTTGAAATCCGTGTAACATTTAGTTAAAAAGAATAATTACGTATGTAGTTGATTTACTGTTACAGAAGATTCGATTTCGATTTGTTTTTTGTTCAACTATAATATTTCTTTATTTACAAAGGCTTGGCCCTTTGGAAGTATGCTGCATTAAAAATAAAATAACATGTAAACCGTTTTTTACAGTTTAAAATACATATAATTAAATAATAAAAATTAAATAAAAAAAGTTCTAGTCTCCAACATCTGATAATTGTACATCTTCACTTTAAAGTAATACTCAAGTATTATTACCACTCTATATCAACCAAAATAATCTGAAGTTATAAAAAAATACCAATGGCTAATTATTCGTTATTAAAACTCAGTTAAAAATGATTTTATCGTATAATTTAATGTCACGTTTGATTTATCGTAAATTTCACGCTACCATTTTGGACGTGCGTCGCGGTCGACGGTCGGCGGCGGAATGAATTTGAATTTGGAATTTCCAACGAATACGAGGCGTTTAATTGGTAATTGCCGGTTCTTCGACCACCTACACGATACAATGATTTATTTCTTATCACCGCCTCAGAATGTAGAGGGGTTCCGAAAATATAACTAAATAAAATTCAGCTTTGATTTTTGATGTTATACTTCTTTTGGCGCGTTTGGTAAAAATATTGAGAGTTTAATATTTACGATGCACGCGCACACCGACAGCCAAAAAGCGACATGATGAAGTTAGCTGCATTCCTTTTACAAACAAAGAGTTGTGACATACGGGATGAAATCTTTAGCTATTTTTGTTCTGTTACGCCAAAGAAGTATAACTTCTTACGTGCGTACATAAGTACATACACACACACTTTTTATTATTATTAAACAAGGTTTTATTAATATTCTAAAATCTTGACACCTTTATTAATCTATCATTACGTCACTTAGTGCTTATTTATTCAAACGACCAATACTTTTTGCACTTTACAGCTGAGAGATTTATTTCTTTATTTTATTTCTAACATTTATTTACATACATAAATAAAATACATTTTTCGGCTTCATTAAAGTAAAACGTGTATTTAATACCAATAGAATTGACATTTAAAAGTTAATTATTCTGCACTAAATACTATTTCGGTAAATGGTAAGTAGGTCTAATTTGAACCTAGATATATTATTGTGCTATCAGAAGTGATAAGTATGCTATTTATTAGCATTATTGAACGCCAGAAAGCTTGAACAATGAATTGCAAGCTTTCGATCAGAGTAGCACACATTTGTATGAGTACTCGTTAATTAATTATTACTTACAGTACATATATTTAGAAATTTTTATATTTAATGTTTTTGATATGCTTATGAATGTTTCTAGAGGAAGATGCATATGAAACAAGAAAAAATTTGAGAAGATCTAAACCCTTGGTGTATAATTTCCTTTTGCTGCAAAGCCTATATTATACATTCTAGGAGCGAACCTGAGCGAAGCGAGAGTGAGCTGCTAGTATGTATAATATAATACGTTATAACGGTATAATATATATGTTATAACGGTTTCTATGGAAAAGATAGATTATTTCTTATATATTCTAAGCTGAAAGCATTTAAACATATTATAAGCATCAGTTTTACAAAAATGTATGGAAGTCTGCCCGATTTGTTGACATTTATGATTACTGCTCCGCTCCCTTAGGTAATAGCATGATGATATAAAGCTTATAGCTTTTCTCAGTAAGCGGGCTACCTAATGCAAAAAGAATTATTTCAAACAAACAAACTCAGCCTTTTTATTATATTAGTATAGATGTAAATATGCCCGTAGTTTTAAGAGCAGACTAATGCGACTGAAATGCACTGACAGTTCTCTAAGAAGTAGATTGACAAAAAGAATGTATATTAACTATATACCTACCACATAACGTACGATGCTTTGCGATTTTTTTTACGTATAATCGCAGGTTCAATTGTCACTTGCTACAAATTTCGAGTACGGTTATTTATAAATGATTTATGTACGTTTTAGCTGTATCGCACACACCGCACACGGTGTTAGTCCTTGATTGTATAATTTAAGGGTAAAATACCGTAATATCTCACTACCGTAAGTCAAACTGAAACGGCTGATTCTCTGTCGAGTTACATGTTTTTCTTACAGAATAGCACTACTGGTAAATAAATCGTCTTTAAAAAGAAATTTACTCAATACTATAACGTAATATTTTTATATATACACGAAACAAACCAACAAAAACGAAATCAAAAGTAGGTTTGCAGTTCCAATAATATTACACTTGTCCATCCAATTGAAACCCACTTTTTTTGAAGTCGGTATGTATCATTTTGTCCAATTTTAACATTCGGGCCGTATTTTGACCGCCTCTGACAAAGTATTGTTTATCTATACCTCATCTGATACGGTGACCTCTATATAATATTCATTCGCGTAATTGAATTGCACCCATAAGAGACGCGTTTATTAAATTAAATGATGCTTATAGTATTTATAAATTAACAATTTTTCATATTCGCAAAACGTTTTATTAAATTTAATAGTGTTGTCATCATTTTAATCGATTTCAATTCGATATTGTCCAAAATTGATTGTTTAAAATTAAGTTTTATTGTTTTGATATGAATCGATTTGTTTCATGATATTTAAGCGAAGTTATGAGTTTATTTATATTCTAGGTCATATTTTTGTACAGTATTAATTAGAGCACTTTTAGGATTCCTTATCACAAAATACCTATAAGAATTTATGTTTATTTGTCTGTTACAAACTGTTTTCTCTGAAATTACTGGGGAGAAATTTCGAAGATATACCACCCAATGGAGTGGGATGCCTTCTAGTGCATTTCTTCTCTTCTCTCTAGAAAAAGTCAATAACTATACTAAGCCCGACACGGGTCTCGAACCTGGACCCCCACATTTGCAACCGTGCAAACTACCCACTGAACCATTGAAACAGTTAAAATTCAAATAATAATATGCCACACATCATTTGGTCGAATGAAAATCTTTTACAACACAGTAAAATGTGAACTTGTCAAAATGTAGATTAATTACCTTACTGGTTAAGCTGGGAACATTCACATTGATATAATTATACTCGTAGCACTGTTTTTATTGGTTAAATAACGGTTTGGCTAAATCAATTATAAAGAAATGTAATCGTGAGGCAATTTATAATAATTTAGATCGAATTTGTTTTCTGTGATTGTGTTATGAGAACGCGTTGTTTTAGATTAAGTTGAAATCCATATTATAATATTTTGAATGCGACAGTAATGTCGCATGATGTTTTTCTATTGTATTCAGCCCTTTTTAACATCCCACTGCTGGGTACAAACCTCCCTTTTGGTACGAGGGGATGAGGCCGTAGTCCACCATGCTGGCCAAGAGCGGGTTGGCGGACTTCATATGTCTTTCGAAAGCTTGCTAAGATCTCTCGGATATGCAGGTAATTATGTTAGAAATGATTCGCACATGAAAATATCGGAGTTGTGAGACCCGGGACTTGAATCTGCTTCACTCGGTTTCCCAAGTGAGCGCGTTTCCACTGGGCTAGCACTGCCTCTTACATCATTTCATGCTTTTCTGTTACATTGTCATATTTAAAAAAACTGAGCAGATGTCGATGAATTTGAATAAAGACTACATCATGATTGTTTCCGTCACGTTTATTTTCGCTTGAAAATCTGCGAACTAAAACTAGTTTTTTTGTAAATTTTGTGTATCTTGTAATATTAGTATTTATTGATTTATTTATTTACTTAATTTATTTTGTTACTTATTTGATACTATAAATTAAATAAAAATACTTATATACATATATTATTTTGGTAGAATACCTTATTTGGATAGTATCAACATAATACATAAACCATACATTATATAGTGCAAAATTGTTTTTCGAATTCTATTCGTAAGTTTTATTATACATTATCCCAAATAAATAATCTTAATATCATTTAAGTTTATCATTAGAGTTTATCAAATCAGGTCTGCGAAACCCCATATCCCGACAATTTAAATAGTCCCATAATACTTAAGGGTAGTCTAATCTACACTCTCAAGACCACACAAAGTATAAATTCCCATAAAATTTATTCCTTATAATAAACGTGGTGCATAAGTCAGCTAAGGCAATATATCTCGCATTCAGTGATAAAGTATAACACGCAAGTACCAAGATTACGACCGGAAGTCTGGGTGCAGTACACAAAGCGCTATGAGTTATTGCAGGCCACTTATTCGGTTATGACGAATCATCTCATATATTATTAGTATAATAATGGTCAAAGAGTATTTTATAGATATACCTTTTTGAACTTATTTTTGTATGTATACGTATTTTTGTAGTATACCTTTTCGAACGTTTTTTTGTACGCTAATTGTGGACTTTCTAAGAGAATCTATGTATTTATGTGTACTTAAATAGAAATATCAGTACCCTTGTTTTCTCTTTTTGTCAAGCGATTTTCTCTTTTTTGTTTAGTAGCTTTTGACGAGCTTTATTGTCATCAATAAAAAAAATGGGTAGTTTTTTCATTGATAGCTATAAAGCTCTATATTAGATAAATACTATTCATATATTATGTTTTCTTCAAATTCTACACTACTACTACTAGTAAATCTAATCAGGTCATAAGTTTTAAAGATAAAACCCAATTAGCGTTATGATTAATGAATCAGTTTGACCAGTGAAGTGTTCACTTACTATCAATACTAATTTAACTTAGTACTGTTGCGTTATACTCGGTAAAGTAGTCGAAGTATATGTAGGCTCCAGTTAATACTTAGCATCAGGACAGTTTAACCAAAAAAAAATTGAACATGTTTTTTTATTTGTAATATTTTATGAATAAAATTCATAAAAATTTTAATTACTTTAAATAAAAACTATTGAAGTCTCATATAAGTATCGCATTTTTTCATATTTCAATCAATTAATAAAAAAACTAACTCACTAATAAATTAACATATCCGTTTCTAGAAAATATCAAATAAATAAAAATATATTTAAAAATACATGTCTTTCCACTACAAAAACCCTCTCAGAGACAACAAAAACAAGGCACAAATGATAGCAAAACACCACACATTCTTTGCCTTCCACTGGGGGTCCAACACAATACAGTCACTGGCACGTAATCCAAGATTAACGCTCCACCGGCCACTACTCACTAGCTACCGGTGTTTAGCCACCAGTATATTCCTTGACTAATTGGTAGATACCTAATCGTTTTACTGCGAAACTTGCAATATATTTTCCGAGCAAAATTAATTTGGATTATATAATACTAGATACGTGGGTAACAGCTTACTTATTTAATGTCTAAGACTAGTGCTTTCCAGGGTTTGCTCGTTATTTTATTATATTGTGAGTAAATTAAAAAAATTGCTTATTGTCGAGTTAAAACAATTTAGCATATATTTGCCTGATATATCATATCGTTAAGGGAGAAAATAGAACAATTAAGGATCTGCTTTAGTGGAAGTATTAAAAATGGCCAAGGATGGTCTAAATTGAGAAACCGAATATTATTAAATAATAATACTTGGGCGACCGAGCTTCATTCATCGTATTTTGGGAAATATATAAAAATAACGTTTCTTTTTTCAAAAAATACACCAATACACATAAACTTAAAAAGCAAAACCTTATATAAATACGAAATTTGATCCTAATTGCTAAAGCCGTTTCCGAGATACACGAAACAAATGTATGTATATACTAGAATGGTTCAATTAACGTTAGAAGATAAAATATTAAGATAGGCATAGTTTTATGTAAAAGCTCTTGGTAATAAAAAAATGTCGTACAATTTTATTGGCAACAGTTGTATTCATATTAATTCAAATATATTTATTTTTTATAGTATAGGAGAAGCTGAGAGCTCAACCCATAACACACTATAATGATCAAGATAAAAAAACATAATACTTATCTCATTTTTATGACTTAAGCTAAATCACTCTTGCAATATATTTTCGTCAATCGCAATCAGCTTCCCAAGTAATAAATATTATAAATCTGTATGTCTGTCAGTCGATTTGCTTCTCTTTTCGCTTATTGTTGAATTAAGAACCAATTTTAATATTATGTTTAGGTATAGAGATAGCTTTTAATACTTTATACTATAAAGGCATGAAGCATAAGCAAGCATGACTAAATAGTTTTTAATGTATTTTTTTACAATTATTGCTATCTAAGAAAAGAAAAGTAAGTTTCCATTAGATGACAGGTAGATTTTTATGTGAAATGTATATATATTTAAAATTGTTTAATAAAATCGATTTTTAAACCAAAGCAATCAGAATCGCGTGTTTTTCTAGTTACATTTAACCGAAGCACAGACACATAGCATATAAATAAAGATGAACAGTAATTAATATCGAGATCTGTGTCAGAAAAAGGGCAGTTTTTAACCTGTACCGAAAATGAAATATGACGGTCTTACCGCGTAAACGTAAAATTATGTATCATCAATTTGACTCCAATCATTCAGAGTAATCTGTTTCCGTCTTAAAGGAATCGATTGGGTGTTCGTAAAAATGCCACTTAAAAAGTGGGCTACTTGAATATTCTTTTAAAATTATACTTTATAATAAAAATTTTTAGCCAACTGTGCTGGAACGAGGGTAATGTTTTTAGTGAGTGTGGCCTATTACTTTGACCAATCCAATATTAGAATATATTATGTAATTCGGTAATTTTTAATTGCTTTTTTTTATAATACTTTCTTAGATTTACGCGAATATTTGACATTTTAAATAAAACTATCTTTTCGGATTTTGTCGCGGATTTATTTGGATTTTTGTTTCCCGACGTTTCGAATGCTTTACAGCATCCATGGTCACGGGAGAGACTGCTTTTTTTTAGTTACTAGCAACTCACCCTCGCTTTGCTTAGGTTCTTCCCTAGGTTGATTCCCTATACAAACTTTCATCCCTATTTTCACCCCCTAAAGGGAGGTTTTTCCCAGGGTCTCAAACTATCTTCTAACCAAATTTCATCTAAATCGGTCCCGTAGTTTTTGAGTTCATTCGTTACAAAAATACAGAAATACAAATCTTTTCTCTTTATAATAGTGATGTAGACAAAAGAACTCATACCCGTCTATCGACTTTTTTCGTATTCCAAAAAGCCTGAATTAAGGCTGTCTGTGGTATGAAAATTACTGTCATTTTTTAATTTAATCATAAATGTATATTTTAACTTTACTTATAGATAAATATAGTTAAAAATATTATACATATTTAACGTTGACTTTTATGTACTATTTTCAGCAAATTTCCATTTAGAACGAAACGATCAAGTTTCTATTTATATATTCTTACATCTCTTTACTACTCCAGTTTGCTACTGCACTAAAATTTCAAATGGCTGTCTTTTAAAATAGGTAACTTATTGTTCATTCCTTTATGACTTTTGTTACGCGTAAGTTGCGATTATTTTAAAACGAATGATGTTATTGGATACGAACATGTCGATATAATATAAGACGTTGTTATAATGAATCTATAAATTACTGAGACAAAATATTTTACTTTATAATTATCAGTTTGAGTAATATTAATGATTTGTTAGTTTATTAGTGTTAACTAAGCAAGAAATTGTTATATTCTAATAAACCTTTAAACGAGCAATTATTGTATATTTATTCATTTATTTATTTATTTACACCGGCGATCTCGGAAACGGCTCTAACGATTTCGCTGAAGTTTAGTATGTGGGGGTTTTCGCTGGCAAAAAATCGATCTATATTAGTCTTATACGTACGTACATAGTTTTCATGCGGATTTCTTTTGCATTATTCCACGCAAAATATGGTCGCTAATTTCGCACGCTTGGGCATAAATATAGTGGTGAAGCGGCCAAGGTTCAAAATTGATAATCATAGGTATCCGGGTTCGAATCCCGGTCGGACACAAAGTTTTTTCTTTTATTTTTTTATTTATTCAAGTTTTTAGTTTTAAGTTATATATAGATTAGGTATAATGCAAAAATACGATATAACAATAAAGAACTCTGAGCGAAGCTCGATTGCCCAGGTAGGTACTATACTCTAATACGAATTAAGGGAAAGGGTACGTATTGAGGGAAAGAAATATAAATAAAATTTAAAATACAAGAAATAAAGGAATAGAAATAAAATACCTCATTTAACTAAAAATATATTGATCATTTTTTTTATTCAATTTCAAATAGTACTACAACTTTTATTAATATTTTAATGTAAATAAAATTTTAAACTCTTAATAAATATTTTTGTTAAATATTTATTTTGTATTCCGATACACCATATATGCTGTGTATGACCAATTGTTTTAAAATGTGATGGGTTCGATGCTCGTGAGGCTCAAAAAATGCAAACATTTATACACCAGTCTTATGTAAAACACGTTATTGTGAATTCAGCTTTAGACGCGTACTCTTTGACAAGGTATTGTGTGATAATTTTACCTTTTAAATATAATAAATAAATTAACACTTTCCATCTAGATGACCTATATGGCCCATTTCGATACGTATCGCATGTGAAGCGTTTAAAACGATTTTGAATGCAAATTTATGGCTTGCGTTGTATTTGGTATTACTTATTACATAATTATATGTATAATAAATATAAATATGTTGGGACATTATCACACGTCACCATCTAGTTCCATAGTAATCTAAGAGGCCTGTATTATTGATACCAGATAGTTGATACACTACACATATATAACTGTAAATACATACATATTATAAATATAAACACCTATGGCTGAAGTAAGAACATTCGTTCGCATCACACAAATGAATGCCTCTAGTGAAACTCGAACCCGCGACTATTGCGACACAACAAGTGGGGTCACTACAAATTGAGCCAAGCGTGTAGTACCTAAGCGACGGAGCGTTTTTCCAGAAAAATACACCATGTAGATAAACTTAAAAAGGGAATTCTTATCTAACTCCAAAAGATCCCAATATTTAATTCCGTTTTCGAGATACATATATAAAATTGTTATACATTTAATGTCCTATAGCTAGGACCATGCTTACCACCACGCTGGCCAAGTGCGGGTTGGCAGACTTCACATGTCTCTCGAAAACTTACTTGCTTCTCTTAAACATACAGGTTTCCTCACGATGTTTTTTCACGGTATGTCAAGAAGTAATCATGTTGAAAACTCGGGATTTGAACCCGCTTCACTTGGTTTCCCAAGCGAGCGCGTACCACTGCGCTGCCACTGCCTTTATTACACGTATCAGCTCCTCGTTTTTCCCTTGCACGTAAATGTATGTAAATTTCCCATATATTTGGAGTGTATATATAAATGTAAAGTATACATGTCAATGGTACCCATTCGTTTTAAGGCCTACTATAAGAAATAATCCTCTTCGACTATTTCTCTTATAATCCATAACATAAAATTATAAATATAAGAAAAGCTCTATTTGTTACCTTTTCACGCTTAATTGTTAAAAAGATTTCGGAGAAATTTATTTAGGACATAATTACATTACAAGGACGGACATCTATCTTTCATCTATATCCGGCTCAGCAAGCAAAGTCGCTGGCAAAAGCTAATAATAAATTCATATAAAGTACATCAAAAAGGTCACTCGACTGGGCCGCTCCATATAAACGTACTCTGGTTTTAAAAGGACCCCAATTGTTTTAACAAAATATCGTCGTCTGCTCGCATTTTTCAGCATCGAAATAAGGTTATTATCTCATGGTACCCGACTTAAGTGTATTTATTGGTTCATTCAGTAATAAAGTACAAGTTTTTTCTTATTCGTTTGGTAAAATATTGTAAAGGCAATTGTAAGTGTATTACACTGATAAAGAAGAAATGGAAGGTGCATGAGATGTTATTATATTTTTGTTATAACTAAAAAATATTAGGTATATCTTATATTACTATATAGACTAGTGACTCCTTTGCTTCTCTCGAGTGCGTCTCTACGTACGTTTTAATTATTTTGAGTGAAAGTCTAATTATTTTTCTAAAATAAAATTATCCCAAGTTACTAGTTAGAACATCAGCTATATCGTAAAAGCCTCGTCAAAATCAGTCCAGACGTTTTGGAGATTAGCCGGAACAAACAGACAGAAAGGCAGACAGACAAAAATTTTAAAAATTGTGTTTTCCTCATAAGTATCGTTTATGCATTTAGTAAAAAGCTATTGTATATTGACATTACAAACAGACACTTCAATTTTATTTATCTGTATAGTTTTCGTATAGAGGTAAAACTTCAATAGTTGCTATAAAAAAAAGAAAAACGGTTGACTCTGCCTATTTAGTATTAATATATAGGATTAATTATAGGTTATTTTAATTTAAATAACAAGCAAGAGAAGTCGCAAGTGTTAACTAGTTATTAATAAAAAAGATAATTTTATCTCATTTCACGCTTTATCCTTTATAAGTGTTAGCTCTATATTCGGACCTTACTTGGTTGGCTCAAAACTTATTTACAACTACATATATTTATAAGCGTGTAAAAAGGACAAAAAATATAACTGAATTTATATTTGCCTTGTGCGGTTACGTCAGTAGGTATAGCGACATGAAAGTGCGCATAATTTTTAAAATGCCTTAGTTTTGCTTGGGTTTCTATTAACACCTAAAACACTAGCTTACAGTATATGTAAAAAAATATATATACAAGACCTATAATTTGTTTTAGCGCTTCTTTAATGTGCTGATAGCCCTAATTGAGCACTAAATTAGTATTTGCTATTTACTTGAAACAGTTTATAGGATTTAAAAAGATATTTTTCCAAAAAAATAACCATATATCGACAACACTTACATGAGCACTAAATTAATGATTATTTAATTTACATTAAGCGGATAGCGTACGATAGTGGTTGTGATATTTACTATAAACATTTAAAATGTTTAGTATTAAAATCAACAAATATTGTAAGCTACTTTGGTGCAATTTTTGATTTTTTTGAAATCATTTTGTTAAATTGTGGAAAGGCGCTGTCTGTAACAAGTATATTATGACCTTTGAGACGTCTAAAACCTTAGTCTCTTCCGTGACCACGATTGCTGTAAAGCATTTGAAATGGCAGGAACCAAAAATCAATATTACGAGTAAATAAATTGGCCTATCTAGGTATTGATCGATTCAACGACATATTTATTTATAGGGATTATTATGTATAAATAGGTACTTTTTCTACTTAGTTTAATTTATTATGAAATTATTTAATAAAAATAATAATCGAAATAGTATTTTTTTTAATGTTGGGACATTAACACACAGCGCCATCTAGTTCCATGGTAAGCTACGAGTCTTGTGTTATGGATACCAGATAGTTGATACACTACACATATATAACTTTAAATACATACATATTATAAATATAAAAAACCCATGACTGGAGTACAGCGGGACTCGAACCCGCGACCGCTGGAACAGCAAGTAGGGTCACTACCAACTGAGCCAAATGTTCCTTTTCTAATTATTATTATTATTTATGTTGGGTGTGGTGCCGAGGTCGGCCCTAGCTACGTCGACCAGGTTTGGTCCATTGTAGCTCTTTTCTAATTATATTTATTATAGTTTATATAGAAATATTAAAAAAATATATACCCATTTCGCACGAGTAACTTAACGTACAAATTTTTTTATAGGAGAATCTTCAATGTGAACTCCTCTAGGTATTTTTTTATAAATTAATTAAATTTCTAAAAAAATAATTGTTAACTGTAACACCGGTATGCCCACGGTCATTGAAGGATTAATATCTATCGATAGCTAACAGAGCATGCCCAAAAAAAATAAGTAGTTTGAACATACATACATATGTACACATACTCAAAAAATATCTCCTTTATTCTGATGGCTAAAAATATTAAATAAATAATATCATAGTAATAATAAAATTAGCCATATAAAATAACTTTAAAAGAAACCGCTGATATATATTTTAATTTATAATAGCAGTATAAATATTTGCCTCGAGCAGAAATCAGGTCTCGAATCGCTTAATATTATGAGGCTGAAATCTTACTAATACTATAAATGTTTAATTTATCTTTCTATAACACAGAAATTTGAATTAACATGAAGTTTTACGAGTTTTGTTTGCAAACTATTTGCTCAAAAATGGTTGATTTTATCCTCCTTCTAACTGTTGTGTCAATTTAAATATTTGATACCCACGAGCTGATCAGAAGATGATTTCTTGAATCAGTTTGTCAACTAGCAAATTCAAGTTTGGGCTCAATTCATTCGATTACGAGTCCCATGAAATATTTTTAAAGCTTTAACAATATAAATAAAGCACTATAATATAGTCATAATAATAATTTAAGCTATTTCTAATAATGACATAAAGCAATATTTAGAAAGGGTAAAAAGTCTAAAAAATCGATACTGCATCCTTAAGCTCTTCCAAATAAATCAGTAGCGTAAATCGGATTTAAGCCCATAATATGTTACGAGTCAAAGCGATTGTACTCAAATAAAATATTCTACCATACATTGGATCAAGATATGTACATCCAGAGGCCAATGCCAAATGATAGTCTAAGAGACATATTATTTAACTTAAACTCTTGTATTTTTTAAAAGAAATCTTCAAATTTATATAAGACCAACCTTATGAGGTATTATTATTGAATAGTATCACGAAAGTTTATTTACAAAGCGTACAGAATGAAGATATTGAGTCATGTTTATGAATGTACTTTTACTTAGTCCGCACTATAAATTTAAATAAACAAAGTTATCATATTTAATCTTTTTTAACGTCCCACTAATGGATTGACAGATGACCTAAGAAAGGTTGTGGGCAGCGGGTGGATGCAGGCTGTCCAGGACCTCATTGGGAGAGACTTTTGTTCAGCAGTGGATGGCGATAGGCTGATTGATGATTATGAACGTCCCACTGCTGGGCACGGGCCTCCCTTCAATATTAGGGGGGCCAGTCCACCACGTTGGCCGAGTGCGGGTTGGCGGACTTCAAATGTCTTTCGTAATCTTGCTAGGTTCTCTCAGACATTCAGGTTTCCTCACGAGGGTTTTCTTCACCGTAAGACAAGTGGTAATCATGTTGGAAATGATTCGCACATGAAAATATCCGAGGTGCGAGACCCGGGATTGGAATCCGCTTCACTCGGTTTCTCAAGAGAGCGCGTTTCAACTGGGCTACTAGTTCCACAGTTATAAAATGCACAAATTACTTAACACTTTTTAACGGCCATCTCCTATATTAGAATCGTTTATTGGCGTCCCACATTGGCCAAAGCTTTAAAGTCAAGATAATATCATGCTATAACTTAATCTAAGATATAAACATGCCAATTTCAACTTTACACTGCTGGAGTGTGCTCAGATCGGTTATTAATCAATAAGTACAGTAAACAGTAATCTTTTACTTTTAGGATTTGCATTTCTTACGATTGTACTTTATTTATGGTATTTGAAATACGATGACGTTATGTGATTTTTTTTCTTATGGTGATGGCGTTCCGCTCTTACTTGTCATGTTTCGAAACTCAAGCGGAACTCATAAAATTGTATTGTTGTGTTGTGTAAAACATGCCTTCCTGACCATGAAGCTTCTTGCCATCTGATGTCATTCAAAAACTCTTTACCCCCAACCGGCATCCGATATGCATCACCCACTGCCACTAATAAAGCTTGGAGATCCAGCTGGCTAAATCAGTCACCTTGGTCTTTCTACGTATCTATTTTCTGTATATGTGTTACCTATACAAAACTTTGTAAAGCCTAGACAAGGCTTAGAAAAGAAACAAAAGAAACAAGGTTGAAAAAAGTAGTTTTACAATCATTGAAGGATAAAAATTAAAAAATAAAATTGAAATGACAAATTTAAACATCATGTCACAGAATCTCATATTATCTCATGCCCTATATATTTTTTTGATATCTATTCTTACGAAGACATCGTGTTCAAGCCATCAGGGCAGCATAAATTAAGTCAAGACATATATTTATTATTTCCTTGTCTGGGAATTCAACCTGCAACTAAAGACGCAAAGGCTATTTTTGTAACTACAGTCGATCATAAGCTATACGGAAGTAAAATCTATTTACTCACTAGCGGCTCACCCTCGCTTCGCTCGGGTTCGCCTCTAGAAAAACACTAATAAAAATCTATTAGTTCCCACGGGAACCGTTCATTTTTCCCGGATGAAAAGTAACCAGTTGTTTGACCGGCAATATAAGGTATCAGAATGTTAAATTTTACTAAATTAGGTGCATAAGTTGTATAAGTTATAATAGTTTTTTAACTATCCCACGGGAACCATTATATTTTCCGGGATAAAAAATATCTAAGACGTTGTCCGGGGATATAAGGTACCACCATGCAAAATTTCATTTAAATCGGTCCAATAGATTCGGAGATTAGCCCGTACAAACAGACAAACAGACAAACAGACAAACAATATCACACGGGAACGCAGTCGAACGGGATAAAAAGTATCCTATGTCCGTCTCTGGGTTCTAAGCTACCTCCCCGCCAATTTTCAGCCAAATCGGTTCAGCCGTTCTGGAGTTATAAATAGTGTAACTAACACGACTTTCTTTTATATATATAAGATATTTACTTTACCATACATGTTTAACACTGGTGATTAGAGACACTAATAGCGTTTCCTATATATGGCATATCGCTTTAATTTACATTTGCCTTCACTTGAGCTTTCCCATATCCTATTGGAATTGTAGACGTGAAAATGAATATGATAGCCATCTTGTCATGCAGAGACTTCTTGGTCTATGTCCCCGATTCGATTACCAGACGATGTCACGTTGAGAACCAAACCTCTTTATTTTTTTTGTATCTTAAGATATATTTGAAGCTTTGTTGCATATAAAACAAACATATTTATTATATAAATAAATTTCATAGTGAAATGTTATAAAATATCGTAAGTTATACGAATGTTCCCAAAAGCATGCGATATTCTCCCATAAATTCTAAAACATTTCCAGCTAGGTATTCCTGATAAGCTTATAGTGTAGAAGTTATAGCTCTTAAACTCTACATTGTTCGGACGACGCTGCAATGAATTTGTGGATTGTGGGAACAAATTAATGCTTATGTAACTTTAGAATATGTTAACATAAATTTATTTTGAATTTGCCTAAAACTTTTATGTTTACAATGGCAGTTATTTTACTTTTGCTAATTTTAATAATAACTTAATAAAATTATCTTTTATTATAATAGAAATAGCAAAAAGTCATATTTTTTCCTTGGAAATAAATGCAAAAATTTTGTTATATTGATCCTAACTTGAAACAATAAAATATCTCTGTCTCTCTCTCTCTTTCTCTTTGCCTTTTCCCACTTTAGGTAGGGTCGGCTCTCCTTATTATTTTGCGCCAGGCAGTTCTGTTCTGCATTTGAAACAATAAAATATAATAATCTTTTATTTATATCTTACAGTGTAATTGGATACACTGTTTCAGAAACAACAGATTCACTAGAAGAAACAATCGAATATTTTCTGTTTTAATTTAGTTGATTTCATATATAATAAGAGATTTTTGTTAAGTCAGTATATACGTTAAAGCAAAAATTGAGTTTCTAGTGCATCTAAAGATTATTGAGAATAAGCCACAAAAGGTTTACGTATAGCCAAACAGTAATTTCCATACGTAAAGCAGTCATAAAATCATCGTAATGCGTTCTAGAACTAGATTCCTAAATGTTTCCATTGACGAATGCCGATTAACCTCCCTGTTTGACGCCGAAAGGAATTCACAAAATGGGAGTCACAATAACAGGTGTTTGTTTCCATTGTACGCTAGAATTTCGAGAAATATTTAAAAAAGTATCGTGGTATTCCTTAAATTATAATTTATGTGGATGGATATCTTTGGTTTATGAACGACTTCATAGAGTAGAGGGTCAATTTGTCTGTTTTCTTGTTAGAAATATTACATGATATTTACGGTATTTTGGAACGATTTTCATTTATTTTTAAAAAATAGGTCTGAGAAGGTTGCTTTCATGTAATAAAAAAAAGTTGTAAGAGATTTTGAAGACCGTGTACCTTTATTGTGCTATTAAGTAGTAATATACTTTTATCATAACTGCCTCGGTGGTATAGTGGCTAAATTGTACGGCTGCACACTCGGAGGTCCTGGGTTCGAGTCCTGGGTCGGGCCAAGTTTAGTTATTGCGTCTTTCTATATAGTAAGTCTCAGTAACAGCCCGGAGTTGGGAAGTTGGCGGTGTTTCACCCCCGTGCCTCGGAGAGCACGTAAAACCGTCGGTCCTGCGCCTTAACTCTCACCGGTCGTGTCGAGTAGTCGTTCCACCGGAGTATCAGAGTGACAGGATAGAGAGTGCACTTGTGTCTGCGCGTACACTTGTGCACTATAATATCTCCTGCGCAGTTGGATAGTCTCAATGAGATTGGCCGCCGTAGCCGGAATCGGCCAGGAGAACATCATCATCATCATCATCATACTTTCATTACAAATATTATATTGGTAATATTGACATACCGGTATAAAAAGTATTTTATACTGTACTTTTATAAAAAAAAAACATTTTATACTCAAATCAAATCAAAAACGCTGCTTTATTCAAATAGACTTTTACAAGCATTTTTGAATCGTCACTTTTAACATTTTTTTTAAATTAAACGTCAGTATGTAAGTCCGTGAAGAATCTACCACCGACTCTACAGTAACATAACACCAAAATATTTTCATATTAATTTAATAAAATTATTATAAAACCATTAGCAACGAGAACACGCGCAAACTCGATGCATTCGAATGAACGAATCGATTTTACGTGTTACATAAACAACATTACTGTGGCAGAGCGACCGTGAGAAGCTGAACGCAACTATTGCAGTCGCTTAGCTATTGTTAGTTTGCATGGCAGGTTGATACAGTTATGAGGTATCTACGGATTTATATGATAGCTCTCTGGTTTCGAAGGATGTATTCTTGTTAATATTTTAACTAGGGAGGTACCGTGTTAGTAGCCTATGTGTTACTTCAAATTATAATATATTTGTGTACTAAGTTACATGTATCAAATACGTCCAGCCGCATACACTCTCTCTCTCTCTCTCTCTCACGCACTAACACACGCACGCTCGCACACACGCACACACAAACTTTAATGTTTTTTTATGAATTTTCGGATTTTCGAGTGAAAACTCTACGTTAATAACATTAATTATTTTAATAATTGTAATTATCATTTTAAATTTATTTAAACTGCCTGTTATATAATATATGTACTGTTATATAATAGCTCAATTTGTATTTCTCACAAATATTCAACCCTTCATGAAATCGACCCCGGTATTTCTACTATATACCTACAATACTAGAATTTTTCACAGGATTCATCTAACACCATTTCCCTTCACATAATAATACAAAATAACATTCTGAGTATCGTTATGTCTGTCAGCAATGTTTAAGTCATGGATAGACAAATAATTGAACGGTTGATCTTATCAATCTAGTTGCTCGACATCTGATGCGTTTCAAACGCTGACATGAATTATGCTCCCACATATATTTGAATTTTAATATTTACTTTTTCTAATAGTTACATTATATACTACATAACGTATAGAATGTATATAATATAATATCTGAAACATTGATATAGTCAATATGGCTAGCTTGTCGCAGATCCGAAGGTCCTAGGTTCGAGTCCTGAGCCGGGTCAAGTATAGCTATCGGGTGTTTCTGTCAAAAAATTCTCTGTAATAGCCCGGAGTTGGAATGCTGGTGGTATTTTACCTCCGTGCCTCATGGAGCACGTAAAGTCATCGTTTCTATCTGTTTCTCCAAAAATTGTCAACTAACAAAAAATACAAAAAAAATTTCATTAAATTCAAAAAAAAAAAATTTTCAAATACAAAAAAATTTTTTCAATTATTCATAATATATATGACAAATTACGTATTTTCGGGTGTCAAATTAAAAAAAAGGCCAAGCGAAACCTGGATAGACTACTAGTGCCAAATATACACAGTAAATCTATACAGTTAATACCCGCAGTATAAATAATTAATTATCATTATTATATATTTTCCTACAAGGTACAGCATTTGTCAGCAATGTTTACGTCTATCACTGACAAATGATTGAGCGGTTGATTTTATCTGATCTTATCAACTCATACTCGACATCTGGTGCATTTCGCACGTTCATAGGTTTTGCGCTCTCACGTATATTTGTTAGTCTACACTTTCGTATATATTATTATATACTTATAAATAAATACGAAGCTTTGGAACCGATTTCCGCAAAAAGAAATATAAAATAGGTAAATACTGTGTTGTACTTCGTGTGGTCGAGTCCTAGGTCATAAGTTCGAGTTCCGCTCGGGTAAAATATATCAGTATAGTAGTAATGGTGTCATATCTTTTGGATGCATTTTTATACAGGAGGAGTTTGTGTTTCTCTGTAACAACTACATATGATAATGACATTTTAGACGTCAACAACCTTAGTCTCTCCTGCGACCATGATTGCTGTAAATCATTCGAAACATCGAGAACTAAAAATCAAAACAAATTCGCGAAAGTCTTATTTAGAAAAGATATATTATTTAAAATATCATACTAGCGTCTGATCATGTCTGTGATCCGTGCTTATGTCATTATATACATGTAGTGCCAACATCTATCAAAAAAAATATTAGTAAAATTGGCCTAAACGCTACTACGGCTCATAGTCTCAATGTGTGTACTAAATTTCATCAGCGTGAAGGTTAACTGTTAAGATATACACACGCACACACGCACACACACATACACACACACACAGGCACATGCACACAAAAGTCGCATTATAGTGTAGTATGACAAAAAATAGTGTCAGTTGACACTTCATTAAGGCATGAACAAAGCAGCGCGACTATTTCATTTATATTTTCTATATATTTAAAAATATCTTTTAACAGACATACTTACGTACCACTTTCGCTTTAATAAGATAAAAAACTTCTAATTGTATCCTGTAGAATGCACGTGTCACAATTATCCCTCCACAATGCTTGTTATCAAATACCGACTTTCTAAGGTTCTTAGAAGAGGTCTAATTAAAAAAAATATCTGTATCGATTGCCATTTACTTGAAAAAACGTCACGGGAGGGCTCAAGGCTTCTTTGGTGTAAAGGCACTGCACACTAATATGGGCTCTGATTTTATTCAATAATCAAAAAAGAAAAACTATAATATATTTAATATCTCGTTTTAGTTTCTTTTCTTAAAATGTTGATTAAGAATTTTTCAAAAACATAATTATACGAAAATATTTATTTAACATTAATAGTTTTTTATAACTATGTATATATTAATTTAATTTTTTTTAATTATAACAATAACTAAACTATATTTTAAAGAGTAACGTAAAAAAAACGTAACGAAAAAGTAACAAATACTTAAAAAAAAAGGTTCAGGAAAATATTTCTATTTTTTTTTATTCTTAAAGAGTCTGTCGATAAATCTGCTAAAATTAGAAATGTACATTCTATCATACGGAGTTACATTACGTGTATTAAATATATTAAAATAATCAAATTATTACGTTACGAGTATATATTTATGTATATAACATTTTTTTTAATAAAAATATTTTTTTGAATATATTTTTGCAGATTTAATGTACATACATATTGGCCATTCATCTGAAAGCACCTTAACTCACAATCGTTCATAGATCGATAATTTCAAACGGTACAGTAACACTACTAATGAAGCGAGTCATGTAATCCGAATAGTTTTCATAACAAGTTTGATTTATATTTTCCTTTAATTGTTTTAAGTGAAGGAAATTGGTTGTTACATAGACATAAGGAATGTTTAAGTTAACTGTTTAAAGGTTCATTAAAGATAATGCTAATTTAAAAATATATTATGTTACATACATTCTAAAGCCAAAAAACTGTTTGAATTCGTTATTTTGCAGAACTATTACCATTTACATTTAAACAATCTTAACAGTATTCAATTTATATCTCTATATATAGTTAAAGTTAAAGTTCTAATTGATTCAAATCTGTACATTAATATTTTTTGGAAAATCTTATTGAAATAGTCATTATTATCGATACAGAGGCCGAATAGTTTTTAAAAATTTTGTTTATTTGTCTGTCTGTTTAGAAATGCATCACGAGAAAATCACTCGATAGATTTTGATGAAATTTAGTATGATGATAGCTGGTTATCGGGGTCAACATATAGGATATTTTTTACTGCGGAAAAATATCTCATCTCCGAGAAATCTATACTAACCGAAAATCGCAACTAGGGACGAACCCGAGCGGTTGAGTCGCTAGTTTAAGCTATAAAATTGCAAGTAAAATGAAAAATAGTATTGGATTATGTCTATACACGGAGACTAGTTATATTACATGTAAACTTTGAGTCATGGCAAGTAGGCATCGAAAATATGTAAAGAAAATTTATAATTACAGCTGTTTGTCATCTCTTCCACAAGTTAATGTTTCAATCATTGCAAAATGTTAATTGCTTTGGATATTTTAAATAATTACTCGTATTAAAGACTCTATATGTCGATGCATACAAATTAAATTTTATTATACGCATAACCATTGAAGAAATAATTTCACATTTTTAAACATTTATATAGAATTTTTAAAGTATACAGGAAAATGATACAAATTAATTAATAAATTATTGTGACATGTGAAGCAATTTGGTACTTTGTTTTCTAAACTTGTTTTGATATGTCATTTTACTGAGACTAGCCAACTGCGCAGGTGATATTATAGTGCTCAAGTGTACGCACAGACACAAGTGCACTCGCCATTCCTGTCACTCTCATACTCTGGTGGGACGACCACTCGACAAGACCAATGAGAGATCAGGCGCTGGATCGACGGCTTTACGTGCTCTCGTAGACACTCGAGGCTGAAATAAAACTTGGTTCAAACCGAAACTCGAACCCAGGACCTCCGTATCTGCAGCCGTACATGCTAGCCACTAGACAACCGAGGCACTAGACTTGTCCTACTATTGCACTCGTATATACATATAAAAGGGAGTGTCATTATTAAATAGGAAAAAAATATATATACTTACTTAATTAGGATGAGTAAGTTAACTACGCAAGGTATTAACAGTGTTTTATTATTATTTTTAACCGCCCTAAAAAAGGAGGAGATTCCCAAGTCATCGGGATCTTTTTTTTTTTAATTAATATGTTAGGCTTAAGCGTATCCCTATATTTTAGTAAAATATACTCCAAATGGTGAAAAAATTACTATTGAAATGATATTAAAGTTGATATACTACTTAGGAATAAATATACCAATTGTTGTTTTGATTTGATATATACCTGAAGTGCTTGTATAAAACAGTTTTTTTTTAAATCGTAGCATTTACTTGTAATTTATTTTATTTCATTCTATATATATATATATATATATATATATATGTCGTGTTATCCATATACTACGAACATCATCTTTGGTGGTTACTCATCTTGTGGGCGTTATCAGGGCTCAAATAATAAAGTATTCAGTGCTCAATACACAATTTAATCAGGGAAGTCACAATGTTATAAACTTGAAACGGTAATTCTAATGATTTAGAGCTAGCGGGTTCACAGTCACCGATCATCGACTTCCAACTACAATATCAAAGCAAAACTGTATGCTACACCATGATCAACCGTCTTTACTAAACCACGTATCTGCAAAGAATGTCGTGATGGCGTCTCGACCCCGCTCGAGACTAAATCTCTGCTCTAAATTCAAAATCTATTTAGAAAAGCAATAAAAGTAAATTAAAGAACATAGTGACTTTAAACAATAATAAGGTTTCATAACAGAAAAAGGTAACTAAATCCTCCTCCGTCTCGGCCGTCCTGCTGTTCACACGCCCTCGGGTGATCTTGTGGGGCACTCACCACCGCTATTTCTTCTACCACGGCCGTCCTGCTGTTCACGCGCCCTCGTGTGATATTGAAAATCGATCTATAGAAAAAGTAACATTAGCTCGGCTATTCCTGACCAAATAACTGACCATGGTGGCCAATCTTACTAATACTAGCCATCGGTGCAGTAGATATTTAGTGCAAAAGTGTACGCACAGACAGGCATAGACAGACACAGACAAATTTCAATGTGCCTAACACAGTGAGTATTGGGCAAATTTTTGCTTTATATGTTAACAATATACAGCGATTCACATCATTCATTCTCCCTAACTAGTTTTCTTTAAGACAAATTTGTTAATACTGAATCTTTAAAATGACTAAAACCTAAAAAACTATACACACGAAGTTATCATTGAGTACAAATTACTGAAGTTTCTCGTATGTCAATCAAGTCGGTGCCACACAGGCCAGTCGATGCCACACAGGCCAGTCGGTGCCACACAGGCCCATCGGTGCCTCACAGACTACTACTACTCCGGCGACTCTCGCCACTAAAACTACATTTGCCACATAGGCTTGTCAATGTTACATTACCTTGTCAATTCAGTCACCCTAGCTTGTGCTACGTAGGTTCATTAATGTTAAGCTGCTAGATATTATTGGAAATAACTAAAATTACAACCGTATTTAACGGTACATTTCGATATCAATGGCCTGACACATCTAAACAAAACGGAAACGTCTCACCATATAAAATTCACATTAGATTAAATGAAATATCCACAGATATCCATTTTTGGCATAGCCCAAGCATCTCTGGATACCGTCTTCTTCTAGGGCGTCGTATACGTCTAATGTGATCTGGTTTAGCGTAAACTAAACTGGCTAAAGCAAGGCGTTCTCTTTACGCTAAATACATATTTTGAACACTAGAAACGGAGCACCTGAAAATTTATATTATTTATTATTGTGCCACAGTTGATATTACTATCGACCCGATGTTTAATCTTTAGACCAAATAAGGACATGTGAAATCGGTATTATAATCAAAGATTTCTATCTCAGCCTGCGTATGAGAATGTCTTCGGAGTGTACACAAACATTAGTTTTTCGCTGTATGACCATTAATACAGTAAACTATTTCTCATATTTCTTTTGGAACATCTTTTACCTGATGGACTGCTAGAAATTTTTTTTAATTAGTATCAACTGCTAAATAAAAATTTTATAACCGAAATGGATACGCAAGTTAAAGGAACTATGTAATTTTCCAAATATAATTCGCAAATATCGTGCGTTTATTTTCCGTCGATAAATAGTTAAATCTGTTAGTCAAATCTTTAAACAAAAATATCAACTCATTATTTTCCCTTTAGAAATCCTGAAATAAATAAAATATAAAGCAAACAATTACAATATAAAACATTTTTGACATTCTAAAATTCTTTTCATCATTCGTAATTAAAAAGGAGGTCCATATAAATTTCATCGAACAAAAACATTTCAAAAATAATTCTCGTAATTTATCGAATAAATAAATTAACTTCATATATCATCCTGAAATAAACAAATTTTCCATTTAATTTTTCCATACATATTGTTTTCAAAAATATTTCTGCGATAATATCAAGAAAATCAAATCCAGCTAGCAACAAATCTATGTCGACGTCATGTCATTTCATAAAAAATCAATTGAGACATCTATGATTATTTTAATATTTTGAGCATCTTGCATACAAGTATATCATATCATCATGATTCATAATTATCAAAAAGTAAATCTTCTGTAAAAGAACCCGCATATGCATCGCTATTTGTGCGTCCTTTTTAACATTTGACATCGCATTTCGTTTCAGTTTGAGAAAATTTTTGCAACAAAATTTTCAAATGGCCGCTGTCATCTATATTTGCCCTGTTCTTCGGGTATCATACCACTTCTGATGTCGTGTTATCCATATACTACGAACATCATCTTTGGTGGTTACTCATCTTGTGGGCGTTATCAGGGCTCAAATAATAAAGTATTCAGTGCTCAATACACAATTTAATCAGGGAAGTCACAATGTTATAAACTTGAAACGGTAATTCTAATGATTTAGAGCTAGCGGGTTCACAGTCACCGATCATCGAGTTCCAACTACAATATCAAAGCAAAACTGTATGCTACACCATGATCAACCGTCTTTACTAAACCACGTATCTGCAAAGAATGTCGTGATGGCGTCTCGACCCCGCTCGAGACTAAATCTCTGCTCTAAATTCAAAATCTATTTAGAAAAGCAATAAAAAGTAAATTAAAGAACATAGTGACTTTAAACAATAATAAGGTTTCATAACAGAAAAAGGTAACTAAATCCTCCTCCGTCTTATATATATATTATATATATATATATATATATATATTATATATATAATAAAATTCTAAGTCGAATGTCTGTCTGTCTGCCTGTGACCGCATCACGGGAAAACCACTGGAGAGATTTTGATGAAGATTGGTATGATGATAGCTGGTTCTCCGGGTCAACATATAGGATACTTTTTATTGCAGGAAAATATCTCAATACTGAGAAATCTATACTAAACCTTAAAACGTAACTAGAGAAGAATCCGAGCGGAGCAAGGGTATAACACGCTAGTTCTACATAAGATTAAATTTAAATATATTAGTTATAGCAACGAAAACAGTATTTTAGAAATTCTAGTCTTACACAATTCTCACCTGTAGCATGAAGATGTGCTGACCTTTGTGATATATGCCCTTATTTACATGCGGAGCCCGACAGGGTGCAGGATAAATGCATTTGAACTTTCGACTCTACATTTGCAAGTTACGCCATGTCTTTGAAAAAAATATTATATATAACTTTTTATCTAATAAATAAAAATCCCGTATCACGGTGTTTGTGGTCGTACTCCTCCGAAACAAATATTTTTTTTTAATGATTTTTGTATATTTGGTAGGTATGACAATAGATGGTAAAGTATTTTTAACCCTCCAACGCCCACCCCTCATTTTTTAATCGCGATTTTAGTATTTTTTTGTATGAATAATATCCAAATAATTTAATATTATATAAATAATTAGGTACGAACCTGACCGAAGCGAGGGTGAGTCGCTATATAATATAAAGCAAAAGAGTTTTTTTTTGTAGATTGAACGCGGACGAAGCCGAAAACGCGGGTTCTGCTAGTCTTTATATATAAAATTACAGCATATGTTAGTTCTTCGACTCTTTTTCTTCTTCTTTATGTTTTTGAAATGTGAAAGTTTTTATGAGTATATGTATGTGTGTATGTTTGTTTCTAAAAAAAGCTGGACGGATTTGGTTGTTTAGTACATAGATAAACTATGACCTGAATAAACATAGCGTCTTAGTGCTTATTTGTTCAAACTACCAATACTTGTTGTGTATATATATATATATATATATATAATATATCTTTTTGGTTTTTTAAAGGAAAATGATATATTTTTTGAGTAATTTATATCAATAGAATTGACATTAATTAAAAGTCGATAATTCTGTATTAAAAACTCTTTCGGTCGCTTGGACAAATAAGCACTGAGATGATATTAGATATAGGCTTAGGTTTTTAGTAATAAAGCTTGCAGTATTATATATCTATAAACAAAAGTTGATTTTTTTGTATCAAGTCGCAAAAGGTATCAAGAAACATACACGAGCGAAGCTAGGGTAAGTCATTAGTTTATTTACATAAAGACCACCGTACAAGAATCGTAAATATTGTACACGATGTTTTAAAACTTCAACGACTGTAATAATTTTTTATCACTTTTAAAACAAACACAATTATTTAAATTTTACCAAATTATGTATTTAAAATTTCGGAGAAACGAGAAATTGCATTTATGTTATAACAATCGCACTTGTACTTGTATGAATAATATTAATTTATACTAATTATTGTAAATATGAATGGTATGTTTGTTTGTTTCAACATGTTAATCTCTGGAACTACCTGTCTATCTTTACATTATGGCATTTTATGGACTAGTACCTCGGCGTTTTTCGAACAAGATATAAAAAATGCGTTTTTTTCAGAAGAAACACCTAGATATAGATGAACTGAAAAAGCAAAATCTTAATTAAATACACAATTTGATCCAAATCGTTAGAGCCGTTTCCGAGATATGCGAAATAAATTTATATATCGATACATATAATAAAATTCTGAATCGAATCTGTACATTAAATATCTTTTTTGAAAATCTTATTGAAATAGTCATTTTTATCGATTATTGAAAACATCTCTCAGTTTTTCGTTTATAGATCGTAGATATGTCGTACTATCAATCTTACTGGAAAAACATAGAGTATTTTCAAAAGCACGAGTCACTCTAGTTCTAGTCGTTTATGGCACTCGCCGGTCGCTGCCGTGGTGGTGCTTCGCTCGCTCGGCTCGTGTGTTATGGTCACTGTTATAACCTAATCAAACTAGAAAGAAAGAAAGGCTTCTTCCGAGCACGATATAACTCCCGCTTAAACTTTTACAACTTACGTTATTTATATATAGGCTTCTAATAGAGAGATCTCTTAGTAAAAAATTGAGACATGTTTTCACCATTGCCTAATTATCCATTTTTTTTTGCAAAATCCCTAGATTTCGCGAAAATTCAAATTATCAAATCATCCTACGACATATATATTACAATATTTCATTTTAAATAAATAGTGGAAAAATATTTTTTTGAAGAAACATGAATTATTTCATTTTAGGGATAAAAATAAAAATATGATAATAAAAAATGTTCAAATCAAATATTTTAAGTTTGCGACCTGCTCCCGCTTGGGCGAGGCTCTAGGTGCTTAAAAGTAACTTATCTGGAATTCCATCTCAGATCTAAATTTCGTCAAAATCTGTCTAGCCGTTTCGCCGAGTATCAAACATACACACATACAAACATTTACATTTAATTGTAAGCAAAACCAGAGACCAAAGCTAGTGTATAACCATAATCAAGCATGTTAAACGACGACACCGGCGTCTTTCTTGTGTAATTCGATTTAAGAGAACGATGTGACCTGCTTCCTCAAAACATCATCTTCAGGTGAAAACAATTTAATTTTATACACTCCAACTCAATTTATACTGGCATATTTACTATAAGTATAGTCTCATATGTAAGTCCGTCGTTATTTTTAACGAGTACATATTACCTTTGCTTTATTACGGCATGAGCTTAAGCGTTAATAAAAATATGATATGATGACGTTTTTTCTATTTAAATGATAAGTAACACTATTAAAGCTAATTTAATAAGTAATTTAGTTTTAGGACTATATTATCAGATAAGCGACTTACGCTCGCTTCGCTTCGGGTTCGTCTCTAGACAAAAATAAATCTATCCCACGGGAACTGCGCATTTTTCCGGGATAAAAAGTAACCTATGTGCTACTCCAGACTATAATCTATCTCTGACAAATTTCATCCAGATCCATTCTGCCGTTCTGTGTAATAAATTGGTCAAAATATCTGCTAAACAACGATAATAGTGTGTTTTAAACTTCTAATATGATAAGACTATAAACCACTTATAAGCATTTAAAATATTAGTATGTGTACAAGAAATATAGTTTCGCGAAAATTTAGATTAGCTTTTAATATCTTTGAACCAGTGAGAAAAAACCTTAAAGTAAATGTGGTAAAAAACGCGAAGTTACTGACAGCCCACTGGGTTTAATACTCATGTTTTAAATTTCCACATCCCTCTGGCTGTCACGTCTAGTAATTTATTATTTTATTATTAATTACTAATGGCTTACTCTTGTAAGCTTGTACCCTTATTACTCGGGTACGTCCCTAGGTATGTACGTGCACATAGCGTTGCTAGAGTTTAATAGGAAGATCCTTTTAAGAGAAAAACTCTGTGATACATTATTTTTATATAACTTTATTAAATAAAGCTCCCAGTTGGCTTGATTTTTTTCCGACATATTTAACAATTATCATCATATTTTAGCTAATTTATACAAAAACTTAATGAATTATACACTTAAACCTTTACATAAACGTTTTTATTTATAATATGTACGTATTTAAAAGTTATATATGTGTAGTGTATCAACTTGTTGTTAATGTCCCAACATATTTTATTAATTATTTATTTATAGTCGAAATTGCTTTCGACTAGTTATTAATTAAACTATCCAATAAAATAAGTCAAATTTAAAAGATTTCTTGGCTGTTAAAGAACTTCTGTATCATTTTCCTGGTTTACTCATTAGGTTAGATTTTTGATACAGTTTTTTATTTTAAATCGATAAGAGACTTAGAAGTAGATTAAAAATCGTCATTGCTTCAACTAAGTTTGGAATACATTAAATTATTAAAAACTATCGTACGTATGTGCGTAGGTACGTTTTCATGTTTAGTATGAAATAGACTATATTATTACTGCACCGCTATTTTGGGTAGTAGAATTATGATAATTAGCCTATAGCTTTCCTCAATAAACGGGCTATCTAATGCAAAAATATATTTTCAAATCGGACTAGTGGTCCTTGAGATTAGCGCGCTCAAACAAACAAATAAACTAACTAACAAACAAATAAAGAAACAAACACATTCTGCCTCTTTATAATATTAGTATAGATTATTTACTTTAGTTTTTTGCAACTTAAAAGTAATTGAAGATTATTTTAATCTAGTGTTTATTGTTTAACTTAAAATATAATTGTGCTTTTCGGAATTCCCCATACATTTTACCATCTAAAAAGTCGAATGCGATAATGTATTTTTACTTGAATGTCGAGTTTTTCTCATAAAATTTTATCTTCATAGAATTAAGTCTTAGTTAATATGACATTAGTGATGTTAGTTATTTAACTTAAATCATTTTTACCATTTTATCATTTATGTATGGGATTATTAGATATTTTGTAGAGAAATGGAAGTATAATCATGTATTATTGGAAGAAAAGAATGTTTTAATAGTCAACAAATAGTGTATTATTGTTATTACATAGAAAAAAGAGGCGTGTAATCTATGTTTTATTTTTATCCATACTAATATTAAAAAAGTAACTCTGTCTGTCTGTTACTTTTGACCCTTAATCCGCTGAACTGTTTTAGATGAAATTTGGTATGGAGATAGTTTGAGATCCTGGGAAGGACATAGCTTAGTTTTTATCCCGGAAGCCATCTCTTAAATAGTTGAAAAGGGGATGAAAATTTGTATGGGGAATCAATCATTTCTCAAGTAAGAGATATAAAACTCGTCATATCCATGTATATATAATATATAGTCTACCTATTCTATACTAACCGTTAAACGTACCTAGGACGAGCCCGAGCGATGCGAGGGTGAGTTGCTTATCTATCTATATACATATTAGAATAAAATTCTGAGTTGAATCTGTAAATTGAATATTTTTTGGAAAATATTATTGAAATAAACATTATTATCGATACAGAGGCCGAATCTATAGTTTTTAGAATTTTTGTCTGCCTGTCTGTCTGTTACCGCATCACGAAAAAATCACTGGAGGGGTTTTAATAAAATTTGGTTTTTGGTTATCTGAACGCAGGCGGAGCCGTGGGCAATGCTAGTTTTATTATAAATGTGAAAGTAACTCTGTCGCATACCTTTTCACACCTAAACCGCTGAACAAATTTCGATAAAATTTTGGAAGGACATAGATTGCATTTTGGATACGGACATAGGCTACCTTTGATTTTGGCCTCACTAATCACGCGAGCGAAGCCGCGGTAAAAACTAGTATAAAATAAAAGGTATTTAGTCGCTAGTGTTTTTTCCTTATTGACCGACTTTGAACGAAGGATATTTAATTTAATTAAGAGTGTTTTATTTTCACTGTTTAATCTTCAATGGAAAGTAGGTGAAGATGTAAAAAACTTAAAATTTCTTTGTACTGGCCCATTTGCACATCCTCTATATGATATATTTCGCACACCTTAAATTTAAAATGTTACATGACTTATTAAAATCATCAATCGAGTTGTTTTTAAGTCATTCATGAGAACGGTTAAAGGTTAGCTTGCTTGCTGTTTATCACTTCAAGAATTTCCACTTATACGATGGACAGGTAAAACTGGGAGAAAAATTAGACTATTAACGTCATCAACCATTTTTCTGGTACATGGTTCTGTAGATTTATACAAGGTCATTTTTAATTTACTGAAGCCCTTTTGGGAATATACTATTTACATCATAACAACAACATCTGTAAGAAAAAAAATTAATATTTATTAGATTTTACAAAAATTAAAATATTTTTATTGCACCTTCTAAACGGTAAAAGTCCAGCATTAGCAAAAGAAAGCGCTTCGCTGGTAGAGTGGGAGGGGTGGAGGGGTGCATTAAAAATATTATTTTTTTTTTTTTGAAATCAAAATTTTAGAAATATATTTTTTTTTCTGCTGTTGTTATGATGTAAATAGTTTATACCCAAACGGTTTTCAGTAAATTAAAAATTACCCTGTATAGAACTATGACATATGTATAAGTATATTAGTTATTTTTGCGTCTCATCACTATTTGATTTTTTTTATAGTTAGGTTATACTGGAGGTCGGGTACAAAATGTAGAGTAACAAATAGCAACTGAGAAACTGCTTTGCATTTACAAGTCAGTGCCTATTTGACTTACAAAATTTAGACTTCCGAGAATCGAATCCGCGTCCACAAAGTCTTTTTAATGTGAGTTTTTGGTTGTAAAAAAATAAATAACACCACAAAGTATATATCCATAAAAATACATTATATAGATTTTTTAATACATATAAAGTACTTATTAAAACATGATGTGGAATCCCAAAATTGCGAGAAATTAGCGCATCGTCATTAAGTCATAATTTTAAACCATAACGGTTATAGCACCCGAAAACGTAACGACTTGTAATATATAGACTAACTGCATCTGCCCTTACTTTGCTTAACTGCACGGACTCATTCAGTAACTTGAAATATTTCTACTATATTTTCTACTATCCATATACTTTAATATTATAAAGAAAGTGTGTTACTTTGTTTATTTGTTTGTCATTCTTTCACGTCAAAACAGAGTGACGGATTGGTGTGATTTTGTGCAAAGATAGTTGGAAGGCTGGAGAGTGACATAGTGAATTTGTTACCGCGGGCGATTATCTCATTCGCACAGGAAAACACGTTATAACATTCGAACAACCCACAACAACTCATCATACCTATGTATATACATACATATAATATATAGTCTATATATTCCATACTAACCGTTTAAACGGATAAACCCGAGCGAAGCGAGAGTGAGTCGCTAGTATAATATTATATTAAAATGTAACATTTCCCAAAGAAATTCTATAATTAATGGTAAAAATATCATTAAAATTAATGGCATAGTTTAAAAGAAATCACCGCACAAACACACAGACAATGTGACTTTGTTTTTTTACTATTTAAAGAAGAAATTAATAAGAAACCTCTATTATTATAGCCTTAAGACTTAAAATACCGGATCCGATACATCGAATGACACTGTGATGAATGGCAGCATTTACATGGGTGCGTCCAATTTCATCCATACCACATAAATGTTAAACATTTAGAGGATATTTGCTAGGACGATTAAAGCTATAATTATTTACTTAAAGTAAATAATTTTATTGCTCATGTCTTGTCTTGAAATTTTATTGATGTTTATGTCTTTACAGGTAGTTGCGACATTGCGTTTTAGGAGTGTTGTACCCATTATGCTGAAAGTTGGCGTGGTGGGCTAATTTCTCTTTCGTGGGTGGGGAAGTAGTATGGGCTTAAATAATTCTCAAATATAGTGTGTATGTTTCGCTTTTATATAGTAACTGAACAATATATAGATATTGCTATTTACCTACATCTATACATATAAATTGTAACTAAGCCGAATCTGTACATTAAATATTTTTTGGAAAATCTTATTGAAATAAACATTATTGTCGATACAGAGGCCAAATCTATAGTTATTAGAATTTTTGTCTGTGTGTCTGTCTGTCGGTTACCGCATCACAGAAAAAGCACCGGAGGGATTTTGATGAAATTTGGTATGATGATAGCTGGTTATCCAGGTCAACATACAGGATACTTTTTACCGCGGGAAAATGTCTCATTTCTGAGAAAAAATACAAACCTAAGAATTTGGTTTTTGATCATATGAACGCGGGCGGAGCCGCGGGTAATGCTAGTATTATATACAATAGAGAATTTATATATATATATATATATATATATATATATATATATATATAGGTTAAAGGTATAGTAATATTAAATATGATAAAAATGTACTTAAACACGTCATAAAGACCTTGTCGTGGTAAAAAATCCTAAATATAAAACGTGGTTTGGTTACAACGACCACTAAGCCCGAGAGATGAGTGGTCGTTGTTTGGTTATGTTCTTCAGTGAATAAAAGTGAATATTTAGGTTTAATTTAATCATCCTTAGTTATTTCTAAATAACTATAGCAAAATATATTACATTTATAAATAAATAATTCTCAACATGCCTATCCTTATTTACACTTAACGATGATTAATAGAACTTGCCTCATACGGGAACCAAACTTACTACCAAGTAGGCAGGCGTCGAACGGTCGTCACTTAAGAAATTAATTTTGAAATGTCCGAACTAAATATGTTTTAGTGAGATATAATTTATTTTCAATTAGAATCCATCAGGATGAGTTATTGCTTTTGAGCAGTTTGAACAAAAACGCGTTTACATTCTATCGTATCGGTTTTTGTATGCGTTATAATGTAAACTGGCTATTGCGTTTATATATTGTATCTGCTTGAAAAATATGTATGGGAAGCCCTGAATATGAATAAGTTGAAGAAGTTCTATGTCACTTTATCTTATTTTCTTGCTTTATTCTTTTATCTATCTTCTTTTTGTATTATAATATATAAAATTGGTATATTAGCAACTAGATTCTATTAGCGGAAGGACCTAATTTCTCAAAGGAAATATTTTAAATTTAGGTTATTTATTAAATAGAAATTACCCATCCTAAAGAAATATTTCATTAAAATATTTACTTCTTTCAATGTAGTAAAAACCATACCTTTCTGTTTTAAGTATTAAGTAATCTCAAATAGATTTAAAAGTATAAAATTTACGCACCTTGCTTAAAAATAAACCCCTGACCAGTTTGCAATTTCATAAGGTATTTTTACATTTTTCTGATTCTGAGACGGTAGTACTTAGTCCCTCAACGACCGCGGGCACACCGGTGTTCATGTTAACAATGAATTTCTTAGAAATTTAAATAATTTCTTAGAAATTTACCTGGAGGATAAATAAACCAATGCATATTTAAACTTGCTTAGCAACATTTTTTATCATTTAGTTATATTTAAAAAAAATGATGAATTTCACCGAAATATTTTTTTTTTTGATTTGGGATTATATAATAAAAGTCAAGAAAAATTAAAGAAATAATACTCTTAAAGAATTAGGTAGATATATTTTCAACTTCGTTGTATCTCTTGATACCTAAACTGATTTGTTTATAATAAAAATATCTACTATACGTAACTTAATTTTTTAAGCTTTTGTTTTATAAGCTTTTCTTAATCTATATATATAATAAAATTGTAACTGAACCAAATCTGTAAATTAAATATTTTTTGGGAAATCTTATTGAAATAGACATTATTATCGATGTAGAGGCCGAATCTATAGTTTTTAGAATTTTTGTCTGTCTGTCTGTCTGTTACCGCATCACGGAAAAACCACTGAAGGAATTTTGATGAAAATTGGTATGATGGTAGCTGGTTATCCGAGTCAACATATAGGATACTTGTTACGGCGGAGCAAGGGTGAGTTTCTAGTTTTTACTATATTTTGAAGGGAGACTATATCAAAAATGGCTTTGTTGTAAGAGCGTCTCAGTCTATAACAATAATAAATAGTATAAAACAGAGTCGCTATACACATCTGTCTGTTTGTGCAGTTAGTCTTTATAAACTTCTTAATAAATTTTGATAAGGTTTTTAATGTCCTTTAAAAAAATCTTACTACATAAAATGCCATACATATAATAGTAAAAGAAAGTGACGTTAACATTAATTACTTTAAGAGAAAAGATCATAGATTATATTATCCAAGGGATGGGATATTGAAAAAAAAGTACTTTAAAATTGAAGTTATCAAGTTTTACTCAAATGAAACCTTTTTTTTTATTTTTAAAAACAATAATAACTGCATTAAATTTAAAAAAATACTTACCTAAACCGAAAATCGAACCAGTTAAAATATAGAAATGCGCAATCACTATTTAATCGAACATATCGATAGAGTCAATGATAATTAAACTTCTCGAACAAACGTATAAATATTTAAGATACTTTTCTTCAATTCATTTGTTCCACCTTAAATATAAAGTAACGACTCACCCTCGCTTCGCTCGGGTTCGTCCAGTACGTACCTTTTAACGGTTAGTATGAAATAGAAATCTTTGAATTTCTTGGTTATTCTGTACTATAATACGCATGTATTTTACATATAAACCTTCCTCTTGAATCACTCTATCTATTAAAAAACCGCATCAAAAACAGCGGGAAGTTACTTTGTGTTATACTATGTAGTGATGCAAAAGGCAATAGCAAGGCATCCGTGCGAAGCAGGGATAAGTCACTAGTGTTTATTAAAACACTTTCCGATTTAATTCTATTTTTTATAGTCCCAACGTGATTGATTATTATATTATAGTAGCACTAAAACTGTGTCGGTTATTTCGTGTAATTGCGGTTCATTCAATTTGCACACTTTTTGCGTTGATGTCCGCGCACGCGTTGATTACGGTTCCCATGTGAAAGGTACTTCATGCATAGTTTTTTATCACTTCAATGAAATATGCCTTGAATTTCGTTCTACATTAACTTTTTGTTTATGAAATTTAATTGTAATAACATAAGGAGGTCAGCTATGTTCTTCAAACCTTTTTTTTAAAGTAACCTATACGAATATTAACACCTCCAGGTAAATTTCTAAGAAATTAATTAAATTTCTAAGAAATCTCTTGTTAACTGTAACGCCGGCGTGTCCGCGGTCGTAGAGGGATTAGTTTTTGTTCGAAGCTTTGTTCGTGGTATGTAAACAGAAAGTCTAAATCAAGGATATGTGGTCTGGAATTTATAATATATTCATTAAGTAATAAATTTTGCATTTTAGGTATTGGTGTTTTGATTTTGATGGGCATATTATTATTATTTTTTTGCTTTTTGGATGGGAAATTGATACCTACGTTTCACACACATTTATTATACTCGTACATGACATAATTTTTTTTTTCACTTTTTGTAGCTAATAAATTATTTATTCTTTATAAAATCTACGATTTTTCTAAGTTTAAATTTCATTAAAATTATAAAATTATTCGGTTGTGTATATTTTAGTGTGTAAACGCAATATTTTAATGTTTTTATCATTGTTATTTTAATGAATGGGCAATCCAGCCGGGCGTGAAGCCAAAAGACATACTGGGAGGCGGTCCACCTCGCTGGACGATGTACCATGCGGGCTGCTTCTGGTACTTCTCTGACAGCAGAGTGGACCGTGGGAGTAACCTCTTGGTTATTGTCTGCTTCAGAAGGCAGTCATCTGTTCTGTTGGATTTTAGTGGGTAGTACTGGTTTTTCTGTCTATATGTATGCAAGTTAAAAAAAATGATATTTAATGTAAGCATATATTTATTTATTGTTAAAAAATTGATCAGAAATATAAATAAATGAAATATAGCTAGTGCAATGTCCTTAAGAAATTATTACTGCTATTGTACCTGCTGCCTTCACTGAGGAACATCTAAATTTATTAGATTTTATTTATCACTTAAAGATATTTTACATTGCACTTCAAATAAGCATAAGCTTTGTATAAGTGAAGCTTTTTTAAGCATCTGCAATATTTTACAAAAGGTGCCTAGCAGTAGCTTATGTGTTACTCCAGGTTATAGACTCTTTGTACTAATAAATTTCATCCAACATAATCCAGCCGTTTTAGTGTAAAAGAGAAACAAACAAAATTTTACAACAAAATGATTACACACACGTATGAAGTTATACTTTTTTGGCGTAACAGAAAAAAAATAGCTGAAGATTTCATCTCATATGTCTCAACTCTCTGTTTGTAAAATGAATGCAGCTAACTTCATCATGTCGTTTTTTGGCTGTCAGTGTGCGCGCGCATCGTAAAAATTTTACTTTTATATCTTTTCCAAACGTGCCAAAAGAAGTATAACTTCAAAAATTATTTTATAATTATTATCGTTGAATTACCATTAATAAGTAATTTTTAAGCTATTAAATGTAACAAAATTAATAATTTAAAATATGTTATTACCCAAAAAAACAGGAATTTCAATTAAGTCTTAGAATCTACAGAGACTTGATTTGGTTTAGCGTTACCATATAAAAAGCCTTAAACAAACAAATATTGTAAAGTCACCTTTAGTTACTAGCACACACCCGTGGGGTCTCTCACTATGTTCACTCAATCGTTATTTACCATGACATTCACACTTTACAGGCTCGTTTAAAACATATTATGCCAATTCGAAATACAAAGTTCTAACCGAGAAGTATTTATGTTCTTACTAAACTATGTTTTTGTAGGATTCAGAAACGGAATTAAAATTATTTTCTCAAATCGTTTTAGCTTGCCTTTCTACTTTTTATTTATATAAAGCTTAGTGGAGATTCAATCCCGCTTAGGGCAAATTGTAAGTGATTTGACTCTTATGACAGTGAATAAAAAAATTAATTATTCTATTATTATTTACTAGCGGCTCACCCTCGCTTCGCTCGGGTTCTCCTCTGGGAAAAGAAAATCAAAACTATCCCACGGGAAACGTACATTTTTCTATTCTATATCACTATTATCTATCTTTGTGCTAAATTTCATTCAGATCCGTTCACTAGTTCTAGCGTGAAAGATTAACAAACATCCAAACATACTCACAAACTTTCACATTTATAATATTAATACTGATGTATGATTTGTGTTCTCCCAGTGGTCCAGGTTTAACCATCATTCTCGACCATCGTTCAATCATTATTGAAAATTTGAGGGAAACATATATGAATAGAATTTACCTATTTAAATAAAAAAACTAACTACTTATATTTTATATCTAAATAATACTAAATCTCATCAATAGCTAATCAAAAAAATAATAAGAAAATCGGTTGATACTGAATTGTTTTACTTACATAATATATACATAGATACATACACACATCATGAACTACCACACTTTTATCTCCAATTTAACCCCTTTATAAAGAGGTAAAGTTTGTGAGGTTGTAGAAGGTAATCCCTGGATCTACTGAACCGATTTACATGAAATTTGGTAAGAAGATAGTTTGAGATCCTGGGAAGGATATAGGATACTTTTTATCCCGTAAATCATCCCTCAAGGGGGTGAAAATGGAGATGAAAGTTTGTATGGGAAATAAACCCAGGTACGAACCCGAGCGAAGCGAGGGTGAGTCGCTAGTTTTAAAAAAGGTATCCTTTCGGATTATTTCGCGAATTTATTTTGATTTTTGGTTCCCGACGTTTCGATAGATTACAGCAATCATGGTCACAGGAGAGACTAAGGTTATAGACTTCTAAGGCGTTGTATACTTGTTAGAGACAGTGCCTACCCACAATTTTACAAAATGATGTCAAAAATTCAAAAATGGCATCAAAGTACTTTACAAAATTTGTTGATTTTAATTCTAAACATTTTAAAATTCTCCCTTATTGTTAAGATTTTTTGTTGAGTTTGGGCTCATTTTATATTACATACTTTATTATTTTTTATTATTTATTAGCTTTTTAAACTTTATTTCATTTACACAATATTATTAGCATTATTATATACAAATATAACTACTTATGAATAAAAAATGAATAAGTACACAAACGTACATTACTTAAAATATTTAGATTTGTTAACGATGACGCCATGTAAATATCAAAAATAACTTCTAAATATAAGGAGGATTTTGAATTTAGTAAAGCTTTTCTAAAGTTAACCTCCCCGTTGTCAAAGTAATACATGTAATGATAACTAACATATTCTTTTTATATGAAAAAAACTCAGCCACCTACAGCGATTTATAGCACCGCTTTATACTTTTTAAGGAAAGTAATTATTTATAAAAAACACACTTTATTAGTCTAAATACTACTTCTCACCTTTACACACTGACATATTTGCGTAACTATTTGTATAGAAAAAATTGTGAAATAAACAGTGGCGAAAGAAAACAAAGGATATGACTATACATTTTTTAATATTTTTTTTTATTTATTTTATCCTGTCCTGTTTGTTGTGCTCTTATTTTAATTGATAGTTTAGAATACTTTTTTTTATATTGGAATATTTTTTATTGGTAATTATTCTTTAAGTATATAAAAGACTAACAACGACTCACCCTCGCTCCGCTCGATGTCGTCCATAGTTACGTTTTAACGTTTAGTTCAGAAATTAGATATTTTCTCGCAGTAAAAAGTATCCTATATGTTGACCCGGATAACCAGTTTTCATTATACCAAATTTAATCAAAATCTGTCCTGTGGTTTTTGCGTCATCATAGACCGACAGACAGACAAAAATTCTAAAAACTATAGATTCGGCCTCTGTATTGATAATAATGTTTATTTCAATAAGATTTTCCAAAAAATATTTTATGTACATATTCGGCTAAGTTAGAATTTTATTATATGTGATGGATAGATTATTGAGAACAGAATGATATATCTTCAACTATTTTTTTTCTATCCGTAAATGAAAAAAAATGAGTTTTAGAGAAAAAAGAGAATTTAAGATCAATGAAATAAATGAGATTTTTTATATGCTTATTTTTTATTTTTTTTCATTTTACAAGAATATCCACATTAACATAATATTTTAATAAGTGTAGGATGTGACCATAGAGTGTTTCGCTTATAGACTTATAACCCATAAAGAAATTCCTTACATAAGTTTACATAAGTCACTATTAGCTCTGGCCAAGTAAAGGATTATGTGTTATTGCTATATAAGTAAGATTTAACGACGCCCCGGTGGCTGCGCGGGGGGTCGCCGATTCGATGCTCGTTCGTGGCAAATTGTGATAATTATGTACCCTGGGAGACTAATGCGTAGCTTGTTAGTCTGAGGAAATAGTGCGAAATTGTTCTTATAAATCAGAATCTATTTATACATAGATGTATATATGAGAAGTAGTCTTTTACATAATTTACTATAAGTAAACTAATAAAATTTTACATATTTGTATACATATGTGTATGGATATATATTATGTTCATTTGTAAGTATTTACATATTTATGCACTTACGTATATATATACATACGTGGAATGCTTGAAATTCGTAAATAATTCATCTATACTAATATTATGAAGAGTTTTCATTGTTTGTTTATTAGTTAGTTTGTAACGAGTAGGCTCCGAAACTACTGAACCGATTTAGATAAAAGGTACGAAGATAGTTTGAGACCTGGGAAGGACATAGGATAGTTTTTGTCCCAGAAATCATCCTATAAGGGGGTGAAAATGGGGATGAAAGTTTGTATGGGGAATCAACCTAGGGGCGAACCCGAGCAAAGTGAAGTTGAGTCGCTAGTAATTATATGAGTTTGTACTTATCTTTTTCCAATTCTTGAAGTTCTTCCAAAGGTTGTCTGTTAGAGATTGCTCAAAGCTAAGACCACTTTTGCATATCTAGTGTTATTCTTTTTTCTTTTGTAATTTACATGAACTCTATCTTATTCGTGTTTCAAAATGGGATTTAACTAACCAAAATATTCCTTATTTTTAAAATTGTTTACATTGAACCAAATAATATTGATTTAATAATAACTAAAAGTACATTTAAAATAAAAACCTAAGCCTGTTTGTTAAAGTACGACTTTTAGACATATCTGTCATATAATAAAATTGTAACTAAGCCGTATCTGTACATTAAATATTTTTTTGGAAAATGTTATTGAAATAAACATTATTATTGATACAGACGGCGAATCTATAGTTTTAGAATCTATGATATGAGATAGATGATAGCTGGTTATCTGGGTCAACATATAGGATACTTTTTACTGCGGGAAAATATCTCATCTCTGAGAAATCTATACTAAACGTTAAAACGTTAAGTGGGGACAAACCCGAGCGGAGCGAGGTTGAGTCGCTAGTTGTAAATATATATGTAGTTAGAATACCGTTCTGCCCATTATATTATGGAATTGTAAATATTTTTTATTCCTGAGTGAAAAATAAGAAATGAATAAAAGTATATAAAAAATTAAATAAATTAATATTACACTTTTATGACTAAATTCTAGTACTTCTACTAATTATTATTCTATTTTCTTACTCAATATTATAAATGTGAAAGTTTAGATGGATGCTTAGATGTTTATTACTCAATCACGCCAGGACGGCTGAACGGATCTGGATGAAATTTGGCACAGAGATAAATTATAGTCTGAAATAGCATATAGGCACTTTTATCCCGGAAAATGTACGGTTCCCGTGGGATAGATTTGTTTTAGTTTTTCTACAGGCGAACCAAAGTAAAGCGAGGGTGATCCGCTAATAGTTAATATACGAAAAAAAAAAATGTAAATTTGAAATTCATTTTGAGGAAAAAGGAATAAATCAAATAATGTCGCTTCTGATTCTTGAACATACTTCTTAATATTTTATACCAGCAATTCAACCAAAATGTAACATAAGAGCAATAAAACAAATCATCCCGATTAATACGATAAATCGTAGTGACGTTATTGCGTCTGCATAAAAATTAATATCGATTATTTGCGAAAGCAATTAAAATCGATTACCCACAGTTACATATTTATTGCTTTTAATCAAAAATAAATAAAAATATGTATATTGTATCGATTTTCAGAGCGTATTTCACAATCAAGGTATCGGATTCTCTCGATCATTTCTCTTTTAGTATGGATTCGTAACGGTTTTATTTATTGATGTTTCAATTTATTTATAAAGAATATAATATTTATCAATATTATAACAATAAAGAAGGCAATTTGTAGCAATTTTTGTGGCATTCGGTTGAACGTTGTAGAACTTCATGCACTACATCGCCATCTAGTGGCTAATTACAGCAAAATAAATCGCATAAAAATCTTTTTAATATAAAAATACTTGTTTTTTCCTTAAATTCAAAGAATTTGTGGTTTTATATAAACGAACATTTTTTTTATTTATATTATATATGTATTTATATGCAATGTATTTAATTATATATGTATTTATATGCAATAGGCATGGTGGTTGCTTTGATAACTAGTCCACTTAAAAAACTCTGTGAAGCTAGTTCAAATCCGAGTCTGGCACTTAGAATTTTCACGTACGAAACTTTTTGAATATTATCACTTGCACAGTGAAAGAAAACATCTGGGTACTGGCTATGTGAAAAAACTTAAGAGATTCTTATAAGATGAGTGAACCCCACCAACCCGTATTTTTCTAGCGTGGTGCGTTATGGTTTAATCTTTCCCGCATTTAGGGGATACCCATGCCCAGTTAAAAATTAACATGTGAGATATGGGCTGGGCATATTTATAGCAGATTGCATATTAAAACAATTTTACCGTTATCAGCAAAACTGAAGGTTTTTTTACCATAATATTAAAACCACAATATAAGGTGTTCTAAAGATAATAAATTATTTGGAACTTTACCAATACAAAATTATATTCGCATCGAAACAGAATCGTCATATTATACTTCAATTTACATCGAAATTAAGTTATAAAAATCTCAAGATTCTAAAATTGAAGTACGCATTACCTTATTGGGGGGTTAATAAGAAGTCCATATAAATTCCTCGTAAAAACTGTTAAAATACCCTCGATATCTTCAAAATCGTCGAAACATCACCTTTAAGCATACGAATTTCACAGTCTTGGATAAAATCAAAAACTGTTACGATTATGCTCAAATTAAGCAATAACACTTACTTTTCAGTGACGGCTAATTTGATCTCCTTCGCAGTGCACATAAAATTTTATATTTTTAGCCAAAACAGCCCAAAATAATAGCGGGTAGCGGATAAAGCGATTAATATGCATAACAATATTTATGCGTTGAGTTTAAATCCCGAGTCAGGAGAAAATATTTATAGAGTTTTTTTTGCCTATAGAGAAAATTTAAATAGCTAAAAAAATTGTTAGTTCATATGTCCAGTTTAAAAATGAAAGTCAAAACTTTTTTTATATGGCCACTTCACATGGAAATATGTACATGCATAATCTATACATATAATAAAATTATAACTGAGCCGAATCTGTACATGAAAAAATACAAAAACTGCAATGTAAGAGTATACTAATATGTAAAACCTAAGAATTTGGTTTTCGGTCATCTGAACGCGGGCGGAGCCGCGGGCAATGCTAGTTTATATATAAGGTGAAAGGAAAATGAACAATTATATCCATATTATTTTTAAAGAAATAAGGTTCACTTGATTATATTATCTAGATAATTAATAAGTACATTTATCAACTATTTGTAACAATAATGCTGAAATTTAATTAAAATTGTAAGGTACTTACTATGTGCTATTTTTAAATTTTTAAAATCATTTTGTAAAATTTTGGGCAGGCACTGTCTGTAACAACTATACGTACACACGTATAACGTCTTTGAGACGTCTCAAACCGTAGTCTCTTCTGTGACTATGATTGCTGTAAGGTATTCGAAACGATGATAACCAAAAATCCAAATAAATCAGCGAAATAATCCGTAAAAGATAGTTTTATTTAAAATTGTAACTTATAATCGCTTTTTGCTTATACGTAGACCTCACACTATACAGCCCAAAGCTCATGTCCTTACTTGCCATTACTTACTACTGGAGCATCTTGAACAAATTATGAGCTATCATTATTAAGCATCGTATCATAAAGAGAATATACAAAAATTCTCACTTCTTTTATATTTTGATGTTTTGCAAGTTAAACATGTGTTTAAAAATTTCGAAGCCTTTTCGTTGAAGGTGTATAAATAAAAATAAATTTTGTCTTCATTATTAAAATTTTCTATAGATTTTGCATATCAGTATTTTTCTTTGGCTATAAATATATATATATATATATATATATATATATATATATATATATATATATAATTTTAAATTATGCATTAACTTTATATAATTAAAACGAATTCTATGATTTTTTTCGAACTTTTAAAGTGTATTTCAAAAAACAACCTGTTACTGTTCTGAAGAGATGTCCGATTAAACACATACAAACACACATTTTTTAAAGCTTTTGCGATATAACTTATACTCGATAAAATAAAAAAAATTAAAACAATAAAGAAAAAGATAAAAATACATAGTATTTGAAGAAAGACAATTTCTAAAATCTAGATTTTATATCTCCTAAAGCTAAATCAATTTTATTCCCATAATATTCGAACCAATTTCGTGACGATTGTATTTCAGAGCGTGCAAAATTTTACCGATAACAAAATATATCCTTATACTGTAAGTGATAAATCAACGGATGGCAAAAGTATCGGATGATTACAAAGCGACGCGATAGCACAAACGTGGCCCAAACTCGATGCGCCAGTTTGTAGGTTCTCACGGAGCCGTGGATGTTAGAAAATCACAATCAAAAATGAAAATCAAAATCCAAAATATACTTTATTTAAATAAATATATTTTACAAGAACTTTTGAACCGTCAATTTTACATTATAAATTTAAATTAAATGTTTGTAAGTTCGTAAAGAATCTACCACCGGCTCGGAAGGCAGTTCTGCTGAGAAGTGCCTATTTGCTGTATTATTAATCACTATGTTAGATATTATAGGAAGAGTTTTAGTGTGGGTTAGTGAGTTTCGCCTTACTTTGAGTGAAATATGAAACTGAGGTAGGTTAGATCCTGGATTAACATTTTTTGTTAGTTAAATAGATACTCTATCAACTAAAATATATATCTTATATCGAGGCAGTTTGTTCCCATAAAAAAACTGCAAAACATTTATTATATAAAATACGCGTATCGATAATATTTTTAATGTAGTACCATCGATTTATAACAGATGGTGTTTGGTTTAATGCCAAATAGTCAACTATATACACTGGAATAGGGAATTGTCAATCATTTTATTATTTTAAAAACAAAACCGTTTAATCAATGTGTGTCGACCGAGTTAACATATTAGAAAAATTGATTATTATAATTACATAGCTTCTAAATATTAATTAATTAATTTACTAAGAATTTTTATATACTTTTATTTATTAGGATATGATTATTGTTCCTAGGTCTTGTTTCTATCTTTCAACTATCCTTTTGGATTTTGCCGCAGTCGAGTAAAAAAGAAATAATATATACCGCATCCTAAACTCATTCTTCGTAATGCAGGTCGTGACAGCTACAGTATCCATTTTAAATCGCTGTAAGGTTAAAGTCAAATGCTCTATTTATTGTCGTACCGCGATCTGACCTACATCCCAGGAACAGGGAGAAAATAAAATGTTCAGTGTCATCTTAGCTTTATCGTTTACTAGAAATATTATTCATAGCCAGGAAACTGAAGTATTTTGCCTATATTGGGAGTTTTAGAGAGCGATTTTTTGTGATCAAAGAAGAGTATTGTTTTTAGTATGTTATGCTATGTCTTATGATGAAGCGATTTTTACGCTTATTTGAAAGAAAAGGTTATACTTTACGCTTGGTCTTATTTAATTTTATGGGTAAAATATTTTTTTAAGTAAGTTTAGTAGTTTATATTAGTTTTAACACCGCCAACTTCCCAAATCCGGGCTACTACAGTGGAAATATTAACAGAAAAACTCAGTAATTAAACTTGACCCGACCCGGGACTCGAACCCGGGACATCCGGATCTGCAGCCGTACCTACATGCTAGCTACTATACAACCGGGACAGATAAATACATTATTATTATACATTATTTTATATAACAGTGAACCACATCGGTTCTGCATTTTAAAATCAAATTAAAATCGCCACAATAAAATTACTACTGTAATTGGTAACCGTTTTTTATCATTCATCATCAACATTTGCCTCAGTCATTAATCATTAAATGGAGCGTTACAGAAGCTTTGATATACTTTTCCCATTGAATATTCATCATTATCTGAAGTCATTTTAATTTAATGATGTACATTTTAATGACAAAATTTTAAGCATTTCTCACTACTCACGTTAACTAATTTATGTATTAAACAGCTAATATAAATGCTAATATTAGTTATTAAAAATATTACCCGATTAGTTTTAAAATTGCAGAAATAAATCAATTCAATTAATTTCCACAACGTTCTTAACGAAATGCGTTAATAATTAGTATCATAATTATTATACCTACTTCATTTTATATACATATATAATATATAAAACGAAGTCAGGTTTATTACAACACTTATAACTCGAGAACTACTGAACCGATTTTTATGATTTTTGTTTTGTTGGATGCATGCAAAACGTACCTAGGGACGAACCTGAGCGAAGGAGGCTGAGTAGCGACTCTGCTTCGCTTCGCTTGGGTTAGTTATTTAATAAGAAAAAGCAATTTTTATCAACTTAAAATGTTAAAGTAAATAATGTTAAATTATAATGCGATGTAGTTTGTAATGAATATAGTTTAATTTCAGTAGGTCTGGTGTGGTAACGTTAAAAATAAGCTTTAAAAACTGTTTCGGTGAAATTATTACACTGCTATTGCGATGAAGAAAATATGGTACGTCAGCTCCAAGTAGTGCGTAGAAAAATATTTGATGCCTTTTCTCTAAAATACAATTGTATGTAAACATAATTAGGTTTACTTAGATACTAGCGATTCACCCTCGCTTCGCGCAGGTTCGTCCCTAGGTTGATTTCCCCATAGAAACTTTCATCCCCATTTTCACCCCCTTAAGGAATAATATCCGGAATAAAAAATATCCTATGTCCTTTCCAGGGCCTTAAACTATCTTTTTACCAAATTTCAACTAAATCGGTATCGTAGTTTTTGAGTTTATTCGTTACAAACATACAAAAATACAAATATTTCCTCTTTATAATATTAGTGTAGAAGTGTAGATTAAAAAGTGCTTTATGTTATTCAATTTCTGGAATAACTCGTTACCTTTCCTATCTTTTAATAGTAAAATATAATTGTAATTGCAGGTAATTATATGTCATTATAAGGGATTTGAAAATCTTGTAGTAATTTAATATTCAACTTACACACTCATTAGTATGATATGTTAATGCTATTTTTCCTTTTAGTAGGTGCAGAGTTTGTTTGTTTTTAGTATTTAAATTAAATACGTATTTAAGAATTATGGATAAGCAAAATAAAAACCTACATTGGATATTTTTTGATTAATTTGTGATTATAGAATGTTTATATTACATATTTATATTGAAGATACGTTTGGCTCAGTTTGTTGTGACTTGTGACCCTACCTGCTGTGCCAGCGGTCGCGGGTTTGTGTCCCACTGGGGGTATTCATTTGTGTGATGAACACTAATGTTTGTGTTCTATATTAAATTATTTACATCAAAAGAGAATCGAACTCCCTTCTAGTTGATCAATAAACCAGATGGTAAATACAATAAGATTAATACCATTTATCTATTTATCGCAATTCCTATTTGCAAAAGGAATATATTAGACCTTTTAAGATAACGAATGTTACAAATTAGCTGTGGTTTTAACGGATGCATTTACATTTAATAATATGCAAATAAAATCGAAACGGTAATTATAAGTAATATATACCTACGTGGTATAAGTAATTAATTGGATGACGGAGCATTTAATAATCTATACTTATATTATACTAGCAGAACCCGCGGCTTTGCTCGTGGTAAAACTACAAAAAAAAAACTAAAAAGGTAGGTTTCGTACAAACTTTCATCACTTATTTTACCCCCTTATAGGATGAACTTCGTAAAATGCTAAAACACGTATTTATTTAAAAATATTTTTTTTATTATAAATTTATTTTATATTTTTTAGTTTTTATTTTACTCGTATTTTTCTCAGCAAACCGTTTTATTTGATGTTCATATCATGGAGTGCATAAAAGGTTAAGGTTGTCCGCCGTCTATAGGAGTCCGCCATATTGGACTAAGAGATTATTAGATTTTGAACTTTAAAATTAGTAATCCCAGTCGAATTTTTGTAATTTTATATTCGATTAACTGAAGAAGGCTATCTATCTAGCGTCATGCTACCTATGGGAGTGGAACGAGTTCGCATCAAGAAATACGCGAGTGGAGTCGCGGGCAACGTGAATAACTTATATATAAAAAATTAGAAGCTTCTTTCTGTGATTTTAAAGTACCTATTCTATGCTAAAATAAACTTAATATGTATGTAGTTATTTGGAGGATACAAAGTTTGCAATAACTAGAGATGGAAGATTTATGAGTTTTTGATATATTTGATTTGAAATTGCATTCTCACAATTTTACTACATAAGAAATCGAACCCACAAATGTTGTCTAATTATATAGAGCCAGTAAGGCATATACCACATGATATAATATATATGTATATGTTATACGGTGTAGGCATAAGTTTCTCAAATGAAAGCAGACCGCTAGTAACTAAGATAAAGTGAACACAGAGCGGAAGGCGCGAGTAGTTTTAATAGTAAATTAGATGCAGATGATATCAACAGGATATGTTTGATATTACACTGTATAAATGAATGCAATTGATGATCTAATAATAAATATTCATGGATTTTATATAAAAGGTCGCAAGTTCGATTCCTAGTTCTAAGTTTAGATATTACATATGTCAAGTGCGAGTCGGATAGTATAAAGTGAAGCTTCAATAATTATTTTTTAAATGAAATAGTACATTTACCGAGTTCAAAATCAATTATAATAGTTTTATCGTAAGGGTTAAAAATTTTTTTTTTGAAATCGAGGCTATAATAGAGATATAGCTTGCTTATTGAAGATTCGTTATGAATAAAGCAAAGATATCTACTAACATAATTTTTTTGCACTGCCAAAACATATTCTAATCTGAAGTTTACGTAACAAAATGCGTTTTTGACTAAAATCCGTTTAGATGTTACAACGTGAATATGTAACAAATACGGTAGCTTATACTAATTAACTCATAAACTTTCTCATTTATAATATGAAATGACAAAATATACCTATATTATATACTAGCAACTTACCTTAACTTCGCTCAGGTTCGTCCCAAGGTACATTTTAACGGTCAGAATGGAATAGATGGCTATATAAACATAGGTATGATGAGTTGTTATGGGTTGTATTATAACGTGTTTTCCCGTGGGAATGAGATAATTTCCCGCGGTAAAAAGTAGCCTAACTCACTCCATTCAACTATCTCCACACAAAAAAACACGCCAATCCGTCACTCTCGACGTGAAAGAAGAACAAACAAACACATTTTCATATATATAATATTAGATTCTCAGTAGAATTGCAAACCGATGGTAGCTTCCTACTTTTTTTTTTTTTTTTTTTTTTTTTTTTTTTTTTTTTTTTTTTTTTTTTTTTTAACGTTGGGAAATGCATTTACGCACGAAGTGTGGGACTCACCGGCGAAGCCAGTACTACCCACTAAAACCCAACAAAACCTTCCCCCGTCTTAATGGGGCGTCGCAGGATCGCTTACGCATTCAACTACGACGCCCCGACGGCAGGTCTGCCGAAGCAGACCACAACAACCATGGGGTTGCTCCACGGTCCACTCTGCTATCAGAGAAGTACCAGGAGCAACCCGCATGGTACACCACCCTCCGAAGAAGGCCGCCTCCCACCGCCCACCGAAGCGGGCCACCTCCCTGTGCGTTTCTTGGCTTCGCGAGTACACTACTGAGCCCTCCACCACGACAAGGTGAACGCACGTTGGGGGGGGGGGGGTGGTAGCTTCCTCCTGTACTGACTGCACTGAAGTTCTTTAAATAAAATTGACGTTTGAAAAGTGATTGTTTAAGTCTAATCGAAAAAAGTTTAATTTGATTTTATTTCATACAAATTATGTACATTTACAACAGCCTTCCGTTACAAATCTACATTGTAACAATTAGTATTTCAGCACTTCTGTTTAAAAATTCCTTCCCACACCATATAATCAGAGCATTGCGAATCGTTTTTTAAAAACTTATAAGCTATAAATTAAATATTCGTAAATATGGCCTAAGGGGCACGTAATGTGTCGTAATCGGAACTTACATCGATATATAAATCGATTTTCGCTCAAACCTCTAAATTAACCTTAATGAGCCTTGATGACCGTCGGACGGTCAACTCGTCTTACCTTTTGGACTTGAAAGTTAATAGAAAATTATTTAATAATATAATACTTTAAATGGTTCCTTATTCGTTTATTGTTTAGAAACACTTGGATTATAGTGTTCACAGCATGTATATTTGGTACCTATAGATCAGAACGGATCTAACGATTTGCATCAAATTTTGCGCTGCATCATATAGATAAATAGACGTTAAAGAAGTTTATGGCGTTATAAGGCTAATAGGTACCTTACTTCCACCTATGTAATTAGTATTAATTTTACGACACGTTTGGTTCAGTTTGTAGTGAACCTACTTGCTGTGCCAGCGGTCGCGGGTTCAAGTCCTGCTGGGGGAATTCATTTATATGATGAGCACGAATGTTTGCACTCCTATCACAGGTATTTATAATGTGTATGTACTTATAGTTATACGTATATGGCAGTGTATCAACTATCTGGTATTCATGACACTAGCCTCGTAGCTTACCATGGAACTAGATGGTGCTGTGTGTTAATGTCCCAACATATATTATATTTATTACTAATCCTTATAATATTTCCTATCGCAAAATACAGTATTCTAATAAAATAAGTAGACTTCGACTGGGCGTAGATTAAGCTCGTTTGTCTATAATAAAAGCTTTCTAAGCTGTAGGTGGAATAAACCTTTACTGGTTAAAAGAATATATAATATAGTATGATATTCTTGCATAAGAAGTATATGTATCGATCATGATTCATATGAAATTATGACGCATTACCCAAAAGGCACCGATTTTTTATGCTTATTACTATATTGTCGGGTACGAAGCGGTCTTTAATTTCAATTACACTTCCCATGTAAATGCCAATGTACAGTTTGATGAAAATTACGTGGAGTAATCGAGTCAGTGAACTACTTATAAGTTAATAATAAAGCTAGTGATTGAACACGGTTTTGTCTGAATAACAAATGGTCTCAGATTTTTTATATGTTCGACTCAATATCAATTTATGAATTGGTTTTCATTTTTTCAATGAATATAAATTTAATAAACAAAAATCCATTCCTAAGTACTAATAGTATATAAACGTCAAAAAACTTAGTATTAACTGAAAAACAACATCTAAAACCTTAGCCTCCGTGACTGACATGGTTACTGTAAAGCATACGAAACGTCGGGAACCAAAAATCAAAATAAATCCGCGAAAAAAGTTTTATTTTTTAGAATACCAAAAATCTAAAAAAGGATTTAGTATGAATAGTTTTATTTGATTACTTCGTCATTAGAAATATACCCATGATATTTTATAGGATGTATATAAAAAAGTGGATGATTACGTAATAACATGTCACTGCCAATATATTGATCATAATATACACATTGCTTGAGTATATTTATTATGAAAGATCTACCAACATAAATATTATAGTTTACTATACTTTTCACATTTTATATTTGAAAATTTATTAAAATTATGTTACAATACAGTGTGTTTTATGTTATCATTCGTGATTTAAAAAATTGGGCCTTTTTTAAAGCATAGCTTAACCATTTAACACGTTAGGCATTTCATGTACAGCATGTACCGATACTTGGTTATATGTACATACTATTTGTTTGTAATTTTAAATTAGGTTATGTCGAGTTGTCGTTCCACCGGAAATGCACTGCACTATAATAGCTTCGGGTACCTAAAATGGGTTAAGAAAATATTATACTGCTATGTAACACTAGCGACTCACCCTCGCTTCGCTTTGGGTTCGTTCCTAGACAAAAACAAATCTATCCCACGGGATTTTCCGGGATAAATAAACCTATGTGCTATTCCAGGTGACAATCTATCTCTGTGCTAAATTTCATTCAGATCCGTTCAGCTGTTCTGGCGTAAAAGAGTAACAAACATCCAATCATCCTCACAACCTTTCACATTTATAATATTAGTATGGATATGGATAATTTCCCAAAAACAGATTATTTTGAATAGTACATAAACACTTAAATTCTTATTTCATATAAATTAAATTTATATGTCCTTAGAAAAGTAGTTAGATTCTCTTAGACTTGCAGGTTTCCTCACGATGTTTTCCTTCACCTTAACGTGAGTGGTAATCATATTGAATATAATGAGTGAGATTAGAACCCACTTACCTTGCTTCAAGCTAGCAAGCTACCACAGAATATTGTAATCATTTTTTTATATAGAATGAAAAAGATTATTAATAATATCCAACATTGAAAAGTAGTGCTGTGCTATCTTCTAAGCTAGGGCTGCTTAAGAAAAATAACTATTTATATACAAAAAAACATATGTTTATTTACCAACCAATCATATAGAGTCTAAACAAAAAGAACAGTCTGTATATCTATTCAAAACCACGTACACGGTAGGTGTTGGAGTCACGTTCCGAAATTGCATTAAAATTATAAGGATGTTAAGTGAAATTCTTTCCCAAATGGCGGCGATCTTAATGACAGCTGTCAGCGACAAGTGCCGAGGCTCTGGCTGAATTATATCGGGACCTAATAGCTATATATTAAACGCGTAGTTTATATCGAAATAACAATTTATAAATCAGATCGAACGTGACGAATCATTTGAATTCGTGAGAGTTGTTAATGACTTGGTTACTGTTATGTATTTGGTTAAATGAATTTTCTTTTTTAATTCTAGAAAAAATGAGTTTTTTTTTAATTATAAAGTTATTAAATAATTAGAAGTGGCTACATGGCTAGTTTGCTTTTGACGTAAATAGCTTTAGCCATTAATATAGATTGTATTATAACGAATACGATTTTTCGTTAAGCCATTTCCATATCAATAAATCATCTCCTTACTGCTTATTTGTTCAAACCAATACTATTTGTATTTTGCAGTAGATATTTTTTTCGTCTTTTTTTAAAAACAAAGCTTTGTTTGTAAGATTTATTTACATACTAGCGACTCACCCTCGCTTCGCTCAGGCTTGTCTCTAGGTACGTTTAGACGCTTAGAATGCAATAGATTTTATAGAAATGTCAAAATCGGTCCAGCAATTCTCGAATTATAAATGTTGTAACAAATCCGATTTTGTTTATATATTATATAGGCAGACTAGTCTTGCCATTGCGCGCGGCTCCGCCCGCGTTCGGATGACCGAAAACCAAATTCTTAGGTTTTACATATTAGTATACTCTTACATTGCAGTTTTTAATTTTTTTGTCAAAAATGAGATATTTTCCCCCGGATAATCAGCTATCACCATACCAAATTTTATCAAAATCCCTCCTGTGGTTTTTCTGTGATGCGGTAACAGACCGACCATAATTCAAAAAACTATAGATTCGGCCTCTGTACCAATAATAATGTCTATTTCAATAAGATTTTCCAAAAAATATTTAATGTACAGATTCCGCTTAGTTACAATTTTATTATACCTATGTATAGATAAAATACACTTTATCTCTATGTGTTTCAGTAAAGTGTGTAATTTATACCAACAGAATTGACATTTGAAAATCAAAAAAATCTCAATTATACACACTTTAAATTGATCGTTTGAACAAATAAACTGAGCTGAGACGATGAAATATATCTACAAAAAATCGTTTTAATCCTTTTTATACCGAGATGTAATATGCATATTACATGTCGTCGTAATTTCACGTTTTAGCTCTTATTTTTATTTACTGATTTCTTTTTGACCTGTGACCTCGAAATTCATTCCCCCATTAACTACTCAAGTTAAAGTAGAAATCAATGTTCTTAGATACGTTAACTGGAGCGTGAATGGAAGGAAGTTGTTAAAAACTGTTCAAAGTATTTTACAAGTCAGGTTAGAAAAAACTTAGAATATATAATTGTTTACATTTTAAATACAAAGCGACTCTCAAACCTAATATAATATTGTGATTTTCTTCGAAAAAATAAAATTATAAATATTAGTGTTCGTGGTCCCAGTGGTTTTTAATCATAATCATTATTGAAAATTTGAGGAAAATAATAATAAATGAAAATAAATTACCTGTCCATGGTAAAAAAACACGGTTTTCATTTTTTTTATTCAAAATGCTTACGCTCGTAACAATAGGTTCTAAAAAAAGAAAATTGATTGATAGATAGAGGAGAAAAGGGTATTGAATTGTTTTATATTTCCCTATTTATATATATACTAGACGCTCACCTATTACAAATAAAAAAAAATCTATTACTTTTTCTTTATACTTGTAACATTTTGATGTCGAGCCGCCAAATATATTAGTATTCCGTACATAAATATATGTATCATGTAAGAAATTCTTCATTTTCAATACAATTGCAATGGATGCAGTTGACCCCCCTACCCCCCTCTCCCCCTCTTCTAACAAAGCTCTTCAACAATAGCCAAAATATCCTTCATTACAGATCTGGCAGCATTCTCCTTCTTTTTGAAAGGTGTTAAAAATTGACATATATTAACAAAATGATGGAAAAATTATTATAAAACTTTATATTATATAAAGAAAGTGTGTGGGAGATCAAAATCAACTCGTACCATATTAGTCGATTACATTATCATTTGAGAAATCGTCCAAAGCTCACATATTTTTGAACAATACCCCTAAAATTTCAAGATTTCGTTTCCAAATAAATTCGGACACATGTAACGGATCGAAGAATATATATTTTATTTACAACAAAAAAAAACGACACTGAATACCTTTATCCAAGAAAACGAACGCCATCATAAGCATAAACATAACTCTTATTTCTTAAAACATAGAGTCTTAAATAAAATTTTCAACTGCAAATATAAATTTGTTTTTCTATATTTATTCGCCTTTATAGCCGTATCGAGTGCTCGAAAATACTCAATGAGTATAAGTTATTTTGTTAAGAATAAAAAAGGATCATGCGGATGACACTTTTGTTTCATTAACCGTAAAAGGCAAGAGTGATTTAACCAGTCATAACTCCTTCGCGTGGCTAATTTTAATAAAAATGTATAGATAAAAAATTTTGGACAACACTATTTATTATTTTAACGTCCTTGCGCTTAATTAGCGGAATCGGAGTTAAAAAAGTCGACTAACTTGAGTTTTGGCTTGTAATGACGTATTTAATATACTGCGATATATGAGAATTTGTATCTCCTATAAGAGATCATGATCATCCATTTATCCCAAAAATAAGAATTAAGAAAATCATTAAATCTGTATTTATGACGTCCGATTTAAATTTGAAATGATCATTTGAGGTAATATAAAAATAACAAAAAACGTAAAAAACGTACTATTAGTATTTCATAAGCTTTTCAATTTTCCGTGCAATGCCTTCTAGTTTTTTCGCTAAATGCCTTTTTCGGTTTATTTAAAAATTTAAAAAAAAATAAGTCATATGTACTCAATGACTGGTCTCCTGAGGAAGACCAGATAACAACCAAGGGGTCGCAGGTTTCTCTCACGGTCTACTCTGCTATCAGAGAAGTATCAGGAGAAACTCGCATGGTACACCCACCAAAGTGGGCCACCTTTCAATGTGTTTCTTGGCTTCACAGCTGGATTGCCGGACGCAAACGAGCCCCCGCCCCCTCTCTCCCCTCACCACGACAAAGTGGAAAAATGTCGGTGGGGGTAGGAGGGGGGATAGCTATAGCTTTGCCTTAACTAGAGCACAGCCGTACATCAAACAGTTGTCGGCACTTACATGAGCGATATCACACTAGTATTTAAACCTATAAATAGACAACAATACCGAACCTCAGTCCTAAACGTGAACAAGTAAAGGCTCGGAATGCTATTGAAGATGAGATAACATCTTAGATCAGTCTACTTACCGCTTCGATAGTGCATTTATTCAAGTAGATTGACATAAAAGTGGGTGAATTCAGGCAGTTTAGGAGCCTGATTGACGTACAAGGTGTTAATGAGACGAATTATATTATTTTTGACCGACTTCTACAAGAAGAGGTATTAAGTTCGTGTTATATGTTTCTTTGGTGTGTTTATTGTTGTTAACTGATTTCCATCATTCTTTTATGATTGAATAGTCGTTGTACACATTTTAAGATAAGATCCACTGCTTTGAGTGGTACAATTATTTGTAGAAAAATTTGGATGTCAGTGAAATTTTTAAGTAATAATATTATCTTAATATATATAATACAATATTTCTTCTGTACGTGTGTTCTTCACCTTACTCCTCCTAAAGGGCTGGACCGATTTAAATGAAATTTTTGTGTATATATTTCAATAAGTTTGGATGGTTTGAAAATACAATTGGATCCTTGGAAAGAGTTTGGTTTTTTTTAAGTAGTTTGAGCGCGGGCGAAGCTGCCGGTACTGCTAGTATAAATAATAAAGAGCCAGTGCTCTTATAGCAAATTTATTTCTAACAGCCTATGTATCACTCCAGGACGTACATTTTAGTATTGAACTACATTTTATCTAAATTCGTCAAACAGTTTTAGCGTAACAAACATACACACACATACTTTCGTATTATAATATTAGTGAGCTAATTTAAAATTATTTAAGTAGAACTAAGTAAGTTCATTTTTAATTTCATGTAAATTGTTTAAGAAGAGCGGTTTTAAATTAAAAAGAGGCATTAAAATTTCCGTTTTGGTTTCACAAGTTTTTTCCGTCTGACTCATGGATTGTGAGTAGATAACGGCAAATTAGCTGCGATATTTTGTAAATACAAGGTTGTAAAATAAATTATTTAATTTTGATGAATATTAAAGTCATACTATGTTCAGGTATAGTATAAATATAGTATATTATATATTTTATTTTCACCTATCGATTATCAAATATGATTAAATAAAGCTTTTTGTAACAGCAGTGGTAGCCCAGTGTTAATGTACTTCCCCCCCAACGTGCGTTCACCTTGTCGTGGTGGGGGGCTCAGTAGTGCCCGGCAACCCAACCAGGCGCGAAGCCAAGAAACGCACAGGGAGGTGGCCCACTTCGGTGGGCGGTGAGAGGTGGCCCTCTTCGGAGGGCGGTGTACCATGCGGGTTGCTCCTGGTACTTCTCTGATAGCAGAGTGGACTGTGGAGCAACCCCGTGGTTGTTGTGGTCTGCTTCGGCAGACCTGCCGTCGGGGCGTCGTAGTTGAATGCGTAAGCGATCCTGCGACGCCCCATTAAGACGGGGGAAGGTTTTGTTGGGTTTTAGTGGGTAGTACTGGCTTTGCCGGTGAGTCCCATACCTCGTGCGTAAATGCATTTCCCAACGTTAAAAAAAAAAGTGTTAATGTACTTGCTTGGGAAACCGAGTGAAGCGAGTTCAAATCCCGGGTCTCGCACTTCTGATATTTTCATGTGAGAATCATTTCCAACATGATTACCACTTGTCATACGGTGAAGGAAAATATCTCGAGGTAACCTGCACGTCGGCAAGAACCTAGTAAGTTTTCGAAAGTTCGCCAATCCGCACTTAGCCAGCGTGGTGTATTATGGCATGAGTCTCGCATTGAAAGGAGGCCCGTACCCAGTAGTGATACTTCAAAAATAGGTGAATACAAAGATTTTTATTTGTTTGAACACGCCAACCTCTGTAACTTTGAGTCACATTTTAGAGCTTAATGTTTGAGGAAGGTTTTAGATTATCTAACACTACACTACACCTCGATGAACGCTCCAATTATACTAACTAGTACACAAATAAAATAAGCGAATCCTCAGGTAAATGAGAATTGAGCGTATACAACTAAAAATATGTTGCATTATAGCAATTTAACTAAAACAAAACGCAAATAAAAAGTGAATTATTCTCGTCTCATCACAGATTTCGAATATCGCTTAAAAGGGGTTTATTTATTTCATCTTGATAATCTTGTAAGGTAAAGTTGATACAATACTGTAAACAACATAAGACCTAAAAATGTGAGACTCAAAAGCAAAATAATTAATGACGCGGTTGCCAGTAGTTTTCTGAGATGAAGCTATAACATTATTTATCAGTACTTTATTTGTTAATTTCCTGCTTAAATTGTAAAGAAGCACGCACACTATGCCTACTTGAATTGTAGTGAAAATTAATTTACATAATAACAATAAGAATAATCATATAATTTTATAGTAGGTTTAAGAAGAAAAAAACGTTTTATAAGCCCTGGGTTCGAACCCTGAGTCGGGCCGGGTTATTGTTCCAAGAAATTCTCAGTAACAGTACAAAGTTAGAAAACATAATATGCTGTTTATCATCCTCAGAATGTACTTAAAGCCGTTGGTTCTGCACCTCATATCTCACCAATCGTATCATTTATCAAATTATTGTCCCATCGGAGTATGAGAGTGACATAAATAGAGCGCACTTGTGTTTGAGCGCATACTTGTGCACTATAATTAAAGTAGGAGATTTTAAATAAAACTATCTGTTCTGATTATTTCGCGGATTTTTTTTTATTTTTGGTTCCCGACGTTTCGAGTGCTTTACAGGATCCATGGTCACGGGAGAGACTTAGTCTTTCTAGATAGTTTTATTTAAAATGTCAAATATTCACGTAAATCTAAGAAAGTTTTATTTTGATACAGTCTAGTCACATGTACGCAAACCTTTATATCACAGTAAAGAGCATATTATTAATATTTATATAACACTTAACATATGCTTAACGTCCGGTTGCTTTTATAAATTTATTTGCTATAAAATGAGAACTTCTGTTTTCAGTTGTAAATGTCAATGCAAAATTGGTCCATCAATAACGTACAATAGCTTTGTTGGTAAAAAATATGGATAAGTTTTCGAGTATAAGTATGTATGTGTGTTTATTATTTACATTTTCTATAGTTTAAAGATTTAACATAAGAGTTAAATATTGGCTTAATAATATTGATGTTCTTCCAGACCGATTTCGGCCACAGCGACCAATCTCACTGAGACAAATCATTCTCAAATTCCAATGGGATGATAATTAAAGTTTAACAATTTTAAGGTTATATTATAGAATATCAAGTTTTCGTTGATCAAATTAGTCGGACATCATCGAAGTATTATAGATGCAAAAGTTTGTATATGTGTATGTTTGTTAGTTTTTAACGCTTAAACGACTGGACGAATTAGGATGTTTAGTACACATATAAACTATAACCTGGAGTAACAGATAGACTGTTAGGCATCTAGAGAAGCACCCGAGTATGAGACGGTAAGGGGCCTAGTATAATATATTATAGGGGCTAGTATAATATAGTATAATATATGTTTCAAATCGTGAGAAAAACAAATTATTTAATACCAGAATGATCTATATCTACGAGTATTCTTAAATCTGTCAAGACATCGAGATCTCAATTGGTCACGACCTAAAATTTTCTAATTCAAGAACGCTTTTTTAAAAATAAAACGAACACTATATTTTGTATAATGTGAGCTAAAACTAATGTAACATAGTGATAGCTTCTACTAAATTAAAACGCTTAAAATACTCATATGCGTCGACTCATATGCGTTTATAAATAAGATAGTATGGAGGTAAAGAATCTTTAGACCCAATAATAGTTTAATTTGAAACCAATAATAATTATAGTGTATATATATATATATATATATATATATATATATATATATAAAATTATTAGAGTACCTTAAAATCACATGAGTTACCGAATTTTATTCAAATACATTGAGCCGTTATAGCGTCAAAAACAAACACACAATTTTTCATATTTATATCTTTTGTTAATTTACCGAAGACCTATTAGTACTTTATTATGATATAAACAAAAATCAACTTTTCAAATTAAATAGCAGCTTTTTGGCTGTTTTAGACCGATTTCCTAAAAGGAGGTGTTATGTTCTATATGCATATTTTTTATATAATATGTTTATCAATTTCTTTGAAACAACTTGTTTATTAGTAGATTCTGCTAATTGTATGGAAAATTTATGTGATTGAATGACTCTTCATAATTAAAAATGTCAGTAATAAATTTTATTTATTAGGAAGATGTTCTATCGATTTTATTTAATTATTAACTTAGAACAATTAATAAATTAAATTGATTGAAGAAAGCTAATGCTATCAAGTCACGATCACGTTTTTATCTCATAACTTCGAAACCTAAATATTACTATACTTGCGGTGTACTCTTGCTCCGCTTGAATTGCATCTGAGCAATGACTTCAAAATTTCAATATTTTCTCTAATTTTTTAATGTGAAATTGTTGGTTCCCAATGCGGAATTTTGGGGAACTAAAAATCAAAATAAATCCGCGAAAAAATCCGAAAAAGTGTTTTTTTGTATAAATGGGAATCGCGTTTTAAGAAAGTATTTTTTTATATTATGTTGTTTGTAGTACATGTTATCATTTAACGAAGACAATGTGTCTAGCAGGCTTTGACACATAAGTGGCCCCAAGTTCGTTTCATGAAATCTATGAAAGTTTACTAAAAATATTAAAAAAATGACTGATATGATGATGCTTCTATTATAAATGTAAAAGTTTGTATAAGCGTGTGTTTGTATGTTTGTTACTTCTTTTTGCTAAAATTGGTGCATAGATTAAATAGATAAAGAACTAAAATAAATCATAGGATAATGTGAATAATAAAATTTGCCCACGCTCGCGTAATAAGCGGGACGGGGATCAAGGATCGCCTTTGTCCGATCCCAGGATGCAATCTATGTCTTTGCTAAATTTTATCGAAATCTGTTCAGCGGTTTAAGCAATGAAAGGTAACAGACAATGTTACCTTCTTTTTTTATATGTTGGGACATTAACACACAGCGCCATCTAGTTCCATGGTAAGCTACGAGGCTTGTGTTATGGATACCAGATAGTTGATACAGTACACATATATAACTTTAAATAAATACATATTATAAATATACCCATGACTAATATATAATAACAATTATAGCACCCATGACTGGAGTACAAACATTCATGCTCATGCTGCTGGAAGAGCAAGTAGGGTAACTACAAACTAAGCCAAACGTGGCTTCAATCGTCACAATTATAATGTGGATTTAAAATACAAAAGGCACCCAAGCGAAGCGGGGACAAGTCGCTAGTAATAAATAATTGTCATTTAAATAGTACCATAATTTTACTGGATGAGAAACATTATTCGTCCTTCACTTTAATGATATGATTGTTTCAATTATAATTGGCCAGTGACATCGTAAGTTCAGAAATTATAGGTTTGTTATGTGATTTGTGACCCATTTAAATGCGGACATGCCTAAATTGGTCCTGTGTTATAGTAATCATTATTATGCATAGATTTTTTTTAAGAAAAGATTTGTTTGTTTGTTTGCCTTTAATAGAAAAAACAGCTTTAATTATATTTTTTTTATAATCTAAACGTATAAACAATCTAGAATTTTTGTCTATCTATCTGTCTGTCTGAGAACGCATCACGAGAAAACTACTGAAAAGATTTTTATGAAATTTGGTATGATGATAGGGTGGTTCAACATATACGATACTTTCTACTGCGGGAAAATATCTCATTTTCAAGAAATCTATACTAAACGTGAAAACGTAAGCAGGGACGAATCCGAGCGGAGCGAGGTTGAGTCGCTAGTGGCTATATATATTAGCATATAAGCTACTTTTTATCGACACACCTTCACTGTGAGTGTAACCGCGTGCAAAACTTAGTTAATAATTAATACACACACTACTACCAAATAATAATACTTATTTTAATTTCCTTAGGAATGTAATATAACGAGAGTTTTATTCTTCCATCAATTTTTACTTTATATATTCCGTATGACTTGTATTTTTGATCTGGAGCGCATCGAGTTTCGAACGAATTTCAATGAAGCAAAACTCATAATTATGTCGAGTTCGACACTACTTATTTTTTTGAACCATTATTGGGTTTTATTACAACACAGCTGTATTTATTTCGAATTATTTAGTAAATGTTTCCTTGAAATCATGAAGCATTCTTAAATTGCTCTTTAGAATCAATTTTCTTGTTTATTCTGAAGAATAAAAGCAGGTATTGACTACCCATAACTTAGACGCTGGATAGGGTTGTAAGCGAAAGTTTTTATCGATATTATTAATAATTTTATATAGGGAATAATTAAATAATTGTAAATTAACATATATTGTAATAGAAATAATACGCAGTTGTAGCCCAGTGGTAACGCTGCTCGCTTGGGAAACTGAGTGAAATGGGTTCAAATCCCGGGTCACCCACCACTGATATTTTCATGTGCGAATCATTTCCAACATAATTACCATTTGCCTTTCGGTGCCAACCCGCACTTGGCCAGTGTGGTGGACTATGGCCTGATCCCCTTTGTATTGAAGGGGCCCGTGCCCAGAAGTGGGACGTTAAAAAGAGCAGAATAGAATAGAAATAACGATTACATAAGCTTATTTAATCACGAATACTTCGGTTTCTAATCGTTTTTAACAATATTTGGACTTCAAGAAAGAAAAATTGTGATCTATAATATTAAGATTTTATCGTTTTATTTAATAAATAAAAATATTTTATATTATTATATAAACTAGTGAAACTCACCCTCGCTTCGTTCAGGTGCGTACGTTTTTTTTTTGAGCGGAACCCTAATTCTATTTCTAAAATAAAAGTAGCCTAAGTTACTCCTTATACCATCTGATACTCGTAGCTACAGCGAAAGTCCCTTCAAAGTTGGTAATACCATTTCGGAGATTAGCAGGAACAAACAAACAGACAGACAGACAAAATTTAAAAAAAAAGTGTATATAATTTCATATTATGCATTTTGTAAAATGCTGTTATTTTAACCTTACAAACATACAATTTTATTTATCTGTATAGATGTATAATATTATGTATAGTAATATTATAAAGAGGAAAGATTTGTTTGTTTCTTTGTACCACCGAAACCACTGAACCGATTTAGATGAAATTTGGTAAGACGATAGTTTGAAACCCTGGAAAGAACATAGAATAGTTATTATCCCGAAAATCATCCCTTAAAGGGGTGAAAATGGGGTTTATAGATTGTATAGGGACACAACCTAGGGACGAACCCGAGCGAAGCGAGGTTGAGTCTCTAATAATATGTAATAGAATAGATAAAAAATGCATAGTTATGAGTTTATTTAAATAATTAATTAAATTATCTGTCAACCCTAATTTTTAAAAGTTTACTACGAAAGTTGCTCAGAGATCTCGATAACCGAATTTTCAATTAAGTGTTGTAATGGTGATTTTTGGGAATTTATTATTTTGCCTTACAATTTCGTGCGTGCACTGTACATTTATTGGACAGAGTTAATGAGAGTAAAATGATATAGTGCCATCTTTAATATTTACTATTTCAAGTCAAGCTTTGTATTGCTTACATATGAGTGGCTTTTTAAGGCTTATCGGACGTTTGCATTGATCATCCAGAGCTTATATAACATCTAGTATATGTATAAATATCTCGTGTCACGGTGTTTGTCGCACTCCTCCGAAACGGCTAGACCGATTTTAAAGTTTTTTTTGTGTATTTGGTAGGTATAAGAATAGTTTGTAAATTTTTTTTTACCCTCCTACCCTTATTTGTTATTCGCGCCCCTTCTATCTTAGTACTATTTCCTACACCTAAAGGTTGCCTGGAAGAGATCGCTCTTTTAGCGAAAAGGCCACCTCTTGTACCTTCTTCTATATTATATTGTATATTTTTCTTTTTTTCTTTTTGGGTGTACAATAAAGTAATAAGTAATTCATTTATTTATGGTATATACACTATTGATATATTGTGTTAATTTTTGACTATCCAATCAAAAACCTATCCATATTACTACGTTTATTATTATTACGTTTGACTCAGTTTGTAGTGACCCTACTTGTTGGGCCAGAGTTCGCGGGTTCGATTCCCGCTGGAGGCATACCTGCATTATACCATACAACTAAATGGTGCTACGTGTTCAAGTCCCAACATATTTATTTTTATATTTAAATGCACGTCTTGTATTCTGGACGGAAGTAAAAAAATGTATATTTATAAAAATGTATATCTTACATAGTGCTCAAATTTGATAATATTTTAAACGTAAACGACCAATACTTGAAACAAGAACAATTTAATTAAGAAATAATAATTTATTTACTCATTATCTTTGAGGATATGATTATCATTTATTATTGTAATGTGTAAGAAATTCGGCATATTTTATGAATTTTAGCACCTATAAGAATTTTAAGGGTCATATTAAAAGTGAGCGCTACTTACACCGTTTTTATTTTTTCTATTTTTTAAGGCTGTATTTTTTTGCTATTCGTATATTATATTCGTAATAGAACGAATCCATACTAATATTATAAATGTGAAAGTGTGTTTGTTTGTTTGTTCTTCTTTCACGTGGAAACGAAATGACGGATTGGCGTGATTTTTGTGTGGAGATAGTTGGAAAGCTGAAGAGTGACATAGGCTACTTTTTACTCCGGGAGATTATCTTATTCCCACGGGAAAACACGTTATAATACACCCCAAAAATTTATTTATGATCAGAAATACTTGAAACTTGGTTTTAATGCTCTTTAATACAATTAAATAGTTATAGCATTTTTTGAAATTCATCTCATAAGTTGGTACGAGTAAAATAGGGCATGAAAATTTGTATAAAACCTACCTTTTTAGTATTTTTGTAGTTTTAGCGTGAACAAAGCCGCGGGTTCTGCTAGTAATAAAAAAATATTGTTCAATAATCGAATGAATATAAAATATATTTTTCATCCGACTATTGTCGGTTTTTACGTATATTTACCACTTTTTTTGTTTTCTAATATAACATAAGTGATTCTTAGGTGCAGGAGTTTTACATGCAAAAAAATCTTAACCTACCGAGTTGAGTCGAGCTACTTATTCTATTCTACTTACATATTTATTAGTCTATACGTCCTTCCTCATAATTTATATATTTATAAAGGACCAATAATTATTTTTTAGACACTCCGATTTTTAAAGCTTTGGAAATCAATGTAAAAGAAAGCATTTTAAACCAGTTTTTCAATCAATCAAATTATGTGTAAAAAACAACTACATTTTAATTATTTAGCTTTATAATTTCAATGAATTTCGACACCTTTAACTTTAAAAATGACGAATTGCCCTACAAACTTTCATTTTCTATTTAACTCTTTTAGGACAGTTTTTTTTATAAATTCTTCCATTGTATTCAGTATAATTAATAGAAGAAATAGAAAATTATAAAAAAATATTTTATATAAATTATATAATAAATTTTAAGTATCACTTTTATAAAGTCGGTCAAAAATGGTGATAGAAGAACAAACGATGGGTTTCGCGGTGTGAGAGGCAGACAAAAGATATATAAAAAAATGTCCTCACCCATGTACCTTGTTTACATCGCATCTTGGTCAATTTGCCTATAATTATCTCGATATGGTACCACGTAAAATATTTTGATTAAAGGGCCGTTTTCGATAGTGTTTCATAGATAAATATTTTTAATGGAAGTGGTTTACAATACTTTATTGGATTCACTAGCTAAAAAAGATAGCTAGAAAGCATTCGAAACGTCGACAACCAAAAATCAAAATAGACCCACGGAGAAATCCAAAAGATTATTTAAAATGAAACTGGTTTGTTTTTTTAATTTTAATTTTATTTTATTATTTAATGTATAAATACAGTGCGTACAATATAAAAATAGAATATTTAAATCTATATTAGATTTTTTTTTGATATATCAACTCTTATAAGTATAGTAAGAATCATAATAAGAGTTATAGTGTTATATTTAATCAATAACACGATTTATTACGTTACAGCAAACTCTAACTAAACTTAGTTGTTATCGTACTAATTGTCATTAAAATTATTATATTACTACGTTTACGGATAGATAGACCATATAGGTTTTATTATAACGTGGGAATGAGATAATTTCCTGCGGTAGAAAGTAGCCTATGTCACTCTCCAGCTCTCCAACTATCTCCACACAAAAAATCACGCCAATCTGCCTATCCTATTTTGACGTGAAGAAAGGACAAACAAACAAACAAACAAACAAACACACTTTCAAATGTATAATATAAGTATTGATATGAATTATAAATATTATACTAATATTTTCTTACAGTATTCAAGTACAAACAAAACGTAGTAGATGCCACTTCCATCCGCAAGGTGATGACACTTCTCACTCCCTCGGTATAAGTAATTATGAATGAATTATTTATCAAGTTAGCAACATTTTAGTTGAAGATTGTCGATTTCCTTTATATGTTCTTATCGAAGTATGACACACTTGCTTAATTATATGTTATGAGCAAAATATATGAATTTTTACACTTTATTGCGTCGAAGTCTTCAACAAACTCTCACAAAAGATGTAAATTATTTATTGTTATACACGTTTCTTTCGATTATAGTAAAATGAATGCACAGTAGTATAAAAAATAAAAATGGAAAATTAAAGAAACATATATAGTATTCTTCTTTTTTAAACTTAGTCAAAAGTATTAATTTATTATTAACTAGTAAAATATCGTTTGTGTTCAGCCCTTTTTAACATCCCACTGCTGCTGGGCACGGACCTAAGAGAAGATATAGGAATTTAAAAATTTTAATTTTTTTTCAGCCTATTTACTGAAGCCTATTTATTTTTAGAAGCGGAGAAAATATACATAAATATACACAAACGGAGCCGCGAGTAAAAACTTGTTAATGTATGTAGGATCTATCAATCTTTAATATTTATAATATCATGTTACTTACTTTTTCTAGTAATATTAAAAAAAAACAAATGATACGCTATCTAATATGAAGAATTTAATCGAATCTTTTAATTCCCAAAAAGATAACTAGACACACAGATTCAAATACCGATAAAGATATACAAATACAAAACCCCTTTAAATCATCTAATAAATAACACTAAAAATCTGTAATATTTCAGAAATTGATGGACAAAAAATGAAAAAAATACATACATACGTACATATCATTACTCAATTCATCGACGAAAACATTAAAACAGCTTTAGCCCTGCATAACTAATTAAAATTTATATAAATTAATAATATGAGTAGTCCCGGGCGCATGTCGTCACGTAGGGTAGGATTATTTATATTAATATCGAATTACAATTTATTGCTCTGTCCGTCTGTTACATGGAGTGTGTTCTCATTTAATTAGACGTCACGAATGCTTTAGTGGAAGTTGATCTGGTAGCTTATGTACAAGCTTTTAAAAGCTTTATTTGTAACTTACTAAGTAAACTATGTCTCCAATCTTGGGATATGATTTAGCATATTTCTAATTGTGGTGTTCATTTGTAATTACGTAGCATTGATGTCATCTAATCGATTTAATAATTTTGAAAATGTACAGGTGACGATTCAAAAGTGCTTGTAAAAGTCTATTTGAATAAAGTATATTTTTAATTGATTTGTTTTGACTCACCCCATACAAAAGCGTGTTTTTTTATTTCTAAACTATAATTTTTTTCACTTCGCAGAGTTATCTTCACCGATTGTAAACAGATTTTCACGGTTCTTTTTTAATCTATACTATTATTATAAAGAGGCAGAGTTTGTTTGTTTGAACGCGCTAATCTCAGGAACTACTAATGCGATTAGAAAATATATTTTTGTATTAGATAGCCCGTTTTTATTAAGGAAGGCTATTATATATCATATAATATATAGTCTATCTATTTCATACTAACCGTTAAAACGTACCTGTGGACGACCCCGAGTGAAACGAGGGTGAGTCGCTAGTGTAAACATAATTATAATGTCAAGAATGTTTTTATATAAATTTAAGAAAAATCCACCTTTTAGGAGTCAGGTTAGATGATTAGACAATAATAATTCTATTTGTATATAATATTAACAATAAATATATATTACATAAATCAGTAGATTTTTCTACATAAATTATTAACTGTACAAAAAATAGGAAATTGCATTTCGAATAACAGTAAGTACGTTTACATAACATGAATGTAACTTGTCTTACGATGAAGGAAACCATCACGGGGAAACCTGCATGTCTGAGAGAGCTAGTTCTCGAAAGATAAGTGAAGTCCGCTAGTCCGTACTTGGCCAGCGTGATACACTATGGCCTAGTCCCTCTTGAGTTAAAGAAAGGGTCGTCCCCAGCAGTGGGACGTTAAAAAGACTGAATACACACGTAAAATTTCTATATACTTAGTCTAAAAAAATAATGTTTTTGAAAATCGATTCAAATTGACTAAAATATTAACTAACATGCACACAAATACGCACACACAAATCAAGTACTTTGCGCTTTTCAAGTCGGTTAAAAAAATATTTGAAGTCTCTAACGTGTCGTCATGAAGCCATACTTATACTATCTTTTAGAATTATTATACTAAGAGTGTGGGGTGAGAGTTATACAAATAAATTGCGAGATAAATACCAGCTGAGTTAATTTCACGCAGTTTGTTTTACGACATTGATAGCCCTTCCCTCTTATTTAAATACGTATTTGTAACAGTATTAATCTGTTACAAATATGCTTCTTGCAACACTTTTGTTTGGTGTTAATTTTATCTCAAAACTTGGTAAAATTATTTTTAAATAAATTAATATTAAAAAAATATTTTTTTAAACAAGCTTTTATATCATACTAGTGACTCACCGTCGCTCCGCTCGGGTTCGTCCCTAGTTACGTTTAAACGTTTAGTATAAATACCTCAGAGATGAAATATTTTCCCGCAGTAAAAAGTATAACATATAGATGTTGACCCGGACAACCAGCTATCATCGTACCAAACATGAAAATCTGTCCAGTGCGTTTCTCGTGATGCGTTCTCAGACAGATACAGAACAGATAGACAAACATTCTAAAAACCATAGATTCGGTCTTTATATCATAATAATGACTATTTCAATAAGATTTTCCAAAAAATATTTAATGTACAGATTCGACTCAGAATTTTAGTATATGTATAGAATATAAATTGTGTAATGTAATAAATGGGTTTAATTTAATTTATAGTTTATTTTTTTATTTTTTAGGTATTTATTCGTGTTCTTCTCAGTAAACACTTTATTTGATATTCATGTCATGGGGGTGCTTAAAAAACAGTCCGCCATCGTTGGTAGCCGCCATGTTGGATTTAGAATGACGTTACTTATCTAACCATGCATTGTCATCCAAACTTAACGAGTATGCGAAATTTTAGCTCAATCGGTTGAAGATAACTGCTTTAAAGTTCAGTTGCAAGATTTGACCCGAACAAACATTCATACAAACATTGCAAGTTAAATAAAAGCTTGTAAATCAAAAAAAAAAAAAACAGACTTCTACAAATGCAAACGTTTTTATGTGTGTATTTAGATAGATTAGATTTTGTTTTTAGATAAAATTTTGCTTTTCAAGTTAATCAATATATATATAAAAAAATTGCAATTTTTATATTTTTCCGAAAAAACACGTTCAAAAAACCAGCGAGCGTAACTCGATTGTCTAGGTAATATCATTTCTCCACCATATTCCGACTGTATAAATTGAGTGTAAACGTTAAATCGTATCACAATATCATACCATAGCTTTATAACGTACAATGTTTTATTAATGTTCAACAAAATGTAAAGCTAATTTCCAGGGGCGTGAGATAACGCGGGTAAAGTCGCGGGAAACGTGTAGTGCTATTAGACCAGTAATAACGGAGGCGATTGCTTTACTCATAAATTATTTCTGTCAAAGAATAATATAATAGTATTGCAGAAGTATTGATAGGTACTGTAATCTAGTCATATCTATATTAATATTACAAAGAAAAAAAAAATGTTTTTTTAATGTTTATTTGTTTGTAATGGATAATCTAAAAATTCGATGAATTGATTTAGATGAAATTTGGTATGAAGATAGTTTGAGACCTTGGGAAGAACATGGGGTATTTTTCTGGGACATTTTTATGCCGGAAATCATTATTTAAGGGGGTGAAAAGAGGGACAGATTTTTGTGTGGGGAATCAACTATTTTCAAGGGTCTTTGTATATTGTATGTGTATTCAGCCCTTTTTGACATCCCACTACTGAACACGGGCCCCCCTTCAATACGAGGGAACATATAGGCATTTTTGATTTAATATTATAAATGTGTATAGTTTTGGCTGAAGGGGTAAGAAGATGATTCTAAACATTTCTATATTGCTAAGCATTATGTTTCTACCACAATTTCGAAAAGAAAGCAGTTCTGAGAAAAAACGCTTAAAAAAACTCAGAGGGACTCAAATTATTTGTTTTATTGTCTTTTTTCATTTATAAATAACAATAATTCTCTAAAATTCAAATGGTGCATAATTTGAATCTTTTCGAACGCTTTTTACCTATTTTTTAATAATATTGCCTAATAAAAAAATCTGCAAAATATATTGAGTTGTTATTTGTTATATTTTTTTGGTTTTTAGGAATTTCATATATTTTAAATATTATCAACTAATTTTATTATATTTTTTACTCGAGCTATTGGAGTATCTAAGTAGCAAGCACAAACACACCTACGAATTTTTGCATTTAAGTATATAATACTAAAATTATTCTCATCTATCCAATACTTAGTCTTTGCCACGATTCTTATTATATGCACAAATTGATTCTTGAGTCCGGTATTATTGATATTCACATGGGAGGTGCCAATTTATTCGCTTTTAATTGGAAGTGAATAGATTCCACTACAGCTAAGGGATGACCTATGGCTTGATTTCAAAGTTTATTTTATGCTATGTACTGCATGCGACTTTGCTCAAGAGTGTTTTTCAATTTGTTGACCTTGACCCTTCTTGTATGGTAGATTGTAAAATGGTGAGTTCTATTTGTAACTTTTTGTTTTAATAATTATAATTATTTTCACTAAAAAATAATATAGAGTTTAAATCGCATTAAGTTTATTTATTCCACCATTATTGGAGGAAAACCCTTTATTGAAAAATCTAAAATATTGTTGATGGAGGCGTAGTTTACTTACGTACTTATATAAAGGCTTATTAGAGGAAAATAATATAAATTTAAAAACAAAAATTACTAATAGGTTTGCAGTATCATAGAAAATTTATTTCAGGCAGATTTTGGACACAGTGGCCAATTTCACTAAAACTGACCCAGATCCAGGAGATACTATAGGGCAATGCGTATGCATGCAAACAAAAGTGCACTCTATTTCTGTCATTCTTATTGGACGCCTGTTAAAAGACGATTCGACATGAGCGATAAGGGATCAAGCGCAGCCATTATGTACTTTCTTAGGCATGAGAGTGAAATATCACACAATTTCCCAACTCTGAGCTGTTACTGAAAATTAATTAACAGAAAATCTCAATAAGTAAACTTCGTTGACCCGGGATTTGAATCTACGACCTTCAAATTTACCGCCGTACATAAAACTAGACCACCGTGGCAGCATCATATAACACTCAATTTATGAGACCAAGTGTTTTAGGAAATATTAATTATTCTAAATATTTCTTAAAAGACATTGAATATTTATTTTAAATTATAAAACCTCCGTAGGCGAGTTTACTATGTATGGACACTATGATGTCAATTTCTCATATCGTGACCGCCTTAAGGCGTGATTTTTGAATATCTATTTAATTATTTATTGAATCTCGTCGACGGAAAACCATCAAATTTTTCATATTTGACACATTATCTTGCACGATTATTAAATATGTCACGTGTAAATTATATTTTTAATTAGTATATGATTATAATTTATTCTTCTAATGTCAATTTACATATAGGCAATTGATAAATGGAAAAATATTTCGGTAAAATATTCATAAATTATAATATAATTTACAATCTAATGTAACCACGACTTTTAAAACAGTTTGATAAGAGTTAAGCGTATTATTCTATATCTGACTTTCTATAGTACAAGTGATTCTAGCCCAGTCAAATAAGGGCTTAACTTCGGCATGTAATTAGCTATAACGACACGTTTGGCTCAGTTTGTAGTGACCCTACTTGCTGTGTCAGCGGTCGCCGGTTCGAGTCCCGCTGGGAACATTCATTTTTGTGATGAGCACAAATGTTTGTACTTCAGTCATGGGTGTTTGTATTTATAATATATACGTATTTAGTTATATATGTATGTATGTATTTAGTTATATATATCAACTATCTGGTATCCATAACACAAGCCTCATAGCTTACCATGGAACTAGATGGTGCTGTGTGCAAATGTTCCCGCATATTTATTTATAACTTTTTGTAATTATAAAGCTTATAATAATAAGAATAACAAAAGAAGCTGTCCGTATAGTTGTGATCTTTGACTTCATAAAACATCCTATCGTATAATCCACACCGTTAGTGTTTCCCGAATTACTTACTAATGCATTTATTTTTTACTAGCATTGCCCGCGGCTCCGCCCGCGTTCAGATGACCAAATACTAAATTCTTAGGTTTTACATATTAGTATACTCTTACATTGCAGTTTTTGTATTTTTTCTCATAAATGAGTTATTTTTCCGCGGTAAAAAGTATCCTATATGTTGACCCGGCTAACCAGCTATCACCATACCAAATTTCATCAAAATCCCTCCAGTGGTTTTTCTGTGGTGCAGTAACAGACAGACAGAGAGACAGACAGACAGACAAAAATTATCAAACCTATAAATTCAGCCTCTGTATCGATATTAATATTTTCCAAAAACTATTTAATGTACAGATTCGGCCTAGTTATAATTTTATTATAATATTTCTACAGAGTATATTACTAACTATGAAACTACGTATAAGTTTCTTCCAAGTTTTCTAAGACCCGTGTCCTTAACATAGAACCCATTCGATGAAAAATCAATTAATTCAGATTTCGATTGTCAAAAAAAAGGCGTACCATATGCATAAATATTACACCCCAAATGGGAATTTCTTTTAAAGTCGCTAAATAATTAATCAGTTATTTTTCTCACAAGGTAGAATAGAGCGGACACTTGTTCGAAATAATATACTATGTGAAACACTTGTCTATATATCAATCTAATACTAAACTCTATATTTATATTCGTAAAAGTATCAAAATAATATTAAAAATTCCATAGTTTGTATGTGTAAGTATGTCTGTTACTCCTTTACGCTGAAATGGCTGGATGAATGGATTCGGATGAAAAATACAAAAATAGACTGTTTTACTACCCCATGGGTAACATAAGGTACCATAAGGTACACATAGGCGTATCCAAGCGAAATCAGGCTAAGTCGTTAGTATTGTATTAATTATAAAATGGAACCTTAGAACAAGTCTTTAACTATTTTATAAATAAAAATAACTTTGCTCAAGCAATACGCATAGTTCGATCGCAAACAGTCGTTTAAAGTCCGCCAGCGGTTGGCGCTACAAATCGACTTCGACGGACATATTGTGCATTATGTGAATGAATGGTGAATGAAAATATTTCACACCACTTTGTTCTGGAAAAAGGATCATCTTGTGTCACGATGATGTATTATATTGAATTATTGATATATGGCACAAGTTATATTTGATAGCGATTTTATATGGTGCTAGCGGTTTACACTCGCTTCCCTCGGGGTCGTCCTTTGATACGTTTTAACGTATAGTATAGAATAGATAGACTATATATTATATGATATATAGTCTATAGCCTTTGTCAATAAGCGGGCTATCTAATACAAAAAGATTTTTTCAAATCAGATTAGCAGTTCCTGAGATTAGCGCGTTCAAACAAACAAACTCTGCTTCTTTATAATATTAGTATAGATATTGGAAAGAACATTTATCTTTAGATGTAAGTTTAGCTCAGTCACCCAGGTATTTAATTATACATAACACGAAACATATCAAAATATATAATATTTACTAATCTTGTAATTTTAAGCGTTTTTATCTTTACTTTTCCATTTTTGCCTCAATAAAGAGATTCTCCCGACAAGTATATTGTTATAGAAAATAACATCTCACATAGCTTTCATATTATATAAAAGTAAAATTTCATTACTCTGAAGACTTTCAAAATAATTTTTATAATTAACAAGAAAGTAATAAATAAATCTAAAGATTCGTAGGAATTGAACCTGTGATCTCTGGATTTGAGATACTGAATATATAAGAAGTAGCTCTTATTTTGTAACTTGTACCATATAACACCGCTCTAAGATCAATAGCATACCAGTTAAGAATGCTTTTTTCTATACTTTACTCAAGAACTTGTTCGAATAAAAACTTTTCTAATTAAAAAGATACAGTGTGACATTACAAGATAAAGCTGATGTGCTATCATTTGATTCATAAGTCACGTACACTTTACTTCCTTTACAACGAGATATGTTCGACAGTCGAGATCGATGTCGTTAAATATTTATTTCATCTTATACCGATTCAATATTACGTTTATACGATCGTGAGTATAGTAAAGAAATCTATATTTACAATAGTAATCGATATTAGATGAACTTCGAGATATCTATAAAATTTATTTTTACGATTTTGTATCGAGTATGTAGAACTATTTGTAAGCTTATTTGTTAGACGGTATGTGCAGTGCATGTTCTTAAAATATAATTACCGTCGTTTCTATGAAAGTGAATTAAAAATATTATGCTTTGGAATTTTCAACTAATAGCTTACGATTTTATTGTCTACGTGATTGAGCAAGTTTATTGTGTAATATAACTTTTTTTTTACAAAAAATGTCTTATTGGTTATATGTAGTTGAGATCAATTGGACTTTATTGAAAACTAGCGACTCATCCTCGCTCAGCTCGGGTTCGTTCCTACTTACGTTTTAACGTTTAGTATAGATTTGTCAGAGATGACATATTTTCCCGCAGTAAAAAATATCCTATATGTTGACCCGGATAACCAGTTATCATCATACCAAAACTTAATCAAAATCGGTCACAGACAGATAGACAAAAATTCTAAAAACTGTAGATTCAGCCTCTGTAGTCTAGTTTGTCCTGTAGTCACTATAGTGTAGTCTGTCGTCCACTTCAATAAGATTTTCCAAAAAATATTTAATACACAGATTCGGCTTAGTTACAATTTTATTATATGTATAGATTTATAAATAAAAACGCAGAACTGTTTCAGTCTTTACTTATCTATATTATATGGATAGACAGATGAACAGACGGACGAACGGACCGACAAACAGACAGACAAACTAACATTCTAAAAACTATAGATTCGGCCTCTGTATCGAAAATAATGTTTATTTCAATCAGATTTTCCAAAAAATATTTTATGTACAGATTCGGCTTAGTTAGAATTTTATTATATGTATAGATTACAGCTCCGCTCCGTTGGGTAGTAGCATGATAATATAGCCTACCTCGATCGGGCTGTCTAATGCAAAAAGAATATTTGAAATCGAAATATGTCTATCCAGTCATTGTTTATATTTATAATATGTATGTATTTAAAGTTATATATTATGTGTAGTGTATCAACTATCTGGTATCCATAACAAAAGCCTCGTAGCTTACCTGGTACTAGATGGTGCTGTGTGTTAATGTCCCAACATTTATTTATATTATTTATTTATATTATTATGAGACTGATCTTTCATATAAAAAACCTGAAGAGCAATGAAATTCATTTCATGTCATAAATCATATAACTACAAAAACATTACTCACTCATATTTACGATCATTTAATTGGTATCTAATGTCCAACATATTAATTACAATTTATTACCGTTTACTTCAAAGCTGGTTACGTAATATAAACAATATAAACACATAAATTTTAATACATAATTATTAAAATGTAGAATTTGTATGATTTATTATGAAGCGTATAGAAATTATGGTTATTTCAAGTGTCTGATTAGTTTTATGTTTAAGTACAGTAATCCATCACTAATACATATAAGTATGTATTCAGCTATTTTTGACGTCCCACAGCTGGGCGTGGGACTTTACTAAAGTGAGGGGGATCAGGCCATAGTCCACTTTACCGACTTCAAAAAGAAGTAGGTTCTCAATTCAGCTGTATTTTTTTAATGATTTTTTTACATAAAATATAAACCGACTTCAATAAAAAGCCCTAAAAAGTTAAAAATAACTGATTGGTAGTTTTCATTTACTATAGAATATACTTAATCAAATATTTTTGAAGTCGGTCCCAGCCGATACAAATCAAAGCACACCGACTTCAAAAATATCTGATTAGGTATCTAATATTATATGTAAATGAAAATTAACAATCGCTTATTTTTTACTTTTTTTAAGTAGGTTTCTATTTATGTCATCTTATTAAGATTTTAGTATAATTATCAAATTTATGAAATATCAAATCAGTTATAACACTGTACGGAGGCTGGGGTTGATCTAGTATAGTATTATATTATGATCTGTTATATAAGCAACACTCTTCATACTTTTGAAGTATCATCGTAGCCATTTTGTTACTGTATACCTATAAGAATTGTTATTAATTACCTATTAGAAAAATTGTAACTAAGCCGAATCTGTACATTAAATATTTTTTGGAAAATCTTATTGAAATAGACATTCGATACAGAGGCCGAATCTATAGTTTTTAGATTTTTTGTCCGTCTGTCTGTCTGTCTGTTACCGCATCACAGAAAAACCACTGGAGGGATTTTGATCAAATTTGGTATGGTAATAGCTGATTATCCGGGTCAACATATAGGATACTTTTTACTGCGGGAATATATCTCATTTCTGAGAAAAAATACAAAAATTGCAATGTAAGAGTATACTAACATGTAAAACCTAAGAATTTGGTTTTTGGTCATCTAAACGCGGGCGGAGCCACGGGCAGTGCTAGTTTTGTATATAAATGTTTTTATCGTAAAATGAGTAGAAAAAACTGTCATTAGGCGTCATTTTTTCAATATCACGGCCCGAGCGGTAAAGATACGAGGTGGCAAAATTGAAATTCAGAAAGAGCACATCGAAATCTATAAAATCACTAATTTTCTAAACTCCCGGAAAACTTTCCAGGTATACTCTTTTTTGAGCACCCTATGATTGTACTATAAAAGCAAATTGACTTAAAAATTACCTTCAATAGACATGCATAATTTTAATCATTAAGTAAACATATATCACTCGAACTAAATAGATCGTCGACAGGTAAATTGCTCAGTACTAAACGGTTCTTTAATTTTTTCCAATACCTAGGTATGCTAAGCTAAGTTAGTTATTTACTATATTTAGTAGTTAGACTTAATAGATAGCTATGACTGTATATTCCAGGGATACTGAGTTCGATTCTCAGTAGAATCATTTTTATTGCTCTCTTAAATTCTATTTCTGATCTAAGAAATATATTGGAGACTTTGGGGCGTATAAAGTTAGTTATGCAATTAAAAATAAACTTTATTCCCTTATAATAAGCTTCATTTTATATTAAACGTTTAACTGCTACAATTATTTAGTCGCAATGCCAGATAAGTAATGAGGTATCAACGTTCTAAGCGGACCCTTGGAAATGTCGCTGGACTCTTAAAGAGAGTACCGACAAATTGTTCTTTCAATGGTATATCCAACGTCTAAATGCCGGTAACCAATTATTTCAATAGTATCCGTATACTGATCATTGTTTTCTATTTCCTTTGAAATCACTTTAAAGATGAATTAGGATAATGTTTCGCGATTCCTTTTAGTTAAGAAGTTTTAGTTTAGTTATTTCGCTTCGCTTTGGTGCGTTCTTGGGCGTCTTTCGTATTTATAAAATTACTAGCATTGCCCGCAGCTCCACCCGTGTTCAGTAGACCAAAAACCAAATTCTTAGGTTTTATATATTAGTATACACTTTTTGTATTTTTTCTCTTAAACGAGATATTTTCCCGCAGTAAAGAGTATCCTATATGTTGACAAGGATATCCAGCTACCATCATACTTAATTTCATCAAAATCCCACCAGTGGTTTTTCCGTGATGCAGTAACAGACAGAGAGACAGACAGTGTGACAGACAGACAGACGAACAAAAATTCTAAAAACTACAGATTCGGCCTCTGTATCGATAATAATGTTTATTTCAATAAGATTTTCCAAAAAATATTTAATGTACAGATTCGGCCTAGTTAGAATTTTATTATAGGTATGTATAGTATGTATACTAGCGAAGGTCTAATTATCCACCTGCACAAAAATATTTATAATTTTAAAATATAATCATTATTAAAAAAAAACATAAATTCATTATTTAAATATTTATATATAAAAAGGACACACCCTCCCAAATATTTTTTAAATATAACAGCCAATTAAAAATAATAATATGTAATTATCATAGAGACTAACTTATTACGGTTTTTAATTAAAAAGTAACCTTTCGATTCCGGATCATTCGGGCGTCGTTCTGTTGAATCCAATTTGGCAAATGTCAATTGAAGCTATAATAAAATCATTTTTAAACGGTTCCAATATGCACTAAGTCATGATTTTAATACACTCCTCATATGGAATGCTGTCTTGAGATGCCATTTTCGGGGTAATTATTGTATGCCAATATTCCACGTAAATCGAATGATTGAAGGAAATTTAACTATACTTTAAAGTGTTTACTTTATACATGATGAGCGTATTGAGGGGTTTTTTATGTGTTTTCTTATAAATGAATATTATATTTTATTAATAATTATTAATAACAATAACATAAAATTGATGAGAATATCTTTCTGTAAAAGACTCATGATGGTTGAATATTTTTGTGGTCTAATTTATAGTGTGCTAGTTTTTGACCGCGGATTACGGATACGGATAGCGTGATAATTGAGGTGGGGATCAAAGGTAGCCTATGTCTATCCCCAGGATGCAATCTATATCCTTGAATAATTTTATCGAAATCTGTTAAGCGGTTCAAGCGTGAAAAGGTAACAGTCAGAGTTACTTTTCAATTTTTTGTTAATAACATTAAAAATCGTCAATAGATATTAATAGCTATTGACAAAGTTTTTTTAGACAAAAAAATAATATCGATTGATAAGACAGAGAAAATATATTGATAACATAAAGAATTAACGGTTAATATAGATTTCTCAGAGGTGAGATATTTTCTCGCAGTAAAAACTATCCTATGTGTTGACCCAGATAACCAGCTATCATCATACCAAATTTCATTAAACTCTGTCCAGTGGTCCCAGACAGACAGACAAACAAAAATTCTAAAAACTTACTAACTAAAAACTTCTATTGACTACTATACCTCTGTATCGCTAATAATTACTATTTCAATAAGATTTTCCAAAAAATATTTAATGTACAGATTCGATTCGGTTAGAATTTTATTATATGTATATTATAATTATACTTCTAGGCTACTTTTTGCACCTTAGTAGTATCTTTGGGAAAAAGAAGATCACTTTAGAATAAAAATAAGCCAATGTCATTTTCCTGTCTATATTTTATTTGCAAGACATACTGACAAACAAATTTTCAAATTTATGTTTTAATAAGCATTTTATGAGGTCTTTTAGTATAACTTGAAAGCTTTTTTATGATTCCGCGATGCAATTTCAAAAAAAAAAAAAGATAAATATTATTTGTGTACTCGTTACGGTTATTAAAAGAGAGTGTTGATTTTATTCATAATATTTATTTTATGTTATGTTATTTTAATGGTATAATAAAATAAAATTCTTTTTATATTCATTGTTGAATAACATATTCAATAAATCATTTTATAATATACACTAACATCATCATCCGCCCGCGTTCAGATGACCAAAAACCAAATTCTTAGGTTTTACATATTAGTATATTCTTACATTGTATTTTTTCTAAGAAATGAGATATTTTCCCGCTGTATAAAGTATCCTATATGTTGACCCGGATAACCAGCTATCATCATACCAAATTTCATCAAAATCTGTCCAGTGGTTTTCTCGTGATGCGGTAACAGACAGACAGACAAAAATTCTAAAAGCTATAGATTCGGACTCTGTATCAATAATAATGTCTATTTCAATAAGATTTTCCAAAAAATATTTTATGTACAGATTCGACTTAGTTACAATTTTATTATATGTATAGATTAATGTGGGGTTTGAAATAAGACGTTTTTATTTAAGACGCTAAAAGTTCTTCTCGTTTGGAAATATCAAAAACATTGTGTGAAAAGTTTATTTTGATTCACGCCAATATAATAAGATAATGACACACGTTACACATAAATACACGTTTGGCTTAGTTTGTAGTGATCCTACTTGCTGTGCCAGCGGTCGTGGGTTCGAGTCCCGCTGGGAGCGTTCATTTGTGTAATCAGCACAAATATTTGTACTCTAATCATGGGTGTTTATATTTATAATATGTAAGTGTTTAAAGCCTTGTAGCTTACCATGGAATTAGATGGTGCTGTGTGTTAAGGTCCCAACACATTTTTGAAGTGTAAACTTCTATAGGCAGGTTTGGATGGAGACTAAATCATGTAAGTCATCATCGGCATGGTCACGTGACGTGCTAAACCTAACACTTAGAGTGTCGATAGGTTTTAAAAACCAAATAAATGTAAACAGATTTAATTTAGAAATTTTAATTTAAGATCAAACAATTAATTTGAATATTCAATAATAACAACTGTTTGTTTATAGTTTTAAGTATTCACTTCTGTAAGTAGTCCTCATAACCGCTTTTTTTGATATTTTACAATTCTACTCTCATGTAAGTCTACTTGATGTCAAAACTGTCTTCAGAATATTTCTATCTTACTTACTGAAAAACTTTGGTTTTGATTTTTAGTTACCGAGTCTCCGAATGCCTTACAGCAGTTATGGTTACGGGAGAGATAAATATTCTAGACGTCTCAAAGGTCATATAGATGCTAAAAATAGTACCTAACTAAATATAAATTTATAATTATACGATGATAGATATTTAAACACTACCCTACAAACGTGTCGTAAAGAAAACATTAATTCAATATTATTTATGTATGATATATATATGATACAGATAATAAAATTGCAAAATTGATATTTCGAACCAAAGCATTCATTTTTTAGTAAACTGAGTGATAACTTACATTTTTTCAACATCCCTTACAAAGTACCATATAAATAATTCAAAAGAGCAAATAACCGATATATGGTCAAAATATAAAAAAGCCGCCTGTATTTGGATTAGACGTTTTCACAGCTAATAAATAAGAAGCTTAAAACTTAAAAGCCGATTCAATTCCAATGAGACGAGAGAAATTCATTCAAATTCATTAGAATTGCAAGCAAGATGTAAGACTGGTATGGTTTTATTGATCCGCTTATAAAGCCTTCAACTTTGAATAGTAGATATAGTAAAACGTGTCGCCGACGTCCTGAACGGAGGGTTGCGACAAACAACTGTATAATTAAATACACATTAACATTATTGACTAAATAAGATGATTCAATAAAACTAAGTATTCAGATTTTTTCGCAAATTTATTTTGATTATGATTGCTGTAAAGCATTCGAAACGTCGGAAACCGAAAATCAAAATAAATTCGCGAAAAAATTCCAAAAGTTATTTTTATTTAAAATGTCAAATATTCGCGTAAATCTAAGAAAGTATTGACTGACTTTGAAAAAATATATGCTAAAATAGATATTTAAAATGTGCTTTGTTCTCAGATCTTCTAACTGGAGTTAGTTGACGATATTCAGTCCGTACTAGTCATAATACTGTCTTAATATGTAAATATTCGACATTGTAAATAAAAGTAATTTTTCGGATTTTTTCGCGAATTTATTTTGATTTTTGACTGCCGATGTTTTTAATGCTTTACAGCAATTATGGTTACGGGAAAGACTAAGGTTTTAGTCGTCTCAAAGGCATTATTTATGTTACAGACAACCTACCCACAAAATAACAAAATGAATTAAATAAATTCAAAAATGGCACCAAAGTACTTTACAATATTATTGTTAATTTAAATTATAAACATTTTTATAATTTTAATAAGTTTTATAATTGAATATGGAATATTGTTTATTTAATTTTAGCCATTATTGGTATAATTGCTGTAAAACATTCGAAACGTCAGGAACCAAAACTCAAAATAAATCCGCGAAAAAATCCGAAAATATAATTTAATTTTAAAATATCAAATATTTGCGTAAATCTAATAAAGTATTTTGAGAAAAGATTTCATTGAAATTCAACCCCCAAATTTTTGAAGAGGTTGCTTAATTTGTATGGTAAATCATATTTCCGGGGGTCAACTTAAAATAACCAAACCAACAAAAACCAGGCAGGTTGCTAGTTTATTCAAACATAATTTCAAGTTTTCCATCCTATTCAACTGCAAAACAGCATTTTGTTCATATTTCGAATAAATCACATACAATTCGTATATTGCAGCGTCGGCGAGCTCAAGTAAAGAGATGCGGCGATATTATCTACAAGTTCTATGGGCGAACATCGGCATGCATTGGGTTCAAGACTTACGTCTGTGATGAATAGCTTTGAAATTAGTACACTACTTGCTTTCATTTACTTATATACAAGTAAAATAAAGCTCAGGTAAAATAAGACCCGTTATCAGTACTGAAATGTAAGTTTAATAACGCTATACCTATTATTGAAAAGCTTTATTGTAAGTTCAATCAATATATTTTAATTGTAACTTATTATTTCTTATACGTTTTCAGTTCTTTTTTTATGACTAAACATAATATGTGCAATGTATTAACATATAGGCTAGTTTAAGCTGGGCACGGGCCTCCCTTCGATGCCAGAGCGATTAGGCCACAGTGCATGATTCTAGCCAAGTGCGGGTTGGCGGACTTCACATGTCTCTTGAAAAGTTCTAGGTTCTCTTAAACATGCAGGTTTCCTCTCAATATGTTCATTCACCGTGAGACAAGTGGTAATTATGTTGGAAATGATTCGCATGAAACATCAAAGATGCGAGATCCGGGAATTGAACCCGCTTCATTTTTAACAAGCAAGCGCGTTACCACTGTACTATCACTGCCATCATTGCTTAGTACTTAATCATTTTATCTTTAAATATTACTAGATATAAGTATATTAATTACCAATTAAACTTTTTATACTTTAATTTTATGTTTGTTATATTTTTGATTGCGGTCGTTTAATTATAGCGGAAAAACAAGTAACATTTACATATTAATCATATAAAATTATTAAGATATATTCGTAGTATCTGAAAAACTGTTATACGCATCTATTACTTGTGAATTTAAGTGATAGTATATCCATAAAAAATGTAATAAAAAATAAATGTAATTTTTTTTACAGATATATAAAAACACACAAATTACATCACTTGCTGTTTGTCAACCAATTTTGTTTTTTTTTGTTTAGCAGCTATTGACGAGCGTTAGTGTTATCAAGAAGAATTTTTGTGAACTGATACTTTTTTACATATGTACATAGGTAAATTGTGTATCTATACATATAATAAAATTGTAACTGATCGTTTTCTGTATATGGAAGATATTTGAGAAAAAACTATTATTGGGAGTCCAAATTAACTCAATAGAACCCAAAACAATGATTTTTAAAATTTATGTCTGACTGTGCGTTTGTCCGCGCTAATCTCAGGAATGGATTAACCGATTTTGATGCGTTTTTTCACTTATAAGTTTCACTTTACATTTAATACTATAGTTTTATTTCAATCGATTCATAAATAAAAAAGTTATATCAATTTTAAAAATGACCTAGGAACCGCTCCGAAGTAAGGGTGAGTCGCTAGTTTTCAATAATTTCGAAGCTTTAAAAAACACTCATATAATATGAATTTGCAACCATTCTAAGCAATTTATTATAAGAAAACGTAGCCGTTAGTTAAACAGTAGCTCTAATAATTTAATTTATAAGCAAGCTATAAATACAACGAATTATAAACATAAGGAATAAATCACCTGAAAGGTTCCGGTACAGATAAAATACCATTCAAGTAGCAAGGTTTCTAGACGTATGGACTAGTAAATTAATAACGTCTGTACGTTAACAAATAGTGGTTAAGAGTGTTCTGTAGCTTAATTATCATTTATGAAAAATCCATACTTAATATTATAAATGTAAAAGTGTGTTTGTTTGTTTGTCCTTCTTTCACGTCAAAACGGAGTGACGGATTGGCGTACTTTTTTGTTGGAGATAGTTGGAGGGCTGGAGAGAGACATAAGATATTTTTACTGCGGGAGATTATCTCATTTAGATGGGAAAACACATTATATATATATATATATATATATATATATATATATATATATAATCTATTCCATACTAACCGTCAAAACGTACCTAGAGACGAACCCAAACGAAGTAAGGGTGAGTCGCTAGTATATAATAAGTATAACATATTATGCTGAAGCGGTAATTGTTCTATTATCGTACAGTACCGTGTCAAGTGGAACTAAATCTATACTTTAAAAAAAAAGTGCCGCACGATAAAGACTTCAAACATTTTTCATTTTTCCAAGCTTATCTCAAACACTACAGATTTTTATGTAATTACCGCGACAATGACAATTTTACCAAAACTTTACCATCCTTTTAATTTAGTTAAAGCTAAGGGCGGACTTTTTATCGAAAAAAGTTCTCAATTAAATTCATATAATGTTGCATGAGCATGAAGCTTTCGTATATCCATCTGTAAAGTATAATTTGTTTATGTTGTATTTTATTCAATGAATTTATGTTTTAACTTTTAGTATAGATTTCTCAGAAATGAGCTATTTTTCCGCAATAAAAAACACCCTATATATTGAACCGAATAACCAGCTATCATCATGCCAAATTTCATCAAAATCTGTTCTGTGGTTTTCTCGTGATGAGTTCCCGGACAGACATATAGACATAAATTCTAAAAACTATAGATTCGGCCTCTGTAACGATTAAAATGACAATTTCAATAAGATTTTCCAAAAAAATATTTAAAGTCCAGATTCGACTCAGAATTTTATTATATTATGTAGGTATAACTTGTGTTTGGTTTTTAAAATATCACTAAAAGAGCTCTTGATAAACAAAACCGTGGACAATAGCATGTTCATGATTTTCGTATAATATAGTAGTATATTTATTCTACAATCCCTTGAATGTAAAATAGGTAAGGGCAGTAATGAGAGCGTGCCTTGGAGTTTGACGATGAATGGACCTTTTTGCACTATTTTAATTACAACTCGACTATAGAAATCGTTTTAGTTTTGTATGGTATAAGTTATAATTTGAAGCGATATTTCTTCTTGTTGATTACCCAAAAGTTAAGCTAAATCTAATATAATACTATCTTAGATTTACACGAACATTTGAGATTTTAAATAAATCTATCTTTTCGGTTTTTTCTCGCGGATTATACATATATATTTACTCGAGGATTGATCATGTCTAATGTCACTACAGGCAATTTGGTTGTAGAATGTTTTTTTTATTTCAACCCGGGGCTTGAACCCACTAAGACCCAACGGAACCTGTGTTACTGGGAAATCCTAGGATCGATTCTCATTCAACCACGACTTTCCGATAGTAGGTCTGCCCAAGCAGACCACAACAACCGTTAAAGCAACCCCATAGCTCCAACCGTCCACTCTGATATTAGAGAAGTACCAAAACCAAGCCACATGGTAAACCGCACATCGAGCTGGATCTTGAACTTAGTATCTCATGAATTAACCTAATAAGATATCCTGCTAACTAGATTAATGCGACTTAAATTATATATATTATTAAAGTATAAACAAAACACCGCTACATCTCAAGTCTTTAGCCTACATTAAGTCTAGATCTTGTTGACAAGGAAATTGCTAAATTGTACCGTCAGCATATTTCAGTTGATTTATCCACAGATCCAATGATTTACAACTGTCTGCCTTATTGTGGATCATTAAAACATTTCACAAATATTCTGGGGTAATTTAAAAGAAAATACACTTGTGTAGAATTCAAAAGCGAAGCGAGAATTGTAATTTATGCGAATATTTAAGATTATGTTTTGCAATTGTTGTTTGGATATGCAAATAAAAGAAATAATATTTATGGTTTAGTTGTGCTTAGTGACTTTGGTCATATTTTTTAATAGATAAATATTAGCGATTTAACTTCGGATACGTATCTATGTCCCTAATAGGAGCCTATGTACTTTAGCTTATAGCCTATCTGTCATAGTGCTTAACTATTAAGAATAAACATATATTATACAAAATTTCATATTTACAGAGTAACGGATTGACGTAATTTTTTGAGTGGAGATAGTTGGAGGGAGAGTTTTCTAGAAGATTATCTCATTCCCACGGAAAAACACGTTATAATACAATCCACAACAACTAATACATATATATATATATATATATATATATATATATATATATATATATATAATTATCTATTCCATACTAACCGTAAAAAAGTACCTAGTGACGAACTCGAGCGAAGCGAGAATAAGTCACATATTTACGTGAAATATATAAAATCAAATATTTAAGCTAATAATCGCTTATGTTTTAGAACACCATTACCGTAAGTACAAAACGCATCTAAGCACCTTAAGCCTTTTAAGGACATAGAACAAGTAACATTTTCACATATGTAAATCTGTGACTTATATGGACCAAATTAATTGTACGCGTGAGCAATCAATTTACGTAATCTACGATATTTTATGTTTGCACCATTCACTAATAGGTGTATCGCTCACAATAGCAGACCAAAGACAGGTAAGGTCAGAGGTTATCTCTTTGGATGCGCCTACTTTCACCATACGGGCCAGTTTAATGACAATCTTTGAAAAAACATCAGCTCAAGCGAATTTAAACCTTAAAAGCTGAATATAAGATTGGTTGAAAGCGCAATTATTATTTTGTAAGTGTATTCCTTCTTTATGATGTTCCAGTGAGGCGATGATTATTTTGTAATAAGACGATAAACTCAGAACGTTTCGTTGTAAAATGTAAAGAGGTACATCTTGAAACCAGTTCCAGTTTCTATGGGTTTGTCATAAATAGCTAATATTTGCTTTGCTTAGTTTGATGAGGTAAATGTCGCAAATAAAGATAAAGGCTAACAATTATTATAAATAGTATCTATTTTAACCGTAAACTAGTAATAATACTCGGGTTTAACGATTTGTAAACAATTTTTTTTTAACTTTGTCTAAATATATTGTAATGTAAACTTTGCAGAAGAAATTATATAGGCGATGTATTGATATATAAATATATATATTTCCTAAGAAATATCTCTTCGAAAATTGGCATCGACATGTGACGTTAAGTCAAACTAAAGAATAAATTTCAAAAATCAAAAGTTCTAATTGTCTAAACACAAATTCGAACTCACGCACACCACATAAAGTATTTTTTTAAACGGAACAATGAATGGAATAGATTTGAAAAAAGCGCAATGTGCACTTCCTTTTTTACACTCTTTACACACGCTAATTTAATTGTGCATCTTGAGTTTTTGTATATAAATGAGTTGATGATAAAAACCGTACCGAAAGTTGCGTAAACAGTACAAAAGATTAGTGCGTCATATTTAGAAAAATATGACGCACTAAGGAAATTTGACATACAGAAAATTTGAAGCGAAATAGTATTAAAATAAAATATAACATGCGTTATGCAAACATAACCAAATCAAGCCAGCCATATTCAATTTATTTCTTTCCACCAACTCAAAAGTGAAACGACAGTGGAACAATCGGCATTTCTCCCCCGTGTGCCTCGTAAATAACAAATTTATCGCGCACTGCGAAGAATCCAAACCTGTCAAGATCGTTAAGTAATGGTCGGTAATTAAATACTTTTGGGCTTCTGTTCGAGTTGCATTCCACCCACTTGTCCAGTTGTGCGACACTATTTAGTTTTATTTAAATTAGACCGATTACGATCTAGAGGCTAAGCTGAGGTAACCGAGAAGCGATGTTTTTTGGTTAATTTGTTATTGTTACTCGTGTTACATGTGCATATTTTGGATTATTTTATTTTTAAGCCTATATATTGCTTTTTAAATTTAAAAGTATTCAAATATTTGTTGAAATTTTAGTACATAATAGAAATAACAGACAAAAACGATAATAATGGTAGAAATTAATGAATTGTTTCGGAATTATTTAACTCCACATGTATAATTGCAAAGAAGTGTATGTATGTACATGTAATAAAAAAATGCGTTTCGGACTCGCACACGAAGTGTTCCGTATCATAATAGTTTTTTTTTAATTTAGATGGCGGCCTTTTTGAACTTCGACATCCTGGTTCTTTGACAAATAGACCGACGGACAGAAAGAGGGACGGACAGTGGAGGCTTAGTAATAGGGTCCCATTGGCCCCTTTCGTGTACGGAACCCTGAAAACTAATAAAAATCATATTTATAACAAAAATATAAAAAATTTTACAAATAAAAATTGACATTATAAATACAGGAAAATGAAGATTTAATGAAATAGCGGTTACTTCTTTTGCAACTGGTTTTTCTTACATTCATAAGTTCTCGTCTACTAATTATTATTCATACATATTACTCACATCGTAAACAGAAATATTGTGAGAACAATTTATATTGTACAAATATGCACTCGAGCGACATTTCGAAATTCGTTAAAATAGTTTCTTCAAGACATCTTTAAAATTTTATCACCAGAAAAAAATACCATTATTTAAAGTACGATTTCCTGAATTTAAGCAATTAATTAAAATATTCATACCAATGGATGCGTTTTACTTGGACAATGGTCCGAAAGTTCAAAATTTGGAAGGCCCACTTATGGCATCCATTTAAATATATAGCCTCACCACGACTCAGAAGTAAGATTCGAATCACAGATAAAAAGAGAAAACATTATCTATCACTGCAGAGGGTGCACCTTGGACGGGCGAAACAGTTAATTAACAAAATTCGCTTTGTCCGAGACACATAAAATTTTATGAGGATCAAGATCTCCGCATAGTAGCTTGGATCGCAACGTTTTCGACCGTTTCTAGATATGGCATAAATAAAGTATTTTTAAAATTGCATTAAAACTTTATATTCTAATATTACCTTTTCACATTTTAACCGCTTAACAGATTTTGATGAAAAGCAAACAAATAGGTTACGTCATGGGGTATTTTCATTCCCGTCTTGCTTACCAAGTGAGCAAAGGCCCTGACAAAAACTATTAATTATCAATAAATTAAAAGTAATTCTGTCGAATTATGGACAGCGTTCAAAGAATGCATTATGAAATAATATCTCGAAATAATAGAATTCAAAATATATTATAAGCAATTTTAGATTTTAAAAAAAATGTACAAGCAAAATTATGTCAGAATCAATAAATCCTCTATTTCAAACAATCATTATAGTATTTCATGTACTCTGTATATACTGTGTGAATTGATTTATTTATTGTGTTTTGCCTTTTTGATCATATTGAGGATTTCATTACCTATCAGTTTATCGTCAGAAGATAAAACGTAGGCAAAACAACATCTAGTGCCATACACGTTTGGCTTAGTTTGTAGTGACCTTACTACTTACCGTACTTGCTATGCCATCGGTCGTGGGTTCGAGTCCCGTTGGGGATTCATTTGTGTGATGAGCACGAATGTTTGTACTCCGGTCATGGGTGTTTATATTTATAATATGTATATATTCAAAGTTATGTATGTGTCGACTACCTTAGCTTACCATGGAACTAGATGGTGTTGTATGTTAATGTCCCAACATATTTATTTATTATTATTTATTTATTTATGGAAGGCATCAAACAATTATGACTCTTCCAATATTTTTATATCATCGTGTAGAATTAAACAAGCCGGGCACACAAAAAATTGGAGCAGGACAAGTATGGAAAACACTCATAAAATTTAATAGGTTTTCCGTCAAAAAGTACTTACGTGAGTTGCCTTCTGATAAACATTTCAATTTTTTATACTCATGCATGTTAATAAGCAGTAAAATGAAGCTAAATTAAGGTTTGCTACAACTGATTGCGACAGTATATCATTTTTTGCCGTTTTTTAAAACAATTTCAACTTGCATTTTTGAAGATTTATGGCGTATTTTGGGAAATACGTAATGTATTATAGCCAAGTCGCTCCAATTCTTCGATTGGGCAAGGGTATAAGTAAAATACATATACTGAGATAACAGTTTTAAACTTCATTCCATATCCCTAGTGGGATAAAAGCTCAGTATTTAAATTCGGCATTTTAGCATAATCATTAAAAAAATATATGTATTGAAATTAGTCAATATTTTTGTTAAGTAAATAATATTTACTGACTTATTTTAATTTTTTTTTTATAATTTAAATAAAAAATCAGCCACAAAGAATGCTTAATTTTTTTATAGTATATTATAATAGAAATCTAAACAAAAACAAGAATTTTATAAGATATAATAACACATATAGAACCATAAATAGTGCTGTTATTTTTTTTAAATTATAGTGCAAAATGACAATGTCATTAAATGAGAACATATGCAAAACACAGGTTTTGGTAGCATACAATTGGCACTCTCAACGACTCGAGGGTCCGTTATTCGGTACATCTTCTGTAGTAGTATATATTTGTAAGAATAATTAAAGATTTATCTTTGGGTTAACTGGATTTTTTATTTATCTATAGTATAAATACTACCTATGTCCAAGACTTTGCTCACATTTATCAACAATAGCAAATTATATAGAAAAAAGTTTGAAACAATTTTCAACACGATTACTCTTAAAATATAACTTTCAGAAATAAGTAAAAATATGTAATGTCCGCCCGATAGATTTCGGCCACGACGGTCAATTTCACTGAGACCAGCTATCTGCGCAGGAGATATTATAGCGCACTAGTGTGCGCGCAGACACAAGTGCACTCTCTATTCCTGTCACTGTCATACTCCGGTGGGACGATTACTCGACACGACCAGTGAGAATTAAGGCGCAGGGCCGACTTACGTACTCTCCGAGGTAAGGGAAGTGTAACACCGCCAACTTCCCTACTCCGGGTTGTTACTATAACTACCTTAACAGCAAGATTCGATAACTAAACTTGGCCCAACCCGGGACTCGAACCCAAGTCTAGCCATAACACCGTCAAAAATATGTAAATTATATGTATAAGTATATACATATATGAGCAAATATATATAAAATCCTTACTAAATTTCATGAGCCTAGATTTAGTTGCTATTGAGATGTTGTGTTTAATCTGACAATCAGAATTAATTTATTTATTTCACACAATAGTTAAGGGGAGCGATATTCAAAACTTATAATAACTATAATATGAAGAGTATCCTATTTTGAAAAAAGTTATATTAAAATCAGTCAATATCCTGCCACATTATTCTCATTTGATATTTTTTTCATTTTTTAGGTTCAAACAAAGCTAAAAACACAAAATAATACAGTTCTCTTTTATGAGGAGAATAATTAGAAATACGCGCGGGATTTTATATATATGTATATAAAAAAATGTCGTGGGTGTTTAAATTTATGATGTATGTATTTAAAGTAATACATATATGTGTAATGTATTAAGTATCTGGTATCCATAACACAGGCCTCGTAGCTTACCATGGAACTAGATGGTGCTGTTTGTCATGATATGTCCCAACATATCTATATATTTATTTATATTAACTTATCAAATATCTTTGAAATTTTTTAAAAATGAATTTATTGTGTTAAAATATTTAAATGTTGTGATTTATCTTGAGTTGTGTTATTGGAACCGTTATGCGTGTGCGTAGGTTGTCATAAATCAATTTAGGGAGCGGAGCTTTAGGCTCGTCGCGAGCTTCGAAAGTTGATAGTATTGGAAATAATAATATACGTGGTGATATTTTCGATTTGATTTCTTTTTTTAAAGTGAAATTAAGCAAAAAATGTGTTATTGTTTTTCTTATTGAATCGGTACAAATAAATGTGAAAGTTTGTGTGTACGGATGTTTGTTACTCTTTCGCGCCTGAACGACAGAATGGATCTGTTTTTATTTTACTAGAAGCGAAATCGAGCGAAGCGAGGGTGAGTCACTAGTATGAAATAAAATTTACACGTGTTACTAAATTGCCATAAATAAAACTGTCTTCTCGGATTTTTCCACGGATTTATTTTGATATTTGGTTCCCGACGTTTCGAATTATTAACAGCAATCTCTCTCAAGAAGAAACTCTCCTGTGACCATGATTGCTGTAAACCATTCGAAACGTCGAAAATCAAAAATCAAAATAAATCTGCGAAAAAATACGAAAATATAGTTTTATTAAAAATCTCAAATATTCGTGTACATCTAAGAAAGTATTAAAATATCTTATTTTACTTAAAAAACATTTTGCTGCGGGTGAATGATTACAAAACGCTAGCAGTAAAATTATCTCGACCATATGCCCCACGTGTCAACTGATAACAAGTGTAAACCAAGCTCTTAAAAACTAACGATTTGCATTACATCGATTCGTCGTGATTGTGTTATTTTAATATTTAAATTTGCAAAAAGTTAATTTAGGAAAAAAAATATTTATTAATAACTAGTATAATTGTGGCTTGGTCACAAGAGAACACAACTACTTCGAAATTATTCGAATTAAACAAATATATATTTACAACCCCTGCAAATGGCGGGACTTATGATTTATAGTTTAAGTCAATAGATCGTACTGAATAGATTTTTATACCATGGCACTAAATATCTCATTCTTTAATTGACGTTAAGTTTTTCATACACACTCTTGGAAGGGTCCTCAGATTGGTGCCTTTTTTAACGTAACCATGACCTTTAATCTCCAAAATTCCTCGAAAGAGTATAAAATGAATGAAAAGGGTGTATAAAAAATAATTTACCTATCAAAATGATATCTAAAAAACTTTAGAATTCTAACTCTAATAATGAGAAAATCCTACGTAAGTCTACATAATTAAAACAAGTAGCAAGTTATGCGTTAGTAGAGACATAGTGGTTACAATAACAACGGTATTTCACAGGACCATATAAAGAATGTTATTTAATTGTGGACCTTTGCGGCACACGCGATCTAAGTATGCTTCAGACGGATGAAAGGACTATATATAGTTACATTTAATACCCAACTGTGCAAGAAAGAGGGTTATGTTTTTAAAAAAAATATATGTATCAATTTTGTTGGCATAGTTACAACCTGAAGAAATTGATTTGAAGATATTTCGGTGAGATTTTGATTTGAGTTTAAAATACTATTGTTCACCGAATGGTGAAAATTCGATCATAATTATTTTTTTTGATAATATTAAAGCTCATCGATAGTTACTAAGCAAAAAAAAAAGAAAATCGGTTGACAAATAGAGGAGAAAAAGGTACTGAACTGTTCTGTATTTGCCTATTTATATATAGATTCTGTATAAAGTTACAAGCAAGATTATAATATTATCTGTGTATACCATGATTAGATATGTACATAATATATGTACCTTGTAAATGTTTTATGAATTCTATATACCTCCTTACAACTAAATATTTTTGATGTAGTTTCTTTTAATAGAATAAGTGAATTAAAGTGACCTTTCTCATAATTCACATGAAATTGAAATATATTAATTTAGTAACAATCTAGAGTCACCATTAATATTAAAAGTATTTCAAGTATTTCCTCATTGATTTAAATAATTTGTTTTGGGTGCAGAAAAAAGAAAAAAAGCCAAATCTGGCGACGTGTTTATTTTGTATAATATCAATAAATTTGTAACAACACTTTTTATAAAGTATATCGTAATAAAACTTAAAAATAATCAGCCAAATTATAAAATGGCGATACATCACAAATTGCCTAGACAGATCACAATCTGGCGTATTTAAAAACTGTCCTTTAACATAATATGGTAAAATTTGTAATGAATTTTCTAATTATTATTACAGAGTACTATAAAACACAAGATTATTATAATTTTGCATATAAACATTCAGTTATTCACTCAATGCACGTGTGACTCGCTTTAACTCGGTTCCAGCTAGACCAAACCCGGCTATCACTTAAATCAGCCGTCGTGCTACTTACGCGCACCTCATTAATTAGATGCCGCCATTAACAAGATAATAAATAGGCTTTGTTCTAATATTGTTCTTCAATTTTACAAGTTTTTATATTTTTATATGAAAATATTCACGAGGCAACAGAGGTCCGGGGTTCCATTCCCGCAGGAGTAATTTATTTAGAAGCTATTTAAATAAGACATGGCGTTAGAAACTGTTATTTAGAACGCATTTATTCAAATAGTACAGTATGTAGAGGAGCGTGAAATATAAACATTTTTGGAACGAAAAAAAAGTTGACACTTTATTAAAATAAAGCTGGTATATAGACCTTAATACAAAACATGTTAGAATTTTATATTTAATTACTTATGAAATGTAATATTGTATATTATAATTTTATCACATCCAATATGAGGATCAGTAGAGGTAGTTGACTACAACTAACTACTAAATTATTCGAAAATTGGACAAGTAAACATAGAAAAGACATCAACATGCTCTGAAGTTTATTTTACCAAAAAAGTTTATAATATTAAGATTAAAAATATGACAGACCTCAAAATATAAAAAAATTGATTTAATATCATTTGTATAAATATTATAACTTAGTTGTGAATTGAATGATTGTATATTTTTTGTTTTCTCTTTTATTTAATGAAATTGCTTAAAATATAAACAAAATACGAGAATAAATGTTAATTCATAAGCACATTATGAATAACATACATTCTTAAGTTTTTATATGTATATTCTTATTTACATAATATGTTATGTAACACAAATAAACACACCAACGCTATTTTTTATTACATTAATATTATAAGTATGAAAGTTTTAAATGTCTTTGTTTGTTACATCTTTACGATGTAATTTATGTGGTATTCGGAATAACATTAGCTTATATCTTGACGGTGACCAGACCATATCAGATTTTTTGACGCGAGCATTGTCGCGTACAAAAGCTATTACAATAAACAAAAATTATAAACACATAAAGCTCATATTCAATAAAATTTCGAATAAAGCGAATAAATCAATCTGTCACAACCAATTTAACACTACGCGATATGTTAACTTGAACGTTACTTATAAATCAAAGGTTAAGAATGAATATTGAAGCCGCATCAATATGAATTGCCTTTGGATATCTTATTGCTAATTTATTCCATTATTGTACTGCGTCAACTCAAAACACGGTATTGTACATGATTAAATAAAATAATGCTTTCTGTCATTCGCATCAAGGTTTTTGGTGTGACAAGTGTCTTTTGTGCAAAAATCGGATAAGTGTGCAAGTAAAAGACATCAACGGGTTCTGTCGGGTTTTATCAAATATTTTTATTGTTTTTAATCTTTATTACATAATATATTGGTTGAAATTAAAGTTTTATTTATATTTTTGTTGCACTTTATTCTATTATTAAGATTTTAATTGTATTTAATTGTTGTGAAATTATTGAAATAAATACAATTAAAATCGTTAGTTAAAAAGTATTATTGTAAAAATAAAAAAAATAATATTTATTTATTTTTGTCCAACCTGCATTTGGTCAGAGTAGTGGACTATGACCTGATCCCCGTCATATTGAAGGGAGACCCGTGCCCAGCATTGGGACGTTAAAAAGGGCTGAATACATACTTAAATATTTATTAGTGGTTTATAATATTATTATTAAGGATTACTAAAATGAATTTGTATCGTTTAAATTTTATATTTATACTCATCAAAAATATTAACATTATATACGTAATGACATTGAATTAATATTAACTAAAATATTTTTGCTAGCTTTTACTTGACTTATTTTTGTGGGTTTATTTGTTGACGCTGCAAAAAATTGAAAAATTGACATAATTCTTTACATAATAAAAACTTTTTAACAAAAAATAAAAATAGACTTCCAGGCACTAAAATGTAAAAAATAACTAAACGGAGGTTTTCATTTCGATTAGATACCTAATCATATATTTTCGAAGTCGGTGCAAGCCGATGCAAAGCATGCTATTTGAAATGAAAACCTCCGTTTAGTTATTTTTTACATTTCAGTGCCTGGAAGTCGATTTTTATTTTTTGTTAAAAAGTTTTTATTTTTCATTTTTAGTGTAGACGTACTAAGCAGGTAATTTGTAAGAAGAAACTTTTTTAATAATATATTCGATTAAACAATTTATTTAAAAAAATATTAATTGTTGATTTTTTTTAAACACCCCTATGGGACCCTACCCTTTGAAACAAAAAAATTCCAAATCGGTTCAGGCGTCTTTTAGTAATCGGTGAACATACATAAAAAAATCCGACGAATTGAAAACCTCCTCCTTTTTGGAATTGGAAGTCGGTTAAAAATGGACCGTACAATAGAATATTTGTATTTAGCCCTTTCATAGTCCCACTACTCCAGTAGCGAGCCTCCTTTCAATACGAGGGGATAGAATATTTATCAAAGTTTAGAGTAATAGTAGTATAATATCCGAATTAAATTCATACATGTCAAATGTTCTTAAGCTAAGTTGAAATAATATTTTGGGAGTCAATAACACTATTTTGCCTCAAATTGTTAAATAAAAATCTAATAAGTATGAAAAAGCTAATAGGCTTCAAAATATGCCTATGTGTATATAATCCATACTTAATATTATAAATGTCAATGTGTGTTTATTTGTCGTTCTTTCACTTCAAAACAGAGATGGATGGCGTGATTTTTTGTGTGGAGATAGTTAAAGGGCTGGAGAGTGATATAGGCTACTTTTTATCGCGGGAGATCATCTCATTCCCTCGAGAAAATACAAAACAATTTCATATGGACCGTTAAAACATACCTAGGGACGAACCCAAGCGAGGCAACGGTGAGTCGCTAGTATATTATAAATAAAACTATTTTATTGTTACGTATTGAGAAAATGTATGTATATATATAATTATGTAAAGAATGCATATGTAAATTACATAAAGAAAACAGTCAATGTTTGTTTTCGTCGCGTGTCAAGTATTGAACAAACGTTTGAAGAAAGCGAAACTGCACGTTTGCTTAACCCGAATAAGGAAAGCTCGAGTAAAGTTTAGAAGGTGAACAGTGTACGGATCTTCCTACTCTAAATGGCGTTGTCTCTATTATGTAAATAACAGTAAATGTATGTTTTTGAATAAGAATTTTTACATACATATTGGTGATCATATACTCGTTTATGTCTCTAGTAGATATACATACATATATTCTGAGATAGATGGTGAAAATTTTTAATTGTAATGTTTTTAAGTTGTATTGTGGACTATGTATGTAATGGAAAACTTTTTAGAAGTTTAATGGTTAGTAAGAAGATAGTTTGAAACTCTGGAAAGGACATAGGATAGCTTTTATCCCGGAAATCATCTCTTAAGAAGGTGAAAACGGGGATGAAAGTTTATATGGGGAATCAAACTAGGGACGAACGCGAGCGAAGCAAGTGTTAAATACTAACATAATACTTTGTTAGAAATGGAATGTGTCATCTCATCCACAGTAGTCGGTAGCCATCATCATTATGCCAGATGGTCGTTAAGAACTAGTAGTTGATAAAATCAGAAAATAATTTATTAACTTATTTCAAGTATTGCCATTCTCGTTACAGATTACCAAAAAGGTTTGATGATCAATTTCAATCGGGACACCGCTATCGTTAACCTGTCAAAGTTTTGAAAAAATGAGCCCTAAGAATAATAAGCGATGATAAATGAATACTCTGGCGAAAGTTTTTTGCGAATTAATTGATTTTGAGTTCAATGTACGGGGTATATCGTTTTTAGGGATCTTTATCGAAAATGTGGAAGATCATTGATATAATTAAATCAAAGCCTACTTACTGACTGACTGATTAATCATGAAATCTTGGACAAGAATCATTATTCAGTTAAATTATTATTTGTATATGACAGGCGTTTTTGGAAATTAACCCATTATAGAAGAATAAATATTTATAATATAATAATTTTCCTATATTATTTATTTAATATTTTTAGTTATTATAGATAAGTTATTATAGACAATTATTTAAAAAAAATCTGTTTGAAATCCTGACACGACGGTTTCCAACCCTTGTGTCTTAAAGCAACAAAACAGAAAGCTTTATTTGGGTATATAATAATATAATAATAATATGTTGGGACATTAAACACACAGCACCATCTAGTTCCATGGTACCAGCTACGAGGCTTGTGTTATGGATACCAGATAGTTGATACACTACATATATATAACTTTAAATACATACATATTATAAATATAAACCCCCATGACTGGAGTACAAACATTCGTGCTCATCACACAATGAATGCCCCCGCGGGACTCGAACCCGCGACCGTTGGCACAGCAAGTAGGGTCACTACACACTGAGCCAAACGTGTCGTAGCTTATAATAGTAAGAATTTATGACATACTTGTTTTCATTTGTAAATACGGTCACGTGGTACGTCGATTGTTCCGTGTGTTAATTTAGGATATGAGGTATCTTCATTTCAAACACAATTAATTGAGTATGAAATAGCAAAAATTCTTATAAGTAGTAGTTCCCAATAATGTTTGGAAGTGCCCGATTTGTTGACATTTATGATTATTGCTCTACTTCCTTGGGTAGTAGCATGATGATATACATATAGTATATAGCCTATAGCTTTCCTGAATGAACGGGCGAATAAAATAATTCGAAAAGAATTTTTCAAATTGGATTAGTAGTTTCTGAGATTAGCGCGTTCAAACAAACAAACTCTGCCTCTTTATAATATGATTGTCAAGATATAATAATTGATTTTTTTACGCTAATAATAGACAATAGTGTATGCTGCCAAAGTATTTACAGCTATATTATAAGTTACTATATTTAGGACAATAAAAAACTATATAATATTAAAAAAATTTAAATATTTAAATAAAAACCTACAACTCTCGCTTAGCCGGTTTTGATTATTAATGATTCAGTGTTACATATGACTTCGAACGCGTTTATATGAAAAATTCTAAAGTGATTTTTAGTGTATATATAAAGGTTAAAGAAAGAAGAGTAATTAGCCTTAAAAAGTAAAAAGTTGTTATATAATTTGACTTTGAATAATTTATAACTTAGCAAAAAAAAAACTTTTCACTTATAAATATGCAATGGACCAAAGTTCAACAAAACAATCCATTAAAATACAAAAATTTAACGCTGTGTAAATTAACATTTGCTATATTTTAGCAGATATTAAGTGTTTTTTTTAAACAAGTACATTTATACTGAGTTAGTTAAGTAATTATTTTAACTACACAATATGCAATAAGATAAAAATAAATTATTTTATGTGGGGTGGAGATCAAAGCCCATGTCCGTCTCCAGGATGAAATTCGTCCTTGCCGAATTTCATCGAAATCTGTTCATTGGTTTAAACGTGAAAAAGTTACAGATTGAGATACTTTTTACATATATAATATTAGTATGGATAATACGTACTTGGTACACATAAGACTTGCTCTATACAATTTTTTGTCTATAGCTGCTAAGATTACTCATACACAAAATACCGCTAATATCTTTGTTATGTGGATGAAAACCAGTAACAATTAATACGTATTCTAAATAAAACTATCTTTTCAGATTTTTTCGCAGATTTATTTGGATGTCTTGAAGGTATGATGATGGAAGGTATACCTTCGAGACATCTAACACCTCAGTCTCTCCCGTGACCATGATTGCTGTAAAGCATTCGAAACGTTGGGAACCAAAAATCCAAATAAATCCGCGAAATAATCCGAAAAGATATAATAATAGTTTTATTTAAAATGTCAAATATTCGCGTAAATCTAAGAAAGTATTATAACACGTACTCGTATTCTAGTTAATCAATATGCGCATAATATCTGTTTTTACTTTTAAAACGAGAGAATCCTTGATTTTAATGGCATTTTTAAGTGAAGAGGTTTGAACCTTTATCAGTTATCATGACGTATTATAGATGGAGAAGGCACCATCACTTGCCTTTAAATGTTATCAGATAAATGAGAATTTTGTTTTGGGTTTTTTTACAAATGAGTATCTTTTAGATAATAATATTCAAAAGACCTACTTCCTCATTTCAGTCAATACTGACTAGCTTTAATAAAAAAAAAATATAAATTAAAAAAAAAACCACGTAAAATGATGGGCACAAGTTGACAAAGGAACATATTCATGCAGTCGGATATACTTCTTACGACTTTGCCGCAGTCGGTTAAAAAGAAGGAGGCACTCCAATTGGTTGTTTTTTTGTGTGTATGTTACGATATATTTGCCAATTGTGAATCTTTTTTTATATATTTTTTTATTAATCTGATTATTTCACGCAAAGGTTCGTTATTTGGTTGTCACAAATATGTACAAACTTTTAATACTTTTGATTTATAATATAGAACTCCTTTCATAGCCATTTTATATTTATGACTTTTTGACAGATAAAAAATATATCATAACAGAGAGACATTAAAAAGCGCATAATTATATACATTTTTTTTATATTTAAAATACAATATAATAATAATTCTATATTGCTACGGCAACTTATAATATATATATATGTGTGTGTATGAATGTTTGTTACTCCTTCAAGCAAATAGTTGGGAGGATTTAGATACTATTTATTACACAGATGACCATCCACCACCTGGATGGAGATGGGGGATGCACGGGATGTAAACAAGAATTAGTTCTTACTACGTTATAAATATTAAACAATCCATATAAATTCCAAAAGAAAAATCCTCCTCTATTGAAAAATATTTTATAATATTAAATGAGAAATTCTTGTATATACATAAATATACATTTCTATAGTATAATTCGGAAACGTCCTTAGCGATATGGAACAAATTTTGTATTGAGATAGGGTTTTGCTTTTTAAGTTTATTTTTAACATCTTTACCAAAAAGAAACACTTCGCTCAGGTGCTCTATTTTAAAATTATGACCATGTTGTATATTTTTATATAACAGGTATAATGTTATTTCTCATACCAAACCTTTATTATAAATTAACCTTAACACACTATAAAATAATTAACAACCATATAAATTAAATATACTAGCTTTATTGAGAACTTTAAGCTTAAAAGCTTAAAGTGGTGTGACGGCAATTTATATAAGTTCTAACAGTAACTTAAAGCCAATTGTTTCGCCCTCGGTCACAGATCAAACCGTATACGGCAGGTTGTGCTCTCAGATTTAATTAGATATCTTCTTTTGAAGAGAGGTAGAGGTATGACCCTATAAAATAATAAATATCTTAGCCCTTTCATAAAATGGCGATAGTTTAGAATAATTGCTTTCGAATGTTTTATCGTTACTAATATTAACTGCTCTTTTAGTCAAGTATCTTGCTTAAAGACTGTAGATGTCGAGGTCCTGAGTTCAAGTCCTGGGACATGTTAAAAGTAATTATTGGGTTTTTTCTTTTAACAAATTTTTCAATAGTTGCTAGTAGTCTGAGGTGTCACACACACGTCCTTTGAAATTAAGTAAAGCCATTCATCCTGTGCCTCTGTTGTATATTCCTTAGTACTAACAGCGTTTTAAATATTTAAATGCAATAAAAAAAACTACGTTTAAAAAAACTAACTTCAAAACCTAAAAAGTATAAAATAACTTTATAAAGATTTAATTTAATACACCTCTTATGCAAACCTAATACCTTTAATATTAATAAATTACTATTATTTGTATGTGCTATCAATAGGTTTGAAACCGGTGCCTTTAGTATAGATTTCTCAGATCACGGCGAGTGTAGATACCTACTATTACATTTGGCTTGGCACCGACTTCAAACCTATCAATAGTTAATACAAATAACAGTATTTTATTAATACTGATAATATCTTAACAGAAAAACTCCGTAATTAAACTTGAAGCGACTCGGGACCTCCGGATCTGCAGTCATATATAGTCATTGGTCTAGTGGCAGTTAAAAAATTGATATAATATAACTGACAAACCTTTTTAACTACGATCACGTGCGTATGCGCAACTCAACTTTATTTCCTTCATTCAATTAACTACATGCTATAAGTAAATACACTCAAATCATGTATACTTACTTGATTAGAACATTTAATCCATACATGGAATGTAAACGGGGACTCCTCAAATCATTAAATGAAATAGATTTGCTTAGGAATTCTATAATTACCTTGCACCTAAGACCCAATACTATACTAACGTTCGTTTAAAATGAATTAATTCAAATGAAACTTAATTGGAGTTCAACTTGTAATTTACACTGTACATAGTAGATGGTATTTTTATAGCACTGTTTCATGAAGTGTCATGGCGAATCAAATCATTCAAATTTGTGATTTTTTTTGTTGCAAATTGAGTTTTTACGCCATAATATCCTTATATAGTCATTGTAATATGGTAGAGCTTATGTGGTGAAATATGTCCTCGTATAAAATTTCCTGTTTTATCTATAGGAGTTTTCGTCCAGAGGTCAAACCCACGTCCTTCATACTAATAAAAAATTTGATACCATGTTTGTTTGTCCTTCGTTCACATCAAAAGGAGTAACGAATTACTGTTATTTTATGGGCTAGTAACATACGCTCATACGAAGGGCAGATCGAACTCCTCCCTCAGAATGCGTCCTTAGGTATGTACATATAGTGTTGCTACAGTTCAATAGATATGTTAAGGGGAATAATCCCGTAATACATTGTTTCATATAACTCTATTAGTTTACGTAGCGCACCCTATAAAACGTCGTAAATCATCGTCATGTTTTTCATTTCAGTTTAGCCAATTTACACAAAAACGTAACGAATTATATACTTAAGCGTTCCTAATGAATCACTCCATCTATTGGTGAATGTAAATCTGTTTGGTAGTTTTTGACTTAATCGTGTTCAGACAGACAGACAAATGCAGCGGGGGGAGTTTATTTAATAATATGTAATATATAATGAGAGGGCTGGAGATTGACATATTTCCACTATCTACTGCATTATTTTTGCCACTTATTTTTTGAACCATGACGTCACTTAATATATTAACTTGATACATAAAAAAACAAACAAACTTAGTTATAAAATGAAAAATTCTTTATTTAACTTAACTTAAATCCATTTGAATTGCTTTACTTATTTAAAGCTTTTTCTTCAACACAAATGCGATATACGAGACGTTACACTAATTAATGACCCAGCAAACGAAGATCTAAGAGAGGCAAAAAATTGTATAAGCTTTATAAAGCTGTCCACTAAATGTTGTGAGCTTTTATCGAATCGAATTATTTATTACTTATATCGAATATCGAAATCATATAAATTACTTTTTTTGAAACCTGTTTTAATTGACAAAAGCATTCTTGTATTTTTTTTTGCTAATGAATGATAATGAAAATATCTAATCATTCATTGAAATATAGTTATTTCACCTGATATTTACATTTACAATAGTAGCGTGATAATAAGTAGTAATTTAGGCAATAAAAAGTTCTTCACTTTTTGAGAAATTAATCTCAAGTAAAAGACGAAGTACGAAAGACGTTGTATTCCACTTCGTAAAACGTGATAATACTCCTCAGCACCTAATTAAATAGTAGATGTAATTACCATTTTACAATACGTTTGACTCAGTTTGTAGTGACCCTACTTGCTGTGCTAGCGGTCGCGGATTCGAGTCCCGCTGGAGACATTAATTTGTGTGATGAGCACGAATGCTTGTATTCCAGTAATGGGTGTTTATATTTATAATATGTATTTATTTATAATTATACATGTGTAGTGTATGAACTATTTGGTATCCATAACACAAGCCTTCGTAGCTTACTATGGAACTAGATGGTGCTGTGTGTTAATTAATTTAATTATTGGTTTTTTTAATGTCCCAACATATTTATTTATTATTTTTATATTTATTTAAAAAAACTAAAAAATATGATTTTGATGAATTGAGATACTTAGAACTCGTGAAGGCGAATCATATGAGCCCAAACTTGAGGGGTTTACCACTGAAGAGTTCCACTATTCACTTCCTGGTAACATCATCAGATCAGCTCCAAGATACCAAATTATAGTCTGTAAGTATACTGTCATTCGAACTACATGTACATTCAAATTTTCATAAGCTAATAAAATAATATGCAATGGCTCACAACCTTAACAAAGCTTAACAGAAAGTCGGCAAATAGGCGACAAATTAAAGGCAAGCAAAAAGACCATATCCGGGCGCGGTGCTGAATGAAATATAGCGCGCGATGTGAGCTTTATGTATCTCACTGTACGTAGTTTTGTCGAGTTTAAACTTTAAACGACTTTTGAGAATTATACTTCATTATGAAAATGTTTATTACTTTAATATATTGTATCCAGCTGTTTTTTGGGCATAGGCTTCCCTTCAAGATGACGGGGATCAGACCATAGTCCACCAAGCTGGCCAAGTACGAGTTAACAGTCTTCAGATGTCGATTACATGATATGCAGGTTTCTTTCCGATATTTTTCTTCACCGTTAGACAAGTGGTAATCATGTTGAAAACGATTCGCACATGAAAATACCAGAGGTGCAAGACCCAGTATTTGAACCCGCTTTACTTGGTTTCTCAAGCAAGCGCGTTAAAACTATATATATATATATATATATATATATATATATATATATATATATGTAGGTACATATATATATATATTTATATTTATATAATATACATATGTAGTTTTCTATATTTATACTAGAAATATACCCTCGATTGGCTCGGGTACGTACTTAAGTACCTTTTTTATATTTTTCAATATTTAATACAAGCCCCACCTTTTTCAAATTTTAGTACTCACAGTATATAGTACTCCAGGTCATATAATAGCTGTGTACTAAATTTCACATAAATTCGTGCGTGTAATTTTTAAACATACTGTAAAAATATATATATATATATATATATATATATATATATATATATATTCTTATTGATATTCTTTATTGCATATTAACAGAGTAACACAGATAATACAGAGAACAATGTGGGCAAAGGTGTTGTAAAAATATTATGTAATTTATTTCAAAATGTCACATTCGTGAAGAATGACGTCACATAACAAATAGAAATAACCTTTTTTACACCTCCCTTAACAATATTTGATCAAAACTTACGCTCCAAATAGATTAAAGAATAGTACATACTGTACATTAAAAAATATTGTATTATAAATATCAAAATTTGTGAGAATGGATGGATGGACGGATGAATGTTTGTTACTCTTTCACGCCAGAATGGCTGAACGGATTTAGATGAAATTTTGCACAGAGATACATTATAGTCTGGAATAGCACGTAGATTACTTTTCATCCCAGAAAAATGTACGGTTCCCGTGGGGATAGGTTTGCTTTTGTTTAGAAACGAACCTGAAGCGAAGCGAGGGTGAGTCGCTAAATTTTTGATGTCATATGCTATATTTTGTCTGTCCCAGAATAAAAGTATTAATTTATTATCGAAATAAGTTTCTATCGTCTTTTTTAGTCGGAAGACCTTTCGACTACTGTATTATGCATAGTATTATTTTTTGAAGTATCCACATATTTTTGTACTATTAAGTGCATATTAAGTTATCTCCATGTTGTTTTCAAGTTCAAGTCAATCTGTAAATTTTTTTTATTATTGATAGTTTGTTACCAAATGTTAAAATAAAAAATAAAAAAATATTTACATACAAAAAATTACACAAAAAAATATCGATTTTTTTATCTATATTTAAAACTCGAATACACTATCACTGCACATATACACATTCATCTTAAGAACAGTGTATTCCAGCCTAATTTTACCCGAAATGCCACCGCTACCGAAACACAAACACACAAACATAGTGTATACTCGCGATATGTCAACAAAATATAATTATCTATATAGGCTATGCTTTTTCTGGACCCCACACGAAGATCATTAGTGTAATAACTGCTGTATCGGTTTTATGTGGATGACTAATGATCTGCTTAATGTCACTGAGTTAATAGATTTTTATGGAATTCTCACATTTAATACGCTATATTTACTTGAATTAGATTATGTTTTAGCTTTCTTATTGACTGGGCTTTTTATGAAGATAAAATATAGTGTGACGGTAAAGTGCTATGGCGAAATGCCTATAGAGCTTTAATAGGTTTGAATCCCATAGAATAAGAATGAATGGGTATTGTTGGGTATAAAATTCTGTTTTTAGTTAATAACGCAATAATATTAACTATTAAATTTTGAAAGTTGACTTTTGTTAATATGTGCATACAACAAATAAATTATGTATGGTATATATAAAGTAAGAGATATATTTATTAGTATCTAAATACATGAAATAAAAGCTGAAATGGTAGTGGTAACCCAGTGGTAGCGCACTCGCTTTGGAAACTGAGTGAAGCGGGTTCGATTTCTGTAAAGGTTGCACCTCCGATATTTACATTGTGCGAGTCATTTTTAACGTGATTACCACTTGTCTTAAGGTGAACATCGTGAGGAAAATATCTGAGAGAACCTAGCAAGTTTTTGAAAGAAATATTAAGCCAACCAACCCGAACTTGGCCAGCGTTGAATTTGGTGAACTATGATCTGATTTCCCTTGTGGTAAAGGGAGGCCCTTGTCCAGCAGTGGGACGTTAAAAAAAGGGCTTACTGCCAATGCAAAAATAGTTAGACTAAAAATGTGAAACACGTTCTAAAAATATAAGTTCTAAGGTGTGAGAAATGCAGGTCTTCCCTTGACTATTGAGTTTAAAATTATATTACACAAAAGTACCTTGCTATTTCATCCTCATTTTACAAACTAAATAAGTAATCATATTATACTATACAGTAAAGTAAATCATTTAAAAAGCAACTTATATTACAAAACACATATATTTATACATATATACAAAAAAAGTCCTACAGGCCACGTAATATATTTTTACATACATACATGTTTAGATATGAAACAAAATCAAATCTCAAAGATTGTATACTTGATAACGGAAATAAAAATACTTAGCTTTCACCAAAACACCTTTTTTGTTTTACAAAAACCGACATACGGTTGAATTAAATAAAAAAAAATGCTTAAAATTTATGCGCAAGATTCGCCATGTTTCACGATGCGACGTACCGAAAATCGTGCGTCAAAATAAGAACAGCACATAATTTATGGTACCCTCGCATATTTTAGTCGTGTACTTTTGCATCGAAATATAACAAAAACGGTTTAAGACCATCGAGAGCTTTTTCACAGATGCATTTCTCAATGTACTCCACTTTGACGACACGTTTGGGTCAGTTTGTAATGACCCTACTTGCTGTGCCAGCGGTCGAGGGTTCGAGTCACGCTGGGGGCTTTCATTTGTGTGATGAGCACGAATGTTTGTACTGCAGTCATGCGTGTTTATATTTATAATACGTATGTATATAAAATTATATCTGTGTAGTGTATCAACTATCTGGTATCAATAACAAAAGCCTCGTAGCTTACCATGGAACTAGATGGTGCTGTGTGTTAATGTCCTAACATATTTATTACTATACTTTTTTATGTTTGAAAAAGGTGGAAGATATGATGATAATGTATGATGCTTCTATCTGATCGATTATGAATATAATTACATAATATATTGTCAACAATTGTTAAGAGTATTCATACTTATACTATTAGCTTTTAATTATTATAATACTAGCGTGACAATTACAAAATTATTTTTATTTATCTTTTCCTCAAATACCAAAACTTTGATATAATACTTCCTTATATTTATGATTTTTTTATTTACCATGAGTGCTGTAAAGCATTGGAAACGTCGGGAACCAAAAACAAACTATTATTAATGCAAAAGTTTGTATGTATGTTTGTGCTTCTTTTATACGAAAACGGCTGAACAGATTGGGATGAAATTTAGTACACAGATAGTTTTTTATATGGATTAATGCATAGACTTCTATAGCCATCTAGAGACTGACTTTTTCAGCCAATTATCTTCATTTTGTCACCTAAATATCGTACTACAAATCAACAATACGCTTAAAAATACAATGTATGTATAATACAATATAAGGAAGCAAACTCGGGAACTAAATCAAAGGCGTGTCTGTTAACCGCTGTAAGCATCCCGTATGATTTGTGACACCCGTGTACGTGACCATGTGTTGCGCCTAAGGCTATAGTGATATTTAATAAATATAGATATATCTTTATATAGAAAATTCCGGTGTGCGTATGTTCATAATTCTTCTACTCCTAAACGGCTTGATCGATTTTCATGATTTTTTAAATGTACTATATATATTTAATTAATTTATTAATTTAAAAAAATATTATATTATGTGTGTAGCTAATACAAATATTTCATATTATAATTAGTTATCAAAATTACTGTAATATTTCTGGAAATTATGAAAATAATTATAAGTTATTTTACTTGCATGAAATATAACAGATATTGTCACAAACTCTAAATTAAAGTATCTCTCATTATAGCTTGATGACTGACAAATCAAAAAAAAAACTATTAATATTTAATATTTTTTTAGCTTTACGCAAACATATTTGGAAATTTTAAATAAAACTATCTTTTTGGAATTTGTGGCGATTTATTTTCATTTTTGGTTCCCGAAATACTTTACTCCAATTAGATTAGATTTGGATACAATAAGCGAGACCTCTCTCCCGTGACTATGATTGCTAGTGCAAATACTAAGATCTAGTCTGGAAAACCTGGAAAAATGAAATTGGATTGGATTGATTTCCTTATGAAAATTGAGAGATAAATCAAAGATAAGATATTAATTTGTGGAATTGGGTATTGAACTTAGTCGAAAACTTCTTTGTTACAGAATACAAATGTGAAATTAAATAACAATATTGCTAATAAAAATGAAAAGACACGATTACGTATTTCGTATATATAATATGTAAAACTAGCATTGCCCGAGTCTCCGCCCGCGTTCAGATGGCTAAAAACCGAATTCTTAGGTTTTACATATTAGTATCTTACGATGCGGTTTTTGTATTTTTTCTCAGACATGAGATATTTTCCCGCGGTAATAAGTATCCTGTATGTGGACCCGGATAACCAGTTATCACCATACTTAATTTCATCAAAATCCCTTCAGTGTTTTTTCTGCGATGTGGTAACAGACAGACAGACAAACAAAAATTCTAAAAACGATTCGATTCGATTCGGCATCTGTATCAGCATATGTATAGATTTCAGTTGCAGAAAAGAGAAGTAGAGAGAAGAAGAAAGAAGAAGTCAAGTATTTGAAAACTACGAAGCAAAACACGGGCAAAATATAGATACAAATAGTCAGTAAGGCTAGTAAAAGGTAAGTAGGACGTTAGAAGCCCATAGCTAACCGCTTATCGCTGTCTAAAGCAGTATATCAACAGGTTTGTGTCATCGGATGTCCCGGGTCGCGTACGTGCACCCATTGGACTCGAACAGGTGTACCGTTGCAAACGTGATCAATATCGTCTTTGTTTTGTAAACAATAGACCACTAGTGCGTATCTCGTAATATATGGGAGGAAATTGCTAGCTAATATTTAGGGTTTTTATGGTTATTGTTTTATAATTATTTATTAATGATTTCGTATATGAGATCTTAGTCTTAGTTTTTTATTTGTATATCTTAATAAATCTACTAAGAGAGTCTAGTCTTATAGAAAAGAATAATAAATAGAATGTACTTTAGCTATGAAGTAGCACTATTGATGCACGTTAGTAACTACATTTTTACAGAATAAAACAATAATAACTTAAATGAAAATACATAAATAACATATAAATCCACCCCAAATGCGCAAACTGGTATTCATCTCAACTAGGTATAATGTCCGCTTGACCGATTTCGGCCACGGCGGGTAATCTCAGTGAGACTAGCCAACTGCGCAGGAGATATTATAGTGCTCAGAGTTACAGCACAAGACCGACAGTTTTACTTGCTCACCTAGGCACAGGAGTGCAACATTACCAACTTCCTAACTCCGGCCTGTTACTGAGAAATTCCTGACAAAAATATTCAATGACTGAACTTGACCCGACTCGGGACTCGAACTCGGGACCTTCGGATCTGCGGTGCTGTACATGCTAGCTACTAGACCTAGACTAGGTTTTTGTATACAGGTACTATAAGACTACCAGATCTAACTGATTTTGCAAATATTATAAAATACGTGATTTGAAAATATTATTATTGTATGTCATTACGGTACAGTGAAACTTCCAGCATCTAGCATACATCATTTTTATCTCTTCATCGGGTGTTGATTCAGAGAAGCAACATTAAAACTCTGAGCACGTCGAATTTTGAAAGTGGGAAAATTATGTACGCGTTTTTGTTGCCATCACATATGTCATGAGCCTTTCCGGTCCATTTTACACGTAAGAAAGACTATATTATATATAAAATTTAGGGATCCGTGGCTTTTTCTTTCTTATTTTGAACTAATGAATAACGGGAGTTTTTTAAATTTTAAGGGCAAATATAAATATAATTGATGAATTGACGACACGTTTGGCTTATTTTGTACCCTACTTGCTGTGGTAGAGGTCGAGCCCCGCTGGGGGCATTCATTTGTGTGATGAACACAAATATATTTTATACTCCAGTTATGGGTGATTATATTATTATAATATGTACAAATATATGCTACAAGGCTTGTATATATATACACAAGTCTTGTAGCTTACCAAATAACTAGATGATGTTGTGTTAATTTCCCAACTTAAAAAAAAACTAAAAATAATAAAAAAAAAAGATTTTTAATAAATAATTCTACTTGCCCAATTATATATGAACACGCACGCATGTATATATGAACATGCTAATTAACATATACTCGGACAATAAAAACCTACTATTATGATTAATTTAAGTATTTCGGAGAGGACTTCATTTGCGCTAAGTCACACAACTTAATCACTATGTGCTATATAATATAGTCTATAGAAGCCACTCGGTTATACTCACTGTATATTCCCAGAAAACTTTAATTTTTAGGTAAATTGTAAAGAAAATTGTAAAAATAAATAGGACCTAATATTTTGTACCTTTCATGAACATTTTAGCCTCTATATCCCTTCTTATCTACGAAAAAATGAATATCATTATTTTGCTCAACTGTACATACAAATTGGTACAAATTAAAGTTATTTAACATTTTTAAACGTACATATGTTAATGAAAGCACGTGTGTTTAAAGTTCATTTTATCACATACATCAACAATCAAAGATAATTAAACAAAGAATCATTAAAAGAACATGGCAACGCATTGGTCTACGTGTAACAAGAGACACGTGTCGTTAGTGTGTACAATTTTTTTACCGACTTTAAAAATCGAGGTGATGCTTTTATTTCAAGTGCTTGTTTTTTTAAGGTTTCGTACCCGAAGGATGCTAACGGAACCCTATTACTATGCCTCCACTGTTTGTCCGTCCGTCTATCAGAGGGTCGTAACTCATGAACCGTAATAGGTAGAGAGTTAACTTTTTTACAGAGTATGTATTTCTATTGCCCCTATAACATAATAAAAAATATATGTAAGAAACATTTTTTAACGTTCGTAATTGATTGATCATCGAAGTTAATATACTATGTACACACGTAGAGCAAATTTCGTGTGCGAATTCGAATCGCACTTGACCGATTTTTTGTGTATGACATAGAGATTAGTTCAATCGGAATCTGGTTTGGGAACAAAATATTGAAAACCTGAAGTTTTATGATTTTAAAATGTTATTATATATATACCCCCGAGAAATGGGTGGACGCAAAGCGTTGAAAAATAGTTTTTTTCAATTTCTTTTTGGTTTTTAACTTTTTCTTGGTTTTTTTATATTTAATTTCTAGAATAATCCTTTCGTTTTCATGAAACTAAGGGAATGTAATTTTCGAAATACATATAATAAATAAAAAAAGTGAAACTGAAATGTTTAGCCATTTCCGAGAAAAGTATGTTTTATGGTCTCGAGAGGCTGGCTGAAAATCATCCCCAACTTCAAGTGGATATTTAAAATTTTCTTCGTTCAATTTTCAGATAGGGCTCATTCTTTTCGTCTTAAACTCTACTTTTTGGAAAAATAAAATCATGTATGGTTTTCCTGTAAAACACCCTTAAAATTCAAAAAAAATTTTACTCTGTAAACTACATTTTTTTCAATTATCATTGAAGAAGTGCACTTTATTGACCAAGTGTTTATAAACTGATTACACCAATGTATTTTTCGGGAACAAACGAAAAAAGTAGTGTCTTTTAAGTTTTTAATTTGACGCTTATTATTTATACAATGTCGCCGTAAACATTTCAACTTTGCAACTTGGCGAGTCGTGAAAAGATAATAAAAGTTGGTATTCACGTAAATTATACCACTGCTTTCGTATTTTTTTGCCGTAGAATCTATTTATGCTATTAATTTTTTGAATTAATCGATATTTTATTAGTTTTTGATCGGTTTCGGAGTTCAGTTTATTGTTTTTTTTTCAGAAAAAAAATGATTTTAAGGTAATTATAGAAAAAAAAGAGAGTTACTCAGAGACAGATCCCGGCTTCCTGCAAACAAATTTGAAACCCGGCAAACAAATTTGAATCTCTTAACGCCTCTATGTGTTGGACATGCGTCCCCATGTAAAGTTCAAAGGACACATTTTCTTCAAGCCTCGAGAAAAAATCGAAGAAATAATAATATTTAAAATAATACTTTAGTTTATACTTGATGATTATAATACTAATTTATTACAATTAATTAATTTATTATATTCAGTTATTTAAGTACCTTATAAGTGTGTATAATTAAATTTAGTAAGGAAATTATGGGAAACCAGTTAGCCTTAAATGTTCCTAATAATTGATTAATAATGGGTATCAGTTCACTGATATGATAGAAGCTGTTTGTTAGGTGGTTACAATAATTTAAGGAGATAGAAAACGCGATAGTCTTTTCAAAGGCAAAATGTAATAACATTTTGCCTAATGTAGGTACGTATTTAGCCCTCTTTAATGTTTCACCGCTGGGCACGGGCCTTCCTTCAATACGAGAGGGATCAGGCTATAGTCCACTAAGCGGGCCAAGTGCGGGTAGGCGGACTTCGCACGTCTTTCGAAAATTTGTTAAGTTTCAGGCATGCAGGTTTCTTCGCGATGTTTCCCCTTAGCGTAAGGCAAGTTGGACATGAAATATCAGAGCTTCGAGACTCGGAATTTGAATCCGTTTCACTCGGTTAACCAAGCGAGCGCGCTACCACTGGGCTACCACTGCCTTATATTATGTATGTATATATAATATTATAAATATTCATCCCGTACTTAGGTACGCTTTTTTTCAACCATAGCAAGCTTACATAAATATTAAACATAAAATTCCGTAATCATATCTTAGCAAGACACGTGTCAACGGCTCTGAGCAGAATTTCCTATTTTTTGCTCCAATGTAGATACTGTAGCGATCAAATAGCTATTTTACGTCCGGCTCATGCGATATTCTATACGCGTAACATTTGGTTCGTGCCCTAAAAGGTAGCCATCTTGACCATATATGGTATGGTCTGATCTATTGGTCGCAGGTGATCTGGATGTGTGGAATATGTATCATATTATGTATATATTTTAAATGAGTGTATTCTGTTTGGTACCAGTGCACTTAATTGGGTTAGAAGAAATATAATTAAAAATTAAATTAATGTACGTATTGTTTGTAAATAACTTGTCTTTTATGCAGTTGACATTAGATACTGCCATTTAAAAAAATTTCACCTATTATAGGAAGAAATGAATTTTGTATTTATTATTCTTTTAATTTAATTTTATTGTACTCATTATGTATGTGGCTTTATAGTAAATATTTTTGTTACACCATAATTGCGCCTATTCATTTCGCCTTTCGCCTACTGTTGGCAAATTTTATTCCTAACTTAACAAATACTACTTTATTAACTTAAAATGGACTAACGTCCATGTTATAGTCTATTAATGTATATAAATTTCATTAAAAACGATCCAGCCATTTTTTATACTGAGAGTGTGATGGAGAATTATTTTTTTAATAAAATATGTTGCTATCGATACACTTCCAATTCATCACGTATGGCTAATGAATATTAGACCACTCTCTAGAAAGAGAGAAAGCGAACGTGTGGCCAATACCTGTCTTTTATTCCAATTCGAATTTATAAATGGTATGTAAAAAAATATAACATTACTAGCAGAATCAGCCAACTTCGCTCCCGCTAAAACTACAAAAAACTCTAAAAAGGTAGGTTCCATACAAAATTTTATCTCCTATTTTATCCCCTTATGGGATGACTTGTGGCCACACATTCGTTTTGTTTCTGTCGCGCCTTTACGCCAGTAAAGGCTGCCAAAGAAACACTCATTCCACTCTCTATGTCTATGATAGCAACTAACAAGTTGTAAATGGAAGGTGACAGTTTGCCTCAGTTTGGACGCAGTTTTTCTAGCCAATAATATGTTACCCTGTTAAGGCGCAATCGAGCGCATTTAGATCATACTCGGACCATAATCTTAAATGTAATTGAATCATGTATCTAAGGTTATTTTGTACTGGACGATGTTTTATTTTAGCTTTTTCATTTTTGCTATTTGTTCATAGAGTTCCTTAGCCAAAAGGTTAAAACTGAATCCTTATAATTTCACCATGTCTGTCTGTCCGTTTGTCCGTATCTATATCACAGTAATTTTATTCGAATACTCTTGGAGGTATATTGCTGAAATTTATCAGGATAAATTCTATAATCCTGTTGTTGAATTCGATGTTAAATACGATGGGAAAATATTTTATTTTATTTTTAACGTAACGAATAAGTATGCTTCTATTTATATATACATATGTTATGTCCTTTACGCTGTTTTTTCTGTCATATTTTATATATACAAAAATAAAATTACTTTATTCTATTATACACGTTTTGCTGAGATTAATATATTAGTAATTTATGACTTACGTATTTTGAAGTAGTTTGCGGATATTAACAATTTAACTAGTAAGATGCGAAGAAAAATCACTTTGAAATACTAGGAATAAATCTCTTATGTATGACCAGTTTTATAAAAAATCATGTAAATCGTTTCGTAATTTGTGAAGATGTAAGTGTGTGTTTGTTTGTCACGTATTCACGAAAAATCGACTTAACAGAATAGGGTGAAATTTAGATATACTATATACTATACCTGGAGAAGCACTAGCTACTGTTAGGCATTAAGCCAAGCCAAGATAGGTCGCTAGTTTGTTATAAACCTTAGTACATTGACCGTAAGGTGCGGTACCATTTGAATATCGTTAAAGTTAACATAGTTGCATTACAATTTGTTCTAGTAATTAAAAAAATATTCTTGCTAAAGCTCTATATAACGTAATTGAATTGAGGTAATTGCTTCTAGGGTTTTTGAATAATGTATCACATAAACTTATATGGACTTAGCGAGAAATTGATGCTTTTTTTGTGTTTGGTTTTTAGAAAACTGGATATTTATGCAAAAATCTATAAATATGTAACTTTCATGTCTGTTTGGTGATGTATTCATTAATTTAAGTGAACTTTTAACCGAATTTCTAAGGGAAGAGGATGTTTCGTTAATTTTAAAAATGAGGTCGTATAATTAATTAATATTTACCATATAACTGTATTTATATAATAAGTGTATTAATTAAATACATTTATTTAATATTATAAATAAAATGATTATATAAATACAAATAAAATGCTTCCTTGGATTATTTTAACTGTTCTTGTATTAGTTGGTTTTTTTTGGTTGTATAAAAGCTTTCTTATATCATGAGAAGACTAATTTATTACACACAAATAAACTACGCAAAGGCAGTAAGTAGCCCAGTGGTGACGCGCTCGCTTGGGAAACCGAGTGAAGCGGGTTCAAATCCCGGGTCTCGCACCTCTGATATTTTCATGTCTGAATCATTTCTAACATATGACAGTTGCCTTACGGTGAAGGAATATACGTAAACATATCCATATGTCTGAATGTACCTAGCAAGTTTTCGAAAGACATGTGAAGTCCGCCTGCACTTGGCCAGCGTGATAGACTATGGCCTGATCGCGTATTGAAAGGAGGCCCGTGCTCAACAGTGGGACGTTAAAAAAGGGCAGAATACAAACCACGCGAAGTATATAAGAATTAATTTTTTTTGATAGTTTGACCTACCTCTTAAAGATACCGTAAATTTAATTTTATTCATCTTTATAAGCTTAAGATGCTGACACGTCATTTTGTTTATGGCTTATCCATCGTTAAGTCATTTAAATAGTAGTACATAACGCACTTTGACTAAAACTATTAAAATATGGTCTGCCTTCAAGGGCTTTAACCTTAACCTACACAAAATATATTTTTTTAATTATATAAACATAGTATATTGAAAGATAAGGCAAAATTTCAAATAAAACAAGGCGTCATCCAAAATCGTTTCTCTTTATTTTAAGGAATCCAATTACTGATATTATATAAACTACATAATTATTAAATAATAAATATGGGACATTCATACACAGCACCATCTAGTTCCATGGTAAGCTACGAGGCTTGTGTTATGGATACTAGATAGTTGATACATTATACATATATAACTTTAAATACATACATATTATAAATATAAACATCTATGACTGGAGTACAAACATTCGTGCTCATTCACACAAATGAAAGGATTCGAACCCGCGACCGCTGGTTCAATAATTAGGGTCACTACAAACTGAGCCAACGTGTCGTCGATATTATAGTAAATCTTAAGCAAAAATATTTAAAGTTTGCGGAAATAGATATCAGCACTATTAGCACATAATCGAAGGTATTAGTTCTACAGATCCAGATTCTAATTTACATCTAAAGGCGAAAACGCGTGTCGAAACTTGCATTGGAACAAGGCGTGAACATAACTCTGGCTAATCAACATTTCACTTAAATTGCCTTGCAATATGCCGTCTGTCCTGATTTTGTCAGAAGTTTCTTTTCAATAATTTATTATATCTATCTGGACGGTGGTAGCTTAGTTGGTAACGCAGTTGGGTAACCAAATGAAGTAGGTTCAAATCCCGGGTCTTACACCTCTTGATATTTTTATGCGAATCATTTCCAACATGATTACCACTTGTCTTACGGTGAAGGAAAACATAGTGAGGACCTCCATCGCGAGGATACCTCTTTAAAGATGAATAAACGTTTTATTTAATTTCTAAGCTAAGGAAAATATCACAATTATCATTTACATGATACTACTACTTGTAAATACTACTACTAATTGTAAATACTCCTTCACTATATAAGGCTGAACAGGTTTAGATGGAACTTGGCACAAAGATAGACTATGAACTGGAGTAACACAACTAGTAAAAAAATAACCAAAAGATGACCCTATCTACATATTATTATTATAAAAAAGACATCTAGGGTCGCTAGTATTGAATATAAAACAACATTTTAGTTTTTCCAATGTCACATCAGAATCCTAAAAATGACGGAGGACGGCTTAATATTTCGACCTGCCAACAAAAATGTGTTTCTCTTTATTATAATTTTTGTATTTAAGCTTATTTTATTAGCAGGTTGTAAGGATTTTATCATAAAAAGGAGTTTACGACGCACTTGAAAAGACCATAATGTTATATCTTAAACATAAGACGAATTTAATTAAGGTGTGGATCTGTTCTTGAATTGAAGCGCTTGTTTTTGTTTATCAAAAATAGTTTATGGAGTAGAAATTAGGTATTTTATTTTGCTATTTGTATGACCTGTTATATTGGCGATGTATTAATTTGATGGTGCTGGTTATTATGTTGAAGGTAACAGGTTCGATATTTGTACATAAAAATTAGCATATTTATTGTTTGTTTATCCTTCTTCCTTTTGGCAACAATATGATTATAGATAATAATTAATGCGCCATAAGAATGATACTTATTGTAATATCTTTTTGGGTATGTTATAATGATGTTTCCGATTAATCAATTTTTATAAATTTTTTTGTTAAAAAGTAATTTCATCCAGTTGTTACAATAAAAAATTCCAGTTATTTTTGAACTTTAAATCGCCTTTCATTAGCTTAGTAGGCAATTCACAGTCCGAATATAGCACATAGCTTTTCTCTTATTATGTTGAACTTTTTGTTACAAAGATTCACTTGTTTTGCAAAAACTGTACAAAATGAATCTTGCAGAGTCGCCTTAAATGAGAATAAAAATTAAGTTGCATTAAAAGCATATACAATTATACATGGCATAACGTTTTAGTTTTTACCATTCTTTTTCATAATTGTTATCTTTATTAAATGTTCACGTCGTAAACACTGTGATTTTTTAACGATTCTCGTGGAACTTGAACGTTGACTGTACCTACAGCCACGTCAATTTCGTAGTTTTTCCTTTTGACTGAAGCACATATAGTAGTTGAAGTATGATGCATATTATAAAAATTATGTAGCGACACATAAATTCGTAATATAATGTATTTTTTAGCCTATTATTAAAGGCCATTGGTTACATGTTGGTCATTTTGTGTAAACATGTAAGTAAAAGTTTATCTGCTATAAAACGATTTTTATAATCTTTTTCCCTTTTTTTTATTTTACATTATTTTTTTTGTGGGGGATTTTTATTTTATTAAGTAGCGTTTTAATAGTAAGTAAGAACAGAATATATCTATATATACATATATACTATGATATATATATATATATATTCTTTTCTCTACATATCATTAACATTCTGTATAGTATATCATACATGTATAGAGTATAGAAAAGTCGGTTAGTACTTCATTATGATTAAAAAAAATATATCCCTTACTTGAGAAATGATTATTTCGCCGTACAAACAGTCCACCCTACTTTTCACCCCCTTAATGGATAATTTTCGGGATAAAACGCTGATCATTTGTTCTTCTCTCTTTATCTGCGCCTCTATCTTGCATACCAAATTTCATTAAAATCAATTCAGGCTGCATTAAGCGTGAAAAGGTAACAGACAGACAGGCAAACAGGACAGACAGAGTTACTTTCGCATTTGTAAATGATTATTATTGAAAAAGTATGGATGGATTATGGGATTATCCATAAACAAATCAATTTATTTAGCAAAATTGAAGCCGCGACCTCTATAGTGTACCTGCACTGTACAGGGAATGTTGAATAAAAAAGTTTTTTACTACACAATAATAAAATTCGAAAAATATCTATATATGAACAATAACATAATTATTATAATAGGTATATTTTTTACCAAAATAAAATATTTTCATTGAACTATTATAATGGGATCAAATTCCAAGTTTGAGTTGAAGGACGATAAGCTTAATATTTGAAGATAGTTCAAGATCGTTGCCTCTAATAAATCGATGAAGTAGATGATGCTATCGGTTTCGTCCAATGACCATGACCACACTCACTATGGCTACGAATCAATTTAAAATTTTCCCATACTAAGTTTTAATATTTGGGCATTAGAAATGATAACAAACATGAAGATAGATTTTTTTATAGTTTTAAGAAAATATATTATTACATATACTCTATGTGATATAATAACTAGAATGGATGGTTGATTTTGAGATACTCGAAGGTTCATTATCCGACACGAGCTAAAAATAGTTGTACCAGATTTTTGTTTAGGTAGTGGGTACATGGCTGTCACTGAACAGTGCTAGTTATTTATCTCCAGTCGAACCGAGTTTTCGTAATATAAACCATGTTATGAGTGTTAAAAATAGAGAGTGCACTTGCATCTGTGCACATAAGTGCCCCGCGCATTTCTAGACTCAATGAGATCGGACACTAAAGCCAAAATAGGTTAACAAAAATGTTAACCTAAATGACTTAACCACCTGGTATGAACCATGGTTAGATAAACTGAGTTTTAGTTGTTTAAGATAGTATAAGGTTACAATGCATATAAATCACAGCTGAGGTTAGCTAGGTTTAGTAATAATAAACTATAACCGGCTTAATAAAAAAAAAATACATCTGTCTATTGGCTTTGAAATAATACTTAATTAAGTAAAAATCAAACACACTTCAAAAGAAATAATTTAAACAGTGTTTTTAATTTTCGGTATAGTATATTGTATAACAAATAAAAAACATACATTAAACCCTTCCTTTTTGAACTTGATATGCACAAATTTATAATGTAGCTCGATGAAAAGTATTATAATTCTAAAAATATCTTATTTGCCTTATAATGTAAACAAAATAGTTATAAATATTTTCCCTTTTGCTGAAAGTGAAGAAAATATTTTCGTCCTAGTATTATTTAGCACTATTAAGCAACTCAAAGATTATATATATGTTTTGAGCTCTAATTTGGCCACGGCAAGCCAATTTTCTTGAGAAATCTGCATAGGATATATTTACAGAGCACAAGTACACGCAGATCAAAGTTCACTCTCTGTTCATTTCACTTTTAAAAACTCCAATGAGATGGCAGTTCAGCACGACCGGCGAGAGATCAGGTACAGGACAATGGAATTACGGTTGGTTCTCCGAATAGTACGGGGGTAAACATACTGCTAACGTCCCAACTCCAAGCTGTTATTGAGAATTTCTTGAAAGAAAAAACTGAACAATTACGGTTGGCCCGACCCGGGACTGCAGGTCGTAGATGCTAGCAACTAGGCAACTGAAGGAAATTTGAAGATCAATACGATTGTCCACCGGAGAATGGGAGTGACAGGAATAGTGGATGCACTAGTGTCTGCGGCGTACACTTGTAACTATTGTATATCTTGCGCAGTTGGCTCGTTTCAGTGAGATTAGCCGCCACGGCTGCCAAATTATTCAGGAGAACATCATCATCATTATGCTATATATCGGATAACATGCGAGAGAAGTCAAGGGTGAAAAGGCATTAAATTAAAAGCAAAACTTAGCTAAACTAGCAAAGGTTTCAGTAGTGGCAATGTCCAAGTGTTCCCACGATTTATAGCTATTAAAACTTCGAACAGTAGTCACGAAGGCGCCGGCACGCCATAACGTAATTGATGTACCTCCCGATAGTTCCACGTCAGATTCGCGTGAATTGCCTATAAATCAACGTTCTGGCTTACTTTGAGATGCGACTCGATAAAGTGTAGACTCTTTGCACGTTCATTCTCGATTATTTAAAATTTATATAATTTTTTTCACTGAACTGTAGGCTATATGCTAAATATTATCAGATTTAGTCATGAAATGGTACACTGATAATAAAAAAAATATCCTAATTCCATCTGATGGGAAAAGAATTCTTACTGGAAGTCTAAATCATGATACAAGTCTTGAAAAATTTTTAATTTTATTTATTTAGGTCACTAACAAATCTATACATATAATAAAAATGAATCTATACATACAAAAAATTTGTAACTAAGCCGCAATCTGTACATTAAATATTTTTTGGAAAATATTATTGAAATCAAATATTTAGATATTATATTGTAGGACTTTTGTTTGTCTGTCTGTGTCTGACTGTTACCGCATTACAGAAAACCACTCTTTTTCGCGGAGGGATTTTGATGAAAATTTTGTATGGTGATAGCTGATTATCCGGGAGTAAATGTTTTACTGCGGGAAAATATCTCATTACTGAGAAAAAAT